>JAOTOL010001660.1:2035000-3420000 GCA_034440575.1 Imbricaverruca yamaguchii
TCTGACGTCTCTGGGCTCATGGAAATTGAATACATTCGGTAAACACTCCGAGAAAATAGCGTTTGCTTGCACCTGTTGCGAGCACATTCCACGAAGCGTACGCAGCATTGTAGTCGCATGAAGTGTACGGTATTGTTGTTGCCCTCGCGGCCGACGTCCCTCTGTTGGTCTGGCACCCCATCATGGAATTTCTTTTCTAACTCACGTCCCAAGTCAGCAATGCAAGTGCCATTTTTTCCCGCGAGATTTGGCGCGATGCTCAGGAGAGCACCGAATGCTGGATGTGCATACGTGAGCTCGTATTTTGTTTGGAAAGCCATAGTGAGATGAAATCTGAGTGGAATGTAGTTGACAGTTTGAGCAACAGCTCAGAATGCGGTTGTATTGTGACGAAGCCAACTTCGGACCGCACTTTCGACACGCGCTTGGCAGCTCGTCACGGCCGCTGTCATGTGTCCAGACTCGTCGGAACCGGCGCTTGCCGACGCCGACGTCGGCACTGGGGTGTGACTGCGGTTGTCGCGGCGGTACGCCATGAGGCCGAGCTTTGACTCAAGTCAGATCCGGCGCCGGGCGGCGACGGCCGGTCGGCGGATGCTGTGTCTTCATGGGATTGTGGCATTCATGCACCATGCAGCCTAGCCACGTGTGAGGCGTGTCTGGGGTAGAGTGCGACGACCGGACCCCCACTCCCCTCGCGGTCACAGACAGGCATAGACACATACTTTTTATTGAGGTATTCCGCAATGGACTCGTGACTACTATGACCTTGCGTCAATTAAAAAAAATGTGTCGCAAAGGTGATGCCGGCAAACGACAGGCCAGGGCGTTGGCCGGGTGGGCACCCTCCTTATGAAAGACTGGTCGCCTCTCGCGCGCCCGGGTGGCCCACAGGGTGTTTATATTAAATACTGGTTTGGCTGCTCAACTCCCACAGGGAGTTGAGCGGCCCACGCGGTGCGATGTGGCCCTGGAGTGAGGTGTGGACTTCGGGACGGCTCCCCGTCACGGGTGCCTAGATATTTGAAGGCACGAACTTGGAAAGGAGCGCGGTGGTGTTTACATCCCTGCTGTTGAAATTGTTCCACAAGTTTCGCCGTATTGCTAATTATCAGCCCGGTCAATACTAGGCATCAACGGCTGTTTGAGTGATAACTTTTTGATTTGGGAAGAAGTTGTACAAGCGAGGCGAACCTCAGGATACCACTTCCAGGCGAAACAACTTTCCGTGCAGTATTGCCGGATAATTCCATGCGAAACCCGTGTGCATCATAGGTCGAGGTATGTGGTCAGTATGTGGTCGTGGGACTGTGGCACGTCAGTGAACAGCGTAATACGCCGCAAACAGAGCACACGTCATTTGCCTTTCATTCGCTGCGCATTGCTCATTTCGCAGTATCCTCGCGATCGAGAACCTCGAACGACTGGCTTCGGCTATTGGTGGACAACGACTGACCCAAGGTTTCTGTCACAGGTCGGGATCACCCGTCACGGGCGGGTCAAGGTCGCCGTGGCAGCCGCTATTGCAAGCTGACTGAGCCCGGTCAAGGTCAGTAAATGCCGACAGACAACGCAGACCAGATAAACACGTGACAGCGCCCATATGCTTGCGAATTGTGTTACCTCTGGCAAGTGGTAAAATGCAGGCTTTAAACTGCCTTTTCCTTCAAACCAGGTCTTCTTTGTCAGCTCGGAGGCGGTTCGCTGAATCGTAATTATTAAAGCACGGGCCAGAGAGAACACTTTTGAACGGAGCCCGGTTCACAACAGCAAATTGGTGCCGTTTTAGGAACGGAACTAAGCGGAACATGGCGTAACCGGAACGTTCTGGGAAGACAAAGTGAGCGCAATGGCTTTGTTTTGGCTACGTTCGTGTTGCGATTGCTCTACGCACGTAGACGAAATGGCGCAATTTGTTCTGAATTCAGCTCCTCAAGTCTTTCTATTACAATTCCTTTCGTGAAGAAGAGCATGTGGTGGTTTCTTCATTCGCGAGCATGTGGTGGTTTCTTCATTTCATGAAATATTGGCACGTTACAGAATGTATTAATCGCTTCTCCAGGAAAGTACTCCACGTGGGATTACATTTGAATGTACCGCCATCATTGTGAGTGTCAATCCAATATTGCTTCAGAAATATGCAGATTTGGACTCACTGGCCCAGGCCTTGACTTTTAACGCGACCGTGGCCTCTGATGCAAAACGTAATTTGAACTGAAGATGTTGCAGCACCAGTTCTTTGTGCGCATTTGTCGCCAGGGGTTGCATATTTTCATAGCTATGTTCAGCGCACTTATTCCATGATGGTCAATATAATTTATATTTGACTAGAAAATCGGTCAATTATCTTAGATCACCATGCGAACTACGAAAATATAATTCGGTGTAATAAATGACAACGGTAATCCCAATAAAGGCGTGAAATGAAACTTCATAGAGGCATATAATATATAAGAAGGATTTTGGTATATTATATTATATTGATTCTGGTGCAATGATTCAGGATGTGGATCCTTGCACATTCTGAATCATTGCACATTCTGGATCCTTGCACATTCTAATCCGGGCACACTCCGTGTTTTGTTGACCATCCGAGGTTGCTGGACAGCCAGTGTAACTTTAAGGAGCCTAGCCTGAGTGTCGCACAACCACTCCGATGCCCTAGCTTGAGTGTCGCACAACCACTCCGATGCCCTAGCTTGAGTGTCGCACAAGCACTCCGATGCCCTAGCTTGAGTGTCGCACAAGCACTCCGATGCCCTAGCTTGAGTGTCGCACAAGCACTCCGATGCCCTAGCTTGAGTGTCGCACAACTACCCTGATACCTTAGCTTGAGCATCGTACAACCACTCAAACACCCGAGTCCGAGTGTCGCACGACCACCCCGATACCCTTGAAACATGTATTTCAGAACAGAGCGAAACGCCCGACCGACCAGCCCTGTCCCGGCTCCAATTGGCTGTGTCGCAGCGCCGGCGACCTTTGCAGCTTAGTGGACCGAACGTGCTTATTTCGTCGGTCGGGCGTCGTTTTGCGCGCCAAATCGCGCCAGTTAGGCCCAGTTGGACGGAAACGCTGTCATAACCGTCCGGCGTCGGCGCTGTCCAAGAGAGCGCTGGTCGCCGGCCGCCGGCCCGGCAGTCTCGGTCACGACCAGCAGCCGGCGCGCGGTCTCGGCCGCTGGGCGTGACTGGGACATTCCTCGGATCGATGAGCGCAATTTCTCGCTGACTGGCTGTAGCACATCGTAGCGTGTAGCACATGTAGCATGTGCTGGCTGTAGCATATCGAACGGTTGCAGTAGACTGTGTGCGACTGGCCTCGCGAGCAAGTACATTCGTAATGTAATCGGTATGCAACAGACGAAAGGATGCAAAATTTAATTGCTAATGACATTGCGCGTGATGCTTCAGTTCGCGCCATATTTTGGGTGGGCGATTCTACGATGTACCGGTTTTGTTTCATATTTACATGTTTGGTTTGGTTTTCGGGAAGTAGTCACAGGACGTCCATGTTCACGTTGCTCCGAGTATGCTCCAGTAATGGAATATTTATTTATTCTTGCTGCACGTATCCAAGTGTTCGCTAGATGATCTCCCACCCTCCGCACAGTCTTTCTCGAACACTTACCGTCTTTCGCCGCTTCAGAATGGCACGTCAGGAAGATAAATATACAACTAGACTGCCACAAAGTTCAACGCTGCCATGACCGAAAACCGACTGACATCTGTGATGCCCAAGTTTCGATATATCTATCAAAACTTCGGATCTGATTGGCTTCAATACAGCACGGCGACAATGCGGACACACTCGGCGCGACAAGCCCATCGGCTGTCTGGCTGCCATTGGTGGCCACGCAGTTGTGCTGCGAACGCACCGCCAGCGCTGAGGCGCGACCGACCAGTGGGCCTACGATCCGCTCCAACAATGCATGATTCAGTCGTCTGGTGACAGTGCAGCCACAGCACCACAAGTCGTGACCGGTCCCACCGCAGGTTGTTCCGACCACGCGCGCCACGCCGGCACCTCCGGCCGTTCCGACGTCGGCGCTGGCCGGGAAGCGCGCCTTCCGAGACGCTCGACCGTTCCGCGTCCGGCAAAAAGAGCGCGTTGTCCCGCTCGAAGCACTTTGTTTATGGTGTGTTTAACAGTGGCGGCAGGGGGTAGGAAGCGACTGATGGCAGCTGGGACCGGCCGGACGCGCTGGCGTGGCGCAGGAGAAACAGCGGAAGCATTGCAGCGTACGGCGACGAAGCGCCAGTGGAGGACACCGTGGCTGTCAGGAGTCTGAGGCTGTCAGTGACCGGAGACTGTCAGAGGTCTGGGCTGTCAGGGGTTTGGGGTTGTCATTGACGGGGCTGTCAGGGGTTTGTGGCAGTCAGTGATCGGGGGCCGTCAGTGACCTGAAGCTGCCAGGGGGCTGGGGCTGCCATGGACTGGAGGACGTCAGGGGTCTGGGACTGTCAGTGACATGGGACTACGAGGGACTGGAGGATGCCAGGAACATGAAATGCTGATGTATGTACTTGAAAGGTACATACATCGGCACGCAAGGGCAAAATGGCATGTCCACCACATACAATCACAATTCAACGCTGACATGTCGCCATCCGATCCCACATCCTCTGACCATGCATCCACTTTCAATCGTGTACCCGAACCGTAAACCCAGAGCAAACCAGTGACGGCATCCGACAAAAAAACTGGGGCAGCTACTGCAACACCTGTTCCCCACCACTTCTCATGCCACTGACAGTCAATCAACATCGTCCGTGCTGTGAATGTGGCCATGAACGTCACTGCAGTAAGACAAATCTAGATAACAGCCTATAGTGCAAACTTTGCGGCGATCATCGTACATACATAGGCGGGACACGGCGACCAATCTGGCTGCGATTTAACGAGCAGGTACTGTATGCTGAACCGTACTCTAGACACACATCTTTGTCCACTTCCAGCCTCAGGATTCGGAGCTCAGCAGGAGTAGGAGCGGTGGGCTCCCTATTGGATTTAGCAATATGCGCCGGGCACGAGCTCATTCCGACGTACAATCTTTGAGTAGATGCTCATCAGGGAAAGTAATCCACCTACGAATGATCGAACCTCGTCGTGGCCGATCTTATGATATACACATGGATGTCTGTGGACTACGCGCTGTGATGCCATTTAGTGGCCTGACCTTGATCTACGGTGATCTGATTGAGTGCTACTTGGCGAGTTGCAGCTGCCTGTCCCTACCCCCTTCTCGCACCTTCTTCGCTGACTGGCTGCTACTGAGAAGTGCACTATGGGCTCAAAATTGAGTTTGAGGGGCATTAAACCACATTAAACGGCATCGTTTCCATGGCGAATTTCGACATACAACGGCGTTCGCTTCAGCATCTCACATCCAACTAAGAGCCATCGTTTTATCGCTGACCCACTCTATCCACTGGGCTACATACCTCTCCCTCCTTTACCCGGTTCTCCTGCGTCACGATCCTCAGAGGCCGCTCTACAGGCTGGTTAGAGCGGTGCCGAGCCTGTTGAATGTCGTCTCCCAGACCACTGGAACAAATGCTGCTCACCTGCCGTGGTCATATGGGATTGCCGGGCCCTACACTAGTGCACCGATGTAGGGATGTCGGCTCCCTACGTGTGCCGCATGCAGTAACGAAGCCAAAGTTTACCACGAATCGTCAGGTATCACCCATCCCACGTTTGTCACGCCCACTCGCTCTTTAAGCACTAACCTATGTCTGATTTCGTCATGCTGGTGTTCAGCCTGCCGATTCGAACGTTGTCATTGGCACTTGCCTGCTTGTCTTTGGCCCCCTATCGAAATCGATCTCCCGCCGCGAGCAATGTGCCTGACCCGCCGCCAATGCTCGCTATCCACTTCCCAGTCTTGGAGTTTGGGTGTATAATCCATGTGCTCGCGATGGCGTGTGCATACTGCACTGGTTGTTTGTCCCAGTATTTCTGATTTGATGTCTTGTAGGGCAAGCGTTTATGCTCCATTTTCCTGCGGAACCTTTTCGTCCCCTCAAGCACATCGATTTTTCGGAGTATATGGATATAACCATGCATGTAAGTCACGTGACTAAGGGACGGCTCCTGATTGGTGTGACGTTGCAAGATGGACACTACGTAACCCAGCGGCCGGTCGAAAAGACTGGCTGAGGGGGGGCAAATAAAAACATCCGATTTATATAAACTCTTCGGTTTCGAGCAGCGAGCAGTCATCGGTTTTGTTTAAGATAATATCTATGCAATGAAGTGTTGTTATTCGATTTCAAGCGCATGCAATTTTGGTGCAAAATTTCAGAAGCAATCGTCCACTTGGAGGGGGAGGAGCATGACCATGTTGCCCCTTCCTCCTTGGATCCGGCAGTGACACGGCCCGAGCCGAGACGCAAACACGACGGACAGGACAGTTCGTGGCTTTGATCCGGTTCTACCGCCGTTTGTGACCTTTTCAGACAGAATTTCACTGGGGCAGAGTAACGAGCGCCGGCATTGCGAGCAAATATCGGCAGGGTTTTGTGTTCAAGTGCACGAATACGAATAAGGCCACGCCAGGAAAACATCGGGACGTTCCCGATAACCGCAAAGTGCGGAGGCATGGGCGCGGGGTGCTGGTCCGTGTTTCTGGTGTTTCAGAGGTGAGGATTTCAGAAGATATGGGGGGTGGGTGCAAATACTCGCGTGATTCAAGACGAATGTCCTGCTGAAAGGGAAGTCAGTAGTGTAGCCAAGAAGCGTGGGTGCCACCACCGCTGGGATTCCTGGAGTGGTAATGGAACTCCAGGCTGACCGACAGCCCAAGGGCCCGTGCTACATTAGAGGCTCCATTGCCCCAAAGGAGCACTGACAGCTGATGGGACCCTGTCAACTCAGCAGGGCTCCACTAACTCAGCGGAACATGTCAGCTCATGCGATCATAACAGTCCATTGACCCTGGAAGTTGAAGAGGTCACAGAACCCCAGGGGGTCATGCATTTAGTTGTTTGCGCGGTGGATTAAGGAGAAGGTGCAGAAGTTGCACCTCCCTCACATCTTAATTTAAGCATTATCCCCATGGTATTGCATGGCAAGCCGATGGTAATGCATTGCAAGGTAAATAATTAGTAAAATGAATACTTGCCCCCCACCCCTGACCAAACTAATTGCGGCCATCCTTGCATGCATCCCAGAGGCATGACAACTCAGGGCTCCTGCAAACGTCGAGGCCCCAGGACCCCAAAGGGCACTGACGACACAAAAGGTCCTTCCAATTCAGAGGCTCTGGGCCCTCAAGAGGCATTGACAATTCAAGGTCCCTCTAATTTAAAGGCCCTAGAACCCCAATGGACACTGGCCACGCAGGCGTCTTGCCAATTCCTGATCCCCGATCTGGGGAGCTGTTGTCTGCGAATTTGGATAACCATTTTAAAAAGATTACCTCGTCCAATCAGTGAGAACGCATTATATAAACATGCCTAGCGACTCGTCCGCCTTCCTCTAGATCATCCCGAATAGCCATCACCAAAAAGCCACGAGCTTCAGCGTGGCAAAATGATATAAAGTAAAGGTAGCCGAACACGTGTCCGCCGCTTCGTTATTGGGGATTTCCGCGCCGGCGAGCAGCCGGCCGCCGTCCGTCCTGTGACGTCACAACAACATGACGCTCGTTTTTCGTCGATCAGTAAGTAAATGCAAAGGGAGGAAGAAAATTGCGTGAAATATGCGATGAAGAACGAAAAAAAGGAGAATGAGTTATGTATTTAGTTAAAAATCAGACAATTCATTTAGGACTAGTGGAAAATCGGCTTTCCAATCCAATCACCGTACCAATCGGCTGAAATAATGGAGTGCATGAATTTGGTAAGAATAGATAATAATAGGTATAATTTATGCATGCACTAAAGGAACGTGTTTGGGTCTGCCTCACAATGTGGTGGTTTCCGTATCAACCCGTATTAAGTATCGGAGGGAGGGGCTGCCTTTTAACACCCCTTGAGGCTTTCTGCGGATAGTAAATAAACGGCTCGCGGTAGCGCGTCAAAATTTTGAACACCTTTCCCCACATCAATTTGGCATGTTCTATATAACTTTTGATGTCAGGTCATCCACGGCCCACGAGTTATTGAAAGCAAAGTTAGGTCACCTCCAAAAAAGTTCAACCAGTTATCACGCTTTCGCGGATGAAGATTGAATTGAATTGAATGCATTTTTCAACGTCTGCCTATCTTTATGGATGCAACGAAACGCACCAGATGATTTTATATTTTGTTTTTGATGACTTATTTGTTTTGCATATTTGTCCATCACGGCCATTCTGGCTAAAGTAAGCATTTTTTATGAGGGAAATTTTAATTCAAACTATGTTTTGTGAACTACTCTACTCATTAGGAAAATACAAATTCAAGGAAATTGGAAACTCAACATTGTGAAAATTTCAAATCTTTAAATGTCGATTTTTGGGTGAGAAAAATCTTTAGGGCCATGGTAGATTTCGTCTTCCCTTTTTAATTCCAAATCATTATAAAAAAGCCCCAAAATAAACTCCCAGAACCAAAAACGTGATGTCAGTCGTGATCACTTAGACTCTTGGTGACGTCACTTTTTATGGATAACATTTCTGAGCGGGTGGGATGGGGGTAGGGTTTCGGACCCTACTCGTCCAGCGCTTTCCGTATGGCGCTTAGTTTGAAAATCAGAGAAGGCATGTATCGACCCGCTCCTTGGAACGGGATCTGAGGATCTGACAGGAAAGACCTGGTTAAGCGAAGGATGACTTCATACTTGGAATTTGGAAGCACAAAAGTGCTATACCAATGAAACCATTCATGTGTCCCCGGTTGTTAATATGTGGGTTTGAGCTACGCCCCGCGGTGAGTGTGAGTCGTTTGTTGGAATGTATTTTGATATTTAAACTTAAGAGGCGAGATTGGGGGCTGGCAATTACTGTGTTGTAACGTTTGTCAACGTCAAAGGTCAAGCTGAATTAGACCGCGTGGTGAAATTATATGCTATTCGTGTCGGCTTAAGCGTCAGAAATAAAGTAGCATGAATCTATCAAGATTGTTGCGTACACATCCAACTTGATGCATGGTGAAGGAGGTCATTGTTGCGTAATTCCTATGTGATGCCGAACGCGGAATTTCCATGGGTGCAGCTAATGCATCGTTGCCCGACATTTTTTACCTTGTATTTGTATGCTGACCTGAGTATTTGTCACGACTTCAAAACAACAGTGCACATGAAAACACAGTTGTATCTTAATTCACCTACACCAGACAATCACACACACATACCAGCACCAGCACCATATAGTTCCATTGCCCAATACTGGCCACTACTTCACAACTCGGGCAATTACGGTCATTGGAAACCGGCGAAGACTGGTACCGGTCAGTGAAGACTGGTACCGGTCGGGGAAGACTGACACCGGTCGGGGAAGACTGGTACCGGTCAGCGAAGACTGGTACCAGTCAGCGAAAACTGGTGCCGGTCGGCGAAGACTGGTACCGGTCAGCGAAGACCGGTGCCGATAGATGAAGATTGGTACCGGTCGCGGTTCGTGGAAGCCGATATTATTTTGTTGCCAACTGATGCGATTTATGATGGCGATAGGAATCCAAAGATCCTCAGTTGTAATGGGTTCGGTAAAGGAAATCACTGTCCAGTTGTAATGGGAATCATAAAGCATGTCACTCCTCAGTTGTAATTGGTGTCGTAAAGCACGCTACTCCTCAGTTGTAATGGGTATCATAAAGCATTTCACTCCTCAGCTATATTGGGTATCATGATGCACGTCACTCCTGAATTGTAATGGGCATCATAAAGCATGTCCCTACTCAGTTTTAGGGAGTATCATAGAGCATGCCACTTGTTCCGTGACCATTCATGCCTTTGGTTATAGCACACCAGAAAACACGCCTTTGGAGACCAAGGCCCGCCATGAGTGCATTATAAAAATGAAAAGATGAAAGTTTGCCTTGGGCTGCCACTAGACTGGGATACTTTTTTTGTGGGGGAACGTGACCATTGACGCCGGTAAATCCATGATGAGAATGGTGAGCTCCATTAAGATAAATGATCCCACTGGGTATGCTAAGTACGGATGAAATTCACACCAGAAACACCGATAATCATTAGCATAATTATATTGTCTTTTTTGTTTGTTTCTTGTGATTTTTTGGCGCTAAATGACCTAGTAGTCGGCGCGCCCTTAAACCCAAATAATCAATCAATTGTTGTGATTTTCGTTCATCCAGTTATGACCGTCCAACTATTTACCGTCGGCGGTCACGGCAAGCATCATTTTGAGCCATCAGTCGAACATCAAACAGGGCCTGCTGCGGGCGGACGACCACCGCAGGGTCGACGCGCTCACACGAACAAGTGGAGCTGGCTCAGCCCGATACCCGGTACCCCCGGACAACCGCGATACCCGGTACCCGGACAGCCGCGATACCCGGTCTTCGTTACGGCTCTCGTGCCGGAAATGGTTCCGCTGCATGGGCGCCTGGGGAGCCACTGACCGCAGCTGACACATCATGGCGCCGCGGCGCGCTCGTCTGGCGCGCCGGCTTCGTCTGGCGCGCCACGCTCGTCCAGCGCGCCGGAACGGCCGCACCATTCGGGCTTCATTTGTCCGAGGCGTACGGCCGACTCCGGTTTGAGCAACTCGCGGCCGTTCCGGGCACCTGCTGGACGCCGCTGAACTTTGCCGACGGTGCGGACGTTTTGCGATGTCGCGTGCGGCGTACTTATCTGTTCGAAGGTCTTCAACGGTGGTCCATCCCATGGAATTACGTCCCTGCGATGTTTTATCTCGGAACATGAGGCGTCCCTGCGTCTGCTGTTGGAGATCGGTGAAGAATTCGCGAGTCGGGCGCCGCAGTCTTTTATTGTTAGTCTGTCGAACTTACAACTTGTGTTGGATTTTCCCAGCTTTCCGGTTTCTATTGTGTACCTTAGCACCGGGTATAATTGATTGAACTTTAGTTTGACACATCGCCCTCTTCGAAGCTATTTACTGAACGCGTTCCCGGTGTTTAGCGTTGCTTAATGAAAGAACTTGTTCTTCAGAGTCCGAGGTAATTATATGTACAATAGATAATGGTGGCATGAATCAATTGTATTCATAGGTTCACGATTGCACAAGCACAATCGCCAGCCCACATTCTGTTGCTATTTGGATACTTTACTAGCTGCATGCACGAACATTAATCCGCGTCTGGCGATTTATTCTCAGCGTCCGGGATCTGCGTTACGTTACAACCAATCACCAGATGGAGAATCGTCGACCCAAATCGCTGCAGTGCTTTGGTGGCGCGCCAGCCCATCCTGATCCAGTGACCTGCGATCCAACTACCATCAGAGCTTGATATGCTGCATCAATTTCACCGTTCGGCTAATTGCGGTTAGCGGATGGCCGATACTCATAGATCACCTGTCATTTCCATAGTCTGTTATGGTTCCCCCAAGCTTCCTGCCATTTCCAGAATCTGTTATGGTTCCCCCGAGCTAGTCGCCATTCCAATAATATGTTAAGGTTTCCCGAGCTACCTCCCATTTCCAGAATATGTCATGGCCCTCTGATCCGCCTGCAATTCCTGGAATCTCTCATGATTCCCCCGAGCTGCCAATGCTTTCTAGGAACAGCCAAGTTCCTGGGCGCTTCTTCCTTCTCGGAATATGAAATCGCCCTCGAATTATTAGCCGAGGATAGAAACGTCCATGAATGTCGGAGCGGGTTCGAATATGGTGATTGACATTTGATATCCTGACCACCTGCGACAAGGAAAGCGCCAGCTACGCCATGAATTGGCACCAGCTCCTGCCGACGGCGATATTATCTACTGTAAGTCAGTGAGCCCAACTGTCAAGTATAAATTATTGGTGCATCCATGATCACGCGTGTCACATGGGCTATTACACTTATCACTGATTCACTTGTTGCGCTGCTATGGTTCTCATCGCGGAACATGATGCCATATTATAGTGAACGCTTCGTGAGGACGCGAGGATATCTGACCACGACGTATGGGGGTAGCCTGACGCTACGGACGTGTTGATTTTGTTTTACAATGGGACATTCGCACCGCCGAGGCGCGTGAGCAGCCCTGACCAGTAGTGTGGCGGACCAGCCGGACCTCCACTGACCACGTGCAGTGATCAGGCACGCAGGCGTTCCTGTGTGAACGCCTGCAGTGGTCACACAGGGTCTTCTAGTGTTCCCCAGACCCTGTGCCCCTCTTGCTTGCCGGGCGGTACCGGGCCCGGCGGGTGCCGTGGGACTATAAACACCACTGGACGGCCCCCGTTGTGACTCATGGCGCCGATGCGTGGGGTGGGGGTGGGGGTGCGGGAGTGTCCTCCGGGAGGTCGCCCCGCCGTTCGGCAGCTCGTCCGCTCGAGGGCGATCCGCCGAGTCACGTGACACGTGACACGAGTCACGTGACACATGCAGCGGCGGCCGGCGGCCTGCAGCTGCCGGCGGGACAACCTAGCGGACACGATGGAGAGCCCTACTTGAGTCGTGGCGGGGCACCACCGCCAAAATGGTCGGCCGGAATGTGTCTCAGCCGTGGTGAGTTTCACAGATACACACTCGTCCCGTCTTCACTGTCCACATTTGTTTTCCTCGATTGTTAACGAGATAGGTTTTTAAACAATGATTCAACAACAATTGGCGAGACTGGTGTACACGATTTGAATACACAGCGGAGACGATAAAAGTGTCTTATTGCAAGTTACGAGAATGTACTAATAGTGCATAGCGTACCTGATTACACCAGTGCTTCTCCGCCATGGGAAGCTTGTTTTTTTTCGGACAGCGACTATGTTCTTGAAACCGATCTTAATTCTATGTCAAGCCAAGTGATGACAAGTCCGATCACCTGTCACGCAAGGGTATTTTCCTTTGTTTGAGCTAATGCCGACACGTGGCATATCAGTCCATCGGACTGGTGACGTACTCGTAGTCCAGTGGACGCTTGGTGTCATGGTTCGGCAGGCAGGGACTGGTGGTCACGTAGTCCAGCGCACACTTGGTGTCATGGTTCGGCAGATACGTTTCATGACAGGTACTAGCGAGCTGACAGTTCGATGGACATGTAACATGGCAGTGTGTCAGTCACGCTACATGACAGCCGGTGAGTGACAGTGTGTCAGACACGCCACATGACAGCCAGTGACATGACAGTGTGTCAGACACGCTACATGACAGCCGGTGAGCTGGAGGGTCCGATGGACATGTGACGTGGCAGTGTGTCAGTCACGCTACATGACAGCCAGTGAGTGACAGTGTGTCAGACACGCCACATGACAGCCAGTGAATGAGTGTGTCAGACACGCTACATGACAGCCGGTGAGTGACAGTGTGTCAAACACGCTACATGACAGCCGGTGAATGACAGTGTGTCAGACACGCTACATGACAGCCAGTGAGCTGACGGTCCGACGGACACATGCCGTGGCGGGCCGGCATGCTTGGCCAGACTGCCGGGCGGCAGGAGGCATGACAACGCTCCAGCAGGCGGAGCCAGGCTGCCTATCGTGACGGCCAATGCAGAACGCGGAGTGGATTTCTGTACGGATGTCCGTTTGATATGAATAACGCAGCCGATCGAGTGGAGCTTGGCGAAGATAAACGGATACGTATTGGGTAACGGGTTGACCCGTTGACTTTTCTCGTGGAAACGAAAGTTTAACAATTATGATCACGTTTCCTTCTAGATTCCAATCAGCACTACATAATGCAATGTTGTTATCAGCTGATGCTGAGTGTTTGTCAGTTGTCTGAAAGGTGTGTGATGCTACTAATTAGCTGATGTTGCCTTCATCTTATTGTATCATTTCGTAGTTGTTCTGTTTCTCATATGATTTGTTCATGCTCATGCACAAAGTTGCATACGGTAAGAGACTGCTCAGTATGTAGATGTATTCTCAAGTGAAATTAGTATTCTTTGATGCTGATAATTCAGTTTTTATGCATATTTCACAACACGTCAATTTAGTTTTATCTTTGACTTGCTAGGAAAAATATTATATAATGATACCGACCCACATGATATTTATTACTGTAACCAATCAGGTTTGAGCTATCTTACATTTTTGAATATTGGTCCAATAACGGAGGGATATCTCCGGTACGTATGCGGATAAGGATTGGACCGTATTTAGAAATGTCAATCCGTGTCATGCTCTACCAACCCACTGACCCCCCCCCCCCCGGCTCGCTCTGACGGAGAACGTCGCCGAACACCATCCTCCCGACCTGCTCAAGCGGAGAACGTCGCCGAGCACCCCGACCCACCCCGACCTACTCTAGCGGAGAACGCCGCCGAGCACCCCGACCCTGACCTCTAGCGGAGAACGCCGCCGAGCACCCCGACCCTGACCTCTAGCGGAGAACGCCACAGAGCACCCCCACCCTGACCTCTAGCGGAGAACACCACCGAGCACCCCCCCTCCGACCTGCTCTGGCGGAGAACGTCGCCGAGCACCCCGACCCCACCCCGACCTGCTCTGGCGGAGAACGTCGCCGAGCACCCCGACCCACCCCGACCTGCTCTGGCGGAGAACGTCGCCGAGCACCCCGACCTGCTCCGGTGGAGAAGGCCGCCGACCGACGCGCCGGGCACCGCCACTGAATGCTTCGACTGAGAGCGCTTTCAGCCGGCACCACTTACCGGAACGACGGCAGGGGCGGGCAGAGACGACCCGACAATACAGAGCCGTGTGTGTGTGTGCGGGGGGGGTGACTCGGCCCCGCCAATCCGTGGCCATGTCACTCGGTTTGGACAGGGCCCGTTTGAGGGTGACGGGCGTCATGCATGTCGTCACCGACGCCATGGAAGCGGGACGCATCCGACAGTTTGTGGCATTGCCATGGAAACGAGACGCATCCGACATTTTGTGACATTGCCATGGAAACGGGACGCATCCTACATTTTGTGACGTTTGGCATCAAGCCCAGGCTGGTGCATGGAAGGAAATATTCTGGAATCCTGCCCTCCATCCCACGGTGGGATAGTGGGATTCCTACCCGCTCCCCATCTCAGCTATCGACAACCCGGTAGCCACACCAACGATGGATGGCTGATACCGAATTAATCTACCATATTTGTGGTGATGCCGCACAAGGAACTCCTACAACCGCCTGAGTTCGATTGCTTACACGGAAGCTGTCTACTCTTCGATTCCTTGGTAAGGATATCATTCTCACTGCCCGCAATGCACCGTTCAACCGTGGGATTTCACTGTTCACCGTTCACTCGTTACTCAAAGATCATTGCCGGTGGTAGCCATATGTATGCGACGAGGCCAGAACTCGCTACATGCAAAAAAGAAAGAAATACTATTGGCGGCCACATTCTAACATTGTGAGCAGGGATGCGTATTCATGTCGGAGAGGTCAAAATGCATACGATGTGGCTGAGAAAAAAAACATGCAAAGTACAAGCTAAGCACACATGTATTTCAGTTTGTTTGCAGATAATACACGGTAAACGTTTCAGGTAGACGTAGCACTGCTGTAGTACCGGACATGGACGTAGTTCTGACGTAGATCCGGTAATGGACGTAGTTGAACCGTAGTGTCAGTAGGGAACGCATTCGTGCCGTAGTGTTGGCAGCGGACGTAGTCCTGCCGTAGTGTCGGTAGCGGGCGTGGTCCTGCCGTAGTGCCAGTAGCGGGCGTAGTCCCGTCGTAGTGTCTGTATCTGACGTAGTCCTGCCGTAGTGTCGACGGCGGACTCGATGCTGTTGCCGCGGTGGCGGCGCTGGGTCGATAGTACTTCGACGGGGCCTGTCCGGCTCCCGTCGGACCGCGCCCGATAATCATTCGTGTGCGGGAAGGCAGGACGAGGTGTCCGACGCCCCTCCCCACCCCATCCCCACCCCCATCTCGACGGTATCCAGCCACCGGCACAGCCGTGTGCTCCGAGTGTCCCCCCCCCCCACCGGGTGCACGAGAGCTCTGTTGAGTTCCCGCGCACGGACCCGGCCTGCCGGTGATGCAGTCAGCGAGTGCGTCGCGTTCTTCACCGCGGCGGTGTTTCGTGCTGCCGATGGAATGCCCGGCGTGGCGACGTTCCGCGAGTACCGGCTACCTGGACCGTGCGAGTGGTCGCTATATACCGACACGGCCGCCTCGAAGCCGGACTGAACTTAACCTGGACATTGGCCGGTCTGATCATGTCCGGACACGGGCTGGTCTCAATGTCGCATAAGACCAGCCTGACTTCTGAGAACAGTGAGCAAGGAGATTACATGTAAAAAATCCACGCTTTACTCCAAATATACTCCAAGATACCTCCTCAGTATTTCCAAATAAAACTTTATTTCTCAATAACACTCCAAAGTCAAGCGCAAAATACAACGATTGTACTTTCGCCTTATTACACAATATTTAATGGCTTCTCGTGAATTACAGCGTTCCACTGTCATGACATAACCTGTGTCTTTCCCTCGTCGTAATTATGACGACCGACATGGCCAACCAAGGAATCGGGTCACCAGCCACCTTAATTTGATGCCTGAAAAGTAAATGATATCCGAGCATAAGGATTCACAATTAAAACTCACAGGCACGGCCACAAATCAATGGACTTCCTTTTGGCATTAGCGATGCACTCGTTGAAGCTTTGCATGTCTATATACTTGGCGTAGTTACACTCATGAGATGGTATTTTCATAAGATTCCAAAGCCTAAACGGCTCAGCTTGGCCCCGTTCGGCCATGAGGCGCACTTCAATCCTCACACCTCCCATGCGAGTTTCCACGGTGCTGAGGTTGAAAGTCGTCATTGTTGAGTTGGCTCCGGGCTGAACATTTGCATCTGTTGATTGGTTATTTGGGCTTACGGGCGCATCAACAGCATTGGTCATACAGCGCCCATATCTGCATCTGTTGCCACCTTTCAGCCGTCCTTGTAATCACACCGCTCTCAGCAGTGCCCATAAGTGCCTAAGCTGCCTGAGTTGAGTTGCCGTTGTGGATTTGGACCTCAGTGACGGTGGCCGTCCAGAAACGGTACTTAAACTCTTACAACTTGAAAGTGTCGTATTTGTTCGAGTCAGGGGAAGGGTACACACATTTCCGGCACATTGGGGTATTTTGTGGGTGTCCGAATGATAATGCTCGTGTGTATTTGAACGGTGATGTATCCGGCAGCCGATGGGATGGTGCATGGGCATCGTCCGACGTGGACCGTTCACGACGACAGTCGTGTACGGTCGGCAGGTGATATGAAGACGAAAACTTGCGATCGTGAATGGCATGCTGTCGACCAGAGTGATGCGACTGCGACGTACGATGCGATGTGAACGTCGACACCGACGGGCGCGGCGTGGGGCAAGTGTGCAGCGCCACAGCGTGATATACGCGGAATGGTGTACTCTTCGACGTGCTTCTGAGCACCAAATCAACCTCGGGCTGTGGCCGGCGGTGCCACTGGAGTGCCACGCGATACCAGCACATTTCTGGCATGCGCTCCCAATGCTCGGTATAATGTTCGGCCAGATGCCAGAAATGCCAGAGCATACGGTAATGCCAGAGCACACGGTATAATGTTCGGCCCGTGTGCTCTGGCAAGCGCACAAGTAGCGACCACGTTCTGGATCGGGATCCGGCCAGTGGAGGCGAAGCCCACCGACCACCGACCACCGACCACCGACCACCGACCACCGACCACCGACCACCGACCACCGACCACCGACCGCCGACCACCGACCACCGACCACCGACCACCGACCACCGACCACCGACCGCCGCCCACCGCCACTGCTGAATAATGTCGCCCGGGGGCATATTCACTTGACAATCAGCCGCGTCCACGACACCCGCGCGGCTGTTGCAGCCGCCGCCGCTAACGAGTGACCAAGATAGAGGCGAGTTTAACGAGCGGTGCGACCGCGGCATGCAGAGTTACGGCTGGTGTCCGACCGGCGCCGGCCTTCTGCGTGGAAACATGCTCGGCACGCGGCTGCCGCGCTTTTAGTAATGAATGATTTGCAGTATGTGCGGCTGTGTCGGTGCTCAGTGTGGCTGCCGCTGCAGTATGTGTGGCTGTGTTGGTGCTCAGTGTGGCTGCCGCTGCAGTATGTGTGGCTGTATCGGTGCTCGGTGTGGCTGCTGCTACAGTATGTGCGGCTGTGTTGGTGCTCGGTGTGGCTGCCGCCACAGTATGTGGAGCAGTGTCGATGCTCAGTGTGGCTGTGTCGGTGTTCAGTGTGGCTGCCGCTGCAGTATGTGTGGCTGTATCGGTGCTCAGTGTGGCTGCCGCTGCAGTATGTGCGGCTGTGTTGGTGCTCGGTGTGACGGCCGCCACAATATGTGGAGCAGTGTCGATGCTCAGTGCGGCTGTGTTGGTGCTCAGTGCGGCTGTGTAGGTGTTCAGTGTGGCGGCCCCTGCAGTATGTACGCCACACCACCCCGGGCCCGCCCCCGGACGCCTCGCCATCCCGGCCGCCATACCACCCGCCATACCACCCGCCATACCACCCGCCATACCACCCGCCATACCACCCGCCATACCACCCCATGGCTCCAGGCACGTGTCGTCCAACACAGACGTGGCGGCACGCGTCTCCCGGTCGATCGCGTTCCGCAGCAGGCGGTGTTCACCAATGTTGCCTCAGTTTCGGACGGTCGTTAGCTCGTGAATGAAATCATGCCGTAGTGCCACCTGGGTGTGATAATATTTATACCGTATGACTGATGAGCCCACCGTGTAGTACGTCTCGGTCCGCCTGCAGTTTGAGTTAGTGTTCTACTCTGGCGACTAGAGAGCACTGCAGCACCTTTGTTTGCGTTGCGTGTCATATCGTGCGATATTAGCTCATTGCCAACAAAGCAAAAAGAAAACACAATGTATAACCCAATTACCAGCGCTAGATATGTCGACAAGTGTTTGCCTGATTAATGGTGTGATGCTCGTGTGGATGACTGACGGTAACTAGCACCCATTCGTCCTTGTAATCAGCGCTGCAGCCCACGCATTTCCTGGATTCGGAAACAACACCCCGATGCCGAACACATTTGCTGTATGACGAAAACACCGCTCTCTTTCTCACGTCAAATTCCACACCACCACCCACTGTGCCTACAGTTTAATTACCGTAGGGCCAGCTTTGGCATTCGATCACCAACATCTTTTCTGCGACGTGAAGTCGCTCACTGTGACACGCCGTCACATTGGCACCGCGCAGACCCGCCGACGGCTGTTCCGCGCTGGTCGACATCAGGCGGGCTGGCATCTGTTCTGAGTAGCAGGTGTAGCGGCACCCTGTGTGCTGGTGCGGTCACTCACCCTTCTCCGGCCGGTTACTTAGCGCGCCCATTAGCCGACCATCCCAGCAATTACAGATAGCCGCCCGCCTGCAATGCTCGATTGCTGGATTAGACCGGGGGCGGGAGAGGGTGGTGGGGGTGGGGGTGGGGTGAGAGGGTCGGCGGACAGCAGGCCGGTCTGCACGAGCGCTTCCGGCGGGGCCCCCCAGAGGTGGTCCGTCGGCGCCAACTGGGCTCCGTCGGTGTCAGCTCACGCGCACTGATGCACACCCGGTGGCCACATGTAGTGATCACCATTGCGGGGGCCACAGGCCACCAATGCCATTGGAAGCGGTGCTTAGCTGCTTTGCACCTGTGAAATACACGTGGAAGGGAGTATTTGTCGCGAAACATTTTTTGTTTGTTAGTTTACTGTTGATTTGTTTGTTCAACTCGACGTTCACCATGACAGTTGGAACGGGGTAAAAATCGAGGTATTCACATATTCTACAGCAAGGATATTTGTAGCTAGCAAGGCGGAAAAAAATCATGGGGCGCTCGGGCTGTGGGGCGGTTAAAAGACAAAACTGATATCAACCTTTGTTTGCGTTGCGTCCGACGCTGTCCTCAAAGAAACAGACTAAAGGTGGCCTGATCTCCCATTAAATCCGGCTGTTTCACCACTGTTCGCAGGCGGCCGTGTGGCGCAGCTTGCAAAACATCGTCCCTGCCAATCGTAACGTGTCCAGCGTAAATGCAGGTGTTTCGGTGACTACCGACTACTGTTGGGGGGTCCGGGGAGCGCGAATGACTGAAATATGCCATACTTCTGATGGCATCACTCAGGCGGAATACAAGGAACGCATCATCCACTGCTGGCAGCGAGTCTGGGCAGACGGGAAACGCGAGCATTCAGCGATGAGAATCGGCTGCAAGAAGGTGCTGTCAACGGAACACAAACCGCCACCACTTAGCAATATATCCCGCAACGTGAATGAACCTGATATATTAGCAAAGGGTCTCCAGTTTGAGGTAGTCTTACCCGAACTGGGGCCTAAATACTGGCGTCTTTCGGGCTGATAAAAAAAACATGGAAGTTCACCGGTGTGTTACCATTTCCAAGGCACGCAGCTGTTTTTGCTTCTTGCGTTGAAATACGCATGTGGGGTCATTTTCGCCTGTTGCACTGATATCAGTGGACGCATGGTGTCGTACACGGGTATGCGAAAAATACACACAAATACATCCACATATGATATCATACTCGCTATCTGACCAGAAAACACAACGCAACTGTCAGTGATCAGGATTTAGGTCCGTATCCGTCGATATCGGTTTAGCTGTAGTTAATTGTGGACCATAAATTCCAAGTCTCCACGAATTGTGACGCGATTTATGGTTGAATTTCCGGGACGGCTTAACGCTAAACCCGAGTCGGTTTTCCGCCTCGGCCCGTCAGCCGCCAGCCTTCGTCGCCGGCAACACGACACCGCACTACAGCCGGCCCCATCATCCCTCACTCCATGGACTGACGACGTCGTCACCCGTCGATGGGGGTCGCTGGAACCCCCCGGTCGGCGGCGGCGCGCCGTTCCGCGACTCCCGCCAGGGGGCCGCATCAGCCTGCGGGCCACCGCGCCAGCCGCTGCTTCCGGGTCCGGCGCGGCGCTTCCAGGTTCTGCGCGCCGCCTCCAGGTTCTGCGCGCCGCCTCCAGGACCGGCGCGGCGCTTCCAGGCCTCCAGGTCTAGCGCGGTAGTCGTGAACGCCCCTGCGGCGACGCGCGTATTTTGTCGCCGCGCCGCGCTTAAGGTGGCGCCGGCCAGCTTCCGTAGCCGGCAAATTGCCTCACTAAAAATTCATAGGCGTCGGCAGTCGCGCCGGTCGCCGGCGCGAGATCAATGTCCGCGGTGGCCGGGGTGATACGGCCGCGGACGGCGGAGTCGTGTGGTGATGCCGGTGCGGCGGGATGGTTCTGTCTCGGGCTCACACTCCGGCCCAAACTAACGCGACGAATTGTCACACGGAGGTCGACATGTTTGTCTTTCTGTCACGTGGCCACACCACGAGGATTTTGTCTCGGGGCCGTATCAGCCGCGCCGGTGCGATTTTTGTCTCGGGGTTGTATCGCATCGTGCCGATACGATTTAGGCCCGGGGCTGTATCAGTCGCGCCGATGCGATTTCGTCTCGGTGCTGCATCAGCCACGCCTCGGAACTGTATCAGCCGGGCCGATGCGATTTTCCAGAACGGGATGCGAGATAGGTGTTCCGGGATGGGCCGCCTCTGCGGAGACATTCGATAACCGCGATGGAAACAATAGATCTAGGCAGGGTGATGGACTCGATGGACATCATCACCATTAGCCGCGCGGCCGACGAGGCGGATCGGGAGGGCCGAGCGACGACCAATAGGCCGGGTAATGGTGTGGAGCCGCTCGGGCGGTCCGACCACGCACGGCAATGTCTCCAGTGGAGTTCTGGTCGGTGGCGGGCCGACATGGACCCACTTCAAAATCACAGATCTTCAAAATCACAGATTCAAAATCCACCTCAAAATACACAAAAAACACACACACAGGACTTCAAACGATGGTAAGATTGGGCGGATCACACACTTCACAGAATGCACAGATCACACTGACAGCAAGTCTCTTGACTTGCTGTCAGCGCCGAATTGGTTATATCTGCGTGCCAGAGCACAACACAGTGCACTGCAATGTCAAACTGAGAACGCATTTTATTTGTATAGTTATGGCGATACATAGTTAAGTAAATCAGTTTTGAAGTGGTCAGGCTTTCAATAGCTCGCAAAGCCCGGAAAAGCACACCAATTTCAACAACCACAGGTGGTAGCACCGACACATTATATTTGACGAACAATCACGCGTAGCGGCACATCCGGTCGACCCGACATATTACATCTGACACTACAATCACATATGATATTACGCTGAGTCGGCCCGATATATTGCATCTGACGCAACAACTACAGGTAATGGCCGCTCCGGTAGCTCGGTTGGTTAGGGCGCTGGCCTGCACTGTTCTCACCTGTCCTGGCAACACAGGGTTCGAGTCGCTTCGC
Organism: Imbricaverruca yamaguchii; assembly: GCA_034440575.1. Classification (NCBI taxonomy): domain Eukaryota; kingdom Metazoa; phylum Arthropoda; class Thecostraca; family Neoverrucidae; genus Imbricaverruca; species Imbricaverruca yamaguchii. Next base: position 2,057,331 of record JAOTOL010001660.1, read on the forward strand.
ACGCTCGCATTTAGCCCCCGCCCGGGAGTGCCGGTGTCGGTGCATTGACGGCACGTTAAGCTTTCGATCAAAATTCTGCCGTTGAACTGGAATTCATGGATCGGGTGGTGGGGCCGGGGTTCACGCAACAAGCTCTGCTTAGAAATAGAACCCTGGTTCCTAAAGCCACCCCAGGAAAAACCGGATTAAATATATATATATATATATATATATATATATATATATATATTATATATATATATATATATATATTAATATATTACGCTTAGTAGGCCCGACATATTATATTTCAGTAGACGCTTAGTAGACCACCGAACAGCCTTCTCGGTTGGTGGCCTGATAGCTAATTTGGAGGCTGATACATTTTCGAACAGTCATCACCTGTGATTTAAGCTGACATTCTTGGGCTATTTATGAACCTTACTTCCTCCATGCGTTCGGTGCAGGTGGGTTTTTGCCGACCGAGGTATGTCTGGTTGTCACCTGATGTTTGCGCCACGCTGTTATGAGAGTACGCGTCCAGTCGTGTTCCGGGAACGGAGCGGAGTTATCGAGCGTGGCCAGTGATGCGTGAGGTTTGGATGGGTGTCGGGCCGAATTAACAGCAGTATGGGAAGCTGGTGATGCTTGCAGTTCCGGAATAACTCATGTTCTCACGGAAGCTGACGTAGTGTATCGTTTTCACTATAAACACTCGCACTCACCCACCCGTATACTCATTCATTCTCCCTCCTCTCTCTCATCCACGTGCTTTCTTCTCCACTCCCCACTCATCTATTTCCTTCCCGTGGCCGGTCGAACAATCATCTCCAGTAGCGGGGTGCACATACATTGGGAAAAGCCTCTCCCCACCTTCGCCCCGCGTCTCTTGCCGCGTCGTCTTGCTATTCGACCCGATCGAAATCCGAAGTTATGTGATCTGCCCACATGTATATACTGTGCACAATACCGAGCGTACATGGGCCGACCAAGTAAATTCGAATTTCGATCGAATCGAAGATCAACAGTGCATTGCTTCCATGCTGAACGCCAACAAGCCAGATAATCCTTCGAAGTAAATGCGAACCAAATTCCAATGCCTTAGCGGGGTTTGGCAAGTTCCGTACACACGGAAATGTTTACCATTTTTGGTGGCAATGGTGGTTTGCTGAAGTTTTCAAAGTAGTTCAGGGTCTGGTTGGGGTAGATGGTTTGAAATATTCTAGAACCTCGGTTGCCGCCGAATTCATCAAAGTATTAAATAATGCTCTGTTGAAACAGCGGAGGATAAAGTGGTCGTATTTAATTTTTCATCTGCAATGAAATACATTAAAAAATGGAGTGAATTTACCAGAAAGCGAAGTTGACTACCCTAGGAGGAAGGAATTGGATGCATTCCCACTTTGTTAAATGTGAGAATATCATCATATATCACTAAATAAGCCATGCTGTATCACTCAATTTTGAATAGTTAAAGCAAACAAAAAAAACGATTGAATGCAATGCTGTCTTTAAAAACCTTATTCCTCAACACAAGTAGAAGCGAAGTTCGCCACGCTGTTCCCGCCACGCCGTTCCCGCCACGCCGTTCCCGCCACGCCGTTCCCGCCACACCCATCCCCCCGCGGGAAAGGATTTAGCTGGCTGGTGATCTCGAATTTACCAGCCGGGTGCAAATTGTCTACATGGGGCCGGAAATTCAACTGCGAGTTGTTTAGGAAGTAAATTCGAATTGCTGCGGCTCATGTAAGCTGAATATTTGTGTAACCGTCCGCTTCTGTCAAAGGGCCACCCATCCAATGTTTCTCTGGTGTCGTCTGATCCCCAGTGTCAGACTTTGATCGGAGTCCAACATGAGCGTTAGGGGCCGTCCGGGAAAGGGTGAGCAAACACGTCATCTTCGGCACTGCCGAACCAGCCTTCAAAATGCCACGCCATATTAGAATGTCCTGTTCTGTCTGACTGCACAGAAATCAAGGCGCGATTTGGACCTCCTGCACAAGCGTCATTCGCATGTTGACTCAGTTTGTTGTTGCGCAATTTTGCTCGTGGAGCTGTGTCTAGCTTATTTCGCTGATGATTGCGAACTTCGCACAGCTGGCTGTCGATTGAGCGGAAACGGTTGAGTGATTCAATTTTCTGAATTTGGAAAAAATGTTGCAGCTTGCTAAAGGTAGTCTTTAAACAAAATGTCCAAACTCTACCCTGATAAATGGTTTTAAGCCTGCATCGAGGTACTCGGCACAGGCACCTTGTGGCTATGGTGCCTCTTGCCAAGGTCATAAAGGTGAAGGCGTCATGAGAAGCATGCACATATGGACAAAATCATAACTCCTTTTATTTTCATCCGCTTGTTTTCCATGTATGCTCATAACATTCTTCCTGCCTCCGCGCCTCTACCCATTCTTTATTCTTTCATTCAAGTCAATTTTAGGTCTACTAACTGGTCACTACTTGCTTTGCACACATACAGCGACCGCGATTGTGGTGCCTGTGTGGATGTCGGCGTGTCCATCGCACTGCACTCGAGTCACAGCTGGTTACAACTGGTCACAGCTGGTCACAAGCTGGTCACAGCCGGTCACAGCCGGTCACAGCCGGTCACAGCCGGTCACAGCCGGTCACAGCCGGTCACAGCCGGTCACAGCCGGTCACAGCCGGTCACAGCCGGTCACAGCCGGTCACAGCCGGTCACAGCCGGTCACAGCCGGTCACAGCCGGTCACAGCCGGTCACAGCCGGTCACAGCCGGTCACAGCCGGTCACAGCCGGTCACAGCCGGTCACAGCCGGTCACAGCCGACCATAGCCGACCACAGCCGGTCACAGCCGGTCACAGCCGGTCACAGCCGGTCACAGCTGGTCACAGCCGGTCACAGCCGGTCACAGCCGGTCACAGCCGGTCACAGCCGGTCACAGCCGGTCACAGCCGGTCACAGCCGGTCACAGCCGGTCACAGCCGGTCACAGCCGGTCACAGCCGGTCACAGCCGACCATAGCCGACCATAGCCGACCATAGCCGACCATAGCCGTCCACAGCTGTCCACAGCTGTCCACAGCTTGCGGTGGCGGGTCCCGGCGTCTGTTGACCCACACTGACGAGCCGCCGGAAACGACGTGCGTCAGCTGGTCGCAAGCGTGTCGAACCTCGTCGGCACCGACGCCCTCCAGCCGGTGTCTGAGAGGCTCGGACATGGATGGCACGTGACCGCCTCCAACCAAATCCTTGGTGGGGGCCGGACTGGTGCTCTGCCCAGTCCGTGGTTCGGACATGGATGGCACGTGACCGCCTCTCACCCAGTACGTGGTCGGGGAGGCTCGGACATGGTCTGCACGTGACCGCCTCCCGCCCAGTCCGTGGTCGGGGAGGCTCGGACATGGATGGCACGTGACCGCCTCCAACCAAATCTGTGGTCGGGGAGGCTCGGACATGGATGGCACGTGACCGCCTCCCGCCCAGCCCGTGGTCGGCGAGGCTCCGCGGTGGGCCCATTCGCCAGCGCCGTCGCGTCTCGTGCGAACTCGATTGTGCTGGTGGAAAGCAGCTCACACTGGGAGGCCATCAGAAGCGGCGTAAGATGCGCCGACAGTGGCTCATTCGCTCACCGTATGGATATTTTCTGGGAGGGCTTCCGCGGTTCTGACCCGCCTCTGGCTATGCCACCGTTCGCTTGAGTCTTTGCCGCTGCAAACGCTGTCGTAGGCAGACTAGCCTTTCTCCTAGTCCATACTAGGTTTGCCCATACCAGGGCTGTCAAACTTGGCTTGCAGCCGTTTCTGGACAGCTGATATACTTTCCTGGCTGACAAACGTGTAATGCATGCAAGACAACTCATATGTTACAGGGGCGGCATGCTATTATATAAACTATTATGACTGTATGTGTGTTGGGTTGCAGACTTCCAAGCATCAGCGGGAGCTTCATTGATGTCTCGCTTAGACTACATCGGCTTTAGCGAATAGCAGGAACCATTCCTCGAACGTTCAGATGAAAACAGCTCGCTCGGGTGCCGCTGAGACCCGTTCGGCGCTTGTTTCAAGCGCCAGTGTTTGTCTGATGTTTTCCCGAAACTTTGCCTATTGTAGGTTTTGCAATGTCTGTTGAGACATCGCTATCGGTATTTTAAGCCTCCCTGTGATAGCCAATCTGCCGATGACGTTAGATGATGTTACAGACGAGGGATGCTGGAAGAACCATGGTGTTGCCGTCTGCGATGGAATCGACCAATCCTTTGCTGTTTTTGTTATTCGTCCAGGTGCCTTGCATTCACCCCATAATTTCTGTCTTCTGATTATATGGTACGTCGGCTGATTTATACCGTGAATTTGTGGTAATGCAATTTCTTAAACGACAAGTTACGTTTTCTGTTCAATATATATTCAATTGCTGACCAGTAAATCATGTCCGCCTCACTAGAATTGCTCACATGAAATAAAGTCCCATCGAGACATTTGAGCTGAATTTCTCGGCCGTCATTTGAGTAGCAGTGCACGAACTGAACCGGCGCTGGATCGGATTCACAACTGTCGAACACACCCGTGACAACTCCTTCGCTGTACATCGGAGCACCCATGTTCGCCATTGTCGAACACACCCGTGACAAACTCATTTCCCGTGCGTCGAAGCCATGACGTCGTCCTCGATGGCCATCCTTCATATACCGCTACTGCTCATGCTTGGCCACTTGCTTTCAATGTCACTAATTATTTTTAATTACGGCTGTCAAATGAGGGCCCCTTTCAGCTAGGTATTGCATTAATAATGGACGCAAATAACCGAGAAACTGTCAACTCAAGCCCGCAATTATTCGTGCTTGTCCAAATTGACCTGTGTTTGCGCGGGTAAAGCGGCCTTCGGTGCGAGCGCGCGTGCTAGACTTGTGTGTTTACTTTCCTGGCCGTGACAACGGCTCCCACAACGGCCGCAGAGCACTGCGCAACGCCACCGCGCCGACACCCGTGACTTGTGTCGGTGCCATGGCGGTGGGAAATATCACCGCTGAATGGTGTCAGTGTCAGGGTAGTGGGCCAGTGCCACCGCACCGACACCCGTGACTTGTGTCGGTGCCAGGGCGGTGGGAAATATCACCGCTGAATGGTGTCAGTGTCAGGGTAGTGGGCCAGTGCCACCGCACCAACACCCGTGACTTGTGTCGGTGCCAGGGCGGTGGGAAATATCACCGCTGAATGGTGTCAGTGTCAGGGTAGTGGGCCAGTGCCACCGCACCGACACCCGTGACTTGTGTCGGTGCCATGGTGGTGGGAAATATCACCGCTGAATGGTGTCAGTGTCAGGGTAGTGGGCCAGTGCCACCGCACCGACACCCGTGACTTGTGTCGGTGCCATGGCGGTGGGAAATATCACCGCTGAATGGTGTCAGTGTCAGGGTAGTGGGCCAGTGCCACCGCACCGACACCCGTGACTTGTGTCGGTGCCAGGGCGGTGGGAAATATCACCGCTGAATGGTGTCAGTGTCAGGGTAGTGGGCCAGTGCCACCGCACCAACACCCGTGACTTGTGTCGGTGCCGAGGGCGGTGGGAAATATCACCGCTGAATGGTGTCAGTGTCAGGGTAGTGGGAAGTGCCACCGCACCGACACCCGTGACTTGTGTCGGTGCCATGGTGGTGGGAAATATCACCGCTGAATGGTGTCAGTGTCAGGGGTGTGCCACCGACAGTGCCACCGACACCCGCCGACACCTTGACTTGTGTCGGTGCCATGGTGGTGGGAAATATCACCGCTGAATGGTGTCAGTGTCAGGGCGGTGGGACAGTGCCACCGCGCCGACACCAATAACCGACATTTCACCGCAGCATGTTTCCCCTTCGTCAGTGGGCGATAAATGCGGACGCCCTGCACTACGACATGGGGATCTGATGGTGGCTCGGCCGTTAGACGGTTGTGTGTCGTTAGCCTATATTTACCCCAGGCTACCAGTACCAGTGTGTCAACTATGAAGCTGATATTATCGCGCAGTGGACACTTGCGGAATTTGACACTCGCGGAAGCAGAAGTCCTATGGTACTCGTAATAGCCGACGTATAATTGAATGATTATGACACTTTGAACTTGAAGAGCGTGTTTTCCTGCTGCTATTATGAATAAATACACACTGGACAACCAGGGAATCTAAATTCGAGCGGCATGCAGGGCGAAACCCAAAGAACTATTCTGTACACGCACGACGAAACCTGTTCCCCGATGTGCGCGCCTGTGAGTGCTGGGCTAGGTGTGGCTCGCAGCCGTCGCGTGGCTCAGCTGCGGGTCTATGTCTGTGAGTGCTGGGTGGTGTGGGGGGTGTTTGGCTCGCAGCCGTCGCGTGCTCAGCTGCGGGTCTATGTCTGTGAGTGTGGGTCTAGGTGTGGCTCGCAGCCGTCGCGTGGCTCAGCTGCGGGTTATGTCTGTGAGTGCTGGGCTAGGTGTGGCTCGCAGCCGTCGCGTGGCTCAGCTGCGGGTCTATGTCTGTGAGTGCTGGGCTAGATGTGGCTCGCAGCCGTCGCGTGGCTCAGCTGCGGGTCTATGTCTGTGAGTGCTGGGCTAGGCGTGGCTCGCAGCCGTCGCTTGGTTCAGCTGCGGGTGGTCTATGTCTGTGAGTGCTGGGCTAGGTGTGGCTCGCAGCCGGCGCGTGGCTCAGCTGCGGGTCTATGTCTGTGAGTGCTGGGCTAGGTGTGGCTCGCAGCCGGCGCGTGGCGGAGCTGCAACAGTCTATTTCTGCTCGCCGGCCCGCCGGGTCGTAATTTTCGGCATGTTTGACCTGCGGACCGGCTGGCGCGCTGTCAGCAGATTTTCACAGGTGCCCACGCCATCCGGCGGTGTCACTCCGCGGGGACGAGCTCACCTCCTGCTGCTACAAGGCCGGGTGTGTGGGGGTGGGGTGAGGTGGGGGTGGGGGCTCAGTTCCTTCTGCTGCTACAAGGCCGGGTATAAGGGAGGGGACGAGCTCACACTGCCTCCTGCTGCTACAAGGCCGGGTGTGTGAGGGTGGGGTGTGGTGGGGTGTGGTGTGGGTGGGGGCTCACAATTCCTCCTGCTGGTACAAGGCCGTGGTTATGGGAGGAAGCGAGCTCACGCTGCCTCCTGCTGCCACCAGGCCGGGGTTGGGGATGGCGGTGAGGGAGACGAGCTCACAAATAACTCCTGCTTCTACAAGGCCGGGGTTAGGGGAGCTCACACTGCCTCCTGTTGCCACCAAGCCAGGAGTTTGGGGGGGGGGTGAGCTCACGCTTCCTCCTGCTGCCACCAGGTCGGGGTCGCGGGGACGAGCTCACATATCCTGTTGCCACCAGGCCGGGGGCCGCCATCAGCGAAGCAGGCTCAGTGACGAGTGACGACGCCATCATGTCGAGTTAGAGGAATGGACGCCGACCGATGCCAGCAGTTTATGTGCGACGTAGCGCCTGTGGACTTTGGTCGGACGCCGGACGCAGCGTCGGTCGGTTGGACGTGTTTGGCTCGGTGGACCGGTTGTGGCACGTGCATCACGCCGATCCAGATCTAGGCCGGGTCGCGTGCCGTCGTTTCCGACGGGCGCCGACCTCTGGATCGCGGCCTGACTTGTACCCCGCTGCTTCGCCAACAACCGGTCGGCGTCCCGCCTCGCCGCGAGATTGACCGCTGCCCTTCAGCGGAGCATGGGCGCGGGCGTCGCCCGGGCCCTTTAGCGCGTCCCTCGTCAGAGATTTCTCGTTGCCGCATTCGGTGCCCTCCCCGAGTTGACGACATCGTCCGCATCATCCTGGACTTGTTCCAACTTGTGTGCCAGTCCGGCAGCGACTCCGTCCACCCAGAACGTCTCCGTGTCTAGCGTGCTCGAGCCCGAACGACGCGCTTCGCTTCATCTGTGCTTGCGGCGGGCGACGTGCGCTCGTCGTCATGGCTGGTATTCCGCCAGCCTTTGAAGCTTCTCCCGGTCCCTCTTCGCGGTTTCGGTCTTCAGGTTTCGGTCCGGATGGCCTGTTTTATTTCGAGTCGTTCTGAAGTCGGTGTGCGGTACGCCGCCCACCTGTACAAAGAGGTGCCCTCTATGATGGTTAGGGCCCCGAGACTCAGTCACGCGGAGGTGTCTTGAAGCGGCGAGACAAAGGGGCTGAGGGGCGCCTGCACTGTGAGTTTCGAGCAGACTGAGTGGGAAGATGTCAGGACGGGAAGCAAGCGACAGCCTTCTCACAACAGTCAGTCGGGCAGACGTCAGGAGAGACGATCCCGCCCACCCGCCCTCTAATTCCTCTCTCTCATTTCTTGCACACGACATGCGATCCTTTCGTTTGCGTGCCACGCATCATGCCACCCCCCCCCCGGTGGCGGCTGTTTCCGGGCGCCGGAACACACTGGTTTTGATGCGGCAGTCGCAAGTGCACGTAAAAACAAACATGGCGGAGATCTTTCGCAGCAGCAGACGAATGAGCCGAAAAGCACGCCAAGGCTCGTGCTGATTTAAGTTGCAATATCAGGATAGCTATCTTCATCGCAACGCTTCTCAGTCCTCGCTGTACTTCCCACCGATACGGGGTTCGATTCCACGCGGTGCCCACCCTTTCTGCCAGTGTAGGAGACAGGCAACGCCACATTTCCTCAGCTGCTGAGTGCGTCGTAAAATCACAACCACCACAATTGGAGTTGCACGTGGGACTACACTTGTGCCGGCTTGAGGAGGCCACGCTCGGAACTCTGGATGGTATGGTCTATGAATACCTACGGATGGAGCAACTCTCAGGACCGCGGTCTGGTATCGCGCCTGGAACCACGTCCAGCGCGGCGCCTGGAGCCACATCTGCACCCCTCGCCCCCCGGCCACATCTGCACCCCTCGTCCGCCGGCCACACGGCGCGCGACAGGCCGCCGCGCCGCCGACCGGGCCGCTGCAACGGGATCTGGGGCGGGCCGCGGGCCGGCGACGCCCCTGTCGCTGGGTACATGTCAGCGCCAGCTGGAGCGACAGGCACGGTGTCGGTCACGTCACGGCACGTCATGGCCACGTCACGGTCACGGCGTGATCACGTCACGTCACGGTCACTGTCACGTCACGATACGTCTCGACGACGTCACGTCATGGCATTTGTAATGATGTTGCACTTGCATTTTTATCAGGATAAATTTTACCTTGTGTGCGTATGGAGAGAGGATGGGAGACTCGGAGGAAACTATCGGAGTGTCGGTACGTACCACCCTCGTCATGACAAATGTCGGCACGTGGTACCCTCGTCATGACAACTGTCGGCACGTGAGACCCTCGTCAAGAGTCTACGTACCACCCTCGTTGTCCGCACCTGGCACCCTCGTCATGACAAATGTCGACACGTAACACCATCGTCATGACATGTGTCAGTACGTGACACCCTCGTCACGACAAGCACCGATTCATTTTTGACGTTCACACATTATTCATTGTGATGACGCAACATTCATGCCTGTCCACGTTTATTTCTCCAACGTTACTGCCACAGTAACAGTGACTGCCTCGATTGGTTCCGGAATACTTTGCTTTTATATCCCAATGTTCGAACAAGCCTGACAATTGAGATATAGTTGTTTTCCACTTGTGTCGCGTGGAACCCACATGTATCACACGGAACTTACCGACGTGCTTACACAACTCGTACATACCGACAAGTGGTCGTCTGCATGTTGAGGACTTTCAACCCTTTCTTTGTCGTTGCTGTATGAGCCCAAGAAGATGGCCGCTTAAAAGGAACTGATCTACTGAAGTTTTCCAATGCTTCATTTCGAAATGTATGCACTCACCAAAATATGTAATTGACAATAATGATTGGAATATGGTTGAAGCGGTACAGGAAATGGTTAAAAGTGTCACAGCGAGAATCTTACAGCCAGTCTATTTGGGCGGGAATTAGACGTTATTTTTAATTCCCGATTGGTAACCACATTGCAAAGCTAGGGTACATCAGCAATGTCTTGATGGTGCCAGAAACGAATACACTCGGGATCCTCTCATCTATATGTAAACTGCTTCAACTAGTAACAGACTTCAGAGGGCTGCATACGTGATGTAAAAATACATTAGTGTCAAGCCCAATTGAGCATGACGTTCTTTTACGCCAACTGAATGCACAGATGATCGTTTCACTGTCCTGTTTTCATCAGTCAGGCCTCACCGTGCTCAATTTTGAAACATGCTTGTTCACATCACCAATAGCTGTAGCGTTAATTGGTTCAGTGTGCAAATGGCCGTACGTCAGTTTGCAGTCACCAGTGGCCAGCGTAATTTATGGTACTCGACTCCGAATGGAGCTGTGTCTTGTCTGGCAATGTCTCGGAACACCGAACAACCGAACGGAACACAGCGCCCTGACAGCTTCCACGACTGGAGGAGACACAGAGAGCCCACCGATGCCTGCAGCTTGAAGAGGCCACTCCAGCAACAGCGCGTGGACACCCACTGCAGGCACCAGCCTCCAACTACAGTACATCAGCCTCCAATGAAGCAGCACGTGGACACCTTCCGCAGTCATCGTCCCCACTCCGAGTCGACACACTCGATGCCGACTCCAAACCCCGGGCCGTCGACCCCACGCCGCGCGTGTCTCGGATTCCGCGCCCGGCCGCTCGCTCGGGGCCCGGGCGCGCCGCAGCGGGCGTCCTTTTGTTTCGCGCACTGTCAAATTTGTTGTCGCAGCTTGAGTTGACTGTGACCGATGGCGGCCGCTGCCGGGTATATTGAATCTCAAGGCGGCGCCACTGCACGATAAACGACTGGTCGGCAGTTGACAACCGGCGCCGGCCGCTGCGGCCGGCTGCCAGACAAACACGGCCGGCGGGTCGGGCCGTGTCGCGGTCGCCGTGCCGTGCCGCAGAAATTGCGCACAAAGCGGCGAGCATGTGGTGCTCTGGCGACCGTTCGCGGTCGACCGACGCCAGCCCGCCTCGCGCCAAAGTCGGCGACGTAAACCGGCGCCGCCAGACTGTCCAGCGGCGGAACATGCAGCCGGCGGCCGACGCAGCCGGCGGCGGCTGGCGGCGGCTGGCGAGCTGCATGTTGTCGGTCCACCCCAGGCCGCAAAAAGCGGCTGCACTTGTCCCCTGCGCCGCACCAGCTGGTGATGACATGAATGGGAGAGGGCATACCGTCGATGGGGAGGGTAGGTAGACAGCAGGAGGAGAACCGGCCGGGTGGCGCGCGTTTTTGCTGCCGGGTGAGCGCGGTGGAAACAACGGATTGCTAATGCGGGCGTTAAGCGACATGTCTTTACCATGATGTTCTGGCACGCCGTTTGGCGCATTTGGATGGCGTGTGCTAGTGTTGGTGCTTGTGCTCGTGGATCTTTAGACTGCTCCTAATGGTAACTCGAGTGGCTATGCTACCTCAGGCGAAGCATGGAAAGGGACGGGAAGTGGGAGAGTGAGAGAGCTAATTTTGGAGAACAGGTGGAGATGGAGATAGAGATAGACATATACATAGACATAGACTCTCTCATCTCTTCATATCGCACTCTCTCTCCCTCTCTACCTCTTTTCTCTCTCTCTCTCACTCTCTTTCTCCCTCTCTCTCTCTCAAAGAGAGAATGAGCGTGTAGGTGAGAGAAAGTGGGAAAAGTGCATAGGTACTTGGTATTTTCTAATAGTCGTTAGAACGTCTGTACGCGCAATATCTCTTCGGTGTGGAAACAACATAAGTCTTTGAGCCTCCTCCTTTCCCCCGTCTGCATGTCGATTCGTGGAACTTGTTACCCCTGATTTAGTATGTCCGGAACAAGGAACATTGTAGGTGAAACTTAAAGCTGACTGTTGTCGTGGGAATTGGTAACACTTTACACCTTTCATCCAATGTATTGCAGTATTGCACAATGTATTGCAGTATTGCACAAGTGGCCATATGGCGTTAGGATGCGTTAGGATGCGTGGCGATCCCACAGTTAGGATGTGGCTGCGGAGCGTGGAAGGAACGCCATGAATCTCCTGCTTCTTTATATGCGCCATGTAAGAAGCAGGTGGCATAAACCAGGCGGATAGACGCCTAATAGTGTGGATGTTTCAAACAAGGCGACTGACACAACAGCAATAGGAAGAAGCAGTCAGGGCTGCCCGTACTTAGGGGCGCCCCTGTTGTTCACTACTGTGGCCAGCCCTTGACAAGACTACTTCCAGTGGCTGAAAGACAGCGATACAGTATTTGTGAAACTGGGTGGAATATACCACTTTCTGAACACACAATCGACGTCCTACTCCCAGAAGTATCGACATTCTGCTTCTTGACGTGTTCTTAAGAAGTCTTCGTGTCTCCTTTTTGACAGTAGCACGTTTAAAAGTAGCATGATCATGCACTCGATAAGGGACGTTGATACACGAACATTTCGCTACGCAATTTCAGGTACACAGGGATTGCACAGAATGCGACATGGCATTCAGTACCAATTTATATAACATATTTTTATCGCTCATCCAAATGCAGTTCCCCCTAAATTATCAATTTGAAAGCAAATGATGAAGGTGGTCGTAAGTACGCCATTGGCTCAAATTTGAGTCTGAAATACATCAAAAGCATCTGAAATGACACTAATTCCATGACAGATGTCGTCATCCTAATGTGCTCGTTTCGACATCCCACACCTAACAAAAAAAAAACAAACAAAAAAACAACAACATTATTTTAGCACTATTGCAAGGTGGCATCAGACGATGGCACTATGACCCCAAAAATATCAAAGACGTCAGGACGCGTCAAGATCAAGCACGACATCAGGACGGCTCCAAGCAGATGGCGATGGCAGGCCGGGTCTGGCGTCCTGGCGCCTGGTCCGGGCATTTCCAGGAGCAATATCACAGCACTGCCGACGGCCGAATTTGCCGCGGTCTGGCGCCTGGCCGCACACTCGTCAACGTCGACAGATTCTGTTCATGCCGGCTGCCAGATGGTGGATGACGGCGCTGCCAGATTGTTCACTTAGTTGAGAAAGTTTGATGAGCATCATTTGTCGACTGTCGACCGGGGCTGACTCGGGCTGGGCCGGCGGCGCGCCGCATTGTCAGCAATCCGCGCCGTGTTGGCCGCTCACTCACGGAGCCGCATTGTCAGCAGTTCACGTCGTGTCTGCCGCTCACTCACGGAGCCGTATTGTCAGCAGTTCACGTCGTGTCTGCCGCTCACTCACGGAGCCGTATTGTCAGCAGTTCACGTCGTGTTGGCCGCTCACTCACGGGGCCACATTGTCAGCAGTTCAAGCCGTGTGGCCGCTCCTCACGGAGTCGCACTGTCAGCAGTTCACGTCGTGTTGGCCGCTCACTCACGGAGCCGTATTGTCAGCAGTTCACGCCGTGTTGACCGCTCACTCCGCTCACTCCGCTCACTCCGCTCACTCACGGAGCCGTATTGTCAGCAGTTCACGCCGTGTTAGCCGCCGCTCACTCACGGAGCCGTATTGTCAGCGGTTCACGCCGTGTTGGCCGCTCACTCACGGAGCCGTGTTTCGCAGTTCACAGCCGTATTGTCAGCAGTTCACGCCGTGTCGGCCGCTCACTCACGGAGCCGCATTGTCAGCAGTCCACGCCGTGTTGGCCGCTCACTCACGGAGCCGCACTGTCAGCAGTTCACGCCGTGTCGGCCGCTCACTCACGGAGCCGTATTGTCAGCAGTTCACGCCGTGTCGGCCGCTCACTCACGGAGCCGTATTGTCAGCAGTCCACGCCGTGTTGACCGCTCACACACTGAGCCGTATTGTCAGCAGTTCACGTCGTGTCTGCCGCTCACTCACGGAGCCGTATTGTCAGCAGTTCACGTCGTGTTGGCCGCTCACTCACGGAGCCGTATTGTCAGCAGTCCACGCCGTGTTGGCCGCTCACACACTGAGCGGTATTGTCAGCAGTTCACGTCGTGTTGGCCGCTCACTCACGGAGCCGCATTGTCAGCAGTTCACGCCGTGTGGCTCGCTCCCTCACGGAGCCGTATTGTCAGCAGTCCGCGTCGTGTTGGCCGCTGACTCACGGGGCCGTCCTTTGTGAGCAGTTCACGCCGTGTTGGCCGCTCACACACTGAGCCGTATTGTTAGCAGTTCACGCCGTGATGGCCGCTCACTCACGGAGCCGCCATCGGCCGTCACGGTCGGCGGCCAACCTCCGTCCAGACCACGTCACGGCGGGCGGACCAAGCGCACGTCCTCCGACCAAGCACGACTGCATGGATGCGCTGTGCCCCGGGCAGAGCGGCGTGTCACGCGCTGTTCGTCACTGTCGAGACGAGGTCCGGCTACGTGGGGCTGTCCTCCACACCCGGCGCAGTGGCGCTCCGTGCGCTCGTCCCGCTCGACCGAGATCCACGTCATAGCCGTCCCGAGTGAATCGGCGTGCATTCGCGCTCGTCTCTCACCGGCCGGGAGACAATGTCGTGGAATGCACGCCACCCGGAGCGTACCGGCGCGCTACACGCTGGCCTTGCTGACTGAGGAATAGTTGGAGGTGATTGTGACGCACGCGACACACCCAACAGTCCGACGACGTGCGACACGTGTGCCCTTCAAAGTCGGGCGTGATTCCAGGCGTGAAGTTTCCCAGGCGTGGATTTTCCGGCCGCGAGATTTCCAGGCGCCAGTGAGCTTGTCGAGCCGGCCGCAAATCCGGGCGGAGCTCGCAGCCAAACGAAACAACGCCCGGCGTGATTTCCTCGCTCGAGCGAGATCATGCCGAGTGAGTCGCCGCCGGAGCGGGCACCAGCCCATGCCGTATCCTCTCGGCAGGCTACATTCCTCGCATAGACAGCCTCCCTCCTGCAATGGTACTCTGGCGCCGCCGGCGCCGGCGCCGGCGGCGGCGGCGGTAAAACGGAGCAGGCTGTGATTTCAAGGCTCATTCGGCCAGCATGTGATGGTGGACAGCGCCGCGTCGACTGCCGTTCCAGACAATGCCGCTGGACGATGGCCGGCAATGCCCTCTCGCTGGCGGGAGAGTGACGACGACGGCAAGATTCACTGCCCGCCGCATACACGGAATGAGGTCTGGCGCAGGTCGACCTATCGATGGCGTGATTCATCGGCTCGGAGGAGAGGAGTCAAATATAGCGCCACGTAACTTAGATACAGTAGTTCCCGCTGTTTGAATTTCAGTTGATTGCCTTTCACCGGAAGTACCACTGGTTAAAATGTTGCAATTGGGGGCATGCGAGTGTGCCCTCGTGGTGCTTACGTCATTGACGTGGAAAAGTGATGATATTACTGTGGACTCCAAAAGCAAAACACCAATGTTCCTGACCACATACACTAAAATCGGCTAGCGCTTTTTAGATAGCAATGGAATTACATAAATTGGCCTGGGACCTGGCATGTTGTCACCAGTTATTCTATATGTGGACATGAACATTTTGCAGTTTCAGTTCGGTAGAAGCAGCGGCTCTGGTACAATCACGATAAAACCAAAGGAGAGGCCGAATGAACCCGATGTCAGGCCACTCCCAGTTGCATATAATTGTACTCTTTCTCACCTTCAACCTGTAAATCTGATAGACGTTCCGGAATTAACATGGATGGTTCACTAGGAGGTGATTTCCAGCGTTTCAGAAATTCCCGTCACCCACCCTCCTCACATTCCAGCGGATGACGATCAGCTACTAAAGCCGCCTGATCATCCAGCCGAGCGCACATGTCACCCCGCCCGTAGGCTCACTGTGGGGGGAACCTTAAACTGGGGAGGGGGACGGCGGCCAGGACGTCGTCGATCACGTTCGCGTCCGTCCGGCCCACAGCCAATTCTCGTCCGGAATGACGTAGCGCGCGGGTTTGACCCGAAGCCGGAGCTCCTTCATCACGGCCACTCGTCTTGTCCACGTCGCCGACCGGCCAGCGCCGAGAGTGGCTGAGTGGCCCGGCGCCCATTGATCGCTGATGGGGTCGCGGGACGCGCGATCGGCGATTTTCCTCCAGACTGATGAGAAATCCATACTGCGCTGTTTGTTTTGGCCGGCGATGGTGACGTTGGCCATTGTCGCCCTGCGCCACGCCCGGTCTCATCACGCCGCCCGCAAACCGGCTGGCCGCCCCTATTGGCCATTTGTGGCCGGTCCAATTAGTCGCTGTCCGGCGTCCAGCGATCAGCGGACACCGGACGTCGGATTTGCCATCGTGGCGTTGATATTGGCCTTGACATTGTGGCGGTGACGTTGACCTTGCCATTGTGACGGTGATATTGGGCTTGTCATTGTGGCGGTGACTCGGCCTTGTTATTGTGGCGGTGACATTGACCTTGCCATTGTGGAGGAGACTTGGCCTTGTTATTGTGGCGTTGATATTGGCCTTGGCATTGTGGCGGTGACGTTGGCCTTGTCATTGTGACGGTGACATTGACCTTGTCATCGTAGCAGTGACACTGACCTTATAATCGTGGCGGTGATGTTGACCTTGTCATTGCGGCGGTGCATTGACCTTGCCATTGTGGCAGTGACATTGACCTTGCTGTAAGGGCGTGAGGGTACGGCCCCGTTTCGTGGTCAGGATGGGCAGTTGCCCTCAGTGTCGTGTGGTGACTGTGTGGGTACGCCGGAAGCAACCCACCCAACTCTGCTTTGGCATCCTCGGTAGTGCATCGACAGAGCCTACAGCATTTCTGGCTCTGGTGGTCGAACTTCGGTCTTGGTGACGATACTGTGTGTGTGCCATGCTTTCAGTTGGCGAGCTGTCAGGCAGCACTGACGGCTTGAATATGCGTACCACCATGGGCACTATTTTAGTAAAGTAATTATAGTGATAGTGAGTTAGTTCTTAGTTGACTGAGATTATTGTAAAAATGAACGGGACCGAAGAGGAAAAAAAATCGCGAAATATGCGCATGCGATAACTATGCCGCAAAGGCATCAAATAATGTTTCCAAAACGATATTAATATCGCTTATGTAATTTATATTTGGAGAAATTCGTGTCCCCTTTTGCGGTTGCCACGTACCACGGATCTTGGAAAAAGATGGACACCCAACAAGACTGCTTCACAGTCCGCAAGCAGCGGATAACGGTGAAAATGCTGGTGCCACACGATATGTTTTTTTCGTAAGTTTCCTTGAAGGCAATATTTATTGGGCAATTGTATGTTCTGGCCACTTCTAAACGCCTCCCAGTTTAACGTCATGGTTTTGCCACGCCGGGTGAAATGGCTGCGTGACTACGTTCCTGAGGGTGCCCGGGGATAGCCGAGGATGCCAAGTTGCGAGAAACCCAGCCGCCGCATCATATGCTCCGTTATATTCGGTCAGGATAGTTCCACGTACTAATCCATTCTCAAAGCTTCCACAGTTTTTACTCAAAGCCGTCCTGCACTTGGATGGGGCTAGGGAACGGGAGGAGGCGCACAGCTGAAATGATTGATCCGTTCGGGTGGACTCAATACCTCCATGCTCAAAGGCCTCAACCACTCATAATCTCCACTCGATCAAAGGCGTTCAAAGTCGCCCATGCACAAAAGCTCACGCAAAAGCCGTCCGCAGTTCATTGGTAGCGGTTACAAAGCAACACGTCTCCACGGCGAATGTTTTGAATTTCTCTCATGATGTGTTCTGTGATACAAATATTGTGCCCAGATCAGAAGTTAGAAACTAGGTGTGCACGGTGTTGACGTTAAATTTGTGATTGTTACAAAACGTGAGGCGGGGCTATACCTATCGACCACCTAGGCATGGGTGTTAATCTGTCTTTCGTTTAAGAACACCCGCCCCTCTCCCCCCCGGTAATACATCAACAATTATAATTATTGTAATAACTGAACTAATCGGTTGCTGTGCTTATGATGAACACATTCTTTCCTGGACAGCGATCCACCGGCAGAGGTGTCGGTGCTTCTGACATGACGGCAGATGTGGAGCTGGCTGGTGCGGAGATACAGGAAAGCCCGTGCAGCGAGCTTGTGACGTGATGCATCAGCACCAAGTTGCCGGATTCCGGTAACTCCGGCAACCCAGACGAGCACGATGGTGCTCCTCAAGCTAGCTCACGTTCAGCCGGCACTCAGCGGTATACGCGACAGGGTTTGTGTTGGTTTTCACGCGGTTAGATAGCGCAAAGAACATCAAAAGCTTGACATAAAGACATAAAAGATCAGTGCAACTATGAGCCACAAGGCCCCTTCTTGGTTGCACTTTGGACACTCGACCAGTTGCCCACCAAACCAGTTGACTGGTGCTGATGACTAGGATGCGTTCCAGCTAGTTTCGGCCATACTTCAGCCGGCCTACAACACAAGGACGTCACGCGCCTGTTCTGTCGTGTCGAGGCCGGGACTTCAGAACAACGCGCTGCTCACAGTGACACAAGCGAGGAACCACGTGACGAAGCGCCATTTTTGGTGGGCATTTTACCGTAAGCGATTCGCACGTCGCCAGGGTTTTCCACGGAGTTCTGCTGCTGACGTGCGGTGAGTTTCGCCGGCTCGGTCTGTGACCGGGAACTCCCAAAAAGCACGTGTCTATCACAGATCACACCGAAGCGAAAATAGAACTCCCGACAAACCCGGCCAAACAGTCGCGCATACTCATACTATGAACGCGCGAACATGACTAATATTTTTAATTGGAATCTGTCCTCGTCCCGTCATTGCACTGGAATTCAGCGCTTCTAGTGATGGTGCATCTGATGTGAAAGTGTTTGTTAACGGCAGGGTCGTGGGGGGGGTTGAAAGGCGAAGGTATTGATGTATGCCAGATCGAAGTTGTAATATCCAAGGCAGCCCTGCGACTCGAAACATCAACGTAGTGACTCAGACATTTCTTCAAAGCGCTCCAGGGTATTCATCAAAGGTCGCATTCATGTGGAAAAACTGATTTGACTTGTGTCATCGCTGTCCGCGAAATGTACTACGTCGCAATGTATTTCCTGTTTGGACTGCGACCGGATTTTTGTAGCATGCGTTGAGGAACACAGATCAATCAGATGCTTCCCTCCCTTCCTCTCTGTTGTGCTGGGTAGGAGCCGTCACAAGTTGGGATCTGATGCTTCCTTCCTGTCTGGTGTGCTCGGCAGGAGCCACCAAAGGTGTAGATGTGATGTTTCCTATCATGTGTGTTGTGATCGGTAGGAGCCGCCACAGGTGTGGATGTGTTCTTTCACATCCTGTGTGTTGTGATCGGTAGGAGCCGCCACAGGTGTTTGTGTTGCTTCCATTCCTGTCTGTTTTGCTGGGTAGGAGCCGCCACAGGTGTGGATGTGTTGCGTCGTACGGAATACAATAATGCCGGTGTCTAACCTGCTTCTAGGACAAATTTCGTTGGCAAACAAACACCAACAACATTGTACCACCGTAAGCGCACAGCGCACGGAGCATGTGGTTACGCGGTTGCAACTAGTGCGATAACCTGCATTTTCTCATACGCACACGTCTTTTCGAATGGTCATGCAGCCGACACCAGAGATATTGATGATACACAGGCTACTCTATAGGCGTGTATAATGCAAGCCACACATCAGCTACCTATGCAGCTTCTCTCCTGCTGCTCATTCACTTCATCATTTCAAGCGCTGCCTACCTCACGTGGAAGAAGGTCGGACAAAAGCCAATATCGCTTACATTCTGGGCAGGCGGTGGAACGGGATCATCTTGTTATCATCGCTGGTGAACGCTACCACACACACCACGCTGGTGAACACTATCACACACACCACACTAGTGAACACTACCACATGGCACCGGCAAACACTACCATATCACACTGGTGAACATTACGACACCGCACTGGTGAACACTACCACACCATACCACACCGGTGAACATTACCACACCACACTGGTGAACACTACCACACCACAATTGGTGCTGTATAACCACTGCAGTTGATGCGCCCTAAAACCCAAATAACTAACTAACTAACCACACCACGCTGGCGAACACTACCACACTGCACAATGACCTGTCCAAAATCCACGCTCAGCTCTGGGCCTGCCACGAATACCTATTGTGCTCCACTATCTTAACCCGCGCCGTCCAGTTCGATGAGCCAGTCGGCCGGATCAGACTGTTTATCGCCTTTCGGTACACCATCAGGCGCGAGCAGGCCAGGCGAGGGCTGGTGCGGTCCACTACGGGTCGGCGCCTGGTGACTGACACAGCCTGCTCGAGTTTGCATTTCCGCAGAGAATGGCTCGTTACGTTTCCCCCACACGACTGCTGGCTCGTGCAGAGGCTTCAGATGAACAATGGATGTGGCCCGGCGCGAGCCACCTTGATGTTCATTAGCTCCCCGAATTGTGAGGAAGGAGCGCAACCGCCTCGATTCAGCTTGCCACCGCTTCGGCGATGAGTGCCCTCCGGTAGCCTCCTTCTCGATCTGGAGCACCACTTTATCCGACACCTGGCAGACGAAATCGTGTGCTCAGACTTAATGAACACATGTTGTGCAAAGTTGTCGAAGTTGGTGATGGACTTAATGTGACGCATGCACTACAGGGAGGTAAAGGTAAACACAGCGTGAAGTATGTACATACCACAAGAAGGTAAGAAGGTAATGTGACGCATGCACTACAGGGAGGTAAAGGTAAACACAGCGTGAAGTATGTACATACGAAAGGTGAAGTATGTACATACCACAGGAGAAGGTAAGAAGGAGTATACATACCACAAGAAGGTAAGAAGGTAATGTGACGCATGCACTACAGGGAGGTAAAGGTAAACACAGCGTGAAGTATGTACATACCACAAGAAGGTAAGGTGAACGCAATGTTAAGTATGTACTACAAGAAGGTGAGTTACCGCAATGTTAAATATGTATTTCAGTAAGGTAAGGTGAACACAATGTGAAACATATACTAAATAAAGGAAGGTAAGTTAAACGCAATGTGAAATATACTACAGGAAGGTAGGGTAAACGCAATAGTCATACATGTGTTTTCGTACAATTATACTTCATTGCCCATGGTTCGCCAGATATTGCGTGCATTGTTTTTATAAACATATAAGTTATTCTTGACGAGGGCTGTGGGTGGGTTAATTTGGTACCCTGCAGTTACGATTTTTACGATAACTCCTAGACAGTTCACGACATCGCATCAATATTTGGCACACCCCAGCCATTTATGAGTGCACATTCTGTACGGAAATGGAGTCCCAGTCCATTCACGTTGTCCAGCCTGATTGGGTCAACGCTTGATGACAACTTCTGTCTCATTGCCGTTTGAGATGTACACTGGACAAATATGACAATATAGAAAATGGACAAAATCTGAAAAAGAATCGGAGGATGTTGACGTGAATTTATAAACCCCAACAGTTAAACCAAAAACGCATTTTGCACACATAGCGTCGACACACCAATATTTTTCCCAAATCGAAATATATTTCCAAGCAAATGATGCCCTCTAACAGTGTGTCCAGTCAACATATAACACAGCTGAGAGGTGAGGAGGCATCCCATCGCAAGGCATATTGGTACTGTATATCAGTTCGTCTCTAATCTCAGGTAGTAATTGATACATGTTTTGGTCGCCTGTAACTACGTGGAAACTCACACACGAGCTTGCCTCCCCACCACAAATTTGACGGCTGTATTTGTCAGTGGGCTGAGCAGCTTGCAGGACCTAGCTGTAGCGCTCTTCCTTGAGATACTGAAGCGTTGGCCTTATGACCTTGCATGGAAATATTTCTTGAGCAGCATCGCATGCACGAGGAGAGGAGGCCGCCGATGTTGCTGTTCAAGCTCCTTGAAACTGACTTCCCCGTTGACAGTTGTACGGAAGACATTTTCCCCATTTCAATCTAAGTGTCCTCGGTGAGACTCGTGGCCAAGAGTGCGAGCTAAAGAAAAAAAGGTTTTGATACTCGTATAAATGCTAATTCCTAATTTGATTTCGTATCTTACGTGGTTAGCGGGTTGTCCGTTCAAGTCCTCACCATCCACAAACGCATTCTGCAATGACATTAGCGTTATTCCTGGGTTCCCCACTTGAGGATTGATTCGGTGCATTCACATACACGGACATACATTCACGATGCACACTTCACACCAATATACATGGACATACATTCACAATGTACACTTCACACCCATATACATGGACATACCTTCGCAATGCATGTGTGTATTTAACTGAATTTAGCCCTCCTGCCACCGTGTGGTGATGTCGGCTGGTTTGCAATGTCGCAATGCATACTTCACACCTTCATGTATGGATCTACATTCACAATGTACATGCTAGTGTTTTTTTTTAAAGATCACTGATAGCACATTATTTACATGCTTTTCGTATTGTGACACGATTTTATCAGCACATTGTGTGTGAAGTTGTATCTTTGTCAGTTTAAAGCTTCGTGTATTAAAGGTCTGGAATATTAGCCCCTGCCTGCTTAACCGAACGTACCGAAACGGAGATCAGATAGGGAACGGGAAATACAAAAGCGTTGCATTGGTAATGGACACGGGGTAGTGAAAGTAGACCAGGGGAGGGAAACGGAGAGGGGACAAGTTGTAAACGGGATCAGGGGACAAACCTGAGAAGATAATCGAATAACTTGGCACGGTAGATTAGTCAGGAATGCAGCCGGAGGGGACGAGGGAACCTCAAAGGACCTAGAAGAAAATGTAATGTGAGGTCAAAAGGGTATGGTCTTCATATCCAATCCACGTCATATTCTAGTCTCTTTTTGGTCCTTTGTCTTCAGCTTTAATTGCTTGTTTGCTTGTTGCCTTGACCCGTATTCTTTTCTTGGCACCCTTCTACAGTCTACTCATTTCCGCACTGCCCTTCTCCGGTTACCTTTCCAGATGCTCAGCGAGACGAGCTAGGTTCAGAATAGACATTGTCAATTTGTTCGTAATTGGGTTCTGCGACATTATTCCACGTTGTAATGACATATTTCATACCACGACGTGGTGCTGCACTGTGATGATCGCCTTCAGAAGCTCGACATAGTCGTGCTCGTCGCAGTACACGGACGTGCCGACCTTGTCCCCCAGACAGCGTGACAGTACCGTACGTCTCGGTCTCGCTGTCTAACAGTGTCGTGCTCGTCACGGTACACGGACGTGCCTACCTTGTCCCCCAGACAGCGTGACAGTACCGCACGTCTCGGTCTCGCTGTCTGACAGTGTCGTGCTCGTCACGGTACACGGACGTGCCTACCTTGTCCCCCAGACAGCGTGACGGTGCCGTGGGCATCGGCCTCGTTGCCTAAAAGATGAATCAAACAATTTTTTGACATATATAGAGTAAGAACGAAGGTGTAAAGCACACCGACAGACAGGGATCGGCGGAACAGTGTGGGCTGCGCCATTAGCTGTGAATGTGCATAAAGAGCGTCGTGAACCACCCAATAAACAAATAATAAGACATACAGGAATGTCAGTGCGGAAAACCTTCGCGGACTGCCGTTAGTATTTGGCGGGCGACAGCACACAACCGATGTCCATCAAACAAATTCACTGTCATAGTAAGAGACCATAGGCTGGGCTTCATTCACATGTGCATCCAGTGTTCTTGACTTCACCGAATCATTAATCCAGGACTTGTCAAGTAAAGAGTCACACACGGATGCAGATATATTAATATGTGCATGAATAGCATGCGGACGCCGCACTTGAAAGTGCATCTACATTTGCGTCATGCAATGAACATATTGCTCAAGGTTACAGCGTGAATGCTTCTTCAACCATGGAAGGAAGCTGCGTACGACCCGTGTTTAGGAGACTAACTAGAAGTGCAGCATGACTGACCTGATGGGAACCGAATCCGCATACTTCTACATTCATACAGAACGACGCTATCCATAAAAGGCACGCCTCAAAGGGGTTCGACGCAGGAAGGCAAAGCATGCCATTCTGTAACCAATGCATTTCTAATTGATGTTAATCACGAGTTATAGACAATTAAAATGCAGTGCAAGCGCATTGTTTTGCAAGTTAGATGTTAATATTTATGTGCAGATGAAGTATATTCTCAAGCTGGTATACACCATCGAACTTTTTTGTTACAAGAGAATCAGTTTAGTTTATATTGCTTTGGTTTATATTGCTTCAGCATGAAATGCAACCGGCTCATCCGTCGTTCTCTATGTGAAACCATTTTCAACCATTTGTAGATTGAGCAGAATTAATTCCATATTTTGCATGTTGAATTGCAGCGTGAGCAGCATAAATAACGCCTCACCGGGCCAGTGGAATACACTTCCCAGTACAGGACCATGGTTGTTTTGTAATTTTCCGACAACACGAAGTCGATCGTGTGAAGCTCAATATGACCGGCATTCCAGACATTTATATTGGGTCCAAGATGAATCGACGTCAGCGCCATACTTTTGAGGACTGTCGGGAACAATGGCCAACTAATTTGCACGAACCAGGATCGTTTAACAGATCACATGGCATGCATATATAAATGGCATGGGTGTAGGTGTGAGTGTGAGTGTGTGAGTGTGAGTGTGAGTGTGAGTGTGAGTGTGGGTGTGAGTGTGGGTGTGAGTGTGAGTGTGAGTGTGTGCGAGTGTGGGTGTGAGTGTGGGTGTGGGTGTGGGTGTGGATGTGGATGTGGATGTGGATGTGGATGTGGGCTTGGGCTTGGGTATTGTTATGAGTGTGGGTATGGGTGAAGGTGTGGGGTGGGGGTGGGTGTGGGTGTGGGTGTGGGTGTGGGTGTGGGTGTGGGTATGGGTGGAGGTGGAGGTGGGTATAGGTGAAGGTGTGGGTGTGGTGTGGGTGTGGGTGTGGGTATGGGTATGGGTGAAGGTGTGGGGGTGGGTGTGGGTATGGGTGAAGGTGTGGGGGTGCGTATGGGAGAAGGTGTGGGGTTGGGGGTGGGTGTACGTGTGACGGTGGCTGTGGGCGAGTTCGGGTGTATTTCTATTGAATCACTTCTTATGCGTTTGCATCTTATGCGGTGTCATCCCGTGGTGAAAAAAGCACGTGTTGTCGCCAGTGCACTGCATTACACTGCTGCAGTGGTGCAATGTTTTAAAAAAAAATATCCTGCACTGTCATCAAGTGCTAGGGAAAGGTTAATACATTGCATTTCCTAGTGCACTGAGTCACGTTCGACACAGAACAGCCAACGAACAACTGGATGCTGCATGGGAATCCATGCATATATAGAGGAGGTATCGAGTTATCCCGGATGTCATGTCGTCAGTGGTAGCAGTTGATATGCAAGGCAATAACGAATGCTGTTTTCCGCAACGCAATAATGTAGCAATAAACGTAGGATGTCCGTTATATGTGGTATTACATGCAGGACCCAGAGCGAGAATGCGAGAGCGGCTAAAGACTATGAATGAAAGGATTCTACTGAAAGACAAGGCAATGTGACAAAAAGCTATGTCGGCCCAATAAACGTCATACTGTTCTATATGGAGTAGTTTTTAATCAAACACCTTTCACATTATCAGAAATATTATGTGCAATAATACCTCTTTCTTTACTCGGTTTTTCTCCTCAAAGAGAAACTCGGGCAGTCCGTCCCAGCTTTGTATATTACTAAACGATTCCAGGAAAGCAATTTTTACTTCGTGTTTCAAAAAGCAATTTACACGAAACCGAAAGTCGAGTGCAAAACATTTTATAGAACGTTTTGGAACGAAACGGCAATATTCCGTTTTCTGCACAAATTTGGTGCGGCATTCCTTATATTGTCGTTTGATTTCAATAGGTGGCGACTTAACACTGCACCTTCCAGGCTCTTAATTCAAAAGTCATGCAAATGTCTAACTGGACGATGCCGAGCGGGAGTGCAGACCAACATTTTTTTTTCAACACTCTTATTCTGCATCCTAGAGTACGTCACTTAACAAACAACGGTGTTTTGGCGCAGGTACGCAGGCACGCTGGCACGCAGGCACGCTGGCACGCAGGCACGGAGGCAGGCACCAGGCGGCCGCCAGGTGCCTGCGCGCCATGTCTTATGCGACATAACATGCCCACATAGTCTGAAATTGCCGCGAGGTGCCCGAGCCCCGACCCATCCTGGCGGGTTGCCATCTGGACATCCGGCGTGATGAGCAAGCGCGCGAAGCGACTCGACCAGCTGTGCTAAGACGGGAGGAGGAGACCTTTACAGGCCGGTGAGCTGACCAGGAGAGGCTTTGTGGGTCGAACTTATTTTGGTATTTTACGTCATTTAGCACACAAGTAATTGCAACACAGTTAATCTTGTGTAATGCATAGTAACCCATTGAACGGGGCAGTCGCATTTCCTTCTACATTTGGGATTTCACGATAACAGAAGAGCACCCCTCGATATTTTGGATATTTAGATATTTCGATATTATGATCGTTTTACAAATTTACGCCGCGGCCGCCATGTGTCAGTTGCGCCATGGCTCACCGTCCCGATCTGCTCATATTATGTCAGACTACCTCTGTGCCAAATTTGGTGCGTTTGTTGGAAAAGAACACAATAGGTTTGAATATCTAAGCTAAACTGCCCCCTATCGAGTTGGTGTTAGCTAAAGACAGTGCTCGAAGCGCACTGCGTGAATTTGAAGTGGTCACGTACGCTACTTCAGGTCATCGACGACGACGACAACTTACTATGACATCGACAACTTAATTACTCTACGAGCGAGAATATAAACGTATGCAAATCACGCATCGAATACAAGTGGGTTAGAGGAATCTGATACCGCGAGAGGTGTACTTGATTCATCCAATTTCGTAATAAAATGCGAAATTGGAATAATAGGTTCATACTCGTGTTCAATGCTATTCAATGCTATTCAATGCCGTGTAATACAATGCACAGACGGCATGTCCTTTCTACCAGGGGATAAAGCCAGTTAGGATGCAAAAGCATGTAAAGTAGTTCGACACGCACGCAAACACACACACACACACAAACAACAAACAAACAAACATACCAACAAACAAACAAACATACAAACAAACAAACAAACAAACAAACAAACAAACACACACACACACACACACACACACACACACACACACACACACACACACACACACACCTACACACACACACACACACACACGTCGTTGATGTATACATTGCATTTGATCCGGTAAACGATCCCAGTTTGCCCAAATTAGTTGACCATTGTTCACGACAGTTTTCCAAAGTATGGGATTGAAGTCGGTTCGCTTTGGCCCACTATAAATTCCCGGAATGATGGCCGCACTGAAGTTCACACGATCGACTCAGTGTGGACAGACAAATTGCAGAATGTCCTTGATCCTGGAAATTTTGTTCAACTGGCCACACGGTGATCAGGTGTTCATTGTCAACAGGAGCCAGTGGTAGCTTGCTCACTGAACTGCCAGTGTTGTTTGTTCGACTGAGGCATGCAACCTGTCCTTGGGCACTGGCCCGTGATCAGCCTGGTAGACTGTCACGCAACGTTTAACTGCGAAGCGGTGCAGTATACCCTGCCAAAAATTAGTGTGATGCGGCACAGCTTGCGTTCCTAGTGACTAGCCACAGTAAATGTATATTATAACATAATTTTGTAACCGACCGACCAACTGATCAAACACTCGTATCGATCACGATGCCTTGTGATTAGGTCATGATCAGCGGGACACAGAATCGGACTGGGATGTTGGAATCATGCTATATTTGACCGGGTAATCAATAACCGGCCCGCTCTCGAGAAGTGGGGATGCCGCGTTTGCGAGATCCAGCCAACACACGTGCAACGCATTTCGTGGACATTCATCACCGGGAGACCTCCCGCAGGCATTGCGTCGGTGCACGGACGCGAAATAATCACTTCTCCCCGACTTTGACGAGGCAAAGAGCAAATATTACAGCCGTACAGTTATGCAGAGGCATCACCAGCCGAAACAGTGATAGAAGCCAACAAGAGTTATTTGTAATCCAAGCTCTGAGCCCCATTATCGCACATACTAAGTAGTACTTACAGCCATCACTAACCAGACCTGCACAACTGACTCTGGCTCACGATCGGCCCTGCCGGCCCGTTCGCCATGCGGCTGCCAGGCCGGACACGGTAAATAGGCCTTTTTACCCTGGACGGCGGTGGAAATATTTACCCAGCAGTGGTGCGATTATTTGCAGTGAGCGGGCGTAAAAACGTGTCGGAAAGTAGTAAGAATGAGGGTTTATATCCGACCGGCGGCGCCGCGCCGTCCCGGCGGCCTACTTCGCCCCGCCCATGACGTCGCACTCGGCAATAGGCGGGGAAACTCCACGTGACTAAATCCTTTATTCTCCGCGTGCTGGTGCTCGGCCGGCTGCCGAGGCGCCGACAGCTGGTCCCGCAGCTGGTGGTCGCCGCACGCGCCGGTCCGACGCACTTCGTTCCGTTGTTTACGATGACCAAGACGCGTGTCGGAGGAGATCCAGCTCTCGCACGCGCTGACACCTCGCCTCTAATTAACCGCCGGCGGGACAAAGGTGCGATGATGAATGGAGACCTCACCGCGTCGCATTAGTCGGCCGACAGCTAATTTCGCCGCGCCCTCAGCTGATGTATGGTATGCATTTTTGGTGTTTAATCCGGCGTTTAGGCGGCGCGATCGGCGCAGCATTGATCAGCGGCGACGCTGTGGCGAGCTGGGCGAGTCGGAACGCCGCCCACCCCCGTCGCCGGGCAGGTCGGAGCCCCGCCCACCGGCGTCACGCGGGCAGGTCGGAACGCCGCCCACCGCCGCGAGCTGGCCAGGTCGGAGCGCCGCCGACCGCCGCAGGACTTGCAAATTGTATTAAGTGCCGACCGCGGGCTGCCCGGCCAGCGAGAACACGGTCCTGCACGCTGCAACCGATGGAAGTACGACAGTACAACACCTATGGCCGGCACGCCGACCGATGGAAGTACGACAGTACAACACCTATGGCCGGCACGCCGACCGATGGAAGTACGACAGTACAACACCTATGGCCGGCACTCCGACCGATGGAAGTACGACAGTGCAACACCTATGGCCGGCACGCCGACCGATGGAAGTACGACAGTACGATACATACCAGCGGCCCGACCGGTGGAAGTACATTATGAAATTTATTGCCTACGCTCAGACCGGTAGATAAACCACAGTACGACGCTTACTACCGGCGCTCCGATCGATGGAATCACGACATTGCGACGATGATGATGCAATGTCATCACGCTGAGTCGGTGTATCGTCAGCCAGACCACGGTCCATACTCTCAGGCACCTGGAGAAAAGTATCGTTGTGACGTGAACAAGATCCCATCCACTTGCTGCCGTGGCACCACCACTGCATACTGTTCGTGGACAGAGTGTCATCTATTTGCTACTGTGCGTGATTTCACCATTTCATAATGTTTGAAGACAGCGTATCATCTATTTGCTACTGTGGGTGGTTTCACCATGACATAATGTTCGCAGACGGGGTATCATATATTTGCTACCGTGGTACCACGATCACCACTACATAATGTTCGTAGTCATGACACCATCCATTTGCCGCTGTGGTTTCACCACAACACAACGCACTTGGAGAAGAGCATTTGTTTTCGTTCTTGGAAAATTGAGGTTGAACCACAGGTACACTAATGTTCGTCCTATAAAGAAGGAATATATGAAAATAATGACAATATTCACATATATGTATTTGGGTTTGGTGTAGTTGGTGCCGATCTCGAGCAGCACACACCAGCAGCACAGCACAGCCTACTGTGCTGTGCTGTACCATCTCCTACTGTCCGGCTCGAACGCCTACGCCATCATTCTATACGGACACAACACAGTTGATACTCGCGTTTTATTTAGCCGTTCAATGGTCCTGTCTCTCTACTGCAGATGTGCCCGTGGTATCCTCGAATGGCGCGTGCAATTGCGACCGAGCAAGTGATCAATAGAAAAGTGTGCTGAATGAAGCCACCTCACGAAAAGCACGCGACCGCACAACGTAGCAATTGGAGTCAGCGATGCGGTTATTTAGCAACGATGCGGTAACGTGCTTCGCTCCATTGTCGAAAGTGAAACAACTGCAAAGTTCACCAAGCTACAAAGAGAACCATGTGCGCGTTATCTATAGGAACAGAAGGATTGCTTTTCCTTTTGCATGAACACTTCCTTCAGGGTATGCAGTTAGTTTTGCAAGTATGCTGAAATTATGCCATGCAAATCACTGAGCTGAAAACTATTAGTTGATGAGATAATTTATGTTTTGGAGTGTTCCCAGATCCGGTATTGCACCAGACAACTTCAGTGACAACATGGCAAATTCCAGAGCGCAATGCGAATCAATATTTTACTGCGCAGGAGTGACAACCGACCGTCCTTTCGGTGATCATGTTTATATTGGTAACATTTTGTATATGTTCCAACAGAAAATGAAAAAAAGAAGGTTGTGTCTTGGTCCGTCGTTGTTTATTTTTGGTACGATTGTAATCAATTGAATGCTTGGCTCATTATAATTACTCAGTTACTCAGCGTCTTTCTCTAGCCCCACGCTTACATTTTGACCATTTCGTTTCAGCATGAAATAACAATATGCAGCTATAGCTAGGAAAGATGCATGCTCACAAACAAGTGAAAATGTTTGCAACGACCAAGCAGTGCACCTTTTGAACGAAGTTGACGGCGGTGGTTAAACAAAACTGTTCAATGGTAGTGCAAGTACACTAAATGTAAACCGGTTATTGTTGGCCCATCATCTCTGAATATGACTGTTCATTTAATCTGTATTTGTGTAATGATGGTAAGAAAATTTACCTCCATGGATAAAAAAAATGACAAATCGTGTTCTTTCCAATGCCTCTGTTTCATCTATTCACGGTTACGTTTCGCCATACATGGTGTACACAGGTCTACATATGTCAGAAAGTTACCTTGTTGGGTACAGGGGAGAATCCAGTAGGCGACCAAGTGTGGTGGCTGTGGATGGCTGATGTACATATTCACAAGCGGCATGCTGTACCGTCTCTGTTTCGGTAAGCTGCCTAACTTGGCGGATTAACTGACCTGTTGCTAGTGGCTTTTGACAGTTGGAAGATGAATGTGGGGAGTTATTAGCTGCGTAGACGCTTATCCGTGTTCATAAAACGTGCAAATTTGCCGTAAATTCCGGCTTTATTGACTATTATTCAAGTTCAAATGGGATGCTGGTCTCTATCTCACATGTATGCTGTAGACTAACTGTGATGGTGATCTCTGACTCCTGTGTTTGCTGTAGACTAACTGTAATGGCGGTCCCTGTCCCCTGTGTCTGCTGTAAACTAACTATACTGGTGGTCTTTGTCTCTTGTGTCTGGTGTAAGCTAACGGCACTAATTACGATAGCCCAAGATGGCAAACCGCTTACTGCCGTGAACAAAACGCAAAACATGTTCGAGTACAAACGTCACGTGCCACGTTTGACATCTCCCGAGTAGTCATCGATGGATGAGCGTGGGAAGACGACACCAATGACCTGGTGTTTGATATCAGGCATTTTGTTTCTGCAGTTCCTCTGAAACTGAATCTGGCAATGACGCAAGCGTCGAAAAGTGCATCGATGTGCATTTCGGATGGGCTTCGCGCCGCTTATCGCGGCAGCGTTGCAGGGTTAATCAGAGGTTCCAGTCGACTCGATAACTCACATCGCCTCACCACCTCGCCGTGAATTTGGTTTGAAATACCAACCGGCGTCACATCCGCTCCAAATCACGTTCACGTCACCAGCCGGATGACAAATTCCCCATTCCAGCCCTGGATCCAGCGCAGCCGAGCTGTCCGACGCCAGTATCAGCCAGGCCTCTGGCTGTGCCGATGCAATGCCACGCCCCATTGACCTGTGACATTTGGCCCCGGCCATTGGGCATCAATCAAATCGCCAATTTGGGTAACAGTAAAAGTGCCCGCTCATTATGGAGGCCGTTGTTGATTAGCAGGCCGGCGGCCGTCGTATATTAGATGAAGTCCTGTGGATAATGCCGCCAGCGTGGCCGGGATTTCCATCAGGGACGTATCCCGATGTAATCTATAGGCACATTTCATGGCCCAGGTGGACGCCGGAAGATATGCAAGGCAGTCTCTGGCGACATCTGGTGATTATATCTGGAACCCCGCTTCGTGTGCTGCTGGTCGCAACGGTTATTTCTGATCGTATATTCACGTATGCATAATTTCCACGTATATGTGACGCTACCCTGCCCAAGGTGCAATGAAATGCTACTGTACTATCGCACGGCACACTTCGCTGACGCAATTTCACCTCCACGATTACATTTGGTGTTCGCATGCGCCATGCAGTTCATCCGATGCATGCAGTTGCAGTTCCCCTTCCATAGCTCAGCTGGCAGGAAACCGGCCTTCATTGTTCTCTGCTCTGGCAATTCAGGGCTGTAGTTTCTACATGTACCCGATTTGCGCCACGGCTAAAGAGGCAGCCAACCCTGACGCCAGGTGTGGGAGATGCCAGCATTTTGCAGTTGACTTGGAATTTCCCCGTTACATGGCCTATTATGTGGCACCATCATAGCGATGGCTTCCGGATCTATTCAAAGCGTTTGTTTGGCAATGGCTCCGGTCTCTTGATATCATTCCATGGGACGGCTCCAGTGGTGGGCCGGGTCAGATACGCTCCCTCGTCTCCCCCGCGCCATCCAGTGAAGGAGGGTGGCTGCCACCCGAAATGGTTTCTCACGACATCGGGAAAACCGGCGCGAGCGGCGCGCTGACGATGCGCGCAACGGATGGTATATATTGCGGGGCCTTTTGGCAACAGAAAATTGGACTGTTCAGATGGCTCACAGTATGACATCACTTGTTCACGTCTCATACAGTAGGACGTCGTTTTTGGTGACACGTCCGGATTTTCTCAAAACAGTACATTGTGCGCTTTTATTGCACCTTTGAGCACATGATTGGCATCTCATGTCTTACTGTCAAAGAATGCTATTCACTCTTCAGCCCGTTACTCCCATGAAGCAGCGCTTCCCGGTGACGCTTCCCCAGCTGGCTTCCCTTCGTAAGAGGACTGGTGCTTGGAAGCGTGCTGAGGTAGTGTGCGGTTTCAGATGTTGTCGCGTCTGCTGGTCTTCACCAGCTGCTGGGCTGTGTTTCAGATGCTGGTCCATCTGCTGGTCTTTATCAGATGCTAGGCTGTGTTTCAAATGCTCGCCCGTCTGCTGGCCTTCATCAGATGTTAGGCTGTGTTTCAGATGCTGGCCCGTCTGCTGGTCTTCACCAGCTGCTGGGCTGTCTTTCAGGTGCTGGCCCGTCTGCTGGTCTTCATCGGCTGCTGGGCTGTGTTTCAGATGCTGGTTCGTCTGCTGGTCTTCATCAGCTGCTGGGCTGTGTTTCAGATGCTGGTCCGTCTGCTGGCGATCACCAGCTGCTGTGCTGTGGCCGTGACGTCAGCAGTGCAGACGTTCGCGCGGGAGCCGGAGGATCAGCGCGTGGAGACAGGCGAGACCGTCGTGCTGCCCTGCAAGGTGAGATGACGTCACGTAACGTGACTGACGTCACTCGACCTGACGTCAGGAAGTGGGACGGAACGGGATCTGACGAGGTGATGGGATGGGATGGGACGTGATCTGATGTGGTGTGCTTTGACGTGACGTGACGTCAAGAAGTGGGACGGAACGGGGCATGACGAGGTGATGGGACGTGACGTGACATGACCTGACGCGGCGCGACGGTACGGAACTGGGCCTAGCGAGATGACGTGACGTGATGTAATGTGACGTGACGTGTCGTGACCTGACATCAGGAAATGGGATGCGGCGATACCTGAGATGAAGGGATGTGACCAGACGTGATGTGGCCTAACATGGGATGCCAGGAGGGAACTGGACCTGGCGATACGAAGTGACGTGATGTGATGCAACGTGACGTGGTGTGTCATGATGTGAAGTCATGGCTGGAGATCCGGGGTATGTCTGAGGGACCTGACACCACCCATAGCTTGATACCCTGCCCATGTTTATTTGTTAGTTTCCTTATTCAATCTGACAGTGCTCGTGCCAGGATCCCGCCTCCCCTTGCTTGGTAAAATATAGCCAGCCTTGTGTGAAGTGGCCTGGTATGAGGTGAAATGAAGTTGCGCAGCAAGGTGCAGCGAATTAAAGTGGCGTGGTGTGACGTGCCGTTGGGTGACGTGCATGGAAGTAGCCTGGCGTCACGGAACGTCACTCACGCAAAGGCGCATACCGTCAAATGACGCGATGGGTTGTTCGATGACGTGACGTGATATTCAGCGACGTAACGTGCACTTGCATGATGCAGCATAATTAAATACTGATTAAATTAAATGTTGATGGTGCTGGCCGCCGCCACGCTGTGTGAAGCTCGCGACATGACCTCATGTGGGCAGTCGTGGAGTAGCGTGACGTGACATAATTCGGGGTATGTGAAGGTCGCGACGTGACCTCATGTGGGCGGTCGTGGAGTAGCGTGACGTGACAATTCGGGGTATGTGAAGGTCGCGACGTGACCTCATGTGGGCAGTCGTGGAGTCACGTCACATGGCATAAGGGATGCTGCTGATGTGCGGGTGAGGGACGTGTTGTCATGTTTACACTCCGAGTGGAGTTTGAGAGTTATAGCGTCCATCGTGTACTGGCACTCTGAGTGTTATGGCGTCTGCTGTGTTACTGGGACTCTGAGTGCTATGACGTGCATCGTGTTACTGGTCCCCGAACGTTCATTATACCTACCTGCTCATTAGACGGTGGTGGCTTCTCACATTTAGACTGCAGTGGTGTGTAAATGGCCTGGCTGGCGCTTCATCTGCCGGGTGAAGTGAAGTGAGGCGCGTGATGAACCCAGATGATGCCACTGTTCACGGTGACGTGATGTGAGGAGCACCTTGCATTAACATTAGGGCAGCGTGATGTGGCAGGCCGTGACCAAGTGCGTGCTGTTGCGATGTGGCAGGCTGTGACCAAGTGCGTGCTGTTGCGATGTGGCAGGCTGTGACCAAGTGCGTGCTGTTGCGATGTGGAAGGCCGTGATCAGGTGCGTGCTGTTGCGATGTGGCAGGCCGTGACCAAGTGCGTGCTGTTGCGATGTGGCAGGCCGTGACCAAGTGCGTGCTGTTGCGATGTGGCAGGCTGTGACCAAGTGCGTGCTGTTGCGATGTGGCAGGCTGTGACCAAGTGCGTGCTGTTGCGATGTGGCAGGCTGTGACCAAGTGCGTGCTGTTGCGATGTGGAAGGCTGTGACCAAGCGCGTGCTGCGTGCTGTTGCGATGTGGAAGGCCGTAATCAGGTGCGTGCTGTTGCGATGTGGCAGGCCGTGACCAAGTGCGTGCTGTTGCGATGTGGCAGGCTGTGACCAAGTGCGTGCTGTTGCGATGTGGCAGGCCATGACCAAGTGCGTGCTGTTGCGATGTGGCAGGCCGTGACCAAGTGCGTGCTGTTGCGATGTGGCAAGCCGTGACCAAATGCGTGCTGTTGCGATGTGGAAGGCTGTGACCAAGCGCGTGCTGCGTGCTGTTGCGATGTGGCAGACCGTGATCAGGTGCGTGCTGTTGCGATGTGGCAGGCCGTGACCAAGTGCGTGCTGTTGCGATGTGGCAGGCCGTGACCAAGTGCTTGCTGTTGCTAGTGGCAGGCTGTGACCAAGTGCGTGCTGTTGCGATGTGGCAGGCCGTGATCAGGTGCGTGCTGTTGCGATGTGGCAGGTCGTGATGAAATGCTTGCTGTTGCGATGTGGCAGGCTGTGACCAAGTACGTGCTGTTGCGATGTGGCAGGCCATGACCAAGTGCGTGCTGTTGCGATGTGGCAGGCCGTGACCAAGTGCGTGCTGTTGCGATGTGGAAGGCCGTGACCAAGTGCTTGCTGTTGCTAGTGGCAGGCTGCGACCAAGTGCGTGCTGTTGCGATGTGGCAGGCCGTGACCAGGTGCGTGCTGTTGCGATGTGGCAGGCTGTGACCAAGGGTGTGCGTGCTGTTGCGATGTGGCAGACCGTGATCAGGTGCGTGCTGTTGCGATGTGGCAGGTCGTGATGAAATGCTTGCTGTTGCGATGTGGCAGGCCGTGACCAAGTGCGTGCTGCTGCTGGTGAGGCACCATGTGATCGCACCATGTGGCAGGCCATGGTGAAGTGCATTGGCACGCTCCCATTCACCGCATCGACATGGTTGTCGATGCGACATCTACATGTCGCATCGACGTTATCACCATGTGAAACCGACCGTTCATTGCGTATATCCTACCCAGAATGTTCATCACTCTGTGTTCTGACAATTTGGCATCACGATCCCAACCTTTTTGTGATTTGATACGGAGCTGGTGACTGATCATGGACAATTATTCAGACAGATACTGACAAGGGGATTACAAGTTGTATCGCTATGGGATATGTTTCCAAGTAATATCGCTTTTAGAACTAACGTTTCGACATAGGCATTGCTTTTGCTGCTTGCATATCCTTTCACCGTGAGGAAGACTTTTATCGAGACTTTCGCGCTGCAAATATTCAATACGTGGCGCCACAACATGCATTCCCATAGCCACTATGCATCTCAGCATGTCTGGCTACTTCACTCCTACATGTCTCAGCGGGAAGTTAGCTCGGTGCCTCCTGGTTAGCTCAGTGGGTAGAATACTGGCCTGCAAATGTCTCCCCGTCTTGGCACAAGTGTCGAGTTGTTGCACACGATCTCTACTTACGCCTCCAGCTGTGATGGCCAGTTGGCAGCTGGTCGGGCAAAGCCAGGGTCGCAAACATCAGACGGCCGTAACCGACTACGTGAGCACGTGGATCTCCCGGTCAAAATTGTGCTATAGAACTGGAATTTCCGGGCCGGGCGGTGGGTTCAGGGCCAGTGCAGCAAGCTAGTGTTTAACAACGACTCCGACGATGTGCAGTCTCCCCCGGCGCAATTCAAACTAAATGTACTTCTGAAGCGAATTGACATTTTATTTCATCTGTGATGACGTCTCACCCAGCTCATTTTATTAGGCGAATGTCGGTCTACGACGTATCGTTCGTGGCTCGACTCGCACAAACATCGGAATCTGTGACAATCTGTGTGGCGTGCCGGTACAAACAGCCTGAGGTCGACAGACCTGTCGACCTGTCGCCTCTGTTTGCTGCCGTGCGAACGCAAAACACCCGGCTTGATGTGGCAGCTATCTTCGCCGGCTGGCGCTACGCTCCTTGTGTGCTGGTCTCACACTCTAGTGTTGCGCACCTGTAAACGAAGGAGAAAGAATGCATCGTAGTACGTGGAGGTCAAGCGCCTTTTACCGTACGCCTATGCAGAAGTTTTGTTTCGGAAAGTGCATGGAGACAAGCACAGGGCTATTAGGTGCATTATTGCGTTGTAGGTTCTGTAAACGTTATGCGTGATTACATACTGACAAAAAGTTCGTTAACATGTCCTGATAATCCGCCTAATTGGGCAGGGGGAGGGGACATGTGGACATCTCATGTACCTACAACAGACAAGTACGTCTTGCGATCACCACTCACCGTGTGCAGCGGTACTGTACCGCAGTCCTGTACACTGAGTACCTTATACTTGAATTCCACAAAAAGCAGAATGTCGTTTATATGATGCTTCATTTTTGCCATCAAACAGAATAAATGCACAACCCTAGTGTCTCCCCAGTCAAGTTCTCTTTTTGGTCGGGGCGGAGCCCATTTCCATGCACACACATGCAGCATAATTTGTGCCAGTACACTTCGCTGAACGTTGTCAAAACAGCATGCATCCGTGCGCATACTCTACCCCTGCTGTATCCCCCGCGATGCGTCATATATGCACCTGCTGTACCCCCTGCGATG
Source organism: Imbricaverruca yamaguchii (assembly GCA_034440575.1). NCBI lineage: Eukaryota > Metazoa > Arthropoda > Thecostraca > Neoverrucidae > Imbricaverruca > Imbricaverruca yamaguchii. The sequence continues at coordinate 2,094,871 of JAOTOL010001660.1, forward strand.
CGTCATATATGCACCTGCTGTACCCCCTGCGATGCGTCTTGCCTGCTTCCCCCGGCGTCACTGCCTGCTGTCCCCCGCGACGCGTCACATATGCACCTGCTGTACCCCCTGCGATGCGTCATATATGCACCTGCTGTACCCCCCGCGACGCGTCACATATGCACCTGCTGTACCCCCTGCGACTTGTCCGCGCGTCGTGTTCCGACAGGTGAACGGGGCCGTGGGGCCGGTGCAGTGGACCCGGGACGAGTTCGGACTGGGCATCATCCGGGACCTGCCGTCGTGGCCCCGCTACCGCATGATCGGCCACGACTCGGAGGGCATCTTCTCGCTGGAGGTGCAGCGGGTGACGCTGGCTGACGATGCCGTGTTCCAGTGTCAGGTCGGCGCCGCCGCCGGCGCCGCCGGCATACGGTGAGTGGCTCTGCCTGCTGGTCTGGAAGGGGGATAGGCCCGGTGGGTGTACCAGCACCGGTGGTCTGGAAGGGAGGCTAGGCCCGGTGGGCGCAGGAGCACTGGTGGTCTGGGAAGATGGGCACACGATGGGCACACGAACACTGGTGATCTGGGAGGGAGGCCGGATCCGGTGGATACATGCGCACTGGTGGATTCAGACAAGTCGGAAACAAAAGGAAGCCGAATTTCCAGAGTTATTGAAATGAAATCCTTTTTCTTTTTTTCGCAGTTCATGTCTACTTTTGCCCCACCGTGCGGTCATTTTTTTCATTTTTCATTTTTCAACTTTTGTGCATCGCGACGGGGGATGGCAATGCATTTTCCCCCTGAGATCACGAAAAGTGTCCATCCGATTACCCCGCAAAGTAGCCGAACGTAATCGTGAGACGCTCTCTCCACCTACATCCTAACAATATTAAAATAGCCGCCTCCAATGGTGAACTTTGTGGCACACACGGCTGGATGTGACATCTTGCGCGCGAAAGTAATGATTTTGTATCCACATTCAGTTGTGTCTACATGTTGCATTAACTCATGAAACTGGTCGGTTCGTAGAACTGCACAAGCGGGAGCGTGGAATGTGACGTAAAATATTGATTAATGTTACAGTTGCAAATGTTATGTTGCAATTCCAAGCAGGTGTCTAATTTTAATAGCACATTTTCGTTTCTGATTGTCAAGTTTTCATTTCTTTATCTTCATGGATTAGATCACCCTGAAAATTCAATCTAATTAAAATCGATCTCCAGCAAGAGAAGCTTCTCATCTTCGCGTCCAGTCTATAACTCAGTTATAAAACCACACACCCAGGAAAGCAGACATGATCAAAAGCGGGACACCTTTCAGCACATTCGCCACACGTAACTAGGTTATGTATTTGTGTGCGCCGCAAATGCGGCCGTGCGCCGTGTCATCTGGAGCAGTTCGTCCCGAGTGATTTAATTCGGCGCGCTCGGTACAACACGATACGGCTGTGCGTTCCTCCTGCGGGACGGCGGCGGCGACGGCGGTGCATTAAGCACCGCCGCGCCACTGTTTGGCACGCCGCGCTTACGGCGGCGGGCGAAGCGCCGCCGCCGCCGGCACTTTCTTTCGCGGCGCTCGCCTCCCGGGGGGAAACCGGAGCGCGTGCGCGTCGCCCACTTGCTCCGTCTGCCGGACAAGGTTTGTTTCCCCCATTACCTCCCGGTCGTAAAATGCCCGTTCAAATAGTGGACCGCGGGCCGGGAATGGGACGGAGTGGCGCCGCGGCTGCCTCCGTCTCACGAACGCGCGCGGGGGAGGGCGCTGGAGAGGAGCGCTGCTGCAGGAGAGAGGACGGGAGGAGCACTACCGCAGCAGAGAGGACGGGAGAGGAGCGCCGCCGCAGAAGAGGGGACGGGAGAGGAGCGCCACCGCAGGAGAGAGGACGGGAGAGGAGCGCCACCTCAAAAGAGGAGGCGAGAGGGGAGCGCCACCACAGGAGAGGGGACGGGAGAGGAGCGCCACCGCAGGGAGAGGACGGGAGGAGCACACCGCAGGAGAGAGGACGGGAGGAGCACTACCGCAGCAGAGAGGACGGGAGAGGAGCGCCGCCGCAGAAGAGGGGACGGGAGAGGAACACCATAGCAGAAGGAACGCTGTCGCACCGGGATGACCACGGTCATTGTCTACGGACGGCGATAACCATGGCTCCTAAACGGCTGTGGTCATGATCGATGGGTAACTGTGGTCCTCGAAGGCCTTTCCTCCAATGCGTTTTCACATTCGTTGAGTATTATCAACCAGCCATGTTGCCATATGGTTCCTCTGCATGGCACCACGTTACGCAGCACATCAGCACTTCCCCCCGCACCATCCACCACCACTGTCTCCAACAGCGTATGTGCGGCAGATTTTCCCACACCCTCCACCACCTCTGTCCCAGCAGCATATATGTGGCATATGTGGCACCAGCGTATATGTAGCAGATGTCCCACAGCCTCCGCCACCGCTGTCCTGGCAGCGTGTGTGGTGACTCTCCCTCGCCTCCACCCCACTGTCCCAGCAACGTCTGTGGCAGACGCTCTCCCTCACCCCCACCACCTCTGTCCCAGCAGCATATATGTGGTATATGTGGCAGCAGCGTATTGCAGATGTCCCACAGCCTCCGCCATCACTGTCCTGGCAGCGTGTGTGGTAGACTCCCTCACCCTCCACCACCTCTGTCCCAGCACCGTGTGTGGCGACTCCCTCACCCTCCACCACCTTGTCCGCGCGTGTGTGGCAGACTCTCCCTCACCCTCCACCACCTCTGTCCAGCAGCGTGTGTGGCAGACTCCCCCACCCTCCACCACCTTGTCCCGCAGCGTCTGTGTGGCAGACCCCACCCTCCACCACCTCTGTCCCGCAGCGTGTGTGGCAGACTCCCTACCCTCCACACCTCTGTCCCAGCAGCGTGTGTGGCAGACTCCCTCACCCCCACCACCTCTGTCCCAGCAGCGTCTGTGTGGCAGACTCTCTCCCTCACCCCCACCACCTCTGTCCCAGCAGCGTGTGTGGCAGACTCTCCCTCACCCCCACCACCTCTGTCCCAGCAGCGTGTGTGGCAGACTCTCCCTCACCCTCCACCACCTCTGTCCCAGCAGCGTGTGTGGCAGACTCTCCCTCACCCTCCACCACCTCTGTCCCAGCAGCGTGTGTGGCAGACTCTCCCTCACCCTCCACCACCTCTGTCCCAGCGGCGTGTGTGGCAGACTCCCTCACCCTCCACCACCTCTGTCCCAGCAGCGTGTGTGGCAGACTCCCTCACCCTCCACCACCTCTGTCCCAGCAGCGTGTGTGGCAGACTCCCTCCTCACCCTCCACCACCTCTGTCCCAGCAGCGTGTGGCAGACTCCCTCACCCTCCACCACCTCTGTCCCAGCAGCGTGTGTGGCAGACTCCCTCACCCTCCACCACCTCTGTCCCAGCAGCGTGTGTGGCAGACTCCCTCACCCTCCAACACCTCTGCCCAGCAGCGTGTGTGGCAGACTCCCTCCCCACACCTCTGTCCCAGCGCGTGTGTGCAGACTCCCTCACCCTCCACCACCTCTGTCCCGCGGTGTGTGGCCAGTGGTCTCCTCCCCTCCACCACCTCCTCGCAGCGTGTGTGGGACCTCCCTCACCCTCCACCACCTCTGTCCCAGCAGCGTGTGTGGCCAGCGGCCCTCACCCTCCACCACCTCTGTCCAGCAGCGTGTGTGGCCAGTCGGTCTCGGTGTGTGGCAGACTCTCCTCACCCTCCACCACCTCTGTCCCAGCAGCGTGTGTGGCAGACTCTCCTCACCCTCCACCACCCTGTCCCAGCAGCGTGTGTGGCAGACTCTCCCTCGCCCTCCACCACCTCTGTCCCAGCAGCGTGTGTGGCCGTCGTCGGTGTGGGGCAGGCCTTCCCTCCCCCCCCTCTGGCCCGCGCGTGTGTGGGGACCCCTCCCCTCCCACCTCTGTCCCAGCAGCGTGTGTGGCAGACTCTCCCTCACCCTCCACCATCTCTGTCCCATCAGTGTGTGTGGCAGACTCTCCCTCACCCTCCACCTCTGTCCCAGCAGCGTGTGTGGCAGACTCTCCTCACCCTCCACCACCTCTGTCCCAGCAGCGTGTGTGGCCAGTCGGTCCCTCCACACCTCTGTCCAGCAGCGTGTGTGGCCAGTCGGTCTCGGTGTGGGCAGACTCTCCCCTCACCCTCCACACCTTGCCCAGCAGCTGTGTGGCAGACTCCCCTCACCCTCCACCACCTCTGTCCCAGCAGCGTGTGTGGCAGACTCCCTCACCCCCACCACCTCTGTCCCAGCAGCGTGTGTGGCAGACTCTCCCTCACCCCCACCACCTCTGTCCCAGCAGCGTGTGTGGCAGACTCCCCTCACCCTCCACCACCTCTGTCCAGCAGCGTGTGTGGCAGACTCCCTCCCTCCACACCTCTGTCCCAGCAGCGTGTGTGGCAGACTCCCTCACCCTCCAACACCTCTGTCCCAGCAGCGTGTGGGGCGGCTCCCTCACCCTCCATCACCTCTGTCCAGCAGCGTGTGTGGCCAGTCGGTCTCGGTGGAGGCAGACTCTTCCCTCCCCTCCATCACCTTGTCGCAGCGTGTGTGGCCAGCGGTCTCGGTGTGGGCAGACTCTCCCTCACCCTCCACCACCTCGTCCAGCAGCGTGTGTGGCCAGACGGTCCGGTGGGGCAGACTCTCCCTCACCCTCCACCACCTCTGTCCCAGCAGCGTGTGTGGCCAGTCGGTCTCGGTGTGGGCAGACTCTCCCTCACCCTCCACCACCTCTGTCCCAGCAGCGTGTGTGGCAGACTCTCCCTCACCTCCACCACCTCTGTCTCCAGCAGTGTGTGTGGCCAGTTGGTCTCGGTGTGGCAGACTCTCCCTCACCCCCACCACCACTGTCCCAGCAGCGTGTGTGGCCAGTCTGTCTCGGTGTGGGATAGACTCTCTCCCAGCGATGCGCCGCGGCCCCGTGTTGTGTTGTACTCCGTCGGCGGGCCAATCTCGTTAGGCTGATTGCTATGATCCTCAATTTGGCCCGGCGGTTTGATTGCCGATGCGGCGGAGATTTATGATGAACGACAACGCAGAGAACGCGCTCTCGGCCGCCGCCGTCGCACTCTGGATTTACGCGCGTGCTAGGTGGAGAGTGGGAATTGCACAGCGTAATAGGGACGCAGGTGGCGCGAAGTCGACAGGCTGATGCCATCCCCTGACTGGCATCAGCAGTCAGAGACTGTGGGCGGCAGTCATATGCGGCATGACGTTAGCTGGCTCCTCATTGGAGCTTGGTGATGCGTTAGTGATGTTTGACGTGGTGGTCCGCTGCTGTGTTGTGCTCGCTTGCAGAACACTGCGTCGTAGATGGATGTAGGTGCCTGCATCATCCACCTTGATAAGAGATAATATGCTTGCTACGCATCTCGGTAGACCGGTGATGCTTCTTTCGTGACAAGGGCATTCTGCGACAAATCGACCTGTAAATGACAGTTTGACACCCTGATGGCAAATACGTGAACGAAAGACGAAAGTGAGCTGGTAGGGTTGTCTTTGGCTCCAGACTCAGTTGCCAAAATTTGAGCTTAACTACAGCAACGGTTTAGGAGTTATAGCCGCGGGCATTTCTAGGGGTCGCCATGCAAGAATGTCTTTGATTGCTCATATGTCTATTCCACACCATTGTACTCGTAATAATCCGTATCATTTTGAACTCAGAAATGGCACAAAACTATTATTGGTTGCAATACATCTTTCATTCAATTATTTTCACCAAATCGACTGGGACTTGCCGTGACCCCTAGGTCATTGGCAGTAGTACATTTGGCCGCACGTGAATGAAAATCGAACTAATCTATACCGAAATAAATAAACATAGTTTTTTTATGTTTCAAAATGTTTGTAGGCTTACGGTCCATTTAGCTATTGTTCTTAGTGTGTTTGACGGTCTATGGAGTCATCGTGCATGGTTGGAGTCAGGGAACCACAGTTTGGTCATCAAATAGATGCACAATTGTGGTTCACATAAGAATAGACGTGGCCATCACCATCATCCTAATAAAATCATATTGACAATCGACATTGGATATCAGGGATATAAGTATTGTGGGAAGTACATGCTTCTTCTTAGACACCGTATGCTGGCATAGATATCATCTACGAACACATTTTACGCGTGTTTATGTTAATATTTAATAGAACAGCCACATTGTCGAAATGATTATTATGCTCCGCCGGGCCTATCGGCAAATCCACTTTTGAAAGGCCGCGGAGGGGGGGGGGAAGATCTTGACAGCCACCACTAACTCCCTATCTACGTAAGCTGGGAGCAAATACAGGCCGCCTTTAGAAGATTTAGTCATGAAGAGCCTGACGCGTAACATATATTTGCAAGTCGGCCAATGCTGAGGTTACCAGGAGTCACATTATGTCAATATACTGATTTGGACTTAATTCGAGGGAAATGGTTGTGGAAAGGTAGAGTTTGCTGTCTCAGCATTGTATTTCAAGAAATAACATGGACGAATGAATTTAAGTTCGTCATCGTAGAAAAGGGTCCAGACAGGGTAGGCCAGGCTGGGTCAGAGTTGGGATTTAAACCTTCCAAACTGAATGCTAGAGGGACGGGAAAGGTTTCATTAGCAAGTTAATGTTGCTTAAAGCTTCGTACTATGTGTATTAGACTAAGATTTCAGATTACGTGTCATCAATATTGAATCGCGAAATCGCATTTGTGATACGATTCTCTAGTCCGAAATCTACGGGTGACTCGACCCCGACATTGACCTGTTTTACCTGACCTGGAAAGTCGACGAAAAGAGATAGAGACAGACATTCCCAGTGACGACAAACGATGTCGCTGCGCCATGTCGTTTACCCTATATGTCTATCTTGCTTCAAGCAAATGTTAGTGTGGTGGGGTCGAGGGTTCAAGTGTCCTCTGCCCACACACTGCGGGAAGGGGGCAGCAAATTCTCACGCATTGTGGGTGTTATCATGGTCAACTGGTTTAGGTTCACCTAGCTGCTTTGGGTCGGCCGACTCAGCCAATCCCACTCCAACGGTGTAATTGGAGCGGTGTAAGAGTTGTGACGTACGAGTAGAGCCGGGTGAAAAGCATTGTGACGGATTTAGCACTTTTCAAAATTCACGCTCCTTCAGTTCGGCTGGCGCCGCTGGTCTCACTCCCTCGGCTTAGCAGACCTGCGTATCCCACATTATCAGGTCCGCAGACCCTCTATTTTCAGGCTAATTGACTGTGCGCGTGTGCTTGTCCCGCCGGCCGGCTCAGCCTGCTATATGCACTACTTCCCCAGGTCAGCTGACCATGCCCGTGCCCCAGGTCACGCAACGCCCAGCTGACGGTGCTGGTGCCACCCAGTCCACCCCGTATCGTCCAGGGGGATCAGATGTCCACCACTGCCGGCGTGGTCATCCAGCTACAGTGTGAGAGCAGGGGCGGCAAGCCGGCTCCACAGGTACGTCACTGGACAATCTGCCACGTACGCCACGATACGGCTCACCAGGTACGTCACGAGACAATCTTCCACGTACGCCACGAGGCGGCTTCCCAGGTACGTCACCAAACAATCTGCCACGTAGGCCACCAGGCGGCTCCCCAGGTACGTCACGAGGCGGTCTGCCACGTACGCCACGATACGGCTCCCCAGGTACGTCACGTGACAATCTGCCATGTACGCCACCAGGCGGCTTTCCAGGTACTTCACGAGACAATCTGCCACGTATTCCACCAGCCGGCTCCACAGGTACGTCACGAGACAATCTGCCACGTACGCCACCAGGCGGCTTCCCAGGTACGTCACGAGACAATCTGCCACGTACGCCACCAGGCGGCTTCCCAGGTACGTCGCCAGACAATCTGCCACGTACGCCACCAGGCGGCTTCCCAGGTACGTCACGAGACAATCTGCCACCTACGCCACGATACGGTTCACCAGGTACGTTACGAGACAATCTGCCACGTATTCCACCAGGTGGCTTCCCAGGTACGTCACGAGACAATCTGCTACGTACGCCACGAGACGGCTCCCCAGGTACGTCACGAGACAATCTGCCACGTACGCCACGAGACGGCTTCCCAGGTAGAGAATACACCTGTGACTTCTACGGCACATTCAACTGCTAGGTCACGCAGCGTCGTCAACCTCTCACACCGATTGGCCACGGATAGATTCGGTAATCCCACCGATTGTGGGATTCGAGACCATGATCTTGCGATCAAGAAGTCAACATCCTATTAGGTCCCAAGCGCCTGTATCCGACGTTCGTTCTCTCCCTTCCGATTCTCCAGCGTTGTTTGACAGTGGCCCTAACCCTCCGCGTCGGCTTGTTTGTAGGCCCGGGGCACCCAGAAGAAACCCAATTTAGCGGTTGTTTCTGGACGCCCTAGACCTACAAACAAGCCGACGCGGAAGGTTACGGCCGCCATCATTGCTGTGCCACTGCCAGTGTCGCCGCACTGTTACGACCACAACCTGCCACGAACCTGCCACAAACCGGCCGCAACCGGCCACAAACCGGTTACAACCAGCTACAACCGGCCACAACCTGCCACGAACCTGGCACAAACCTGCCACGAACCTGCCACAAACCTGCCGCAACCAGCCACAAACCGGCCAGAAACCGGCCAGAAACTGGCCACAACTGGCCACAAACCTGCCACAAACCGGCCCCAACCGCCACAAACCGGTTACAACCAGCTACAACCGGCCACAACCTGCCACGAACCTGGCACAAACCTGCCACGAACCTGCCACAAACCGGCCGCAACGGGCTACAAACCGACCACGAACCAGCCCTAACCGGCCACAAACCGGTTACAACCAGCTACAACCGGCCACAACCGGCCCCAACGGCCACAACCTGCCACAACCTGCCACAACCGGCCACAACCGGCCACAAACCGGCCACAACGGGCCACAAACTGGCCACAAACCAGCCCTAACCGGCCATAAACCGGTCACGAACCGACCACAAACGACCACAACTGGCCACAAACCTGCCACAGCCGACCACAGCCGACCACAGCCGACCACAGCCGACCACAGCCGACAACAGCCGACCACAACTGGCCACAGACCTGCCACAGCCGACCACAGCCGACCATAGCCAACCACAGCCGACCACAGCCGACCACAGCCGACCACAGCCGACCACAGCCGACAACAGCCGACCACAGCCTACCACAGCCGACCAGAGCCGACCACAGCCGACCACAGCCGACCACAGCCGACCACAGCCGACCACAGCCGACCACAGCCGACCACAGCCGACCACAGCCGACCACAGCCGACCACAGCTGACCACAGCCGACTACAGCCGACCACAGCCGACCACAGCCGACCACAGCCGACCACAGCCGACCACAATCGGCCACAAACCGGCCGCGAACCGGCCACAGGACCGGCAACACGGCACTCGCCTGCCATGAGGAGGTTTGTCATGGCCGCCGTCTCCTCTCCCGAAGTCTGTCCGACTGGCTGCTTTGAACATACTGTTGCGTCTCTCTCGTCCTGTTGTCTTCCCGCTGCCCCGAGACCGCAAGTCCTCAGATTTCCTCAGAGTCCGCAGTCCTGACTCCCTCAACCTCGTTATCCCGCCCCTGTGTCACGACACCTCCGCGTGACTGCGTTTTTGGACCTAACCATTATAGCGTGTGCCGACATTTAGCATCCAACTGAACTATCACGACTCTCCTCTCCAAACACGCCATGAGGTAGCTCAACAGGTACGTTACGAGACAGCTCCTCAGGTACGTCACGAGACTGCTCCACAGGTACGTTACGAGACAGCTCCCCAAGTACTTTACGTTACAACTCCTCCACCCTCCACCCTCCACCACCGCTGTCTCCAGCAGCATATATGTGGTATATGTGGCAGCAGCGTATATGTAGCAGATGCCCCACAGCCTCCGCCACCACTGTCCTGGCAGCCACCCGCTCCCCAGGTATGCCGCCACCCGCTCCCCAGATATGCCGCCACCCGCTCCCCAGGTATGCCGCCACCCGCTCCCCAGGTATGCCGCCACCCGCTCCCCAGGTATGCCGCCACCCGCTCCCCAGGTATGCCGTCACCTGCTGTCCAGGTGTGTTACGAGCCTGATCCACCGGCTCTTCGCCGAGACCGGGTGTCATAGCTCTACTGCTCTGTCTCTTTACGTTTCGATCACACGGCGGACGTTCGCTTCACGAAGCAAACCGAGTTCTCTTCGTCATTGTCTCTCATCTGTGTGGAAACTCATAACTGGTTATAGCGACCAACTAAATTTGATGAGTATAGGCGAGTACATATCAGCTATTACTGCGTGTAATACGAGCCCTTCGACCACCCTTCTACGATTATGGTGTGCCACATGGCTGTCCGAGATAGAGACGCCACGCCGTCGTTTCTGCAGAACGGGCCAGGCCCTGTTCCGCCAGAAGCCAATGACCTCTTGAGTTGAGTCGTCCGGCTCACTTACTGCAACGACCCACTCGAATTGGCGTGTTTTGGCGTCGAGGGCTCGTCGTGCGCTGTCGGCAAACGGTGGCCGGCACATCTGTTTGTCGGAATGCAAATAGCCGCGGCCGGCGATGTCTTTGTGACGCGGCCCGTCGTCGCCACGTCGGGCGGCCGTCGGCGTCGATGCCGTGCCGATGTCGTCCGTCGTGCGGGCTGCGCGCCGCGCCTGCCATCTGGTGACGCGGCGGCGCACTCCGGCAGCTCGAGTGGTTCGACACGGACGGCACCACCAGGCTGGAGAGCAACGTGACCAGCGAGTCGCGGCTCATGTCCGACGGCAAGCGGTACGTGGTCGAGTCGACCATCCAGCTGGAGCCGGAGGCGCGCCACGACTCGGGCAACGTCACCTGCCGCGCGCACAACGACGCCCTGCACAGTCCCCAGACGGTGGCGCTCACACTGCACGTGCAGTACCCGCCCGAGGTCGCCATCGACGTCGACACGACCCAGGTCAACGAATACGACGACGTCGCCTTCAGCTGCAAGGCCACGGCGAACCCGGACAAAGATGTGAGTTCAAGAGGAGCCCTGGTTGCTGATCAGTGTTGCGTGAAAAAATGAGCATGATGTTTTGTTGGTTAATCTAGCAGGGAAAGAATCATGAGTTTTAAACATCGAAAAACAATTATTATCACGCTAGGACCAGATATACGTTTTCCATACTCTTCGATGTACTTGATATTCGATTTGAGTAACGTGTTCTTTGTTTCCACCCCCATCACTTTGAATCGTTCGGCTATATGTCAAGCGAACACTAATCAGTCACCGTATAAACGTTATTGTCTTCTGTATTATGAAACCAGTTATGTGCAATGACGTCCGCACATAGATACTGTCTGACAGTCACATGCATAAACATATCCATCTGTGTGGATATGTATGATTATATATGTGTGAGTGTGTGATTTGCATATGTATTTCTGCGTATGTATATACGTAGAAGTTTATCGCTGGAATGTCTGGCACCCAGTAATTATACTAGGTAGGTAGGTAGGTAATGATTTCGCGGGAAATTCACGGTGGCGGCAAATTAGGCAGACTTGATTACAGTGGCCTGGAATTATTTTGCCATAGTATCCGGAGTATGAGCCCAGCATGTAAAAGCCAGCTATAATGTCGACAGACGTCAACAATATTGCTCATACTAAGTGACGAAATGAGAAAGAGCAGTTGTTAGCAACATATTTTCATAATAATCATGTCTAAATGGGGTGTTGTAAAACTAGAATTAACTCGTGCAGTTAAACGCAGCCAAGTTTCACGGACGTCAATTCAGTAAGTGAAAACTCTGCTTGAGGAGGTCAGCACAAACTTCTGCCAGGCGTCGGCTTACTCGTGAATTCTGGAACTCCAGGACACTGCTGTTTCCGAGTAGACTGAAGATGGCTCTTAGATGAAATATATCTCAATAGTTTGGCTTTGATTGGCTTTACTTTAAGGTTTGGGCAAGGATACGAGATCCTATGACTAGTCCCCCTTGCCCGTGAGGCTATGTAATCACCACTCGTGACTTTGTGTTCGCTAACCTGTTGTTGCTAACTCACCGTATGAGGTTCACATCAGTAGCCGCAACATTTACCGACACGTTACCCAGAATGCCAGAGCGTTCGACGTTACAACCACCCTCCCCTCCGTTTAAAATACTTTAAAATACCGTTTAAAATACTGTAAAATACTTGCTTAGCAAAGTTGTCTTTACTTTTGCTTGGTCCGCACCTGGTCTGCTTCCATTCTATTTACATGAGAAGAGCAGGACATGACACACAGCTATATTATTACACTGCGGTGATGTTTTTTCAACGATAGGAAGGGCTTGTTTTCTTCATTCGTTCCCTTGAAACTGCAAAATCATCGGGACTAAGCTATACAACGACTGCTAGATGTGGTCAACCTTCATGTTTGTACTGAGATCCGCTGCGCCGTCCGTGTATCTGCCATACCACATTGCTGATGTTTCCCTCAGCAGCTTCTTTTCTGTAGCCTGCATTCTCCCGACCAAAATGCCGGCCCCCGCCCAGATTCTCCTTCCTCCAACCGCTTCCCGTGTTCGATCTCGGGTCCACCCCACGACACCGGTATATCTCCAACTTACACTTCTGCTGCACTTCCCGCAGATGATCTTCAAGTGGTTCATCAAGGACGAGGTGGTGGTGGGAGACCACGGCTCCGAACTGAAGCTCAGCTCCATCGGCCACGAGCTGAACGCCGCCACCGTGCGCTGTGACGTCACAAATGACGTGGGCACCGGCAGCCACTCCCTGCAGCTGGACATCCGATGTACGTTGACCTGGGCGCATGTTGACCCGGGCACAATGTTGACCTGGGCACATGTACGCTGGCCATCCACGGCCGACGACAGGCCGTGGGCTGTGGGCTGGCCGTGGGCTGTGGGCTGGCCGCGGGCTGCGGGCTGGCCGACGGCAGGCCCTGGCTGTGGCTGGCCGTGGTGCCGTGGGACGTCCACAGCCACCGGCATGGAGCTGACGTTCGCATGTGCTATGCTCGTTGGGTCCGTATTGCAGGACGGAGCCTCGTCTGAACACCGGGCGGGCGGTTTCAGTTTGACCACCGCGCGCAACTCATTGCCGCCGACAGTTTGAGCAGCTGCGTGGCGGTGCGCCGCCAGCTCGGCGGCTGCCCGGCTGCCACATCAGTTCCCACAGCTGTACAGCAGTGGCTGGGGGATGGCAGCAGATGTGTGACGTGTTTCGCAACGGGGCGGGCACGTCGCCACGAGCCGCGCTGGGATTGGACTGCGGCATCGCCGTCCCGTGGCGGTGTGGTGTTGGTGTTGGTGCTGATGCTCCACTGGATATGCCCGGGGGAGGGAGGAGATAGCACTGCGAAATCGTCACGTGTCGGTGTGGTGTTGGTGCTGGTGCACTGCGGGATACACCGGGGGAGGGAAGGGATAGCGCTGTGAAATCGTAACGTGGCGGTGGGATGTTCATGCTCGTGTATTACTTGATATATCACGAGGGGGGGGTAGCACTGCAATACACCCCGTGGGGCCCACCAGAACGGACTGCCCGATGTATACGGTGAAACTAAGTGTAAATGATACATGCGTGCGCTCACGTGGTCGGCCTTCATGATGATGTATGAACACACATCATAGTGCCAGGGTATGAACACACATCCTCTTATGATGTGTGTATGAGCATGATAATGTGTGAACACACATCCCCTAATGTGTGTTTGAACACCCATCATAATGCGGGAGTCGGTACGTAGGCTCAAGCAGACGGCCCTCTTGCGCACATCATAGTGCGGGAGTCGGTACGTGGGCTCAGTAGACGCTCTTAGTAGACGGCCCTCTTGCGCACATCATAGTGCGGGAGTCGGTACGTGGGCCGACGTAGACGGCGCCCATACACACAGCATAATGCGGGAGTCGGTACGTGGGCCGACGGAGACGGCGCCCATACACACAGCATAATGCGGGAGTCGGTGCGAAAGATCCGGTCGCTCTCATGCACCCGAATATACGGCCAGCCAACACTTCCGTTATGAGAGCTCCGACAGCTGTGAAATTGCCCCCGGGACGGCTTTCGCGCTACGTGGCCGCCCTGCCATTGCCAATACCTCAGCAATTATTACAACGGCCGAGCGTTTAATGAAATTAACCAACATGACTGCCGATTAAGCCGGCGGAAATTAAAGTCTTGATGAGTAAGCGCGACGGACATGTCTGAAATGTGAATTGTCGTGAGCTGTGTAGCGAGTCTGCGCGTGTGGGCGTGGTGTTGGGTGGTGTTGGTATTGGGAGGCGCGGGAAGGGTATTGGATGCGAGGCCGTGGTCGTGGCCCTGACATTATGCATTCGGCTTGGTATAGCGATTGGAACTCTCTTGGAGGGGACTACCCGTCTCTCTTGTTAGCTCTCGCCGGGTCTGCCGGCAAGCCCCCCCCCTCTTCACCGGGACCGGGGGCTCTTGAAAGCCCACCTCTAACTTGCGATCTACGCACGCTAGGATGAAGTACAGCTATCGTTTGAAAGCTCTGGCCAGGGAGCGACCGAATCATACCTTAGATGCGCATTTTGACTGCTAATGAGGTCACCAGACGTCATGCGGCCAACGTGCGGATCTGAACATAAATTGCTGGAAATCATTGTTAAAATGACACAGCATGTTTTCTTTCAACATTGTTTTTTGTTTGTTTGTTCAATAACTGGCCTAGATGAGCGTAATTGGGGAATTCCACGGCAGACCGACCAGGTGTATATTTGAACTCCCAAAGATTCAAGGATTATGATTCTGACAATATTTGTAATATGCGGTTAATAATATAAGCTAACCAATGACCTCAGGTTGCATGATCGGTGACCTCGATGCCCGTTAAATATTTGTTTTGTATTGACAGAATGGAAGGACCATGCTTGGGCTTGATATATAGCAAATAAAAAGACGTTTTTTCCTATCAATCATTATTTCAAGAACGAAAACCTTACCAGGTTTGAAGTTTTTCCAAGATTGAAGCACTAACTCGGCCATCTCCATTCAAAATCGAAATGCCCTCTCATGTCCAATATTTTCAGCAAAATCGATGTATATGATTTTCTTATGTCCTGAATCCACCTATGTAAAGGTTACTTCCGTCAGGTGAAAGGTTCAGGAGTTATTGCCTCGGGCATTTTTGGAGGGTCACCGTGCAAGGTTATGTTGGGTGGCCAATAACTAAGTGAAGTATCAGTCCAAATATAAATATACATACATTTTTGAACTCCCAAAGATTCAAAGATTATGATTCTGACAATATTTGTAATATGCGGTTAATAATATAAGCTAACCAATGACCTCAGGTTGCATGATCGATGACCTCGATGCCCGTGAAATATTTTTTTAAATAAATTGACAGAATGGAAGGACCATGCTTTGGCAAATAAAAAGACGTTTTTTTCCTATCGATCATTATTTCAAGAACGAAAACCTTACCAGGTGTGAAGTCTGTCCAAGATTGAGATACTAACTCGGCCATCTCTCCATCCAAAATCGAAATGACAACACGTAGCAACGTGTTCTTCGACATTGTGTGGATTTATGTCTTCTAATGTCTTCTAATTTCTGCTGGGGAGTTGCGTTACATTACTGCTGGGGAGTTGCGTTACGTTTCTGCTGGGGAGTTGCGTTACGTTACTGCTTGGAGTTGCGTTACGTTACTGCTGGGGAGTTGCGTTACGTTTCTGCTGGGGAGTTGCGTTACGTTACTGCTGGGGAGTTGCGTTACGTTACTGCTGGGGAGTTGCGTTACGTTACTGCTGGGGAGTTGCGTTACGTTACTGCTGGGGAGTTGCGTTACGTTATTGCTGGGGAGTTGCGTTACGTTACTGCTGGGGAGTTCGTTACGTTACTGCTGGGGAGTTGCGTTACTTACTGCTGGGAGTTGCGTTACGTTACTGCTGGGGAGTTGCGTTACGTTACTGCTGGGGAGTTGCGTTACGTTACTGCTGGGGAGTTGCGTTACGTTATTGCTGGGGAGTTGCGTTACATTACTGCTGGGAGTTGCGTTACGTTACTGCTGGGGGTTCGTTCTTTCTGCTGGGGAGTTGCGTTACGTTACTGCTGGGGAGTTGCGTTACGTTACTGCTGTGGACCGCGACGTACCGCACACATTGGGATGCTGGTTAACGTCCGACCCGCGAAGTAACTTCCCTCCAGGTCGTAATCCCAGCAACCGCTCGCACGACAATCATGACTGTTCTGCCCGCCCCCTAATGTTCTCCCAGGGGCGATATGGACTCATTTATCAGCACTAAGGTGTCAACTCGATGCACCGAGAATGCGTTGTAGTTTTATGGGACTTACTTAAGTGCATGGTATGGTACTTTGGATCAATGGTAAATGGTACTTGAAATTGAATGGGCATTGATATTGCAGCTGTGCGGCTGATAATGTCGATGCATTTCCATGAACTTGAGCTTGAAGGTCTCCCGTATGCGGTCCATAAATATAATGCCCGCGTTAATACGGTTATCACCAGGCAGCCCTCCTGCCGACTAAGTTCATGGAACCACGAGAAAAAAAAATCAGCAGTCTCGCCCGGCTTGGCTTTACCCAGCCCGGCACGACCTGACCCGGCCAATCTTGACCCTGCCATCACACCTGTGAAATGCTCATAAGTTTTAATAACGAAACTAGAATCACGGAAGGATCACGAACATGCAGCGTCATTATCTAAGAGTTGCGTCCTTCACGTCACAGGGTCTGGTCCCTAAATCTGTTTACACCATGGATGCGGAGCCGGAAAATTTTGGACGGCTCCGGCTCCGACTCAGGCTCCGGGGGAGTATCCCGGCTCCGTACATCCCAAACGTGATCGATCCATTAAGTAAGAGCTATGGGGATGTAAAAAAAGTTAGCGCGGCCACTCGGCGCAAACTTCAGACAATTATAGACAA
This sequence comes from Imbricaverruca yamaguchii, assembly GCA_034440575.1. NCBI lineage: Eukaryota > Metazoa > Arthropoda > Thecostraca > Neoverrucidae > Imbricaverruca > Imbricaverruca yamaguchii. Next base: position 2,111,731 of record JAOTOL010001660.1, read on the forward strand.
CTTCCCCATATAAACCCTGTATCTATCTTTACATAAACACCCGCCCCTGCCAAAATCACTTTTCGGTGTTATGCCATCGTAAACTGACGCTCGCTTCGTGCCGTATTGGGGCAATCAGAAGAGGGGAGACTCGAATCAACAACACTCCCCATCCCTTGAACGGTCCAACGAATACCATTGTTGTAAATTGTAATGTTTGACCTCATCTCTAATAAGGTACAACAACCCTTTCATGATGGAAACAATGAACTTATCTAAACTAAACATGGAACTATTGCATTGACTACTGAGGCTAGAATATGGTTATTGGTTATTCTACCATTATTTGATGATATTTGTACATGTTACTCGTATTAAAACATTTTGGCTTTAAAAATACGTTTTTTTCTTCATACCATACCATACCATACCATACCATACCATACCATACCATACCATACCATACCATACCATACCGTACCATACCATACCATACCATACTAGGTATAATGTGTTTATTTCACGTTTGCTAATTTTGTTTAATTTACACCTCTTTTGGAGTCGGAGCCGCCCTGCTTTTGACGGCTCCGGCTCCCCCTCCGTTTCGGAGAAAATCCCTGGCGGCTCTGGCTCCGGCTCCGAGTAAAATGTCCCGGCGGCTCCGGCTCCGGCTCCGGCTCCGGCTCCGGCTCCGGCTCCGGCTCCGGCTCCGGCTCCGGCTTCGGCTCCGGCTTCGGCTCCGCATCCCTGGTTTACACACATGCTTTTGTATGGACCATGTGTTTGAGCTGTGACGCTTTCATCTCACCATGATGCTGAAGAATAGTGTTCGCAGCAAGAAGGTTGAGCGTTGAGTGCAATGTGTTGCAGTCTATTCTGCGATACGATACAATGGGATAAAATGCGATGTATGTTGAGCCATTTTCGCTCGCAGATGCCATACCATAGACTGGTTATTTCAACGCCTGAATTAATATAGCTATTGAGCTAAGTTGTCAGCTATTGCACAGCCGACCAAACCCGTCAGACAGTGCTAACGGAATCTGCCAACAATACACTTCTGAGTCGCCTGAGAAATCTAAAGAGATGAAGCGTACTAAACCGCCGTCGTGATCTATTCAACGGGGTGTGTTATTGGCTATTAGTAGTTTTAGCTATGGTAGAGGATTTAGTTATAATTGGCACTACTATTATCGTCCCCAATTGTTTACCACGGCAAGTTATCGACAGGGGGTTTGTTCGCTTGTGCCGCTTCGGTAAGTATTCGGCATCACGGACACCAATAATGACGAATTGTGGTCTTGTCGACGCCGCTGCAATGAGTGTCGAGCCTCGACGTTTCGATCATATTCACAGACGGCCCACGCTTCAAGCAGGAGCCCAAGGACGCATCAGCCGAGCCCGGAGAAGAGGTCAAAATCAAGTGCGACGTGGACGCAAACCCCGCGCCGGAGATCGTCTGGTTCAAGCGTGACTGCGACGGATGCCAGAAGGTTCGTGTCGGGGCACCAGGGCCGTCTGTCGCACTGAGGTCCGTCGAGGTCACAGGGATAGGGTCAGCTGTGGGAAGCGGGATCCACTCACCCTACGACACACCGTCCATATTCTGAATATCTGACTACAATATTTTTTATATATCCTTTATTTCATGCACTTTAAATATTCGTGGTTGGCTGAAAAGATTTTACTTCCAGCACCCAAGCAACCACAATCTGAACATGGACCTTGATGGAGACATCTGGACCCTGGACCTTGGTGGCGACATTTTAACCATGGTCCTTAGTAGCGACGTCTAAACCTTGGAACTTTGTGGTGACATCTGAACCCTGGAAGTTAGTGACGACACCTGTGCCCTGGACCTTAGTGGCGATATCTGAACCATGGATCTTGGTGGTGATATCTGAACACCGGACCTTAGTTCTACATGTATCAATAGATATGGTGACCACGTAAATGGATGACACACAGGCAAATATTTCAAGACTGTTGAGCCGTTTAAAGCACGTTTAGCCTTATCTGCTCAATGTGCGTCTGTGTAATACGTGTAATCATTCCATGCGGGACAAAGCCTGCGCGCGAGTACGTGTGCATGCCACATGCAGAAATAAGCTCGAGACAATCCCGGCGGTGTGCACAAAACGCCGGCCGGTGCCCGCCACATGCTGATCTCCCGTTCCCCGCCGGCACCGATTGATCCACTTCCGGACCGGAAGGTGCGCTGTTGTCCGACACAGACTCCCGCATGTTCTCCTCGGCTGCGTCTGCAGTGCACGCGTGAATGGCGCCTGCTCGCGCTGTGTCCGCCGCGGCCGCCGCGGCCGCCGTTCATTCATCGGACGCCAGTTCTGACGCGTCATCACAGACAGCGGCCGGCAGCTGCCTGATTCGCTGTTGTGTCGGCGGCGGCAAGCGGCGGTCGGCTGGTGTGCGCGTGTTGGCAGTGGCGGCGGCGGGCGTCCGGTGTGCCCCGGGGCAGGTACCGACAGACACGCCCGATGCGCTTGCAATGTGCCACCGCTGCTGCGGCCACTGTGAAGCGCAGCTGCAAGCGAGAATCGAGAACAACGAACGGGGCAATTGCACTGGCGATTCGGACTAATGCAGTGATGAGGGCTCGTTGCGGCGCAGTTTTTACCCGGTCCGCAATCACTTCAAAACACACTGTGTGTGGCGACGTAGCGCGTTCGCTGTTTAATCTAGCAGATATCTACTCAGCTCCGCGAGCCGGCGGCCCTAAAGCCGACAGTGCGCCGGCGAGCATTGTGTGGCCGTGTTTTGCGGCCCGAGGCGGCGCTGTTGTTTGGTCACGTCGAGATTTTTCCGCTGCGGCGCGGCCGGCCGGATCGGAGGATCCCATTTAAACTTTGGTATCGCGCGCCGATTCCATCTCGGCGCGGCCCGCCGCCGCGGCCGGCATTACCGGCGACTAAAAAAGATGAACGCGTCCAATTACTTGTCGGTGTTAAGTTGGCCTCGGAGACGGCGGTTTTTTGCGTGTGGGGATCGCCGGCCGCGTCGGTGCGGGAAAGTCGGCAGGGCCCCCCGCCGACAGAGAGCAATTGGAAATCCACGGAAATTGGAACATGGAGTAATGAGAACAGGCCCGGATACTTTCCGGCGGAGGGAATCTAAAAATGCGAATAGGATGTTTATCTACTGAATGGTGATGGGGAATTGAACTGGTGGTTCAGCTACAGACCTGTGAGATGGCGTATCACTTGCTGTCAATTTCAAGCAGTATACTATTTCATGTTGGCGGAGCCGTGTCTGTATCCGGCTATATAATGCTCAATATTCCAAGTGCACCTATCCTAAATGAACAAAAGCGATGGCTGCGGTGTTGAACTAATTAGTTCGGTGTAACCGAACTAAATCCCAACAAGATAATTTGGCAATTCAAAGAAGCCGCACCCGTAAATTGTGCGTGAACAGGTGTGGTGAAGTTCTGCGTGAACAGGTGTGGTGAAGTTCTGTGTGAACGGGTGTGGGGACGTTCTGCGTGAACAGTTGCGGGGAAGTGATCTAATTTCGCAGTGCCGACACCAACGAGAAAGTAAGACCGCAGACGTGCTAATATAACTGAATGGGCGGAATCCGCATGCGTTTCGTATGGTGTTCAGCAGTAGGAAAATTACCATCTAAGACGTTCAGATGACTTGCCTCGTTCGTTGATCATTGCATAGTTATTCGTTGACGCATGTGACATGAACACACTTTTGACTCTACAGGGTGAAGCAAGGAAGCTCAAAGGCATCCAGGGTGAACAGATGGTCAGGCCCACACTGAACACCGAACACAGCAAAGCGTCACATGATTACCTTCCACGTGTATTATAATTACCAATGAGGTAGATAGATAGACGGGTGCGGTTCGGGAAAATTGAGTGGCGTGGCACTCCGCCAAGCCGACGATGGTAGCTCTTAGAGCCGCTTGGTGATGCAATTAAGCGGGTTACCACCCTGTGAGGCCAGCGGTGGTAGCTCTTAGAGCCGCTTGGTGATGCAATTAAGCGGGTTACCACCCTGTGAACCTAGCGGTGGTAGCTCTTAGAGCCGCATGGTGATGCAATGAAGCCATAATATCCACTGCACATGAAGGGCGTGCATCGTGAAACAAATAAATGAAATAAATACATAAGCTGGTTACCACCCTGCGAGGCCAGCGGTGGTACCTCTTACAGTCGCTTGGTGATTCAGTTAAGCGGGTTACCACCCATCAACCGGGCGATGATAGTTTTTAGAGTCGCCCATTGATGTAGTGTATCTCATTGATGTAGTCTTCCATCGATGTAGTCCGCCAGGTAAATGATGGTAGTTCGGAGAGTCGTTCATTACTGCAGTGACTATGTTAAGCGTTGAAACATATCCGTCACCAGCGCGTTGGAAGCTGTGTTATTGCCACTGAGGCCTGTAGCTGAGCCTTCCGCCAGCCTTTTTTTATTCCGGAATGGGACAGCCGTCACTGCTTGTTGCAGACGGTGCAGCCGATGTATTTGTGAGCAAGCGATGTGAACATTCCGAAGACGAGGTGACTGTCAAAGGGCTGCTGCGCAGTTCGGAGGCGCCTGTTGACTTCGACGACTCAATGGAAGGGATGCACTTCTCTGCCACTGAGTGCAATGGCCCAAGGCGTGTTAAGTAGGATTTACATGGTTAACAGTTAACTGTCCTTGAGGCGGTATGGGTAGTATTTACACCTCGTTGGCGCTATGTATTCACCTGGTATGTAGAATGCGGCAACAAGCAAACTGCATTTGAGCATAGGTGAAGCTCGTCCTTTTGTCCGTGCTTCAACTCTCACGATAATTCGAATTTCATATTAATCCAACACTAGAAAGGATTGCCTCAACCTGATATGCTATCCAGCCACGCTTAGCGCAACAAAAGACGTCGAGTGAACGTCAGTGGTATATGGAGCAGGGAGTTGGTGACAGATGGGTGGCCTCTCATACTTTGGGTGGGTTTTGAGTGATTTACATGGATGTACACGACTTCACGGAGTGTCTGCTGTACTAGCTGCTTGCTAGCCATACATTCCTGATACATACTAGCTCGAATATGTTATTTACGCGCTCGTGTTCAGCGTGGATATAATTTATTATATTCTTCTCAGCTTTCACCTATTCCTCGTAAGACAATATGAGCGTGGCTGTGCACCGTCGTGCGGTGGTCCCCTATTTGTCGTGAAGGATACACCTGCCACATTGTACTCACCTCATGCAAGCATGCACTGTCACTTCACACCTCAGCCTAGGGTTCTTTTACGACGCATTCGACTGCTGCGTCATACAGCGTCGCCAACCCCTCACGCCGGTTGGTCGCGGATGGACACGGCAGTCTCGCCAGCCGTAGGATTCAAACCCATGTTCTTACGACCAAGAGTCTAACTCCCTGCCGACTGAGCCACCGCGGCCAACTTGCACATCCCAGCCGAACCGGAGGACGCCATCGGGTGCACTGCCCAGGGCCTGTCTACTGCGTGGTCAGCATGGTCAGCGCGGTGTGAACGCTTGCGCATGGTCCGGCTTCGGTGTGAACTCTCGCACATGGTTCGGCTTCGGTGTGAGCGCTTGCGCATGGTCCGGCTTCGGTGTGAACGCTCGCGCACGGTTCGGCTTCGGTGTGAGCGCTTGCGCATGGTCCGGCTTCGGTGTGAACGCTCGCGCACGGTTCGGCTGCACGAGCGCGATTGCCCGCGGGTCCGCGCCGCTCGGAGCCGATACCTGTTGACCGCCGGAGTGAACACGCGGCTCGACCAGGGCGTGTCGGCGCCGTGTCGGCAGACGGCGGCCGACGGGCGGACGACGGCGGACGGCCACTATTTGTGTACGCCGGCGGAGTCGAGCGTAATGGAGAAATACGAGCCGGCGGAGGCCCGGCGCACGTCGATAGCGCGCGCCGCGGCCGGCCCGGCCGCGCGGGCCCGCCACCACGTCACGTGCGTCGGATCTGCGCTGGCCGACCGCTGCGCCACGTGTGTCGGATCTGCGCTGACCGACTGCCGCGCCACGTATGTCGGATCATCGCCGACGTCGAGTTGCTGTGCCGTTGTTGGGCCCTCGCTTCAGCTATGGTGCTACGCTGTGACGTGTTGCATTGCAGAGGCTCGCTCTGAGAGCACAGGCGTGCGATCATCCGCGAGGTGTCGACGCCGACGACTCGCCTTGTTGTGTTGCACTTGGTAGAGTGGTTTGTCAGTCATAACTTAGATATGACTGGCCGCTAGTAGACGTTTTTGCGAACTTGAAGGGTCGTTTATGCATTTTACTCGGTTTCCGTGCACTCTCGCTGAGCTACATGCAAAAGCGAGGCATTTATGCATTGCGCAAGACATGACGTCTAGCGACATAGCTGAGACATCCTGAGTTGTTTGTTGAACCTGACATTGGTCTGTATAGCGATGACGTTCTCCGGCGAATTCTGAAGAAGTGTCGTGAGCGACCACACCATTGTCTCTCCCTTCCTGACATTATTTTCATTTAATTCGATTTTCTGGTCACTTCCGGACACCGGACCAGAGTTTGACCAGTTGTTCCCACCCTCTCCAACTTCTTCACATCTAAGCGATTGCTGAGCTATTCCTGATGGCACACGAACTAATGATGCTATGCTCCGCGCCGCTGAATTGAATCATTCATGCGGTGGGATTCAATCGGGTGCCCGTACTCCGGCATCTGCAGCAGCTGCGAGAAGACAGGTTCACCGCATGTTACAACATGTGGTGGTACTCTGCAGTCTGCATCAGTCCCAGGTGGAAAGCCTGCAGCCCAGCCTCTAGTACGCACTGCGGCGTAACGAGGCAGTGTGTTGGGCCATTTGCATTTTATCAAGCCAATTTGCAAACCACTGATGAAAAATGCAATATCGTGTCCAAGAACGATCGTTTCACTGCCTACTACCATCACAAACCTATCCCAGGGGCCGATCCAGGAGTTTTAATCTGGCGGGAACAACTTGTTCTGGAGGAGCACAATTCCGCCTGAGGTCAGACCCCATTTCTTCTCTAAGGGCGCAATTGGCTGACGAACTCGTCGAACGGAGGGGCAGAACGCACTGAAGCGATGCCACATCTGTATTTGGGTGGGGGATGGGGGTGGGAGACATGTCCCTAATTTCCTCCTGAATCCGCCAATGACTCACCTTAATCAATGCGAGGTCAGTCTGCGGTCATGTTCTAGTGGGGGTTGGCGTCACGTTAGGTGGGTAGCTCAGTGATTTCCCAGATGATTTCCCAGGCGGATAGCTCAACGTAACCGTGTATAGTTGAAGATAATCATGTCGCCCCAGATGTGGATATCTCAGTGATGGTGCCTCCCCAGGTGTGGGTAGCTCAGTGATGGTGCCTCCCAGGTGTGGATATCTTAGTGATGGTGCCGCCCCAGGTGTGTATAGCTCAGTGATGGTGCCTCCCCAGGTGTGGATAGCTCAGTGATGGTGCCTCCCCAGGTGTGCATATCTTAGTGATGGTGCATCCCCAGGTGTGGATAGCTCAGTGATGGTGCCTCCCCAGGTGTGGATATCTCAGTGATGGTGCCGCCCCAGGTGTGTATAGCTCAGTGATGGTGCCTCCCCAGGTGTGGATATCTCAGTAATGGTGCCTCCCCAGGTGTGGATATCTCAGCGATGGTACCTACCCAGGTGTGGATAGCTCAGTGATGGTGCTTCCCCAGGTGTGGATAGCTCAGTGATGGGGCCTCCCCAGGTGTGGATATCTCAGTGATGGTGCCTCCCCAGGTGTGGATAGCTCAGTGATGCTGCCTTCCCAGGTGTGGATATCTCAGTGATGGTGCCTCCCCAGGTGTGGATAGCTCGGTGATGGTGCCCCCCAGGTGTGGATATCTCAGTGACGGTGCCTCCTGTGTGGATAGCTCAGTGATGGTGCCGCCCCAGGTGTGGATAGCTCAGTGATGGTGCCTCCCCAGGTGTGGATAGCTCAGTGATGGGGCCTCCCCAGGTGTGTATAGCTCAGTGATGGTGCCTCCCCAGGTGTGGGTAGCTCGGTGATGGTGCCTCCCCAGGTGTGCATATCTTAGTGATGGTGCATCCCCAGGTGTGGATAGCTCAGTGATGGTGCCTCCCCAGGTGTGGATAGTTCAGTGATGGGGCCTCCCCAGGTGTGGATATCTCAGTGATAGTTCTTCCCCAGGTGTGGATATCTCAGTGATGGTTCCTCCCCAGGTGAGGGTAGCTCAGTGATGGTGCCTCCCCAGGTGTGGATAGCTCAGTTATGGTGCCTCCACAGGTGTGGATAGCTCAGTGATGCTGCCTTCCCAGATGTGGATAGCTCAGTGATGGGGCCTCCCCAGGTGTGGATAGCTCGGTGATGGTGCCCCCCAGGTGTGGATATCTCAGTGATGGTTCATCCCCAGGTGTGGATAGCTCAGTTATGGTTCATCCCCAGGTGTGGATAGCTCAGTTATGGTGCCTCCCCAGGTGTGGATAGCTCAGTGATGGTTCCTCCCCAGATGTGGATAGCTCAGTGACGGGGCCTCCCCAGGTGTGGATATCTCAGTGACGGTGCCTCCCCAGGTGTGGATAGCTCAGTGATGGTTCCTACCCAGGTGTGGATAGTTCAGTGATGGGGCCGCCCCAGCTGCGCTCGGCGCAGGCGATCCGGCTTGCTCGCCTCTTCTCCGTATGTAATGCCCCTCCTGACCTAACCTGACCTGAGATGATCTCCCCATTGTGTTCCCAGGTGGTGGACCTCGGCTCCGAGCTGACCGTGACCGTGACCGTGACCGTGACGCTCGACTCTGTCGGCCGGTACGGATGTCGCGCCGCCCCTCCTGATACATCACCTGACCTGACCTGACATGACCCCTTGTGCTCCCAGGTGGTCGGCCTCGGCTCCGAGCTAACCGTGCCCGTGACACTGGACTCTGTCTGCCGGTACGAGCGTCGCGCCGCTCCTGATACATCACCTAGCCTGACCTGACCTGACCTGACCCCTTGTGCTCCCAGGTAGTCGGCCTCGGCTCCGAGCTGACCGTGACCGTGACGCTCGACTCTGTCGGCCGCTATGAGTGCCGCGCCGCCACCACCGGCTACCCGGAGATATCGCGTCAGCTGATGGTGTTCGCCCGCGCTCGACCTGAGGTCAGCGCCAGGTCACCGCAGTCCGGCGAGTCGGGAGGCACCGTGCACGTCGAGTGCGTGGTGTCCAGCGTGCCACCGCCCTCCACCACCGTCTGGTACCACTACGGACGGCCGCTGCGGACTGGTGAGTGTGACCTGATACCACCTCCCTCTACCACTGCCTGCGGTCCGCACAGATTGGTCAGTACCAGCCGATACCACTCCCATGTACAACAACGGGCGGCCCATACAGACCGGTCAGTACCAGCTGGTACCACCTCCCTCTGTACCACTGCCTGCGGCCCGTGCCGAGTGGTCAGTATCACCTGATACCACCTCCCTGTACCACTGCCTGCGGTCCGTACAGATTGGTGAGTACCAGCCGATACCACTCCCATGTACAACAACGGGCGGCCCATACAGACCGGTCAGTACCAGCTGGTACCACCTCCCTCTGTACCACTGCCTGCGGCCCGTGCGAGTGGTCAGTATCACCTGATACCACCTCCCTGTACCACTGCCTGCGGTCCGTACAGATTGGTGAGTACCAGCCGATGCACTCCATGTACAACAACGGGCGGCCCATACAGACCGGTCAGACCAGTGGTACCACCTTGTGTACCAGCCGATACCACTCCCATGCAACAACGGGCGGCCCTACAGACTGGTCAGTACCAGCTGGTACCACCTCCTCTGTCACTGCCTGGGCTGCCGAGTGGTCAGTACCACCTGATACCACCTCCCTGTACCACTGCCTGCGGTCCGTACAGATTGGTCAGTACCAGCCGATACCACTCCCATGTACAACAACGGGCGGCCCATACAGACTGGTCAGTACCAGCTGGTACCATCTCCCTGTACCACTGCCTTCGGCCCGTGCAGAGTGGTCAGTATCAGCTGATACCACCTCCCTGTACAACAACGGGCGGACCGTAGTTGATACTACGCAGTGGTACGATACGCAGTGGCACGCAGTGCTATTGCTGTGGGCGATCCGCATTAGTTTGGGATGCAGTTGGTGGAGAAGTTTCGCCACGTTAGGCGAAGGTTGTCATCTACTACTCAACCAGTGCTTCAGTAGTCTACGCCGTGACATGCACTGGCTACTCAGTAGGGGAAATTACGGGTGGCTTCCCCAAGACCACGACATTCGATGAACTTCCTGCCATTGAGAGCGAGGTCACTGGACCGTGTCTCGACTACTGAGCTTTCAAACTGTCCGAAAGCGCCCATTATATATAGAGATTGAGTTTCACAAGGTTCTAACGAAATTCATGCATGCTCTTTTGAAATGTAGGAACTAAGAATAGTATTTACAAATTCTCAGAATATAAAATACATCAAACAGTTGAAAGAGACGGTTCATGATGAAGATGCCCCATCGAAGGATGGCGTAAGTGTTGCAATGGATTTAAGTATATTGACTACCAGGATACTTCAGGGGTAACAGTTGCCTGTCCCTACCGACAAGTTTACCACACACCTTACGATGCTCACAACCCCCCACAATGTCACTATGTAGGACCTCCACTTATGCCCACCCCTCAGTGTCACTGTACAGGACCTCCATTTACTGCCCACCCCTCAGTGTCACTGCAGAACCTCAGTGTCACTGCAGGATCTCGACGTCCGGTTGTAGTTAATTTCGTCGAATAGTTCGCCGGTCGTAGCTCTATGACGCCGAGCTATCACCGCACTATACGACGCCGCACAGTTCCTTTCGTCGTCAATTCGCGCTTAATTCGATGGCGTTCCACTGTCCGCGGCGCTAGTTACGGTTATGGTCGGCGGTCGTCGCTGCCCACCGCCAGTCGATAGCCAGCTCGCGGTGCCGCCGCTCATCCCCTGAGGGCCCATGAGCCCGAGGCGACCATAAGCGCGCCGTGCGATCCATCCTCGGGCGGAGAAGGTGGGCTTTGCGGCTCCCCGGGCGGCGATTAGAGCGGCCCATACAATGCGGCTCGGCGGCCGGCTGGCGGTCCGAGTTTCGGCCCGGCCGTCGTCTCGCGTCTGGTCGACTTGTGCGTGTGCGTGCGCGTGTGCGTGCGCGTGTGCGTGCGCGTGTGCGTGCGCGTGTGCGTGCGCGTGTGCGTGCGCGTGTGCGTGCGCGTGTGCGTGCGCGTGTGCGTGCGCGTGTGCGTGCGCGTGCGCGTGCGCGTGCGCGTGTGCGTGCGCGTATGCGTGCGCGTCTGCGTGTGCGTGCGCGTGTGCGTGCGCGTGTGCGTGCGCGTGTGCGTGCGCGTGTGCGTGCGCGTGTGCGTGCGCGTGTGCGCGCGCGTGCGCGTGTGCGTGCGCGTGCGCGTGTGCGTGCGCGTGTGCGCGCGCGTGTGTGCGCGTGTGTGCGCGCGCGTGCGCGTGTGCGTGCGCGTGTGCGTGCGCGTGTGCGTGCGCGTGTGCGTGCGCGTGTGTGCGCGCGCGTGTGTGCGTGCGCGTGTGTGCGCGCGCGTGCGCGTGTGCGTGCGCGTGTGCGTGCGCGTGTGCGTGCGCGTGTGCGTGCGCGTGTGCGTGCACGTGTGCGTATGTGTGCATTTGGTGAACCGCACACGTTGGCATGTCTGGCAATTTGATTTACAACCCATGAATTCGTGATTCACCCGTGACTATGGTTTACCGCCGAATTTGACTGCCGAAACGAAGTATCGGCTAATTGGCAATTGTGTAAACGTATCCCGTTATAGTACCCTCGTAATGGACATCGCTTTGTTATTCCTTGCTATTGGTTGTGTTAATCAGCTCTTCTCAGTGTACTCGAGAGCACCTCGTGTACCGTCCACGACCCTGTACCGTGTACCGCGGTACAGGTACAGACCATGCACCGTGTACTGCCCCGCTCGTGGTACCGAGGGGCGTGGTGTGCAGATGAGGGGGACCGCCTCATCTGTCACCGACACCACGTGTGTCACCGACACCACGTGCCATCCAGTGAGTCACGAACGCCCGACAGACAGTGGCCGCCACTAAGGAGCGTGGTGTGCAGAGGAGGGCGACCGCGGGTGTGTCGTCTACACCGCACCACTACACCATGTGTGTTGTCTACACCGCACCACTACACCATGTTGTGTGTTGTCTACACCGCACCACTACACCATGTTGTGTGTTGTCTACACCGCATGCCACCGAGTGATGTCACTGACGTCTGACAGACAGTGGTGTGCAGAGGACGGGAGGGGGCCGGAGGGGGGGGGGGTGTTGCCGACATCACGCGTCACCGACTGACGTCACACTGACGTGCGACAGACACCGGCCGCTACAAGACGGTGACCGAGCCGATCGTGGGCGGCGTGCGCAGCCTGCTGGTCATCTCGGCGGCCCGCGACTCGGACTTCGGCCTCTACAACTGCTCGTTCCGCAACGAGTACGGCGTCGACTCTGCCACCGCTCTGCTGCAGCGGAAAGGTGGGCGGTCGGGCGTCGACGACGACTGGGAATTCGGGGGGGGGGGCTGGGGGTCGGGAGCGCTCCAGAAGGGCCACGTCACGACGCGCTCCAGTAATGACGGGGAGACGAGTTGTCTAGACAGGAGCAATTGAGCTGACTGCGGCTGACGCCGCTCCAAGAACAACAATGTCTGACCCACTCAGTGACGATAAGCAGGGCCGTGAAATACAGTCAAGAGGTGACACATGCAGGAATGTCAGGTCAGCACAGTCTCTTTTTGGTTAATTTTATTAATAATTATATGAAAATTTACATCAATTTCTACAATATATGTACTCAGAATGCAAGTTAAAAAAAAACTGTCATTGCCTCCGTCTCTATCTCTGTCTCTGTGTCTGTATCTGTATCTGTGTCTGTGTCTGTCTACGTCTCTGTCTCTGTCTCTGTCTCTGTCTCTGTCTCTGTCTCTTTCAATGTTTTTACCGATGCATCGAAGTCAGCCTGAACCGGCATGTGTTCCTGGGTGTCGATTTTCAATCCATCCATTTCGTATTGAACACAATTGTAAATGTCCAGTCAAGTTAATTTAAGTGGAGTCTAGTCAATTCAGAGTTATATGAACCCGGACCGTACTTCCGGATCAACGATTACAGCCAGAACCCGATAATGAATTGTGAGTGGAAGTTCACGAGACTCCCTCGCTGGGATCCGTATTCCACCTTGTGCTGAAGACTATCTGCGTTGCGGTGACGCAAGGGGTGTGCGTTTGATTTGACTTGAGCAGCCTGAGAGTGCTGCTCAAGTCATATCAAATCCGCTCCCTTTGCGCGCCCTTCAGAACACCAAATGCGACGACGGCACGGCGGTGGCAGTATCGGTATACCCCGCATCTGCTCCCGTCCCGCTCCCCCCCCGCGCGTCGTCACTTATCCATCGTACATCTTCCCAGGCATGTGCAGAAGGCAATCCATGCGCTGACTTGTAAGCCCATTCGCCTGTGGGGTCCCTGGTCCGGGCAGGTGGTCCGAGAGTCCTGCACCCCCACCCCGCCCCCTCCACCGGTCCGCCTGGCGGCTGGGCGGTGTAGCACTGCCGCCAGCCCACGCACCAGCTCGCAGGACGCCGAGCACGGCTGCGACTCCCGCTCTGTGATCGCCGTGCGGCGGGCTGCCTGCCGCGCGCCACTACACGCCGGAAAATGTCGGCTCTACGCTCCCTTTACGCCCTTACGGGCGGGCGGCGTCGATCCGTCTACACTCCGCGCACCAGCGCCGCATCCGACGCGGATAGACACTAGCGGGCGGCGTTTTCGAATTCCGCTCATTGAAAGCGTATCGGCGAATAAAGGCCACAGCCGGCCGGCGCCTGTACAGAAGCGGGCCTTTATTGGCGCGCTGGCCACTCGGTATGCGGCGCGGCGGCGGCGTGCCGGCGGCCCGGCCGCAGTTATGGCCGACCACTGAGTTTTATTTGTGCCCGGCCCGGATTACGGCGTTTGTCATCGTCGCCGTCGCCGCCGACGCGGCCGGCCGCCCGGCCGGAGATTTAATTTTTGTGGGCATGACTGGCGTCAAGAGCCGGTCAGGGCCGGACGATGGGCTCGTGTTGCGCCGCTACGAGCCCCGCTACGGCCCGTGGCGTCAGCCGCGCGCTGTCCGGTCGTCTGCGAGTGTCCGGCCGCCCCGGCCAGGCAGCTCAGTCGCGTCAGCCGCACGACTGCCCCGCCCGCCCGATGTTGCAAGTGGACCGACGGCAGCGACTCGCCCATGGACGGCAGCTGACGGCTGATCATACGGCGGTGTCGTCAGACACAGAGCCTACCCCTCCCCGCCAATTGGTTGCAGCTGGACGGCTGACCATACGGCGGTGTCATCAGGCGCAGAGCTTGCCTCTCCCCCTGCCAAGTAGACCGACGGAAGAGACTCGACCGTGGATGGACGGCAGTTGGACGGCTGACCATATGGCGGCGTTATCAGACAAAGCTGGTTCGGGTACTTCGTGATTTCGTGAGGTTGTTTTCCCCGGTTATCCCTACCCCTCCCGGTCAAACAAAAACTTTGATTTCGGTCACTTTATTTTCTTGGGAAATGCAGATCTGCACCTTGGGCCCCTCTCCGCATTCGGGTCACTTCCAAGCTCTAGTCATAGGTGGTGGATATTCACAAAAGAGTAGTTTCATTGTACGTAAATGCGAAATGTAATATGAGGCCTGCGTCATCAATCATCAAATATGGTGTAACACTCCTCGGCGATTAGGCACATCATGTCAAAATGATCTACCATCAATTCATACAGTTAAGCATCCGCCTTAGCTGTTGATCATTGTAGTCGTCGACCATGATAGAACATTATTAAACTGGAAATATTGCTGTAAATATTAGCACAGTTTTCGGAGTTGAAATATCGATTGCAATCTGATTAGCATGCAAGTTTTCCCACAGACTAAGTTATCCGAGAAGATGCTTGTGCTCCAGTTCATTTATGTGTTCAACAAGTCCTTTGTACTGCTTGATTAGTCCTTTATTAGTCACAAAACAGTTTTGTAGTTTTTCGTTCTCAACTAAAATTTAATTGTGTTTTACCCTGATTTCATGTCTTAGTACATGAGTTGTTCATACAAATTAATTCTTCTCCTGCAACATACTAACTATTCCCGTGCCTGTTCCCGCACCCTCATCCGAAATAGGTTGAGCTTCGGCCGGTGGAGGTCTTCCAGGTAGGGGCACGGGAACGACCGGTATAATTTTGTCCTTCAATCAGCTGTTGGCGGTGGTATGGTTGCAGTGCTATTTGGCGCATATGTGCAAATCGGTGGCATTCTCGGTCGCTTGCTCCGATCTTGTACGCTGAATTGTCAATATTTATATTAATTGATATGCTTATTTGCTGATGTGAAAGCCCAATGAATTATATTGTGCAGTACTTACTGGAGGATGAATATAGTATTCTGCAAGCTATGGTTTCTGATTCTGACTCCGACCGGGAAGCTGACGCACAGGGGATGGCGATGTCTTGTGCTGCTTCAGGAACTCAAAAAGCATGTATTCCAGGGGCGGATCCAGACATTTTCAAGGGCGGGGAGACAGGCACCCGTCTAGAGGGGAGCCATTTCCCCGGAGGGCCGCTGTTGCGGAAGTCCATGACGCTCTCGTTCAGAAGAATACTTATTAAGAGGGGGAGGGAACTGCACTGGATCATACTGAATGAACGTGTTTTACTCTGAGAGGGGCAACTTGGGACGAAACATCGTTCAGCGAGAGGCACTGATACATGCGAATGATGGAGCCAATGCAACAGTCTCCCCTCGCTGACCGTACCACTGATGGCATTAATGCAACAGTCTCCCCACACAACTGATAGCATCCTGAACAGTGCATGACTGTACTCCCATCTCCCGAGGGATTGTGCCACCGATGATATCCCTAAGAATGCGTAGCACCACCCAGGGTGTATCATGCAGGGCATATTCCGGAAGTACCCACGGCCCATGGCAATTTTAAGATTTTTTTCCATGCAGCACGCTAGAGGTCAAACTTAAAACAACTTGAATAAGCTCTTTAGTTCATGTGTGTATTGGCACTTGAACCGTGGTCGTCGCGCGGTGGGGACGGGAGACGAATCCTCGGCACTTCGCGTAGTTTAACGCTACGCTTGTGGAATTGCGTGGGAGCGGTAACACAGACAGTAGGGCGTTGTACTCTTGATCGTCAGATCGTAGGTTCGAGTCCTACAGATAGCAGTCACACTCAACTGCTAGATGAATGTGTCGGAAGATAATCCAATTTCTTCTGCTGTTGCATATCAAGACATCGACCTCAAGATCCTCTCGCTCCCCTTGCCCCCTCCGCTTTCCAAAATTTGTGGCGTTGCCTACGCCCTGAAAGTTAATAGGAACAGGACGTCCAGTCATGAACACAATTGCCATCGTCCACACTGCACCGCTGTACCACTGTACCGCTGTACCACTGGTGACGCCTCTGAAAGTGCGCACCTCCTCCTACCGCTTGTGTCTCTCCACAGAGAGTACCACTGTACCACTGGTGGCGGCCCTGAAAGTGTGCACCTTCTCTCACTACCACCTCTTACTCCTCTGTCTCCCCACAGAGAGTGTGCCACTGCTCATCATCGTGTCGGGGGTGGTCGGCGGCATCATCATCATCATGTCCATCATCCTGGTGATGGTGTTCTGTCAGAGGAACCGCCGTCCCGCCGGCCGCGGACCCGGTAAGTCGGAGCGGATGGGTGTTGACCTCTGCGGTCACTCTGCCGCAGAGGTCAGGTCAACATGTCCCCTGTCCCTGACGGTGGATTGGCCGAATGGTCTGAGCACGTCGCCTCATGAAGACGATTGGGTTTGCACGTCAAGTTCATGCAATTCAATTTCTGGCTGGATTGGAAGATCTTGCTTGCACTGCTTGAGGACTAGTATGCTAAGCGCTGAAGAGGGTGTGGGATGGGGTGGAAAGAGGGTCCTCTCTTCGGTTGGACACTAAGCAGCATTCAATGGGCACAATTAGGCAATGGAGGAGTGGGGGGAGTACGTGCCTATCCAAAAGTAGACAAAACAGCACCCATGGTAAGTGTTGACATTAATCTATTTGCGGTGCTGACAGCTGAGCTGAGCTGAGTTGAGCTGAGCTGGGTTTGGTTGAGCTGAGCCGAGCTGAGATGAGCTAAGCTGAGCCGAGCCGAGCTGAGCTGAGCCGAGCCGAGCTGAGCTGAGCTGAGCCGAGCTGAGCTGACCCGAGCCGAGCTGACCCGAGCCGGGCTGAGTTGAGCTGAGCTGAGCTGAGCTGAGCTGAGCTGAGCTTAGCTTAGCTTAGCTGAGCTGAGCCGAGCTGAGCCGAGCCGAGCCGAGCCGAGCCGAGCCGAGCCGAGCCGAGCCGAGCCGGGCTGGGCTGGGCTGGGCTGGGCTGGGCTGGGCTGGGCTGGGCTGGGCTGGGCTGGGCTGGGCTGGGCTGGGCTGGGCTGGGCTGGGCTGGGCTGGGCTGGGCTGGGCTGGGCTGGGCTGGGCTGGGCTGGGCTGGGCTGAGCTGAGCTGAGCTGAGCTGAGCTGAGCTGAGCTGAGCTGAGCCGTCTGCCCACAGCGGACGGCAGCGAGAAGACGTCGGGCCGGCCGTCCGACCAGAGCTCGGCCGACACGGACCTGAAGATGGAGATCCGCAGCTCCAGCTCGCTGTCGGGCCGCACCGGCTCCGAGCGGTGGGACGACGAGTCGGCGCTCAACTCGTTCCGCTACCCGGACGACATGACGGACGCCTCGTTTCCTCCCGTCAGACAGGTCAGCTGGGGAGGTCAGGTCAGATTCTGTCAGACAGGTCAGCTGGAGTGGGGTGGCCTCCGTCAGACAAGTCAGCTGGAGAGGTCAGGTCAGGTCCCATCAGACAGGTCTAGGGGTAAGTTGCTCGTCTCACAATCGAAAGGCTGGTTCGAGTCTCACCTGTCGCTACTCTTCGCCCGCGACCAATCCGCGTGAGAGATTGGCGACGCTACATGACTCAACGGTTGATGTGTCATAAAACCAATAACCAACTAACCAACCGACAGGTCAGCTGGAGGGGGTGGCCTTCCGTCAGGCAGGTCAGCTGGAGAGGTCAGGTCCGGTCAGGTCAGGTCCCGTCAGACAGGTCAGCTGAAGAGGGTGGCCTTCCGTCAGGCAGGTCAGCTGGAGAGGTCAGGTCCCGTCAAACAGGTCAGCTGGAGAGGGGTGGCCTCTCATCAGACAGGTCAGCTGGGGAGGAGGGGCCTCCCGTCAGACAGGTCAGCTGGAGAGGTCAGGTCGGGTCAGGTACTGTCAGACAGGTCAGCTAGAGAGGAGGGGCCTCCCGTCAGACAGTTGAGCTGGAGAGGTCATGTTGGGTCAGGTCCCGTCGGACGGGTCAGCTGAGAGGGGTGGCCTCTCGTCAGACGTCAGCTGGAGCGGGGTGGCCTTCCGTCAGACAGTTTAGCTGGAGAGGTTGGGTCGGGTCAGGTCCCGTCAGACAGGTCAGCTGAGAGGGGTAGCCTCCCGTCAGACAGGTTAGCTGGAGAGGGGTGGCCTCTCGTCAGACAGGTCAGCTGAGAGGGGTGGCCTCCCGTCAGACAGGTTAGCCGGAGAGGTCAGGTCGGGTCAGGTCCCGTCAGACAGGTTAGCTGGAGAGGTCAGGTCAGTTCAGGTCCCGGCAGACAGGTTAGCTGGGAAGGAGTGGCCTGGGCGGCGCCGACTGCGTGTACGGAGCGTTACTGGCACCGGTCAAGCGGGGTCGTTGACAGGGTTCAGTCCAAGGGCAGACACCACACGTGATGCCTTGCATTGTACCAAAACAACTTGCATTTATTGGTTGACGGATAAATTTCAGACCAGAAAACGCTAACGCAGTCAATTCTAATCGGCAGCCTCCGGGACCCCGGAGGACGTCTCTTAAAACTGTCAAATTTTCCCACGAGCAAGAACTACAGTGGGTGGCACTGCCACCCACTAGGTGGGTGGTAGTGGCAATGTGCACCATCTTGTAAGTGCTGTTGGCGCGTTGTCGTGTGCAATTCCGGTGGTTGAGATTGAGAGAAGCGTGTGAGCGTGTGGTCTTGTTGCTGACTGCCACAAAAGTGGTTAGTTTGAGTGGTGACCGTAAGTGGAATAGCCAACTTTTTTGTGGGGGATATCGTTCTGTGTTTGTGATTTGTGTTCCCATATTTGTGTCGGAGTAACTGTGAAGCCTATCCTATCAAGTATGAACCCGGAGCGCAAAAATGTTTACAGAGATAAAATATCTGAAGTTGTGCCTTAATTCCCACCCTGTGTGCAGCTGCAAAGACATATATAGCAGCGCCATCGGTGGAGTTCCAGTCTACCCAGAAGTAGCGCAGTCTCTCACCACACTACTCCCAACAGCCTTTTCATCCGCACATTTCCACCAACGTTTCTTTTCCTCCGCCGGGCGCTAAATTCGGTTCGCCGGGCCAACATTGGCAGTGTCAACACGCCAATGGGTTGACACTGGGTCACTGATTAGGACCGTGTCATAAAGTCGCCACCATCAGCCCACATCGTCTGGGTCGTGCTGCGCCCGCGGTCCCCCAGCGACGGCCCCGGCATGTGCCTGGGCGCCGGTCAGCTCGCGCCGCGTCGACGCCGCAGTCGGCCACCATCGCCGCGAGCTCGAGGGAGTTGCGTTGTTTTCCGCTGTCTCAAGGAGCACTTATTGCCTTTTATAGCGACAGCGCCACTCATTCGCCGGCCGGTCGCCGCCGCCGCCGCCGCGCGCCAAAAATTGGCGGGCGTCAATTTGGCTCGCCGGTGGGGATTCGCGGCACGCGCCGAATTCATTATTCTTATCGGACGGCCGGCCGGTGGCGCTGTTGCCGGATTGACAGCGCGCCACGGCAGCTCCGAAGCCACCGTAACTCCTGCGCGCCGAGGAGGGAATTAGACAAACAGTGGCAACGAACCGACCGCGTGCGTGGACATCTGCGAGGACGAGACTGTCTTTTGAGGCGAACCTACTTCACGCCGCGGTCTTTAGAAATGCTCTTCACGCGGCCAGAGGATGGCATCACAGAAATACCATATGTGAACGCAGCTGCAGTCTCAAGTTTGCCTCTCCCATTACGAGGAAGAACTTTATAAAGTCGTTTCATTTGTTTTGTGGCTCGCCTGTGGACTTTTTGCCGAGTTCCGTATCAGTTCTTTGTCTGGGGCCCTTCACAACTTCGTCGAATGCAACTTCGGATACCACTATATCGAAAAGCTAATCGACGCTGTGAGCTAGCCGGCTGAGTTACCCCAAGAAGAATCTGATGGCTGATCTGCGTCTCAAGATGCTTCAGCTTTTGACCACAGAAGAGTATGGCTGGGAAGCTTTAGGGACAGCAAGTAGTGTGCTGGGGAGCTGAAGGTATTAGTAGCTCCTTGATATAAATATTGGGAGCTGAAAGTGATCATGTGTGTAGCCAGAGCACGAAGAAGCCTCGTTAAGCCACGTAAAATGAGGTGAATAATATTTGGCTGTCACCGCTCATATAGAAAATATCAGGTCGGGGGTGAAAGCATCGCCGCAATAGGCGTGTGATCGAACAGAATCATCCACCTCTATCACGAGCGTGATAAAGCATATTGCGTGTTAATTGCGACTGAAAGTATATTGCGTCTGAATTGCGACTCGTGTTAATGTAGCGCAGGCACGATTGAAAATATATTTAATCGTAGCGGCAAATTGAGCAAATGACTGCCCAATTAAGGAAATAATAATCGGCGGGGAGTGGGTGGAGAAGTTTTATATTTATTGGTGGGGCTCGATGCATGGAAGCAATAAGTGTTGCCAATTTCATTGGTGTGGCCATTCCATAGGGTGTCATGTTAAGACCACAAGAAGCTGGTGGAGCCAAAGCAGAGTCAGTGGGGCCCAGGCCGCACCAAAGGCACATTGAACTTCACCCCTGACGTGGATGAAGCTGCGAAATTATTATTGGAAGGGTCCGGCGAAGCGAAAGCCACTGATCACGGAGCAGAGGACAGGGGACATTTCCCAGAGGGCAGGGCAGAGGAGCATGGGGCGTCTCCCATCTCAGATGCTGTAAGGGCAAGTTTTTGTGCTCCCGCATTCTCCGCAAAAATATGTATTCTAGTCTAGACGCTGCCCTCGAACAACTTGAGGAAAACGAGTACCAAAAAAAACGACCAGTTGCTCTCGCAAAGGTGTTTTGCTCCCCTCCCATCTTCCTGTTTAAGGATGTTGGTCTGTTGTGTGTCCTTGGTTTCAACGGAACTCTTTCTCTGTCTTCGATAAAATGAGCATACTAAATTATCGTTGAGGTATTGCAATAGCATGGCTTGCATGGAGAACCTTTGCAACTTTGCCTTCCAGCGACTTCCTTTGGATCCTTGACAGTGAAGAAGCGAAGAACCGCGGCTACCCCTCCCGTCGATGTTCGGGCTGACCCTGTTTCTTGACAGGTCTTCTGAGAATGATACCAGGCTCTTCAGACAGCATGAGCCATTAACAATGCAACGGCACAGACTTCTCAGATCTCTATGCTTCCAGGCCCACTTTCAGTCTCTTGGAGTCCTTTGCACGTCCAGAGCTTACTGATACTGAATGGATCCCCTGGAGCTGCACATGAAGGTATCCCTCGAAGTTGGAAGGTTCCTGTGAAGCCGGAGGGAAGGTTCCCGTGAAGGTAGCTTGAGTATGGACCCCTTGGAACTCAGGTGTTCTAGGAATTTTCGGGGTCCGGAGGGAAGGTTCCCGTGAAGGTAGCTTGAGTATGGACCCCTTGTAACTCAGGTGTTCTAGGAATTTTCGGGGTCCGGAGGGAAGGTTCCCGTGAAGGTAGCTTGAGTATGGACCCCTTGGAACTCAGGTGTTCCAGGAATTTTCGGGGTCCGGCTGGCAATGAAATGGGCCCTGGGGAGCTGCCATCCAAGCTTTTCAAAAATTCGTTATGTTGTGGCTGGCAAGAAGCTTCATAATTTGTAAGAAGCTTTATCGCCTGTAAGAAGCTTCATCGTTCCCATACACATCTGGCGATTTGTTTCAGTTCTTACTACTTCACTTGCATCCGCGTTGAAACCATGGAGATGGTATGAACGTGCGTCCTCCCATGTTTTATCTAGTTAACGAAAGTTGTATTTTCCCAGTGGAAACGCTGCTTGAAAGGTAGCTTTGCTGCATTCAGCGAAAGCCTGCGGCCAGGAGTGGGTATTCGAGGAATTAATTGGGAGAACCCAGCAATTATAACGCTGATCAATTAAGAGATTGGCCGGCTCGACCCAGTTAATATCTGCAATAATTGAGGAGCTTACTCTATTATTCCCTACACAGGAGTGGAGGCCCCATGAAGAGATAGTGATATTCACCTATCGTGATCGTGACCTTGTCCTTGGCCTTTGGAATAATTGTAGCGAGCCTCCGCTCCTTCCCCTAACAAATTAAAATCGCAAGTACATTTGTGTTCAGAGTATATTGCACGAGAGAACGCCGCAAACTTTCAGAAGCTTTGCTAAGCTTAGAATGCAAGTTTACTTACAACGAAAAGTCTACGTGCAACACGTACATTTCGCATCGATCATTAACGATGTCTCCGAGACTCGATACCGTCTTGAAGCATATACATGGGGAAATTGGCAAAACCAGGAACACCGGGCCCGTGAAGGTCAATGGGTTCTTGGAACCGAAGTGATCATTGGAACCAAGGGTGCCCCCTTTCTTTCTTTTGTTGTCTACTAATCAAAGGCACATTCTGTCCCACTGACGAACACCGATGAGTTCACCGGGTTCGATACTAGCGCCACTCAGGACATTTCCCAATCCGCGGCCCACCGGCGAAACAGTGTGGGCATCACCATTACCCGTGAATGTGCATAAAGTGCGTCGTGGACCACCCAATAAATAAATAATAGATAAAACCGGTGATTTCAAAACATCTCGGAGGGTTGACCTAGACGGCACCGTGCTCAAATGTGTGACTATTATAGAAACGCCATCCATTTGAGGGACCCGTTATGAAGCCATTAGATGAGGCCATGAAACTGAGCAATGAAGATGAAGAACATGACAGTTGTATACAAGCAATGGCCTACACACGCACCTATACGCAGGATGTTGTCGGAGTGCGTCGGCTTTATATGATATTTTTGCCAACATGTTATAAGGAGGGGATGAATGTCTCCAATGATTGTTGACTAACCCGTCGGTAGCAATCTGTTGTAACTTTCTGAACTTCTCCAAAAATCGACTGTTGAATGAGAGTTTCCAGACCCTATCTCCTGTCAATCTCCTTATTCACACCCTCAACGGTATTCCCTTCCCATGTGGCAGCGAAGACATATGTGCTGACCTCTTCAATTAGCTCGCTGAAAATTATTCTTACTTCACGGGTCTGACCTTTGTTTGAGTCATTTCAGTCAGCTGTATGCACTTTCCACCATGATCTCGGAGGAGGCCCTCTTGGGCATTTTTGCTGAACCTGTTTTAGCATACCAATAAAGTCGGTGTCTCCTGACCTTTATCTAGCGCGTCCCTAGATTGCGAATACAGTTAAAAATAATTAATCCGAGTTGTTGTTGGGGTGGCTTCAGGAACCAGGGTTGTATTGCTAACCAGAGCTTGTTGCGTGAACCCTGGTCCACCACCCGATCCATGAACTCCAGTTCAACGGCAGAATTTAGACCGAAAGTTTAATGTGCCGCCAATGCGTCGACACAGCCGCCCGGCAGCTCGTCCCTGGCTTTATCGGGCCAGCTGCCAACTGACACTCCCGGCCGGGGGCTAAATGCGAGCGCGCGAAGCAACTCGAATCCTGTGTTGCCAGTGCAGGGGAGACCAGTGCAGGCCAGCGCTCGAACCAACTGAGCTACCGGGGCGGCAAACCAACTGAGCTACCGCGAGCATGTTTCCACGCTCGCGAATTTTTCAACACCTCCAGGTGGTTTGCTGCAAAATGTCGCACTGACGTTTCCACGGCCCGCACCGAGCCCGGCTCGACCCGCAATGCTGGCTGCACACACACCATCAATGCAATCCCCCGCAGTCTCGTGCGCTCCCCAGGAAACAAACGTGACACAAATATGACACAAATATGGCCTTTTGTATGTTCGCTTCGGCCCTCCGGGAGCGCTCCTGATATTCAAAGCCGGCGAAGTGCCCAAGCGTTCGATGTGCAGAACTGTGACGGGTTAAGAGCTGTCAGGAGCTGAAAGCTGTCGGCTACCAGTGGAGCTGTTGGCCGTCAGTGCCCACCCGATGTGCAGAGCTGTCACAAGTTGAGAGAGCTGTCAGCCGTCAGTGCCTACTCGATGTACAGAGCGGGCGCGAATAATCGAAACTGGTCGAAGCGCCCCAAAACCCAAGTAACTAACTGACTTGATGTACAGAGCCGTCACGAGGTGAGAGCTGTCACGAGTTGAGAGCTGTCAAGGGTTGAGAGCTGTCACGAGTTGAGAGCTGGCACGAGCTGAGAGCTGTCACGAGTTGAGAGCTGGCACGAGCTGAGAGCTGTCACGGTTGAGAGCTGGCACGAGCTGAGAGCTGTCACGGGTTGAGAGCTGTCAAAGGTTGAGAGCTGTCACGAGTTGAGAGCTGTCAAGGGTTGAGAGCTGTCACGAGTTGAGAGCTGGCACGAGCTGAGAGCTGTCACGGTTGAGAGCTGGCACGAGCTGAGAGCTGTCACGAGCTGAGAGTTGTCACGGGTTGAGAGCTGTCACAGGTTGAGAGCTGTCAAGGGTTGAGAGCTGTCACGAGTTGAGAGCTGGCACGAGTTGAGAGCTGCCACGGTTGAGAGCTGGCACGGTTGAGAGCTGTCACGAGTTGCTTGAGAGCTGTCACAGGTTGAGTGTCGAGCTGAGAGCTGTCACTGAGAACTGTCACGGGTTGAGAGCTGTCACAGGTTGAGAGCTGTCACAGGTTGAAGGCTGTCACGAGCTGAGAGTTGTCACGAGCTGAGAGTTGTCACAGGTTGAGAGTTGTCACGGTTGAGAGCTGTCACAGGTTGAGCTGTCACGAGCTGAGAGCTGTCACGAGCTGAGAACTGTCACGGGTTGAGAGCTGTCACAGGTTGAAGGCTGTCACGAGTCGAGAGCTGTCGGCCGCCGGTGCGGAGCCGCAGCCTGCCGCTCTGTTTTGCATGGACCTAATCGGACTAATAGGTCCGGTGGTGCGATACCGCGCCTGTAATCCGGCCAAACAGCTGCTGTCGAGGCGGGCAGCGGCTGCCCGCCGGCGAACCTGTGCGAGTTTTTCTTCCATGCTGATTGGTCGGCTGACACTGGTGCGAGTCTTCCCCATGTCAACTGAGCCTGCCGCCTGGGTGAGGCAGGTCCCGGCGGTCGGCTGACACTGGTGCGAGTTTTCCTCATACCGACTGAACATGCCGTCTGGGCAAGGAAGGTCCCGGCGGACGCCTGACACTGGCGCGGGTCGACCAACTGATGAATATCGCGTGCTGAAGCCCCGCCGTGGGGCACGACCGGCCCGACCTAGTGTCAAAACACCTCGTCGCCCACACACCACCACAGCTCGAGTGTGAGCGGGGCGTGGCCACCAGCGACGGGAGGGGAGGGGGAGGGTGGCGGCGCTAGGCCCTCACATTGCAGTATAGCACAGGTTGTGGCAACCTTCGGTTTTCCTCGATTCCTGGGCGCATCCTGTAGAGACAGTGTTAACTTAAACTCATCGTAGCTATCCTATCTTACCAAATGCCAGGGCCATCATATGTGTGACCTTTTGGTAAGTATCGACTGCCTGTTGTTCACAGCCGGCAAAACCCCGTGGACATATCTTACCCAGGCGAACTCTGGCTAAGATATGTTGTTGCGCATCGATGAGTTCGACATCCTCAAAGCAGATAGTTGTAAACTGTCCTCTTCAGGCCTTCACTAAACCTGTGTACCAACCTTTTATACCATACCATACCATGTCATGTTAAACCCAGACCATGTCTAGGCTACTGAAGGAAAAATAGCCTGCCCTATACCAGCAAGTCCAGGTGCAATCCACATCGTCAGCAACTGTACCTAGCGCTTACTGCAGTGGCGTGAAGATGAGCGTATCCAATATTAGGTCGACTGCGGAGTGACTCGTTGGTTATGCCACCTCCACATACCGCTCTCCCCGGGGTCGCTTACTGAGATCAGCTCAGCAGATCACCCACAACGTCACCTACACAAGCATCACACTGCGTCCTGCTGCATTGAGCAGCTCGACACACAGAAGAGATAATGTGCATGCAGTCGTCTTAAGTGCTTGTAGCCACCCAAACTTTAATCCATATGTAGCTTCCCAAGATGCGATTCAATTGCAGCCACCCAAACTGCAATCCATCTGCAGCTACTCAAGCTGTAATTCAATTGTAGCCACCCAAACACTAATCCAACTGGATACAGGGAATATTGTGGCAATTATTTGCTAAGAGCTCACTCTAGGTAACAATGACCAGCAGCAGAATCTAGGCCCTGAACCATGACGAGCTACTTGTTCACAGAGGGCCGGGTTTGGTGAGTGGACTGGGTCCGACCCAGACCGATCTGGCTGAGTGTATGAAAGCCGTACCGCACTGGCCCGGGCCGTTGGTACCTGCCGGAGTACCCTGCCGGACACCTTCACCGCCCCCGTCGACTGCCCCGGCACAGCCCGCCCACTCACGTCCAGCCCCTCTCCGCAGGGCCAGAACAACACGGGCTACGTGTCGTTCCCCAACTACGAGCGCGACTACGCGCCGTCGCCGTCGATGGCGACGTACGCCGACCCGCGGCTGTCGGCGCGCTACGGCAACCCGTACCTGCGCGCCGACAGCCTGAGCAGCCTGCCGCCGCCGGCCGGCTACGCCAGCAGCGCCGCCAGCCTGCCGCCGCCCGCCGGCTACGCCAGCCGACGCGCTCAGCACGTGGCCGCGCCCGGCCAGCCGGCCGGCAGGCTCGCCACGCACGTCTGACCGCGGCGCACGTGACACGTGGCGGCACGTGATTGCAGCCCGACACGACCGTTACTGGGCGACCTGCGGCTTTACGGCCCGACACGTTCTGTGCGGGCACGTGACTGGCGGCACGTGATTGCAGCCCGACACGACCGTCTGACCGCGGCTTACGCGACACGTGGCGGCACGTGATGGCAGCCCGACACGCACGTCTGACCGCGGCGCACGTGACACGTGGCGGCACGTGATGGCAGCCCGATACGTGCGTCTGACCGCGGCGCATGTGACACGTGGTACGTGATGACGGCCCGACACGTGGGCCACGGACACGTGGCTGGCTGACGAGCCGACTGCCACGTGTGTGTGTTGTGACGTCCTCACCGTGGCGTTGCCGCCGCCGGCGGTGACTACCTGTCCGGAGCGCGTGTCCAACAGTGAGCGAGGCCGATCGGACCGGCTGCCGACCCGGCCGGTCGTGCCAAGGACGCGTCCAGACGCCGCTAGTCGCTACACCCCGATAGTGCCTCGAAGTAGACGTCCACTGTGCTCGGTAAGGTGGCGCGGTCGAGTGCTATGCGCCGCCGCTGTGACCTGGTGTGACGTGACACCCATGATGATTGATGACGTCACACACAGGCTGGCGAAGACAAGCGTCGATAGGCTCAGCATATTTATTACTATGTAAGGGTCGACCATCTGAACCAGTGTCGCGTTGTCGTTTGGTCCAGAGTTCAGTATTGCCCAGAAATTTAAGCCGTACTGGGTAACAGAACTTGGTATAAGATTGAGCACCCTGTGTGTGTCCTAGTATGTCTTCCAGTGGTTTAGAGCTGTAGCACGCATATTGCGCGTCCTGTGCCAGCCCGTCCCCCGTGACTTGCAAGTCGCAAGAGTCGTGACTGATTTGTTGGCTGGATCTAGTCAGTGAAGCTTGATTTCCGTTCGGAAACCGCCGGCGTCGTATCCGATCGCACGGTTTTAGGGAGGCCGGAACACGCCTCCGCTTTGTTTCGTTGCGAGCAGGTATCTGCGTTTCGTTCTGTTCTCTGGCGTTGTGGAAAATGCCTGCGACTTGAGCTGGCCGACCGATGGAAGGAGCGCATTTATTTGTACATTGCCAGGTCGTCCACCGCATGTGCCCTGCCAAAGATCACCCACCCGTATGCATGCGTGCCGTGTTGGCACGGTCGGAAGGAGGTGGCGCCTGAACGCCAGCTCGAGCTGGCCGCCGGCCGTCGCGCACCGTTCGTTTTATATTCCTCCAATACAGATTTTACTTGATGCTTGCACTGCTTGTCGGGTGCTCGCCTTTGAGAGCTGACGCCGGCGAAGCCCGCGCTACACTGGGCGCAGGCTGCCACTGAGTTCAGCCGCGGCATTGTCGACTAAGAGGTGTGCAAATATCGGCCCGGTGGGGCACCCGGCCCCAGCCGACCGGAGCTGCGTGGCGCGCCCACAACCGACCGAGGCGAACGTCTGCCGCCGTTAGTGTTGCGGCAAGGACTCAACCCAACTCGAATGGATAGCTTCAGACGGTGGCGACCGCACTGAGTCGAACGACGAAAGCCGGGAAAATGTTCAGACGTGAACGTCGACGCCACCGCCACCTATATCAAGATGTGGCACTGCTCGCGACATCTTTACCCCGGGATTGCTCAACATCCTTGTTAACTAGGCGAATTGTACCGTACGCGGAACACTCATATACCGTTTATTTGGGTAGGGACACATCGACTGCGTTAGTCAAGCAGCGCTCAGCTCTCATATTGATGGGATCGATTAAAGCAATGGGTACTTTTGGATATGCCCCGTCCCTATGGGCTTGATACAATTTGGTGGAGTTATTGGCTACCATGGTATATTATGATATGATGTACGAAGCATATTTCAACCAGCATTTCGACCTTCTTGAGAAATCTTTTAGAAGGCGATGAACTAAATGAGACAAAAAATATAATCCAGCTAACAAGTCAGTGGCGTTAGAAAACCTGAACGCGGCTCGCCGCCAGTGACTGGAAGAAGAAGAAGCAACACAGACTAGATGAGAGAAAGTTCCGAATGATATGTCAATATCTAACAGACGCCACGTGTTACTCCAGATACTTTTTGGTCGGCAGCTTTCTCCAATATAGGAGAAGCCTCACTCTATTTCTCATCATGATTAACGACATACTTGCTGATCATATCCACATCGCTTCAATATCAACTTTTTGTGGACCACGTAGCCATTTGGACAATAACAAAATGTTTCATAAAAGCCGAGAAAGTAATTCAAGCAACTCTTGACCACTTAGCGAATTGGTGCAAAACTCAAAACTTTTCTTCACATCAACGGGAAAGCCATAGACCAAGTGGAAATTGTCAAGCTCTTATGAGCATAATTGAGCCAAAACCATAGCTTCGACACACATATTGAAGAGATGCGCGAAGTTCGTCAACCCACTCCGTGCGTTAGCAAGCACAGATTGGGAAGGAGACGGGAAAACACTACCGCGACTCCACAAATCAATGATACCTACGAGCCGTCCTAGAATACAGCCGTATCATCTTTGTTACCATTCCGTAAACAGCGAGCTAAAAAAACAAAAAAAACAGCTGCATTTGAACAGCCAAGGGAGCCCCCAGCTCCACGCCGATACCGTTATATGCCAGACTCAGATACGCCTCCCCTTCGCTCAGGACGCAACAGCTGTGCCGCTACCACATTAAAATGAAGTCCATTGAAAATCGCCCCGCACAGCGATGCTTTCAGCCTGACAGATACAACAGGAGGCGGTTACGACCCAAACTCACACAATGTAGTGTTCAAATTGCCACGGTTCTCAGATCACAATGCTAATCACTGCGGCTCGACCGTCCACTAGGTAATTCTTGACCCACAATGAACCAAACATCGAGCACTTGCTCTCGGAAAATAAATCAGAATCGCATCGGCAGAAAACATAGGCGCATTCAACAAATTCGCTGATCTCAACGATCGCAAAACACTCGTATTTACGGATGGGTCAAACTACGAGTCCGAGGTATGCATCGGCATCACTGGACCATGCCTTGTGCTTTCAGAACGTTTACCGGGTAACTTGTCCATCTACACCGCCGAAGCACCGGCTACTCTGGCCGTCATCTCCATTCTGAAGAGGCGCAACACGTAATTTGTTGAAATTCCAAATCAGTTATTCAGTCACTTAACAACACACACGACTGTCCCCGTTCAGTCCTTGATCGAATCCAAAAAGCCGTGACCAGCAACGTAAACAACCTTGTCTTCCTCCGGATTCCAGGCTACGCCAACATCCCATGAGACAAGTGACGAGACGGGCTGACAAAACGAGACACACGCTAACGCGCACTGTATGCCCGCGCAAGCACTCGTAGAATAATGTAAATAACCATCCACAAATCAAGGCGGACGTGCATGAGCCGATTCCCTTTCACATTCGAAATAAATCGCTACCTTGTATTACTTTGTTTATTTGTTTATTGTCCACAATCTCCAACAGCATATTGTGCCCTTTACAGAAGTCAGTAGCTAAAAACGGACGTAGGTGTACTGTGTACTGACAGTCAGCACTGTCGGACGTAGGTGATCCGACTTCAGACTTGCTTTACAAATTAGCATAACGTGAAACGATTACCCAAAGGTGCCACTGGACGTGATGAGACCTTGCAATTTATAGCGTAAGGTTGCCCAGAGGTACGATAGACGTGGATGAGCCGAATTGCAAAACACCGTACTAACTTCACACACAACCCTGCATCAAAGCATGCTGTTACTAACCCACTGATACACACAACTAACACGCGGCAGCCGGCGTGATAGGCGGTGTGGACAATTACCTCCTCGTCCGCACGGAGAATATCCATCGATGCCCTTCGACAAGAATAAGCTAATGCCAGTACCCTGGCAAAACCAACTTTCTTATGAACCCCCTCACCCAAACTACGAATCAGTTTGTGGAGGAGTAAAATGAAAACAAAAATGACTGAACGTCCGGGACATATCCACCGCCAAGCCCATCCCCACTAACAGCCTGGACCCTCATTTGCAACGCCAGAGGGGTCAGATATCACTCGGTTTCCTACCTGCAAGGTCGGAAGTGGAGTAGAGAATTTCTCCGCGATTCTACTAATACGCGTTCATACTTGGGAAACTGGAGTTCGATGGGTTAGTGTGTTTAAAAATGATCGCAGATATGCTCGTTTGGCCTCCAGGCACGTCCGACGGGAAACAGTTCTAGCTAGGAGAAACATGCGATTTTCTGTGATACGGTTGTGGTTAAACACTCTGAAGGCTGGCTTGCGAGCACGGATGACCCTCCCGCACTCGTCAATGCATATGTTATGCTTAGCTAGCGTGCGACTTATCCGCTCCACCAAGGAACTTGGGCGCGTCGAGGGGTAGTCGATTTTCTATGGATACACTCAGCAGCACAGTCGATCACCTTAGAGGTAAGCGACTGTGCTGCTGGGTGTATCCCTAGAAATTCGACTACCCCTCGACGCGCCCCAGTTCCTTGGTGAAGCGGATAAGTCGCACGCTAGCTAAGCATAACATATGCATTGTTCACGGCTCCAAACCCATCCTGAGAAGCATACTCTCGCGGCCGGAGGACCAATTCTGATACAAAGCTGCAAGTAAAAAACTCCATTACAACTACAAAACTCCCTGGCCAACTGATGTCGACATGGCCCCAGTTGACGGCACGTGGCACGTGTGCACGTGACCCGCACAACCCGAAACCCTCGCCATAATATGTAGGCCGAGTCGGCGTATCACGTGTGAAAAGTTTAGAGCAACCCGCCTTGCCGTCTAGGCACAGTATGCACCGAAGCGACACACACGCACAGACAGACACACGTATAGGCAAACATTTTTCCACAACTTCGGAAAAACGACCGCCATGTATCAAATCTCCGATCGATTTCTCGTGATATAGTCAATCGAAATTCCATCTGCGATTTTGAATTAAGCATCTGTATCAATATATTTTCATCTTCGTAATCGGCATGTATCTTTCGAATGTCCGCCTCGCCTTTTGAACGGTCGGACCCCCTAAAACGGACCGTAAACGGGAGCACACTAGCTTACGCCACATTCTTTAAATTGTTGCGGATTGGATGTGGTGCGCTCAGGAGGGTGTGGACCCAGCTGGAGTCAATTTTAACGTCATGCCATACACTGTTCCCTGAAGTGAAGCCTCTGTAAACACCACCGGAGGCCCGAGGAGCGGCTATTACACAAAATCAAGCCGCCACTTATTAGCTTTACGTGCGTGCAATAAATGTGGATGCACCATCACAAATTGTGCACGGAAATAGTCCCTCATGAATGAAAATGCATTCGGTAAATAAGCCGCCCATCACAGCGAGATAGAGTTCAATTTCGGCGGCAAAACCCTCCTGCCTTCCATGGAGGTATGGTAGTAATGCTGTTCGTAGCGTTTGTTTGCATGAATGAATGCATGCTTGGGCATCATGGATGCAAATGGTCACTTTCAAGCAGTAGCCATTTGCGCGGTTCATATCGCAAGTACTAAATAAGTGAACGTTTAACAATACCAACATAACGAGGAAAGAATTGTCATCACAACCAGTATTTCGAACACAAAACTACCCGCATCAAACCGTTCATGCGTAGCTTAACACAATCTTGAAACTCAGCATAGAAGGGTTGATTCGTTGCAAAAGCTGCCACGATCTAATACTTCGCTGCCCCACAGCATATATATATATATATATATATATATATATATATATATATATATATATATATATATATATATATATATAAATATATATATTCACGGGTTAAAAGTAACGGGAAGTGAAACGGTTGGCCACATTTTTTGTTTAACCCAAAGACTGTTGGTATAAATAATCGTAGATGTCGAAACAGAAAGCGGTGAAGATGAGTCCAGGCTCGAGTGACAAATGATGATGAATTGGGGTTTAGGGGTGCGTCGACTGCCATGGTCATTTTGCGCCCACTCGAGTGACCAGGTATGTGACGACTTCGAATAAGCTGAATTAGCGACTGTCCAGTTGCGTGCACTTTCGGCTTGACGAGGACATGGAGCAACCACTGCCGTGTTGAAGCCGCAGTGGGCGGCATCCGCTCAAGAACATCTCGCCATCGACAACACAGCCACCTACCAATCTCGACGTCCTCGGTATCACACAGGTCACGCATGTATTACATACCACCAGACACGCGCGTTAACAGCCCACCCATCGACCTGTTGAGCATCGAGGTACCAACTGTATTGGCCACACAGCGTCCGTCCACCTCGTCAGCACCAGCAGGCGTCGCTACGGTCTCCTGTGGCGCTCGGCGAACTCCCGGTACACCTCGTCGTAGTCCCTGACGCGCGGCTGCACCGCCTCCAGCGCGCGCTCGAAGTCGCGCCGCGCCACACAGGCCGCCTCGACGTCGCGCTCGAGCGCCAGCAGCGCCGCCTCGTGGCAGACGGCCGCAACCTCGGCGCCCGAGTAGCCGTCGGTGCTCTTGGCCAGCCAGCGCGCCGTCACGCCGCCGTCGGTCGGCATGGCGGCCAGCCGCAGGCGGGCGATCTCGGCGCGCGTGTCGGCGTCCGGCAGCGGCACGTGCACCACGTGGTCGAGCCGGCCGGGCCGCAGCAGCGCCGCGTCGATCAGGTCGGGCCGGTTGGTGGCCGCCACCACGGTGACGTCGCGCAGCGCGCTCACGCCGTCCATCTCGGTGAGCAGCTGCGCCAGCACGCGCTCGGCCACGCTGTGCGCGCCGCCGGCGTCGCCGCGCCGCACGGCCAGCGCGTCCAGCTCGTCGAAGAAGACGACCGCCGGCGCCGACTGGCGCGCGCGCCGGAACACCTCGCGCACGGCGCGTTCCGACTCGCCCACCCACTTGCTGAACAGCTCGGGCCCCTTGATCGAGATGAAGTTCAGGCCGCTCTCGGTGGCCAGCGCCTTGGCGATCATCGTCTTCGAGCAGCCGGGCGGACCGTACATGAGCACGCCCTTGGGCGGCGTCACGCCCATGCGCCGGAACGCCTCCGGGTGCAGGATGGGCCACTCGACCGCCTGGCGCAGGCGCAGCTTGAGCGCCGCCTGGCCGCCGATGTCGCTCCAGCGCACGTCGGCCACCTCCACCAGCACCTCGCGCATGGCGCTGGGCTTGACGCGCCGCAGCGCCGCCAGCAGGTGGCTGCTGGACGGCGGCGCGTCGGCGGCTTCGTCAGACGTTCCGTTGGTCGCCGCCAGGAGGCGCGCCTCGCTCACCACCGCCTGCAGGTCGGCGCCCACGTAGCCGTGCGCGGCGGCCGCCACGGCCGACAGCTGCTCGGCGGGCGCAGCGGGCAGCAGCGTGGCCAGGATGTCGGCGCGCGCCGCCGGCCCCGGCACGGCCAGCTCCAGCTCGCGGTCCAGGCGGCCGGCGCGCCGCACGGCCGGGTCCAGCGCCGCCGGCTGCGCCGTGGCCGCCACTAGCGCCACGCCGGCGGCCGCGTCAACCAGCGACAGCAGGCACGTCAGCAGGCGGCGCTGCCGCTCGGAACCGCCGTCGGCGCGCGCCGCCACGCACTCGACGTTGTCGACGAACACGACGGCCGGCCGGCGGCGCATGGCGGCGGCGAACGCGGCGCGCAGTCGCTCCTCGGTGCCGCCCTGGTAGCGACTCTGCAGCTCGGCGGCGCGGATCAGGTGGAACCTGTCGCCGTAGCGCGCCGCCAGCACGCCGGCCAGCGACGACTTTCCGGTGCCGGACGGGCCGTACAGGAGGACGCCGCGCGGCAGCGGCAGGCCGCCGCCGGGCGACCCCGGCCGCCAGCCGGCCAGCACCTGATCGATCATGGTGTGCAGGTAGGCGAGCGTGTCGTCGAGGCCGCCGAGGCGCGCCACCACCGGCGCCGACGGCGGCGCGCCGTCCGGCCCGGCGTCCACCACGATCTCCGTGTTGTCGTCCACCTCCAGCAGGCCGTCCAGCTGGCAGGCGGACGTCGACGAGAGGGCGTCACCAGCGGCACCGCCGGCCGACACTGCGAGCCGCGACAGCCGACGCGCCAGCTCGTCGCCGCCGCCGTCGCGACCCGCCTCGTCCGCATCCGTCACCGTCAGCAGCAGCGGCGCGCCCATGAACGCCGTGGCGTACCGGTGGCCGACGGCCAACACGAGGCCGCGCAGCTCGGCCGCCAGCTGCGCCGCGAACGCCGCGCTCTCGGCGAACGCCAGCGGCGCGGCGGGCCGCAGGCGGACGCGGCCGGCCGGCACCACGGCGGCCGGCAGCGGCCGCACCTCTGGCGGCGCGTCCAGCGGCTCGAGCCGGGCAGCAGTGCCGGGCGACACCCCAACCGTCGCCGTCTCACCACCCACCACCGGCCAGAGGCGGCAGACGGCGCGCCGCGCGCCGCACGACACCACCACGCGGTCGGCCACACGCACGCGCAGCGCGCCGGCCGCCGCCGGCGACAGGTAGCACACGGCGCGCGCCCAGCCCGCCGGCGCCGCCCGCTCCGGCACCTGCCGACACCAGCCGGTACCGACCAGCCGGCCCGCTCGCACGTAGCCGCCGGTGTCCGGCGACTGGCAGCAGCTGCCCTCCAGCTGGCCGGCCGGGCGCAGCGCGTCACAGCGGCCGCAGGGCGTCCACTGGGACCCGACGCGACTCTTCTGCGGCGTGCCGGACGTGCGCGACCGGCTCGGCGTCTTCTTTTTGCTGGACATGGCGAATCTGCGCAGGAGAGTCGACGGGCATTGTGAGCCTGGTCATTGCTGGCTCAATTGTTGATACATACCGGCTTGATGCTGACGCCATGCACGAATATAATTGAGTGTACAAAGCGTGGAGACCCAAGGCGCAGAGCGGCGTACTGTGTCTGTTAAACCAGTATATATAGTTTGCAACTATAGAGAAGCTGGACGAGCCGGGGCAAGTGCTTAACATACCATGCAGACAAATATTCGTGCATGAGTTACAAAAGACTTTCCAGCGAACTTTATTGAACACTACACAGCAAAAAATCATCCGGGACGTTTGGTAAGCGTCGGCCACGGTACGAGGTGTATGGTAAGCTGCTCGCGCGCGGGAATGCCACAGGACGCCTCGGCCTTTGAACAAGGGCTAAGAGAACTTCCGGAGGATACTGCGGTGAAAGCTAGTGAATCTCAAAATGAGAAGCGCATGTCTGGCTCAGAGGGATACAAATATAACTTGAAATGTTGTTACACCGTGAAATGCCGCTTAAAGTTGCCCGCGAGTGGAAATGCCATCGTAAGTATCTTTCTCTGAACATGCACCAAGAGTATTTTGTATTTTGCATTGGTATTATTTTGTATTTTATACACACGAAGAGTATTTTGATGCGAAGTGGAAAACAAGAATAAACAAGCATATCTTACTCTGAGTAAATAGATAGGTACGTTAAACATTGTAACAGTGCTATTGGAAATGTTATCGCAGCTTCCAAAGCGAGGGCGGTCGAGCCTAGCCGAGTAGAGCCGACTCGGCTCGACACGGCGCCGACGGCAACTCAGAGCGGTAGCGCCGCCTATTCTACACATTTTATATCACTAGTTGACGTCGCCGGCGACGTGGCGCTAGTGGCGGCTAGGCTCGACTGCACCGCGGTGGTGGCGCGGTGCAGTCGGCGGCGCTGGACCCGGCCGCCTGCACCGCGGGCTGGAGCTGACACCAGGGGACAGCAGAGACGAACTAAGCCCGGCCGGATCACTCAGATGAACGCGTGTACGTGAGAGCGTATCTGCCTCAAAGTTGTAAAAATAGAACTTGAAATGTCACATTATGCCGTGAAATACTGTTAAAAAATATTGTCGCGAGCCTCTTTCTTTCAACACAAACCAAGAATACCCCATGAGGAGTATTGTGATGCGAGGTGGTAAAAATTATAAATGACTTCAGCACACACTACCCTTAAAAAATAATTGGAATTCCAAACGCTGTAACAGTGTCCTGTAAACACTATTGCAACCTCCAAAGTGCAACCCTTCACCCGAGACCAATCGGCGTGAGAGATTGGCGACGTTACATGACTCAACGGTCGACGTGTCGTAAAGCCAATAACCATAACCATTGCCTTCGTGCATTATACGGCTGTGCCCCACATTGTGCCGCACACTTTGAGTCAATACCTGCTGGGTCACATGAGGTCGAAATCGACCGCCACCACACTTCGCCGACGAGACCTTTTCGACCTGGAACGCTCGGCGGATAGGCGGCCGGCCGGTGGTCGGTCGACTTTGGACCCCTGCAGTTCCTATATTTAACAAGTGATTTTGATTTTTTGTTGCATAGGATGCACTTACTAATTGTGTAAGGAAGTCGGAATATTTCATTACCATACCCCGCCCGTTTATGAGATATCGTCAAAAACAGAATGAGTGGGCGGATCCCCCTCCCCGGTACTCGTGTTATCTGCTCTACACCTCGAATTCCCAACCTGAATTGATGCAGCCTATGTGGTACCTTAAATAGAATAGCATCGTTCGCATTAACATTGCCCAACCATTTACGATCATAAACATTTCCATCATATCCCCGCTTAATATACTATGCTTGAGTGAGTACATATCTAATGCCATAAATATTTCTCCACAGAGTTCCCTGGTCCACTGGTAAGTCTAATAATGTATCTAACTTCATCAAGTCAGTTGGGGGTCAAAATAACATTTTTAATGGTCAAAACTGCCCAAGAACTACTTGTATGTAGGGAACGCCCATACGCTTATGCATCTGGTGGATGCCTACATCCTAGGCCTGGTAGGTAATCTTCAGTCTGATTAGAGGGTGGGAGAAAATGGACGAGTGAGGGGGCCAGTGCTCTCTTGGGATATACAAAGTGAGGAATAGCAGTCTTATGTTGCACTCCTTGCATACCCATCTATAAGTGCCCCATGCCTAAACATAAACTTCAAAGTGGGGCTACACATGGGCTAAGTTCAGTTATTACCAGTACAATTTATAGTTTTCCAATTACTTCCTTCCTCTTATGCTGCACACTCATACTTATAATTAAAAGCATTCTGCTGCCCAGCTACCAGCTCAATTGTGTGGATTTCTGCCTTAAGTTTAATTGAGACTACCACACTGAATCTTTTCCCTCTCCAATGGCATTCAATCCACTGCCTCCCATTGCATATCCAAATGTCCACCCTCATGCCCTTGATGCATAGCATTACACTTAGCATAGTTGAGTCATCTGCCATTGGCCATCCCACATTTTGTATGATCCAAATATATATGAATGATAAATTGCTAGATTTATCACCATTGTCAGCCCCACCTTTGAAGTTTGGAAGCTGAATTTAGAAAACAACTTCATGATTTAAAAAATCAAAATAACATTTTATTTCTCAAAAGCAGGCTTTGAGATCAGGTTGATGGGTGCTTCAATTGTGAGTATTTTGAAGGAAAAATTGCACAGCATTCTCCTAAATATATTTCACAGAAAAACTTAGCTGCTCAATACACTAGCTTGGCTTAGGATATATTACCTTTTAAACACTATTTGTGTTATATTAATATCATATTACTGAACTGCATATACAAATGACCCATTTTTGGTGTTAATTGGCTTCCCAACTAAAAAGTAAGCACTTCTGCATGAAATGAGTGGTCACATCATTTTAATCACATACATAAATGCTGCCTGAAAAAAATCCATACTTCATAAAACAGCTTAAAACATTCTCATCTTAAAGCACTGCATCTTAAAGCACAAATTTAAAATTTAGTTTGTACCACTCTAGGACTCAAGTCCTTCAATGCTCCTTTTAAAGATGAGTAATATGTATTTTAACAAAGACATACAACTTGGTTGTAAAATGCCAGTAAGGTATCAGTAATAAATTCACATTAATTATGCAATATTATGTTCAAATCAAGAGCTCACATTTGAGTAGAATACTTCCCTGTACCTTATCTGGCCCTGCAGATTTTGTTACCATAGTATTTAAGGTATTAACAAGGCAAGTTTTTGTACACATTTTATCTCTATGGATCAAACAAAGTGGTTGTTTGGTGTGGTTTCATATTTGACAATTTCGATTTTAACATTATGCAATTTTCTATAATGCTCTTCAAACACAAGTTAGGAGACATTCATTTGAAATTGATGAGAAAACAATTGTTTCAAGATTGTATTTTGTATGGTCTTCTTTTGTGGGAAGGAAACTACTAACATACTTTGTTAGGTTAGGCTGCTACATCATTTATTTTCATTAGCATTATATTTTATGACACATTACCCAAACCCCAAGACCCATTTTGGTGTTATCATGCCTGCCAACTGAAAAGTATGCATTTGCAGAGGAAATCAACAGTCACATAATGTTAACCACATTTAGCACACAAAATTCAGCTTGAAGCACAAGTGTACCCAGTGTTGTGCCATTTCTGGTCATGTTCTATGCCTTGCTCCAGGAATATTAAGTTATTGTATTGTTAATGACTCTTGATAAAAACAACACAGATATTGCTTATTTCATGGGCACTGTCTTACCAAATACATAAAGTTGTGAGGGATGTGTATTGCAACACAAACCATATAGGAAGCTTTTAGAGTACCCACAATCCAGCATCAGTAGATTCTAAATGATTCGACAATATATTTCAGATGACTCAATGTCTACAAGTTCTGGCCAATCTCAAGCTATCATCTGTAGGTCTTATTCAATCCAATATTCATGGATTTTAGAGGAAAATCATTTTTGGGGAAAAAATGGACTAGGTTCTTGGTTTGAGGTTCTTATGCACATTTACCGGGGGAGGAAAAAAGAGAGAATAACGAGACAATGACAGTATTTCATGTCCACTGTGGTGATGAGGGCATAAACACTACAAGGACAGGCCACTTCACCCTGTGTAGCACGTGGAAAATGAACACAGAACCTGCGTTTACCGGTGCCTGGAACGTTTCAGTTTTCCTTACACTAAGCTAACCATCTCTAGACCCGCAACCCTCCATATATTGACATCCTTCCTGTTGCAATGTTCGAACGTACACCAATTACTATTGGTTTCCATGAATATATTTATTCAGAATCAGATTTATTTAGCTTCAACGTGTGTGGCAAATATTCAAATTTGCACCTCTTCACAGGCTTTGATGACGTCAAAAACATTTAATTCACATTCTGTATCTAGAAGGTACTAAAATATAATAGGCAAAGGGCAAAAGGGAATCTAGTATGTAGTCTAGTAGTATCTAGTTCCAACATTCACTACGTATCAAGGAATATTCGATATTTTTAGTAAAATCTGCCATAATTATGGTATTCCGTGAGACGAAATGTACGACCCTTAATATACCAGGAGGTGCTGAGTTTACATAAAAAGCAACGTTAGGGATTATGCTATATTACTCAGCGTTTCATTCCTGACGATGGCCCCTGGCCGAAACGTTGAGTAATACAGCATTATTCCTAACGTTACTTTTGATGTAAACTCTGCACCTCCTGGTATATTGAGGGTCGTACATTTCGTCTCACGCAATGTCTAAAACCCAGGAGCACTTAAGAGCCATTCTTTGTTGTATTAAACAAAATTATGGTAGGTACGGTTACGTCACGTAACCATGCTAAATTTGTTTTTGTTGTTAAACCTGTGCACACTTTCAACTGTGGCGCATCAAATACATAAGTTACTGCTACTTTAACAATTGGTCGTTGGTTGGGATTTTATGTTCAATCAATAGCTGGATTTCTCCAATGTGAACCTAGGTAGGTAGATTGGTACCTATCTAGGTACCTAGGCCTGACTAGCCTTATATGCAGGGAAATTCGAATATTGACTTCCATGGGATGAAAATACGTTTTACAGATATACCCACACCTATTTCCCAGCATGTGGGAACCATGAAATTGCACTAAGGATGAAACATCCTTGACGTGAAACATCTGATCTGATCATTGATAAAACATCTGGGCCTTACCATAATGATCTGATGTGGGCTGCTCAGCCTCAGCCCATGTCAAGTGAGTAGTGATGTAAGAAGGAATGTCATATACAGGGGAAGAAGATAAAGGACCATGAAGACTAGCAAGTGACAAGTTCGTGCTCAACCAGGTTGTCAAACTTTTTTCTGTAACAATATTTTATGCTGAAATAAAAGGATAACTTTAGAGGGCAGTATTAAAGCGTATTTTGGTGGATACATAATTTTCAGCCATGCTGATTGTTCCGAAAGCATTTTATTTCTGAGTTTTTACACAAAGATGACATTTTCTTTCCAAAATGCACATGTGTTGATGTATCCTTCCAGCATTGTCAAATCCCAGACTGAAGTATGGCAGACAGGTTGATGAGACCCACCACATGCACCAGGACTGATGCAAATAAGGATAGGGAGAAAAGGCATACTGAGTGCACCAACCCTGAGGAGAAAAATGACACCACATGTGCAGAAAAGACTAAGGATTTGTGACAATCCATGTCTTAGCAGTTCATTTATATGCATATTTATATATAAAGGCATAAAAGGCATAACACATTAGTGCAACTATGAGCCACAAGGGCCCTTCTTGGTTGCATTCTGTACACTGAACCAGTTGCCTACCAAATCTGTCAATCAGCCCTCCCTGTAATACTGAAAAGCAAGCCCTGTATTCTTATGATTGTCTATGCTGTTTTTAAAGATGTTCAATGTGCTGCTGACAATGGTGACAGAGATGACAATGTTTTCTGGCAGCTGGTTCCAGTGTTCTACTACCCTGCTGGTGAAGAAAGTCTGTCTTAACCTTGTTCTGCTGTGGCCAGGCACACACCCAGGATTTTTCATGGGGGGCAAACCAAAAAGGGCACTTGGCCAGCTCCAAAGGGGCACCTGACCGGCTGGCCCATATATATAATATATAATATATAACATTTCCAAAATACCTCATTTTGAGCTAAATATAGTGTATTGTCCTTATATAGTATACAATTTCAGTATTTAACAGCAGTATCTGTTGCAATGATGACAAAAACTAATGAACTGTTTGTAGCAAATATGCAACAGCTGTCTGGTGGATGCTATTCTTAAGGGGAATTTTCACTTTCTTTGCATTGCCTGTCCCACATGCACCAGTGTTTTGCTGGCACACTGATATGACAGTGCAATGCACAGTGGCTAAGGTGGCACTCTGGAGCAGCCCTCTTGAGGTACACCAACTATGCCTGGTGCATTCCAGACAAGATCTCAGTGGGATTGCTTTCCTTGCAGACTGGGTCAAGTTAAGGTAGATAGGTTTGTGTGTGGTTTGTTACTTGCTGTGTCAGTGTTTCAGTGTTACTAATATTTTTGCTATAAATGTAAAAATGCCAACCTGTGCTGTACCTGAATGCTTGAATGGTACTTGAAAATGTGGCAAAAGCTTGAGATACAAGAAGTTATTCAGCCACCACAAAGATCAGCATTAGTAGCTGAGGTGCAG
This sequence comes from Imbricaverruca yamaguchii, assembly GCA_034440575.1. Taxonomy (NCBI): domain Eukaryota; kingdom Metazoa; phylum Arthropoda; class Thecostraca; family Neoverrucidae; genus Imbricaverruca; species Imbricaverruca yamaguchii. The sequence goes on from JAOTOL010001660.1 coordinate 2,153,952, forward strand.
GGCAAGATCTGTTGTAGCTGTAAGGTAGCTGATGTTAAAGATCCTCATGTGTGCTCCTCACACTTCCTAGCTTTGGATTATGAATTAAACACTCAGTTTGAGCTGCAATGCCAAGAAGCATGATGTCACATGGGAACCTTCATCCTTCTGCTGTGCCATCAGTGAACACTCAGTCATCACATCCTATCATGTAAATCATCCTTGTAATCATTTTCTTTTATTTTCTCCTTCATTTGTATGTGTTGGAACTGTTTTCAACTGCCAAGAAGCATTGATCTGAGTTATCTGAGTTTGTAGTTTGCATTCAAGACCCTTCTTCTTCAAGCATTCATGACCCTACATTCAAGCCACTTCTTCCAATTTTGTCTCAATGAGATGAAGGAGACAAAGCACATAATATACATACCACTATGATGAATATTTATTGTATGGGTCACAGTAGATCCATATTGTAAGGAGGATGTTAGTGGCAAAGCCTGGATACTGTCTTTCTGTGATGGATGGCTAAGCAAAATCTGCTCAGCTCTGCACAACATAGTGATCTTCAGTGCAAAATCATGCATGCAGGTAAGCAGCATATGAAGGCTCCATACTTGATAGGTGGCCAAGTGCTATCAGTGACTCAACAGAAGAAGGATTTAGGTGTTATTCTAAACAAAAAATGTGGGCATCAAAACAGACCAAGGAAGCCAGGAAGAAGGCACTGAGAATGCTCGGCAATAAATAGGAATGTATCATACAGAAGTGAGGAAGTGATCAGGAAGCTTTACTGTGCATACGTCAGGCCACATTTGGAATACTGCATCCAAGCTTGGTCTCCTAGCTATGAAAAAAAGATTGTTGGCTTTCAGAGAGAGTACAAAAGAGGGCTACAAAAATGGTTAATGGCATAAGTAACATGGCATATGAGGAAAGATTGAAGAAATTGAATATGTATTCACTTAGATATAGAAGGCTGAAAGGAGATCTCATCGAGGTCTTTAAATGTGTACATGGTCTGGAGAGGGGATATCTTGGGGACATGTTTGAATTGAACTGAAATGATGCAATTAGAGGTCATAAATTCCAAATTAAAGTTAACCACAGCAGAACAAGGTTAAGGCAGACTTTCTTCACCAACAGGGTAGTAGAACACTGGAACCAGCTGCCAGAAAACATTGTCAGTAGCAGCACATTGAACATCTTTAAAAACAGCATCGACAATCATTATAAGAATAGAGGGCTTGCTTTTCAGTATTACAGGGAGGGCTGATTGACAGATTTGGTGGGCAACTGGTTCAGTGTACAGAGTGCAACCAAGAAGGGCCCTTGTGGCTCATAGTTGCACTAATATTTTATGTCTTTAAATGAGGTGTCATGGATCCAAGATTATGCTTTTGGTGATTTCAATGTACCATTTTAATCACTAATGCCATATACTAAAGTTGTGTTTTTAATGCAATCCACCTTTCAATGTAGAAAAGTGGCTAGTCAGGTTTTGAAATATTTTTCCTGCATTTGCTCTGTAATAATACTGTTCAAGCTAGTCCTGGTATATCCTCATCTTGTGTGCATGTATGTTGAATAAACTATTGTGTGTATAAGCCTAAAAAGAACTTCAGGTGTGGACTAAGCATTGTTCAATATGTGGTGTACATGTGTGTTCCCTTTGGTGTTTCTCCTTCTGGATCTGGTATTTTGGAAAATAAGACCACGAGAGCAGTTGGCAAGATTGCTGATCTGTTGGAAGAGCCACAATAAGAGCTGACTGAGCTGACCATAGCTAAGCACATTGAGGAAATGTATTGTGGTGTAAAACTCATGCACATACAAGCACTTCACATCCTGATGAACTAAGAATGTGTATAAAAAGAACCTCAATATTCCATAGCTTTGCATGCTTAAAAATTGCTTTGTAAATGGTTCAGATTGTGCTTCCCTTTAATTAATTCACAATGTTATGCTATTTGTACTCAGCCATAATGTTCCATTAGTCATGAAAACAACACATTTCACACTTGATCTTTCCCAGCAAGAGTAGAAAAGGTAAACTGCTGAGGTGATTGCCATTTATTCACATCAAGGTGACAACTAGTGACAGCGAGACGAGCATCAGACTCTTCCTCATGGCAGTACATCTGTTATTGTGTTTCCTTGCGTAGCACTTGGACGACAAGCTCACTGCACTATGTCATGTTGGGTGAGGGGGACGAGTAGCCTACGGGTAAGTTGCTCGTCTCACAATCGAAAGGTTGTGGGTTCTAGTCTCACCTGTCGCTACTCTTCGCCCGCGACCAATCGGCGTGAGAGATTGGCGACGCTACATGACTCAACGGTCGATGTATCGTAAAAACCAATAGCCAACCAATGTTGGGTGAGGGGGCAGTTTCATTCGATGGGTCGGAGGGACGTTGGGCCATCGGGCCTTCAGTGTGTCCGCGGTGCCGGGGGCGAGGGAGAGGTCTGGCGCGAGGTCGGCGGAGCTCTCGGGGCTCTGTGTCTTGACTTGATTCGGCGAGAGTGCGCCAGTGGTTGGGGGAGGGGGAGATGGGCCACTCCAGAACAGTTGTAAATTATTCGTGAAAACGAGTGGGAATATACCACCTACTGTGCACTAGATCGGGATCCTTCCCGAATCATTATCGGCATCGTGCTTCTTGGTGTGTGCTTATGAAGTCTTCATACCTTGTTTCTGACAGTATCACGCCTATTAGCATCATGCTTCTGCTTACCATAACTGATTCGGGATCGTGATAACAAGCATCCCATGATGCAATTCCCAGGAATTTGATTGCCTATAGCGTCCATTTTGTACAATACTAGTTTAGAGAATATATATTTCTTTCGTTGTCATTGGTATCGATATCCCAACTTGGATACCTTTCAAAACATGCAAAACGACTAGTTATATGTAGCAATTGTCTCAAAACTAAGTTTTAACGACATAAGTATTTTAAGCAGTATTAATTCCATGGCGATTTCGACATCCTGCCGTACTCGTTTCGACATCTCCCTCCTAACGATAATTCATGATTTTATCACTGCCCCGGAAGAGCTCGCGCAGGACCTCACACTCGAGGTGCCAGCGTTGACATTGCCGCGACCGAAGTGCGTCGGGTGCCCCACACCCAGCACAGTGGTATTCAGTACAGTAGCACTCCAGAGGTGGGATGGTGCCCTGTACGAGCCCCACACACCTGTGTCTGAGGGCGGTACGACCTGACCCCGTGACCATACCTTTGTCAATGGGCAATGTGCAATCCGTTTGCCCCACCCCATGGAGAAAATCCTAGGTACCCCCCCCCTTTTTTTTCCCCCACTTTTCCCCCCCCCCGGGTACAATACGCATGGGGTTAGGAATGTGAGGCCTCACTTAAAATATCATGTATGCGTGCAAGTGATATGGCAGGATTAAGCGACGTTACCGTATCCTCAGGAGGGGGTTGGAACGCTTTCCTTTGGATCTGGGCCGCTTTACTTCGGTAACCTGCTCTCTTAGCTCGCTCAGCTCGGTCACGGTGTCCTCGGACATGGCTGTCATCTCCGGGGAATAGCCAGGTCCTGCACTGAGTTCAGTTTATCTGGAACGGACGCCGATACGGGCCTCCAAAACATGTTCGAGGTCGGGAGCAAGGCGTGTGTCTGGCGCTCTGTGTTTGTTTGCACGAGCAGCGTCCCCGATCTGGCACTTGCAATCCTGGCCACTTGCAGACGGCTCGCCGTCCTATCTAGCACCCTTTTCAGCTTGAAAGTATTTACTTAGTCCAGGGACTGGACCATCATGGAACAGGGCCCTCAGGGGGGGCAACCGTGTTGAAGCACAGTGGATTTCTAACACAAATATGTGGAGAAGGACAAGACCAGTGGAGGTCAAATTTTCCCAGCGAATCCCTCATACGAAACTTCCACGCGTCAAATGTGACGCAAGAATGTCATTTGGCAGCAATTAGCAAAACCCAGGAGTCTTAGCAGAAACCGCCTATGCACGAATGTTGTTTGGACATCCAGCGTTATTAACTGGAATGCACTTATAGTTGAAAAATGTACACTTGATTGATTTGTGCTGGTGTAATCTTAGCAGTGTGAAGTTTCTTATCAAGGGATACCAAAGAACGTCGAACAGGATGGGATGTTATGGTTGAAATCCCGTGACTCTGAAACGAGGGTGGAATATTGGGTGCCCTTCACGGGGAAATTGAGTTGGTCATTAATGATGTCATGTTAAGAAATGGGCCACTTTGAAACAAAAGAGTGGTCCAAATTATGGAACTGGAAAAAAAATCGCTTTAGTTGAGTCCACTCCAAATCCGTTTTCCCCACCCCCTGGAGAAAATCCTAGGTACCCCACTGCCTTCGATGCTCCCATCTATGCATGCACCCCTTGCCCATTAAGGGAGGGCGCTCCCCTCACAAGACTTATTTTTCCAGAGCTTCACAGTTCCTTTTCAGATCGAAATATTTGGTGGCAAAAGCGCGCTTTTCATTACATTCCTAGCTCGAGTCGAAAATACCACTAAAAGAAGCCAAGCAGGCCCGGCTGCCGACCCCGAAATCATGGTGCCAGCCGCATCTCACTTATCAGCCTCCCACGCGGACGCGGTCAAATACGCTGGGGGTGGAGCGCATCGCCGGCTCTAGCTAGCGCAGATGTTTTGCCTAGAATGCGATCAAGCGTTTCCATTTATCCTACTGATTGAAATAAGCCCCCGATGTACATAGATTACGGCTTGCGAGCACACCCGCTAGATGGCGGTATGATCAGTGTCAGATGCTCCAAAAGTGGCAAGGTGTCTTGCGTATGGTTATTTTCTGGTTGTTTACATAAAACGACCAAACCCGTTTGGGTTTTTAACGTGACAACATGGTGACACGCTATTATCACATACTATGTGATGACTGTACACCCTACTGTAGACATTGTATAATCCGTCTGTCATTCGAATGACGGGGTTGTATCACGAAAAATAAGCAGCCGTGGTGTGATCCGAGCTGTGTCGTTCGCGCCTCAGGTATTCGGTGCCGGTGAACGATGATGAACTACGCAGCTGCTGGGCGCAACGCCGGCCCGATACTGGAGGCGGTGGCCAAGTTCGTGTCCGCCTCGGCGGCCGGCACGGCGCTGGAGGTGAGCTCCGGCACTGGCCAGCACATGGCGCTGCTGGCGCGCCAGTACCCGCACCTGCAGTGGCAGCCGACTGACGTGGCGGCGCCCCTGCTGATCAGCTGCGACCAGCACGCGGCCGGCCTCACCAACGTGCTGCCGGCGCGCCTGCTGGACGCCGCCGAGCAGTGGGAGCCGCAGCTGCCGCAGCTGGCGCCCGACTCCCTCCAGCTGATCGTCAACATCAACATGGTGCACATCGCGCCGTGGTCGTGCGCGCTGGGCCTGCTGGCCGGCGCCGGCCGCTTCCTCGCCGCCGACGGCCTGCTCATCATGTACGGCCCGTTCGCCAGCAACGGCGTGCTCACGCCGCAGAGCAACGTCGACTTCGACGCGCACCTGCGCGTGCAGAACGGCGAGTGGGGCGTGCGCGACATCCGGGACTTGAGCGACGCGGCGCGACCGCATAACCTCAGCCTCCTCGCCATAGTGGGTATGCCAGCCAATAATAAAGTACTCGTGTGGAAGAAGCTCTGATGCTATGTTGTCTATCTTTTATATGTTATTTAGACGTGGCCTGTGTGTCGTCTCTGAATTGTCCTGTGTGTCCTGTGTGTCCTGTGTGTCGCACAGGCTTCTGAAGAGCAGCGAACTGCTCCCATTTATTAACGTGTAGTGGTGGTGAGGTACCCAAATATAGCCAAATATACAAACTACGAATCGACATAGAGTGAAATTTACAAATTGTGTGTGCGTGAATATTTAAAATGGAGTCGAACACGTTGGGATAGACGTAGCTCTAGACAAAATGAGAAGCATGGAATTATTTTTTTTTTGTGAACCTATTCAATCTAGTGCCACTGATAAATGAATGTGCGACCAAATTCTTCGATAAGTATCAGACGGATAGTGTAGGAGATTTTGTTGTAGGATAGTTATGCAAAATCACTACAAGCAATGCATTGCTTTGATTTATTTAAGCATGTTTGCTTGTCCTATGTGTTCATGAGAAAACACATAACCTTGAGGTACTCGATCTGATGTTTATAAACAAGGAAATTTGCATTGGATATAGTAAAGTTGGGAACGTTTGAAAAATAGTTATCACTTGTGAATTTTTCGTTTTACAGCTAATCCTTACCAAATATTTTAATAAAGACGCCATTCCAGATCACATGATTCGTTGGCTGTGTCAGTTGCCACGGTCAGGTTAATCGAAGACGGCTTCCAAATGTGGAAACCCTTAAAGGTTATTTTGGGGGAGGAGATGGCCGAGTGGTTAAGGTGTCGGGCCATGGGTACCAAAGGTCCCGGGTTCGACTCTAGCGCCGCTCAGGACATTTCCCAATCCCGAGGCCCACCGGCGAAACAGTGTGGGCGGCGCCATTAGCCGTGAATGTGTCGTGATGTGTCGTGTCGTGAACCAACCAATAAACAAACAAAACAAAAAGGATATTTTGGTGTAGGATGATACCTAAACAATTTATACTACTGCGATGCACGTCAAACGCAATGGTAATGTGGACACAGGGGGATCTTCGGTCAAAGAAAGAACTGGTGCGTTCAATATTCAAGAACTATGAGGTAGGAGTACCTGTCTAGCATGCCCTCCAGCGTTGAGCCCTAACGAACCCGCTCAAAACCCGAGCGCAAAGTGGGGGGGGGGCGAGACGAGCCCCTGCCCGCCCTACACATGTTTACTCACCGTCCCCAACTGATATGGAGAAGTCGAGCCTCCAGATTCTGGGGCAATGCTTGAACCCAAATGCACGGCAATATAATTAATTCCACCTAATTCTATATTTCAACTTCCTGGAAGTGATTTCCCGGACCGGAACAGGATTTCCAGACCTGAAATTCATGGACATAACATCTATGATATGCTGGAAGTGCTTTGTGTGATCCATCAAGGGAGCTTGTACATTGATATCTGTATGCACCTATTATCTATCTAACTGTATTGGTACAGGAATTAAAATCACGGAATTCGTACGTGCCCAACCAGTATAAGGCTTCACTTGGCTGGTTCAGCTGCCATCCATGGACGTGAATATGCCCAAAGGCAACTAGATGCACGCCTTTGTTCAGGATACATCGATAGAGGCCCAAAGGAAAGCAACCTAAGACGTATAAGCACGCCTTTGTTCAGGATATATCGATAGAGGCCCAAAGGAAAGCAACATAAGACGTATAAGATCTTGTTATGGTACAAATTTCGCGCCTTGCAAAATCGTCACTTTTCTTTACCCTAGCGAGAACAAGCTACGGTTAAAGCTCATGCTCTTCGAGAGTGGTGCGGAAACAAAAATGTGTAACGCTTGCTGATTTGCCATTTGGAGATTTTGTGAAGAGATGATCTGTGAAGCTAATTCATTGGCTGGATGGCTTCTGGTTTCTTTGGTGATTCTTTTCATTGATATTTTGACTATATAGATGGTGGAGTAAAAAAAAATTACCGGCGATGATGCACATGTATTTTTAAGCTGAGCCGCGGGGACACAGCGTAAATGTGGAATGGTAACTAATCATAACTTTAAAAGAATGGGGATGTCCCTCCAGCTCACCTCAGAGATTACGCCCATGAGCAAGACTACCGATGGTCCAGGCAGTGGCGCAGGCAAAGAAGGGGGTTAAGGGGGCAGACGCCCCCTGGAAGTTTCTAGGAGTTCGCAGGGCCCGGGACCTTTGGTATCCAGAGCTCAACACCTTACCACTTGGTCATCCTCGCACCCATCTCTGGATGTATGTATCCACGCTTGTATACATGTATGTATGTATGCAAGTACGTATGTACGCATGCACGGAAGTATGTGTGCATGCATGCAAGTATATATGTATGCGTGCATAAACGCATGCTTGTATGCATGCATATATGCATATATGTGTATGCATATACATGCACACATGCGTGTGTGTATGTATGCAAGCATGTGCGTATGCATACATGTATCCATGCATGCATGTATGAATGGATGTGTGAGCGCATGTATGCCCAAATATATGCTTCCACACGTCTAGTGAGTCCCATGTGGCTGCCGTCACATAGCCTGACATCAATACCGCTCTTCGTCTGTGTAAACAAGGCCGGCCTGGAAAGCCTGACCGGCCGTTCTGGATGCACTGCAGTGTATATTTGAATTCCGCCCGCCTATCCAGATGAGGGAAGCCAGACGGGCCGGCGCGGTTCACTTTAACATGCCATGGTCGACTGGGCGGTCGTCCTGCTGCTCGTCAGAGGCGGGTGCAGTACGGCGGTAGTGTCGGTGGCCTAGCTGCGGCAGCACGGCGGTACTGTCGGTGGCCGAGCTGCGGCAGTACAGCGGTACTGTCGATGGCCGAGCTGGGGCAATACAGCGGTACTGTCGGTGGTCGAGCTGTGGCAGTACAGCGGTAGTGTCGGTGGCCTAGCTGCGGCAGTACGGCGGTACTGTCGGTGGCCGAGCTGCGGCAGTACAGCGGTACTGTCGATGGCCGAGCTGCGGCAGTACAGCGGTACTGTCGGTGGCCGAGCTGCGGCAGTACAGCGGTACTGTCGGTGGCCGAGCTGTGGCTGGGCGGCGGTACTGTCGATGGCCGAGCTGTGGCAGTACAGCGGTACTGTCGGTGGCCGAGCTGCGGCTGGGCGGCGGTACTGTCGGTGGCCGAGCTGCGGCGGGCGGCGGTACTGTCGGTGGCCGAGCTGCGGCAGTACAGCGGTACTGTCGGTGGCCGAGCTGCGGCAGTACAGCGGTACTGTCGGTGGCCGAGCTGCGGCAGTACGGCGGTACTGTCGGTGGTCGATCTGTGGCAGTACAGCGGTACTGTTGATGGCCGAGCTGTGGCAGTGCAGCGGTACTGTCGGTGGCCGAGCTGTGGCTGGGCGGCGGTACTGTCGATGGCCGAGCTGTGGCAGTACAGCGGTACTGTCGGTGGCCGAGCTCCGGCTGGGCGGCGGTACTGTCGGTGGCCGAGCTGCAGCTGGGCGGCGGTACTGTCGGTGGCCGAGCTGCGGCAGTACAGCGGTACTGTCGGTGGCCGAGCTGCGGCAGTACAGCGGTACTGTCGGTGGCCGAGCTGCGGCAGTACGGCGGTACTGTCGGTGGTCGAGCTGTGGCAGTACAGCGGTACTGTTGATGGCCGAGCTGTGGCAGTGCAGCGGTACTGTCAGTGGCCGAGCTGCGGCAGTACAGCGGTACTGTCGATGGTCCAGCTGCGGCAGTACGGCGGTACTGTCGATGGTCCAGCTGCGGCAGTACGGCGGTACTGTCGGTGGCCGAGCTGCGGCAGTACAGCGGTGCTGTCGATGGCAGAGCTGCGGCAGTACAGCGGTACTGTCGGTGGCCGAGCTGCGGCTATGAGACGGTACTGTCGATGGTCCAGCTGCGGCAGTACGGCGGTACTGTCGGTGGCCGAGCTGTGGCAGTACAGCGGTACTGTCGGTGGCCGAGCTGCGGCAGTACAGCGGTACTGTCGGTGGCCGAGCTGCGGTAGTACAGCGGTACTGTCGGTGGCCGAGCTGCGGCAGTACAGCGGTACTGTCGGTGGCCGAGCTGCGGCAGTACAGCGGTACTGTCGGTGGCCGAGCTGCGGCAGTACAGTGGTACTGTCGGTGGCCGAGCTGCGGCAGTACAGCGGTACTGTCGGTGGCCGAGCTGTGGCAGTACAGCGGTACTGTCGGTGGCCGAGCTGCGGCAGTACAGTGGTACTGTCGGTGGCCGAGCTGCGGCAGTACAGCGGTACTGTCGGTGGCCGAGCTGTGGCAGTACAGCGGTACTGTCGGTGGCCGAGCTGCGGCAGTACAGTGGTACTGTCGATGGCCGAGCTGCGGCAGTACAGCGGTACTGTCGGTGGCCGAGCTGCGGCAGTACAGCGGTAGTGTCGGTGGCCGAGCTGTGGCAGTACAGCGGTACTGTCGGTGGCCGAGCTGTGGCAGTACAACGGTACTGTCGGTGGCCGAGCTGCGGCAGTACAGCGGTAGTGTCGTGGCCGAGCTGGCAGTACAGCGGTACTGTCGTGGGTGGCAGTACAACGGTACTGTCGGTGGCCGAGCTGCGGCAGTACAGCGGTAGTGTCGGTGGCCGAGCTGTGGCAGTACAGCGGTAGTGTCGGTGGCCGAGCCGCAGCTGGGCGGTGGCAGATGTGTACTTACGCAGCTGTCGTGCGCTTGAGAATGTAGGCTTTAGTCCAGTGGAGAAAGGACGCTGGTGGGAGGCAGAGGAGCCGGCGCTATTTTTCCAAAGCATTAGCCCACTTGCTGCTAGGGAACGCTTTTCTAGAAATACAAGTTTATACTTGCTGAGTAGCAAAGTGCATGAGATTGGGAAACTAACAATAAGCTACATGCAAGCAAGCCATATTTAGGACATCGGGCGTCGTGTCTTCGTAGGTTCCAAACACAGGAGGTTGCATTTTGCAGGATGTGCATCTGGCACACCTACGCTACTTATCGCTATCTCCTCTGTGGGAGGAGAGACCAGTGCCAACACTGCACGAAAGATCGGGTCATTTTATGGGAGAAACGTGAACTGTTTAACATAAGAAGACAATTCAAAGCTGGCGCATTCTGGAGGCTTGTTCAGTTTCCTGTCAGTGATTGGATTTCAAACGATGTACCCACCAAGGTAATAGTTCCCATAAGGAGTGAAGCAATGTAATAAAGTAATGGGCGCGAATGATCAATGACAAGTCGAAGTGCCCCCAAACCCAAATAATATACAAACAGAGATATACTGTCCCATAAGATTGGTGGTCCCGATCCCGAAACGTGGGGCATAGATCATGGTACGTACGTCATATTGCTGGGCGTATGTTCAGGTCCAACGATGAAATTCTCCAAAATGTAGAATCATTGTGAGGAATGCTCCGAAGTTACTGAACGCTGTAGAATATTAATCAGCGGTCGAATGAGGAGGAAACTTCATCACAGCTCAGCCTTCTGGTTCTCCTCGCACACTGCATAATTGTATCAACGTGAGTAAATGACCGGCTATAAACAAATGCCACTCGGGTCATTTGTAGACATACTGCTATGCCACGCGATAACCAGACGGACATCGAAAAAAGTTGGTCACGAATAATAAGCTGTGCATAATATGCTAGCTCTGTCAGCATTGGGAAGCTCTAGATCCTCCCAACATCGCTGAAAGTTCTCATTTGCGTCCGTAGTCGCTAAATTGGGATATTCAATCTAACAACCCCGCAATCCTGCAAAGTAATTTACAACGGCGGAGTTCCGGCCATTGTTACGATTTGTTTTATTCCAAACTCGCCGCACTATTGTCAGTTAAGTCGGACGAGGGTAATTTACGGCCGATTAAAGACCGCAGTAACGTCCAGCCTGCATACTGATCATAAACGGGCGCAGTCCAGTATACAATCACCCTGAAACTCCCCTTGCATGCGAGTGACGCAAAAGTCGACGAACTGCTGAGGTTTTCACAACTCAAGAGCCTCGTCAAAACGTGGCCACCATCCGTTTGCAGATATTTCAAAGCTGCATTATTAATATAGACTGGGTATATAACTTTGCCTCCCCAATCATGCTAACAGCAAGCGCGCGGGCGGTCATTGATGTCAATTCAGTGTCTGTCATTGAACGTGAAGACGAAGTGAGGCAATTGGGCTGGTAGTGGATGGTCTGCAGGGGTCTTCCACATCGATCCGAGGGTTGCGGCGAACATGGTGGCGCAGCCGAAAGCCACGAGTCTGCCAAGTTTGGTGAGACCATCCAGCCATGTCCCCGACTGTCATCTCAGTCAGGCGGTCACTGCACAGCCGAGACCATCCAGCTATGTTACCGACTACCCTCCCAGGCGGACACTGCACAGCCAAGGCCATCCAGCCATGTCCCCGACTGCCCTCTCAGGAGTACACTGCACAGCCGAGACCATCCAACTATGTTACCGACTACCCTCTCAGGCGGACACTGCACAGCCGAGACCATCCAGCCATGTCCCCGACTGCCCTCTCAGGCGGACACTGCACAGCCGAGACCATCCAGCTATACCACTGACTGCTTTCTCAGTCGGGCGGACACTGCACACTGTGGAAGCGGCCTCCAAATCTGAGCTTCCTGCCAGAGTACGAGATTGTCTGGCCTATCAAACTGGTGGCACCGCTCCAGGAGCCTGTGCAGTTACGCACGGATTAACGAGCGTAGCAAAAACACCCAATTTGTCTCCAGTGTTTCGGAAATACCCGACGACCGTCGACGAGCTCGCGGAGCACCAAACTCGTTCCGCCTCTGCGCCGGGCGTCACACCAACTGACGTCACAAATGCGTAGCCGGGCGGCCGTCGGGCGTCCAGCAGCCGCGGCACTGGCGTTTGTGGTTGTGTGGCTCAGTCATTCGGCCGGTTTGTGGCTGACCTTGACACTCGTTGTGGTCGGCCTCGACACCTGGTGTGGCCGACCAGGACACCCGGCGTGGCCGATCTGGACACCCGGTGTGGCCAGCCTCGACACCCGGTGTGGCCGACCTCGATACCAGTTGTGGTCGACCTCGATACCCGGTGTGGTCGACCTCGATACCCGGTGTGGCCGACCTCGATACCCGTTGTGGTCGACCTCGATACCCGGTGTGGTCGACCTCGATACTCGGTGTGGCCGACCAGGACACCCGGCGTGGCCGATCTGGACACCCAGTGTGGCCAGCCTCGACACCCGGTGTGGCCGACCTCGACACCAGTTGTGATCGACCTCGATACCCGGTGTGGCCGACCTCGGCACCCCATCAGAAGGGGGGGTGGATTCTCTCACAGACCGCTCTGCCGCCAACCACTCGGCCCAGATGCGGCGATGCTGCACCGTGCGGAGCTTGCCGGTGTCGGGAATAACGGCAATAGAAGCGTCAACAACCACAGCATAACACGCCGGACGTCCAATGCCATCATTGAGTCCCAAAACCGATATAGATCTCAGGAATGGCCAGCTGTCGCACCAGCGACCTCGAGCTTCCAGGATTGACATCGAGCTCAACAACTCGAGCAGCAGCCGGATGCCAAAAGCAAAACATTCCATGATTGCTAGAAACAGTCCGGCGACCTCAAAACATCCGGGGCGCTACGGTCGAAGTCCAGTATAGTCGTGTGATCCCTGCCGAGAAGCCAAACGCCCAATAGTACACCAATTGAGTCTTACAGCAGCACAGACATGGGTGGAGATGCTCGATAATTATTGGTGCGGGACCAATGCATGGAGACAGTGAGTGATGCCTACTCGGCTGGTGATACCTACTCAGACGAGTCGCATGATTGGAGAGGAGGAAATGGATATAAGAGTAGGTGGGACCGAGGAAAACACTGTGTGGCTTAAGCCACATCATGATGATAGGAAACCCTACCCGCAAGCACAGGCCATCCTCCCTGTCTCCCACATGACCTGCGTGTCGGCAGTTATTCAATGACACCGGGAGCCCAACATTGATAAAAACGCTCAACATTGGCTTGAGTCATGGCTGGAGATCCCGGGTGGCTCGGGGGGGGGGGGTGAGTACCAAACCAAACGAACCAAATCAAACAACAGGGTACCAAAACCCCGACGTGGGCAAAGTTGGCATTTTCCCCATTGAACGAGGAAATATTCCTTGAAAATAAGGACTTGGATCCCCTGGCTTCGTCGGAAATAACCAGCCCTGGCTTGAGTGCATCGGAGCGGCAGCCTAGAACCGTCAAAAGCAGCCCAATGACCCAACAGTCATTCGACTCCACAATGTAATATTACTAAGTTGTCAGTCCTGACTGAGACTCAGTTTCGAAATGCTCAGACTGTCTACCTCTTCAAGAAGTTTTACCCGCGGGAAAACTTTTTGAGTAGGATAGCAAGATTCAAATTAAGTAGCTCATAACCTTGCAAAGACCCTCCAGCATTTTATTCGTAGCAATTTTCATGCCGCATCCATGCGTACTTATTGCTGGGGATAGAATGTGGTGCCATAAATTGCGAATTTTTAAAAACAACTTTTGACTAAATCTAAAAATGTAAGTTGAAACCACATCCTGCAAATGTGTTTTGTTTAGCAAGATACTCACCACATTTCGTGTTCTGCTACAAGCGTGATAGGTGGTCCTGCTACACAAATATGGCCGATACCGTTGGACGTGCGTTCACATCCGCGTGAGTCCCATCCTTTTCGGTAGCTTTTCCAGGACCACGAGACAACAGCGAGGAACAGCGCGCTGCAAGTGAGCATACCTGATGGTGCATTATTTGGACGTCTTTTGAAGACGGACAATGACCCAGGTCATGTCAGGTCATCGAGCAATGACGTTATCCTTGAAGGTATGCAGATCCATGTTCACACAAAACTGCGTGCATTGGCGCGAAACGTTTGTCAAAGAGAACGCTTGAGTAGTGAACAATCGGCCAGTACCGATGTTTAGAGGTCATTTTCGAAGGGCCTTTCTAAGATCAAATAAGGTCGGTTACCTCTTACGACTTTTTATTTTACCCTAAGTGACCCATGGGTGAAATGCTTATACGAAACATGAGTTATAATCACTGTGACTTTATTTTGCTACATAACTTTCATTCGAAGTTGGAAAGCTTAGCTCAAAATAAAGCATCGCCAAACATTATAAAAGAGCAAGAGTCGTCAGAACTCCATAGAAAAGTTTCAGTACGTATTTCCATGCTACTTGTCTTGTGCAGTTCTCTTCCGACGGAACATTTGTGTACAAGTATCACGAAACGGTAAGCCCACGTTACGTGGCCAATTATCCTACGTTACATTGCAACACAAATGTCAGCCTAGATTACCAACCTTAACGGAATGATAGTTTTGGTGTGTGTCTATGCATTGTGACTTGGCCTTGTGTTGACCTGTCGGACAAATACAGTCCACCACACGTGCCAGATGACAGCAACTGGAAAATGAAGCTTGCCACAAATGGTTACACTACCAATATAACTCATGATTATGAACAATGGTAACATCTATTCTGCACTATTAGTTGTTTGTTTATTGGTTGGTTTACGACACACTTTATGCACATTCACGACTAATAGCGCCGCCCACACTGTTTCGCCGGTGGGCCGCGGGATTAGGAAATGTCCTGAGTGGCGCTAGAGTCGAACCCGGGACCTTTGGTACCCATAGCCCGACATCTTAACCACTCGGCCACCCCCGCCCCCTGCACTATTAGTCATACGCTGTAACACGATGTATTAGCACTGGATATACAACAATGGGACACGTAGCACGTTCGATGCCAATTGCACACCCCGTCAACGGCAAGGTCGAATACATGGTCCAGCTAGGAGCTACCATGCGGAGAGGACTTGGAAAGTCACTACCGCGCCGCAGTGTCGCACTTTCACGCACGTGGCCGCCTCCACACCGACCATCTGAGACGCCTCGGTGACCTGCTGAACCGCTGCCTCAACGGCCTGCGTGAGAATAGGGCATGCTGGAGTGCTGAGCTGGTATGGACGATGCATCTGATGTGATCGTCCGACATGGTGAGGTTGATCTGAAGCTCGAAGATCGTCTTACTCTCCCTCGTATTTCCTATCCTATCTCGTACAGTAGTACGAGTGGGATGGTAAGCACAAAGCCCAGCCACAATCCGGAATTATGAGAAATATAATTGCATCGTATTTCCCTCTCACTCTTTCTCACTCTCTGTGTGACTCTCCCAGTCACTTTCGCTCTGTCTCACTACATGTGCAGTCGGCCGGATTGTCCCCTCTGAACGGTAGGGGAGAAGGGCGGATTTTCCCCAGTGTCTCGTCCCTGAGCCGAGATCGCAGCACTGAAGACACATCCCTTTCACGAATTGCCATGCTCTCATCCGTTAACACTGCAGGAAGCAGTGTCTCATGGTGGGCCCAGTAGCTATTGCGTTGCAGCGTTGGGCTCACCAACTATGCGAGGCGGAGATGGAGCTCAGTTTGGAGCACAGCGCTGCTGTACCGGTTCTTGGCGCCGTCCTGAAAGCTCCGCCGTCCTGACTGCCCAGTTCCGCTTGACGTGGAGTCACATTGCTGTGTGGCATCCAACAATTAGTTGAACCAGGGGCACTAGTTCCTCAGATGGCAGCGTGCACGATATACCCAGCCGCAGGACTGGGCAAGCGACAGTTAGCCAGCGTTCTGACGACCAATAATTTTGCTTGCCACACCCGGGTCATGGTTAGACTGTGACCCCTTTTGCCAGCTGGAACACACCAAATGAAAGCGACAGGTGAAGTGTGCAAAACAGCACCGACATGCCTCAGAGTTTGCTATGAATATAGGCATATCTGGTGGCCCGAATTCACACATGCAATTTTCAGCTCGGTCTGACCTACTGCTTCGGAATTATAGCTTCGGAATTTTACAAGGCCATGTCATGTCATGTCAAGGCTATGTTTAGATGCTTAAGTAGCCATAGCTTGCATACAAACGAATAAGTGGTGATGAAACCATTTATCATTCGATCCATAATTGAACAAGGATTACTACCCATGTCTTTTTTATTTGACATAAATGTAAACTCTTGACTTGTTGGCATTTGGTCTCCTGACCTACACATGCGGCGAGTAGAAAATTGAAGCCTTTTTTTTCTCGCCGAACATCATTGGTTCCAAATGAAGTCCGTCGTAAAATTATGTCAGATTTTATGATCACGTTATTCGTTGGGGACATTCGGCGGTTGGACAGGAAAGCTTAAACGTGCATTGGACATATGCCACAATCCGACTTCCAACACAATTCGAGCAAAAGCGTCGTAAAACTGACCAAACATCGTTACTTTACAGGGCACCAAAGCTGCAGTTTCAGTGACCTGAAAGAATCGGTGCCTCCTGAAGAAGCAGACGTGGTAAGATGTTTATTTATAGAGATAACTTCTCGTTTGTTATTTAGGACGAGGTTCGGGGATTTCACTGGAATGCTGGTTAACGTACTGCCCATCGTTTTGTTGCTCATTGATGTGATAGTAGCTGCAAATACGACCAAAGCGTCTGTATCATCTCTGACGTTACAAAACATACAAGCACGGTGCGAGCACGGTGCGCGCCTTCTTGACACGGACCTATCCCAGAGCTCAAGTTCCACGTCCGTATCTCACTAAAAATGTACCATTTTTTGGACGGATGCGCCGTGCAGCACAAATGCCGCTAAAACGTCGCAAGCATCTGCTATCATGGAAGTTATTTTGGTCTGTCATGCGACTGACACTTTACCGGAACGTCACATGAAAAAAGCGCCTGTGATGGAATTGTGGAAACGGTAAATGGGCCACTACAAAAACAAAAATTGTTTGCCGACATTCCAATCACATTACAACAGCTAAAGACATGCACGGATTTCGGACCGAGGAATCTGTCTCATCAGTGGTCTTTTTCTTCGTCAGCAAAGCTGAGGTCGAGAAAACCAGCAAGAGGCTACAGGAATGCTTTTCAAAAGCTGCCGTGCATCAAGGGAACTCAGAGACTCTGCATACGTTCTGTCCAGTTAGCCACATGTTGACGAGTGTGTCCTGAGTTGTCTGGCGAAGTGGGCCGTGGCGTCAGGGTGTGCAGGAGCTGATGTGGAGGCCGTGGACTCTGGAACCAGGATTGCACTGTTTTCCTTAGACTGAGCGTGTGCATTGCTGTGGAAATCCGCTATAGCCATGTTGGTGCTTCTATGTCAGTGGAGCAAGCACCTTCTGGACTGTGCCAGTGTATGATCTGTTCCCAGTCAGGGATGTAGTTTGGTATACTTTTGGAAGCGCTCTACCTCCCCCCCCCAAAAAAAAAAATTGCTGGCTGTGTCCACCCAATAATTTCAACTTTGAACATGTGATACGCCCCACACCAGTTCATTTGGGCCCGCCCATTGCCTACACGCCTTCCAAATAAATGTGCGCCAAATGTCCCTGCAGTCGGTGCGCCCTTAAGCCCAAATAATCAATAAATAAATCCCAATAATTTTCAGAGACCTACACCTATGTGCCTGTTGTTAACATCCAACATAAACCACGGGAGTATGATTTTTTTTAGTTTTCTTTTTTGCTAAGTAGAAAACGTTCTTTCACTCTCAGACACCTCCCTGTTACCGTATGCAGTCAGCTATATCTATTCTCAACCAATTTGATTTGGACAGCCTGTTCCAAGCAGTCCAAGAATGCGGTGTACCAGGAAGAGCCATTACTTGTGTTATCTTCCCGCATCATTCCTCGCTCAAATTACTTTGATGGCTGTAACGCCAAATCGCGCTCTCCATACAATGAAAAATCGGAAAGGTGTTTAATTTCTCGTAATAGGTACCAACAACCTGGGAGCTTTTTCGGTAAAAATACCCCGTGACTCGAAATAGATTTAGACTTGTTGTATTTTGAGATCTGGACACTCTGTGATTCGGCTTAGTACACAATTATCACTTCTCAGTATGACATACGCGACAATTGGAATTAAACTAAAATGTGCAATTATATAGCCCATATACAAAACATGTTCTGTTGTAAAGCAATTAAATCAACATCAATTTCCCGGTGAAAATAATTTCACCTTTTCATTCAATGTATGTCAAGCTAAGCCACGTCACTAAAGTTCACGAGGTCAAGAACTTGAAACAGTGTCCAATAAAAATATGCACATGTAAAGTGTAAATATTTGTTCAATTACAAATACAATGATAAATCGCTTCATTACAATTGATTCGTTCTTATGCAAGATATAGCTGTTTGAAGATGACCTTACAGTGTGGCATTTCAAATATTCCAGTGGCTATAACACCGAAGCCATTAGTTAGATCGAGCTGAAAATTGCGCAGCTCGATTCAGGCCACCAGATAACCCCCATAGACAGATTTATAGCAGCTTCTGAGCCTTGTCGGTGTCAGGCCCTTGCCAATCTGTGATGGGGATATTGATGCAGTTGTAAGGCAATCTGTGATGGAATTCCCCAGCTCTTACAACAGCATCTGGTCATGCTGAGCTGGGTCAATGTGTCACTGTCAATCTCTCAAC
Source organism: Imbricaverruca yamaguchii (assembly GCA_034440575.1). Lineage (NCBI taxonomy): Eukaryota > Metazoa > Arthropoda > Thecostraca > Neoverrucidae > Imbricaverruca > Imbricaverruca yamaguchii. The sequence goes on from JAOTOL010001660.1 coordinate 2,172,944, forward strand.
CTTGCCTGGCACAGGAATGCAATCTACCACTTGTACAGTTCCAGCAGCACGGGCTGCGGTCCTGCAAATGGGCTCGGTGAGCGAATTTGGACCTGCCGTGCTTACACTCACCTTAGCGAACGCTGTGCGCAAATTGAGCTCCTTTGCAAGCTGACATGTGAGCCAGTGGCCAGGCAGCTTGTTCGCCAGTTCAGACAGCCGGCATGTTCAGCCATGGTGTTGACGCTGGTGCCGGCACACTCTAGCACTCTGACGTCTGCATCCGTCTCACCCTATGTGGTCCACAGTGTCAATATGACGTCTACGACACCACCAGACTGAGGTGTGAAGTGTGTCGCATATATACGTCTTCTGGTTCTGATATTTGGTGGCCCAGGATATTAGTGGTTTCATGTATGCAGTGGCTTCAGGTAAGAAAAAGTCGTCAGAGGTAGCTAACTTTGCTTCGCCTGAAAACTGACCTTTCAAAAATGACCTCAAAGCATCGTGACTGGCTCGTTGCGTCCATTGCATACCCGAACGTTCTCTTCGATGAACGTATACTGCCCTACAACTACCAACGCATGTAAGTTTGCTAAAACATAGCTTAGCATGCCTCCAAGGATGACGTCATAACTCGGTGACCCGGCAAGACCTGAGTCAATTTTCTTCTTCGAAAGATGCATAAATTATGTATCATCAGGTATAGCCAACTTTGTGCGTCCTGTCCCTCGCCGTTTTCTCGTGGTTCTGGAAGAGCTACAGAATAGGGAGGAACCACCCCGATAGAAGCGCACATTCAACGGCTTGGCTATATTTGTCTTATTAGCCGACCGATTGCGCCCATGGTATTACAAAAAGGTGGTGTGTCTTGTTGATCAAAATTAACAACGTGCTGTTTCGAGGAGTAATTTTCAATTTAGTCCAAATGTTTCAAATTGTGTCAATAGATGACACCACTTCCGACCCCGAATAATTAATGGGTCTGAGATATCACGCAATCATCCGTTGCTTCGCTTTTGATGGGTGTTTTCCGGGGTTTTCAAACATACTCCGCAATAATATCACCCATGTTAAGCATTCTATGATCGACGATACAGCCAAATAAAGGAGCGACAGCTGCACTGCTAAAAGATCCGACCCTACTGGTCTTGAGGTAATCCGTATCATGAAGATGGCGCGTCATCTGCGTCTTGGATTGCAGCATGACACTTTGGGGGTTTTGTGTACCGTGCGATGTCTGGTTCCTCGAGCATGAGGCCTCAACCACGACCCACAAATTAGCTGATACTACACCAGCTAGTAGAGAAACGCCCCAAGGGTCTGCCTGGGGCCTTACCAAGGGTCTGGGTCTGTTATTTTCTAGGGAATGCCAATTTATCGTATGCTCATTGTACGCAATATATCGTCCAATACATGCAATAGTAGTTTGTGCTGATGCAGCGTCGTATTGACTTTCATACGAGCCTTGATTTTGACGGCACGCCATTCGAAAGAAAACGTGCTCATTCAGTATGCTTCATTACGCCACTTCCCCAACATATTCTTCGCTGGAGGCACCCCTCAGAGGAAATGTGCCCCCCTCACTCATGACAATTCTCTGATCAGCCTCTGAGCCGAAAGAGTTTGGCTACCATAACCCATGCTATTGATCACGGGCTTTGGGATTTAGGTCAAGGAAGGTCACTAGGAGTGAGGCTCAAGAGCAGTCTTGGCACAGCACCCTCAGGTAATGTGTGCATAAATGGAGATAGGGGCGGACCAGAGGTGTGCCGATTGCGCTTTGCACAAATGCAAATGCTAGCAGTGCAATATCCACATTATGGCTGCTCATTTCCATATTCCCCACCAACCGGCGAAACAACGCCGCATGCGGGAGACGCGTCACGTGGAATCATGAGCTAAAAGTAAAATGAAACACAAACGGATGTTTTATTTGAATCGTGCTATGCTTCGCTTGCCGTCCCACGCATGGCGGATGCAGTACTCTTGGTCGAAGAGTCACACATAGGCTGTACGTGGCTAGCACGTCCTCACTCCTATGGATGCATACATCCGTGCAACCATGCTTCCACATGCAGATACATAATTACAATTGCAAATGCCACTCGGACAGCCAGACCGGGCACCATTATTTAACGCGAGAATCGCCCTCAAGGCTGCATACTCAATAGCATTCGGCGTGGCGCCGCATAGTGAGTTTATCTTAAAATTGTACTTTGTCAATGCACTTGCATCAATGCATTCCGAACATACACGATGCGAATGTTTGTAAACACAGAAAACACTCAGCACATGCTCAAAAAGCACCACCACCAGCCACATTCAGCGCAGCGGGCAGGACCCGGTGGCGGCCCGGCCGCGTCAGCACACACAGTCCGGTGCGGAGCCGCTCTGGCCGCCTCCGCAGCCAGTCGGCGGAGGCGGCCGGTCGTCGCCGTCTCGAGGCCCGCCGACCGCCCAGCCGACACCGCCCAGCCGACCGCCCAGCCGACCGCCCAGCCGACCGCCCAGCCGACCGCCCAGCCGACCGCCCAGCCGACCGCCCAGCCGACCGCCCAGCCGACCGTCCAGCCGACCGCCCAACCGACCGCCCAGCCGACCGCCCAGCCAACCACCCAGCCGACCGCCCAGCCGACCGCCCAGCCGACCACCCAGCCGACCGTCCAGCCGACCGCCCAGCCGACCGCCCAGCCGACCGCCCAGCCGACCACCCAGCCGACCGTCCAGCCAACCGGCCGGCCGACCGCCCAGCCAACCGTCCAGCCGGCACCTGCCCGCCGACAGCCCAGCCGACCACCCAGCCGACCGTCCAGCCAACCACCCAGCCGACCGTCCAGCCGACCACCCAGCCGACACCGCCCAGCCGACCGCCCAGCCGACCGCCCAGCCGACCGTCCAGCCGACCACCCAACCGACCGCCCAGCCGACCACCCAGCCGACCGCCCAGCCGACCGTCCAGCCGACCGTCCAGCCGACCGTCCAGCCGACACGTCCCGTTGTCGTCGCTGTTGCACCTGGAGCCACGGCGACATCGGCTGGGTCATTTGCAATGGCCAAATTTGAACAACATTGAAACACTCGCTTATGGTGTGTAGCTAGGTTTATTATAAAATCATTTCACCCCGTCACTTTTCCCTCAAAGTGAAATGGGAGCAATTGGCCATTCAACTTCTTATTATAAAACGTGTCATACATCTTCTATGTGATGCGCTGACAGTTCCCAATGTTCTTAACTAAACGAAAATCGAACGTGCTACATCTTAGTATCATCTTGAATGAATTGCATGAAGTTTTATGTGTCATTTTTGCACTAAATTCCAGGATTTGTGTCCCAAATTATCATATTGTATAACATTTAGTTGTATATCAGATTTATACATAAGCAAATTAAGTTACAATGGTTTAATGGAGTATTCGGTACTATCGGGTCACAAATCGTCAGAGCCCAGTGATTGTTCCGCCGTGGCAGTTTTGGCGGGACTGACTGCTTGTTATCGCTGTTCTCCATTTCTCGTTTTCGTGGGGTGACACCCGTCGCTCTTTTCTCATTTCATATTCTAGTGGGGTGAGACCCGCCACCTCGCGCGGTTTTCGCCGTCGTCTTATTTCCGTTCCCTGAGTTTGTGTGCGCCCTTCGTCTTTATTCCTGATACATTAGGTTGGAGTCTTCCTCGCGGTGGGGAATAGGCGCAAAAAGGACACTGACCCATGCTCGTTAACGGTCTCAGACGTGGAATACTTGCCTCCTCTGACCACACCATCGCACGAACACGCACATGGCCCGTGATGCTCCCTCGACTGATGGAAGCGTTGACGACCCGCGCCGAATAATTCCCCTCGATGACGCCGTAGAAGCCCTCTGCGGCTCACCGACCCCTGCTCGTTCCAAGATCATAACCCCGTCTCGCGATCCGGACCAAACTACCACGCTCCACGCCGCTGACCCACGCCCAAATCAGACCACAGCCTTCCAACCTGAGCCAGTCCAATCCATCGAACCCTACCTCGACAGTGCTGGCTCATACGTAGTCGTTAAGCCTGTGGAGTCGTTAAGCCGTTTCTTTCCGCCGTGTCAACGTTTTTTTGCCAGCCAAACAACAACTTGACCTTTACTTCTTGCCAGTCCTGACATTGAAGCCCCAGCCAACCGCACAATCGTCATAAAAAACCAAACCCGAACCCCGACCAAGAGCCCTCTTCCATACCACCACATTTTGTGGAAAATCTGTCACTGTCACTCGCGATTCCAACCCAACACCACCAAGAGCACCGCCTTCACGCCGGAGCTCCGCTTCATGTCTGAGGAAGATATTCAGGTTTTAATTGCCAGTGCTTCTGCCACGGCAGTAGGACTTGCCGCCATCCAGCCCGCTTCTCCAAGTGCGGCGAACCACCCCATCCTGATTCCACCTGCTCCAAGCCTGCTCACTGCCTCAACTGCAACACATCCGACCACCTGACCACATCACCCCTCTGTCCAGTTTGGCGCAAGGTTAAGGAGGTATGCGCAGTCAAAGCCACGACTAGGGTGCCCTACCCCCAGGCCCAGCGGCCTGTCGAGGCCACCTCCCCCTCCACCAAAACGTACGCACAGGCGACCAGCATTGCTCCCCACCCTTCGCATCAACACCACTTCTACTTCGATGGCAAATTTACATGATTCCCGGCATCGGACATGGGTAGGCTGATTTGCCTTGCAATTCGCCACGTAAACGGCTACCCAGAAGCATAACGGACGCAGACGAGACCGAATTGCAAAACACCGTATTAACCGGAGACACTACCCTGTACGAAAGCGTGCTGTTATTAACAACTACTAAGAACTACCTTGCGGCCACCGCCGTGATAGGCTGTGTGGACAATTACCTCCTTGTCCGCACGGTAAAGACCCCTCCGTGTTTTTTTTTTGACAAGAGTCAACCTAGTGCTCATACGCTGAGAAAATCAGCTTTCTCGTCCACCACCCCCCACCCCAACTACAAATTGCCTTGCAGAGGAGTAAAATAAATTGAAACTGTAAACATACGGGAGATGTTCCCCCTCTCAACCCACCACCACCTTCAGCACCTTAATGTCAGATACACTACGTTAGACCTCTTTAACGTAAAGGTACCCATGCCTTGAACTTGCTTCGCAAACCCGCTCGCTTCAAAGGAGGCGCCCATGACCTCTTCTTGGTCCAGCACGCCTCTGAACACACTCTCCCCTCCCCCTTCGTGCCGGCGCCACCGCCGCAGCCGCCCGAGGTGTGCAGGTGGCCGGCGTCCAGCGGTGTGACGTAATTGTAATCGAGGTGACGGACCGGTTCCTTGCTATACTCTGGACCGGGCGTCGTAGTAGCAGTGGCCGGCGTTACGCAGTAGTAGTGGCCGGCGTCCGGCGAGCCGCCGCAGCGCAGCGTCCGGTCGGAACTGAACAGCCAGTCCGCTGTACATGTGCAGCGGAACTGGCTGGCACATCTACGGCGGAACACATGGGTCCGCTCGGAACCCATGTCGCTCCGTCAGCGCCACGCGAGTCGGCACTTTGCGGCTCTCGCTGCGCTACACTCGAGTGAGGAGCACAACAGCGAGATGGCGTGGTGACGACGCGACCACGGCAGCTGTCGGTTGGCGTCGCGCAGCTCGGTGCACTTCTCGCAATCGGACATCTCACCGGACGGCCGCCCCGCCGCTAGATGCCGCTCCAGCAGGTCAGACACCTGGCGGTTCGTGCGAGGCTGGGCGACAGAGAGTCAGGCACTGCCAGGTGCGATCGGTGATGCCGTCCAGACGGCGCGACACCGAGGGGCACGCACAGCACATGTTGGCTGTCCCGGCGCTGCCGACCGACACACGCCGCATCGGAGTCGGAGGTGGCGGCGGCGTCTGGTCTGACTTCTGGGAGGTGCCATCTCCGGCGAAGTCGGTCCTAGAGCGTGCCAGTCCGGCCAGCCTCCGCTCGACCAGCGGCGACGACACCGCAGGCGGGCCAGTTCACTGTCATCCAGAGCCGCGACAGGTCGACTATGTGGCGGTCGTGTCCGCCCACAATCGTCCTCCAGGGGCCGACTGGGGCCAGGGGCCGGCTGGGCTGGGCTGGGCTGGGCTGGGCTGGGCTGGGCCGGCTGGGCTGGACCAGGGGCTGGCTGGGGCGGCGGTATTCTTTGTTCTTTCACATCTCTGTAAATCGGATTGTATAAACACTGATGCCAACTACATTCATTGCTTGATAAAACATGCATATCTTCATTATGAGATCGACAGTATGTACCCGGTGGGACGATGATGGGCAATTCCTGCATGTTTCAATGGGCAACATGCATAAGACCCCGTCTGTTTTCGTCCATCACGACTTAAATAAAACACTGCTCTGAAGCTGGCGTTCGCGTATACATGCACGTCTGCGCGAGACCGGTTTGAATCTCGACGATCTGCACCTCGTAGCTGCTGCCGCTGCCCGCATACCGGGCTAACGTTGAATCGGATACAGCAGAGAAAAAAAACTCAGCAGGCAAAAAACTGCGGCCGCGTGCTCCGCGACTCTGCACTTTCTGGCGGGCCTGTCGCGAACTGCATGCATCACGTTGCCATCAGAAACCAATATCGATTACAAGGTGATAATATAAACCTAACCTAACCTAAGCATTATCTGTTTTATTGCAGCGGACTGCCCCAACGGATGTCGGATTGTATGTATAACTGTATATGGTGTATATATTATATATATATATATATATATATATATATATATATATATATATATATATATTTAAACATGCGTAAGAACTACGGTTCATGCAAGAATACGGTATCTTCCTTACTGTGTAGTATATTTGACAATCACATTTTCACGAGTCGGAAGGAAAAACCAGAATCAATCACCCCAAGGTCAGCAGGTACAGCAAAGATTATCAAAATGGACCCAATTTGAACGTGTGGTTGTTGATGTCTGAAGTTAGATGCATTCAACATATCAGCGTCGGCGACATGTACGAGCTATGGTGGCACCCGCAGAATTCCGGGACGTATAGGGCCTGATTTCGAAGGCCTAATGACTGAGCGGCACTGAAGCCATTTCGAGTGCGTGGGTCAGCATCGCGTGTTTTGAACAAATAACAGCGCACGGCGCCGATCAACGGTTGGGTAATTGTGCGGTCCTACCTATCTGAGGAGCCTTCAGCACGCACACCGCGTCCGAAGACGCCAGCGCAGAGACCGGTGAAGGTCATCGGTCGTGAATGCTACTACAAGAGATGATGCATGCCAACGTTGCCTGTGGTATGTTCTGTGATTCTGTACGTTCTGTAGGTACGTTTTGTACGTTCTGTGGTAACTGCGTGATGCTGAACACTCGGTGGCGTAGCCAAAGGGGTAAAGTGGGCACCCTCGGATCCTCCTGGGCCCGAGCGGGCCCTGCAGGCGACCACCTTGAGAGGTCCGCAAGGGCCCATGGGCCGACGTGAAGGACACCTGGGCCAACGTGAAGGGACCCTGGGACGACGTGAAGGGTCCCTGGACTCACGAAAGGGGCCTCGAGCCAAATAACAGGGCCCTGAGCCGATGGAAATGGTCATGAGTCAACAGAGTGCCCACGGGCAGATCCCAAGGACCCTGGGGTGGACCAACGTGAAGGGCTTCTAGGTCGACAGAGGAGCCCCGTATCGTTGGAAGGGCCCCCTGGCTAGGCAGGGAGGGAGGGGAGGGGTCCCAAGCGTACATGAAAGGCTCCTGGGTTGACCGCGATGCCCAAATCGAAAAATGACCCCTAACCTGATGGCGGTACACAGTTTTCGAATGGAGCTTCCGGCGCAATGGTAAAGGCCCTGGTTCGTTAAAGGAGGGACCCCCGCGACAACGGAAAGAGCCTCTAGTTGCCGGAGATGACCTCGGGCCGTCCGAAAAGACCACACGGCCGAAGGTATGGCTCGAGCTGTTGTAAGGACAGAGGAACAAGCTGTTGAAAGAGAGCCTCCGGCCTGACAGAGGAGTCCCTGGATCGCTAAGGAGGGCCCCTGAGCGGACAGAGAGGACCCGTAGCAACGGCAGGATCCTAGGCCATCTGAGAAGATACTTAGCCATCCTGCCTCAAATTATAAACGAATTATACTTATAAACGTTTTGATACTTGCCAGGATGTGTTTAATGTCCATCAATACATTGTGCTTTAACCGTAACTGGCTATCACTGCCTAACAACCGAACTTGCCGACACAGGCGAGGTTAGATGATTCCGCGCAAAATAATTTTTTTTCTCGCAACTCGAGGTTAGTTAGTGAACTTGTTTGTTTATTGTTTATTGGTTGGCTCACGACACATTTTATGCACATTACGTAATGACGTCGCCCCTTGAATGTCCTGGTGGGTGTCGAACCGGTGATGGTGAGTGAACTTGACTCGAAACTTGACTTGACAAAATTTTCTGCAATGTACTGCTTCTGTGAAATTCAGTGAATCGGTTGCCGTTGAGAAAATTGGAGTATGTGTCAAGAACCGATAAGTTATGGGGTACCGAATATTTACCAGGCTTAGTACAAAGGTCAACTTGGTGACCTCTTGATGTCAAACGGCTCAATGTGCTCCAGAACGGCTCTGGGAATATGCTTAGGAAGGTAATAGGTACGTACTGTACGCTTTTCATCCGACTCATAGGTCCCACCAAAAGCCGAATCTGGCGTTACAAGCCCCAGGGGCATTTTCACAACGATAATATCTATCGTATTCAATCACGTATTTCTCAGGGTAGATGTGGTGGAGTCAATCTCCATTCCACATGTGTGCTACGTGGGCATCGAGCAATAACATGTGACACCGGCTGAAGCAAGCATGGGTCGTTTTTCGCTCATCATATGGGCCCCTGAACATCGAAAAATGTAATATTTCCCAAATATTTGGTCTCGGTCTGGCACCAAGAAAGCATCGATAGATGCCAAACTGATATGTGAACATCATATGTGTATTAGTAGCAATCGATGGACACAGCTCCACTTGACTGCCTTCTCAATGGCGTGAATAGTAGTATAACATGTTCTTCAATTCGAAAAATGTCCCCAACACCATCCGCCTTGTGTTTTCAGAAGCCGGTGACGTGCCAAGTGCTGCGCCAGAAAACTGCAGCTCTTGGGGCGGCGTCCAAACTGACAAGCAGCCAGCGTGCGCGCGCCCTGTCCTGGCGCTTCGCCCAGCGACGTCGGCGCCCGGGCCGTGACTAAGCTCGATGACGCGAGACGTGGCCCGGATTCCCGCTCAGAGCCACCGCACCGACTGGACAGCATGCAGTCGGCGCGTATGAAGACGTCGGCCTCCGATATTCACCCGCAACACCTCCCTCCCCCATGACTCATGAGCCTGAGTGCGCCCCTGGCGTCGGCAAGGCTTGCTCGAAACAGAGGCCCGCCGCCTACCGCCGACTATCACCGGCAGGATCGGCAGCCTCCACTGCGCCTTGGCAACCTGCCAGCCACCAATCGATGCCGCCCGCCCGGTTGACGTCACGCCGGCCTCGACCAATGGCGGCGGCCGCCGGCGGGCAGCCGCTGGACGGTTTTCGCCCGGCGTCCCCGCCCGCGCGCGCCTCACTCCCCGGCCGTCAGCTCCGCAGCGCTGGGGACCGCGCGCGCGCCATCAGCACCACAAGGGCCGAGCACCGCGGCGCGACCTACCGCGCCCGCGCAGTGCAGTGCAGTGAGGCGGCGGCTGTTGTGATCACCGCCGGGGAAAGTGCGCCCGGGGCGCTCCGCAATCATGGACGTGAGTCCTCCCCTCTGTCTGTGTCTATTTTTAGCGTCGGCGACTGGCGGCGGGGCTCCGGCCGCCCCGCCCCGACCGCTCTCCATAGCTTTTGCATGTGGCAACCTGCCTGATCAGTCTAACCGCATTTGGGGTGGGGTGTGGTTGGGGCATGAAAGAAGCACTGATGGGAGCGTGGGGCTTAGGTGGCATTAGCGATACAGTTTATGGGCGTTGCTGTGAGAAAGGACCTCAAATCAGTGGGTAGGTACTGCCAGTGGCGGTACTTCCACGGATTCCACGGGAATGTTTATTTGCGGCGTAGGCGGTCTGCCGTGGAACTGGTGATTTCCAGGCCCCGCCCTGTCGTCGGTCAGGGGAACCGGTTTGACCTCTCACTAGGATTGGTGGGTCGACCACACCGCCGCTCTGGTGGTCTAAAACAAAACTGATGTCTCCTGCACTCTCGGTGTTTTACATATGTTGTACCTGGATGCATTAATTCTGAAACTTCTCAACATTGGGAGTGGGTAATGAACACCTCTATAGGGTCCCAATGGCAAATCCAGAAACATGGAAAAAGCAAATAAATCGTTCATGGCAGGCAGTCAGGCAGTCGGGCCAAGCGTATTCCATGCGTCATTGATCTACCAGTTCGGGAGTTCCCACTGGAATGGTCTCCCGGTGCGGGAAGTTCTCCACTGGTCGACGTATCCAGGTCGATGATCCACTGGTCGACGTATTCAGGTCGATGATCCACTGGTTCAGAGTGGTGTCCAACTAAGGAGTCTGCCAGCTGAACGGGTGTCACGGTAAAGATGGTTTGCAATTGAGTGGCAATCGCAATCCCAGTCTGCAATTGAGTGGCGGGGGCCTCTCGGCTGGGTGTGGTAGGGTGACTGGCTGTGGGGCGGGTGGGGGTGGGGTGGGGGTCAGCAGCCGATGCGCTGGTCGATTTAGGCCGGGGCGCCGCCGGCCCGCGCGGCCGCCCGCTCGATACCGCGCCAGGTGAAGAAGTCTGGCCCGCGCCGGCGCGGCCGCGGCCGGCCGCGCCGGCCCCGCCCCTGCCCCCTCCCCTTCCCCATCCAACTGCCGACTCGGCGTCACGCTCGCTGAACAATGCCGCCGATCCGTGGCGTTCATCTATTTCGGTGGCGGGTTGAAATGCCCGTCAGGCCCAATGACATAATTTAGTTGCCGTGTTTCAACACCACGGGTTGCATACTAGCAAGTACTTTGCAACGGGAGGTGAAGTTATCTGTGCTTTTGATGTGCAGAGACTCCACGATCGTAGTCTTTGCCCCGCCAACATCGTATTGGGCTCTACCAGCAGGATATTTGGCCCCACCAATTTCTCGCTGTCCTAACATGGGACCATATGAGCAATCCCCACCAACAAAATTGCAGCAATTCAAATCTGCAGCCATTCTTTGGGCCCCATCAATGGTTTTATAACTTTTCCACCCAGGCTATGCATGTCTTGGTCTCGGAGCAGTTTTGCTTTGTTAAATAATTAGTCAGACTAGCGTCAGGTCTATTAATTTTCCTTTTTCATTCAGGTGAGAACCAAATAAAGAGCTATGCAACTTGCGGAGACCATGCTTTGTCACCGAATAGACTGTGACTAGCTAACACATGCGCAAAATTATTGCAGTTTAGTCGTTCAATTCATATGCAGATCGAGTATTGCTAAGTTTGTGGTTGCCTGGGAAAGGTTAAAAAAATACTTTGCGGGGGCTTAGGCAGGGAAAAACACGTCGAATATTTTGGAATTACTGGGCGTCGTGCAACTCATTCTCACGATCGCGCCCCCACCGGGTTTTCGAACTCCGACTTGGTACAACATGCCGTTCGGTTTATATGACCAACCTATTTTGCCTATCAGTCTAACAAACATGGGTGGAAAAGTTTGAAAATTGTTCGTGTAGCGCTCCCCATAGGATCTGATGTTAAGAGAGCAAGTAGGCGAAACTAAGACAATGGTAGTGGGTCATACCCCATGAAAATGCGTAGACATGCCACTTCTACCAGCACGATTGTAATGCCAAACAGAGAGTTTTGTTTTATGTAGCTGTCTAGAATAGTGCAGGATTTATCAGCTTATGCAGCCAAAGAAAATTTAGTTTCATATCCTTCGTATAGTTAACGGAACAAAGAAAACATTTATTGGATTTTAGCGTGTCATTGCTTGTTGCACCGCACAAGGAAATTTCTTTGCGACCACAGTTGGCTTAATGGATTCTGCAACGTAAGTGTTCGAATGCTAACTCAAAATGGCGGTCATGTAATTCGCATTGGATATCTGTGGCTGCAGCAAAGCATAGGCACCCCCTGATACAGAAACAGAAGCCATTGTGCGAAGCCGTTCCTTTCCGTGCGACACTGCAGACTGCAGTGATCGGTATCTCTGCGGAATGGGGATAATGCAACAATTGTCCGAAACCGAGTTCTCCAAACCACTTGCCCTCTCCCCTCCCCGGGGGTTTCCGGCGTTTGTGTCGCGGCTCAGTGGTGACGGGACACCATCGCAGCCTGGCCCAATCTGTGATGTTTGACACATGCTCCCCACAGCTGCGATACTGGTGTTAGGCTCGCAGTAGCCGACACTTCGTAACTGCTCCACACACTTGTGACCTTGGGCCTAGCTGGAGATGTAGGAAAATTATCGACGGGACCCAATGCATGGAGGAATTGAGCTTCGTCAATTTGGTTCATGGGATCCGTCCCATATAATAGGGTTAACGAGTTTATTATAGGGTTACAGGGTTTCATTGATTTCCTTCTGGAAATCCTGGCAGCGCCCCTGTCCACACCTGGAAGGATCCTCAGCGACCTGACTGGGAGGAAATTAGCCGCTGTAAACGCACCTGGTGTCAACTTGGGCTACACGAATATAAACTTGCCAACTTAATCGCTGTGCGACAAACCCTGAACGTCAGTTGATAACTGTGCTTTCGATTGCTGCTATTGTGGGGATTCGACGCTCCCTGATAAGCATTTGTCGCGTATTAAACACAAAAACAAAAAAACAGGTGGCAAATTTGTTGCCACTTACTCTCGTGGCTCTGCCGTGTTCTGGACCGGCGATGGGAAGTGAACCACGCGAGCCGGTTCAGAACTGGGACCGGAACGGAAGCACGACGCATCGCAGCATCGCACGCAGCCCCGAGATCGGGTAGGAAACCCGGCTGCGGTCGACAGCCTCCCGACTACTACCACCACCCGCACCCAGCCGTATCGGCCCGGCCTTTCTGTGCGTCCGTTTTTGACACCTGTCTGGCACGGATCCACCGTTAGTGGACGAAGACCGCACTAACGTTTGGCGGCACGCAGCGCACCTCCAGCTGGCAGAGACCCGCGACCGGGCGTGTGCACGAGCTCACCCGGGTAGTGCTTCGTCGGCCGCCTGCCTGTGTATGTGCAGTCGGGACGAGTGCATGCGCGCGTTTGACCTGAGTTGACCTGAGTTGGGCGGGCGTGACGCGCCGTTTCTCACCTTTGTGTTGCAGTACGGCCGACCCGACTCGTACCGCGCCGCCACCACGCCCGCCGTGCCCGACGATAATATCACCGCACACGGCCAGCTCAAGGTAGGCCGCCCCGACTCTCCCCCAGCCCCCCCGCCCGCACCGTCCCGCCGCCTCTCTCTCTCGGTTTCAGCTTCTGGTCTCTTCTCCGTCTCGCTGCGGTCTCGGCTTCGGGCTCGTCTCCGTCTGTCTGTCGTAAGCTCGTCTCCACGCTCTCGTCTCGACTTCGTCCGTCTGCCTCCCAGACTGGTGTCGGGCCTGGTTACTCACTCCTACGGGCCACGTCCCCATCTGCTCCTTCCTCGGCAAATATACACAAACAAACGAACAAAGCATAGGATGTTAACTGTTCTCAGCTTCGTCTTCGTCTCGCCACCTTTCATGTCGTCCTTCTTATCTTGTTTTGTCTTGTCTTGGCCTTACTTGTTTTGTCCTTGCTCATTTCGCATCGTACATCGTACACCCCTGTTGCCTTCATCTGAAACGGCATACCTTTCTACTCTCTGTTCCAATGGGCGCTAAATGATCACGTTTTGGTCGAAGCGCCCTTAAGCTCAAATAACTAACTACTCTGTTCCGTTCTCGTCACTGAAACAGTCTTGATTCGGTCTTGCTCTGATCTGGGGTATACTGTGCTCAATCGTCCTTTCTTGCATCTCGGCCCAGCCTCCTATTGGCCTCATCGTCACTTCGGCTCGGCCGCAGATTTGGCAATTGCGTATCAGAGCAGATATCTAAAATTACATCGTTTCACTCTGGTCAGCCTCTCGGTCCCGTGTTCACCTCCGTCCTATGGTTGTCGCATTCTGTGCTATTTGTCTGTACATAGAGCACACGCTTTCGCACAAGCTCCTGTGTCCAGGTGAGTGGACCATTCCTAACCATGCATGAAAATACCGGCACCAGCTTTGTCGACAGGATCCACCAGCCAGCCGGCGTGTTTCCGCACCCAGCCGAGGTTTCCAGGCGCGACTCGGTCGTCGGTTTGTCGGTCGCTCTCCGCGCTCTGCTCTCTCTCTCTCTCTCCCTCGCCGGTGGCGATTTCGTGGCGGCCGACTGGGTGTCCTCGACACGCACGCGATTGTGCGCAGGTTCGGCATCTTCTCGCCGACGCGCCGGTCGGACGGGCGACGAGCGACCAGCAGGACCGCCACGAGAAAGCCACCCTCCCCGCTGACCCATTCCGCCGCTCGCTGGGCGACACTGCGGCGGCGGGCACTGGGCGCGCCTCTGGGCATGCCTCGGGGCACACCTGGGCTATCCGCTGTCGGTCGTGCGGCCGTCGTCACTCGTGCCAGCACGCTCACCGCGTGCCAATGCTTTCCCACGTGCCGACACGATCTCGCGTGCCAACATGGTCTGCGACCCCGTCGAAACACGGTAGGTGTGACAGGTAAGGGTCTTGGGGGCGTCACTTAACTGTGGATGGCATGCTCTCATTTGCGTTACTTCTACTTCGTTTTTTAGCCGTTCGCAGCACCATTTAGTGTAGCCGACACCATATATTAGCATAGTCTGAATGTTGACCGCCAAGCCGACAGGAGTTACGCGGTCAATGGTTAATCGTCTGGTCGTGTTGAGGCCTTTGTCGGTGTGGTATGCCGAATGCTGCTGGAGTGGTCGGCATGGTAACGCCAGCAACGGTTACTGCATAGGTTGAATATATGCGCACTGATGACTATATTTCAAGTTTGTGGCCATTCAATTTCAGCAGGCAATTAGCGCAAGCAGATACAGGGCAACAATACACATCACGGTGTTTTCTTTTCGTGGAATATATGGGGAAATGATGCCTCCCGGCTAACAGACTTTCAATATTCAACTTGTAATGCACTTGTTTGATCTAGTAAATAGAAAGTGGCGTCAATCGAACGGCATAAAGACAACTATGGTGCGAATGTCTCAATGTGTGGAAACAGACGGCCCTCTCGCCCTTTCAGTCCAAACGGCAGAAACGCGACAAGAACAAGAAGACCAAGAAGGGTGAGAAAAGGAACTTGGAAGACCTGAAGCAGGAGTTGGTGCTGGACGAGCATATGATCCCTCTGGAAGAGCTGCAACAACGCCTCGGTACAAGTATTACCTCTGTGAGTAGACTTCTGGTGAAATAGAATATCAAGTGATGGAACTGCTACGTTTTCGATGCTGTATGGCTTAACGTTTGGCTCTGCCATCCTATTCGGATCGGAGTTTTGCTATTTATTCTGTGTGCTGTGGTATCAATCATGCTATATCAATTGAGCTGGCCTGCGTGAGTTAGGCTGCCGGCCCACAATCGAGACTTAATATTCTTTAACTCAGTGCCAGCTACCGTCGATTGTTGTTGTGGAAGATGTATCGAATTGAGTCAAACATGAGACGCGTGGCTGACGAGTTTTTGTGAAATGTCGTGACTGTCATGTCGTGACTGTCATGTCGTGACTGTCATTTCGTGACTGTCATTTCGTGACTGTCATGTCGTGACTGTCATGTTGTGACTGTCATGTTGCGACTGTCATGTTGCGACTGTCATGTTGCGACTGTCATGTTGCGACTGTCATGTTGCGACTGTCATGTTGCGACTGTCATGTTGTGACTGTCATGTTGTGACTGTCATGTTGTGACTGTCATGTTGCGACTGTCATGTTGCGACTGTCATGTTGCGACTGTCATGTTGCGACTGTCATGTTGCGACTGTCATGTTGCGACTGTCATGTTGTGACTGTCATGTTGTGACTGTCATGTTGTGATTGTCATGTGATTGTCATGTTGTGATTGTCATGTTGTGACTGTTTGTTGTGACTGTTTGTTGTGACTGTTGTGACTCTGTTGTGACTGTTGTGACCGTTGTGACTCTGTTGTGACTATTGTGACTCTGTTGTGACTGTTGTGACTCTGTTTGTGACAGTGTAAAATAATTGACGATGTGACCTGGAAATTCACAGTTAATGGAATTGTGCTATTTCATCCTTGTCTTAGGTTTTTACGAGTTTGCCACATGATGTATGGGCAGTCACCATGCACACGACTGCAAAATACTGTAAAATGCATCTGACTGAAGTGAAAGTCATTCCGCTTTCTTAATCCTTAAGTGGCGATCCTTTATTTTCTTCCAATCTTTCACTATTCCGAAGCAACTTCTTTCTGCATCCACACAGTTAGTGGCGAAGTAATTTTTAGGACACTGGTTTGTGACTATGATGAGACTCTGTTGTGACTTCCATTGTTGTGACTGTCATGTGTTGTGCTGTCATGCATTGTAACTGTCGTGTGTTGTGACTGTCGTGTGTTGTGACTGTCGTGTGCTGTGACTGTCGTGTGTTGTGGCTGTCGTGTGTTGTGACTGTCGTGTGTTGTGACTGTCGTGTGTTATGACTGCCGTGTGTTGTGACTGCCGTGTGTTGTGACTGCTGTGTGTTGTGACTGCCGTGTGTTGTGACTGCCGTGTGTTGTGACTGCCGTGTGTTGTGACTGCCATGTGTTGTGACTGCCGTGTGTTGTGACTGCCGTGTGTTGTGACTGTCGTGTGCTGTGACTGTCGTGTGCTGTGACTGTCGTGTGTTGTGACTGCCGTGTGTTGTGACTGCCGTGTGTTGTGACTGCCGTGTGTTGTGACTGTCGTGTGTTGTGACTGTCGTGTGTTGTGGCTGCCGTGTGTTGTGGCTGCCGTGTGTTGTGGCTGCCGTGTGTTGTGGCTGCCGTGTGTTGTGACTGTCGTGTGTTGTGACTGTCATGTCGCACACGACAGGGCCTGACTGAGGCGCGTGCCCGCGAGAATCTCGAGCGCTATGGACCGAACGCGCTGACTCCGCCCAAGAAGATCCCCGAATGGGTCAAATTCTGCAAGAACCTCTTCTACGGGTTCTCGCTGCTGCTGTGGATCGGCGCCATCCTCTGCTTCATTGCCTATTCGATCCAGGCGGGAACATTCGAGGAGCCACCAGATGATAATGTAAGAGTCGCCGGTAGCTGGTAGCCGAACAACTGAAGAATCTGGGTTACTTGGTGATGGCCGTGGTAGAAATGTCGCGCAGTCATTGCCAACGACCTGAACGCAGGGGACAGGGTGTTGGACAGGCATCGAACGGGGCATTGCACATGATCAGCCGAGTACGCGTGCGTGAATGTGGCTAGCGATTCCAGAGAATCGCGAATCATCAACCCTGGTCGAAGCGCCCTAAAGCCCAAATAACTATTCCAGATATTAGAATGAGGTGAAGACCCTTTACGAGACGTACAGTGCTCCTGCCTGGGTGACAGTCCATGTCCGTGCATTTTTAACTTTTTCACGGTGGAGGATGGACGAAAGGACACCATAAATTACTGAGAAGGGAATCATTAAAAAGGCACTTTTTGCAGACTGTTGCATAAATGTGCACATAATTATGGCAGAAGAGTACAAAAAAGCTAGAGACTGAAGCTCACTTGTTTGCATCACTTAACTTGGAGACTCCAGAACTTTTATGATTATCGCCCATCCACTAGCGAAGTTTTCCAGCCTTCCGAAGATTTCATGTGGTGGCTTTGCGTACCCTTGCGATTTCAATGTGCTTTTCCATGCGTCCGCGTCAGTGCTACATTTAGGTGCTACCTTTACCGACGTGCTTCTTATGGCTGGGAGTGCACTCAAAGCACTAATGTTTTTTCGGTATACGATGTGCATTGAATGGTCTGGTACGTTTTTGGTCCTACATTTTGCTCATAGGGCCCCTCTGTGTTTATTTGGAATCGTCTATGCGAATTCTTGCTCCCCTGGCCAGAAAGATTGGGGACTCGGTGCAGTTTTGTGGGCCCAGCGTAAATTTTGCCAACATTGGAACATCAACAGTAATGTTCTACTTTGTTCCAGGGCACTTCGAATTATGAAGAGCGTCCCTGATATCCATAATCCCCCGCCTCGGCTGTCAAATAGGTAGCCTGAGCTAGAAAAGGGGCACCCAAAGCACTTAACGGGGCATTCGAAGTCTTCAGAGTGATGCTGTGAGCTGGATTGAGGGCAACTGAACTACTAACGGGGCAACCAAGTTGATCTGTGGGCGTTTGCGCTTGCGAGAGAGGCTGTATGTCTGCAAGGGGCACTTTGAGCGATGGCCGGGACATTCAACTGTGTTTAGGGATACCTCGAGAGCTGTCAAAGGCGTTCCTGATGTCCTTAATCCCGATTTTAACCATCCAGTGAGCAACTTAAGCTGCCAGAAGGATTCAGTGAGCTTTATAAGGGGCATTAGAAGGCTTCAGAAGGGAGCTCTGAGCTGTGTTGAAGGCGACGTAGCCTGCTGGGGACGTATATTTGAATCATCTGAGAGCACTTTGACTGCCGAGAAGGGCACTGTAACGTCAGGAAGGGGCACTTTTACATCAGCAGGGGAATTCCACTGTGTTGAAAGGCACTCTGAGGTATGAATGACGCTATGCATATATAGCATAGCTATGAGTATTTTCAAGCCCCGTCCAATGGGCAACCTGAGCTGCAAGGTCACAGTGAGCCGTCTAAAAGGTTCAAAGGTTGGGTGGCACAATTATTTTTCAATTTGAGGCAGCATGACATGTCCGATGGGAAAGTTGACATGCAATAGGTGAAGCCAAGGCTGCGGGAGGGAGGTTGTATGCACTCTCTTCTTGCCCTTCATCATGACACCTTGATTTACCAGTGTGGCACCCCTGCTTGTGAAAAGTATAATCGTTCTTCGGTGCCACTGTGAAGCAGAATTATAGGGGGCTGGGGCACTTTGAAGGCAACGGAGGCATTTTCCCCTGCAGTTTTCTTCTTAAAAAAATGCCCCGCTCCAGATATGATTGCATTCGATCGTGAGGTGTGCTGTGCTCACTTTTTTTCTGCCAAGTGAGCCCAGCAAACCTCAGCATAAGGTAGCCAAGCATAAAGCTTGGCCACCTTGTGCTGCCATGTCCATCCACAATACTTCGATGACATTTATGTTCGATCACCTTCTGCATAAGCATCACGCATCACAAGCGTGAGCAATACGAACTTGCTTTAACGTACTTGAGAGCTGCCGTACGTGTGACAATCCAACGACACAACTATCAGCCATCGACAAAAGGAACCTTAACAAACTCAACCGCCAAGATAGCCGGCGAATGTCTGTATGCCCAGTAAGGGACATTGTTATTCCAGCAGCGATTTTCGCCGAATGACCAGCCACGCTACGCTGTTCCAGTTGTATCTGGGAGTCGTGCTGTCGGCCGTCGTTATCATCACCGGATGCTTCTCCTATTACCAAGAATCCAAGAGCTCCAGAATCATGGAGTCCTTCAAGAACATGGTGCCGCAGGTATGTGCAGTCTGTAGATGCTCGCACACCATGATCAGAGTTCTCGGGTCGCTGGAGTGCCATGCGGTAAGTTCGTCCCTGCAGCCAAATGTTCGTAAATGGCTTTTTGAGCAGTCTCGTGTATTATGTACCACAGTCGACTGTACTAAGCAGGCACCTACACACTGGCGCCTTTCTGCAGTGATCACGTGTACGCTTGAAACTGGCCAGGCTTCCAATCGTCATTTCAATGGCACTGGCGTGAGTATAGCGGTGTCATCCTACGACTGCGAAGCACTTTCGTTTGTTCACAAACTGCGTCTGAAGCTTCCTTTTCTGTTTTTTGCTTCCTTTTCCACGATGTTCTGAAATGTGGTCGATGCGCCCTAAACCCTAATAACTAACACGATCTGCTGACTGACTTGCTGGAAATGCTCCTCTGACCATCTTTGTGTCACTTTGTCGACCGCTCAATGGTGTCTTCGTATGCCTATAGTACGTTATGTGAACGTTATATGCACGGGCGTTGATTTCTGAAAATTATCATGGGTGTACAATACATGAAGGCATTGGGTGAGCCCAGTGGATTGCGGGGTGAGCGTGGGGGTGGTTCACTCCAGAGTTCCAAGTTGAAAGTTAAGATTATTGGTTGAGAGGGCAGTCAACATTGAGGATAATTTGTCCCTCGATAGTATTCCAAAGAACTTCCCTCATTACGTGACCCTTGTAATTACCAGACGTTCCATTTTTGTCCGCTAATATTTTTTTTCTCAACAACATGCTAGCTCGGTTGGTCTTCTTTTGTTACAACTTGTTCAATGCTGCACTCGGAACAGATTGCATATTAATCTGCATAGTGGTCCGAAAATGTATGTTCACTTCCAGATGTAGCCCATCGACTGTTGCGCACTGCTGAAGTACATTTCAACGTGTGCCTCCGTTCTCGCCACGCATGCCGGTCTGGCCAATTTTTGTATTTTCCATCGCCATCCGTCAAAACTTTCTGATAGTTCTTAACATGTTATCCTTGCGTCATATTCAATCTCTTCGCTGCAGAGGGCGTAAAATGACCCTGGCAATCGCTGCGCCCCTAAACTATAATCCAACATCATCGCTGAAGAGCACGAATTTGTAGTTTCCGTGGCGCGTCCCAGTGGCCACTTTTACTTCCATCTTTAACTTTCCCTCCGCCGCTACAGTACGCCCTGGTCATCCGCGACAACACGAAGCAGACCGTGCGCGCCGAGGAGCTGACCCTCGGCGACCTGGTCGAGATCAAGTTCGGAGACCGCGTACCGGCCGATGTCCGGATCATCGAGGCGCGCAGCATGAAGGTGGACAACTCGTCCCTCACCGGCGAGTCCGAGCCGTGCAGCCGCAACGCAGAGTTCACCGCCGAGAACCCGCTCGAGACCAAGAACCTGGCCTTCTTCTCCACCAACGCCGTCGAGGGTGAGCGTGGCTGCGGTCGCTGTGGCGGCATAGGTGTGCAGATAATCTGTTGATAGCCGTGACTACTTGTGTGGAGGAAATGTTGTACGGCTGAAGCTTCTGTTGCTCGTACTGATATATCGTGCATGCATTCTCATCTTTGAACTTACTCACGTTAGTCACTAAATAACGTTTTCGCTGGCTGTGTGGCCAAAAAACTGGTGTCCTGGTTCCAATGCATCAGCAATGACCAATGACATCTGGGTTATTGTTGCATGGACAAGGTTAATGCTTGCCGTCTCTGCACACAGGAACTTGCAAGGGAATAGTCATCAACATCGGCGACAACACTGTCATGGGACGAATTGCTGGTCTGGCGTCTAGTCTGGACACCGGCTCCACCCCCATCGCGCGTGAGATCGAGCATTTCATCCACATCATCACCGGCGTGGCGGTCTTCCTCGGAGTCACCTTCTTCGTCATTGCCATCATCCTCGGCTACAACTGGCTGGACGCAGTCATCTTCCTCATTGGTACGAGGGCTATCGACGTTTCGATAATCTTTTTCTTTTGCTGATCGGGATGAAAACGCACCGCAGTTGTGGAGCTATGAAATCCAAGTACCCATCACACTGTCGAGATGCATTTTTTTGCGTCATTCCCGCGGAATTGATGTTTGGCTTACTTGCTTTGCTCTCGCGGTCATTCTATAATGATGGAGGTGCCCTAGTGACTTCGACCAATTCACGTATATATTCGCGGCGTAAAAATGTACCGTTTACAACTTTTCTATTCTTGCATGTGGATCTGTGATTTTCAGCTCGATTTCCTTGAGCTACCATCACGGTTCACACATCCCACACATCACCCTCCTTCGCTCACATCCCTTCTTTTGGCATCTTCTATTGCCTCCCTTCTGTGCGACACTTCTGCATGACACCCCTCCCCTTCTCGCCCCAGGCATCATCGTGGCCAACGTGCCAGAGGGTCTGCTCGCCACCGTGACCGTGTGCCTTACGCTCACCGCCAAGCGGATGGCTTCCAAGAACTGCCTGGTGAAGAACCTGGAGGCGGTCGAGACGCTCGGCTCGACGTCGACCATCTGCTCGGACAAGACGGGCACGCTCACGCAGAACCGGATGACCGTGGCGCACATGTGGTTCGACAACCAGATCATCGAGGCCGACACCACCGAGGACCAGTCGGGCGCGTCGTACGACCGCAACACGGTCGGCTGGAAGTCGCTGTCGCGGGTGGCGGCGCTCTGCAACCGCGCCGAGTTCAAGGTCGGCCAGGAGAACATGCCCATCCTGAAGCGCGACGTGAACGGCGACGCGTCCGAGGCGGCGCTGCTCAAGTGCTGCGAGCTCGCCATGGGCAACGTGATGGCCTACCGCGAACAGTACAAGAAGGTCTGCGAGGTGCCGTTCAACTCGACGAACAAGTTCCAGGTGGGTGCCGAC
Source organism: Imbricaverruca yamaguchii (assembly GCA_034440575.1). NCBI lineage: Eukaryota > Metazoa > Arthropoda > Thecostraca > Neoverrucidae > Imbricaverruca > Imbricaverruca yamaguchii. The sequence continues at coordinate 2,195,304 of JAOTOL010001660.1, forward strand.
CATGCTGCTGGGAAGGTTCTAAATCTCGGGAATCTGAGTCCTAAGGATAATTTGTTTAAAATCAATACTAGGGTTTTCGGAAGGAAGCGGCAATGTAACCAGTCGTTAGATAAAACATTGAAGCCAAACATAGGGACGCATTTTTTGCCTTCTGAATTCCCTCTTTCACCTAATGTTTCCAATATTCAGCTACCCTCGAGATCGGACGGAGGCGATAATACTTGGACGTGACATAGCCCACATGTGGACAATTAGTGAAGTCGATTCCAATGCCACATTACGAAACCATTGTGGGTGCATTCGCTACGTCCTCGCTGCCCTGTATTCCGTTGGCGGTATTGTATTAACGAAGGGTGCCATCTCCAGGTGTCCATCCACGACGTAAAGGCCGAGAACAAAGACAACCCTAACTTCCTGGTGATGAAGGGAGCTCCCGAGCGCATTCTGGATCGCTGCTCTACTATCCTGCTCAACGGCATTGAGAAACCGCTCGAACAAGAGATGAAGGACGCGTTCAACAACGCTTATCTCGAGCTAGGAGGACTGGGAGAACGTGTCCTAGGTCAGAAGACAGGCTGGGTGGCCTCATTGGAACAGTTATCTTATCTGATGTGCGTGTTATATTCTGCGTTGCCATTTATGCCTTCTATCAGGTGTCGATAAAGACGCGAAGAGCTATTTAGTGAAGAAGTCGACAAAAGTTTCGAATACTAGAGCCTGCATCGATGCTGTTTTGTGCTAAAATCTTCCAGGGAAATCGTGAATTGAGGATCGTTTTTTTTCCCGACAATTTGTATACTTTCCCTCTTGTGTATGGTTCACACCCAAGGAATCATAGGGTTCATACCCAAGATTCAGGGATCACAGCACTTCTCCTCCAATGCTTGCCCCTAAACCTGGAACTCAGCACGAGATCGCTGACGTGCAATTCAACGAATACTTTAAAGCAATAATTGTTGGCTAAAATACTGTCACTGTATTTGTTGTCTCTGGCACGCTTGCCAGTCGAACTGGTGAGGGCACAGGAGCATCTACTGGCACAGGCAGACGCTTATCCTCCGTAGAACATCTACTAGTGCTGTCTCGCCACATCTGCCCGGTCTGCCGTGTCACCCGACAACACGCACCGTGTGTCGCCAGGTTTCTGCGACTTCTCGCTGCCCGGAGACAAGTACCCGAGCGAGTTTCCGTTCGACAGCGACGAGATCAACTTCCCCTTGGACGGCCTGCGCTTCGTCGGTCTGATGTCGATGATTGACCCGCCTCGCGCCGCCGTGCCCGACGCCGTCGCCAAGTGTCGCTCCGCCGGCATCAAGGTCATCATGGTCACCGGCGACCACCCCATCACCGCCAAGGCCATCGCCAAGAGCGTCGGCATCATCTCCGAAGGTATGTGATCGAGGTTGGTCAGAGAGGCGTCGTCCAAGACCGGGATCGGTCTTGTCAGGTTTTTGATTTGGAGGGAAATCGAAGATATTGTACACTGCAGGGGTTTTCAAGGACCAGAGAAAATGTCTGATTGTGAAATTTTTAAAACGCAACCTCATGAAGGCGATAGAGGTGAAGGCATATGGAAGCTAAATATCTGTTCTATGCATAGTGAAAGCTACGTGGTTTATCCGGAATCTTTGTCATAGTACATGAGTAATGTTTTATCTAAGGAATGAGTCCAAAGGAAACGACCGCTGTTCTGGTGTAAGTTTGAGTACATCTTCATTATTTTACATTTGTTGAGGAATGAAAGGTAATAGAAAGCTAGCAATCTATGTACAATTCAAGGATGCGTTGTTTGTGCTCCCTTACCCAACTTCCAGGTGTTTGGTACTTCACTTGATGATGAACTATGTCTATATTTGCCTTCTATCTGTATTGTCTGTCTGTCTCTGTTTCTCTGTTCCTCTCTCTCGCATTCTCTCACTCTCACTCGCCTGACCTTCATAATTATCTTATTCCCGAACCATTCAACCATTGAAGTCCTCAACATAATACCAACCAACCGTCCGACACATGCCTCGTGATATGCGAGCCTTACACCTATCGACCTCGACCCCTTGGCAAGTCAGCATTCCGACAGCCTAACCATTAGGCGCTACATGGCCAGTGCAGTCAATGCGCCCTTTAACCCCAAATAACTGACATCCTAACTATTTGCACTCTATATTTCCATCATCTAATCTCTTTGATTTGCTGACCCTCCGACCGTTCAACTATCCTATCTGTTCACCCCTAAACCGTCTGTTCCTGCGATTCTCCAAGCCCCAAACTCCGTGACCCTCCGCACGTCTGATTGCCTGACCGCGGGCAGGCAACGAGACGGTGGAGGACATCGCCCAGCGGTTGAACATCCCCGTGGGCGAGGTGAACCCGCGCGAGGCCAAGGCGGCCGTGGTGCACGGCTCCGAGCTGCGCGACATCACCGCCGACGACCTGGACGACATCCTCACCCACCACACCGAGATCGTGTTCGCGCGCACCTCGCCGCAGCAGAAGCTCATCATCGTAGAGGGCTGCCAGCGGCAGGGCGCCATCGTGGCCGTCACCGGCGACGGCGTCAACGACTCGCCCGCCCTGAAGAAGGCCGACATCGGTGGGTGACCGCGGCGTCAGATGCGGACACGCCGTCTGGCGTATGCACCAAGTAGCGACCACGGTGGAGCTGAAACGTGTTCTGGCGTGACGCGCTTGCACGCTGAGGAAAAGCCATCCGAGCTAAGCGTTCCTGTTCTTATTTAATGGCAGTGTTGGCATTGACTACACGAAATCTTGTAGCCAGCATGGTGATAACTCCTCCCGATATCTGGCCGTGAGCTGTAATGGATTGCAGTCACCTAGCGAGCCGTTTTATGTTGACGGTCTTGGCGTCGTGCGTGAACCTCCCCAACGCCAGGATGGTATAGAAGTCGTACACGATGGATCGTAGCCATTAACCGAACTTTCTAACCTGACTGGAATCTCCCACATGCTGGATGCTTAACAAGGATCTATGTCCCCATGGACCGGACGTTATGACATAAAACACATTCGTCCCCACGGACACAAAATTACCAACGCAGTCCATGCTGCCGAGAGCAAAAATCCACTACCACCTCCACCATTCGCCCCTCCCCCACCCTCAGTCATTTTGGGAACGTTGCGCCCGTGGTGGTATTTCGCTCTTGGTGGTATCCATGTCGCCCCTGATGGTAGCCATGTCGCCCCTGATTGTAGCCATGTATCCAGCGCTGGCTGTTGTGACGCGCCATCTTTGATCGCAGGCGTCGCCATGGGTATCGCTGGCTCCGATGTCTCCAAACAGGCAGCCGACATGATCCTGCTGGACGACAACTTCGCCTCGATCGTCACCGGCGTCGAGGAGGGCCGCCTCATCTTCGACAACCTGAAGAAGTCGATTGCCTACACGCTGACGTCCAACATTCCCGAGATCTCGCCATTCCTGTTCTTCATTCTGATGGATATCCCGCTGCCGCTGGGTACCGTCACCATCCTCTGCATCGACTTGGGAACCGACATGGTGAGCATTGGGACCACTGTCCCATCGGTCAAACCGCAGGGAAGTGTGCGCGTTCGTGTCTCTGTGCCCGTTTGCTGGGGATGATGTCGGACCGAGACCAAAGCTTGTACGATGCCGTTGTAGGTGCGCTACATCTAACCTGTAGAGGGTTCAGGAGTTGGCAATAATCAATTATGTATTCAGCGATGTTCGATGTTTGATGCCATCGTGATGACAAAAGAGTTGACTGAAAGTTCTCTTCCACACTTGGTAGTGCTATGGTGTCAGATAAGGGACATTGGCTTCGTCACTTTCTGGCAGCAAAAACCTTAAGTATGCCAGTTCGAGCCACTTCTGCTGTCGCCTCCAGTACGTTGATTCTCGCTGCGCTGTCGGATGGTTGGCTGGTGAAGGAACGCCATCGATTTTGTTGCCGTCGTTTTCCGTTCCGATTTCTCGTTAAAACATTTTCCAATCTGCAGAAACACCCTGCTGTTGCCTCCGCTTTACTGACGACCGTTGTCTCATGGTGGGCGTGGGAGGGGGGCTGATGTTGTTGCCGCCGTATTCCTCTCTGATCAGTCATCCGAGCACTGTCAAATCTGCTGAAGCATGTATCCCGAGATTCAGAGGTTGCCAAGAAATGCGCAAGGCGACGAGGTGGGGTGGGGCAAGGGGATTGGCGGAAGTTGAGCTAACCCTCATCACTTTCTTCACTGGCTGAGAGTTGAGCTAGCCCTCATCCCTTTTAGGATTTTATGACTTCGGGGTTTTATCATGTCTGGGTTTTGAGGCACCATGGACGTTGAAGTATTGGGGTCTCTTGGGTGCTGGTGTTCGGAATTTGCTCATAAGGTTATATTTCGCATTTTCGGAGTTCAGAGGTGCTGTGGGCCTTTAATGATTGATGACATTTGTGGTAATCAGGATTTTTTGGGAAGGTGGACCCCGATGACCCGATATATGACGAACTATTTGTTACCTGGAAATCCGGAAAATACGTATTGGTCATGTAAAATGGCGGCGTGTTGTGGTGCTCCACTTTCCGTTAGCCGCGAGAAAGCTGTGCGAGGTGACTTCATCTTCGGACTGAGGTCAAAAGGGCGCGTACTTTCACTGAAATCACGGGATTGTTGGTCTGTTATACAGTCTTGACATCGACGTCATTCAAGGCGTATCGATAGTATTGTGGACTCTTGCATGTGTGCAGGGCCAACGCAGACTGTGGAGAGCTATCGCCCACCTCAATTCTAACATCGGATGTTCTAACTGCCTCCGATCTAGTATGAGGTGTCCTTGTCGCCTTCACTGCAGCACCATATTACTGCATTACAACTGCAATTAAGCACCAGTAACGGAAAAGGTTAATTTATGATGTTTGCGTATGGAGTTGAACACGTTTAGGTAGTTCTTCTGCTCAGTGGATGAGGTAGAAGTACTAGTGCAATTGAACTCTGCGATTTGTTTCCATGGTGGATGAAAAGATTTGTTTTGCATTCCTGTGATGGTGCAACAAGTAAATACGGCGTGGTCGACAAAACTATGCTATCACTTCTGCTAGTCCCGTATGTGGATTTAATCCTGAAGCACTGCCGGGCCCCGATGCCAGGCGACCCTGGTTCCGGGACATGTTTCATGCTCACACTCTCCCACGGCCGAGTTCGCTGAGTTGTGGATTTCCCACGGCCGAGTTGTGAGGAATACCTTACTGACGTGGGCGGTCAGCCATGTGCAGCTGGCCCGGCTGCCTCCGAAACGTCCACGTGTCTGAAGCAAACGTCCACTCTTTCGCGTTGTCTCGCGTTATTTCGCATTGTTTAGGAATTGTCTCGTGCTGTATTGCATTGTCTCGCGTTGTCTCGCGTTGTTTCGCGTTGTCTCGCATTGTCTCGCATTGTCTCGCGTTGTCTCGTGATGTTTCGTAGTAGCCGCTGCATCGTCCTGCCGTGCTCGGCACAACGTGCTTCCGCTCGTTGCGGCTGCTTGTGTTCGCTCGCCAACTGAGTATGCCAGCTGCCTACACAGCTGGCTAACGCAGCTGACTAACACAGCTGGCTAGACACAGCTGGCTAACACAGCTGGCTAGACACAGCTGGCTAAACGCAGGTGACTAACACAGCTGACTGACAGAGCTGACTGACAGAGCTGACTGACAGAGCTGACTGACAGAGCTGACTGACACAGCTGACTGACACAGCTGACTGACACAGCTGACTGACACAGCTGACTGACACAGCTGACTGACACAGCTGACTGACACAGCTGACTGACACAGCTGACTGACACAGCTGACTGACACAGCTGACTGACACAGCTGACTGACACAGCTGACTGACACAGCTGACTGACACAGCTGACTGACACAGCTGACTGACACAGCTGACTGACACAGTCTGACTGACACAGCTGACTGACACAGCTGACTGACACAGCTGACTGACACAGCTGACTGACACAGCTGACTGACACAGCTGACTGACACAGCTGACTGACACAGCTGACTGACACAGCTGACTGACACAGCTGACTGACACAGCTGACTGACACAGCTGACTGACACAGCTGACTGACACAGCTGACTGACACAGCTGACTGACACAGCTGACTGACACAGCTGACTGACACAGCTGACTAACACAGCTGACTAACACAGCTGACTAACACAGCTGACTAACACAGCTGACCAACATGCCGTCGAGGGTGACCCCGCCACCTGGTGTTCGTGTGACTAAGACTTGCCCCGCTCCCAGGTCCCGGCTATCTCGCTTGCCTATGAGAAGGCAGAGTCTGATATTATGAAGCGGCGTCCCAGAGACCCATTACACGATAAACTTGTTAACGAAAGGTAAAGCGGCGACGGCTGTGTTCGGCATGCTCGCCAGTTCGGCTTATACCACCCTTTTTATAGCATCTGCCGCCGGCGACCCCATCGAACACACCCCTTGTTAAGTGCATTGGCATGCGTTCGTCCGGACCAGTTTTGCCTGTGACCTGGGAAGTGAGTGCGTATAGCAGCCTGACGAGGTGCGAGAAGGCACATGGAAGACACAGTTAATTTCTACTAATCACCTGCTCATTCATGAAATCTGAAAAGTATTTCTGGGTTGGGTGGTCTAGGAGACTTAGTTGTTTATTTGCACATCGACACGAGGCCAAATTTGCGATGAACGTACGTTCCGAACGTTTATGTTACGAATGTAACTTCCTTCATAGATGACAGATCTTGGCTTGTTGCAGGGTACACTATATAAATGTTCAATTGATGGAACGTGAACTGTACTTCAATTTATCGTTTCATAACTGTTGGCTTTGTGTCGTCCACTGTTGCCAGGTGTAGTGCTTTCATCACAAGATGGCCGGGCTATTGTGTGTCCTCGGGAGTCGCAGGCTCTCAGTCACGCCAAGATGGCCGGGCTATTGGGTGTTGCATTCATTTCGCTTCATTACACGCAATTCCCGCTTGCATCATGTCCAAACACGAACAAAATATTGGGCTCCCTTCCTTGTGTTCTCCATTTACATCAGTGCGTCTCATTGGCACGTGTCTGAAGGCAGTTTTGCAATAAATCAAAACGTCTAGCGTAGGACGTATTATTACGTGAAAAGATGAAAATTATCTGTGGTAATTTAACTCTGCATACTAGGACGTATGCAGCTATAAATACGTCGAGGTTGACACTTACCTGCACAGTCCCCGTCCGTTTGTAAGCATGCAGTGAAAATACGGTTTTGCACGTGCGCTTACAACTACTAGTGCTTCATTACACTAGTACTCGCCAGCTATTGCAGCTGCTCGCACTCGGGTAAGTGTCAACGGCTGCCCTATCCTGGAAGTCACTGCAGCATCGGTATTCGTAGCCACCCGGTACGCCTGTCAACAGATCCACGCTGCCTCCATGTCCCGCGCGCGAACTTCGCGCCGATTTTCGTCCAGGACGCAGGTAGTCACGTTTTGGCACTTGTTTACGCTTCGGCATGCGGTCTTTGTTCATTTTTAGTCACTCGGTTTAAGTTGGCTGCCATTTCCTCCCTAGGTGCCCGCGATCTCGCTGGCTTACGAGAAGGCCGAGTCGGACATCATGAAGAGACAGCCACGTAATCCGATCACAGACAAACTGGTCAACGAAAGGTAAATGACTCGCTCGCAGTCTGTGGAGTGGCGCTGCTCGGAGTGACCTCAGCGCCATCTGTCTAGTTTTGGTCATGGTGACTCAATTCTGGAGGCAGAGGCCGCTGCATGTAACATACATCCAATGGTGTGTACTGTTCGCAGATGTACACTACCGGCTATCGGTTGTTCGGTGAAGCCGTAATGTTTTCAGTCATTCGTTTTCTTTGCAGGACGTGTAATTTGTTGGAAGACATGGTATGGCGGCCTGCGCTGACCACTGAACCACACAGTCGTGGCGTTCTTCTTCGGGAATGTGAATGCATATCCCGCTGTTTCCACCGTTCAGAAAAGGCATTGCCTGTGTCCTATGGCGGGACCGCGGTAGCTCAGTTGGTAGATCGTCGAACTCTGGGTCACAAGATTGTGGGTTCGAATCTCACAGCCGACTGCATATACCGAGTCAACCCGAGATAAATCGGCGTGAGAGGTTGGCGGCGCTATATGACCTAGCGGTTGAATGCGTCGTAAAATAACCCAAGGTTCTGTGTCCTATGACGTGCTTGCTCGAGACAGCCGGGAAATGTGCTTTCCGAGGAGTGCCGGTGGTCATGCCGGCACCAGCCGAGCGAGATCGAGATTGTTGCAGGCACTCTGTCACGCGTAACCTCCGTGCCCGAACTGTTGGCACGAGTTTATTGGTTAACAGTACGTGTTTTGTTTCCGAGAGCAATCTGCTTTACTAGCTCGTATTTCTTCCGCTCTCTGAAGTTCAAAGATGTGGGCGCGAATGGTCAACCCTGGTTGATGCGCCCTAAAGCCCAAATAACTAACTAACGAAGTTCAGAGATTGTGATGAACGTCTCTGACTTGCAATTTTGTCGTGGAGGGGGACTGGATTGCACGAATTTGGATGTTTTCCATACGTACGCGTGCTAATTTCCCCCATAGTTTGATTTCTAGGTTAGCGTGCACGCATTTATAAATTTTCATATGATATTGATTTACACATCGTGAAAGCCAATGTGTCATCATTGTAGGCTACGCGCGAACGTTATTTTCCCCTAACCAAGCCCATTATCAATGAACTAGCGTGCATCGACTATATGACTATGTCCTTCTGAAATAATTTCAGAGTATGTGTGTTGGTTAAGATGGGATCACCAAAATACATAGCTAAGGGGGACAGGTATATCCAAGGTATGCCAACATTGTCGGCTCACTTTGCAAGTCTGCTTACTCTAAACTCTGACGCCAATCCAGCCACTCTTATGCTTGCAGGTATCTCGAGAAAATACATTCGTTGACATGCTTTTAGCATAGCATTCGTAACTTCACCATTTCAGTTGGGATTCATTGCACGCCTGCAGGGGTAAATTTAAATTGATAAATACCATCACTGCTGTTCGATGCTTGTACATATATGGTAACTTCTCTAGATTATAGATCTGCACCATAGCGATTCTTCGATCGGATGCCATGTCGTTCTAGTCTAATCCATATCACGATATAATTGTCAACACCTAGCCGTCCGGTTTCATGTCATCTGGTGTTCCGTTTCGCTGTCTGCCGCGTATTTCCACTGCAGAGATGTAACTCGAACCGGCTGTGTTCCCCGTGCAGGCTGATCTCGATAGCGTACGGCCAGATTGGCATGATCCAGGCGGCCGCTGGCTTCTTCAGCTACACCATCATCATGGCTGAGAACGGCTTCCTGCCCTGGGACCTGTCTGGTCTGCGGAAGTCGTGGGACTCCAAGGCCGTCAACGACCTGAAGGACTCCTACGGCCAGGAATGGGTGCGTGTTGGGCAGAGCTTTGCCACGTCGAAGCTCTCTAGTATGTGGAAAATAGTAGACGTGGAAATAGACGATGCAACACTACTACTGTACTAGTGTTCGCATTCAACATATCAAGCAACTACTACTGTACTAACGTTCGCTTTTTGTTCAAAGCAACCGTACTACCGTACCGGCCCTTGCTTTCAACACCTAAAGCAAGAGTACTACCATACTAGCGTTCACTTTTTATCGCTCAGGCAACAGTACTTCTGTACCAGTGTTCCCCTTCGATATCACTTGTTGGGTGGAGGGCAAGACTAAATATCTGTCGGTGCTATCGTGCGTTCTGCCGTGCTGATGCCTGCGCCCTCCTCGGCAGACGTACTCGGACCGCAAGGTGCTGGAGTACACGTGCCACACGTCGTTCTTCGTGGCGATCGTGGTCGTGCAGTGGGCCGATCTCATCATCTGCAAGACGCGGCGCAACTCGATCGTCCAGCAGGGCATGAACAACTGGGCGCTCAACTTCGGGCTGCTCTTCGAGACGGCGCTGGCCGCCTTCCTGTCCTACACGCCCGGCATGGACAAGGGCCTGCGCATGTACCCACTCAGGTGAGGCGTGCGGGGCGGGGTGGCCGAGTGGTTAAGGTGTCTGACTCTGGTCACCAAAGGTCCCGGGTTCGACACTCGCACCGCTCCGGACATTTCTCAATCCTGCGGCCCACCGGCGAAACAGTGTGAGGCGTGCAGGGTGAGCCGCCGCCAGTGGTGAGTGGCGTGCGACAGTGATCAGTGCGACGACACTGATCACCATCGCGGCCTCCGTGGAATTATGGAACAGGCGGCAGAAGAGACCGTTTCAACTCGAAGCTGCGCAGTAGATAAAATATGCACAGCCAGGCGACAATGCTCTGCCGGCAGGCATGCCCTGAGAGATTCGTCAGGCACTATGCTCATCGATGTCATTAAGACTTGTACTTTCTTTGTCTAAACTCGCACGCGGCCGGCTTAGTTATTCTGCATAATGTTTTTTTCATGATATAAGGGGGCAGCTGCCGCTGCGCACACGCAATTGACTAGTTTCATCCACCCAGCACCCGACCACCAAAGATGCTGGCTTTCGCCGCAGCGTATCCGTGACCGCACACTGCACCGCCTTCCCTTCTGAAGGCCACCGCGTGCTCCTCTGGGCGCCGTATGACCGGTGCAGTCGATGCGACCCCCTAAGCCCAAATAACCAGCCAACGCGCTCTCTCCGTCAGGTTCGTGTGGTGGCTGCCGCCGCTGCCGTTCTCGCTGCTCATCTTCATCTACGACGAGTGCCGGCGCTTCGTGCTGCGACGCAACCCGGGCGGCTGGGTGGAGAACGAGACCTACTACTAGGCGGTCGCCCTGCCGCCCCCGTCGTAGTGCGCGCGCGCGCCCCGTCCGCCGCGTCTAGCTGGTTCTGTGATGCATTGTTGGTGTCACTGCCGCCCGCCGGCGGCGCTCGTGTCGTGTTCGGCAGCCGATCACAGTGCAATAGGTTGTGGCGACTGGCCGCGCCGGCGCCGGCCGGCCGGTCCGGCGCCGCCCGCGCCGTTTTACTCCCGTGTTTTATGTTTTAAAGAATACATTCGAGCCGTGTTGGTGCGACTTGGCGTTGGTTGCGTTGGCGCCGGCCGGCCGAACTTTGTGTGGCAGCGTTGGGTGGCAGCGTGGCTGTGCTGGACGTTGCGCTATGAGCACGGTGCGGTAATGCCCCGGACTTGCCACCCGACCGGGCGCTGGAGCACCTCTTGTATTGTCGATGACAATGCCGAGTAGTGTGTGAAGCGAGAAGGTAATGTCTATTTTTATTTATTTAATTAATTTAATCCGAGTTGTTGCTGGGGTGACTTGAGGAGCCAGGGTTCTATTGCTAAGCAGAGCTTGTTGCGTGAACCCTGGCCCCACCACCCGATCCATGAACTCCAGTTCAACGGCAGAATTTAGACCGAAAGTCTAACGTGCCGCCAATGTACGGACACGGCCACCCGGTAGCTCGTCCCCGGCCTTATCAGGCCAGCGCTCTAACCAACTGAGCTACCAGGGTGGCATAATGTATATATATATATATATATATATATATATATATATACTCACACTTTCAGCATCCAGCCAACAGTGGGCCCCACAATGTTCTCTGAGCCCTGCTATGTTTCTGCCTAAAGCCTATTAATGAAAATAGACAGAAAATGACTGGTCTAATGAAGACGGCAGTACTAGCTTAAGTAATAGAACAATTACTCGTCCTCCTGCTCTTGGACCGCCGCATAAACAGAGTGCGCAAGGTATGAACGCTATTACGGTATCAAAAGGCTAGCACTAACATGATTATCCTGTTCCTTACTTCGCATTCTCAAGTATACCTCTTGCGCACACGATAAGGTGAGCTTGCTAGTTGAACTTCACCACTCCACGTCTTGGCTAGATTCAACAGTGGCGCCGCCGTGCGGTATGTGGCGGAAGCTCGCCACGGAGTCCTTTTCATGTGGATGATCGTCCCCCACAGCGGAGGGAGACTGAATCTAATTGCATGCCCTACGTAACCAGGAAACAAGCGACACGTCTGTGCGTGGTGAGCGAAGATTGCTAGTTTCAAGTTCTTAAAGGCACCACGTGGCCAGTGAAGTGCTACGTATATGTATCACTACATGGCCTTCCTATTGCTGTGTAGCGACACAGAATGAATTGCAATCATTGTGCACAGCGGCATAAGTAAATATAAGTAAGTATGGTTATAAAAACCGAATGCTCAATTTTCACTAAAACAGAATCGCAAAATTGTCTGACTAATTTAGGGCATGCACATTCTTCAGCGACAAAGTATATACACCGATATTTTACGCTTTTTTTTGGTGGTATGCTATATGCATCAGTCCATCTGCGAATATTGACAAAAGGGTTTGCAAACCCTCCAGGGGCCGGTCGGCAAATCCGTCCTGCCTGAGCTGTGAGGTTAGGGGGCGCTTCTTGAAAGTCTCTCAGTCACTAGCGTTCGATGTACGAAAGATAAGATAAAATGCCGAACACCGTTGGAAATCCCTGGTCGTGGGTGTTTGGCGCATACATCGCATTTGCATTCTGGCCGATGATGATGTCCACAGGGGTTCTCTTACGGACCTTTATTTAAATCGCTGGAAATGATCTTGAATAAGCAACGTTTGTATGCATTGATCTGCAATGAGTAACATATGTAACTATGCGTATATTGATCATTGCAGAACAAATTAGGCTTGAACATCAACTTCTGAACAATGCATGCAAGAGACAGAAGTAAAATGCAATTGGAAAGCCAATGCAGCCTAGGGGTCATATGACAGCTTATGTCTTCATCATAGACTGCTGAAGTGCTTATGTGGCATGGTCAATGCAATGAGGTCACCTTAATATTGGGGAATGACCTGAATTACATCCATATATATATAAAATATATATATATATATATATATATATATATATATATATATATATATATATATATATATATATATATCTGTGTGTGTACATGTGTGTGTGTGTCTCACGTCCTTCCAATGACACTATTCAAACACGATGTGCACATCTGCTTGATATCCGAAAAGGCTACGTGAGGTCAGGTCGCACTGTATGGTGAGGTCAAATAAGTTCCACTGGAATACCCAGGGGGCGCCACCTTTGAAGTAACAACTGTTCTTCCCAGGAAGAACTGATATTACACTCTCTTCTTTGTAAGCTGCCCGGCTTTCCACCTTGTGACCTAAGCCAGCGCGGCCACCTGACTTCGTGGCCAAACTGGGACGATACATATTGCCAAAGCGACCACTGCAGCCATCGCCCAAGTATACACCGATTGGAAAGTAAGTGCATAGAATGATGAAATTAGGTCAAATGAGGACAAATCGCACGAGGTCAGGTTATCTCAGGCCATTGGTTGGCCATCCAATGTCATGTCACACGACTAAAGCGGCAACGAAACCGAGTTTGGATATGACTTCACGGTGAGCAGCAATAGTATATATGGCTTTGCGTGGAATATAAGGTAGGTGGGTATATTGAGCTACCTAAGGAATGATGCTCTATATTACACTAAATACGCATGATTATCTGCAGCTTTTCAACTTTGCGATCTTTTACATTTCAACTTGCAAGGTGCCACGTACAATTTACCTAATTTAAAATGTATCGAAATGGCATGCTCCAGTAAATATTATTATACTCCGGAAACAGGCCATACTTTGGACATGATAGTCGTGCTGTTGAAATCACTCGATCACCCGAAGCGAGAACCATGTATTAGCACCGCACATAGACAGAACATCATCGCCACAGCGTTGGCAGCGCCCCGGAGTCGGTCGAACGGACCATCCTGACGGCCGACAATGTCGCCAGGGCGGGCAGCAAACTTCACCTCAGAGATCACCCCGGCCAACCGAATGTGTGCACGGTCGAAAAATGCTCATCGCCAGACAGCTGCACCTCACTGGCGAGAACCGGGAACAGTACAAACCACCAGACAGCTGCAGCTCGCCGATCAGAGCCGGACGCGACCGATATTCAGCCGAGGTGAACGAAGTGAGCTCAAGTGACAGTGAATGCCCGGCGTCGATTTCAGCCTGGCAGTCGTGTCCCAGGTCGCCGCACACGTTCGGAGCGTCCCACATCAGGTCGACACGAACCGTACAGCATCGACACCGCGGCGGGGCACCGGCGCCACCCGCAGACGACGGCCGCCGACCACTGGCTCCAGCCCGGGCCTGGTGCGGACAGTGACACACGACCGCCGCGGGCAGCAGCGCGCTGACCTGCTGTACACACAGTTGACACACGGGACGTCCAAGTCGCTAACATTGCGGGCCGCGTGCCGACCGCGCTCGCCGGCAGGGAGCACACAGACGATTGATATGAGGGACGACATTGAGCGGTCGTCGCCGCCACGCGTCTGGACCTCACCGAGACATAGCGGCCACTGGTAGTGCCGGAGCGTAGCAGCTCGGGTCGTTGCCCGCTGCGTGAACACCGCGGCGAGTGGCAGAACCGCGCCCAGCCGGCGCCACACAGACAACGGATAAAAAAGCATGATATGCATGATCGGCCCCGCACCGGTACAGATGATAAATGAACGGCGAGCGTCCCAGACTACAGGTGATGGATGGACAGCGGGCGCCCCGCACGAAGGTGCCAATCGTCGGAGCCCCACCAGCGATGAGCACAGGCGGAGTGTCAGACAGACGCGAAGGTGGCCCGCTCCCCGATCTCGCGGTTTCGGTTGACAGACAAGCCGCTTTCGATCAAGTCCTGCAAGTCCCTCCCTCACTAGCGTCCGATGTACGAAAGCTAAGATAAAATGCAGAATACTGTTCGAAATCCCTGGTCGTGTGGAGTTCGACACGCACATTACATTTGCATTCTGGCCGATAATGAGGTCCACAGAGGTCCTTTTTTGGACTTGATTTATCTCACTGGAAAGTGTCTTGAATTAGCAGCGATTGCATGCTTTCGGCATTGTTCTTCAGTGAGTAACATATATAACTATACTTATATTGATCATTGCATAAAAACTAGGCTTGGACATCGGGCCTCGCGGACCATCCTGGCTCATTCTGGATCAGCGTGAGCTATCCTGGGCGATCCTACACCAACCTGGGTCATTCTAGACCATTGTGAATAGCTACAGACCATACTAGATCAACCTGGACCATCCTAAATTCCTGCTCATGCTTGCCGGGCAGGAGTCATTCTGAATCAGCCCAGATTAGCCTGGGTCCAGCTGCACCGGGACAGCGTTGCCAAGCCACCTTAGACCATGCCGTGCGAACGACCCTGTCCTTGTCACCATTAATTGTGATGGGCAACCAGCCTGCGTTGCCTTGAAATTAACCGACGTGCTGCTTCGTCTCAGGCAGTGCCGCAGCTAGTAAGAGTTTGCTGCGGATTCCATGGTAGGAAGTAGCTTACACAGCGATGCATATGAGGGCTTCTTGTACATTAGGTACACCACGGCATTGACTTGTGGACAAGAAGACGGATTTCATCTGCACGCGTCATCTTTTTTAACGATTGATTATGTGAACCATTAATGTTTTGTGTGTGTGTGAACCATATTTTGCACTCGTTACATTTCAAATGATGTAGCCAATGTAGACAGAACGATGTTCATTTCCAAAGCATTTCTGTCGAGATCGGCTGCAATATCAGCTAAATCGACCACCAGAAACGAGTACGGCACACATATTCTAAGCCTTCACCATTCCGCAGTTGCGAATTAGATTGCATTTATTGTTTCAGTGTGTTTGCTGCAAAATTGGATGCCAGAAGTGCAGTTATTTCGAGACGACAGGGCGGGTTATGCATGTTTGAAAGCCACCATGAAATCGCGTAGACGCGAGTGTGGCAAAATGTGGCAATATGGGTGGAAAATGACACGTGGTGAGAGAGATAATACCATCATCAGCCTATATTTAGTTTTCCGACGGTCCACGGAAATGTTCCCATACGAGCCACTTGGCACTACGTTGTGAAATAATTGTAGATGTTGAATCTGGATCCATATCTAGATGAAATCTGGCAATATATTTCAAAGCTTCCTTGAAAGGTGTACAACATGTTCGCCGTCTTTATTTCCGTCTCGCATGCTCAAATGTAAAGCTTTTTATTCAGAACCGACGCCACACCGATGAGTTTGGAACACCACACTGATAATGAGTTTGAACACAGTGTCACGTGCCGGTCAGGGCCCGCCCGGACCCGACCCCCGGCTGGGGTCCGGTCCGGTCGCCGGGGGCTCCACCTATCGGCGGCCACGCCCGGCCGAACACGTCACGGCTCGGCACCGACCCGTCGTCACGCGATCTAGCCGGCTCGCGACGCCCGCGGCGGTGGAGGTCCGACGGCGGCAGGGGCGTCCTCAGGGCGGGTGTGAGAGGCGGACCGCACGCGCCGCGGCAGGGCGAGCGGGCGCCGCGACCGCCATGTCGACATAGGTCGCCTGAGCTGTGACGACCGACTGCACTCGGATGGCCGCTCGAAGGGAGGCTGTCCCTGCCGTGTCCGCCGCCTGACACCGCCACTGGCCGCTGTGACTGGCGGCCGGAAGTCGAGGACGTTGCATAATGAGCGAGAGCCGAGCCACGAGCTGACGGCACGGCGGCGTCGGTGGCGCGTGCACGTCGCATGCATGTCGTACATTGAACCATCCAGAAGCCGGGCACACGTTGGGGACCGACTGGCCGGCCAGTCAGCTCAGCGCCAGTGAGCTCAGCGCCAGTCAGCACAGCGCCAGTCAGCTCAGCGCTGCTCGGACGCTCCGCACACGCCACGCCCACACCGCTCTCGACAGTCACAGAGGTCACACCTGGACACGCGCGGCGGTACGCTAAACAGCATCACTCGCGGCACACACCGCACCGCGGCGCTCGTAGCCGCCGCACGGAAAATTACGTATATATACTACTGCAAAGTCACACAGCTTCCCACCATGACAGTTGACAACGCTTGATGAAATACGCGACACTCAAAAATAGCATCCAGTGGCCGCGGGCGACGCCCCGCCCCTCATCCTCCGATATGTGAGTGCACCGATAACAAGTGCTTTCGACAATTTGTTCTGAACAGATCATTCTAATTCAAGGAGCAACCAGTTGGTCACCATCCACTGGTTCTGATTGGGTATTGATAATCGTTATCCCCTGGATAATTCCGTGACAGTAATACAGCTTCCAGTCCGCATCGTTGGTGCGGCACCCAAAGCAGCGTTTTGAACGCTGATTTGGGTCCACACATCCAAATGTGTTCCAGATGTCCAAACCAAATATAGCCCAATGAGATACCACGTGAAGAGATTCGAAATAGAATCGCTCGTTGTATCAGAGCCTTCCGTTGAACGCTTTCTGCCTAAGAGGATTTCACGCCCCGAGAAACACCGCCGAGACGCAGGTGAGAGCTGGTTGAAGACAATCTGGCACTCTCTGCGGAGGTGAGATCCGCCGTCCGACCGGCATCGCACGCCCGGCTGGCGCCGAAAACGGCTCAACTCCACCCGCTGGCGACAGGATATGACGTCACGGCTGACGAAGCGTTCAGCGCACTGGACGCGGCGCCACCAGCTGACGCCGGTCACAGGTGTCGCCACTGCGCCGACACGTGTCGGCCCGCGCCGCGATATGTTGCCACTGACTCGGCGGCGGCCGGCCGGGCGCCGCCGCCAGTGACGTCACTGGAGGGGCAAATGACGTCACCGGTCCGTCCCTACACCACGCTCTCTCGGTCGGAGCCGAGCAGGTCCATCACTGTGGTGGCTGCCGTGGACGGACCGGACGCGTGACCCGGGCGGCCCAGGCTGCCACCCTGCGGCGCAGAAGGTCAGCGGGTCACACCTCAGCAGCAGGTCACACAACGTCAGCAGATTACACCACACCAGCAAGTCACACCACGGCAACAGGTCACACCACAGGCGCAGGTCACACCACACCAGCAGGTCACACCACATCAGCAGGTCGTATCACAACAGCAGGTCACACCAGAGCTTCAGCCAAAACCCTGGTAGATACTTTGCATCAACAAAAGCATTCAATTTATTCGTCAGCCTACTTACAGTAGCTGGGTCCATCAAAGACAACAAACCACAAATATGGTCTGTAGTACTGAGGACACGCAACTATGCACATTGCAGAATGACATGCTGTCCGCAAATGACATGCTGTCCACCAATGACATACTGTACGCGCGCCGAAGCCGAACGCCTGGGACACGCGTCAGCCAGACAGTTGGCCCGAACAGTCTTCATTGTCTCGTGCGGCTCATAATTACACAGGACATAATTATTAGTGGGCAAGTTTGAATAGGACGGCGAGGGGGGTATTGAGCTCGCCCAAATTGCATCGACGAAGCAGCTTTATCGGCATACCCCGCAGCCTACTGGATCACTACAATACGACGACGAACGCCAACAGGACGCCTTGCTGTATGGATCGTCGGCGAAGTCTCACAACTACACCGTTGGGTCCTGGGTT
Organism: Imbricaverruca yamaguchii; assembly: GCA_034440575.1. Classification (NCBI taxonomy): domain Eukaryota; kingdom Metazoa; phylum Arthropoda; class Thecostraca; family Neoverrucidae; genus Imbricaverruca; species Imbricaverruca yamaguchii. The sequence goes on from JAOTOL010001660.1 coordinate 2,213,693, forward strand.
TGGGGAATTTTACATGCCTAATGTTTCCTGCGGATAGTGAAGGAAAAACGGCGCACGTCAGCGCGCCGAAAATTAGCATAGGTTTCCCGCATCAATTTGGCATGTTGTGTGAAATATTTGAGGTCAGTTCATCTACGGTCACTAACTTCGGGATGGTCAATTATTTCTGGTTGAACTTTTCCATCACCAAAAGTAACGTTACGTTACTTTTGATGTAAACTTAGCACCTCCTGGTATATTGAGGGTCGAACATTTCGTCTCACGCAGTGTCTAAAACCCAGGAGCACTTCAGAGCCATTCTTCGTTGTATTAGACACCCTAGTTAAGTCACTTCTTATCGGATATATTTGTAGAAGGTGGTTCTGAGCCCTACTCTTCGAGCGCTTTCCGATGACACCACTTTCGTGTCTGTGCAACGCTTAGTTTAACAATTAGTGAGGTATAACATGACCCCCCCCCCTCCCCCGAGACTGGGCGAGAAGATCTGACGGGAAATACAGTACGGGTGAATTTCATTCAGGACTCTGAACGTTTTTACGAGCTATTTCGGTACGCGGCACCTCACACCCAATGTAATCATCGTCAATATAACGTTGACGTAACCAAGTGTAGTCTGTTGGGAATATACAAGTTTCAAACAACCTCAAGAAAAATAACATCTATTACTCCGCATCTTATCAGAGATGAATTGTAAACAAAGCACAGGGAGTGGTGTGCATATTCGTCGCTGCATTTTCTGCTATGCTAAAAATATTTACTGGAGAAAAGCTGATTAGCTCATCGTATCCCAAGAGAAAGGAAAGGCTGGCAATAACAAATGTGTTCATCAGTATTCCAGAGGTTTGGTTATCAGCGTATGCTATAATATGATGTCACATTAAGGACGACAATCTTCCGCCATTTTATAAAGTATCAACTGAGCAAGCGAGTGAAATAAAACATTCGTATAATGCACACGTGCTTCTGCAGGCAAATTGTTTGCATAAAGTTAGGTCCTATGTGGGACTGAGACTGGACGTACAATACCTTGGTCAAAGGATATTTTCATTGTAATTTTCGGTTCAACGCCTCTCGGGAGACTAGCTTTCTCTATTTGGCTTCCGTAGGTAGTATTATAGCATACAGTGGACCTGGTTTTCTATTGCATTGGTAGCAATGTTTTGTCGTAGCCGACTTATATGCACGCTCATGGTTTTTCTAAAACCCGTCTGAAAAACTCACGTATGCGAAATGCTCCTTTAATCTGGTTAGCTTCAACCCGCTTGTTTCATCGACATAACGTTCCTCTCATTTCCACTTGATGTAATCAACGACGCCACTTCGCATGACTGCTGGGAAGGCGTCCCCGGTATTGACCAGCATATTGCGCGTGACAAGAGATCGGTGACCTGTCCGGACTTCGTGAGAGTTAAGCAGTTTCGGTATCCGTCGACTAGAGAGACGCACATGTGACACCAAAGTACATCTCAGTGTCGTTGGGTGGGCGACTTCCATCATACGACTGCCACCGCTGCTACCTCCGAAGCTGTTGCCTCCACTGCCGCCACCGCTTTTTCCGTCGGAGCTGCTACAACCGCTGCTGCCGCTGCCGCTGCCGCTGCCGCTGCCGCTGCCGCTGCCGCTGCCGCTGCCGCTGCCGCTGCCGCTGCCGCTGCCGCTGCCGCTGCCGCTGCCGCTGCCGCTGCCGCTGCCGCTGCCGCTGCCGCTGCCGCTGCCGCTGCCGCTGCCGCTGCCGCTGCCGCTGCCGCTGCCGCTGCCGCTACTGAGCTCACCGCTGCTGCCATCGTCGCCGATTCTTCCGCTGCCTCAGTCGCTGCCAGTGTTGTTATTGCTACCGTTGGTGTTTTTTTCCGCTCTTGCTGCAGCAGCTGCCGCTACTGCCGACGCCGCCGCCGCCGCCGCCATCTTCTCCTCTACTGTTGCTCGTACCACCACCGTGTAGCGGTCCGCTACCAATGACAGGTCATACTGGAATGCCGCCACCGTGTAACGGTCCGCTCCCAATGACAGGTCATACTGGAGTGCCGCCACCGTGTAGCGGTCCGCTCCCAATGACAGGTCATACTGGAGTGCCGCCACCGTGTAGCGGTCCGCTCCCAATGACAGGTCATACTGGAGTGCCGCCACCGTGTAACGGTCCGCTCCCAATGACAGGTCATACTGGAGTGCCGCCACCGTGTAACGGTCCGCTACCAATGACAGGTCATACTGGAGTGCCGCCACCGTGTAAGTCAATGACAGGTCATACTGGAGTGCCGCCACCGTGTAACGGTCCGCTACCAATGACAGGTCATACTGGAGTGCCGCCACCGTGTAACGGTCCGCTCCCAATGACAGGTCATACTGGAGTGCCGCCACCGTGTAGCGGTCCGCTCCCAATGACAGGTCATACTGGAGTGCCGCCACCGTGTAGCGGTCCGCTCCCAATGACAGGTCATACTGGAGTGCCGCCACCGTGTAGCGGTCCGCTACCAATGACAGGTCATACTGGAATGCCGCCACCGTGTAGCGGTCCGCTCCCAATGACAGGTCATACTGGAGTGCCGCCACCGTGTAACGGTCCGCTCCCAATGACAGGTCATACTGGAGTGCCGCCACCGTGTAGCGGTCCGCTCCCAATGACAGGTCATACTGGAGTGCCGCCACCGTGTAGCGGTCCGCTCCCAATGACAGGTCACTGCGCAGTGGTCCAATCCCGGTGGCATATCACGTCGGAGTGCTTACTACCTATGTTTTGCACAGCCTTAAGTGTGATGTTGCCTGGGTGTCATCTGCACCTGGATATATCGCCCATCAGCTTCACTTTTTCCTTCAGGCTCTAACTTTCGTTGCATGACCGATCAGCTCTTGAAGCCATGCACCAAAGCACCAGGCACCAGACATCGTGCACGAAGCAGGATTACGGTCGTAGCGCTTTCAGATCAGCAACATAAAAACAAGTTGGAACAACGCATTGTCGATTCCGCGTATCAAAAGCCGTATAGATCCCAGTGGAGCTAAGGAAAACAAATCAAGAAAGTAATTGATTACCTACGCACACCCGACCAGGTGTTAGAAAAGCAGTCACGAGGCCGAAACGAAGTAACACGTCAGTTCGCCGCCTGAACGTTCTACCAAAAATGAACAAAACCGATTTGGCCATTTGGCCCGTCACCAGCATAATTAGTTTGCATGCATACGAAACTGGATCTTCTTTGTCGCGTACTATCAGCCCCATTCTCGACATGTCTACGTTGTGCCATTATTCAATCTCCATATATCGCCAGGGAGCTCACCCGTGATCTGGTGTTGGAACCCGATATAATGGGGATCTCACCCATATTCAGGGGTCGGAAGCCGATATAATGTGGACCTCACCCATGCCCAGGTGTGGGAAGCCGATATAATGGTCAGCTTTAACGCAGTCTCACTAATTGTCAAGGTGCCTGTCGAAAAATTAGCTCATGTGGTGTGTCGCCAGATAAGCCATGACTTGACACTGTCTGACCAAACAGAGCAAGATGTAGCTTCCTTGAGTAGGTTGATGCTAGTCTGTCCGGAGTGCAGAGTTCTCAAGCGCATTGCGAACAGTATTACTAACAGACCGACGGCTCACTCATGGGGCTCAGTTTGTATGTAGTTCTTGCCAATGCTTTTAAGGAAGAGCTGGGAGATGGCTTGCTGCAAGACTCAGATCTGCAGCCACTGCTCTGGGGACGACATGTGGACGATACTTTCATATGTGGCCAGATGGGAAAAGAGCCTCAAGGCAAGTTCACCATCCTCTCAAATAGGCAATCCCGTTATTCGGTTCACCATGAAGCGAGAAACTTCTGGACGGATACCGTTCTTACATGCAATGTTTAGAAGGTCATGGTCGTCTGAATTCATCGGTGTACAGAAAGGTATACAACCTGTCCAATATCGTCATGAGCAATGAATTAATTGATATACAAATGAAAGCCTGAAAGAAGAAAGGGAGCTGATGGAGGAGATATTCCGGTGTAATGAATACCCAGGGAACTTCATACTTGACCCTCTATGGGGAGGCAGGTGACCCTGGTGAATGGTCTTAATAACTGGGAAATGTGCAGTGATATCAATTAAAATTATTCAGTACCTGTTCACACGTCAATTCTACAACTTGTGGTCAACATTCAATTTTCGCTCACAATGGTTTTGGCATGAGTGACGCCATAGTTGCGTCATCGCAAAATTCTCCGATTTTGACAAACTCACCGGACCTGAACAGCTAACAGTCATCAGGTCTGTTGAAGGCAACACTTATGCCATGCAATGTTGTTAGATTTCGAAGAAAATGCCATGTTAGTGACAACAAAACTTGGGAAAACCGTCTGTTGGGGGTTTGGATGCATGGGCCAGTTTGCATTCTTTGGATCCGCCAGTGCACCGCATTGGTATCAGCCCAGATTCAATAGTTAACCTCAGAGTTCCACCTGACCTACCATGGCATCGATCTTATCTTTACTCATGGACGCCTTTCTTGGCTATCGTAGGACGTGCGATGCATACCGGCACGGCAAATTCGGCCTCTGCGCTGCTTCATTGTATGATGCTCGACTAACATCGACACTTAGACAAGTAGGTCAATCTTCAAACATGGGACTGACCGGCGATGTCGCAGGTAACAGTTAAGTCACTATGTTCGACTCATCGAAGCTCATCCCATCGAGATATGTCATGCAATCTGTCCTGTTCTGATCTGTCATCGGTGGCGGTGGCGGTGGCGGTGGCGGTGGCGGTGGCGGTGGCGGTGGCGGTGGCGGTGGCGGTGGCGGTGGCGGTGGCGGTGGCGGTGGCGGTGGCGGTGGCGGTGGCGGTGGCGGTGGCGGTGGCGGTGGCGGTGGCGGTGGCGGTGGCGGTGGCGGTGGCGGTGGCGGTGGCGGTGGCGGTGGCGGTGGCGGTGGCGGTGGCGGTGGCGGTGGCGGTGGCGGTGGCGGTGGCGGTGGCGGTGGCGGTGGCGGTGGCGGTGGCGGTGGTGGCGGTGGCGGTGGGGTGGCGGTGGCGGTGGCGGTGGCGGTGGCGGTGGCGGTGGCGGTGGCGGTGGCGGTGGCGGTGGCGGTGGCGGTGGCGGTGGCGGTGGCGGTGGCGGCAACGGCGGAGTCAGCGGCAGCGACAACAGCGATGACAACGGCGATTGCGATGGTGATGGCGATGGCGGAAGCGGTGACGGCGGCAGCGACGATGGAGGCGGTGGCAGCGGCGACAACGACGGCGTCGGCGGTAGCAGCAGTTCCAACAATGCTGGGAGCCGCCCACCCAGCAACACCAAGATGCATACTTCGGTGTCATATGCACGTGATGTTCGTGAACGGATATTGAAGCTGCTTAACCCCCATGACATCCGGACCGGTCACCGGTCACCGATCCATGAGCAATATGTTGGTCAATGTCGAGGACGCCTTCCCGGCAGCCATAGGACGTGGCGTCGTTAATTGCATCAAATTGGGATGCGAAGAACGTTATGTCGGTGAAACGGGCGGACCAAAGGTAGTCGGATGAAACGTGTTGCAAAGGTAAAGTATGGATTAATTAAGTACGGATTATTTGGTTACCGTAGAACACTTCTACCAAAGCAACTGGAACATAATTATACTACAGACCCATGCGGTACAAGGTACAGACACTAACCAGAAGAAGGGCGTTGTTCGAGAGACAATGGGCAAAAAATTGGCATTGCAAAAATACTTTCTACCATGGTTTTTAAAATTCAGTCTTCGCACAATCTGAGAACTACCTTCATGCTATGAATTTACCGACAGAAGCACATGCGAATAATGCGAAAGTTCCATTTTGCACGGTGCTTTCTCACTTCAGAATTGAGAAAATGGTCGGAGTTTGTTGTACGTACTCCTAGATTAAAGTATGCCAGTTACCAAGCCTCAGCAATACAGGCGAAACATTTCGCTAGGACTTAGCTTTTTTTTTCTCCTGACATCCGATAAGCTGTTCAGCTCATATCTTAGTCTAATAGTCGGGAAAATGCCTAGACTACCCTTATAAAAACCACCGAAAAAGAGTTAAACCCCGGAAACATGATCGCCTATAGAATAGTGTCGGGTAAGTGCGTACATACGAGGGCTGGGAAAATTTCGAATGCAACTCCTAAAAATGAATTAAAAGGTCTGAGGCTATTCCGTGCTTTAGAACAAGCAGTTGAACAGTTGCAATCTTGTCGAAAGCGAATTGTCGAGGCTGGCCGGGCTACCCACGCGTTTTGTTTCGGCATCTGAAGCAGGCTCAAGACGCCTACGCCCAGCCTGTAATTAGGTTAATGCGGCAAACTCCACATTCACTGCAGTGGGTGTACGGCCAATAACACGCCAATTGACAAGCTCCGGATCGATACTCTGTGCTATTGCGTGCAAAGAGACCGCTCGAAATGCCCCGAGCGCGGAACTTCTGGAGACGTTCCACGAAATAATACAGTTGCGATATGTACGCCTGTCAAACGTAATATGCTCGCCCGTCCACCTTATTCCACTGCTATTCCAACGTACAGTGCAAGCATAAATGCGCACATCTCACCACGAACCGTTCTCACCAGCACACGTACCATGGGTCTCCACGTACAGCAGAGTGCATCGGACCAATCATACCTGAATGCTGTCAATCTTTCTCACCATGCAAACAAGCCACTTTGCACGTGCTAGGCTACCCTTGTTGATTCGGCTATAGCAGGGATTACGAGCATGGACTGGTTAAGGAATATGCGGATATTCGAATACACCAGGCGCCCACAGAAAGCATTGCCCTACGCTGACAGCGACTTTGTTGTACGAAAGAAGTAGAAACCTGGACGGATACAACTACAAATATGTGCATCTACATACACATACATCATCATTCATCCAGATAGATGCACATTTATATATAAATATATATATATATATATATATATATATATATATATATATATATATATATATATATATATATATATATATATATATATATATATATATATATATATATATATATATATGGGTGTGGTTGTCCTCTTGCGCGTGTGTGCTTATTGTTCATTGGAGGGTTGGCTATCCAGCGTCCACTCGGAGAACAAATCTATAATGTACACATCTTGTTATTCGTTTGTGATGTGTCTAACCCTGATGCATGTCAACTTTTTTCTCCGATTTTTAGCTTAGTCTAATTTACCTGTGCTGATTCTTGTAGAATACCAGCCGAGCAGGAAACAGTGAATATACTTGATGAGATCCCTTAGCATTATTCCCATACCGAGGTATGAAATTGTTTCAGTAATGAACTGCATAATTTAGATGTTAAGCATAAATGGGATGGCCGTTTAAAGTTAAGCTGGACTTGCTTCATCAATATATTAAGCCGGTTGGTGAGCTTCGATCACTTGGTTTATAAAAATTCAAGTCCACTCAAATGCTATGCATCTGAATACTTCGTGTGTTGTAACTTATCTGGTTCAAACTGTCAACCAGGATGGTGAACAGCTTCCTCCATCCCTCCTCTCTCCGCTTTATCTCCATGAAAGACTGTTGTGTGTAGACTGCCTTTTTATTGAAGATTGCCAGCCAATTTCACTTTTGGTTGTTTGTTCCTTTCAAGTTACCTGCACGCAAAGCTCATTTGAACTCCCCAGCATTGTGTGAAGACCACAACATTTTTAATGGCTACCACCGGAGATCCCACTTGCCTACGAAAGATTCTGCGGAACTAACACAATAAAAACGTTTTTTTGTTTTCTTTACCGAAGCTGCTTCATGAAAACACCTAGCCGACCAGAGAGGAAGCCGCGGGTATTTAATCTTCGTTAGACCGAGGGCTGCACATCGCAGTGCTGCCATGCCGGACATAAGACAAGACAGTAGCGTAGCGCCAGTAATCGACTCACTTGAAATGTTGCAAAGTTGACGTGGTTGAGTGGGTGTGGGCTGTACAGCTCCGTGTGGCAATTGTCTCTAACGACGGTGAGTCGACGCTCGCTCATCGTGTCGTCTCGTGAGCATCCATCTGCCGAGAGACGCCGGTCAGCTGACGATAATCCACGGGCTTCAAGGGACGCGGCCTGACTGACGATCGTCCACAGGCTGACTGGCGATTATCCATGTGGTGACTGCCGATTATTCACGGGCTAACGATTTTCCACGAGATAGCTGACGATTATTCGCGGGGAAACTGACAATTATTCAGGGGCCAATTGACGATTATTCACGGGCTAAATGACGAGCATTCACGGGCTAACTGACTATCCAGGGGCCATCTGAGGATTATCTACGGGCTATATGGCGATTATTCACGGGCTAACTGACGATTATTCACGGGCTAACAGACGATAATCCACAGGCTTCAAGAGACGCGGAATAACCGACGATCATCCACGGGCCATCGGACGATTATCCACGTGGTAACTGACGATTATTCGCTGACCGCCGATTATCTACAGGTTACATGACGATTAGACACGGGCTAACTGACGAGAATCCATGGGCTAACTGACGATCATGCACAGGCCAACTGGCGATCACCCACCCATAAAATTGTCAACGACCCCTCTCTCCCCTGTACACCTTCACTGTCGCTACTACGCCAATAGCAGCAACAAAGTCGGTAAGCAATTTATCAGTCTGAAGGGCTCCTACACATCCAATCCATCGTCCACAACTTAATCTTGTCCACGATCCCATCTACGGAAAAATTCAAACAAAGGCAAGTCGAATCAAACGTGATGCTGAAGTTTCGCTAATGTTGTTCATGTTTGTAAATGAAACACGACTGAACCAGCGCTAAAATGCATATGAATTGCCACAGCGACCTCGGAATTCATTCCCGTGGCTTCATTCTACTACATGTTACGTCCGAATCTAGAGACCACTCGCTCACTGTCATTGTCGTTCAGAGCTCGTTCTCTCACCCGGGCCCTAATGCTGCTGTCATGCCCACTATAGTCGAATACCGTCCACCATGCACACCACAACAGACCGGCATGGTCTACAATGCTCCGTCATCCAGCCTGCTGCTGTCCACTTCCCCTCGTGGACAGACGTCCACCGATAGTAATACTGAACATCCGAAATGGGCCCGTAGCCATCGACCGCCCGATGCACTAAACGCACATTCCGCCCCGTATCCGACCAGCTGTCATGCAAAGCAAGGCAAATCGAATCGGTCGTTTGCCTGAAGCTATGGCTATTACGGGGCCGGGAGACAGAACCATTCCTTACTCTGCTCGGGGTTCCGCACATTTCTATGGTAATGAGGAAAATAAAGCTTGCGCGCGCTGTCGGAATAGAGCAAGTCGAGACGCTAAGCGAATTTTGCCGCGGGCGCGGTCCTCTCCACACACAATTCTGTGTTCTGATTAGCTCGTCCATTATCAAGACGAAAGGAGACGTTACCTTAGCATATTTCAAATCCCGGCGGACGCGACGCCGCCAGTCGGCATAAGCGAATCCGGCCGCCTTTTGTGCGCCGCGCCACGTGAGAGTTATGTTTGCGTGCGTCTTGTCGGCACATCCCCGAGAGGCGTGCAGCTGTGCCAGCGAGCCGTCGCGGCGTATTTAAGACGTGGTGCAGAGCGCGGCCGACCGTCGCTGCGCTCGGCCGGCTGGCGCGCAGATCGACCCGAGGAGTACCCGCGGGCCCGCTCCGAGTGGTCGAATTCAATCACCCCACTGCTCGGCTCTCACACTGTCGAATTTGCACTGCGCCGACGGCGGCGGCGGGCGGCGGCTAGTCGAATTTCCGCCGGCCTCGGGCCCGCGAAGATTTGATCGATTCGGTTGGGTCCAAGGTCAAGTCGGGATGGGATGGTCGCGGCGGTGAAGTCAATCACGGCTCGTGCAATCGGTGAATTATCGTGCGGCGCGAGGCTTCCTTATTTCATCCATCGTGTTTAGTGACTAGAAAACCGGCAAGGTTTGAAGTGATTGAAGGTTTGACTGGCGTAGCAGATGACACGCTTCACAATACAAGCGAAATACAGCATAGCATAGCATGATAGCATGATAATCGTGTGGCAAAACTTTACGGATCTGGCTAGATTGGCGGACGCATGCACTGAGGCGGAGCAGCTTCCGATACGGGAAAATCATGTCTCCATCTCATCTAATCACCATGTCATGGGGTTCACGTTGAAGCCGGTAAGGATTGGAACCCAGCCACCCCATTAAGGAAACCCGGATCCTAAACGGGCAATCAGACACGCTCCCTGGAGATACTCATTCAAATGATCATTGCATGTTGGAACGTGCCATTACAGAGTGAGCCACTAGTCAGACTACCCCGTACACTGGCCAGCTCAACCCGCGTCAAACATTGCGGGTCAGCCTACCTTGCATCAAACACTGCGGGTCAGCCTACCTTGCATAAAACACTGCGGGCCAGCCTACCTTGCATAAAACATTGCGGGCCAGCCTACCTTGCATCAAACACTGCGGGCCAGCCTACCTTGCATCAAACACTGAAGGCCAGCCTACCTTGTATCAAACACTGCGGATCAGCCTACCTTGCATCAAACACTGCGGGCCAGCCTACCTTGCATCAAACACTGCGGGCCAGCCTACCTTGCATCGAACACCGCGGGGCGGCCTACCTTGGACCAGACACCGGGGGCCTGCCCACCTGACAGCGATGGCACCACGTCCGGGTTGTTCTCGTCGCAGTCGGAGAGGCCGGCGGCCGGCTTGGCCGGCGACTTGACCGGCCGGCCGGCGCGCCGGCGCACCATCACGACGACGGCCGCCACGCAGGCGAGCACGGCCAGCGCGGCGCCGCAGACGACGCCCACCAGCGGGGTCCAGTCCATCGGCGGCCGGCGCTCCGCCATCGAGCCTGCCGGTCACGCCGGCTGGCTACACGCTCGACGACGTCGCGCCGCGGGCCGCGGCGGCGAATGGCTCAGAGCGGATTAGGAACGTGCGTTTCGATTTCTTCAGACTCGCCAGGCGGGAAACAATGGCTCGCGTTCGGGCACAGGGCACAGGGCTTGGTGCGGTGTGCAGCGACGGCGGCATTGAACGCGACTGGACTGCATTTCACGCAATGAGAAACACAACGTGGTGTGCACAATGTACATCGACAGGTCATGCAATGAGAAATGGCATTGCGTGCCGTGCCGCATTACTGTGTGGATGCTATCAACTGTGCACGCATTGACTGAAAGAGAAGGAATGCAGCATGTCCTCAAGTACATGTCCAAGTCCACCGACGACTATTCAGAAATCCCGCTTTCCTTTCTTTGTCAAGGGGTCAAACCGCACATGAAAGGATCAAGCCGCACATGTGATCGTCCAAATGGGAGCTACTCGCTTCCAGGACCACAAACACACGTCGGCACACAATACCGTCGGCGCCGTGTCGCGTTCACGGCCAGGGCGGACGACGCAACGTGCCGTTATCGCCACTATCGACCGGCCGGCGACCGGCTGTGCACACTGCACGGTGGTGCAGTACGCACCCTGTGTGGACTTGCCGGTCCGCTGCTCGGCCGCCAGACGGGTAGAGACCGATAGCCGCGTCTTCTCGCCGGCGCCGATGGCGTTGACGGCATACAGCAGCACCGTGTACTGGAACCCTGCCGTGCGACCAGGAGCATCGATATACGCTTATCAGGAGCTCATCAGGAGCATCGATGTAAGTGGCACGCAGTTCGGCGTGATACCCACAAAGCTCGGCTAGAATCGCTGCAGGCGGGGTTCAGCATGATACCCTCAGAGCTTGGCTAGAGTCGCCGCAGGCGGGGTTCAGCATGATACACTCAAAGCTTGGCTAGAATCGCTGCAGGCGGGGTTCAGCATGGTACCCTCAAAGCTTGGCTAGAGTCGCTGCCGGCGGAGTTCGGCGTGGAGCCCTCACGGCTCGGCTGGCATCACTGCAGTCGGCGTTCTAACGCCGCGGTTCAGACAGTGGTGCTGCAGTCTCGATCAGTCAATTCCACCATCATGCGGTGATGGATCTGGGCGTCGAGAGCGACGGTCAGCAAAGCGGCTTCGAACGACGACTCGATGCCGTTGTCCAAACACCACGGCGGATGGTATGTCGAGTGGGAGGCTGTCGAGTAGGAAGCTGCCAGGACGGGTTCGGATGCACGATATCATGGAGAAGGATGAGCCCGGAATACCCTAAGCTAAGTAGTTCATTCGCGAGAGCCACAAATTGACCCGGAGGCGAACATAATAGTCCGAGAGGCACTGACAAAAGGATGCTGTGTGTCGAATAGTGGAGTGATTCAGTACGTGCGAATGGTGAACGGTAATTCAGTAAGTGCGAATCAGGGAAGCTTAGCTGCACACTTCTGGATAACTGAGTGAGTGAGTGGGTGAGTGAGGTAGTGAGTGAATGAGAGTGAGAGAGATGAAGATGGAGAGAGATACAGATGGCGAGAGATATGAAATAGAGGGAGAAAGAGAAAGAGAAAGAGAAAGAGAGAGAAAGACAGAAACAGAGACAGAGACAGACACAGAGATAGACACAGAGACAGAGACAGAGACAGAGACAGAGACAGAGACAGATACAGAGACAGAGACAGAGACAGAGACAGAGACAGAGACAGAGACAGAGACAGAGACAGAGACAGAGACAGAGACAGGGAGAGTGAGAGAGAGAGGGAGAGAGAAGCAAATATGCAACAAGTAAAAATGATCCCGAATTGAAAGTGCCAACGTCAGCTGCCAATTATTCTCTTCTTCGAACTGAGCTTGCTCCGCTAATCCTCTAAAATTCACCTCAACTGGTATGAATATATGTCCTTTGATCTTTTGTACGAAATCCTTGAAATCGACGGACAGAATGAATGCAAAAAAATAAGAAAAAGCCACACCAAGACAACGCTATTTCTAGCGCTTGTATGTAGTTAGTATTTTCCGAAGTGAGGAACCACGAAATATTTGAAGTCGGCCGCACATATGGTCATCGCTGTCAAAAGTTCACTTTTGTTTTATTATGTTTGCATTCTTCAATCTTCAATACATGTTTTTTTGCCTTCTTGAAACTTATTAAAATGCATGATGTGCTTGGCTTGCAGTGAGGACATGAAGACGTGGCTTGCATGCATGATGCAATGCAGTAACATGCATGAGGATAGTACCAATGAGACAGTGCTGGTCGTAGGCGACTCTCGTGTGCGGCATTTAGATAGGGTGTTCTGTAAAGGTCGGAGAGGCAGGAAGTGCATCACCAGGCCTGTGTCAGTGGTGGCACAGGCCACCAGTGATCACCAGTTTAGTACAATTGTAATTCAGGTAGGGGTGAACAACATAGGTCCTGGCAAGAGTGAGAAGCTGCTGCAGGACTACAGGGCCCTTCTGGTTACCCTGAAGAATAACAATAGCAGTCACTGTGACTGCTATTTTGCCTAGCTTTGTACCGATCAAGAGCCTTGCCACAGTCTCAGCAGCTGGAGTTCGATAAGGTGATTTGCGAGGAAATCAATATAAATTTTCGGAGGAAATACCTCATTCTCGATAACTTTAATCTAAAATGATATGAAAATGTTGATGTTAGCTCCTCATCATGTCAAATATTTGGGAAATGCCATGAAGTGGAACTCTTCTTACACTAGTTTGTAATGGAACCAACCAGGCAGGGCAAAACCTACTTCTTGGACCTTGTCTTCCCAGATTTAAGTTATCTGCTTCAAAACTTGATTGCAGAAGAAACTCTGAAGAAGTGACCATAACATAGTGAGATTCCAGTCACAATTAGAGGGCACAACCAAGGGTAATTTGGCAAAGGTTCCAAGTTTTAACAGGACTGACTTTGACTGCATGAGAGCGGCTTCAACTGCTATAGAATCGGAAGAACAATTCTCCAATATATATGCCTGTGAAATGTGGGAAAATTAAAATATTACTTGATGGAAATTCAGATTAGACATGTCCCCTAAAGGGGCGGGGATAGCCGAGTGGCTACGGTGTTGGGCTCTGGGCACCAAAGGTCCCGGGTTCATAAAATGGATATAGTTGTGGCTTTCAGATCGATAGCAGAGAGTGATGCTAAGTGGTACAAGGTCACCATGGCCAAATGTTCTTAGTGGAGTCCCGCAGGGATCGGTAATGGGGACACCATTGTTCATTATATTTGCATGTACATTGGAAGTTACCTAAGCGGTAAGGTTTTGAAATTTGCGGATGACTTGAAGGTCTTTAGGGCAATACCAGGACTCAATGAGCAGGTATCGCTGCAGAAGGACTTAGACAAACTTGTGAAGTGCCCCGAAAAGTTGAAAATGGAATTTAACTTTGATAAGTGCAAAATCAAGCATGCAGGTAGGCAGCATATGAAGGCTCCATATTTGATGGGTGGCCAAGTACTATCTGTGACTCAGCAGGAGAAGGACGTAGGTGTTAGTTTGAATACAAAATTGGGGGCCTCAGAACAGGCCAAGGAAACCAGAGAGAAGGCACTAAGAATGCTTGAGGAAATGCATAGGAATGTATCATACGAAAGTGAGGAACTCATCAGGAAGCTACACTATGCATACGTCAGGCCACATTAGGAATACTGCGTCCAAGCTTGGCCCCCTAGTTATGAACAATAGTGTTGGCTTTTAGAGAGAGAGAGAGACAAAGAGAGTACAAAAGAGAGCAACACAAATGGTGAATGGTATATGCAACCTGGCATATGAGTAAAGACGAAGAAATTGAATATGTTTTCGCTTAGATATGGAAGGCTGAGAGATCTCATCGGGGTCTTTCAATTTGTTAATGGTCAGGAACAGGGATATCCCAGGGAAATGCTTGAATTAAAAAAAGATGCAATTAGAGGTCATCAATTCAAAATTAAAGCTAATCACAGCAGGACCAGGTTAAGAGAGTCTTTGTACACTAACAGGGTAGTAGGACACTGGAACCAGCTTCCAGAAATCATTGTTAGTAGCAGTGCACTGAACATCTTTAAAAACAGTATAGACGACCATTATAAGAATAGAGGGCTTGTAGGCCAGGGAGGGCTGATCGACGGATTTGGTGGGCAACTAGTTCAGAGTCTAGAGTGCAACAGCCAAGATGGGCCCTTGTGGCTCATGGTTGCACGGATCATTTATGTCTGTCTTTATAACTTTTTCAGTAATGATTTCAGGTACAAAATAATATATTTTATCCACCTCGAAACGTATACTCGTGCGTTGCGTGTTAAATTGAGATACATGAGTTAGATTCTATTATCTTAGGTGTTCTTCGGAACCGCAAATCGTAATTATTTGAACGCAAGTCCACCGCATGGGAAACGTAAGCAACAACTTCCCTCATAACAACCTAATTATCTCCATGGGTGACTATTTCGGAGTGCAAAGTGAATGCACCAAAACGTCTAACACCGCGATAACGAATGCATCCTACCTTCCGTGCCGATTATTACAGACGAGAACGCAATTATTTCAGCAATACACTTAGTCGGCCCGGAATTGGCCGCCATACACTCGAGTGCGGGACAGGTGGTTGGCACCTTAATGCGTGTTGTCGGACTAATACGATCCGGCGAATGTCGTGCAAAAATGACCTCATTGCCACGCACATCGCCTACAATTCACTAAGTGTATCGGAAGCGGTAATTCACCGCTGAATGCGATGCGGTGTCTCGTGTTTTGATGACATATGCAACGGGTCGATGCTGGTCAAAACTACCGCTGAAATGCGGGAAAATATCGAACTATTGTGCGAAGAAAGGTGCACGGCCAAGTGTGTTTCTAATATTGAAACTACTTCGACACGACAGGGGATGCACCGCTGGAAGACCAAAAAGCACATCACGGTTATGTGGTTTGTGGAAACAGCGCATATTTGTTTTGCTTTATCTTCGCCTTCTTCGGATTATCCATCTGCTTATGTTTTGTCTCTGTCATCTCTAGTTTGTCCACAGCACTTGTCACCGTCCACAGTGGGAACTCAAAGTGGAATTCAAAGTGGAAGCATTTCAAAGTGGAAACATAGTACAACAATCAGTTGCGTTGGGTTGCGCGGGACAGGAGCTCACGATTGACACACAAGTTGTACGCTTTGGACTACTGATCAACCTTTCAGGTCAGCTTAGATGCAAACTTCTCGTAAAAAAACATGCAATGTTCACATCTGATCGCTCTCTGTGAATCCCAATATCAGATACGCGCTAATAATGTTGAACATAGTAATTTGCCTCTCGGAATACTACCGATGTGGGATTTGTTCTACTTCAAACCCGAGGCCCAAGTTCAGATGAGGTTGAATTGTCGATCTCGTTTTATAAGCTTCCGTAATAGTGCATACACACACTATTTTCTGATACCCAGAGGTACAAACGGACACCGAATTCCATTCCATCGATATTTAACCCTAAACTAACTCACAACCGTTCAAAGATTGCTGGACTAAAACTGGGTTCAAAACCTCGAATGACCACGAAAAAGCAAGGACTTATTGCCAGAGTTTTCATTGCCATTGCCAGAGTTTTCCATCACCCTGCAACATCCAACAGCGGCCAAACCGGTGCAGGTGGATTAAGTGCCAAAATAATTCGCGTTTTGGACAAAAAGAACCTCCTATGATCCATCATTTGAAGCTATGGTTAAATAGCATGCCAGGAAATATTGACGTTTATACTATAAGCTCAGCAAAAGGTGTGCCATCAGGCATGGCTACTCGCGGCTCGCAAAGGTATGACGTTCTACCGTGGTCGCAAACACTTATCGTTTGGGGGTTGTGACAACACCATGCGTAGGCGGGAGTACCAAATGCTTTTTATGGATATGGATATGGACATTATGCATCTCGACATACTTTGCGATTAAATCGGAGGATAATTCTCAGTGCATTGGTGTCTGTGTGTGTGTGTGTGGGTGCAGGTCGAGTAGCAATATCCTTCCCTGCCTGAATGACAATAGGGCTAAAACTAACACAGGATTGAATTGAGGATTAAGATGCACCTCACCTGCCTGCTGATTAGGAAAATCATGCACCAAAATGTACTGGTGAGCTATAGTTGCTTCACATCCTCCCTGAACACATTTCACAATTTGGCCAGCGTTCATTAGTTTTCGCCAGCCTTGAGCTGAGGTGATAGGTTGGGCATCCATCGGGCCATCTTACACCAGCCTTTGACGGTGGCGATATGCTGGTAATTCGTCCGGCCATCTCATGACACCCTAAATCGAAATGAGCTGACATCATGAGAAACCACAGCATCCTAGCTTCAGAAATCTGAAGCTTCTAAAGATCGAAAACCTCCTCGAAAGCAAGGAACACAAATATCGGAACAATTTTTCGTACCGCCTAACGGCACAAGATTGTGTGGAGCAAGCTGGCATTGGAAGCCCCACCGCTTCATCACGCCCTTGAAACCACGCTACTTCACTTGTCATCGCTATATTTGTTCGAGTACGGGATCCTTGGCAAGCATCCTGGACGGTTTTTGCCCAGTTACGGAAGTGCCTAGAGATTGTCATCGAGCGATAAAAAGTGACGTGTGAGTGAAGTGTATTGGAGGCACCCGTCCGAACGCCGTGTCGAAGCACGCCCGGCGAGACGAATCCGATCCGAAAGTGTACCCGCACGTCACGTCACGTCACGTCACGTCACGTCACGGGGACAGGTCGGACGGGGACCACCTTGACGGGGGGACCGAGTGCGACTACAGCGTAGGCGAAGCCATCCTGCATTGATGAACATGACATTGCGTCAGGAGTGACTCCTGACGATGGCCCCTGGCCGAAACGTTGAGGAATATAGCATAATCCCTAACGCTACTTTTGATGTAAACTCAGCACCTCCTGGTATATTGAGGGTCGTACATTTCGTCTCACGCAATGTCTAAAACTCAGGAGCACCTAAGAGCCATTCTTCGTTGTATTAATTAATGAACATGAAGTAGAACAAATCGAGTAGTGAGTGCTTATCACCATATCCACATGCATGTCGGAATGGGAAATGTTTGCACCGTTGCAACAGCAACACCATATGCAAAAGATGCATGCTATTTACTCACGTCAAGTTCAAGGTTAGCATATGTCAACGGCATGGCTAATGCAGTACCTATCTGACTATATCAGGTGCTTATCAACATATTCAAGTGGACCTTTGCATGCAAGATGTTCGCAGAATGATGATAGTGATAAGATATGAAAATAATATATCTATGAATCCTGCTAGATCAGTGCTAAGGCACATATGTCAGAGACATTGATCTTACACGTAAACAAGTTGTTTTCAACATACCGGTTCGAAATGCTCCATGCAGATTCCTCGCAATGTTTCCACAGCGTTCATAGCGTCAAAATATGATTGTAACGAACCGAAATCAATGCTGAGGTCACGTTAGGTCAGTGATATTGACTACTCGCATTTATGCTGTTCATCAGCTCATGAAAATTATCGTACAAAAAAGTTCAGCACGCTCACTCCCCGAAGATGATAAGCTCAACTTAGTTGTCCTTCCCACCTGTTTCGAGAAACAGCGCGGAATGAATCATATTAAAATGGAATGATATTCGGTGATGTTTGAATGGGAATAAGGAAATCTGCTTTACTTGCAACTTCGGAGTTCGCCTGGGACCTCATACTTGACATGAAACAAAACTCGTAAACTTCGTTGAAGCCTCACTGCCCAGAGCTATTAAGTAATGCTTAAAGTTTCAAAACCGGCGCAGCCATTCTTCAGATTGCCTGGGGCGAAAGTTCCTCTTGTAGATAAACGCATACAACCAGAAACCACTGCATTGCAAGAACTGAACATGCCATAGCTACGTTCAACAATTTCATTGCATTTAATTTGAATAGAATGCCTAAATAATACCGAAAGTAGCCCGCCATCCTCTTTTGGTCCCGCTGAACCGTCATGTCTCATCGTCACGGAACGGATCACAACTGTTGACATTAACAACTGTTGAACTGTTCACAACACTGTTCACATTAGTGTGGCTCGATACGCATTACACACTAAATAGTGTTTAATGTTTAATGTCTCAATACTGCCGGAAATGTGAAAATAACAGTCTTGGCGACAGCGTCAGTGTCCGGTGTTGCTGCCGCGTTACATAGTGCCACCTGTGATTAATAACGTTCTGCACAGGTACGCTCCGCGCGAGATTTCAGCAGTTCTCACTGAACATTGAAAATGCATTATGCACACTGTCCTGGATCTTGCCTGTTCCTCGGCCTTCAGTAGCGTTCGGATCGATAATTTTGCAACATGACATGCTGAAAATTTAACTTGCTTGCCAGAACTACCTTATCTCACTCAGAGTGGCGAAGCACACACACAAAACATGGGCGCCTTTATGCCGATGACCTGGGGCAAGATGCCACCGGACGGAAACATTATCTACTGCTGGACGCTGGGTGTTTGGGCGAATACAATTTTATGATCGGCTAGTTGAAGCAGCCGACGGCGCCAGGTGTGGTGCTAATCCCCTTCCATCTCATACCGAGCTGCTCCACACACCATTGGATCGTGAGAATCTCAAAGTGAGCCGCTGGTTTGCTGGACATAGGAAGTCACCTCAGGCGGAGAGATATCGTGGGCAAGCATGTCTCTCGGGAATCCCTGAAGGAAACCCATTGCACTTCCATTGTGTGTAGGTGACATCTAAGCGTCCTACTTCGAAACTCAGTTAGTGAAAAGGACCCGGAGGAACACAGAGTAACAGGTGCCGACACTGAATGTCGCAGTTCGACAGAACACACCGCCCACAAATACACGGAGCTCGCATTCGACAATGGGGACTCCTGAAGCTTTGTTTGTCCACCTGGCAGCTCACGCGGCAGAAACGTATGGCGGTCCACGCACGCGACGGCCCATTACCATCACAATGCACACTTCGCTGATCTCACAATGGCTAATTGCGGCGCCATTGCGTGCTAATACAGCACAGCGCACGCCGGCGCTCTGCAGTTCACACGCACGCACGCGCGCACTCACGCACACACACACACACACACACACACACACACACACACACACACACACACACACACACACATATATATATATATATATATATATATATATATATATATATATATATATATATATATATATATATATATATATATATATATATATATATATATACATATATATAGTATAACCACATGTTGATTTCACACATAGCACTGGTAACAACGTCTGTGCTGCCACATCCTGGTGCATACATACGAAAGGTGTCAGAAAAAGAGCCTCAACGAGCAGAAATACTCAAGTTCATGAACGATCGTTGCGACCGAGACTTAGCATATACATTAATTGTTGGTCAATGTCTGAACACAATAGAATATGATGCTCCCTGAATTTCTTCACTCACCCATTCTCTTTTCGTTTCGTTTCTCCCCTTCCCTTTCTTTCTCGCTCTCTCTCTCTCTCTTTCTATTTTTTTCTCTCTCTCTCTCTCTCTCGCACACCATGTATCGGTGACCTGTCCCGGCCACGGCCATACCTGGGTGCAGGCCGGTGACTGTGAAGTGCGGCCCTGGACTGGTGGTGTTCACCTCCAGGTGCCGGTGCACGTTGTACAGCTCCATCGCGAATCGCTGCTGCACGCCGCCGTCGAAGCCGGCCTCGCAGCCGACTTGGAACGACACGTCCGTCTGGTTCCCGACCTGACACCGGGTCAGGGCATCCGGCGGACCTGTGTGGAACACAATGTCAGGACGTCTGGTCCCCCACCTGACATCGGGTCAGGGCACCGGGCGGACCTGTGTACAGAGCAGTGTCAGGACGTCTGGTTCCCGACCTGACACCGGGTCAGGGCATCCGGCGGTGTGGAACACAATGTCAGGACGTCTGGTCCCCCACCTGACATCGGGTCAGGGCACCGGGCGGACCTGTGTACAGAGCAGTGTCAGGACGTCTGGTTCCCGACCTGACACCGGGTCAGGGCATCCGGCGGACCTGTGTGGAACACAATGTCAGGACGTCTGGTCCCCCACCTGACATCGGGTCAGGGCGCGGGGACCTGTGTACAGAGCAGTGTCAGGACGTCTGTCCGACCTGACACCGGGTCAGCGTCCGGCGGACCTGTGTGGAACACAATGTCAGGACGTCTGGTCCCCCACCTGACATCCGGGTCAGGGCACCCGGCGGACCTGTGTACAGAGCAGTGTCAGGACGTCTGGGTCACGACCTGACACCGGGTCAGGGCATCCGGCGGACCTGTGTGGAACACAGTGTCAGGACGTCTGGTCCCGACCTGACACCGGGTCAGGGCACCGGGCGGACCTGTGTACAGAGCAGTGTCAGGACGTCTGGTTCCCGACCTGACACCGGGTCAGGGCATCCGGCGGACCTGTGTGGAACACAATGTCAGGACGTCTGGTCCCCCACCTGACACCGGGTCAGGGCACCGGGCGGACCTGTGTACAGAGCAGTGTCAGGACGTCTGGTTCCCGACCTGACACCGGGTCAGGGCGCCCGGCGGACCTGTGTACGACAGTGTCAGGACGTCTGGTTCCCGACCTGACACCGGGTCAGGGCATCCGGCGGACCTGTGTGAACAGAGCAGTGTCAGGACGTCTGGTCCCCACCTGACACCGGGTCAGGGCACCGGGCGGACCTGTGTACAGAGCAGTGTCAGGACGTCTGGTCCCGACCTGACACCGGGTCAGGGCATCCGGCGGACCTGTGTGGAACACAATGTCAGGACGTCTGGTCCCCCACCTGACACCGGGTCAGGGCACCGGGCGGACCTGTGTACAGAGCAGTGTCAGGACGTCTGGTCCCCCACCTGACATCGGGTCAGGGCACCGGGCGGACCTGTGTACAGAGCAGTGTCAGGACGTCTGGTTCCCGACCTGACACCGGGTCAGGGCATCCGGCGGACCTGTGTGGAACACAATGTCAGGACGTCTGGTCCCCCACCTGACACCGGGTCAGGGCACCGGGCGGACCTGTGTACAGAGCAGTGTCAGGACGTCTGGGTCACGACCTGACACCGGGTCAGGGCACCCGGCGGACCTGTGTACAGAGCAGTGTCAGGACGTCTGGTTCCCGACCTGACACCGGGTCAGGGCATCCGGCGGACCTGTGTACAGAGCAGTGTCAGGACGTCTGGTTCCCGACCTGACACCGGGTCAGGGCACCCGGCGGACCTGTGTACAGAGCAGTGTCAGGACGTCTGGTTCCCGACCTGACACCGGGTCAGGGCACCGGGCGGACCTGTGTACAGAGCAGTGTCAGGACGTCTGGTTCCCGACCTGACACCGGGTCAGGGCACCCGGCGGACCTGTGTACAGAGCAGTGTCAGGACGTCTGGTTCCCGACCTGACACCGGGTCAGGGCATCCGGCGGACCTGTATACGGAGCAGTGTCAGGACGTCTGGGTCCCGACCTGACACCGGGTCAGGGCACCGGGCGGACCTGTGTACAGAGCAGTGTCAGGACGTCTGGGTCACGACCTGACACCGGGTCAGGGCACCGGGCGGACCTGTGTACAGAGCAGTGTCAGGACGTCTGGGTCACGACCTGACACCGGGTCAGGGCACCGGGCGGACCTGTCCTGTGTACAGAGCAGTGTCAGGACGTCTGGGTCACGACCTGACACCGGGTCAGGGCACCTGGCGGACCTGTGTACAGAGCAGTGTCAGGACGTCTGGGTCACGACCTGACACCGGGTCAGGGCACCCGGCGAACCTGGTAGGAGGTGGTGGTAGGTATTTTTTGGAGGTGGTGGTAGGAGCCGCAGAGCACGCACGTTTCTGGACAGAAATTGAATAGGAAAGGGCTTAATTTTACAAGCCCGACGACATTAGCACGTTGTACCCTCACCGGGGGATGCTACAACCATTCGACACACAAAATGCATGAAATGCGCAGTATAAAAGCGACCAGGTACTTTTCTGCAATCCTCGCAAACCGTGCACTGGTTTTTAGGAAGGAAATGATAGCCCTGGTATCGGGTGTTCAACCATCCCCAGTCTGAGGGCTCACCACTGTGTGGCGGCAGATGGGCGGGCACTCATAACGTCTGCGTGTGACCTGCTGATCGTTGCAAGTTGATTGATGTTGCGTTTCCGGCCGATGATGATGCAGCATCGCAGCTGATTCATCGCCACTTTATCGCCCAGGCCACTTTATCGCCACTTTATGGCCACTTTATCGCTACTTTATCTTAGTATTTTAAGCAGTTATGTGACTGTCTGACAGGAGGCACCAGTGGCATGCGCCATTTTGGGATTTTTGCACTCATCATCCAGTATGTGGCTCAAAGTTTTTATCTGGATAACTCCCAATGCAGTCTTCGTCCGTTAGCGCTACGCGCTAGCAATTCATACAAAAGCTTTTGCGTGGTCTGATTCCCTAACGCACGATACGGCTGCAGCGGCAGCGTTCCAGTCTGGGTTGATGCCTCATATACGGCAGATGCATTCAGAACTACGGGAAATCCATTTCTTCTCCGATGCTTCCGCTGGGAATTATACCAAAAGCAACTTCGTCAATATTTTCGGCCACCAGAAAGATTGGAGTATCAGATATCAGTGTAGTTTGTTTTTGCAACCGGGCACATTGGAAATGCGCGTGGTTTCATTGGCGAGGAGGCTAAGAGTGCGGTATATCTCGCCATCCCCCAACAGCCACTAGGTGGGTAAATCGTAACACTTCAGGATTCCTTGAAAACTGCGAGTCGTACTTCAGTACTAAGATAAAGTTTGTCTTTGTCTCAGCGTATGAAATGTAATGTGTGGCCGATAAAACTACAGCTCGGTTACGTTTGTCGCTTAACGTGAAGAGCATGAAGAGACTCCCATGCTTTGTGTCATAGAATGGAAATAGAGCATGGTAATAGATATAACAACACATCTGCAGATGTCGATCACTGTGCACACCGAACCGGTAACAGGCATACATGACAGTGCCTCGAGTAGTGCTGTATTGCAATTTGGAGGATCATGCACATTATGAACATATGCTCATGCTATATCCATTGCTCGCTTTTAGCTAAGTGTGTTTGAACCGAAATGCGTGAAGCAATTCCAAGACATGAAAGGATTCTACTGAACTAATGTCGTAGAAGGCGAAGGAGATTTTTCGTTCGAAACAAGTTTTATTTCTAGGTAAGGCTGACGTGCATACCTATGTGCTTTCTGAAACCTAACATGACCGGCCTTTTCAATGTCGTGTCCACTCACTATGTCTCTGTAACATATATGATCTCTGCGACCTCTGACGCACTTAGCAATATCACCAACGTGTTCTATGAACGAACAGCTTTTGAACAACATCCATATCGGCTACGCTCATAGTCACGCACAATAACATTTTCTGGAGGTCAGGATGCGACATTTCACCTCAGTGACCCACCATGGAGTAAGCTTTACGTAAAAGAAACTTTGACGCCATCCGTTAGACAATTGATAGGTTAATTCTTGGTGACGAACGAAGAAGAAACTTTTCAAGCGGCTACAATGTCAGTAAATTGTCTCCAGTTCACGTAACTGTAAGTTCACCTTCGCAAATCACAACTACTTTGTTACATTCTTTAGGTCTTTCTCTTGCAAATGATGCGCAATTTTGGAAAGCCATTTCCTACCGGTATAAAGATACAATTATAAGGAAGCTTTCTCAGTGACCTCAACATTTCGATGTGCTGTAAATCGTGACCCATAAAACCTAGACAACTTAGAACCTCACAGTCCACATTTCTGCCATGGATAACCACATAAACCAACTTTTGTCAAAACCGGAGGGGGTGTCGTGAACATGCCTTGGTGATTTATTTAGGGATCGCCCAAATGCGAATCGTATTATTTGCAATCTATCTGCGCACCCCTCTTAAGAAATTAGAACACATCTAAGAAAAATACACAAAAAAACACACACACACACATATATATATATACATATATATCCATCCTCGCCTTGTCGCTTCTCCTCACCGGCCGGGACGAGCTGGAACGCACACGGCCTGGTCTGGCGGCCGACGGCGTTCTCGGCGCTGCAGAGCAGGGTGCCGTAGTCGCGGTCGTGTTGCGGCGTCACCGTCACGCTGCTGGAGAACCAGTCGAAGTAGGTGACGCCGGGCGCGCCGACGGGCCGCACCTGGTCGGAGCTGTTGAGCTCCCAGCGGAACCGGGTGGGCGGCGGATCGGCCTGCACGCGGCACAGCACGGTGGCCTGCTCGCCGCGCGACACGCGCTGTTCGGCGCACACGCGGTAGACGGGGGTGTGTTGGTAGGTTGTGAGCGGTTTTTCGCGCCGCTGCTGTTCGGCGCACACGGGCGCGTCTGTGGACGACGCCGGTGTCAGTGTCACGGTGTCAGTGTCAGTGTCATGGTGCCGGTGTCAGTGTCATGGCGCCGGTGTCAGTGTCACGGCGCCGGTGTCAGTGCCGCGCCGCTGCTGCTCGGCGCACACGAGCGCGTATGTGGACGGTGTCAGTGTCAGTGTCACGGTGTCAGTGTCGGTGTCAGTGGCGCGCCGTGGTTGCCGTGCTGGTAGGTGGTGCTAGTGGTTGGCTGGTTGGTTATTGGCTTTACGACACGTCGACCGTTGGGTCATGGTTAGCGTCTCCAATCTCTCACGTCGATTGGTTGCGGGCGAAGAGTAGCGGCAGGTGAGACTCGAACCCACAATCTTTCGATTTTGAGACGGGCAGCTTACCCCTAGAATACTCGTCCCCAGGCGATACCAGTATTGAGAGACTGGTAGTACTGGGAAGTGACGTCAGGACCGGGACGCGGTGGCAGCGCTTGGACGACGTTTTAGTACCAACATCATGGCCATTGATGCCTGGTGTCGGCATGAAAGCTAAGAAGCTTGGCGGATTATATAACTTCTAAAGCTTATTGTATAATCCACATTATCCACAAACTGTTTCATATGGATATGCTGGAAACCATATGCATATGCACATAGTATTGCATTTCGTCGGAGGACACGGCTTAACATTGCCTTTACGTCCCTCCCCAGCATGAGTTGATTCATCCTCTCCGCGTAGGTGACCTTGACCTCGGAATTGTACTGAGAAGTAG
This sequence comes from Imbricaverruca yamaguchii, assembly GCA_034440575.1. NCBI lineage: Eukaryota > Metazoa > Arthropoda > Thecostraca > Neoverrucidae > Imbricaverruca > Imbricaverruca yamaguchii. The sequence goes on from JAOTOL010001660.1 coordinate 2,239,597, forward strand.
AAAAGGCAACGCAATGGTTCCACCGTTGCGCTCCATCGCAAGCTGCGATTACAAGTCGCGGAGCGTCCAGCCTGTTCTGCTATGAATGCAGCTGGGATGGCCTTTCGCTAGGTACAGTGGTATACGCATTTGCACCGCGGACATGTCCGGTACACCATTGATATGTATGTTCCCGCCGTAGAGACGACAGATCGAGTGGTGGGGAAGGGGATAATAGATGTTCGCGATGGGTTCGACTAGCAGCGCGAGTAGCAGCGGCTGGGATGAAATCTGACAACGATCATCTCAAAAGTATAGAAGTTCAAAAGAAGAACAAATCGACGACCTTCGTGTAATTGATGAATCTACCAGATATTTGACATGACAAAAATACCTTGTCGTCGTATACAGGTAAATTGAGTTGTGACAAAACGGCTCGCGTTTGTACGCAGAGCAACAACATTGAGTATTTCCGTTGCAGAGAATGTTCTAAATTTTCAGGGTCATGAAGTTGGAAATATCAAAGCAAGGGCTTAGACAAATAGCATTACAAAAACGACCAAATGCCGTTAAAACTCAGCATGTTGCAGGAATTTGGGACTTCACCCTGCGACTCGAACTACTGAGTTACGACTCCGTGCATAAATCTTTATGAACGAACGCATCAAGAAATTATGTTCCAAGGGGAAAATGTGTCGAAGAAATCTCTAACCCTTTGAGGGAATGCCAGACCAATTCCATTTTTTAAAAGTATTTTAGGGGTTACATGGTGACAATGAAGCACAACTCAGCAAGGTGGCCTAGCAATATTTATTAACTCATAACAAACGTAAAAGAAAATAAATTAACTTTTTGTAATATATGCAATTTAACTGGGCCATGTAGGAGTCATGATGTAGTATTGTCAGTAACTAGTACTTGCTACTGATAACCGTTTATGTTCACGAACTTGTAGCTGCAACATCATACAGCGGACTGGAATATTAAAACGCCGAACCGGTGAACACAAAATAGAAGACTCAGTGACGTTCAGGATCATCAACTATAAACCTACGAACGATATGCTAATCAGTGATGTCCATAGCCATCAACAATAAACATACGCACGATAGGAGAATCAGTGATGTCAATGGCCATTAGACCTACGAACGATGCCAGAAGGAGTGATGTTCAAGGCCATCTATTGCAGGTTGAAATGTCTCCCAACCGGTTATCTTTACCACAGTTCAGCCGCCATTGTTTCACAACCAACGAGTAAGAAGCATTGTCATGTCAATTCGATGCAACTTAAAGGACATCTCTACTGGTGTAGTCGTTTTTCAGACTACCCTACAGCCTTCCATTTAAATAATCGAGAAAACTAGAAACGGTTGAATAATTGCCAACCGAAAACTGTTTATCAGCGGCGGATCTCACCAGTCCCACAAGTCGTACTGAACAACGAATCCCACCAGCCCCACTGGTCGTGTGCAAACTAGACAAACCTTAGCAGAGTAGGTGACCCGTCAGAAAAGAAGCATTTAACTTAATTCGAAATCTCCCACCTTCGTTTCCATGATTGGTTCATTATATTAACGCCTGAAAGGCATTCGACAGAAACTAGCTGTTCAGATTGATTTGAGGTATGATGTTTATCGAACATTAGGGAGGAACTGAAAGCCAGCTTCATATTACATCTCGCTCACTTCTAAGCCTACAATAAATGCGTCAGCTCAGCTTAAATATAGAAGTTCTTTGGTGTCCATCACGATTTTGGCTTCACTCGCCATTCAAAACATTTGTAACTATTTTTACGCTTAAAGGCATCACTGATGAAATGCTTTCCATTTCGCTTGATTTTCTGGCCTGGAACATCCTTTACATGTACAAACTTCAGTACAACAAGGGTTTTCGATTTCTCAGGTCCGGATCGGACATTCCAATTAAGTTCATGTGACCTTCCGATATCTGACTTTGAGGGCAATGCACCGGGAAAAAGATGCGGATGTTGTTGCTTTATCCATGCAAGAATAATGTTGGCTGTTACAAACCAAATCCACTTGGAAATTAAGTGCGGTGTGTCTTCGCGATTTGTAAACTGGGCTTGGACCTGCTTGATAAGCAACCTTATCCGTTATCAGTGAGGCGAAGAGGGTGACGGTAGCTGAAATATTTCAAGCGCAAATAAATGTCTATCTCTTACCGTTATTATATTGAATGAATATGCATCATAAAACAAATTTAGACAGAGAAACTAAGAAAACTCCCCCACACCAAAATGCCGTTAATTGCGGGATTAAGAATTAAATTGACGATGATCCAAAGCAAGGTCAATTTTTATGAAAGGCAAACTGTATACCGAATTGACCCGGAGAAATCGCAGATTGATCACCTAAATGACATAGCTGTTGTTTTTAACTTCACCTCTGTGTGATAACTCTTAACTTTGACTTAACCTCGGATGCCTACGACTTCAAATGTGGCGAACATTATGGGAAAATGCACTCGAGCCTATCCAACATTCGCTTGCTGCAATAATGTCCCCGAAAGTTTGCCCGCAATCTCTTCCAATTAATCATCACTAATTATTGAGGGTGAACATTCACAACTGTTCATTCTTCACTATTATTCACTAAACTGGTGTGGGGAGAACAACCGCAAACACCACCCCAAGCCAGTCATTTCATTATAATTGAGAAGTGGCACAGCCTGACATAGCATCCAAGGCATAGGACATAAGCGTGCGTACGTATTGAGCAGAAGGTGGAGACGATGCAGAAGGAGCAGGTGTTCCACATGAAATTCTGAAACTTTGGCATTGGCCCCAGGATGCTGAATGGGAATAAATGAGTTTGAACTGTTCCTCCACAAGCTGTGTCATCACACACCCACCGCTGCTTCAGACCACGCTCTTGGCGAGTTTTCCGTTGTGCTGGGGTAGCCTGTTGCAATTTGTGCTAACTCGCATCCGGTCTGCTTAATTTCAGTAGAAAAAAGTTTCAGTGAACAGAGAGTCCTCGGGGGCAAGCATACCCGGGGATTGGACGGTGCAATATATGGGAGTAGATCGCCAGAGCCGGCGCTCCAGCAGAGACACGCCGCGAATGCAAATCCCATCAACACGATTGCCATCGCAAAATGTGTCTGTCTTCCAGGAGCTGCCAGGCTCTGGTGCTGCAAGTCGCCAGCCGGGCCGGCTCTATCGCCGTGCATATGACCGCACATCGGCAACTGCGCCGCGTGTATCATCCGAGAAACGACTTTTCACTCCCACACATGCACAGTCAGAGATTGAACACGGCTAGATTATGCAGGCAGAATCCGGCACTGGAGCCGAAGTTGGCGAAACCCTCGAGGTATTCGATTTAATGATTTGTTTTGATTAAATCGCGGCAACTTTCCGGCATGATGGAGTGGATGTGAACAGCCAGACAAGTCCAATCTCCTGCGAACTCATCAGTCAGGTTTGTTCGGCAGTTCCGCCGTGTGCGTCGCTCTTCCCCGGCGCTCCGCCTCTGTCCCGCCTCTGTCTGCGTTCGGCGTCGGTTGCGAGTCGGCGGCTCGGAGATGGCACAGGCAGCTGTGCGGCGCCGTTCCATTTCGTCGGCACAATGGCGACGCGCGGCAGCCGGCCGGCCAACAGGCGACGGCGATGGCGATGCTCGGAGCACGGAGCGCGCGCCGGCCGCTCCACCCGCGCCGGCTCGGCGGCTCCGACGGCTTGGTGGCTCCGGCGGCTCCGGAGACCCCAGCATCGGCTCCGACGGCTCCGGAGGCTCTGATGGCTCCTGCGACTCCGGCGGCTCCGAAGACCCCAGCATCGGCTCCGACGGCTCGGCGGCTCCGACGGCTTGGTGGCTCCGGCGGCTCCGGAGACTACAGCATCGGCTCCGACGGCTCCGGAGGCTCAGGCAGCGGCTCCAGAGGCCCCGGCGGCTCCGGAGACTTCGGCGTCGGCTCCGGATACTACAGCATCGGCTCCGACGGCTCCGGAGGCTCCGGCAGCGGCTCCAGAGGCTCCGGTGGCTCCTGCGACTCCGGCGGCTCCGGAGACTACAGCATCGGCTCCGACGGCTCCGGAGGCTCAGGCAGCGGCTCCGACGGCTCCGGAGGCTCAGGCAGCGGCGCCGGAGGCTCGGACGGCTCGAGCGGCTCGGGCAGCTCGGGCGACTCCGGCGGCTCCGGCGGCTCCGGAGACTTCGGCGTTGGCTCCGGTCGCTCGACTCCTACCCAGTCCGGTCGCTCTCGAGGAATTCCTCACCAGGCGCGCCCATTGCACCTCATTGCTCAAGCTGAAGCAGCCATTGCGCGCCGTCATAAACGACCGGCTCGCGCTTGACGATGACCATCGTCACACTGCCATGCCGGCGGGAAAGGGGGGGGGGCATGGTCGGCGTCGCAGTCGCGTCGCCTCCCGTGTCCCGGTGGCACTCAACTGACGGCGCACATATGCGAAATGAAAACCGGGAGGGCGGAGCGACGGACGCGGACGGATGCATCACACCACGAGCCCGTCATCGCGCTGGAAACCCCACAGCGGCAGATCCGGCTTGCGTGGCCGGATAGGGAGGGGGGGCGGCGTACGTCGCGTGTGGCCCGGCCTCCGTGTACGTGCCACAAGGGCTCCGGCCGACTCTCGGCGTCGCCGGGCCGCATTCTCGGAACTGTTTGCGGCGCGGCGCCGCCGCATGCCGCGCAGAGCCGGTCGATGGCTTCCGAAAAAGTTGCGCCGACTTCAGAGAATGTGTTCTGTGAATTCCCGCCGCACCGGAACGGTAACTGTCAGCGGGCGACATTGCAGACGCCCTCTGCCGAGAAGACCGGAATCGCGGCGGAAATACGACGGGCTCCCACTTATCAAACCAGGCATTGCCACTCGAAGATGCGTTGTGAGAGAAGGTAGATACTCGTATCTAGATAATATCTCATATGTATATGCGATAAATCTTGTAATGAGATGGATACTAGGAGATACATGGCGAGAGAAAGCTACCCAGATAGTGCCGTAAGATGGTAATTGTGTCGAGATGATGTCATCGTCAAGATGTTTTCACACACCAAGACACCGCATCAAAATTGCATGCAGACACAAGGAGAACTTGCAGCCGAATCAACACCCGAACGACGGTTACGAAGCGGTGAAGGAGCTTGGTACGTTTCCAGTGGCCAACTTAATACATCGATGTTGATACTTCCGAGGTGTTGCATTTGAGCACCTAGAGCGGCATCAACCTAATTACTTAATGACATAGCACGAAGCAAGACAAGGAAGCAAAATATACAAAGCTGTCAAACTAAGCAGGCAGCGCCTCCTCACCCGCAGTATTTGATGTAGAGCCAACCAGTTCCGTAAACACATAACATTCTGCTTGCATCACGTACAGCAAGCAACACTGCGGCATGAGATGAAATGTTAAGCCTAAATTTGATGTGTCATGTCCCAAGTGGTAAAACCTCAAGATTTAGTGAGCATTTTAGTCAACTACGAAGTGAAGTACTGGTGGCCATATTGCTCTAACAGCTAACGTTCGGTTAGGACACAGTCACGAACCAATTATGAAGCTGCGTTACCTAACTCTGGAAACAATACATTGCATGAATGAAGATATCTGTATTTCCTCTGCCTGATGCTACGGTGTGCTATCGCATCTATGTTTTCTGCATCACTGGGCAACGACCAGAAAAGGTACAAAACCTAATGTCATTGCAGTATTAATTTATTGCAAGACGCAGATATACACACTTTATAATGCCTCAATGTACAGCTAACACCTAACTATAAGGAAGGATGGGATTCCTTCTGAATTCATGCCATGGGACCCTGAAACCATCTCGATTTCGTACTACCGAATTTATAATATCATTCGTAATTTCGTACTCCACAATTTCGTACTTTACTAATCGGTGAGGATACGCTATGTGCTCCACAATTTCCAAATGTCGTACTCCACAAATTGAATGCTGAAGTATTCCATCAATGCGCATATTTCGAAATTAACCATAAATCCAGGTAATATCAGATTAATGAGATTCGAGGCTACTTTCAAAACTCAAGTTAGAAAAGTCCGTGATCTTCTGCTGAGCGTGGGTAAAACCGACTCCGTACCGCCTTCATGCGAAAGTTGTCTCTTTTAGCTGCTCCCTCATACGACTATCTTGTCTCTTTTAGCATACCCATAGTGGGCGGAACAGCGGATAAAAGCAAAGTGTGAAGATGTCTACGATATATCACATTACATATGAGGTCAGTTTCCTTTTGAACGGAATATTCAGCTCCATGGACATGGAACATCTTGAGTATCGACATGTTAGTGTGAAATGGTTACTGAATTCGACCGAAGGGATTAAACCTTTTTCAACATGCAATATAGGCCGAGCAATGTCAACTGAAAGCATTGACCTAGTTCAGCTCGGAAAGGTCCCTTAATATTTAGCGCATTAGGCAGCATATCAATCGTCCTAAAGAACAAATATCACTCACTTCTCTAGATGTATTTTCGCGTCACTGATAACACTTAAAATTGCGTCTAAATCAATGGAACGTCGCGCTGAATCCAGCTAGCTCGTCCAACTTGGTCTGAATATTACTTGTGTCCTGAGGACAGGTTCAACCGCCGTAGTATCAGTGTCACTAAATAGCACATTGAAGAATTATGCGGCTGGACGGCGGACATCGTGACAAGTAGGCTTCCAGTGACAGTTCTTGTAACTACTGTTGCGGGAGCTGAGCAAATGCATGTCTGTTGGTGAACACCCGCAGCGAAGGGCGGGGTGGGGGGCAGGTCTGCATACTCCTGCTTGTCGATGATACCTCATAATTGAGCAGAGATATTGTAATAAAATATGGTGATTTTGCTACAAATAATTGATAAGCGCTCCCCCATATCTCGCTTCCCCACACAACCCACAAGCTAACGCCCCCAAGCGACCCCCTAGCGCTCACGAACACAATATTGAAGGGATATATCCACGACCGTTGAACGCATAACACATCGTGTATGAGGAACATCAGCTCCATTGCCCGTAAATGACTATCCTCAAACCAAAGTACCCGACTGAAATATGCTACCTGTCGACAACTGCGACCATGCCGCACCGATATCATTCATGACTGTGTTTTCCAACACCCACCCCGACGTCAGTAGTGTTGTATTTTATACACCATTGAACACATATTCCAGCGCTATTCCCCGTATATCACTTTGCAACGTCCGCCTGCCATTTTTTGTTCAATGTCAGCACACAACCGAGCTCGATGACGCTGCTGAGGGATGGGCATCCACATTCCACAGGCCCCCGAACCACTCTGTGAATTCCTTCGGAAAATAAAACTTGAACACGCAAATTAAAATCCAGAGCCAATTCCTGCTTCACCGCCGAACACTTCGCATACACAGCAGGCGTCGAGCCCACAGTCTCGCCCTGGATACCGGGGCCTCCGCTTCGCCTCCAGGTCACGGGTGACCAGCGGAGCCGGCCGTCTTCCACTACCGGTCCGGCTACGGCCGAGTCAGCCAGGCAGACGGAGGCAGAGATGCAGGGTGGTGGCTCCAGCACTGTTCGATGCACTCAGAACAGCAGACAAAGTTCACAATCCGTCGCCAGATGCAGCTGGCCGCGACCGGCTCTCGACCATTAGACTGAGCCCAGAGGCGCGGCCCGTTCTCAACTTCAGTTGCAGAGACAGCTAGTCGTCGCCGGCTTAAAACAAACGGTGTGCAGAGTATGGTATGCCGAACCGACTAGCCGACAGTCAGGTGACTGTCGGGCGACTGTCAGGCGACTTTCGGGCGAATGTCGGGCGAATGTCAGGCGACTGTCAGGTGACTGTCGGGCGACTGTCAGGCGAATGTGCCAGGCGACTGTCAGGCGACTGTCAGGCGACTGCCAGGTAACTGTCAGGAGACTGTCAGACGAATATCAGGCGACTGTCAGGCGACTGTTAGACGACCGTCAGGCGACTGTCAGGCGACTGTCAGACGACTCGCAGTCTGACCAATGGCCGAGTGTGATCTGTCGAACCGACCAGACGACTGGCAGATGGCTCGCACTTCTGATCAGTGGCCAAGTACCAACGCAAACGTATGCGGTCACCGACACAAGTGTGTACACAGGAACAAGCCGAATCGATCAGTGTGGCAGCATCGACGAGCCAACTGTTTGTTTTTACACGGTGGATGCGGCCGTGAGTCGGAAGCCAGAACATCTTGGTGTCGAACAGTAGCTGGTCCACACCTTGGTATCGACACCTTGGTACCAACAGCAGCTGGTTCGCACCTTGGTATCGATACCTTGACATCGTGCAATTAGGGTTTTAGGGCGCATCGGCCATGGTAGATCATTAAGCGTCCAGATACCTTGGTATCGAACACTAGCTGGTCCACACCTTGGTATCGAACAGTAGCTGATCCACACCTTGGTATCGAACAGCAGCTGGTCCACACCTTGGCATCGAACAGCAGCTGGTCAACACCTTGGCATCGAACAGCAGCTGGTCCATATCTTGGCATCGACACCTTGGCATCGACACCTTGGCATCGAACAGCAGCTTGTGGCGGCTGGGTACGCCCCGGTCGCGGCTCGTCGTGTCGTAATGTGGCGGCTGGGTACGCCCCGGTCGTGGTTCGTCGCGTCGTAATATGGCGGCTGGGCACGCCCCGGTCGTGGTTCGTCGCGTCGTAATATGGCGGCTGGGCACACCCCGGTTGTGGCAAGTGGTGTTGTAATCTCGGCGATGTTGTCCGGTCGACTGCTGCCGGCTCCAAAGTCGGCAGCGTCGACTTTAGAGCAACGACACCGATTCGCCGCTGCGAAGGCCGGCGACTGGCGCTTGCCGCCGACTGCTGTGGTCTGTGTTGGCGGTTGACTGCTGTGGTCGGTGTTGGCCGTTGATTGCTGTGGTCGGTGTTGGCCCTTGACTGCTGTGGTCTGTGTTGGCGGTTGACTGCTGTGGTCGGTGTTGGCTGCCGACTGCTGGGGTCGGTGTTGGCTGCCGACTGCTGTGGTCGGTGTTGGCCGCCGACTGCTGTGGTCGGTGTTGGCCGCCGACTGCTATGGTCGGTGTTGGCCGCCGACTGTTGTGGTCGGTGTTGGCCGCCGACTGCTGTGGTCGGTGTTGGCCGCCGACTGTTGTGGTTGGTGTTGGCCGCCGACTGCTGTGGTCGGTGTTGGCCGCCGACTGCTATGGTCGGTGTTGGCCGCCGACTGTTGTGGTCGGTGTTGGCCGCCGACTGCTGTGGTCGGTGTTGGCCGCCGACTGTTGTGGTTGGTGTTGGCCGCCGACTGCTGTGGTCGGTGTTGGCCGCCAACTGCTGTGGTCGGTGCTGACCGCCGACTGTTGTGGTCGGTGTTGGCCGCCGACTGCTGTGGTCGGTGTTGGCCGCCGACTGTTGTGGTCGGTGTTGGCCACCGACTGTTGTGATCGGTGTTGGCCGCCGACTGCTGTGGTCGGTGTTGGCCCCTGACTGCTGTGGTCGGTGTTGGCCACCGACTGCTGTGGTCGGTGTTGGCCGCCGACTATTGTGGTCGGTGTTGGCCGTTAACTGCTGTGGTCGGTGTTGGCCGCCGACTATTGTGGTCGGTGTTGGCCGCCGACTGCTGTGGTCGGTGTTGGCCCTTGACTGTTGTGGTCGGTGTTGGTCGTTGACTGCTGTGGTCGGTGTTGGTCGTTGATTGCTGTGGTCGGTGTTGGCCGTTGACTGCTGTGGTTGGTGTTGACCGTTGACTGCTGTGGTCGATGTTGGCCGTTGACTGCTGTGGTCGGTGTTGGCCGCCGACTGCTGCGGTCGGTGTTGGCCGCCGACTGCTGTGGTCGGTGTTGGCCGCCGACTGCTGTGGTCGGTGTTGGCCGCCGACTGCTGTGGTCGGTGTTGGCCGCCGACTGCTGTGGTCGATAGTGGCCGTTGACTGCTGTGACCGGTGTTGACCGTTGATTGCTGTGGTCGGTGTTGGCCGCCGACCCTTCTGATTGGTGCTGGCCGCTGACTCTTATGGTCGGTACTGGCTGGCAACTGTTGTGGTCGGCGCTGACCGCCGTCTGTTGTGGTCGGTGTTGACCAACATCGCAGCGCTGGGACATCGCGCCAGCTGTGTACATGCCCCGCACTTTGCTAATAGCCCACCGGACCGCCATAAGACTGCACGATCGAGGTTTCGCTCCATTGCGCACCATTTCACAGACCGAAGGGCCCATAACACCGAAAAAAGGATCGTAGCCTGTGCTTCAGGAGAGAGTGTAAAAGAAGACAACAGCTTCGATTTGCCAATAGCCCAATGCATTTCGCAACTGCGACCGCCGCCACCGGGAAAAAAGGCGGTATGCTGACCTATATAAAATTGTTTCCAGTGCGCGGAAGAAGTGTAACTTGAGAAATGTGACTCGGACGCGAGGGTAAACCGCAGTATCTGCTAAGTGATAATTGTCTGAAACATAGAACGCACGTACCTGAAATGTACATAAATGAAAGCATACCATAACTACCGAACAACGTGACACAAATTACTAAGGTGACCCCCTCATTAACCAGTGGAAAATTATGCCACCACCAGATCCCATGTACCCGGCACAAATTTGGTGCTAACATCCAGCAAGTCATGTCACACTGGGCAGGCTATGTGTCACGCACTTGCGGTGTGTATGTGTTGAGGGACGTCATATGCAAGACACGGTTTATGGGTTTGAAAACCTGAAATTTAATGTGATATGATGGCACCCCGCGTGCTTAACATTTATAACTCCTAATCTTTGTCATAATACAGCGAGACCACCATTACTTCATGTCAGCTCATATCGTAGTGGCCATATCAAGTTTTGATATATTTTTAAAAGTACTTATCGCTTCTTACCTGAGGGCCTACATATATCAGAAATATCCTTCACATTGCCAATACATAAGCATGGCATCATAGCCTATTTCCTCTACCTAATGGGCAGTGCATATGCTTGTCATGTGACACGGTACCTGACCTTCAGGCGCATAAAATTGTTGGCACTTCGCAACGAACTGGTGCACCACACACCGCAAAAGCTGCTGTCATGATCACCACACGCGAAGGTATCCACAGTAAATCCAGCTAACGTGCTATGTGACGACAATAAGGTGTGCGTCTCTTACTGCACCGGCGAGTACGCCTCTGTCCCGAAAATACACGCCCACATTGCTGCGGACGCCCACACTGTGATAGTCATCGGAAAACAGTGGTGCCATGCAGTGAGCTGCACTCAACAGCCAGCCACACACCGTCGCGGCATATGTCAGCGCAAACAATTAGTACAACGTCCAGATGTGAAACATAACATTCACTGTGAACATAACGTACACAATCCATTTTTAAGACTGAATAGCCGGCGCAGTCTGCTGCTTGTCCAATGTCGTGCTATGCCATTTGCATAGTCTGTCTGCAACAACAATTATCTCAATGAGCGTGAGCGCTCACAGGGCACTGACCGGTGATGTGGGCGAGCGTGAATGCTCCACTGCGCGAGCGGCCAGCAGGCTGTCAGAACGGTGGCCGGCGACCTTGTCGAGGGTGTGTGACAGATAGGACCTGACATGAACGAAACTTACAGAAGGTGTGTGACAGATCTGATCTGACATGGACCGGTGACTTTGTAGATGGTGTATGACATCTGACATGGACAGACCGGTGACCTTACAGAGAGTGTGTTACAGATCCGACCTGGACGGACCGGTGACCTTACAGAGGGTGTGTGACAGATCTGACCCGGACGGACCGATGACCGTACAGAGGCTGTGTGACAGCTCTGACCTGGATGGACCGGTGACCTCGTAGAGGGTGTGACAGATCCGACCTGGACGAAAGGCATAGGAAAGCGGCGACTTGTCTCGGGCCGCAGCATGTTTCAGTGGAAGTGACTTTAAAGATGGTGATCAATCGATGTTCTGGAGATCGACGCCGACCAATTAACGAATTCCGTGGACCAGACCGGACGTAAGTCTGGGGATAGGGGATAGTCAGCGCATATGGAAGTGTCTAGAACTTCGCAGTGGAATCAGTGAATATTTTAGCAACCTGGACCACTGATGTTGGAAACATAAGGATTGAGATAGCGTTAGCGATAGCGATAGAGATAGAGATAGAGAGTAACACACAAACACACACACATACACACACACACAGCGAGAGAGAGAGAGAGAGAGCCAGATCCAGAGCCAGAGCAAGAGCCAGAGCCAAAGCCAGAGCCAAAGCCAGAGACAGAGACAGAGACAGAGACAGAGACAGAGACAGAGACAGAGACAGAGACAGAGACAGAGACAGAGACAGAGACAGAGACAGAGACAGAGACAGAGATAGAGACAGAGACAGAGACAGAGACAGAGACAGAGACAGAGATAGAGACAGAGACAGAGACAGAGACAGAGCCAGAGACAGAGCCAGAGACAGAGTCAGAGACAGAGACAGAGATAGAGACAGAGACAGAGACAGAGACAGAGACAGAGACAGAGATAGAGACAGAGACAGAGACAGAGACAGAGCCAGAGACAGAGCCAGAGACAGAGTCAGAGACAGAGACAGAGACAGAGACAGAGACAGAGACAGAGACAGAGACAGAGACAGAGACAGAGACAGAGACAGAGACAGAGCCAGAGACAGAGACAGAGACAGAGCCAGAGACAGAGTCAGAGACCAGACTCTCCAAGACGCTCCACCACTTCTCATCTCAAGAAGAGAAGCAGATTGATGTCGACGTAAGCTCTCCCAGTGATGGCATTTATTGTTTTGGCCGGGGGGAATGACATAATGACTGGTGTCTTGTCAGCACTTTGCTCACAATGCAGGGCATCACCCGTCCAACTAGTGCTAATGACGAGGAGGAGAAGGAAAATGCCGTTCATTATGAGGCGCTGTCGGCGTAGAAGCGTGGTATGATGCCGTTGACTGGTTGTTCCACAGCAATCCGCTCACAGTGCAGAGCATCACTCCATTACATTGTGATAGTGATGACGACGATGCAGTAGACTCGTGGCATGACAATTTCGGTGCAGGCGCAATTGGTCCTACAACTTAGGTAGAGCGGGGTCCTTCCTTGGCCCCGACGACCGTTGAGTGATGCTACAGGTGAGCCATGCGCGAAAATAAACGACCTGTAACCCGCGAACTGCCGTTGCTCGATCGACCCCTTCCATCTGCCTGGGGAAGGGGACGGGGAATTTTGCCCTCCTCCAACTTGTGTGCTAAACCACATAGAGAAACGCGGCTGTCAACGAGGCGCATAATTGCCCTTCATCTGATTCGTGGTGCAGCGATATTTTGTTCACTTTACATCACTGACCCTCGAAGTCCACCGAATGAGGTCAACGTAACCGTGTCGCCGACTGAGGGGGTTATTTTGCTGGTTTCCGACTCTTAGCCGTCAACCTAGTGATATTTTCGGGTACGCTATCACATACCTAGCAAGCTGCGCATGTGGTGAACAACATGACATTATCAAAATTCTACTTCTAACTCAGATCACGCGTACGAGGCGTGTGGATTGGTTGGTTGGTTATTGGTGTTACGACACCTCGACCGTTGAGTCATGTAGCGTCGCCAATCTCTCACGCCGATTGGTCGCGGGCGAAGAGTAGCGCCAGGTGACGAGGTGTGTGGAGTAGCACAGGTTGCCGTATTAGAGCGCAATTGTATCGTAACTTCCAACCTGCAACAACACGGTGAGGAGGCAATGACGAATGGACTATGAGTGATGCGCTGAACATATGATGCCCAACGACTTGGTGAGGTGCCATTTAATAACATTTAACCGAAGAAGTTCTTAGAAATAGATTAGTCCGAATTCTCACCGAAGTGATTTATAGACCAGGGTTATATTGCGAACAGAGCTTGTTGGGTGACACCTGGTCCCAACACCCGATCCACGAATTTCAGTCCAATGGAAGAATGTTGACCGATAGTCTAACGTGCCGTCAATGCACCGACATGGCCTCCCTTGGTAGGCCGTTCCGGCCTTATCGGGGCAGTTGTCAGCTGACGCACCCGGCCGGGGGCTAAATGCGAACACGTGAAGCGACTCGAACCCTGTCTTGCCAGGCCAGGGGAAGACCAGCGCGGGTCAACGTTCCAACCAACTGCGCCGCCGGGGCGGCAGATTTAAGGAGCACTTCCACCTGAACACAGTTTCCGCTACATGATATTAGTTGTTTATAGTTGCTACACTATATCTAGTTCTACAATGTATGCGTTTTGGGGACAGAAGGAGCGGTTAATTCCAATTGAACATCGCATGCTACCCTAGGCACTCATTTGTTGCAAAAAGATCAAATTTAATCACACCAGGCCATTTGGATGTGATCAGACTCACCAAATCGCTCCAAACCTCTGGCGATGAGCGTGTGACCCGTAACAGACATACCCGAGTACAACAAGCAATTCGTTCTGAACATGTGCAGAACCAGGACAGGAAGCAGTCCAGATAGCTGGACGAAAGTAAATAATGCTATAGAGTGGCGAGATAATTGCCGATTAACCGATTAAAGCTGGCTTGTCATGGGCCGATAATAAATGAGGAGTGTAAGAGTGCGCTAAGCAGCATGATATATATATATATATATATATATATATAGTGTACCCGAGCTTTTGGCTTTTCTAAATAATTATTGTAGCATTTCATGTCAGATTTAAGCAATTTAGTAGTTCCTTATATGCAACTTACGAAATCATGAACGAGGAAAAGCGAGTATGGAACTTCCTTGTAACGCAACGAAGAGGGTTATTTACTGTCTTCCAAAGCAGAGAATCAGGGGCAATTAAAGAACGAAATAGCAATTTCCTTGTTAAATAAAGTACGCAAAGGTGATGATATGGTCATAGTAAACATATTGATGGAGATGCTAGATATAAATTTTGGTGTTGCTTGTAATAGTGCAATACATGTTAGATTCATTGGCACTAATATTGGAACCACCGCTGATATTCATTATGTTGATGAAGAACGGGAACATACAATTTGAATGGCATTCCATTGAACACAAAATGCAATCAACTCCGTCGAAAATGAATAATTATTTTGAAACATTTCAACTTCGGTGAGGATATTGTCCACGGGGTCAAACTATTGGTAACGCCATGGAAATCACAATTATAACCAATGGTTGCGCAACCAGCTGGTTTCTGGTTCAGAGCGGAACACCAAGTTAAGATCATAGTAATTCAAGCAACGGGTATAAATCTGGTGAAAGAAATGGTAACGTCGGCAGAAAACTTCAATGTGCTTCAACTTCGTAAGTACACTACGTCCTTCAAACGAAAATGTTCAGTCATGTGAAAATCCAAAGCAAATAATAAAGGAGCTTGGCTGGATTTCTTATGGGTGAAGGCGTTAACTTCGAAGTCAACTTATGTAGCATGGGAGGCAACGATGAAAAAAAACAGAGCAATATGCACTTCTCCCGTGGTATAAATAACTGCACATAATTGGCGCTTAGGTTAATTCACAAAATTCGCAAAATTTTGAACAAATGTAAACAACACTACGCATGTACCAGATAATAAACGCAGCGAGATTGGACGAGTAATTGGATACTTATGGTGAACAAAAACTTCAATAACTTTGCTATTAATTTACTGACGTCAGCTTCTCAGACTTTAACCGAAATTATTCCTGTGATGCACATAAACGTGATAAAGATTCGTTAGAGAGGACGATCTCCAAAAGTAGAGAATATATGTACCGGAAACGAACGCAGATTAAGGTGGCTTAAATATTGCGGACTTAAAGCCATCGAACCGAGCAAGTAGACTCGCGTGGATCGGAAAAACAAGCGGTAAATAACGGAACACATCTGATTTGGTTTCATGCAGGGCTTAAAGCTTCGATGGTGAATGTAGGCAATATGAGCTATCTATGGCGGACATTGGATAAAATATCAGTCGACACCGCAGATTTGTTTCAGCATGTTTTCTCCTTTGGTACAGCTATAAGAATGATTTCGAGGAACATCTTCACTTAGTATGTAGGGGTTAGTGAAGCAAAACCACTTTGGAAGAGGGCACGAGGATATTTTAAGCGGCGTATGTACTAATGTACTGAATGTACTAATGTACAATATATACTAAGATGCACCGATGTACCCTCGAATGGAATAACGTACTATACATACCATGATGCACCAATGGGTACTTGAATGTAATAACGCACTGCACATACTAAGATGCACCAATGTACCCTATAATGCAATAATGCAACAGTAACTGTAATAATGCAAACGCACACGACCATGAACACCGCTCATGTCGCAAAAAGGTCACGATGCACTCACTTGGTCAGCGGTCGGATGGAGAGCGGGAGCGTTTTTCCCGCTCTGGATCAGCGGCAGGCGAGCGTCGCCGACGGCGAATCACTGCCAGCGGCCGATGCCAGCCGTGCTTCGTTTAGCCGAAACACCACCCAGAGCGCCGTTACCGGGCCGCGGAGGAACATCGGCCGGCCTGAGCGAGCGTCCATTATCGGCCAACGACGCCCCGGGGCGTCCGGCCGACGCCGGCCCTGATCCGCGCGCGCCGGCAGTGGTCGTGCACCGAGTGTGGATGGCGGTCCGAGCGCCCCGATCATCTTTTTCTGCCGCGCTTTTAGTTCACGTGCGCCGCGGCTTTTCGAACGGCCTGTTCGCTGAGTTGAGGGTGCTACTGCTGAGTTGGATACTGGCTCAGCGAAGATGAGGAGACGGGGAGAAGCGGCGGTGGGGTTGTCGATGGGGGACCCCCGCTCGCTAGTAATGTCTTTGTTAACTGGAGCGTTTTTAGCTGGCGGTGCCGCTGTTCACCACTGACCGACACACACTTGAAAGCAGTAAATATTAAGTCGAGGTGGGTGTGAGAGAGTAGGCAGGTGGATAGGGAATAGGCTACCATCTGACCATGCTTGAGCGACTGGCATATTCACGAACATATGCTGCTGATGACATACGATTAAGAACTGGATTAGCCAACCGAGGTGGGTCTTCCTCGGATACGCCCATATTTAACCAGGAGCCAGTTTACGTCAAACCTTGTACGTGCTGGGTGTACTGGGGATAATGCTGGGGGTAAATGAGATCGATGTATGTATGACTTCTAACAGAAACCCAGTGTCGCGAAGTTGTGAATTCGGAAACGTATTCGTGTTCGAATTCGCGCTCTTTCGAGAAGATGATCGGTGTGACTTTGACGAATTGATCGGAAGTCAGAATTCGTGTCAGAGAATCTTGGGTTCGATTCTCGGTCACTCTGGGGTTCTGTTTTCCTCCCGTACTCGCAGGCGTTTGGAGTGTCGCCACTGCTCACTATCTTGTGAGCATGTGCAAATCTAAATATTTCTAAAGTAGATAGTGGAAGTGCTAATGAAAAACGAGATTTCTGTGGAACACTTCTCATTCACTAACAAGGAGTTAGCGTGGGGAAGTAAGCAAAGGTTACGGTGACGCCATGGGAAGGAGAAATTAATTTTCTCCAAAATAAGCTCCACAGGCCTTTACATATTTCCATACATAGCCATGGTCCAAAAATCTCTGATTCCAAATTGCTCCCACAAACCTTGGTCGAATGCCAGCCACGTATGGCCTCATCTGACCGTTGGGTATCTCGGATTCAGCACCTCTGCAGCCTTTCTGGGCACAGAAGCAACACACAGATAGACACACGAAACGGGTCGGCATATCTGGGATCCGGCACCTACGTGGCCTTTTTGGCGCAGAGGCTACATAGCTAAGTACACGGAACGGATAGGCATATTGCGCTTTATCTGTGGACTGTCGTGGCCGATGAGCCACGCTTTCCACCGCGCCTACCATCGCCAGGCTCTGACTAGCTCGGGGTGTAGATTTCTTCCGCGGCGTTCCGCTCGGGAGGAGAGCCTGGCACCGCGCTCGCATTGTCTCGTGATCGATGGCACTGTCTCCGGTGGGCGTACCGGGCCACCATTCCGAAATAATTCACCTCGAGTCGCCGGCGCCGCTCACAGGCACGACGCAGCTCCGCGGGCGGTCGATGCGAGTTAAAACAAAAAGCCAGCCACTTCCGGCCTAGTATACATCATAACACGCGCGGCGGGTTCATCCTAGTGCACAGAATCGCAGGCGACGTATGTGTCACCTCGCGTCGCATGGTCGGCTTGGTGGCTCACGTTTGGCGCGAGTGGAGCCAATGTTTGGCGCGGACAATGGAGCAAAATGGCGGGATTGAAGGCAATTACCGCATGTTGAGGCTGACATGATACGCGAGTCCTTGGGGAAATCATGCGGTCGAAGACGTGATAGCACATGTGTATCATGGCTGGCTCTTCTTTGGATATTGAGCGAATAGCTCCGAAGAGCGTGAGGCAGGAAGTACAATTCGAAATTGTCATACAAAGTTCAAAGCGGGAAACCTAACGCGATGCTAGCAGGTGAAATACTGGACTATTAAAAATGCAAAGCTACGGATACTTGAGAAAATTGGCGACGACGGACTTCACACCCCCTGACACCTTGCAAACTTCCGGTGCGACTGTCGTGCTATGTAGCCCAAGCAAAACACCGCCACAACCAAATAGCATGCAAGCCAACAGTAGGTGTACTTTAAGGTTGGACTATAAAACTGATAACGCGGCGCGTGCAGTAATAATATAAATTTGGTTGTGATCGTTATGCGCCACGATTTCGAATGGAGAGCTTTATTTGGTCATAATACCAACAGGCTATATTAAATTAGCCATCAAGCAGCTTTATCGGCCTTTGGCAGGCGCTGCGTTAAACTTGATCTAGACACCAATTGCATTGGAGCAGTTCGAAAAACGCTCAGTCACCAGTTCCCTCCGGAAGGCTGACATTTACAAGATCGTAGAGGAATATGCACCACACAGTGGTGTTCCTGACAAGAACCAACCCAAAAGGCTGCCGTCGCTCCGCAAGAACACTCGACAATATCGAGTCAGGTCAGCGGCAGCGACGGGACGAAAAGCATCGCTAAGATGATGGACACGCAGAACGGAGCTGGTGCTTTCATCCCTTCGGAGCGTCACGAGGCTGGAACTGAAGCTTCATCCTTATCGCAACCAGCTTAAGCACAACTCGACGAGCGAGGACAAGGCCGGGAGAGTGGAAACGTGCCGATGGTTCGGAAGCCAGGCAAGCAGCGACTCCTGCTAGTTCAGCCGAGTGTGATTATCAGACGAGGCACATTTTTATCTCGACGGACACATCAATCGCAAGAACTGTGTTCCGGAGTGCATCAAACCCGAAGGAGTGCAAGAAGAATCCATGCACGGAATCCATCCGGACCATCTTGACTCGAAGAGGAAGCCGAAACAGCGCCGGTCAGCACAAAGCGGTATCACAAAATTCCCCAGACGTTTTGGGGACACGCCAAACGCCAGAAGGGCAGTCATCGCAACGTGACTGCCCATCTTGGTATATTATCGTAGTGGCCCCCTCTCCCTCGAGAGAGAGAAAAGCAGAGAGGCAGAAAGGCGGAGAGGCAGTGGGGCGAAGAGACAGAGAGAATGATAGAGAGTGCATCGCAGTGCATGTTTACCCGAGCCCTTCTGTGTAGACTGCATATAATCTGCTATGAGTTTTGTTCCTAGTTCGTGCATGACATCTTGCCACTCCCATAGCGCAAGGGGTGTTAGCGGTGAATTAGCGCGATACCTTTTCTACAAGTGTTTCCAAACGTAAAGTGTCAGCGAGGTGAGATCGATAAAATAATGTTACAATTGATTGCATCTCATGATTAACACCAGAGTTGACAATTCTTGCTTCCCACATACCTCTTAGGTTACTTTAAATAAATGATTTTCAACAATCAAGAGTTTTGAAGCTTACCTACCACCTGTGTAGAACCAGTAAAACCTACGAGATCTCAATGCCCAACACGTCATTCTAAATTGTGTTGGGCTAACAACACCTTCCGAATTACTACATTTTGACCCATAGGTCAAGGATATATAAGTCGGGATGTTAATCCCCCTTTGGAAACTTCCGAAATAGAGCATAGAACAATACTTTCCAAGGACTAAGAGAAATGGACGTCAAATCTCGTTTCAGCATGCAAATCAAATTCAGAATGATTCGTAATCCCTGTAAGGTCATCTCAGGTCGAGTTTGGCCCACAATTTCAAATATGCCTAAATGGATTAATGGTCTATGTAGATAAGCATGCAAACTGGTTTGTCTCCATCCTACCATACTCAGAAGTAGTCATTTGGGGACAACAAGAGAGACTATTCGCCGTCAGCACGCGTTTTCAGCGGAAACAGCGCTGCATATGACGTCATAGGCCGGCTACTTAACATCTTATCATTGAATGTGTTATCTCGTAAGGTTCGCGAGTGATGCCCCATTAGATGTGACAAGAGTGTGATGTTAACTCACGCTCTATCACGTGATCGCGACAACAAAATATTAAAGAGGTTGCGTTAGCCCCTTGTACTTGCGAGCGTTAACAAAGAGCCAGTGCCAAGAGCCCGGCTAAGAACCATTTCCGCTGTGTCAGACCAGTGCGTCCAATCAGCATGGTTCTTAATGCTGCATGTTACTTCTGATGCACGGCCATCTATGTTTCGCCACGTACTTTACTTATGGCCAACACGACACACACCACCAAGGTTCTACGGCGAGACAGTGGGTCATCTGCATGCACACACGACGGTGTGACAGCTGCGGTGAGCGAGAGCCGGCCACGTGACCCGCAGCACTCAGTACTCATGACGTACCCAGTACTCACGCTCAGTACTCAGTACTCATGCTCAGTACTCACACATGACCTGCACGTACACACGATGTCGCGACAGCTGCGACGAGCGAGAACCGGCCACGTGACTCGCAGTACCGAGTACTCGTGACGTACGCTGTCCTCATGACGTACTCAGCACTCATGACGTACTTAACACTCATGACGTACTCAACACTCATGACGTACTCAGTACTCATGACGTACGCTGTCCTCATGACGTACTCAGCACTCATGACGTACTTAATACTCATGACCTACTCAGCACTCATGACGCACACAACACTCATGACGTACCCAGCACTCACGACGCACACAACACTCATGCCGTACTCAACACTCATGACGTACTCAGCACTCATGACGTACACAACACTCATGACGTACCCAGCACTCACGACGCACACAACACTCATGCCGTACTCAACACTCATGACGTACTCAGCACTCATGACGTACACAACACTCATGACGTACCCAGCACTCACGACGCGCTCGGCACTCATGCTCAGTACTCACACATGACGCGCAGCCGGACCACGTTGCTGATGCTGTTGCCCTCAGTGTTGACGGCGCGGCACTGGTAGGAGCCGGCCGAGTGGCGCGACACGTTCTGCAGCAGCAGCACCGTGTTGGAGCTGATCACCACGCCAGAGTCGCGGCTCGCCGTCACCTCCACGCCCTGTGCCAGGTCAGGTCACGCCGTCACACGGCGGCCGGGGGGGGGGGCGGACACAGCCCGAGTCGCGGCCCGCCGTCACCTCCACGCCCTGCGCTAGGTCAGGTCACGCCGTCACACGGCGGCCGCGGGGGGGGGGACACAGCCCGAGTCGCGGCCCGCCGTCACCTCCACGCCCTGTGCCAGGTCAGGTCACGCCGTCACACGGCGGCCGGGGGGGGCGGACACAGCCCGAGTCGCGGCCCGCCGTCACCTCCACGCCCTGCGCTAGGTCAGGTCACGCCGTCACACGGCGGCCGCGGGGGGGGACACAGCCCGAGGCGGGCGGACACGGCCCGGCGGCACCGTCGGAGGTGGGAGATCGTGCGGTCGTGGTCGAGCGCGAGCGTCAGCGTTTGGCCCGCTGTGATCTCCCCGCCCCGTGACAGCGGGGAGGCGAGCAGAGCAGAGCTTCAGAGCATCACGAACTGTTAGTTATCTGGGCTTAGGGGCGCTTCGACTGCTTCTGTCATACAGCGCCCAAGCAGCGCCCAAGCATCACGAACTGCCCGGTGACAATCGGCTATGGTGTATGCACGTTAATGTGAACGTGGACGCCAGGACAAAAGGGCTACATAGGCTGACATTTGATTTTCGAAGCGAATGACTTCGATTTGGACAAGCATCACACATACGAAGCCCCAACAGCTATGGTGTTGACATAGTGCATGCTCTGCACATCCACACATAGGCCATCTGGATGCAATTTCTACTCGAGATCCATCCGCAGTTTAAATTTTAACAAGATGGCGTTACATCCACGGATAACAATCTCATCAATTTCAGGCCCATTATCGATAGAGACGACTCATTTCTACTTCGAACCTTCATCAGCAGAATCTTTTGAGGTTTCCCGCGCCTTTGATCAGAATGGAAAGGAAAACATTAGCATGGGGAATTAGTATAGCAAAGCAGAGCAATCGTATTCCAGGAAACTTCCGGAGCACTCGGCAGCATGGGCTGAAATATGATGGTGTGCCGCATTTCGGCATCAGATATCTTCAGTAAGGCGCACCGCCACCGGGCCATAGACGTCCTCAACCGAACTCCAGGATTCCTTTCATTGCAGTTTAGAGTGTTCTGAAGTGGAACCCATGAATACCTTCATATTGCGATACGGGTTCCTCCAGGATTCCTTCCACTGCAGTCTACAGCATTCTCAGATGAAACCCATGAACACCTTCACATGACAACATGGGTCCCTCCCCATGAATACCTTCGCATGGCGATACGGGTGGGTCCCTCCAGCAAGACCCAGCTGCATGTGTGAAGGGGAGGAGAGGGGGCTGCATGTGGATTGTGGTAGCTGCCATCTGTCACGAAAACGCTGTAGCTTTTATCCAGCATGCACACTATTCTAGTATGGAATTCTTCTTTCGTCAGTCCAGCGTCCTAACGGAAGTTCTTCGTCGGTTTCCCGTAGTGTTTGTGCTCGGTAGTCGATAACAATGCGATGCTTCCATTTCTTATCGTGCTGTAGTAGCTCTACCTACCGTACACTTATATATCTGGACATACTTGGCTGGTACTTGTGCTTCCACATCTTTCGAGGCTATTAGGCACAGAAAATAGGAAAATATAACTTAGGCGTTCAGGAGCTTTTGCCGTGTGGTTTAATCACCGGAGATCAGAAGGGGAGAGCAGCTGCATTTGCTCGGCACTAGCATCTGACAGGCGCGGAATTTTTCCCCTCATCGCTTTGCTCTCAATTGAGTTGGGACCGCGCAACAACGCCGGAAAGTTTGCCTATCGCCTCCCCCACCGTCGCAACATGCGTGACCTCGGAAGGACAGCCGTCCGCTAAGCGTAGTCCAAACATCACCAGCAAACTCAAACATGGCCACTCTGTGTCGACCGGCCGTATTTGCTCGTGCATTCACCGCTGCGATGGTGTTTCTCATTGTTCACCTGAAGTATGGCAGCTACGGATTGTTTCCATACGTTCACTTGCGGTGTTAGTAGCCACGGTGTTGCTTCTCATTGTCAAACTGTGGCGTCGGCAGCTACGATACTGTTTCCCATGCATTCACCTGAGCTACTGGTAGCTACGGTGTTGTTCTTGATGCGTTCACCTGACGTGTTGGTAGCTACGGTGTTGTTTTTCATGCGTTTACTTGCGGTGTTGGTAGCCACGGTGTTGTTTCTCATCGTTCAACTGCGGTGTCGGTAGTTACTGTGGTGCTTCCCATGCGTTCGCCTGCGGTTTTGGTAGCTACAGTGTTGTTTCCCATGCGTTCATCTGTCGTGTTGGTAGCTACGGCATTGTTTTCCATGCGTTCACCTGCCATGTCATTACCTTCGGTGTTTTCTCATGCGTTCACCTGCAGTGTTGGTAGCTACGATGTTGTTTGTCATGCATTAACCTGCATTGTTGGTAGCTACGGTGTTGTTTGTCATGCGTTCACATGCGGTGTTGGTAGATATGGTGCTGTTTTCATGCGTTCACCAACGGTGTTGCTAGCCATGGTGCTGTTCCGCATTGGTCACCTGCGGTGTCGGTAGCTACAGTGTTGGGCCTCATACGTTCACCTGCGGTGTTGTTTCTCATTTTCACCAACGGTGTTGTTTCTCATGTGCTCACCTGCGGTTCTGGTAGCTACGGAGTCGGTTCTGAAGCGCTCTCCTGTAGTGATGGTATCTGCGGTATTGTTTTCCATGCGTTCACCTGCCGTATTGGTAGCTACGGCATTGCTTTCCATGCGTTCACCTGCTACGTAGTCAGCTACGTGACTAGTTGCTGGCATATCATGTGGAATCCAGAGTCTACGTCGGCTGGCGTGCGGCGGGGCCTTTTTTGTGGCCGATCGTGGTGTCGGGGATATCCGTGAGGCGGTGCGGGTCGCCTCAGGTCGATGGAATGCCGTGCCGACCTGATTAGGGCGTCCAGGCCGGCGGAGCCCCACCGCGCGGTGATTATGGACGTGTTGGCAGCATCGATGACGGCCGGACGGTAGCTGAGGCCTCGCACCAGCGGTACTGGCTGTCGACACCGCTAACTAGCGGTACTGGCGATCGACACGGCTAACTATCGGCACTGGCTGTCGACACCACTAACTAGCGGTACTGGCTGCCAATAACGCTAGCTAGCGATACTGGCTGACGACACCGATAACTAGCGGTACTGACTGCCGACACAGCTAACTATCGGTACTGACTGTCGACACGGCTAACTATCGGTACTGACTGTCGACACGGCTAATTATCGGCACTGGCTGTCGACACGGCTAATTATCGGCACTGGCTGTCGACACCGCTAACTATCGGCACTGGCTGTCGACACCACTAACTAGCGGTACTGGCTGCCAATAACGCTAACTATCGGTACTGGCTGTCGACACGGCTAATTATCGGCACTGGCTGTCGACACGGCTAACTAACGGTACTGGCTGTCGACACGGCTAATTATCGGCACTGGCTGTCGACACGGCTAACTAACGGTACTGGCTGTCGACAAAGCGGTACTGGCTGCAATAACGCTAACTATCGGTACTGGCTGTCGACACGGCTAATTATCGGCACTGGCTGTCGACACGGCTAACTAACGGTACGGAACGGTGTGGATTAGTTCCGTCGATTGCGACGATGCCGTCTCGTTGTGTGTCGATTGGCTGGTTGGGCCCCGCGGGCTGGCGTCTCGCTCGTTGGCTAGCTGGCTGGACTGGACAAGGCCTGCTATAAGTGGCGTGACTTATTGGCCGGTCAGACGTGGCTTGACTGGCCCTGTTAACTGGGCGGCTGGTCAACTGATTCGTGTGATGCAGCCTGTGTCAACTGATGCAGGCTGTGTGTGTGCTGAACCAACCAATCAGCCGGTTTTGCTCAGCTGGCCAGCTCAATGGTAGACGGCATTGGTGCAGAGAAGCGGATCTGGTACTGATAGCGTCTCTGTCTGCACCCAGCCCCGCCCGCCGTATGGAGCTTGACAAGTCCAGCACGGCGTAGCCTCTGCTTGGGGCCAGGGGCATATCCTGGATTTTTGTAAGGGGGCCTGATAAAAATTGCAATGGAACAGAAGCCGCTTTCGGCGCGCTTCGCGTGTCGACAATTTCTGATTTTGTATGGTGCAAATCCACAAATTTCTTGTTTCATCTAGTGTATTTCCGTTGCTAAGGGAAGCCGTGCCCGAGCCCCACTTTGGCTGCGCCTCTGCTTAGAGCTGGCCGTGGGATGGGCGCGCAGTTACCTAAGCAACACTGTGCATACCCGAACCCAAAACTGACCCCACCTGACCCGGAACTGACCTCGTGAAACCAGGTGACCTGCATCGGTGGCGGGTTGGCAGACACTTTGCACTCGAAGAAAACGCCCATGCCTTCTTTCACGTTGTCGGCTTTGATCATTGGACTGAGAACCAACGTGGTGACGGGCGCAACTGAAACAGAGACCAGGTCAAGTGAGGTCGAGGTCGTCAGAGCATGGCGTGGCAGTGGTCGGCACGCTGCCAGACAGTTCGGGCGTCGGTAGTTCAGCGGTCAAGCTGAGCGGCTGGCACACCAGAAGCACGGGGTTTGATTCTCCGCGATGCCCGCCCTTCCTGCCGGGGTGAGAGCCGGGTCACGCCATATGGTCCCAGCTGCCGAGTGCGTCGTAAAGCCACAATCCAATCCACTGTCGGACATCTCGCAACTGGAACTGGAACTGGAACGTGTATGGAGCGGTGCATGCGTACGTAATTATATGAACTTCTGATACCATGCACACATGCAAACATCCTGAGCGTCATATATTTCGTTTATTTATTGTGCTCTGATTTTAGCTGCGATATTTCGATGGAATAACGGGAGTTGTAACACTATCGGAAAACGATCATTGTTTTAGCCATGACAATCCTTTCTTTTCAATATTGCTGGACTTTCAGCTTGCTTTATCTTGTTGCTCGCGCACAAATGTACCCTCCCACTACCACGCACAAGATACATAAACCACACAGCAGTGGTTCAACTGTTTCCAACTGCTGTGCGGTGGCGTCGCGCGAGCGTTCTCTCCCGCCTCTCGCCATTCTCACGTAGAGGACGTTAATCCGAGAGCCTGACCAGTAAAGAAGCGCTCCGACGGCGCAGAGCGAGTCGGTGCATTCGTGGCTCGCCACCAAGCCTAGGGAACCAGCCCAGGCAGGTCATGTGCGGGAGGCCATCGTCACGGGTGCAGGTCGAACGGCACAATCCTGCGCGTGGGCAACCGAGGGAACCTGCCCAGTTGCTGCCATCCATCGGGCAGCGGCCGACCGGGGAGGCGTCCCTGACCACATGGGGCTTCGGATCTCTGACCACATGGGGCTTCGGATGTCTGACCACATGTGGCTTCGGATGTCTGACCACATGGGGCTTCGGATCTCTGACCACATGGGGCTTCGGATCTCTGACCACATGGGGCTTCGGATCTCTGACCACATGGGGCTTCGGATCTCTGACCACATGGGGCTTCAGATCTCTGACCACATGGGGCTTCGGATCCCCTACAACCATGTGCAGACGCACTAGCGCCATGTGCCTTCAATACTATGAAAGTGAACACATCTAGACAGACATGCATTGCATTGAAAGTTGTGCATGTCACGTACGAGAACAGGAAGCACGTATTAGATATACACATCTATCTTGACTTGCCGGTCGACGATAAATATATTTAGTGCGTGTTGAGCGATGGATCGGCTGGATCGGGGATAAATCGTCGTCCATTTGGGGTCCACTGAATGATGATATATCTGTCAGATTTTGGTCGAGTAACGACTTTGCTGACTACACCAGCTTTTTATAGGATACACCGCCATGGCAACATCAAAAAAAGAAAATGACACAAATACTGTTCTGCTGTTGGTGCTGGTAGAGGCTGTTCTGCTGTTGGTGCTGGTAGTCCTCCTTATGCAGCAGCTGGGTGTGCTAAGCTAAAGTCAGCATAAAACACCATAAAAAGAGCTTAATGAATGCGGTTATGATGGCTCCAGTGCTGCAGAAGCACGATCGCATAGAGAGCAAAGGAGCCAGAAGACTTATCAGCCTACTGTAACTAGCTCTCCCAGTATAGGAGCATAGGATCCAGATGACTTACCAAGCTGCTACAACTAGGTCTCGCGATAGAGGAGCATAGGAACCAGAAAATGTATCCAGCTACAAGCAACTAGCTCTCCCGTCAGCCCGTAAAACATTGTATTGTCTTGCATTGCATTGTATCGTCGGTGAAAGCGAATTTCCGAATTTCAGAAAATATGGTTCGAGGGCAGGTTGGCACAACTATCAATTTAGGAAACAGGACGGATTTACGTACGATACATCAAGAGTTAAGACGCATGCTCCGAATTTGGCGGAGTAATACGATTTGAAACGCGCGCATGACATTGGGCGGAGGAGCCCCATTTAATGCGCGTGCACCACGTTGGGCGGAGGAGCCTGATTTATGACTGGTGCTCCACATTGGGTGGAGGAGTCTGATTTAAGATTCGTGCACCACATTGGGTGGAGTAGCCTGATTTAATGCGCGTGCACCACATTGGGTGGAGGAGTCTGATTCAAGATTCGTGTACCACATTGGGCGGAGTAGCCCGATTTAATGTGCGTGCACCACATTGGGTCGAGGAGTCCGATTGCGTTCGCGTGCACACACATGACGGAGGAGCCCGACCTAAGAAACAGTGCCGGCTATGTCGGCACGAGCGCCTCGAAAACTAATCCGCTTTAGTCGAATTGCGTTGCAGTCCCGGACGGGCCCGTCAACCAAACCTTTTTGACGTCCTGCTGGTGGTCGGCTGGTCGACTTTGCACCTCCACAGTATATTTCTGCCATTACTCTGTTCGATATTTACCAACGAATTTCAAACATTGCTGTTGCATGGGATGTGAGCATCAATTTGGAATACAGTCACAAGAAGTCATTACTACATCCCTTCCTGTCTGTAACATGTCGAAAATCAGGACAATGTCGGCGGACTTGCTCCCATGCCCCTCCGGTGGGAGTGCTAGGGGATGTTTTGGCATCCTATGATTATTATGCATGGTATTAGATAGCATATATAGGTAAGCAGTGTGTAACTTAGTGGAACACAAATTAGTGGAATTAAAACACTGAAGGTCAATTGTTCCTTTGATGACAAGGCTGATATATCGTTCAGTCCGATTGGATGACATAAGCCAATGCCAAGAGTTAGACGTGAGCAAAGACATAGTTTCAATGAACCGGACCCATAGTTCCAATAGTCAGTATGAACTGTTCTGGTAGCACAATGACAATACTGCCAATGTACAAAGCATTCTATTCATATCTGGTTAATTAGTATTTGGCCCTGTTGAGACTGACATAAATTATAGAATTGAAAGCCATATTGCGTTGCTCAAGTCAATAGTTATCTGAGAATGGGCACATACTCCCTCAGCAACCTCCTGCTATGCGTTCGAGGCATTCTTGAAGACAAGAGATCTACTGGATTCGAATTTTCAGACTATAGTGTATCACTTCCATACATTTTGGTGAGCGAAATGTATTCAGGTCATCCAGGCAAACGTCAAAATGACGTCACGATCGCGATCTACTTTGTGCCGTGCACTGTGTAACCCGTCTCCGATTCTCACAATCTCCCGTGAAAATGTTATACCACAACATCACTACGATCAAATTCGAGTCTATCTGACGGTCAGTTTGGATATTCGTGAAATAGGGGCATCGTAGATGTGCAGGTTGACGTTTTCAGCTGCATCCGAACACTGATTGTTCATTGCGAGTGAGGATGAAATCGGAGCGAGTCTACTCCCGTATATGCATGAATGATGTGCATGTGAGTGACTAGACCTGTCCTCGTCCGACCCCACCAGCACGCAATGAAAACTTTTTGTTTACAGCGTTCCAGTTCTGATTTCTTTGCCAGAATCAGACTTGCTTTTTGCGTTGGCTCTCACCAACTTTCATCCCAACATTCCGTCCGAAGTACTCGCAATAATTGGCCAAAGAGAGGACTGCATGTTCACGTTTGTTGTGACTGTTCCTCCGTCCACCGTGTGGATTCCACCGGTGACGGGTCACGTGATCACAGCACGTGACGCGAGCCGTACGTTTTTGGGCAGATCGGCCCATCAGACCAGGATACTGTTGCAATAAACGCAATAAGATGATCATCGACAACAAACAGTTATATTTGAATGCATGCATATATATATATATGTATGTGTGTATGTTATCAGTGTGTGTTTGTGTGTGGGTGCGTTCGTGTGAAGGAGAGGGGATACGGAAGTGTTTGTATGCATGTGTGTGTGTGTGTTTTTTGTGTGTGTGTGTGTGTGTGTGTGTGTGTGTGTGTGTGTGTGCATGCGTGCATAGGGCGGTGGTGGTAGGGGGTGGGGGTGGGGGTGGGGCGTTGTCTTCTTCCTACATTTTTTGGTGGAAAATAAATCCAGGCACCCCGCTGAGTTTTCATGTACTTCATCCCTTTGTTTAAGCATGCCCATCAGCTTTGCTACCGAACCGAGACGCTGGTTCGGTGTTCTTTCTCGGGACCCGTTGCGTGCTTTTTCTAGTTTGCTGATGTGTCTTAGCATCCCATCGCATTTGTCTTAGAATTAGAGCACGTTTGTGATATTCCAACCGCTTTTCATGGTTTTGTTATTGTTTTTTATACACGGCGTTTCTAAGTGACTGGTGTTTTTTCTAAGGCGGCAATGTACTTATTTAATGCCCCGGTGCAGTTTATTTTTAGACCAATTTCGCTGTTTGCATGCCCCGGTCTGTGTTTAAGGCCCTCATGATGTAATTGCGGCTCTGGTGTAATTTGAGGGCTTTCAGTATGATTCTGAAAGCTCCAGGTGTGCTCCTTTAGGGCCCCAGCCCACATTTTAAGGCCCTACGCCTTTTGCGAGACTCGGCACGCTTTGGACTGTCCGGTATGTCGGCCTCCGCGTGTACTTTTGGGAATCCATTGTGCTTATATAGGACCCCCGTCGGGATCGACGGAGGGACACGGAACGGGGGACGGGAGTCGGTCGAGGACGGATATAGAGAGCGAGAGCGAGAGATAGAGAGGGAGAGCGAGAGCGAGAGCGAGAGGAAAGGGGTGAGAGAGAACGTGGAGCGGCGTTAAGGCTGGATGCGTCCTACAAGACCCGTTCGTCACTTTCGTTAGCAGCGCTCATTTCAGTTTCCGTGCTGTCTACATGTTAACACGCGCACGTCCGAGGGCAGATATCTGCCTCCTCCGGTTTTTCCTCATTTGCCGCCAAACTAATCGGGTTAGCAAGGCCAAACCTCGCATAGCTGTTCATTGGTCTTTTCCGCATATCCTCATACGCTTTCAATCCTGGACCATCTCAGGTCAGGTCACCAGGTCAGGCGAAGTGACCCAACTACACTCGGAGTTCTAGGTGGCATAACTTCCACAATAATTGGGCGATTGATTTGAAACTTATAACACGTCATGATCTCATTAGGGACCACAAAATTTATATCGTTTTTTTTCGTAGCATTGACCTTAGGTCAGGTCGCGGCCATTGCCTCCCCATTATTGAGCTATGGTAAAATATACAAATGTTACCTGGTTACATATTTGCGCTCGGAATGATCTCACAACGGTTGTGGCATGTAGATGGAAGCTATGCTCAATGTTACCGCTGATATTTTTGCTCAGTGACTTCACCAAGGTCATCTGAGTCCACCTGAGATCACTACACATTTCTTCGCATTATGTCGCACTGCATTAAGCTAGAAAGCTGACATTACCGTCGTTGTGCTTGTATCGCCAAGACGTGTTGATTGATAACTCATATGACCTCCCTAGGTCTTGACCTGAGGTCATGACTTCATGACCTTGACCTGAGTTTCGGTTAACCTGACCTCAAATTACACCGCCTATTGTTGGTAGCGCATTTCAAGGACTGTCGAATAGCGTTCACCGTTTGTTTCTATCTGTTATAGGTCCTGAGGTATGTGTCAATATCTGAGTCACACCTGATCTGGTCGAATTTGACATATGATGATCCAGTGACCTGAATGTTGACCTGAGCGAAAATATGACCGAAACACTTTCGATAGAGCCCGTCACCAGCTATCCAACGCCGTTTTTCGTTTGTCGCTAGCTAGCATAGTTCTAGAGATCTTAGGGGGCAGATATCTGCCCCCCGGACATGCGAAGTTGGTGCGGACCTCCAAACGTGCGAGTGTTAATACATACTGGGTGAAGTGTCCATTACAAAACTGGAGCTAGCTGTGCCTTCCTTCGATCTTCCATGAACGCCCGTCGGTACATGTACATTTGTACATCTTGGCAGTCTCGGCATGAAGAAATATAGTACTATGAATGTTGGAAATAATAATTACTCAGCTAAGCTAATTGGCCACATCAACCAGTATCCAAACAAGAAAATGATGAGTAAACAGGTAAGGAAAACCGCCGCCAATCTTGAAGCCTTTAAGCATAAATGAACTAAACACTGGAAAGGAGCTTGGAAACATACTCAGCCGCGTCGTCTAAAAAAACTCGCAAGAAAGATTCAAGTTAATTACAAACTGAAAGAGTACAAAAACAGCTCAGATGATCCTGCAACGCAAACCCGCGTAAATCACGACGACACGCACACGGTCTTGCCTCTCACATAACGCGAACTGGAGGAGTGGTCATCTGCCCCAATAGGTCACGTACACTACTGGAACTAGGAACACTAAAATTGAAAGAAGGTTTTAGCTGTAACGGCCTTGTCACAGTATGCAATATAAGACCCTATGTCAATGCCTGCTGGGTCAGATGAGGTCACCGATCGGCCGGAGTGTTGCGTCGTTGCGCCACTGCGACGACGAAACCTTTGCGGCGTCCGGCCGGCGGCAGATTGGTCGACCTTACGCCGGCACTGCTCACATCGGCACTTACATTTGGAAATATACTGGTGTCGAAAGTCGTTTTGCATGCGAAGCGTTGATCGGGCAATCACAAAGTCACAGACTTGTGATGCTCATGGATATATGAAGACAAGCTTCAGAAGTGCATTACTTGCATTGGCCATACCCCCATAAGCATATTGTGACGACTCTCCTGTCACATGAATTTCGCCTCATCAGAGGCTGATATCTGCCTAAAGTAGAAGCTCATACCTGCCTCAGAAAGTCATACCCGCCTCAGAAGCCCATACCAGCCTGAGAAGCTTCCCCGCCTCAGACATTCATACCCGCCTCAGAAGCTCATACTCGCCTGAAGCACGGATGGCCAATGCCTCGTTCAACACGCTAGTAAACTGGAGTACGATAATAATAGGCAGCCGCTTCGAATCATCGAAGGTCTTCTTGTCCACCAGCAGCTAGCTCTCATCAACGCTCACCACGATTTGAGAACAACCCCCACATTGTGCCACTCGTTTTCAAGCATTCTCATGTGCATTCCCGACTTAAATTCGTTATGGATATATTAAAAGCTAAGTTGATCTTCAAGATCCAGGAACAGCTCAATGTTAGAAGACGAAAAATGGTAAATATCTATTCCGACGTTTCGACCACAGGCCATTGGCAATGGTCTGTGGCCGAAACGTCGCAATAAACATTTACAATTTTTCTTCTTCTAACATTGAGTCGTTCCTGGAGCTTGAAGATCAGCTTAACTTTTAATATATCCACAATGATTGACCAGGAAATACGGGCATATCTGAACTACGTGCGTGACTCAAATTCGGGTGGATTTGGTGTCACACGACTTACAGCGTATGGCCAGTCGGAGGCTGTCGTGCAGGTGGGTCCCGTCGACCATGCGTGGATTGTGCGCCTGGCAACTCAGAGTCTTGTTCCGGTCGTCGAGCGACGGCTTGAACAGCAGAGTGCTGGTGCTGCTGCTGCCATCTGGTGCCGTCTGCCGATTAGGTCAGGTCAGGTTAGGTCGGGTCAGGTCAGGTCGGGTCAGGTTAGGTCGGGTCAGGTTATGTCGGGTCAGGTTAGGTCGGGTCAGGTTAGGTCGGGTCAGGTTATGTCGGGTCAGGTTATGTCGGGTCAGGTTAGGTCGGGTCAGGTTAGGTCGGGTCAGGTTAGGTCGGGTCAGGTTATGTCGGGTCAGGTTAGGTCGGGTCAGGTTAGGTCGGGTCAGGTTAGGTCGGGTCAGGTTAGGTCGGGTCAGGTTAGGTCGGGTTAGGTTAGGTCGGATCAGGTTAGGTCGGGTCAGGTTAGGTCGGGTCAGGTAAGGTCGGATCAGGTTAGGCCTGATCAGGTTGGGTCGGGTCAGGTCAGGTTAGGTCGGATCAGGTCAGATTAGGTCGGGTCATGGACGTGTCGCGGCACCTGATGTTCACGGTCAGGCAAGGTCACACATACGGGCAAGCACCAGGGGAGATGACGTCTTGTCAGTCGCGCGCGACCCGCTCTGCCACACCCAGAGGTTGAGTTAGGACGAGCCACACATTCCACACACATTGGCGGATGGTGGTGGGGCCTTTCCGGCTGAAGTCCTGCTGGCGTCCGCGCCGTTCAGACCGGCTGAGCCGGCTACCCACCGCCGGACATCACCGAGCTGCTGCGGTACAGGGTAGGGTCCGCGCTCCTCACTGACCGTAGTGCAAGTAGGCAAATACATTCCAAACACAAACTGAACACGGTCCCAGCAACACCGTCACACCGCCCGCGGACCAGCTACAGATAGGGGTCCCTCCAGGAGCGAACTACAAGTATCCGTCGGACGTCAAACGGTGCGAGCAGCAAGGGACAGTCACGTTTCACTTGCTCTAATTCTTGACAGAAAATGTGAAGTTGAAAAAAATAGCTCACCCTTCTGCTCGCCACATTCATTCTGTCTACGGCTATCGTCCCATTCCCCTCCTAAAAAAAACCTAAATGGACAATGGCGAATATCCCCCGCCACAGCGCGAAGAAGGCTTCCTGAGTAGCTTAATCACTAGATGTCGTTGCTTTAAGGCATATGACACCTAAGAACTATCCAGTTTGGTGTCTGGCACCGCACGTTTCGGCCTGGAGTTAAGGTCACATTGCAGGTGACAAGTCACACCTCCATGGTGATATGACGCGGGACCATTTGGCGTGGTCGTTCAGTATCGAACCGGCACGAGATCGAATTCTTTCTGGCCGCTTCCACATCATAGGATGAAGTCAGCATAGTGACGACGATCAATGAGAAAGGATGTGGACTGTGGACTGTGGACTGTGGACTGAGTTACGCCGGTGGATGCGCTTTAGCGTGCCGAAAGCGGGCATGGCTGTGTGAAAAGGCTGCGCCGACACGGGGGGTCAAGGTTATGTCATCAACTCCAGCCACGCAATTATTTTCACCAGTCGCAAATTGTCGGCTTCCTATCGCCGGATGGCAATCACCGGGAAGCGGGAGGGGGGGGCGAGTTCCACCCAACACCACGAGCGCATCACTACGAACATTAGAGTCGCGGCGGGTAATTGCTCAACGACACGAACGAGCGTCCGAAAACGTTTGCTCGATTTAAAAGGCACGCTCCGGGCGGCTATTTTTGTTTCCGCTCGGCTTGGCGCGCGACGGTGGCGATCTTTATTTGGGGTCGCGAGCGCCGGCGAACCGTGACACCGACGCGCGTCGAGGCGAAATTGAATGGGTGGGGATGGGGTGGGTGTGCGGCTGGGGCATAACTTGACATGGAGGTGGGGGCATTCGCGTTGTGCAGTCGACACTTGAGTAAGATTTATGAACGTCTGAGAGAGTAGTAGTGTACCTGACACGCACTATCTGTGTACACTGCTTGCCCTCTGACCCGTGAAGCCACTATGTACACTGCTTGCCCTCTGATCCGTATGACCACTATGTACACTGCTTGCCCTCTGACCCGTGATGACCACTATGTACACTGCTTGCCCTGTGACCCGTGTGACCACTATGTACACTGCTTGCTATCTGACCCGTGTGACCACTATGTACACTGCTTGCCCTCTAACCCGTGTGACCACTATGTACACTGCTTGCCATCTGACCCGTGTGACCACTATGTACACTGCTTGCCCTCTGACCCGTGTGACCACTATGTACACTGCTTGCCCTCTGACCCGTGTGTCCACTATGTACACTGTACACTGCTGGCCCTCTAACCCGTGTGACCACTATGTACACTGCTTGCCCTCTGATCCGTATGACCACTATGTACACTGCTTGCCCTCTGACCCGTGTGACCACTATGTACACTGATTGCCCTCTGACCCGTGAAGCCACTATGTACACTGCTTGCCCTATAACCCGTGTGACCACTATGTACACTGCTTGTCCTATAACCCGTGTGGCCACTATGTACACTGCTTGCCCTCTAACCTGTGTGGCCACCATGCGCCGCTGACGATGCTCGCTTGATGAGGATAAATGTTGACCTCTCCACACTCCTCTGCCAGCTGAGGCAGGTGAACATGGGAAGCGGCTCTGCTCTCAGCTGGGGGTGGGGTGGGGGTGGGGTGGCATGGAAAGCGGCTTTGCTCTCAGCTGGGGGCGGGGGGGGGGGGCATGGGAAGCGGTTTTGCTGCCAGCTGGGGAGGGGGAGGCAGGGGAAGCAGCTCGCCGGCGGCCAAGGATTCGTTTCCTCTGTCTGGTTCTGAAACTTGCGATCATCTCGTTGGATCCGTCGGTCTCTTCAAGTTTTCTGTTTCCTCTGCATATATTCTTACGACATATATCACTACAAACGTCTAAAATATGCGTAACGACTCTGTCAAACTGGAAAGTATTGGATGTAGTCATCCTGGTCTGTGAATGCAGTTAGTTTCGGGGTGATACTTATGGTATGATGTGGGTCGGCAGATTATAAATGCAGTGACCAGAGATGTTTTGAACATAAATCACCGCGGGGCGAGAAGGAGGGGGGGGCGATGAAGGTGGAGGTGTAGGTGGGATATAGATATATTCCCTCACCTCCATCTTCGCAACCAATGGGCCGATTGCACTGTTGGAGACGGCAACCCATAGTCCATGACTCTTTACAGATGACAATACATGTTGTTGACCTGGACTATTCACTGGCGACATCGCGGATCAAGTCAAGCCACACTGTTATTGATATGGAAAACTGTGATTTTTGCCATTATGTTGGGAATTCTGCCATTCTCCAGTATCAAGCATAGACCGCTGAATGCAGTAGGTATCAAAAAAGTAATGTGAAATGGAGAGATCAAAGTGCGTTGTGGTTCGTTTTAAAATGTAATTAGCGGCTCTAGGCAACATTTCCATCAGGAGTATGAAACAGAACCATACAATGTCTGACACATCACAATCCTATATATCCGCACGATTTGATACCAAATATGTCGAAGGATTAAAGAGAACGCGAACCGACACAAGGGAAGAAAGAATGATCGCAGCATAGGGTATAATGGTCCGAGGACAAAGACACAAATCAGTCAGAGGCGTAGGAACGACAGAATAATTGGTGGCTTGGGGCGATCTTCAGGATAGCGCCACTTCCCCGGGTGCACGCCACCGACTAGGAAGATATGAATTGGAGGTAGTATGCACTGGGCGCCCCCTGTTGGGCGCATTTTGTACCGGCGCAGGAGAGCATTCGGCTGAAAATTTCAGGGGGATTAGAGGGCACTCGAAAATCCTGTACGGCCCCCTTTTTCTAGTGAAAGTGAAATTTCTCTCCAGTCAGAGTGGCACCTCTCTCCAGTCAGAGTGGCACCTCCCTCCAGTCACAGTGGCACCTCCCTCCAGTCACAGTGGCACCTCCTAGTCCCCCTCCAGTCAAGTGGCACCTCCTCCAGTCAGAGTGGCACCTCCCTCCAGTCAGAGTGGCACCTCCCTCCAGTCAGGAGTGGCACCTCCCTCCAGTCACAGTGCCACCTCCCTCCAGTCAGAGTGGCACCTCCCTCCAGTCAGAGTGGCACCTCCCTCCAGTCAGAGTGGCACCTCCCTCCAGTCACAGTGGCACCTCCCTCCAGTCACAGTGGCACCTCCCTCCAGTCACAGTGCCACCTCCCTCCAGTCAGAGTGGCACCTCCCTCCAGTCAGAGTGGCACCTCCCTCCAGTCAGAGTGGCACCTCCCTCCAGTCAGAGTGGCACTTCCCTTCAGTCCCTGCATCGGTCCATCTACACTTTACACAGTACCGCCGCTTTCGCCATCACACAACTCATCTCACATCAGCCCTGCCGCATATTATATTCGCAGGGTCAAAGCGACAGAGTGAAATGCTATCTATCTCCAATTATAATAGCCCATTGTAGTCGCCGGGACATTCGCTGCAGCTATACAGCGACTACTTCCCGTGCACGGGCGAAGTGGATGCCTCGTGTCGTGGAAGGCAGTAGTGCGGAATCGAAACGTGGCAAGACACGCAGTATCGCACAACTACTTTCTGTAAATATACAGTGACAGATGCGCAGTTCACATATGATGACATGACATGCAATGCAGTTTTCAGCACCGCCCTGGTGCATCGCATTAATTAAAAAATTATATGCACTTGCATCATCAGAAGTATTCACTATGTTGTAATGCAACGCGTCGTACGAATATGCCATGCCTTGCCTGAAGTGCGAATGCCATACCTCAGTGCGGCACATGGCATTCACTCTTCACTGGTGTTCTTAAAACTCGCACGCCGTCCCAAAATGTGGCAATCACACAGGGGGAGCAAAAAGCCAGAAGCCAAACAACCACCACCGGGTGCCTGATTCATCAAGACCCCCCCAATCGCATGCGCTCGGCACTCGCACACATCCGGCACTCGCACACTCCTGCCGCTCTGACGAGTGTCGACACTCACGGTCCTCTTGGCGTTGAGCAGTGCCGCGCCGTCCAGGTACCAGGTGAGCGCGGCCGGCGGCCGGGAGCCGGTCGACCAGCAGGCGTACTCGTACTGGCGCCCCACCGACAGCGGTCCGCGCTCGCCCTCGATCTGCACGCGCAGCGGCCGGACTGAAACACGCCACGGTCGGGGTCATCGACCGCGGCGACCATGCAGAGGTCCGACTGAAGTTCGCCGCAGCCAGAGACATTGATCACGGCGATCATGCGGCGGTCGACCTGAAACCGGCCACAGCCGGGGTCATCGACCGCGACGACCACACGCAGCGGCCGGACTGACACACGCCAGACAGGGTCATCGACCGCGACGACGACGGATAAAGTTCATCCACAATTGACAATGCTAGTCGGGTAATGGTTATCAAGAATGATGAGGATACCTGTAAAAAAGGCACGAGTGATGCCATCTACAGAACAGCTAATTTTCTCTTTACAGGTCCAGGATTCCCCTCGGGAACAGGCCGAGGGGTCCGTCCGCCAGTTTTCTCGCATTGGATGCGGACTGGGCAACTCCCCCCCAGGCAGTTTGAATCGCAACGTCTGGCGTATTGCTGTTCAATGCTGAATTTGTCATACACACGAGTTTTTGTCACTATGTTACAGTGTGTTCCCCAACGTTACCCTCGCTGTCAGTACTCGGGTACTCAATCATCAGTACTCGGGTTCATGAATGCATAACACCACTGATTCATTCACGGCCCTCACAACCCTTAGAAAACCGTTGGACCCGCCGTAGTACCCTACATTTTAAAATACACACCACCTGTCCAGATGTGATAGTGTATCCGGGCTGATGCCGGTGCGACAACGCAAAACCTGACGGCCTATCAGTCCTGACACCTGACCTGACGCTATCACCATACAGACCGGAGTCGCCCGTGCTACTGGCGAACATGGCCACTAATCCCGCTACACCCAGCCCGTCCCACTAATCCCACTACACCCAGCCCGTCCCCTGCACCGACAGTAGCGACCGCGACGAGGCTCCTGTCAGCAGCAGCGCCGCCCCAGCCGACAGTGGGGCGGGGATGGCCGAGTGGTTAAGGTGTCGGGCTATGGGTACCAAAGGTCCCGGGTTCGACTCTAGCGCCACTCAGGACATTTCCCAATCCCGCGGCCCACCGGCGAAACAGTGTGGGCGGCGCCATTAGCCGTGAATGTGCATAAAGTGTGTCGGGAACCAACCAATAAACAAACAACAAACCAGCCGGCAGTGTCTGTGGCGCCGCGTGCCACGGACACTGTCGCCTCCTCAGTCCTGACCGGCGGTCGACGACGCCACGCACACGGGGCCGCAGATTCAATCTATTCGACATCATCCCATCCCGTCGCCTGGCATTCTCCTAATGCGTCCCGCACGCACAATTCCAATTCGAGGCGTGGCGGCGTCGGGCCCGCCGAGACCGGCGGAGAGCCGGGCCGGACCTGCCGCCGGTCAGCCATGGCCACGGAACGGCAGCTCGGGCACACAACACGGCACACAACACGGCACACAACACGGCACACAACACGGCACACAACACGGCACACAACACGGCACACAACACGGCACACAACACGGCACACAACACGGCACACAACACGGCACACAACACGGCACACAACACGGCACACAACACGGCACACAACACGGCACACAACACGGCACACAACACGGCACACAACACGGCATACAACACGGCGCACAACACGGCACACGACACGGCGCCCGGCGCGCCGCGATGGCCGCGCCGAATGGGCCGCACGCGGATCGTGCGCATCACTGCGGCGCGTTCGCGACCGGCGACAGTGCGGCTTCAGAGCGGTATCGGTGCGGCACGATGCTATGTATTCAGTCTTTAGTATC
This sequence comes from Imbricaverruca yamaguchii, assembly GCA_034440575.1. Lineage (NCBI taxonomy): Eukaryota > Metazoa > Arthropoda > Thecostraca > Neoverrucidae > Imbricaverruca > Imbricaverruca yamaguchii. Next base: position 2,279,532 of record JAOTOL010001660.1, read on the forward strand.
TAATACCCTTCGTACATGCATGCATGCACATCCATTCATCTGTTGCACTGCAATGTGCTGCAGATTCCATCTGCAACATATTGCTGCACTGGTCGAGTTGGGCGACCGAAATATGCCAGTTGCGGACCGCGAGATGCTGCGGACAATGGCCGAGCTGAGACGGCGGATTTCTGGTAGTTGCCGCACGCAAAGTCCTACAGACAATGGCCACGCTGAGACGGTGGATTTTTTGGCAGTTGAGGAACGGAAGATGCTGCAGACAATGGCCACGCTGAGGCGGTGTTTTTTTTTTTTGGCAGTTGAGGGACGCAGGGTGCTACACACAATAGCCACGCTGAGACGGTCGATTTCTGGCGGTTGCAGACCAGTCGCGATTCGATGAAATTCCAGCATTGTTATTTCTGGCAATCACCACATGAACGCGACCCCATAAAATACGGCAAAACAATTGAGTGCAGGCCGTTAATTTCAGCCCGCAGTCTTGCAAAGCCGACTGAGGCCATTTCGATGGCAGGTTCGACCCCCAGCTGGCGATAAACAACGAATTACCGTTTAACATTTTAGGACGGAGCATGACCAAAGCCGATTGAGAAGGTTCAGGTATGCAGAATGTTTCCCTACGGATGAAATTATTCAGGTACGAAGAGTGTTTCTCAAGCGATCAAACTACTTTGGAAATATGAGTATTTCCCTTCCTATCAAACGATTTTGAGCACCTAATGTTCATCCATTCAAGCTATCAATATTACAAGTTCAACTGACGTATTGAATAACTGACAGACTAACATATCGTTGGATTCATTAGCAAGGTGTATCTAGAATACATGATACAATATACAGGACCTGTATAAGATATATTAGGAAAGACGACGAACCCTGAACAGCATAGGAAATATCCATGAACAATTTTCAACATTTTGGTGAATTTGGATCAGAAATCTTGACCGATCTGAGACCAAACAATTCAAGTAATATTCAATGATGGACGGGTGCAGTTTCCATTAGCTATGCTGCTGAAGGTAATCATAAAACCTGCGCCACATTTTGTTATTTTTTGTTGTTGTAGAGGAACACCAAAAACACACGCACACACATATACACACACATACCAATGAACAAACATCATATATATATATATATATATATATATATATATATATATATATATATATATATATATATATATATGTGTGTGTGTGTATACATGCATATATACTATGCATCACTATATACATAAATATATATAGTCAAGCACTTTTGGACGTATGTTAGTTTCTGCAATAGTTACATTTTACTCACGGGGTTTGTTCCTTTACTTCTCACATCTTCCCACAAGTTTTCTCATCCTCCAGCGAAATTGCATGAATTGCGTAACATGACAGCACCGTTAGACACATGTTATGGTGGGAAAGTGAGCATTCCATAAACACACCCATTCACATGTAATTCTACCATTCTCTATGCGACATTACGCTTAGTTCTGACTTGGACATCACGGTACTTTTGGGTAGAAAATGAATACATTTTGGTGAATTTTCACCAGTCTAGGTGGTGACCTCAATTGACGGCCGAAGACAGGAGGCACAGCCGACAGCGCGAGCTCCTCCACAGCCTCCACCCACCCCATGCTCCCCCGACTGCGCACAGCCCGCTGACGAGAGTGAGCCGAGGCGTTCAGGGCCCGCAAATAATGACATAAGGTGCCCTGCACAAGTAGAGTTTCAGTCGCGGTAATTTACGTCTTAATGACCCTCTAGTCGGTTCACGTGGGCGAATCGTTAGCGCTTTGGGAACGGAACGTAGGCGGAAAGTAATGACTCCGTGAGCCTGGCGTGGTGGAAGCGAAGCGAATACTTGCGGCCTTCACTTGAAGTGCAGCGCGAAGCCGCACACGTTGATCCACATATAACGCTCGTAAATCGATCGCCTTCCAAACGGAACGTATCGTCTAAACGATTAGCTAAGGTCATCTTCTTGTTGTCACACCCGACGTAATTGAAACGTTTTCATTGAGGCTTCAAATGTTGATTTAAGAAATACCGGTCGGCTGGTATCATCGGGATGCAACTGAAGATCTACACGCAAACAAGTTGTAATGTGGGAACTATTTTCTATCATGTTTTCTCAATCTGTATGTATCTTTACCGCGAATGTATATGGGCAACTAGGCCAGGTCATCGAAGTTGACATTCCCATTTAGGTATTTTTGATGGGATCCTCGTGTCCAATTTATCGTTTGCTTCGAATGAAATGGCCGCGTTGGCCAAAAATATATGAATCTAGGTGCCCCAATGCCAGGCAGAAGGTGGTGTAATAGGTACGTACCAGGATTATCAGTCATGTGGGAAGCGATGATTGGCATATTCAATGTTGAGAACGGCCAGCCACTTCGGTACATTACTGACAACATTGTTCCGGCAATTCACATTCCCATGGATAGCAAACGTAATGCATGCACGTATAAAACTTCCTATCAAAGATTGCATGTTCTATGAGCCAGACGCATGAGCTAGACGCATGAGCTAGACGCACAGACGCGCACAACCCACCTACCGAACCATCGAACATTTGTCTGTGTTTTCTGCTTGTCGGTGTTTACACGCGCGCTAACTTTGGTTCAAGCTCGCCCAATAATGCCGTTTCGTGGCGCACGGGCTTCGAATTGAACAGTTGGCAGCGGAGACGAATTCTTATCAGACGTCCACCGTGGACAGCCCAGGGGCAGATTCGGAAGTTGACCAAGGACATGCAGAACTATGATGTCCCATTAGCATTAGTACCATCGAGGGGGGGGAGGGGGCTTGTAATCTCTTGCATAAAGATGACATATTTGCCACAAACATCCCCCTCTCTCTCTCTAAGTGACTATCTCACCCACAGCCAACGAATAGGCGCTTGTGTGTTCGATCCAAGAGCCAAAGGAACAGCATGTCTGTGTCCTTCATGGCGCATGGACGATGGTACTGACGCAAATAACCAGGAGCGTAGCATTGTATGCTTTTTGGGTGGGTTCTTGCCCCCACCAATCCTAGTGATGGCGAATTGTATTTTCGGCTGGGGAAGGGCACAAGCTCACTATGGGATCAACAGTCGACTTCATTCGGGTTACCCCATAAACATCCATATTTTACTTTTCTTTTGGGGGACAGCGGGGCTTCGAAAATCGCAACGCTACTCGACCAAAAAGAAGTAATCGGGCACCCAAAAATAAACCATGGCCCACAAAGTCACGCCGGTGCCCGCAAATCGAACCGAGATCGAATAAAATCAAGGTTCTACCACCAAAAATTCAACAGAGACCCCCAAAAAATAAAGCCGGGCCCAGGACAGGTGCTCTTTAGTGCTAGGTATCGCGCAAGAGATCCGCAAAATAGCATAGAGCTTCGAAAACAAACGTGCAGGGTCCCAGAAACAATTGTCCCGGGTCTCCCAAAAATCTCGTCTGAGTCCATAAGTCGCGCCGGGACCCGGAAAAGCAGTCCTGACTAAAAAACTAGGAAGAGATCCAGAAAAATCTTATCGAGCCCAGAAAATTATTATTATTGTTCAGGCAACTGGCGTCGTAGCACCGAAGACTAACGCCTGGGCATGAAATATTGCGCGGGGGTTCATTGCGCCGGTATTCTGAAAGAAACTGCTCCGGGTTCCCAAGATCGCGTTATGGTTTTTAAAAAAATGTCGTAAGTTAAAAATTGCATCGGTAGCCATAAATAAATCAAGCAGAGTCCCAGAATTGCAACGGGAGCCGAAATAAATATTCGGCGGATCGAAAATTTAGCAGGGTCCCCACCAATCAATCCGGGCGTAAGCAGCCGCTTTGGTGTCCCCAGCATCGCGCCAGAGTCCACAAAATCACGCAGGGCCACGACAAATGTGTTTCGGTGTTCCGAAAAAAAAAATCGCACGGGAGCCTGAAAGAGGGTGTAGGAAAAATGCAGGAGAGGTCCGTACAAAATAAATCGCGTCCAGCCCAGAAAACTGGCGTCGGGGACCCTCACAACTTGCGTCAGGATCTTCACAACTTGCTTCAGGACCTTCACAACTTGCTTCAGGACCTTCACAGCTTGCTTCAGGCCCCCGATAACTTGCTTGGAGTCTCCGAGAACTAGCGCCGGATCCTCACAAAAATCACATTGGGCACCACAAATCAAACTGGCCCTCCAAAAATTCCGTACATGGCCCCAACAACCCTCTTCGGGTGCTCTAAACATATCCTCCGCTGTACCTAAAGCCACTTGGACCCCGACCACGTAACGTAATCTTGCAAAACACACCCGGCCTGGGAAAAAGCGACCATGCTTTGTAATATGTGCCCCCGCCTTAAATAAGCACTAAAATATAGCCAGGAGAAAACAAGCTTCCGCCTAGCCTGTCCCAGGCAGCTAAATGCAACATATCTCTTGCGATACGACGAGCACGCTGTCAGCTGTTCAATCGATGGATACTGACCTGTTTTGTGTAATTTTTTGTCGTGATATCGTTCGCTTCGGCAGAAACAATAATTCTGGACTATCGACCTTCCACTTACTGCAAGCAAGGAGAATCTTTAACAAGCATACTCCCGTGTATATACAAGAAGAAGAGTGAATGTGAGCAATCTGTCGCACCAGCATAGTCTCATACGCCGTCGCTCCTGCGAGACCTTTACAACTCTCTTTGTTCTGGCGCTTCAAGATCTAATCCCCTCGCACAGCATTGTGCCTATTCTTTTCATTTTGAATATCGCCACCATCATTCAAATATTTCCGCTCCGAATATCTGTTCAAAGGCAGAGTTATGTGAATGGGCCGCTCGCGCCCGCATATATAACCGTTTGGATTCAGCCTTCGGCCACGCAGGTTCCGCTTCACGCCACGTGGCCTGCGAGCCTGGGGGATGGATGATTGTCCGGCTCGGTGTCTGTCGGAGAGAGATAGGTGTTATCTGCCTGTAGCCCATTAGGCAGCTTTTTATGGCGCCGACGCCACCATGGTGCAGATGTCGAGACAGGTCCAGCGCATTAGCGCTGCTGCTGCTGGACGTAAGCCGGCATCAGTATGCCGTAGATTGCGCCGGCATTGGCGGCATTGTCCAAAGCTCCCCTGTCGTCATTGAGATTTGTGTGCGCAATTAAGCTGAAAGACCGGCCGTTATTCCGTTATCTGCTGTTCATGGGCCATTGATTACGTGTTAGGTGAACTGCGCAGTGGGTGCCTGACCTTGCCGGGCCAATGGAAAATGTCCTGGGGTGTCGTACGTCACCTTCCCAAGGGACCCAGCGGAGAAATTTGAGTAGATCTTGAAAGGACTTACAAACAATCATGCCTCACCAAGTTTTTTCTGTCCGAGACAACGCCAAAGCTGAACCATTTTCTTAGGATATTGCGATTTGACATCTATGAACTGCCTTCAGCATTCCTATGCCAGTGCATGAAGCATGATGGCACATCTTAACTTCCACTTTCCATATTTAAAGATTACTAGTGGTGTTGCACATGCTTTGCTATCTCAAGAAAGGCATTAGTAACTCTTGGTCAGATGTGAATAGGGCTTGCTCTCATACCAAAATAGGTCCACATGATAGACAATATTTAATGTCCCTTTCCATAACATAATTTATACCTAAAATGTTTAGCATCTAATTTATTTGTGAGCTATCGCATTCAATCTGATTGTTGTTCTTCCAACCTCCATGAAATGTGCGTGGTATGCTGCCACTTGTGTGTGGAATACAGGGATCAATTTTAGGCAAGAAATAGTACAACGGAACATACCACTGACTTCATAATACACTGACATCCTTAACGACCAAATCGACTAATTATTAGCTTTATGTTTATCCAACGCGTATGCTAAGGTTCAGATATTATTGCGCTTTTAAGTATGCATGCCAATGTCAAGATTGCACATAATGCAAAATTCATAGCTCGTAATACAGTGAGGCTCTGATGATCCACGATGTGGTGCATTTGCCCGTAAATTACTTATAATATAGGTAACATCAGACCAAGAATAACAGCGTACCGTTTTGGCGTCCATTTAATCTCGTCGATCCCAGTTTGAAGCTAAAGAGCAACAAAGTCACTGTAAAAGGCACATCCTGATTGAGGAAGATCAATTTCTTTCAACACTATATTTACATCATAAACGTTCCGAAGAAAGATCAACACTGGTGCAATGTCATCTCTCACCAAGATGTTCGTGAGCTGGTGGAGACGGAACCGCCAAACATCTAGTGACGTCTGCAGCCAAACGACACTCGTGTGCGGTGATGGCACATGGACGGTGCCACGCAGCCAGCCATGGCAAGTGTATAACAAATACAATGGGAACACGCTTGGGCACGTACTTTGATAGCCTTCAGTAAGGAATAACTTTGGTGTGAGTTGAGTGGCATATTTTGCCCTAATTACAGTGTATGATAATGTGCTGCAAACTAAATGGCAGTAGTGCAGTCCACACTGATTATTCTCATGCAGCCAGATTTGGCTGGTGCACTAACTATGTTCAAATTGGGCTACAGTTTCGCCTTCTGAATTCTGAAAAGCGATCAGTACACAACTTACATGACTGCATCTCGCGTCATGTGATGTAGTCTTGCGTACCACACGGGCGGAAAGAACTTGTGCCCGGGGCAATGATCGCGTTCGTGACCTCAGGAACCACTGGAGAACGAAGGATTGACCGAGAGGATATCACGCTATAATTTGGCATCATTGGAAGAGAAACTCGAAACACTCTCGAAAAGTGATAGGAACTTCACCCATGGAGTGCTCTCAGTAACGTGATCTGGCGACCCCCATATGTTGATAATAATTGGAATTTCAGCCATGGAGTGCCGTCGGAAACGTGGACTGGCGACTCTCATAGAATGGTCAGCTCCTGATCTGAATTGCGTGGCATTTGTAATTGTCATACAAGATCCTAGCTGAAGTGCAATTGCGGTTCGGCTACGAATTGTTCAGTGAATATCAATTGAACTGCAAAACTGATCGTCTGGGTGCCAGAGCGGTGATGACACGTGGTCTTGGGAACGCTCGATGTCCGCCTTATTTGTCTGTCGACACCGTGACCCACGTCGGACTACACACCGCCCTGTAGAGGTGTATTTTTGTGACATCATGACCCGGTGGCTGGTGTCGGTAAAATGGTTTGAAGACCTTACCTCCCTATATGGCATTGAATGTCGGTATTTCGCGGGACTGTAGGAAGCCGCAGTGAATGGACGCATGTGGTAGACCGAGCGGGAAAGCTTCCAGACAGAAAGCAGCGTGACGCAAATGCACAGTTACGGCTGCGTTCGATTAGACAGCTGGTTGCGATAATTTGGCGTGTTTAATTTAACTATGAGGTGCCATCTGGGCACACGTATGTGCATGTTATTCATGCACTATTGCCAATAGTTGCAATTGCGGCTACTCCACTGGTACCATGCCGGATGGAAAATAAGTCTGATCCAGAAGAGGCTGTCCCTGCAGAATATCAGACACAGCAATTGACAGTTACCTTCATTGGTAAGTAACAATTACACGAAGCATATCTGGTGCATGGAACCATCTGATCGGTAGGACAAAACAAAAAGTGATATGCATGTTCCTTGCTACATGTGATGCAGCTCATTGCTATGCTATGCAAGCAATCAATAATGGAAGGGAACGTGCACTTATGTCACATGTGGCATACCTAATCCATGCCATATGGCGATATGGAGCTGGAAGACCGCTCATTTAACACTCGAATTTGAATGAGTCTGTCACCAATTTCATCGCCAAACTTGCTATCCGTGACATTACCCGCCACATTGCGCGGAAACAATACACTGGGGAGCGATTCTGCCAGTTGCAGCCAGTCGTTAGCAGGCTTCTTCATGATTGCTGACCGCAAAAGGCACTTTTGCGGTCTTCACAATGCCAGGGAGAAATGCCTGAAATAAATAGAACTCACATTGGAATAGACCAAACATTTCCATTTCCCCGATGACGACAACGATCTTGCAATTCAGGACAAGCCACCTATTGCGCAGCCCCTGCAACAGGGTCTCCTGCGAGCTGCACCGTCACAGTCCTGAATGTCACAGCTGAAGCAGCAAAACGGCCACACCATGCACCACACATCCAGCTTCAGTACCTGCACACTAAAACCGACACCTTCAACAACACCGACGCCTTCAAGTAGTCAGAATTTGACGACGAATTGCGCCGGCGAACGGGGCTCTTGCGTCGCGCTCCGTTTCCCACTTGTGTCTGGTGCCAGCTTGTAGGTGACAGGCTTGCTACCGACATGATAAAGCCGATGGCAGTCGTTGCGGGTAGCAGATTTTTTACCTCCTCCTGTCACCTCTCGATCATCACCGCCAAACTGATCGGGAACGCTTGACATGGGTGCTTTACTGAAATAACTTGATGAGTACGTACAATGTATGGATGATTATAAAAACAATTTGACTGGATATGTTAACTATCGCCCGTAGGGCGGGGGTTGGTGCAACCCCCCTTAGGATATTTGTGTATTCCTTCAAAACCGATGAACGGATCGCTTTCAGATTTTCAGTACCCTTTGGGAAAACCTTTTGACGACTTTTGGTGAAATTTTGTTTGGAGGTCATGTCAGGTCACGGAGTTATAAGGTCATAAAGGGGAGCACCTGAAGCCAGTTTTCAACAAATACGTGGTTATCGCACGTAATCTTTAACCTACTTAGCGTAATTATGGGCGTATAATAAAAATACAGATGCCCAGATGGGTTCCCATTGAAAAATAATGCTCCAAAAATCGGTGACCTTGGTTGACCTCAGTTGACCTCGTTTGACCTTTCGACCTTTTTGGCTGACCTACGGGAATTTCTCGTAATGAATTCGAATTCAGCGTCCATTTTTACTCTAGGGAACTTTAAACTTCGGAATTGGAACCACTTTTCAGAAAGTTGGATATTTGGGGTCACGGCTTTGACCTCATTTGGTGCATGATATATTGATCCGATCACATCGTGTTACATGTCGTTATGTTCGAAAGATCCAATTAAACATATTTCCGGACATTTCGTTCATATTTACACAGTCGTTTCGACATAACTGACGATTGTCTTAAGAAAATACAAAAAAAAATTTTAAAGACTTTTGACCTGACATGGAAGGTCAACAATTGACCTTAGAAAGGCATACTGAATTCCAATCGCGAGATCTCGGCCAGATCTATAACTTTGGTCTTTGGTTCGTTTTCGTAACATGCACGGTTTCGAATCGCCATGGAGTCGTACCCCCTCCCCTATACGACCGAAGGTGGTAAAATACCGAATACTGGCGAGGGTTAATAAACAAAACAGCCATAGGATAATCCATACCAAATATTAACCCAATGCACCTCTGCTCCCGTACATGCAGCACAAGCGCACTATAGCCAGCCACTTGCCATCGTCTGTTCAGAGTTCCTTATGACATTTTATGCCGGACATATGAACTCAATATAATCCGCTTTCAATAAAGATTTCAAGAAGCTTCTCTTACACGGACGACAATGATTGTGATTATTGAGCAAGAGCTAAGGTACGTTATGAAAGGTGGATTGCCTCATGAAACTGGAGAGGTTGAAAGGTAATATATATGCAGATGTGCACACCAGTTTACTCAATAAAAGGGAAACACAGATAGCGTGACAGCAACGCAACTGAAATGATGCATTGGAGTTGCAAGCCATAAGCCACATGAACAAGAAGAAACTGATTGACCATAGCTTGGAATACACCAGCACAGATCGTGACATGACGCATTTGATACCTCCTACAGCAAGCGAGCAGCGCTCCCTCGCCTTCATATTGGCCTGATCAGTCATAACCTCATCAGCGGTGGAAAAAGTTGGCAACTTGGCAGCGTACGTCGGCGACAGGCTTCGCATTTCTGAGAAGGTTCAGGTGATAGATCGCTGGATCGATCGCCCAGTGGTTGCACAACAGCTCATGTTCGTGGTGGAGAATGGGCAGCACAGTCAAAACGTGCAACATTTCCACAAAACCCGCTGTGTAGGGATTTAGTACTATTGTCTCTTTTAGAGCGTATGGGAATAGTATTTACCCATCCAAAGAGTACAAAACAACCTCTGTGGTAGATAATGGTGATAACAAGCATTGCTGTCTCCTGTAGTACCTATCTTCTAACACTATGCCCCAGCACCAAGTTGCCGCACTGTCCCCTCTTAGAGGAAAGGAGTAGTTTCACTTGGCAGAACTAAATTCTGTTATTTTTTCGCAAGCGTTCCTTTTGAATGCCCACTATCATGACGCGTAACTCAAATATTGCGGCAAGCGTCAAGGGATTGGGTTGTGTGTGCCTACGTTCCTATAAACGAATTAAAGGTAGTGGATCTTTGAATTTTAAACAGAGTTTTCTACGAGCTTGATATTCTGAAATTAAGCGGAACTCTTTCGCTTTGAATGTCTGCACCATTTAGAAGGCGTGCATGGTGTGCATACCCGACCGTAGTTTAAGTGGCGAGCTTGGATCTCACAAAATGCATCAATGTGTAGTACATGATTATCAACCCATAGTTGGAGGTCCAGGAGCGGGAGGAAGGTAGGATGCCTGGCATGCAGCTTTAGAACAAATGGGCTGTTCCTATGTTTTTTGCGTCCAGAACATTGTCGTCTCCGGAAAACCACCTCATTGTTCTCACCTGGAGGTGGAGTGGTGCTCTGTGACGAAATGTTCGAGTTTCAATGGAAAGTGCAAGCTAGATTCTCATGTCACATGCTTGAAGACAAACAGCATCCGTATTTAATTGTCAACATATTTTCCTATCTACATCCATGGTCACAAAACACGAATATAAATCTGAGGCAGGTCACTGTAGGCAAGTCAAAGACCAACAAAGTGGTACCATTTTGTTGAAGTTAGCCTTTATGCAGTGATAATCCACAAGTGATGAAGGAAAATGATTTCACTGAATAAGCATAATCGAGCCAGGCTTGTATCCTGTGGTAGGTGAGATGATAAACAATAATGTGAAGAAAATGCGCAAGAGGACGCGGATCAGCTATGAATATTTCACATTGTTTTTTCCCTTGTTAGTTGTTTTCAGTTAGTTAAATGCCATCGGGCATGGCGAGCCTGATCTTACAACGTGCATATTGAAACATGATCATAGCTAATCAGGTAGGCATGGTGCACTTGTCTGTCCAACACTTGGTCAGTAGCTTTTCAAACTTGTTCACTGAGCCTGAATTTATAAGTTGTTCAGATAGACTGTTTGAGTTGTTTGCCATATTCAGACTGAAGGCTTGTCTTCCCGGGGTTGATTTGGTCATCACTCTCACACTATACATTAGAGCTGCTACGTGTTGGACATAGTAAGCCAATGTCCCCACACACATACATAAACAAGTATGTAAGCCAATATTAGCCTACTTGAAATTTTCGAAGAAAAGTCCACCGGATCCCTCAAGATAGAAAATAATAAAGATACAAGAATAACAGAAATTCACTGATGATTAGTCCACAATCACTGATGACTAGTTCCATCAGCGTAAGTTCACTGTTGATGGGTCCAATCATAATTGGTTCACTGCTCTGGAATAACTCCTTCATTAACCCTGGAATGACTCAATTCGATAATCAGACAACATAAAACAAGGTATCTCACCGGTCAGTGCAAGTTTAATTACTGGAACTTGTGCAAAATTTGGTGAATAATGAGTACTTTAGCATTTCAACGTTTGCCATGTTTTCTCCCTTACAAAAAGCTGGCACTTGTTAGCTGAGACGACTGATGATTGAACAGCATCATGCCAAGACGGCTGCTATAATGTTAAAAGTGTAGGTTATCATTCAAAATGTAAATGTTCCATGTTATGCCACAGGGTTTAATTTTACTGGATGGACAAATTAAGATTAAAGATTGAAATAGCTGAAATTCATGGTCCCTTTTCATTTTCGTTTCTTCTTTTCAAATCCCTGCCGAATATTCTTGCAGACATATCAGTCAGTCCCTTGTCTATTTGTGTTTTTGTGTTGAACTATCATGAAATGTTGGTTTTACTCACCGAGTTCGATTGAAACGCCACATTTTGTGTACATCACGGTGTGTTTTGGGTAAAGACAATGGCTCGAGTGGGTAGCGAAGGTCCGGACCCATTCGTTTGGTACAATGTTAATGTTATGTTGTTATGTTTCCTGTTTAATCTGAAAGTTCTCGAACCAAGAGTTCCCTGGTTTGGTGAGGGATCTCCGACCGTATTTTATCGTTCATGTTCGGTGACAGTTCTGAAATTTCAATATTCTGTGGGCAGATGACTTTTTCCAGGTCTGCACATCATGCTTTACCATTGCAAACTCTATCATACATTCAGAAGTCATACATCACAAGGTCGATACCGGTAATATACAAAGGTCGATATCGGTCAGGATGGTACACATAACGGGTCAGTATGGAACCAGTGAAACATTTGGTATCGGGGTGCAAAATAACCCTTTGGTCGGTGACGCGATTCGAGGGCACGGCCACCGACCAGGCACTTACGTATCACCAAGTAATCCTCTGCTTGCCGCATCTGAAGTCTGGCTGACACGCCAAGTGCACACTGTATAACGTGCTACACTGAGGAACTTGAGAGCGAGCGCATGTGCAAGACTGCCCCACGACGGTGCCGAACACAGTGAAGCATCTGCCATTGTATGTGTATGCCATGCTTGTCTGTGGCTGTGAGATCCGCGTGCACAGCAAAGCATCTCCAGGTAGCGGGCCATTTTACCTGGGGATTCAGGGAAAGCATCCCCGTGCGGATTTTCGGGTTGGGGGGAAACCCCCGGGGGGGGGTTTTCGAAACAACGGGTTTGGAGGTAGCAGTTCATTTTACCCTGGAATCCGGGGCCAAAGCATCCCCATGCAGCGATTCATTCTGCCCTGATAATCCCGGGCGAAAACGTCTCCAGGTAGCGATTCATTTTACCTCGGAATCCGGGGCCAAAACATCCCGAGATAGCAATTCATTTTACCTGGGGATCCTGGGCAAAAACATTCCCAGGTAGCGGGTCGTTTTACCTTGAAATCATGGCCCAACATATCCCCAGGTAGCGGTTAATTTTACCTGGGAATCCGGGACCAAAACGTCCCCATGTAGTGGGTCATTTTCCATGCCTCACATGCCTCCTGATATCGTCAACACAATCTATGTTCTGTCTCCTAATATCCTTAACGATACTATGATTGCTTTATGATACTACTCAGTACGATATTATTACAATACCGTGATAATACCACGCAAAGCTAAGGCAAATTCTGGGCTTCCCGACAACGTTCAGGTGTCTGTTTTGTAAGACCGCTTAGGTGTAAAACACATAACGTATAGATTTGGTGCCACGGTTACGTAACTGCGATCTTTATTTCAAGGATACCACATCCCACGTGTCATTCCACCGATGATCGTTTGGCTCCGGACTACATGGCAATATTCGCGAAGTGCAGTCTTCATGACGCTGCAAGCTGTTCCTGACAGGCATGCAGCCATTCTTGGTGTCGAAGCAGTGCGACGATTTACAACAGCGCCCGGTCGTAATTCTCGTGTTTGGCGGCTTGGCCTTTGGCCTCTGTGCCAAGGCTTTTGCGCAACTGCAACTCGGTCTTGGCAGAAAGACGCTGGATTCACAGCTCTTTTAACGATGCACTCTGTTCTTACGACCTCAAACTTATACCGCGGTATGACTGGATGCCAGTGAAACATAATTATGGCGAACCTTTCGCACTGCTCCGATCGCAACAAAGTTTCCTGCTTTTGTCACCAGGAAAATCATCACAGAAAGATGTTTAGGTTAAATGCGCTCCTTTCATTCCTTGGTAGGATTTGCTCGCGATGTGAATGGATCTGCACTAGTCTTTGGACTATCAAGCAGTCTGTGTTCTTTCTCACAACTATTACTGGAAACCATTAGCATCAAAACTAGAATAAATGCTGTCGTGAGTAAGCACTGTATGAATTTGATTGATCAATTATATTTTTTTAAAAACAGTTCGATTCACATATGGATGGTTAGTTACTTCCTCACACTTTCCCAAATATATAGTCGGCATTGCAAACCTCCAGCTACGGGGAGGTTTCCAGGCTGTGACGATACTCGTGACAGCTCACAGTCAACTCCACCTCAACTCTTTTTGGTCAAGGTCAAACCAAACAAAGCAGCTCGAATGAGGCACAACTCGGCGGTCGCGTGCCCATCGTGACACTAAGGAATTGACTACGGGCGCGAAGACACGGAAGGCAACCACAACACTGCCGCGATCTGACAGTGGAAGCTACCTCAGAGCGATCTGCTAGTTCGGTTGAAGTCTTGCGATGGGTAGAAATGCGTAAATACAAACATTTTGCAACGACCATTAGGAAGCGGCTTGTGAAGATATTAGGAGATATTGATTTTATTCAATTAGAAACACAAATCGTCTGAATAAAGCTGGCCAATGCCATCCCAATGGCTGAGTTGGTAGTGCGCTGGAAGGAGTTACTCTCTCCCTCTCTATCTCTCGCTCTCTCTCCCTCTCTCTCTCTCTCTATCTCACTCTCTCCTTCCCCCTCTCTCTCTCTCGTTCTCTCTCTCTCTCTCTCTCTCTCTCTCTCTCTCTCTCTCTCTCTCTCTCTCTCTCTCTCTCTCTCTCTCTCTCTCTCTCTCTACTGGTAAAGATAGGCCCTAGGCTGCTAAATGTGGTCGATTTCGCGCTCAATTGAGATCGATGGTCCGCTGGGCACTGGCTCGATCCAGACGGCTTTTCGTCCAGCACGTTGGGCTATTGTACCGCAAACTTTGGCTTGAAGTCTGCCGTTGGATTCTGTGACAGAATGGTAGCTTCCAGATGTAAGCGCCAACTCTTTCTGGCTATATTCACTGAACCCCGCATTGGCAAAACAACTAAAAATCGCACGCACGCGAGACACAACCAACACTGTACTTTGGCTAGAAGTCTGCCGTTGGATTCTGTGACGGAATGGTAGCTTCCAGATGTAAGTGACAACTCTTCCTGGCTATGTTCACTGAACCCCGTAATGGCACGACAGCTAAAAGTCGCTCACACGCGAGACACAACCCACACCGATGACTGTGTGACCACCAGAGCTAGCTGAAGTTGAAACTCGTTCAAGTGGTGGTGTGCGGGAGCCGTCCCTCTCCCTGAAGTGCATAGCACACACCGTCAGAGGAGAAAAAAAGCAGTCAACCGCAGAAAACGGAATTCAGCTTCCACCTCCCGGTTTGTCAACATACAATGGGATGGACGTGCAAAGCCTTCCCTGCCCTGAGGCTGGTCGGGCCCGACCCTGCTGAGCCAGGTTGATGACAGCGCTACGTGAGCCACCGCCCACGCGGAACTGGACGACAAATGACGTCAATTATTCATGAGGTACGGCCGCACGTCACGCACCAACGTGGCTAAGTAATCAAGCTTCTTCATTCCTGCCCGTTGTTAATGCAAAGCCAAAAGTGAGCGATGGGGCATCGGCTATAATCAGGGGAGGGGAACAGGAACATGCGTCCCACGCGGAAAGGCCTCCGACTAGAAAAAGACCAACGTGGGATAATAACAGAAAAAAGAAGAATATCCAGTTTGAGTGACGAGTGGCGCCCCCCCCCTCCCAACCGCCCCTCGCATTTTTCAGCCGAGGGCCTCGCTGAGAAGAAGAGGCGCCCTTACAGCGGTACTCTGGTGCAGCCCCATAATGCTTTATCACTCAGTGGCGACCCTCCGGAAAATGCCGCCTCTTCAGACGGGTGCTCCCTTCATCGCACTTTCTGGATTCGCCAATGCTAAGGGGATAGTAGCGCCCATAGCTATTGTGGAACAGCCACAGGTACACGCGACCAGTCGGCGTGTGGCAATATGTCAATGATCGCCAACATCCCAGACCATTCAGCGTTTTCTTTCACATGTGCTCTCATCAGTGATGTGGTGCGCAAACATCGCACTTGGGCTGACGCAATTACCATAATCTTGCCTAAGCGAAGTCTTAATTGCTTCGGAGAAAAGGTCGCGGCGCATGAGCGAATCAAACTACAGACGGAATTCCGAGGAGACGTAATGAGCAACTGGGATCGGAGCGGCCTCCGTAGCGGGGCTGCAACTGCAGCTGGGATCGGAGCGGCCTCCGTAGCGGAGCCGCTACTGCAGGTGAGATCGGAGCGGCCTCCGTAGCGGAGCCGCTACTGCAGCTGGGATCGGAGCGGCCTCCGTAGCGGAGCCGCTACTGCAGCTGGGATCGGAGCGGCCTCCGTAGCTGAGCCGCTACTGCAGGTGGGATCGGAGCGGCCTCCGTAGCTGAGCCGCTACTGCAGCTGGGATCGGAGCGTCCTCGGTAGCGGGGCTGCAGCTGCAGTTGAGGTCGGAGCGGGTTGGTGGCATTCACTCGTGGTGTGCCCCGTCAATCGAAAGAGCAGCTCCGTTCCACAAGGAGATGTGAAAGAACGGCGCACGAATGTCCGCTCAGCATTCGCGCTGGCGAGGAAGAGGTCACAAGCTGCCCATGTTGCTTAGCATGTGCGCTGGAGGGAAAGAGGGCACACGTTGCCAGTGTTTTGCTTAGAATTCGCGTTGACGCGGAAGAGGGCACAAGTTGCCCATGTTGCTTATAATTCGCGCTGGAGAGGAAGAGGGCACAAGTTGCTCATGCTGCTTAGCATTCGCGCTTGAGGAGAAAAGGGCAGAAGTTGCTCATGTTGCCCGGTTTTCAGGTCAACTTGCGAACAAATTGTGCTGATGTGCTGCAGTCTTGGCTAGCGGCAGATTATCCCCAGGTACAGCTTCAAGGGTTGAAATTTGGCGAGTCAACAACTTCCACATGAACAGTACGCC
The DNA here is from genome assembly GCA_034440575.1 of Imbricaverruca yamaguchii. Taxonomy (NCBI): domain Eukaryota; kingdom Metazoa; phylum Arthropoda; class Thecostraca; family Neoverrucidae; genus Imbricaverruca; species Imbricaverruca yamaguchii. The sequence continues at coordinate 2,296,328 of JAOTOL010001660.1, forward strand.
AAAGCCGGTGACTCGGTTGTGGCTGCGGCTGCAGCTGCGGCTGTGTCTGTGTCTGTGTCTGTGTCTGTGTCTGTGTCTGTGTCTGTGTCTGTGGCTGTGTCTGTGTCTGTGTCTGTGTCTGTGTCTGTGTCTGTGGCTGCGACTGTGGCTATGTCTGCGTCTGCGGCTGTGTCTGTGTCTGTGTCTGTGTCTGTAGATGCGACTGTGGCTGTGGCCGACTGTGGCTGTGGCTGTGGCTGTGGCTGTGGCTGTGGCTGTGGCTGTGGCTGTGGCTGTGGCTGTGGCTGTGGCTGTGGCTGTGGCTGTGGCTGTGGCTGTGGTTGTGGCTGCGGCTGCGGCTGTGTCTGTGTCTGCGGCTGGAGCCGTGTCTGCGGCTGCGGCTGTGGCTGTGGCTGTGGCTATGTCTGTGTCTGCGTCTGTGGCTGTGTCTGTGTATGTGTTTGTGTCTGTGTCTGTGTCTGTGTCTGTGGCTGTGGTTGTGGCTGTTGCTGTGGCTGTGGTTGTGGCCGTCTGTGGTTGTAGTTGCGGTTGTGACCGGCTGTGGCTGTGGCTGTGGCTGTGGCTGTGGCTGTGGCTGTGGCTGTGGCTGTGGCTGTGGCTGTGGCTGTGGCTGTGGCTGTGGCTGTGGCTGTGGCTGCGGCTGCGGCTGTGGCTGTGGCTGTGGCTGTGGCCTGTGGCTGTGGCTGTGGCTGTGGCTGTGGCTGTGGCTGTGGCTGTGGCTGTGGCTGTGGCTGTGGCTGTGGCTGTGGCTGTGGCTGTGGCTGTGGCTGTGGCTGTGGCTCTGTGGCTGTGGCTGCGGCTGTGGCTGTGGCTGTGGCTGTGGCTGTGGCTGTGGCTGTGTCTGCAGCTGCGGCTGCGGCTGTGGCTGCGGCTGTGGCTGTGGTTGTGGCTGTGGCTGTAGCTGTGGCTGTGGCTGTGGCTGTGGCTGTGGCTGCGGCTGTGTCTGTGTCTGCAGCTGCGGCTGCGGCTGTGGCTGTGGCTGTGGCTGTGGCTGTGGCTGTGGCTGTGGCTGTGGCTGTGGCTGTGGCTGTGGCTGTAGCTGTGGCTGTGGTTGTGGCTGTGGCTGTGGCTGTGGCTGCGGCTGTGGCTGTGGCTGTGGCTGTGGCTGTGGCTGTGGCTGTGGCTGTGGCTGTGGCTGTGGCTGTGGCTGTAGCTGTGTCTGTGTCTGCAGCTGCGGCTTCAGCTGCACAGTCGGCAGGACTGTCGGTGCTGAACGACTCCCGAAGTGTGGGCACCAACTGACCAGCGTATCGGGTAGGGCAGTATGCAGTCCGACTTTAGCTCGACATCTAAGAGGACAAGCTGCAGGTGTTGCTAAGCCGTGATATGGGTCGTGTTTCTGATTAAAGCAGCCACTCGTAACTCGAAGCCGCTCGCAACGCGAAGCCACTCAAACTCGAAGCTGCCAAACAACAATACTCGAAGGACAGGAAAACGACAAACTGGAGCACGTTATTCGTCCGAAGAACGTTTAATCGTTCTTTCCACACATCATTGGTATGCTATTGAAAAGCGCGATGCGCTTGGGAAGTGTAATCGCATGTTTTTCATGAAAACACATGGCAGAATGACATACAGTCATATTAACGATGAAAAACCATTCAATTGTGACGTCACAATATCACGAACGCACACTATAATGGCAGTGTGCTCTCTACCAATACGGTCATGGAAGCGTGCTTTCTACCGGTATGCGGTCATTATGTCCGCAACACTGGCTTGGAACTTAGTAACTGACTCATCGAATCACTAAGTACTTTTCAACATCGGACAAATGCCCATCACATGAAGTTTGAAATCATTTTCGTGTCATATGGCGTTACTCCTCTATCAAATGCTCAATTAAATCAACACTGGTAGCGATCCGAATGAACTTCGGTAGTTCGCCATGTTTTACGATTCTCAGGAATTGCACGTTAACAAATAATATGTGCATGGAACATTATGTTATCGATGCAGATATATCGCTAGCATACGTGCAGAACATAAATAAACCATTTCTCTGCAACAGGGTATGTAAGTATGCTAATGCTAAAAACCATGGTATGCATATAATAGCCACTTCATATGTATGCCAGTCATTTTTAATAGGAATTTGGCACAGTGATCTGGTTGCACGTTACACGAGGACGAAAATCGCTACTGTTCGTTCACTTTGACCATAGGTGACAGCACCGACGCGGCGGTGGATGGGACCGGGGCGCAAGATTAGGACAGGCTTAGAACAGTTTGAAACTTTTACCAGATAATAAGCCTTCATCTCAATTGCATCAACATGGTGATGATAATCTCGCGGTTCTTCTAAGTATTCTTTGGTATTGGTGGTGGCGGTTCTCTGATAAATTGAAATAGTACAAGCAATTATTTAGCAAGCAATGATATTGAATTGCTTGCTAAAAGCAATTAAATATTTATATAAATATAAAGAAATTAAATAGTGTCCGTTTTCTCAACTCGATGGTCATACTGGTCATTTAGCACTAGTCGCGGTGTTGAGTTTGCTATGCTGGTTACAAGTTTCTTCTTCTCGTACTGCTTTTAATCGGCTTTGATCGACAGAAATTTGAAGTAACGTTCATAAATATCATAAAAACAATAGTGAAATTCTGCACAATGTGAAACGCAAAGGGACGAAGTTATTTTGGCACTAAGGGGATTCTCCATATTCGGTAGTAGTTTTTAGATTAACCATTTCCTGATCTTTTTGTCCCCGAGCTAAGTTCGTGAAAACAGGCAAAAGGGAACATAATATTTATGAGGTTAGCAATTTTTAAAAATTAAATATCCGCAACCCAAGATCAGGTGACCAGGAGCTTACCCAACGACTGCAAGCACCTTACGTTAACACCATAAAATAAACAGTAAAGTCGCGGCACTCCCAGCTAAGAGATGGAAAACATATAAATAAGCATACAAAGCATCGGGCATTAGAGCAGTAAGACTAATAATAAAGAATGCTGTTAGTAGTCATATCCAAAGGAGACATATGACTGACCCTGGATCAATCCCAACAAGAAATTAGGGCTAAACTATAATGTTAGCAGCTGGTTTGTGGCCGGATGGTGGTGAGCACTCCTGATTTGTTTTTGTTTTTTAACTTTTGGCTCCTCCCACAACTCCACCCAGCTAAGCATGGGCTTATTGCCGGGTGGAACGTGGGAGGAACCAGTGGTTGGGTGTTTTCAACTTTATATATGGTTAAGTGCAAACACACACCCACACACACACACACACACACACACACACACACACACACACACACACTCACATGCCAGCATCCCTGTACAAACATACACACACAGCAACAATTAGCTGCTAAGTATTTTAATATGTGCTCAAGAAGTATGTCTTGTGATTTTTTAGAACAGTCTTAGAATTTGGTATCTCTGAATGCAGAAAATGCTTCGCTATGATGGAGTTCCAAAGATTGGGTCCAAAACATTCGATGGTGAAGAGACGATAATTTTTGTTTGAATACTTATGCTGGAAGTGGTTTTGTAATCTTGTGGAATATGGGGAGTCAAACAACTCTGCGAAAAGGAATCTGATGGAATGAGGTAGCTGATGATGAATGAATTTTTGCATAATAAGCATCATTTGAAGTTTTGCTAGATCTTGGACCTTTAAAATTTTGTATTTCTTAAAGATAGGGTTTGCACTCTGGGGGGGAAATACACCCTCAATAATACGCATCATTCTTTTCTGAAGTAGCAATAATTTGTGTATCTGATTAGCATAGTTTGCACCCCAAAGAAAACAGCAATAATTTATATATGGAAGAATAAATGCATTATACAATTTTAGGAGGTGATTTTTCCCTAGGATATATTTAATTTTTGATATCATTCCTATGTTGCGACTTATCATGTTTGAGACATTGCTGATATGGGATGCAAATTTCAAATTTTCATCTACATATACACCAAGGTATTTTACCGGATTCTGATGTAAAATAGAAATTCCATTAAATCCGATCTGGAGATCAATATCTGTTTTATGATTGTTATATATCTGGTATACAGTTTTTGATTCATTTAATGACAAAAGATTTGAATGTAGCCACTGCGAAATTTTTGGCAAGGAATTTGCGATCTTGCGATCTTCTTCAGAATGGCAGTATAAAGTGGCTAGAATGCGGGAAGAACATGATATTTGGGGTACCCTAGGTTGGTCGACTCAAGGGTGAGCCCCCCCCCCCCACTCAGCTGATCTTGCGATCCTTCACCCCTGATGTGACGAAGCAGCATTTTGCCATTGTCATGTATTGAAACAAACAGCATGGCTGCACCTCTGCCTCTGGTTTTGTGTTCGTGATCATGGGTGATGGCATGTACCAATCAGACGACCGGCTGGAAATAGGGCTGTGTTGGCTTGTGTTGAGCGCACAATCGATGGAGAGCCAGACAACTGAGGTGACGGTGAAGTTGACGTCAGAACCGGCTTCCCAGGTCTGTGATGACAAGCGACAGCACTGACACTCGCTCAATAATGTGTGTGCTGACAAGCGACAGCACTGACACTCGCTCAATAATGTGTGTGCTGACAAGCGACAGCACTGACACTCGCTCAATAGTGCTGACAAGCGACAGCACTGACACTCGCTCAATAATGTGTGTGCTGACAAGCGACAGCACTGACACTCGCTCAATAATGTGTGTGCTGACAAGCGACAGCACTGACACTCGCTCAATAATGTGTGTGCTGACAAGCGAAGCAATAATGTGTGCTGACAAGCGACAGCACTGACACTCGCTCAATAATGTGTGTGCTGACAAGCGACAGCACTGACACTCGCTCAATAATGTGTGTGCTGACAAGCGACAGCACTGACACTCGCTCAATAATGTGTGTGCTGACAAGCGACAGCACTGACACTCGCTCAATAATGTGTGTGCTGACAAGCGACAGCACTGACACGCCAATGGACAAGCGACAGCACTGACACTCGCTCAATAATGTGTGTGCTGACAAGCGATACACTCGCAATGTGTGTGAGAGCACTGACACTCGCTCAATAATGTGTCTGCTGACAAGCGACAGCACTGACACTCGCTCAATAATGTGTGTGCTGACAAGCGACAGCACTGACACTCGCTCAATAATGTGTGCGCTGACAAGCGACAGCACTGACACTCGCTCAATAATGTGTGTGCTGACAAGCGACAGCACTGACACTCGCTCAATAATGTGTGCGCTGGCAAGCGACAGCACTGACACTCGCTCAATAATGTGTGTGCCGACAAGCGACAGCACTGACACTCGCTCAATAATGTGTGTGCTGACAAGCGACAGCACTGACACTCGCTCAATAATGTGTGCGCCAGGAGACGTAACCCAGGACAAGTGACGGCTCCTCGACGTAAAACAATGTAGGGCCATGTGGTCACGAATAAATGCTGATAGATATGACAAAAATTAGCTTTGGGCAATTTTGGGAAATCTTGCATCTACCTATGCTGAACACGAGCATGTCATACTCGATATTGATGAAGCAATGCTCAAATTTTTCGAAGGTTTGAGTTCCAAAGATGCACGGCTGGCTGTCAAGTTTGGGTGGGGGTGTGAATGGGGTGGGATGGGAGTATGGGGTGGGGGGTGGGGTGGGGGCTGAAGCCCTCCCAACTGAATAGGATCCTAGGCCCATGCGCCACATCTGAATCAACAATGTACGGTGGAAGGTGCATTTCTGCTCAGTACATATAACAACACATTTGTAATATCTAGGCAAGCACGGCCAAATATTTCTGTAAAATAGCTGTGCCAGTTGTATAAAAAAAGCAATGCTGTTTTTCCTTCTACAAATATTTCGTGCAATCGATTGGCACTCATATCTGCAATTTCTATACATTTACATTCCCGATGCCAATCGTTTCTATTTGCATGATATTCTTGTGCGTAGGAAACCTCTATCAATGGACCAATTATTAAACTAATGCTTGCATGGTGTCATCATGATGAACATGTGTCGCTATTAATGATTGCTTGAACTGTAAATTACAAAATTGTCCGGTATTGGCACTTTCATCCCCTCCTGCAACGTTTCTTAGCCGGAGGACCACTAATCATATGATGCTTTTCTTGATATAGGTGGCCAGTGCATCATATACATGTGCTATGTTTTGTGCTGTGTATCAAGCACCTTACTACTATGCCACACACAATCCGATGCACCCTGATGTGCGCACGGGAAACCGTCCCAATCCTACGCGCCTCTTGCTGATTCGCGGCGATGCCAGTGCTGCCACCTATGGAAAGATTCCCAACTACGAGCAAAACTGTCGCGGATTTCTTCCTGGTGTGACCAGAACACTGTGCCAAATGACTTAAGACTGGCATGCATTTTAGTGCCCCAAAACCTGTATATACATGCATATATATATATATATATATATATATATTATATATATTTTTTTTTTTTTTTTTTTTTTATATATATATATATATATATATATATATATATATATATATATATATATATATATATATATATATATATATATATATATATATATGAAAATCCTATTGCTGAGAGCAAGATGTGCCAAAAAGTAAAAATTGGAAATACTTCAAGGCCGTAGTGAGGTCACACACTTTTATAAATTTGGATCAGAGCTGATATAATTCAAACTTAGCACACTCGCCCACGTCGACTGATGTCTGGAAATCAAGTAACCCACACAAAAAGCCAAAAGTGTATGATGTATACAACACCACTCAGTATGAAATGCAAATGCCTTAATTTTGAAAATATATTTGCCGTTGACCAGGGGCCATGATGACTACGTATGTATTTGCTTTTTGTGAGGAATAGTGTGCGATTCAAGGAAAATCGTACGGTGGTTCTCTGCATACTAATGTCGAACTTCTTGTACCGTACAGACATTTGTATCTGTCGCTTTCATCACCCTATCCAGCAAGCCTGGCACCACTCATGTTCCCTAGCTGATCTATGGATCCTTTCCGATCGTTCTGGCACCCTCAAAGACGAAATAATTGCGTCTGAATGAGGGGAAGCGGCACAGCGTTCGAGATTGGTCGTTGGCGCCCCAGTCAAATCTGTTATTGCCGCGTGCGGAGACAGAAGGCGCCGGCGGCGATCGATACGCGCTCGACGGCCGTCGCACTGGGCGAGGTGCAATTAAATACGTCGTCACCGACAAATGATGACAAATCAGTCGGGCCATTCATAAGCGCGGCGGCCGACGCGGCGAGATGGCTCGCGGTCGGAGGCGTTTCCGCTGCTAATCGCGCGGCCGAAAAGGCCGAAACTTGGGCCGACGAACGCCGGCCGCCTGCGCGGGTCATTCCGGACGTGCTGTGCGGAGTTGGCTGGAGGGATGGGGCCGGTCGCTGTTGGTTCATCGTTGACAACCAGTCACACAGCCGGCTCTGAGGAGTCGTAAGCAGCTGCTGGCCACGTCGTGTCGCGCCGCCGCCGCAGCGCCGGCGCGAGACACGAGTCGCCGCCGCCGCAGCGCCAGCGCGAGACACTAGTAGCCGCCACCGCAGCGCCAGCGCGAGACACTAGTAGCCGCCACCGCAGCGCCAGCGCGAGACACTAGTAGCCACCACCGCAGCGCCAGCGCGAGACACTAGTAGCCGCCACCGCAGCGCCAGCGCGAGACACTAGTAGCCGCCACCGCAGCGCCAGCGCGAGACACGAGTCGCCACCGCCGCAGCGCCAGCGCGAGACACGAGTCGCCGCCGCCGCAGCACCAGCACGAGACACGAGTCGCCGCCGCCGCAGCGCCAGCGCGAGACACGAGTCGCCGCCGCCGCAGCGTCAGCGCGAGACACGAGTGCCGCCGCCGCAGCGTCAGCGCGAGACACGAGTCGCCCACCCGGCCGAACGAGTCGCCGCCGCCGCAGCGCCAGCGCGAGACACGAGTCGCCGCCGCCGCAGCGCCAGCGCGAGACACGAGTCGCCGCCGCCGTAGCGCCAGCGCGAGACACGAGTCGCCGCCGCCGCAGCGCCAGCGCGAGACACGAGTCGCCGCCGCCGTAGCGCCAGCGCGAGACACGAGTCGCCGCCGCCGCAGCGCCAGCGCGAGACACGAGTCGCCGCCGCCGCAGCGCCAGCGCGAGACACGAGTCGCCGCCGCCGCAGCGCCTGCGCGAGACACGAGTCGTCGCCGCAGCGCCTGCGCGAGACACGAGTCGCCGCCACCGCAGGGCCAGCGCGAGACACGAGTCGCCGCCGCAGGGCTGGCGCGAGACACGAGTCGCCGCCGTAGCGCCAGCACGAGACACGAGCCGCCGCCGTAGCGCCAGCGCGAGACACGAGTCGCCGCCGCCGCAGCGCCAGCACGAGACACGAGTCGCCGCCGCCGCAGTTACCGTCGGCTCCGGTGCGCCGCCTTAATTAATGACGGCCACCGATTTCCGTCGTGACGCCGTTACAGACGACGACGGTCGATCGACGGCCCGACCGCCGCTGCCGACCGCCGACCAGACCGTCGGCCGCCGGCCCAATCGCCAGCTGCCAGCCGACCACCAGTTGCCAGCCTGACCGCTGGCCCGACGACCAGCTGCCAACCCTACCACCAGCCGCCAGCCCGACCGCCAGCCCGACCACCAGCCTGCCAGCCCGACACCACCAGCTGCCAGCCTGACCACCATCCCGACCGCCGCTGCCGACCACCGGCCCGACCGCCCCCTGCCGACCACCCCACGCGGCGGCCGGCAGCCTCGCGCGCCGCAAACGTATTATCTGTCGACGGCGCGCCGGAGAATGCCGATGATGCGGCTATTAGGGCCGGCCGGGCGGGCGGCCGTCGGCGCGGCGTGTGATTGGCGGCGAGACTCCGGCCCGAGCGACCGGGCGGCATGCGATGCCTTGATCAGCTGCGGCGAGGCGCGGCCCGGCGACCCCGACACGCCCCTGGCCACCGGAGACGCCCGCCCCTCACCCCGCCTGCGCCCGCCGCGGTGAGATGTCGGCTGACTTGGAGCCGACAGAGCAGCTCTGTCCTCTGAGCTGACTGTCAGTCTGAGCCGACTGCCCTCTAAGCAGTCGGCTCCAGATATCAGCCGATTTCAGAGCATATGCGAGACTCGTCTTGGGATTGCACATGTCACGTGTGTCACATGTGCCCTTTGCCAGTGTCACACGTGTCACATGTGCTGTTTGCGTGTGTCACATGTGTCACATGTGCCGTTTGCGAGTGTCACATGTGTCACATGTGCCGCTTGCGAGTGTCACATGTGCCACATGCGCCCGAGAACAGCGTGAGGGAACGATCCGTTCATTCGGTGTGAAAACTTGAGAATCGACCGTGCTGATGGAGGCGTAAGATATTTCAACTACGGAGGCCATTTTGTGCCGCATGGAAGAAGTTAAATTCTGGGAACAGCACAAAACTGCATTGATTGCAAGCATTTTGATGAAAACACCCTTACTTCCCCGGCGCCTCCTTCACGATCAGCTTTTCTATCATATGGGTGAAAAGCAGGTAAGAAGGCAATAACTTCGTGGGCAAACGTCCAAAACAATCCAGAAATTGTATGTGTCATTCGTCCCAGAGCTGTCGGGATTTGCGAATTGTCCAGCGATATTCTTCCGACGATGCTGAGTTGCTTCATCAGCATGCTACTCACACCCGGTAGGCTAAGCGGAATAAAAACATGCAATGCATCCATCTCGCTATCCATAACGGAAGCATTTGTTATTCATAGTTTCAGTTATAGGAAGACGTATTGCACGGGTATGATTGACTGCCGTGTTTGTAGCGACTGACTGATGACGCGCAGCTCCGGTCAACAAACTGAGCGGCTCCAGGAAGCTATATTAACAGAGGTGCTCTGGGATGTGGAATATTGGACAACCGGAGCAGCTCCAGGATGTGTAATGCTATATTAACAGAGGTGCTCTGGGGTGTGAAATATTAGATAAACTGAGCCGCTCTAGGATGTGTAATGTTATATTACCAGAGGTACTCCGGGATGTGGGATATTATATAAACTGAGCTGCCCCAGGGTGTGTAATGTTCGATTAACAGAGGTGCTCTGGGATTATAAATATTAGATAAACTGAGCTGCTCTAGGATGTGTAATGTCAGATGAGCATAGATGCATTAGGATGTGCAATATTTGATAACCGGTGGTGCTCTAGAATGTATAATGTCAGACGAGCAGAGATGCCCTAGGATGTGCAATATTTTATAAATGAAGATGTTGTAGGATGTGGCATACTAGATGGACGGAGCTGATCTATGATGTGTAATATAACATAAATACACTGGGAGACGTAATAACATGATCTTTGAACCAAATGGCATATATAATTTATCTCAGACTCTCACCAATTTCGTCGTGCAATCTATAAATAAGCTATGAAGATATGACTGCCTAAACAAGTTTGCCGATTAAGTGCACTTTATATTGACATGGCCTTAGGTCACTCGACGGAGGTCAATACAATTGGACAAGTAGCTTCTCCTCATACTTCTGCAGGCACACCAAAGGAAAAATCCGGTCAGAAGAACATACATATGACGAAAATACGAAAATAGGTCCAACTCGAAGAGAAATCCGAGACATACGTCTTGTGGGCACTGCGTAATTGTACCCTCGTACCAAGGTTGATTTAAATAAATTCTCATTTAGAGGGGTTATCGATACAGATGGACTTTTGGAGGCGGTCCTCTTTGAGCTGATCCAAGTCATTGATCTTGCATGACCCGAGGTGGAAACTTCGACAACAGGTGCAGAATGATGAAAATGGTTCTGAAAATTTCACGGCGCTGCCCTCCGCGGCTATTTTTTCTATCGCGAGAAAAACCCAGGAGGGGTGATAAAAAACCCAGAGTTGGAGCACTTCTCGGCTCCCAGAGCTGAGACGTGGTCAATAAGTGTGCAAAGTAACTTGTGTTGTGTTCGAAGTTGCCAGATCGAGTTTGGAACTCGCCGCGTTGGTACATATAATTTAGTCGTCTGACTTTGTACAGTCAGGGAGGGTGTGGCGGCCATATACAGCACGGAAGCCGGTCACACCAATCATTCGGCGGTCTTCAGACTCTCAATCAATGAGAGGCACACTATTCCAAAGCTGAAATGTCTTACTGCTTACGTGATGCTTTAAAATATAATGTTTAGCATGCTTTAAATATAATAATATTTCAAACAAGATTTCATCCGGAAGATTGATGGGGAGGGGTGCTTCCATTGACGCCAGCACAGCTAAATTCTAGCCTTCAACCCTCACCTCCCCTCCACCATTGATGTTTACCTTGTTAGCTAGCTATATTCAGGCTTTAGGGAACATAGGCAGCCATAGCTCTGTGACGCCAAAAGATTTCGCATAATTTATGAGAAGTGGGACATGACTGTGGGAAAAACTATCACCCAAGGGAACGCCTCTTTCTCTCCCCATCCATTTAGCATGAAAGATGAGGCCCGGCTTATCTAAAAACATTTCCCACTACTTGTCAGATAAACGTTTGAGTTGCGAACTGGAAAGCATGCAAAAGACCGTGCGACGGTTTTCAGGTTCTGCTTGTATTGATTATGTACCTCAGAGAAGTTTCCCAAAGCAAGCCTTTTCTGAACCCTATTTTTGGTTCCATCAGCCTGTCACACCGTGACAAGGTCGGTCTTGCCGAGGCACATTCAGCTGATCTGGTCGGACTCATAAAATAGCTTTCCTTTCACATCGTCTGAGTCCGATAAGCTCAGACATTGCCTCGCTAAACAGGCAATACGGTCAGCGAGAATGAGCAGTGCGCATCGGGCACCCACGGCACGGCGCCTCTTTGTTTGTATCTTTCCTGATATTTCACTGCATTCGCAAATTCTTATTTTCGCGATGCAATAAATGGTTATGCGATCGGTTTCTCGACTTTTAGAATGTGATTGATATCCTATGGATGCTTCTCTCTCCCTGCAATCCATCGTAAGGTACGACTCATGAATCATCTACTATCACAATTTGGAAACATTTTGCCATTTCTTGTTACATTTGACTTCACGAGTTAGAATACTTCTGCAGCACGACACTCGGATAAGATCAGATAAGATCAGATAACCAGCATTATCATCCCATCACGTGTCTCGAACGTCAAATTGCCTATGTTTCAGTAATATACCGTTTTGTGCACATTTTATAATAAGCGACGATGCACTAGCTCAAAAGCAACTATGCATGCTTAATGTAGAACGGATATGTAGATATAGATTTTTGGAGGTAAATATTTTTCCTTCTTCGAAAAATATAACATTGAACCTCATTTCTGCGCTTTTTCAAATCGTATTATGACTGTCCCGAAAGTCAAAGTAGGTCACGTGACCTTATGTCACGATGTGACGATTTAATATAGCCCATACACGAACATTCCGAAATAGCCAATGCAGTGGATTATTGCAAGTTCACCAATATACACTTTTGCACAATTCGGATTGTTTTTCATTGAGTTAAAGGTCTCAAAAGACACCACTGCTAGGTGACATCTGGCAAATTTCCGAGGCTCTAACTCCTTGACTATTGACCTGATCTTTCTAAAAATGTTACGACTGGATTCAGCGTGTCAGACAACCACACACCATCATTTGGATACAAATACAAAATATTGTGTGTTATGTTGGCACTTCGTCGATTTGTCGCGGTATGGGCCATAGGTATCCTTAGAAACAGTAGCAATGCACATTATTGAAATGGAATAGTTGGGGACCTAAAATAATCGCAGACACAAGGAAGCATCGACAATCAGTGATGCAGTCAATCATGCTGCTTGACTTCAACTTTACATGAACATGACATCACGACATGAACTCAACATCCTAGCATGTTTGACATGGATGTTAAAGTTGTCAGAAGTGCACTGAAGATAGGTTGGCGTCGAATTATGGCAGTACTTATTTAGTAGAAATGACGTCACCTTATGATATCGATATCAGGTGTGGCGGACTGCCTCGTAAGAAAAGATGAAAATATCAGAGATGGACCAAAGTATAGCCAGTTCATAGTTGGACAGACAAATTTGAAAAAGTGGACATTGTGCAAATTTGGCCAATGAGTTTTTCCTCATATCTCCTTACCAAAGACACAACTTCCTTAACAAAACCTTGCTTAGCAAAAGGTAAATAATCACATGTAGTTGAGGTGGTGGATACCACCTCACCAACTTGAAATTGTGCCCCTCTGAACTTGGTAGTCTGCTCCCTCAACTTTGGGAAACAAGATGCAACGAAAACTGTGACTCGCATACAGATTTTGATGCTGTAGCGAGGTACTCAGTCGTGAATAAAAAGTTTGTCAGGGAGCAGGGGAAATAATCAGACTAAGAAATTTGCCCTTTTTCAGGGCAGATTTCTGAGTTTTAGTTTTTCCCATGCAGGATACATTGGCATAGTATCCCTTGCCGAGATGGTGTTAAGTACCGATAACGTTTGCATCTGTATGTGCATATGCATAGTATATGCCGAGTCCGTCGCATTGGTGACTGGTGTTTTAGGACGAGCCCATGGACAACTGCTTGCGCATGCACGCAGTCATCTAAGGCCTCCGAGGTCTACACTTTACATAGCTGTGTCTAAAGCTATGTCCGTGAGATGGCATGTTGAAGATGCTGTGGGAGGTGGGACATGGATGGAGGCTTTCAGTTATCTGGTCAATGCTATTATACATCAATATACAATGCTCTCTGGTCAGCAAGTGATGTATGTACCTAACTAGATACCTACTTTGGGTAGATACCTGCCTATTTATCTTCCTCTTAGGCAGACATATAGGTAGGCGATGCATCTATGCACAAACCTGGTACCTGTACTCGGCAATGCACCTGGTACTACCTAGGTGCTGATAGGTTGATTGACAGGCACCAACCTGCCATAACCAACCTACCTATGTTTCATTTTTGCTTTGACATTTTATGCACATAGCTGTCCACCCAAACCTTCGTACCGTACCGAAGTTGACTTCTGGATGTCTCTTTAGTAGCACATCATGCAGCAAAATCTGCTGCACATCTGCTGCACCTGTATGCATGTGAGTGTTCCCTGACTTATTGGAGAACCTTGTCACGGACCCAGCATCCAGGCGAAGGCCTCCGCACGCCGACCAGCACCAGTTCGCTGACTGACGCAGTGGGTTAACGGTGCGCAGACAGCCGCACCACGCCGACTGACGCAGTGGGTTAACGGGCACCACGCCGACTGACGCAGTGGGTTAACGGGCACCACGCCGACTGACGCAGTGGGTTAACGGTGCGCAGACAGCCGCACCACGCCGACTGACGCAGTGGGTTAACGGGCACCACGCCGACTGACGCAGTGGGTTAACGGGCACCACGCCGACTGACGCAGTGGGTTAACGGGCACCACGCCGACTGACGCAGTGGGTTAACGGGCACCACGCCGACTGACGCAGTGGGTTAACGGGCACCACGCCGACTGACGTATTGGGTTAACGGGCACCACGCCGACTGACGCAGTGGGTTAACGGGCACCACGCCGACTGACGCAGTGAGTTAACGGTCCGACAACCGCACCACGCCGACTGACGCAGTGGGTTAACGGGCACCACGCCGACTGACGCAGTGACAACCGCACCACGCCGACTGACGCAGTGGGTTAACGGGCACCACGCCGACTGACGCAGTGAGGTTACCGGTGCGCAGACAGCTACACCACGCCGGGACCCCAGGTTTAGCCAGCCCCTGTGCTACTTCCGGTCGGCGCCGCCTATGAAGACTTCCACCGCATGGCATGCCGCTGTACTTGCGTCACGCGGCATGCAAGCGGCGCCCGTACACGGCATACTCGGCCGCGTGTTGTCGACCGAGCCCCGCGTCTGAGGGGCGGGTGGTGCGATAGGCGGTACTGGCGCGTGGCTGACGTGGTACGGGTGACAGGGTACGGCGCGAGTCGGAGCGGAGGCTCGCCGCTGGTCTTTGTTTGTTTATTGGGTGGTTCACGACGCACCTTCTGCACATTCACGGCCAATGGCGTCGCCCACACTGTTTCGCCGGTGGGCCGCGGGATTGGGAAATGTCCGGAGCGGCGCTGGTGTCGAACCCGGGACCTTCGGTACCCAGAGCCCAACACCTTAACCACTCGGCCGTCCCCGCCCCATCGCGGCTGGTCAGGATAGGCGCAGTTGAGTAGACGACTTGAGCGGACGTGCTGTTGGACGTGCTGTTGGACGTGCTGTTGGACGACTGACCGTCACTGCGCCGATAGGGACTCGCTCTGAAGCATGGACCTCGGAGCGATTCGCGACCTGAGACTACTGTCGGAACTGAGGCCGTTGTGCAACAGGCCGCAGCGCGGTCATTTGCTCGTGAGCCCTGACGATAGAGGAGGAATATCGGCAGTTTTATTCTCGGACCAGTTCTCTCGAGAGCGTAGTCTGCGCTGGACGCCCCGGGCCAGGAGAAGAACTCTGCATGTGCATGCCTGCCTACTCGAAGCACTTACTCGGTGCTCCCCACGGATAGCTGCTGATCATGCTCGGTCAGACAGTGCATTCAAGTTCAAACGTGCGGGAGGGAAATGACTCTTGGCGAGCAAAGACCATCAGTGCCTTCTGTTTGAAAGATATACATCCATTTTACCTACTAGGTAGAGAAATATAGCTATTCCTTGTAGCAATACTAACTTATCTTGAAAGTGTTATTGATGCTTGCGGTTGTACCTACGTCTTAGTGACATGTTTGTAACAAATTCAAAACACTTTTATGACCATATGATACCTCGCTTAACATGAATTCGGACACAATGTGGCTGGAATCCAATCCTGTTGGCCTGCTGATGAATTTCTGTATGCATGCTACCTAGGTTCATATCCGATTCAGTTTTATTTTGTAATTGCCTGTGGGTCATCAAAGCAAATTGTTTCATGTGCAAACTACGAATACTTTCGTCTTTCCGAACTGCAGGGGTGCTGCTGGTTATATTTTGGGGGAGGGAAGGGAAGGTTGGGTTCAAATGATATGAAAGTAATCTAACCATAAACAATCCTAACCAAGCTGAACTGATGTATGATTATGTGAAAACTACTACCGATATTTGAATGCATACGCATGTAGGACCTGTTTTGGGTTCCCAGTTTCATAACAGTTGTTGGGTGGGTTAAATGTAATTTGGTGTTTGGTGCTACGTTTGCATCTGTATATGCATATGCATAATATATGCCGAGTCCGTCGCATTAGTGACTGGTGTTTAGGACGAGCCCATGGACAACTGCTTGCGCATGCACGCAGTCATCTAAGGCCTCCGAGGTCTACACTTTACATAGCTGTGTCTAAAGCTATGTCCGTGAGATGGCATGTTGAAGATGCTGTGGGAGGTGGGACATGGATGGAGTCAAGCGATGGCTTTCAGTTTTCTGGTCAATGCTATTAGACATCAATATACAATGCTTTCTGGTCAGCAAGTGATGTATGTACCTAACTAGATTCCTCCTTTGGGTAGATACCTGCCTATTTATCTTCCTCTTAGGCAGACATATAGGTAGGCGATGAACCAATGCACAAACCTGGTACCTGTACTCGGCAATGCACCTGGTACTACCTAGGTGCTGATATGTTGATTGACAGGCACCAACCTGCCATAACCAACCTACCTAAGTTTCATTTTTGCTTTGACATTTTATACACATAGCTGTCCACCCAAACCTTCGTGCCGAACCGAAGTTGACTTCTGGATGTCTCTTTAGTAGCACATCATGCAGCAAAATCTGCTGCACATCTGCTGCACCTGTATGTATGTGAGTGTTCCCTGACTTATTGGAGAACCCTGTCACGGACCCAGCATCCAGGCGAAGGCCTCCGCACGCCGACCAGCAACGGTTTGCCGACTGACGTAGTGAGGTAACGGTGCGCAGATAGCTACACCACGCCGACTGACGCAGTGAGGTAACGGTGCGCAGACAGCCGCACCACGCTGACTGACGCAGTGGGTTAACGGTGCGCAGACAGCCGCACCACGCCGACTGACGCAGTGGGTTAACGGGCACCACGCCGACTGACGCAGTGGGTTAACGGGCACCACGCCGACTGACGCAGTGGGTTAACGGGCACCACGCCGACTGACGCAGTGGGTTAACGGTGCGCAGACAGCCGCACCACGCCGACTGACGCAGTGGGTTAACGGTCCGCACACAACCGCACCACGCCGACTGACGTAGTGGGTTAACGGGCACCACGCCGACTGACGCAGTGAGTTAACGGTGCGCAGACAGCCGCACCACGCCGACTGACTCAGTAGGTTAACGGTGCGCAGACAACCACACCACGCCGACTGACGCAGTGGGTTAACGGGCACCACGCCGACTGACGCAGTGGGTTAACGGTGCGCAGACAGCCGCACCACGCCGGGACCCCAGGTTTAGCCAGCCCCTGCACCACTTCCGGTCGGCGCCGCCTATGAAGACTTCCACCGCATGGCATGTCGCTGTACTTGCGTCACGTGACATGCAAGCGGCGCCCGTACACGGCATACTCGGCCGAGTGTTGTCGACCGAGCCCCTCGTCCGAGGGGCGGGTGTTGCGATAGGCGGTACTGGCGCGTGGCTGACGTGGTACGGCTGACAGGGTACGGCGCGAGTCGGAGCGGAAGCTCGCCGCTGGTCTTTGTTTGTTTATTGGGTGGTTCACGACGCGCTTTCTGCAAATTCACGGCTAATGGCGCCGCCCACGCTGTTTCGCCGGTGGGCCGCGGGATTGGGAAATGTCCGGAGCGGCGCTGGTGTCGAACCCGGGACCTTCGGTACCCAAAGCCCAACACCTTGACCACTCGGCCATCCCCGCCCCATCGCGGCTGGTCAGGATAGGCGCAGTTGAGTAGACGGCTTGAGCGGACGTGCTGTTGGACGACTGACCGTCACTGCGCCGAGAGAGACTCGCTCTGAAGCATGGACCTCGGAGCGATTCGCGACCTGAGACTACTGTCGGAACTGAGGCCGTTGTGCAACAGGCCGCAGCGGGGTCATTTGCTCGTGAGCCCTGACGATAGAGGAGGAATACCGGCGGTTTTATTCTCGGACCAGTTCTCTCCAGAGCGTAGTCTGCGCTGGACGCCCCGGGCCAGGAGAAGAACTCTGCATGTGCATGCCTGCCTACTCGAAGCACTTACTCGGTGCTCCCCACGAATAACTGCTGATCATGCTCGATCAGGCAGTGTATCCAAGTTCAAACGTGCGGGAGGGAAACGTCTCTTGGCGAGAAAAGACCATCAGTGCCTTCTGTTTGAATGATATGCATCCCTTTTACCTACTAGGTAGATAAATATAGCTATTCCTTGTAGCAATACTAACTTATCTTGAAAGTGTTATTGATGCTTACGGTTGTACCTGCGTCTTAGTGACATGTTTGTAACAAATTCAAAACACTTTTATGACCATATGATACCTCGCTTAACATGAATTCGGATACAATGTGGCTGGAATCCAATCCTGTTGGCCTGCTGATGAATTTCGGTATGCATGCTACCTAGGTGCATATCCGATTCAGTTTCATTTTGCAATTACCTGTGGCTCATCAAAGCAAATTGTTTCATGTGCAAATTACGAATGCTTTCGTCTTTCCGAACTGCAGGGGTGCTGCTGGTTATATTTTGGGGGAGGGAAGGGAAGGTTGGGTTCAAATGATATGAAAGTAGTCTAACCATAAACAATCCCAACCAAGCTGAACTGATGTATGATTATGTGAAAACTACTACCGATATTTGAATGCATACGCATTCAACAGTTGTTGGGTGGGTTAGATGTAATTTGGTGTTTGGTGCTACTTCACTTACTTGGAAGTGAAATGTATTCTAGAGACAATTACGCCCGCGTTAGATGAATAGTACGCGAATTTACCAGTAGTAGAGTGTAAACACGGAAGTGCTTAGTGGCCCTCAGCAAAATGGCATGTGTAAGGCTCCGTGTCTAATAGAATCACGGATTTGTGGAACAAAGCTTCAGGACTGTCAAGATTAAGCATGTTTAGCCTAGTCCCATTTATGTGATCATAAATTCCTTTTGATAACGCCTAATGCGTTTCTGGTATCCTGGTCAAAGTGCAATACATTTTACAGCAGCTTAAAGCGGGCAATTAGGTCTTACTAAGAAATGGAGCGGATGTTTCTTTAGAAAGGATGCTGTTCTGAACCGGGACGGTTCCAAGGGCGGGGTGAAGAGAGCGACCATCCCCCTCCTCTTTGCACCCCAAAAGGCACCTCTGATGGAGATGGAGCAGCCCCCAGGTGGAAAGGGCGCTAGTCCGGGAATATCGAATATCCCCTCCCCTGCTTAACAAAATTGTCAGTCGAAGGTGCCCCTCCGAGCAGAACAGAAAAAACGTCACTGCAGTAGGCTGGGGTGCAGCCCTGTCCCCCAGCTGGAGGGGATTTCACAGACGCAATAATCTGGTGCAGCTTCTCTACCAGCTGCACGAACCTTTCACAGACGCAATCATCGAATGCGCCTTCAGTGGAAGGCTCCCTCTCAAAATTTCGCTCCGGATGACATGATAGATGACAAAAAATGGACAAAGTGCCTTTTTGCAGCAGTTGTGTTTATGTGACGTAAGGTACTATATATTTATGTGCTAGGTGTTTATATCCTGTTTTCCAGTGGTATGTTTTATTCATTATAGCCGGTTTCTATTAGGATTTATGTGACATTGAGAACTATGGCTGTGATACTAAATACATGTTTAATATTTTAATCAATTAGACATGCCACCACGATATTTCAACACACAAAGCTTCTGCCTCCCGCCCTTCATCGAGCAACATTGACTTGTAGACCAAGTGTCTTTTGATTCAGGCACCCAGAGAATCTCGGCGCTTCTTTTCGGATGGCCACGTGGCTAGTTCCACGTGTTTTCTTTTTGGAGGAACGCGACCTCCTTCCAGTTTTACGCTTAAATTTAATTTTAAGCTTTAAGCTTTAATTCAAATTTAAGGTGTTCATACACAGAGTAATTTCAATTCATACCGCTGCAGCTGTATTATTAACTATGTTAAGTTGGCGACCGTCCCTAATCCACCCTGAAAGTCCCCGAAAGGGCGTGTCACCACTGAGGGCCTGTCAGTGACTCAGAGGACAGTAGCCTCCGCTGGAGACCCACCGTGTCCATTCCCTTGGACGAGCTACTGTCCGAAACTGTTTGCATTGTCCCTGCGGGCCATGTCCCTCCATCTGGGCGACCGTCGTACACCCAAGGGCCTCTGGTGGCTTCCTGGTAAAGAAACCCTGGTGGACGCGCCTTCCACTAAGGAAGAGGCCCAGAGGCAGCAGAACGGTTGCTGAACAAAATATTAAATGGGCACCAAGCATCGTCATGTTAGCTGCATGCGCATTTCTGGACGAGCACATTCCCGTCGGAGGACTTTGGGATATAAATACCGAGTTGGTCGATTGTGAGGGGAGTGACCAAGCAAATATAAACCTCCCTTGAACAGAGGCTGGATCATTCCCTTGATTGCCTGCCATGCCAACATGTGGCAGGCGGGAGAAAAGTTCATTCGACGTTAATTATTGTGTGCTGAACGAGGGCTTTCTTTTCAAAACTAATCAGCGAGTGGTTTGTTTGAAAACGATAAAACTAGAGATCTGGACTAATGCTGCCACCTCATCAGCTTTGGAGTCTTCAGAAAGTCTTTTGAGAGAGAAAATATATATTAGTGGGAATTCGACTTTTGTATATCTACTAAGGGGTGGGGGCCGACCCCTCACTGGATTTGAACTCTCCTAATGCTAGCTTGCCATTTTCCATATTTTATCTGAACATGCTTAGCCATGTGCTGGCTCTCCCGCTCCCCTGGATTGGCGAGAGACCCACCGATCTGCCCGATAAAACATTTGCATCAAATTCGAAGTGTATGGTAAGAATTCACTAAAAAGCATCAACTGTTTTTCAATGGTTTACAAAAGTTCCACATATAAGGCAGCCTGCTTCTAACCAAGGATATAAGCATCACTGGTAATCCAGTGGACACTCTCCTGGTGATCCAGTGGACACTCCCCTGGTGAATGCAAATGAGCATCGAAGCCGATAATTGCCTCTTAACTGAAAATGTATGCTTGATCACAGCGAGACATTTCAGTTTTCGTCCGTTTCAGCATACAGATCAAGTTGTCGTTCGCTGGACAAATTGGCTTCATTATCTGGCTCGATCAGCAATAAGCTTACCCAAATTCGCGATGTGCCATGCTGTCATAGTAGCATGCGCTGCTTCCGTGGCATCAGTGAACTGTGTCGCAGCACAACTGAACTGTGTCGTGGCACAACTAGACTATGTCACAGCACAACTGGACTGTGCCACAGCACAACTGGACTGTGCCACAGCACAACTGGACTGTGCTACAGCACAACTGGACTGTGCCACTGTCCACAGCATAACTGGACTGTGCCACAGCACAACTGGACTGTGCCACAGCACAACTGGACTGTGTTACAGCACAACTGAATTGTGCCACAGCACAACTGGACTGTACTACAGCACAACTGGACTGTGCCACAGCACAACTGGACTGTGCCACAGCACAACTGGACTGTGCCACAGCACAGCTAGACTGTGTCACAGCACAACTAGACTGTGCCACAGACAACTGACTGTGCCACAGCACAACTGGACTGTGCCACAGCACAACTGACTGTGCCACAGCACAACTGGACTGTGCCACAGCACAACTGGACTGTGCCACAGCACAACTGGACTGTGCCACAGACAACTGTGCCACAGCACAACTGGACTGTGCTACAGCACAACTGGACTGTGCCACTGTCCACAGCATAACTGGACTGTGCCACAGCACAACTGGACTGTGCCACAGCACAACAGAACTGTGTTACAGCACATCTAGACTGTGCCACAGCACAACTAGACTGTGTCGCAGCACAACTGAACTGTGCCGCGGCACAACTAGACTGTGCCACAGCACAACTAGACTGTGCCACAGCACAACTGGACTGTGCTACAGCACAACTGGACTGTGCCACAGCACAACTGGACTGTGCCACAGCACAACTAGACTGTGCCACAGCACAACTGGACTGTGCCACAGCACAACTGGACTGTGCCACATCACAACTAGACTGTGCCACAGCACAACTGGACTGTGCTACAGCACAACTAGACTGTGCCACAGCACAACTGGACTGTGCCGGGGCACAACTAGACTGTGCCACATCACAACTAGACTGTGCCACAGCACAACTGGACTGTGCCGGGGCACAACTGGATTGTGCCATAGCACAACTAGACTGTGCCACAGCACAAATGGACTGTGCCATAGCACAACTGGCCTGTGCCAGTTGTCCCAGTCAGAGACGTCGCCTCAGTCAGGGACGTGGCCTCAGTCAGAGACGTCGCCTCAGTCAGATACGTGGCTTCAGTCAGGAAATGTCAACTCAGTCAGAGACGTGGCTTCAGGATGCGGCAATGGACCACTTGCAGCAGGTGCTGTTCAATGTTGCCAGTTCGGCGTATTCTCAGATTCCGCCCAAGTCCAGACCAGACCAGCCTACGCAGGCTCGGCACCGCAGAGGGGTGTCACCTGGTGCTGACCTTTCCCAGCCGTGAGGTCAGACCAGCCTCCACAGGCCCGGCACCGCAGCAAGGTGTCACCCGGAGCCAGCCCTTTCCACACTCCGTGTCAGCACGATGGCAAACCGAAGCGGAGAAGGATCTTTACTGTAAACGATTGCCCCCCAGATGCCGGCCGGGGTGGCAGGTGTTCAGTCGATAAGTAGCAGCTGTTATGCTGTAGTGTGTCAGATTCCACGTCGCTGGCCTGTCGCACCAGCATGGAGTCAACGGTGATGCTCTTTGTAAGCTTTAAATGTTGTGGCTCAGGATTCTAATCAGTGTTTCACAAGATTACAACGGAATTTATAACGCTTGCGTCTAAGCTGGGGCCGAGGAAATAGGGAGGAGAAAGGCAAAAGCGTACGCCGTAATAAAGACCACATAAAAGCCCGGCATAAAGGAGCCAGATTATTAATCTTAAAATAGAAGCCTGTTCATTATTAACCGAAATTGTATGAATATTTTGCTTGCGCGCATGTGCATGCATCATGCATACACGCATGTGTTCGTCAAAACACAAGAACCATTGCGATGTCGTGCTAAATCACGATGTTTCTGCTAAATAAATACAAAATTGTCGTTACCAATGGCAAAAACAAAACAGGAAAAGTAGGAAATTAAATTGGCGGCTGGGTACTGTGTAGTACCCGATAGAAACAGTTGAAAGCTGAGTGAATAATTGGCATGACAACAAAATATTCCAACTTATCTTCCCATAAAACTATAATATATGCATACATCGACGTAGTAGTGAAAAAGTGACTGTGAACGAAATCTAACAAGCTTGGTGATAACGGTTTACACTAGTTTTAACTTATCCCGAGGAAAAAACTTAAATCAATCAAGGAAAAAGTGTTGTAGCATTGCAACCAACCAAAACAAAGTCAACTATGCTTCACGCTCGAGAACACCACACAGATGGCACGTGCCACCAGCCGGCGCACTTCCATGAATAACTCACGACAACATAGGCAGGTGGCGCTGACGGCGCTTGGCTCGTGACTGTCGATGCGCCGCTCGTCGATGTCTGGCGCCGTTTATTACGAGTTCGGACGCGGACAGGGTCGCCTGCAGACCGCCCCAGCGGTGTCCAGCGCCACAGACGGGCTGGACGCTGCCCGGCGCGATTTATGTGCGGACCACATCTCATTGCGGCGACACGGCATTGTAATAAGCCCATTATGGCCGGGGATTTAACGCTGCGGAGGCGGGCGGGCGGGCGCGGACGAGTTGCGGCAGCTGTTCACCGGTTGTGATGAGGTGGGCACAGCACGTGCACACAGGGTCCGGGGTCAGTCCCGACCGTGTGTGTCTGTGTGTCACACCGCAGTGTTCAAGTGTCACAATGTCCACACCGTAACAGCGCCCAGCAGCATAGTTCCATCGGGCCGTCGGCTGGCAGTGACAAGGCGGGCTGCTTGGAAGATAGCCAACTTGGTTAATAAGGAGGACTGAACTTCGAGTGTAATAACGAGGATTTAACTTTGGGTTTCATCAGGAGGATTTAACTTTGGGCATAATAGGGAGGATTGAACTTTGGGTATAATAAGGAGGATTGAATACAACTGTCATACAATGCCATTGCCTCAAACAATGTCTTTGAACACCATCGAGCTTGATACTTCGGTAATGCAGTTCATTTCCCTCAGTGGAACAATCAGTGGACTCGCTGGCTTATCCAGCTCTGTCCATATATCGGCATGAGGCAAGATTGGACTGTCCGTTCTGAATCACAAAAAGGTTCCAGTCGGCCAGCAGCAGCGGCACACTGATTGCATCTTCACGAAAGGTAGCCATTAAACTAGTTATTGCAGACAATCAAGCATGCAGTGGATCAGTGTGGACTATCATGAGACTGTCAGGCATGCAGTGGATCACTATGGACTATCAGGAGACTACCAGGCGTGTAGTGGATCACTGTGGGCTATCAGTAGACTAGCATACATGCAGTGAATCACTGTGCTTAATATTGGCAACATATGAGAATCGATGGATAGGTTGGCAAACCGGTATTTGTGGGAATGCAATATTACATTTTGGCGTGTACTTTCTGGAAGGTGTCGGTTGCAGGGAATTTCAATTGTTTGGCATCCGGCACCAGGTCATCACATGACACTGGCCTGTCTTAATTGTTGTTGGCTTCCTCTGACACCGGGTCATCATATAACACTCTCTTGTTTAAGCAGTTGATGACTTCCTCGGGCACACGGTCATCATATAACAATCGCCTGTCTGAGTTGTTGATGACTTCCTCTGACACCAGGTCATCACATAATACTCGCCTGTCTAAGCCGTTGACGACTTCCTGTGGCACCAGGTCATCATATAACACTCGTCTACCAAGCCACTCTATTTAAGAAGGGTAAATTGATGAGGCGTGGCAACCCTTTGAGGAATGATAACCCGCACTATGCCTTAATGTAGACAAATCTGCGGAATGAAAACAAAACAGTGTTGCACCACGTGTCAAGACGAATAAATAGCGTCGGGTTTGTGTGCTTTCGATCAGCCAGTGACTGTATGCGCTTAACAGTACGCAAAGACCAGTGTGGACTTAGCAAGGGTCGCTGAGTACAATCATGCTGTCAGAATATTTTAGAATGGTACTCAAGGCGGTACTTGTCATATGAGGTGAATCGAGGTTAATTACCTCATTTGCCGTTGATAAAATGGCGAGACAGCGATGTCCGGGGACGAATAAAGCGAGCATTTTCAATTATCTAGCTACTTTAGCCCGCAAGTCACTAGGGGCGGGGGTGAGGATAAGTGTTCCCTGTTGCTTTATTTTGGATTGCGCCGGGACCGCTGCGGCTAGCGATCTGAAAGGTTCAGTACAATCAAATGAACAACTAGGATACACCTAAAAGTAGTCCAATGCCGGGTCAGGTCGAGTCACTACGGCCTAACACAGTCTGACATTTTGGCACCATTGACCGAATTAATGGAAGGCCGAATGATTCAATATACACAACTGATAATTCATTTAGGTATTTCCAGAGTACATTTAGGTATTCAAAATATATTTTCTTATTCTCAGATGACATTTAGGTATCCAGAAAACATTTAGCTATCCAGAATACGCTTAGGTATCCAGAATACAGTTAGGAATTAAAAATACATTTACGTATTGTTGGGTTACATTTAGGTATTGAGAACACATTTATATATCCTCTATATTTATGTAGGTATGATTGACATGACTTACGTCAGGTCAATTTGATTCACCCATGGCCCTATTCAGCGTCATGTTAGGCCAAATGTGTGCATGCATTGTATGCGTAATTGCCTAGTCTTTGTAAGTGTTTGGGTGCACTGAGGAGCAAAAATTCTCATTGGTGGACCCTACATCTATGCATGGCCTAGAACGTGACCTTGCATCATCCTTGAGATCATTGGGGGACATGGATCATTTTTAGAATGTCCAAGATATTGTTGAACATGTATTGTTCTCGCTGGTCTAGAATGGCAATGAATGCTAAATTTGAATTCAGCTCTAAACATTGCTCTGGAGTGGTCCTCGGTTAATACCCCGGGATCGAAACCCAATTAATGTCTAATAAAACTCGCTTGACCTCATTTAACCTGAACCTGACTTGACTACATGCTGCAGCGTATGGAAATCACATTCATTGTTACTGTAATAGAAACATTTACTCATGCAAATCGCTTTGCTCCTTTTAAATGAGCTCTGGGGAGTTCATTCCGAGGACATTAAAAACAAATATTTAGAATCAGAAAAGGACAGCGAAATAGACCAGGGTCGCACACATTTTGGCCCTCCCCAATTATCTTTTTGATGTTCAAAATTTTGAGTTTTCAAGTTTTCTTTAATTTTCTTTTTCTAATGGGTAGAGCAGACCGAGAAACATTGTTGGAAGTCAACTTGCCTAATAAAAATGCTTAATTTAGCCAGAATCTTCTATTTTAACTGCAATAGGCAAATATGCCAAATTTATATGTAGTCAAAAACGTTAAAAATGACAAATTTCTCTAGTACGTTTTGTTGCATCCCTAAAGATAAGCAAAACTGAAAGTTTCGTTACAATATCTGTATCGGTTAAAGCGTGACGACTGATTGAACGTTTTTGGAGGTGACCTCCCTTGACCTTGACTAACTCGTTGAACCTAGATGACCTGACTTCAAAACTTTGAAACGGCGAGCCAAATTGATGTGGAAAAGGTATGACAAATTTTGGCGCGCTGCCGCGCGCCGTTCGTTCACTGTCCGCAAAAAAAAACTGACGGGCGGGGGGACAGTTGAAGCTCCCCCGAGACGGGACGGGTTAAGTAATATTCACTCCTTTTACTCATGATGGTACCTAAGCACTTCTCCTCATGATAATTCAGTTCGGGCCAAATAACCAGTGGTTCTCTGACCCGACCTGTGTCATTAGCCGTGGTATCGAAGTCAACAAAATTGAATCTGATCCGAGGAGGAATATTGTTACGTTACACATTGCACTTGTCTCCATTTCGGTCTGTGATTGGTTCCCGAGTTGCAAAGGAAACCTTCGCGCCTCCCACCCCCTCCCAGTGGCTACCGGATTAGTAGGCGCCTGCTGATATTTCGGGAAGGTCAAACTATGCACTAAGTTTATACCCAGAAAATGACTTTATAGCTCTGTAGTCTGACATCGCCTGGCTAAAACCATAGTGCCTAACAGATCCTCAAAGGACGTGCCGTCAGCCATGTCAAGCGGTGGCGTGCCGCCACATGCTGAGCCACGGTGATCGGAACAGCGAGATCGATGTGGCATCCTCCTTGGATGGCGTGAACTGAGTATTCAGAGGAAGACCGCCGAGCTGACCATCGACTGCTTTACATTTAAGGTGCATCCTCGGTCTGCTTGTAGCTCTGCATTGCATAACTACGCCAGCTTCAGTGGACCGCCTTTGCATCGCCACGCCAGCTGTAGTGGACTGTCATCACATAGCTACGCCAGCTGTAGTGGACCGCCATGGCATAGCTTCGCCAGCTGCAGTGGACTGTCATTTAGCCACGTCCCATGTGACTGTCGGGAAAGCCGCCGCATTGTCGGTGACGGGCGGTACCTCATCAAAATCAGATACATTCTGGGAGGTAGATGCTGGTAGCTCATCGACCCGTATGCGAGGTTATCGTTTTTTTACGACACATCAACCGTTGAGTCATGTAGCGTCGCCAATCTCTCACGCCGATTTGCCGCGGGCGAAGAGTAGCGACGGGTGAGACTAGAACTCACATCCTTCGATTGTGAGACGAGCAATTTACCCATATACAATTCGTCCCCGGGCCGACCCGTATGTGATCGTGGCACACTGGTTGGTACCAAAATGAGCCATTTTGCAAATTACAAGAAACTTCTCACCCATACTTTTCAACAGAAAAAGCTACTTTTTATTCAATAAAGCTTCCCACATTTATTCAGCGTGTCGGCGATTCGACATTTCAAGAACTGTTCATTTTCAATGCGTTTCGAAAGGTGTTAATTTCCTTCAACTTATTTTCAAACTTTTGTAACATTTCTGGTTTGAGAATGGCCAGTGACCGAAATGGTGAATACGCAGGTAAGCAGCATTAAACATTTCAACTTTTCATTTGGTTGAGAAAAATGAGTGTGATTGTATATGGTACTTAATACATACGAAGGGTTCTTTACAGCACTTCTTGCGCGTAACCGGCAATACATGACTGCACATCTCATGCTAGCCAGCTTTAGCATGCCATTTCATAGCCATTACTCGTCCCATCTCGACCCGTTCTCCCCTCTGCGGCGCTCATATTTCTCCGCGTGGACCACCGAATCTACAGGCTCTGATTCTTGCAATGACTCATAAATTGGCGGCTTCGTTCATCGCTGACGCGATGGGAAATCAACCCTGAGGGTGGGGTCGGGGCTGGGGGGGGGGAGTGGAGGGGCGACGGGAAGATGTTCCTCGCGGCAGCGGAAATGAGGAACGTCGGCGGCGAGTTGCTCACCGTCGGGCGCGTTCGACGGCGCACAAATCTCCGCCTACTCTTGGCTGCGCCGTCAGTCTGCCAGCCATCAGTCTGCCAACCGCTCCCGCCTACGCTGTCAGTCCGCCAGCCGTCAGTCCGCCAGCCGTCAGTCCGCCAGCCGTCAGCCGCCAGCCGTCAGTCCGCCAGCCGTCAGTCCGCCAGCCGTCAGTCCGCCGACCGTCAGTCCGCCAGCCGTCAGTCCGCCGACCGTCTCAGTCCGCCAGCCGTCAGTCCGCCAGCCGTCAGCCCGCCGGCCGTCTTCCTCCAATCTCAGACGACCCGGCCGGCTGGCCGCGGCTGCCAGACTGGCGCACGCGCCGCCCTGCTCCGCCTCGGAGCCGATCCGCGGCGTCGGTCGAACGACACCGGTCCCTGATGTTGACGCGACCCGGAGCGCCGGCCGCCGCACCGCCGTGGCGACCGAATTCGGCTCCCGATGTTTGCCCAACGCCACGACGGTTCCGCACGCTCACATGCCAGCTCCGAGCTCCTGACAAGGACACAGACACGGACACGGACACGGACACCGGGCATCGGACACGGACACGGACACGGACACGGACACGGACACGGACACGGACACGGACACGGACACGGACACCGGGCATCGGACACGGACACGGACACGGACACGGACACGGACACGGATACGGACACGGACACGGACACGGACACCG
This sequence comes from Imbricaverruca yamaguchii, assembly GCA_034440575.1. Lineage (NCBI taxonomy): Eukaryota > Metazoa > Arthropoda > Thecostraca > Neoverrucidae > Imbricaverruca > Imbricaverruca yamaguchii. The sequence continues at coordinate 2,325,500 of JAOTOL010001660.1, forward strand.
GGCATCGGACACGGACACGGACACGGACACGGACACGGACACGGATACGGACACGGACACGGACACGGACACGGACACGGACACGGACACGGACTCGGACACGGACACGGACACGGACACGGACACGGACACGGACACGGACGCGGACACTGGGCATCGGACACGGACACCGGACACCGGACACAGGACACCGGAAACCGACACGGATACGGGCATCGGCACGGACACGGACACGGACACGGACACCGACACCGACACCGACACCGACACCGGCACCGAAACCGGCCATCTGTTCCTGACTGCGTGCAGGCTCCAGTTCGCAGCCGAAAGCCGGAACGAGATCCAGAGTAATTGATGCGGGCGACGGCTCCTGATTCGACAGGGAGCTAATTCCGAACGGTCTCTGACAGATGGCTACGGTACCAGACCGGGACGTCGCCTGGGCCCGTGCTGCGGGTGCACCCACCTATTACGCTCCAGGTCACCGCCACACGTACGACCGCCACGTGTCAGGCCCAATGGATGCTCAAGTGCAATATCCAGCTCACTGAGCGCCCCCAGTCGAGGATTAGCACACGAGTGCCCGGTTTTTATCCAGGTCCTCACCAGTCGATATTTACGCTGTTTATGATGCATTTCTCGGCTCGGTCCGGTACCGAGCCGAGATCAGGCGACGCTAGTAACGTCAAAAATGGGGTGCTGATGAAATATAAAATAGCGTTTAGCTACATATAAATGTTTTTTTTTCAAGTTTACCTAGGTGCAAGAAACATATCTTTAATAATATTGTTCATCATCCTGTTAACAACACGCATTTATGTTAAAAAATACGGATAATTAAAACCGCATCCGCCTATTTGCCAGATGCGTGGAAGCTTTCCGCCATATTCCATACAATTCTCGGCTCGGTCCGGTACCGAACCGAGATCAGGCGACGCTAGTAACGTCAAAAATGGGGTGCTGATAAAATATAAAATAGCGTTTAGCTAGATATAAATGTTTTTTCCAGGTTTAAGTAGGTGCAACAGGTATATATTTAACAATATTGTCCATTGTACTGTTAGCAACACACATTTATTTCAGAAAATATGGACAATTAAAACTGCATCCGCCTATTTGCCAGATGCGTGGAAGCTTTCCGAGATTTTTCGTAAGTCCCGGTCCTCCCTCAGAGCCGAGAAATGCTTTGACCAATCACAGGTCAGCTGGTTTGTCCATGCAGGGCCGACGCACAAACGGCGAAGGAACTGCTGATTATCTGTAAGTAAAAGTGAAATAAACAGAGCATCTGATCATTTATTAAATTAATGTTACATTATTTAGATAGAAATAGTCGGAAGCTATCATTGTATAACTCATATGATAGGTTTTATTTCTTTTGGAGCCTCTGAAGACTGCAAGAACGATGTAGTTAGGACTATTCAAATCGCCAATTTAGGTTTTAGATGAAGACATAAAATATTAAAGACGTAAAGACATAAAAGATTAGTGCAACTATGAGCCACAAGGGCCCTTCTTGGTTGCACTCTGTACACTGAAGCAGTTGCCCACCAAATCTGTCAATCAGCCCTCCCTGTAATACTGAAAAGCAAGCCCTCTGTTCTTATAATGATTGTCTATGCTGTTTTTAAAGATGTTCAATGTGCTGCTACTGACGATGTTTTCTGGTAGCTGGTTCCAGTGTTCCACTACCCTGTTGGTGAAGAAAGTTTCCCTTAACCTTGTTCTGCTGTGGTTAACTTTAATTTTGAATTTATGACCTCTAATTGCATCATTTCTGTTAAATTCAAAGATTTCCCCAAGGTATCCCCTATCCAGACCATTGACAAACTTAAAGACCTTGATGAGATCTCCTCTCAGCCTTCTATATCTAAGTGAAAACATATTCAATTTCTTCAATCTTTCCTCATATGCCAGGTTGCTTATGCCATTAACCATTTTTGTAGCCCTCTTTTGCACTCTCTCTAAAAGCCAACAATCTTTTTCATAGCTAGGAGACCAAGCTTGGATGCAGTATTCAAAATGTGGCCTGACATATGCACAGTAAAGCTTCCTGGTCACTTCCTCACTTCTGTATGATACATTCCTATTTATTGTCCCGAGCATTCTCAGTGCCTTCTTCCTGGCTTCCTTGGTCTGTTCTGATGCCCCCAGTTTTGTGTTTAGAATAACACCTAAATCCTTCTCCTGTTGAGCCACTGATAGCACTTGGCCACCCATCAAGTATGGAGCCTTCATATGCTGCTTACCTACATGCATGTTTTTGCACTTATCAAAATTTCATTTGCCATTCTTCGGACCACTTCACAAGTTTGTCTAAGTCTTTTTGCAGTGAGATGTGCTCATCCTGACCCGTTATTGCCCTACAGACCTTCAAATCATCAGCAAATTTCAAAACTTTACTGCTTAGGCCACTTTCAATGTTATTTACAAATATAATGAACAGTAATGGCCCTAGTACTGACCCCTGGGGGACTCCACTAAGAACATTTTGCCATGATGACTTTGTACCATTGCACTATGCACTATTAGTGCAACTATGAGCCACAAGGGCCCTTCTTGATTGCACTCTGTGCACTCAACCAGTTGCCCACCAAATCTGTCGATCAGCCCTCCCTGTCATACTGAAAAGCAAGCCCTCTATTCTTATAATGATTGTTTATGCTGTTTTTGAAGATGTTCAATGTGCTGCTTCTGATGATGGTTTCTGGGAGCTGGTTTCAGTGTTCTACTACCCTGTTGGTAAAGAAAAATTGTCTTAACCTTGTTCTGCTATGCTTAACTTTAATTTTGAATTGATGACCTCTAATGCATCATTTCTGTTAAATTCAAACATTTCCCCAAGATATCCCTTCTTCAGACCATGAAAAAAATTTATAGACCTTGATGAGATCTCTTCTCAGCTGAGTGGGATTAAGGCACTTCTTAAGAGATTTCACCTCTTCAAACATTTTTGCACTCTGGGTTCATACTGGATAAAATGGGCTCCACATGTACTCTGAGTCAGAGTTTGTGTCAGAGTCTCTGACACAAACATGCAGAAGGAACAAAAATACCACTAAGAAAACTAGTACAAGATTGAAGTAAACATCCACCAAACATGTTACTCTACTTAGGATTGACAAATAAAGTAGCCACTTTTTGTACCATCAAGCACAGAGACAACATCCGAACACATACCACACCAAACCACAACCAACAGAAATGCTTTCAACAACATGCCAAACCTTGTGCCTGCACACTGAACAGTGGCCTCTGGTTGCTACAAATTTGGCTGATGCATCTCCATACACCTGCTTTTGAGCCACCCTATACTCGTAATTGGAAAAGCTGACAGTTTTAAGACACATCTTCTGGGTCCAGGAGGTCGCCAATTGAAATTTGCTTTGTTAGCATTTTCTGTTCTGAAAACTGCCCTTTAACCAATTGATGCAAGGTATTCTTTAAATGATATCATAAACATTAGCAATTTGAACACATGTTTAACAGTGCCATACTGCAAACACAAAACCTTGACTGAACCTTTGCTTTGCACACTGCTATCAATTCTGACCGTTGTGTTTGAGGTAGTGGTGTTGGGTCAGTGATCCGTATCAGCAGGGAATTGTCTGTGTATGAAGAGGACCTGTTCTTACACCAGTTTGTATCGGAACCTACCAGGCATGGTTCATTCTTGGACCTTGCATTCTCAGATTTAAGTGACTTGGTTCAAGACTTGACTGTAGGCGAACCTCTGGGGGAAGAAGTGACCATAACATAGTTAGATTCAAGGAGCATGCAGGAGAAAATATCAAGGATAATTGGGTAAAGGTTCCAAATTTCAACAGAGCAGTGGTGGTGACTGGTCTCAGAAGCCTGAAAATGGTATGTGTGAACTTCACTAACCCCATAGACAAAGAATTGGTATAACTATTTGATGGGACCTTCATATTTTGGGAGGTAAAGATCCATTGCTTATGAATACTTTTTGTCATCTTTTTGTCATGGATATGCTAAACATGACAGGAAATGTCAAATGATAGGCAATGTTTACCTTTCAGCCAACACCTACTGCCAAGTCTAGTGGTTTGTAGAGAGGTGTGCAGTGTGGAATAATGACATCACAGGAGTCAGGGAAGTGATATCACGGGATTCAGGTGTCAATGACTGGTTTGGTTAGGTAAGGTTAGGTTACAACCTATCCTAACCTAACCTGACCTTACCTAACCTAACCAGTCATTGACACCCTACTCATGTGATGTCACTGTTCTCCACTGTATGCCTCTTTACAAATCACTAGCCATTTGCAGTGTATCACTGGCTTTGGCAGATGGCAGTATGAAGACAGTATTCACCAACATGGTAGTAAAAAACTGGAACCAGCTGCCAGAAACCATTGTCAGTAGCAGCACATTGAACACCTTTAAAACAACATAGACAATGATTATAAGAATAGTGGGCTTGCTTTTCAGTATTCCATGCAGGGCTGGTCGACAGATTTGGTGGGCAACTGGTTGAGTGTACAGAGTGCAACCAAGAAGGGCCCTTGTGGCTCATAGTTGCACTAATCTTTGATGTCTTTATGTCAAAACAATGAATAAGGTAAAGGCGTAATTACAACATTGGCTTTAATGCAAGCTGGTGGGACACAAAACATTCGAAATGACACTAATTTCATGACAAATGTTTACATCCTATTGTACTCATTTTGACATCACACACCTAACAAAAACCCAGTAGTTTAACACTACATCACCTCCTTCAAAATATCCCTGGTTCACAATATACTATGAGTGATGTCACCAACAGTTGACTAGCAGTCAACTGACATTGACAAAGATTGTGAGAGGTAATACTTGAAGATTACCAGTAGGTACTATGCCCATTAGTTTGGAATTCAGAATTCAATTTTGGAGGACCTGAAGGCCATCCAATGTGAATAATCTTCATCTGTCTTCCCAAGGAGTCCTTGAGGACTCCTTGGGAAGTCCTCCTGCTGATTCACTGATGGTACTTCACAAGTTCATCTAAGCCTTTCTGCAGCGAGATATGCTCATTGTGTCCGGTTTTTGCCCTAAAGACTCACCTTAACGAGTACCACATCACACCAGTTATATATTATGTGAAATAGGGTGGAATACAACCTTAACTTAATGAACACATCTGACCCTACAACATCAACTATCCTTACTATGAGCAGGCAGGGCAACTTCCCCGGTCCTGCCCATCAGCTCTGTTTTAACGGGGTAGCCGTGGAGGTTGAAGGTAAAGGTAATTGGAGGTTGGAGGTAATCCTGGAGGTTGAGCCCCCCCCCCCCGTCGCACGGTGCCAGTTGTGACGGGGGACCAACACACCTCTTTGGTCCTGATATCCCGGAGGGACGGGCGGGCTCGTGGGGCCTCACGCGGGCCAAGTGGCTAGTCGCCTCGGGCCGGGGACCTGGGATTCTTCCCAGTGTCTGCCGGCCCGGCCAGCTGTGGTCAAGGAGTGGGCGGTGCTGGACCTCGGTCGGGGTGGCGAGTCTCTCTCTCTCCCGGCCGGGCGAAGGCGCCGCCTGCACCGTATAGCTCCTCGGGCGCCTGGCGACCTCCAGTACGCGGGACCCAGGCGTCCCCTCAGTGGGGCCCTATGCGGAGGGGTGCCCGAGGAGCCGAACACCAAGACGCATCGCATGGCGTCTTAAAAAAAACCTGGTCCCTCACGTAGGGCCCAGACCATCGCCCAACCCATCGCAAGTGGGAGCGTGTGTAACCAGGAAAGTCACGGGAGAAATATTTATCATGTTCCTCGCATACTCATCTTCCGAGGACTGACCAAAAATATTTCATCATTGTCCCCTTTCCAGAGGCGAGACGGACGCAACAGATTTGGGAGTATCACCCGTTGCGAGAAGTTAAAGGATGGTGCTATTGAAGTAGAGTTCGCACAAGTAGGAGAAGCACAGAACGCACTGGAAATGACCGAGTTCGTATATAGTGTGCGGAAAGGTGACAGGAAAGTCGACGGGAGCATCCAGATGAGGATCGAACCACAAAACCAAAAATGCATCGCGCGGAATCATCAATTGTTACGATCTCAAGGATGCACCGGAGGAAGAGATAGTAGATGGGCTATCTGAGTTCGGCTTGATAGGAGCCAGAAAAATGAAGACAAGACGAGGTGCAGAGCTGATCGCCACAAACAATGTAATACTGACTTTCGATTCAACTGACTTGCTCTCTGAGATCCGAGTGGGTTACATCCGGGTCAAGGTACGACTTTTTCTTTCAAACCTATTGCGTTGTTTTAAACGTCAGAAATATGGGCACACCAACCAATACTGTAGAAATCGTCCTGTGTGTAGCAAGTGTGCCTCCCTAGACCACAGTAGCGACCAATGTACCTCAGAAGTGCCATTCTGCGTCAACTGCGGCAGAGGACAGGATCCCCACACATCGTTCGACCGCGCCTGCCCTAGCTACTCCAAAGAGAAGGAAATTATGTCGATCAACCACAATGAAAAGGTAAGGTTTCGCGAAGCCTGGGATCTTTACGATCACACACACCCGAGAATATCGTACTCAACAAAAGCTAAAAATGTCACTTCGGTTCCACGGCGAGTATAGACAGCTGAAGCAAACTATAACTCGTTGCAGCACTACGTGAGGTTCTTTGCTCCTTCGGTTTACTCGTCGCCCTGTCCACAAGGCATGGGACCGAGGTTCCACCGCCCACGAGTGACGTTGTTCGACCACCGGAGGCCCCCTTCCAACCAACACCCGAAGATGGTGCGTGGACGCTGGTACAACGGTCAAAGAGGTCTCCTCGATCCTTTCCGCCCAATCCTAGCCTCTATCCTATCATATCCCAATCCCAATCCTAGTCCAGTTTGAAATACCCACCTCCCATCCCCCCATCCGCCCTCCAACCCACCCTCTCCTCCCTCACGCCCCACCACCACCTGCAAACCTAGCCTCTCTACCTCCTCCCTACCTGACACTCCCCTTCCCTCAGTCATATCCACCGATGCCCAATCCATTTCCAACCTTTCTACACTCGCATCCGCCTCAAATCAGACATCCTCACGTACCACAGCACCATCAATTGCACAAAAATCCTTATCATCCACATCCATGCCTCCTACCTCCAACACAGCCATTACCAACACGTCCTCTTGCCAGCCCTCAGCATCCAAGCTCACCTCCCGCTCGCTCCCCCTGATCTCCCTACACTCCATGGCAGCCGCACCCGTGACCCGACCAACCGGAGTCGCGGCACACCCTGGAGCTCCTGATCTGGGCGCACGGGGACGGACAACCCGACATGATTCCGCTCATTCGAGTCCGGAATCCAGAAGCCCACGTCCAACCGCAACCCCTTCACCGTCACCACCGGTCTCAACCGTGATGGGGCCGCCTGTCACCCCTCCCCCACGTCGAGCTAGTCACCCCCGATCTGCCCCCAGCTTCGAATCGCATGACGAAGCGAGCTCTCCCAGGGGCGGTGTCTCCTTCCGAGATCGGCAGTCCCGGTCACGGCCGCGTAGCCAAGCGCCTGAGGAAGTGAGGTCGGGAACGGAGAACACCTAACTCGTCCTTGTCTCCATTTTTTTAGCTCACAACTTACTTTTATATATTTGACGTATGAGTTTTATTCTGCAATGGAATTGCAGAGGTTTGAGAACCAGCCTCAACGATCTCCAAACTATTCTGCACTCACGAGTACCGCTGGCGGTTTGTTTCCAAGAGGAATTGACATGAGGAGAAAGGCTTTCTCCTCATGCACATTTCCATCTGAAAGACTACACTGTGTTGCGTAAGGATATTTCCTCTCGCACTGTGGCGCACGGCGGAGTCCTCATAGCCGTGCACAACTCTGATCACTCCCTTTCACGAAATATCTATCTCTTCGAATATCCAGTGTGTTGCTGCTCGTATAAAAATATCCCGCCATGCCGTTACCATATGCAGCATATATTTACCGCCGGGAGAGACCTTTCCACTTGCTGAGCTGTCTCAAATGGTGAGGCATCTCACACTACCGGTGATGGTGTGCCGAGATTTTAACGCGCATCACCCTCTCTGGGGTTCAAACATGGTGACGAGCCGTGGACATGATATGGAGCGGTTCGTACGAGACTTCCCACTCTGCGTCCTTAACACAGGAAAGCCAACACATTTTACATTGCCCACAGGACAAACCTTTGTGCTGGATCTCACCCTCTGCAGCCCAGAAGTGGCACCGTTTTTACAATGGACCGTGGATGGCGACCCGTGCAACAGTGACCACTTCCCTGTTTGGTCTCGTTTTGTTCACCGTGTTCTTGTAAGCCGACGACCCCCCAGATATATATTTAACAAAGCCGCCTGGGATTCTTTCCAAGCAAGTCTTGGGTGTACACTACGCGGCCACTCCGACGAATCTGCTATATCCGTGGAGACGTTCACGGCGGATATTGTGCGGAGTGCTGAACGGCACAGACCTCGATCATCGAACATCATTCGCGTGCCCGTCCCATGGTGGTCGGAAAGGTGCCGAGAGGCCTTGATAGCCAAGAAGAGGGCGCTTCGTGTCTTTAATAGAAATAGCTGTACGCCAAACTTAATAGTTTTCCGCGAAGCGCGGGCAGTCGCCAGACGTACCATTGCCGAAGCAAAACGGGACTCGTGGAAAGCGTATGTCAACACTCTAAACCGTTCCACGTCATTGATATCTGTGGTCCCGCATAAAATGTTTCTCCGGAGGTATACGCCACATCCACTCCCCACCCTGCACATGGCTGGCCGCATCATCGGAAGAAGTGGCCGACGAGATCGGACGAGCTCTATCAGCACGATCGAAATAAAGTAATATTGTGCGCTTCTCAAACTACAAGGCTCGTTGCGAGGCACGCACCATTTATTTTTCAACCACAAACCTCCTTGAATACAACGTTCCATTTTCTATTTCCGAACTGACTGCAGCTATCAGTACTCTGAAGAGTGTCGCAGAGAGTCCTGATACATTGCATAATGACATCATGAAACGTTTGTCTGCAAAAGCCTTATAAACACTCCTGAAGATACTGAATGACATGTGGACAGCCGGCACATTTCCATCTTCGTGGCGGAGGGCAGTTGTAGTGCCTATACGTAAGCCAAACAAAACAGGAACGGACCCAGTGCATTATCGCCCCATCTCGTTAACATGCTGCCTATGTAAGTTGTTTGAACAGATGGTGAATGTCAGACTAATATGGTGTTTAGAACACAACAATCTCCTCACTGGGATACATAGTGGGTTTCGAAAACACCGGGATCATTCGAAAAATCAGGGACTTTGTGGATAGGATTGAGTGAGTTTGGAGTGATTGTAAGTATTGCAATTATTCAGCAACTGTTCCTGACAATACAGAAATGCATTTGTTTAAAATGTATTGATGCAACTACAACGGGCGCAGCATTCGTTCTTTCAGTAAGTTCGCCTCCTGGATCCAACGTGGCAGAACCGGCTCACGATAATGTGACGGGCCCGATAATGTTACGAATGATAGCACACGCAAACACCATGGGTGGAATGAATATGAAGTGTTCAGATCTTTTGAGAAGGCGACGCCAGCGGGCCTTCAGGCGGCCGAATGCGTGCTTCACCACTACTCTTGCCGCTCCGAGGCATGCGTTGTAGAACCTCTACATCTGGTCTATCTCCGAAGTACGATCGAATGATCCATTGTACGCCTTCGCCAACCATGGGAGAAGTGGATACGCCCCATCGCCGTCGATCACCAGGAGAACCTGCCGTCCACCGACGTGTACAGAACTGTAACAAGTGCAGTAAGTGATTCAATTGAATTATGCATCGACGGTGATATCTCCTGGCTTGAATGATTACAACTGAGGTTTTGCCAAGGACATTTGACATGATACTGCCATTTTTGAGTCAGGGTGAGCATCACACAAAGCGTTCGCAAAAATATTTCGCGGTTGTTTTCAAAACGGAAACTAAAAGCTCTAGACAAATATTGATATATTCGATACCTTTTTTTTATTTTTCTTCAATTTGTCTTTTTGTAATGGGTAGAGCGGACCGAAAAAAAACTTTCTTTGAACTGAACTTGCTCTCGTAAAAATGCTTACTTTAGCCAGAATCTTCGACTTTAGCTCTAATGGGAAAATATGCAAACGTAAAAAGTAAACAAAAACAGGGAAAATCCTCTGGTGCGTTTTATTTCGTCCATAAAGATGAGCAAACGCTGGGAGTTGTATTGAAATGTATTTATCCCTTGAAGCGTGACGATTGGTTGAACTTTTCTGGGGGTGACCCAACTTGACCTTGACTAACTCATTGAATGGGCGCTGTATAACTTCTGCAGTTGATGTCCCACAAAACCCGAATAACAACAACAACGACTAACTCATTGACCCTAGATGACCTGACAGCAAAATTTTTACAAAACATGTCAAATTGATGTGAGAAAATGCATGCCGTATTTTGGCGCGCTGTAGCGCGCCGTTATTTCATTATACGCTGAAACCTTAGGGGGCGGATAATCCTCCAATACTGCGTTTAAGACGGCTAAGACGATTAAGGTTGGTTATGTTATGTTGAGCTGTTTTGTTGACTATGCTTAATTACATTTTTTTCCAATGCAAACCTTGACATCCTATTGCACTTGTTTCAACATCTCACACATAACAAAACACTATGATTTGAACCCGCGCCGTCTCGGAGGGGGGTTCTTCAACCGCCCCCCCCCCCTCAGATTTTTCGCGAATAATGAAAGAACGGCGCGCAGCAGCGCGCCGAAGTTTTGCGTAACTTTTGCCACACCAATTTGGCATATTGTGTCAAAAGATTGACGTCAGGTCATCTATGGTCAATGAGTTAGTAGAGGTCAAGTTAGGTAACCTCCAAAAAAATCAATATCGTCACGCTTTAACGGATACAGATATTTTAATGAAACTCTGCGTTTGCTTATCTTTAGGGATGCAACAAAGCTTACGATATAAATTTGTCGTTTTTTCCGTTTTTTTAAAATTACTTATTAGTTTTGCTTTTTGTTATTAATATAATTATTAGTTTACTTATATGTTTGCCTATTATAGTTCAAATAGAAGGTCCTGGCTAAAGTAAGCATTTTTTATTAGTGCGAGTTGACTTCAAACGTTTTTCAGTCCGCTCTATCCATCAGAAAGGGAAAATAGAAGAAGACTTGAAAACTCAAAATTTTCAATAAACAAAAAATTGGGTGGCCAGAATTGTATGGTCCTGGCTTACTTTGCCGTCCTTTTCTGCTTCCAAATATTTTGTTGTTTTTTCCTTCTCAAATATCCACCAAAATGAACTCCCCAGAGCCAAAAACATCATGTATCTCGTGAAATTATACGCCCCCCTAGCGATGTCACTTGGGGGGGGCGGTGTTGGACCCTACTCGTCGAGCGCTTTCCTATGACACCTCGTTTTCGTACGACGCTCAGTTTTGATACAAGAAGGCGTTCCTATCTCCCCTCCCCCCCGAGACAGGATGTGAGGATCTGACCGGAGAGAACACTGGCCCATTATGATCATTATTTATTAGTGCATATACGTATGCATACATAAACACACACACACACACACACATATATATATATATATATATATATATATATATATATATATATATATATATATATATATATATATATATATATATATATATATATATATATATATATATATATATATATATATATTGGTAGTTTACTATCCTGCATAACCTCTGGCATTGCACACAATATGCATGGTGTGTAACCACATAATTCAACTCATGGTATCTTCCCTTTACCTCAGATGGACCCTTATGGCTGGTATTAATAGATCAAAATCACTTTATGACTTTTGGGCTTGAAATGAAAAGAACACACACACTTGGTCAAACATGCAAGAAACACTGTCCCCTTACCTCGAAGTTTTCTATCAACTCTTCCGGCTACTAAGGAACAATATATTCCAACCACACCGTGTTCCTTGGCCTGCTTGGTCCTCACTCGTCCATCGCCCCGGTGCGGTGGTAAACAAATTATATTTGCTCCACCAGAGATGTTCACATCCAGGTATGCACCACTGCACCTACACGCGCGTAGGTGATACACATCAAGAACAAAACAACACTTGGACCAATATTTATAGACCCCCGTACTTCAACGGCCATATTTCACACTTCTTGTCAACTCGAAGCCAAAAACTAGTTGATGAATAGAGATCACCCACGAAATTGGGAACCTCCTAGCACCCACACAAATGTGAACTATGTAAACAAAAGCACAATTGTATCTCCGTCGCCATTATTGCCTTCGATCATTTTTATACTATTTCTTACATACTATAATAATACCATAGAACTAGTACTTTTCTGGTAAGTACGAACCAGTATATCTCGGTCCCACCGGAGCCGAGATTGCGTCGTAAACAGCGTAATTGGCACCCCGGCGCCCGGCTTTCATCCAGGTGTTTTCCAGACGAGTATTGGCACCTGAGTGCCCGGTGGTGTTATCCAGGGCTGGGCTGCCGGTGCCAGCTGAGGGCTCAGTGCTAGCTCGGGTGGGCCAGGCGGCCCAGGCGGTCCCCAGCGGCGCGCGCCGCCGAATCCGTCTCGGCCGCTCGACCGGTACGGGCGCGACGACAGGACAGGCAGGATGGCGTGAGCCACAGCTGAGCCCAGCTCACGGCAGCCGTCGAGCGTCGGCGGTCGCGGCTCACGGAGGTGTGCGCCGTGTCGACGCAGTCCCGCGCCGGACATGTGACAGAGACGCGCCGTCCCGAGACGTGTGGCGGAGAGGCGCGCCGCCTCGCCAGACGTGTGGCGGAGAGGCGCGCCGCCTCGCCAGACGTGTGGCGGAGAGGCGCGCCGCCTCGCCAGACGTGTGGCGGAGAAGCGCGCCCTCTCCCCCAGACGTGTGGCGGAGAGGCGCGTCTCTCCCCCAGACGTATGGTGGAGAGGCGCAACCCCTCGCCAGACGTGTGGCGGAGAGGCGCGCCCTCTCGCCAGTGGAGAGGCGCGCCGCCGGCGTGCTGATGCACACCTGGCCGCCCGAGTCCGGCGACGGCCCGGCCGTTCGCCAATCGATAGCCGCCTGCTTCCGGCCACCTCGGCGCACACGGGGTCCCGGCCGACGCCGCCAGGTGTCGCCGCCGACGCGGAACACCTCGTCCCTGCAGCGGCCAATGCGGAGCACCTCATCCCCACGGGAGGCTAGGTGGCTGTCGACGTGGAACACCTCATCCCCACGGGAGGCTAGGTGGCTGTCGACGTGGAACACCTCGTCCCCGAGAGCAGGCAGGTGGCCAGATGGCTTTCGACGCGGAGCACCTCGTCCCTACGAGAGGCTAGGTGGCTGTCGACGTGGAACACCTCGTCCCCGAGAGCAGGCAGGTGGCCAGGTGGCTTTCGACGCGGAGCACCTCGTCCCTACGAGAGGCTAGGTGGCTGTCGACGTGGAACACCTCGTCCCCGAGAGCAGGCAGGTGGCCAGGTGGCTTTCGACGCGGAGCACCTCGTCCCTACGAGAGGCTAGGTGGCTTTCGACGCGGGACACCTCGTCCCTTCGAGCGGTCGGGTGGCCAGGTGGCTGGCCGCCCGACCGCCGGCGATGTGTGCTTCAGACAGTGCAAGATGAAAAGAGTCTGTTCTGCCCCGGAACGCCGGCCTGATCAAACCCGCCCGGTCGAAGTGTAAGGCGTGTTAGGAGATGAAAGCGAAAAGTGCCGATCCTTTCGGCCGGCGCTATACGAAGCCCGAAAGGCGTCGGAAAGCCAGCAGACCGTCTCGCGTACGCAAAGGCCCGAGTAGTCGGTGGATTCGTTTGGAGTGGACGAGGCGTGCCCCAGTAAGGATGCGATGCCTTATATGTTGTATGACATATATACATGTATATATATATATATATATCATTATCAGGGCTCACGCTGAAGCTGTATCGTCAGGCCGGCAGGATGAGTGAACAGGTTCGGAGGCGTGGGCGGCCAAGCTGCCTTGTAACAACAGGAGACGTGGCCGGCCGGCTCCCTGTAACAACAGGAGACGTGGCCGGCCGGCTGCCCTGTAACAACAGGAGGCGTGGCCGGCCGGCTGCCCTGTAACAACAGGAGGCGTGGCCGGCCGGCTGTCCTGTAACAGCAGGCGGCGTGGCCGGCCGGCTGCCCTGTAACAACAGGAGGCGTGGTAGGCCAGCTGTCCCGTAACAACAGGAGGCGTGGCCGGCCAGCTGCCCGCTGAACAGCTGCCGCCCGCCGGCCGACCAACAGCAACAGTTGGCGTGAGTTTCCGATCGACGACGCACTTCGGTCAAAGGTCACCGAGCGCCTCCGATCCGGGCCGGCATCGTCCGATGTCGAATATCACCGGGCTCATTTATTATGCTCAACCTTCCGGCTAATGCGATGACCGAGGCCGGCGATTGCCCGCCCGGCCGGAAATGTTGGCAGCTTGCGCTGTCACGGGGGCCGAAATTGTCGGATCGGCGGACAAATCTGCCGACCGGCCGAGCCGTCCCGCCGCGATCGACTGATAAATTGGCCAAAATGAAACACGACATTGCTCCTGATACGTGCGACTGAAAGATTTGCCGGCCCGCCGGGCGGACGTGAGGGTCACTCGTCCGCAGTCGTTCGACCGCCCGGCTCGCGGATGATGTCGAGTATCGAAATAAATGAACGGACAGGCTGCGGCCTCCGTCCAAGCGCCCGATAAGTTGAGCCAAAAATATTTGCCAGTGTGGGAAATCAGATCCCAGAGGCTGGCTAGGTGCGCGTAGCCGGGGCCAGTATCGGGAAAATCCATAGGCTGCCGATGATTGGATGGCATGTAATGTGAATCATCAACTGACAAGATTTCTGAGGCAAGCCCTGGTATTTACGACTTCGTGCATCTTGTATGCAATTACTCCGTGGTGTTTGAAACGATGGAAGCCGTGGCGTCAGCTATTGCGAACTTACATGACGGGTCAATGCCATAGCATATATTCACGCCACGTTCGCGCATTTGCGCTGCATGAATTGCATGCCCATTAATCCTCACCTTGCGGTGAGGGAGGGTTCAGCCTGTCCCTCCTGCCCAACTTACCCATGACGTGTTGTGCGGTGGCGATTAACCCATTCCTGTTGTCCTTGTATCGCTTAGGCATACCTTCCTCCACGTGACTTAACATACCTTCCCTCACATGATTTGGCGTGCCTTCCCTCACGTGATTTCGCATACCTTCCTTCACGTGATTTCGCATACCTTCCCTCACGTGATTTCGCATGCCTTCCCTCATGTTACTTGGTATACCTATCCTCACGTGGTTTGTGCACATCCTGTCAAGAAGTACTTTCTAAATCATTACGTTGGCAGATCTAGGGTGGCTCAAAGTCAGGTCATGGCATCATTTCCATGCAGTTTGTAGGTTCTCCATGAAACATTTATCGTAAGCAACCCATACAAGCTACAGCCAATACTGGCACATGGATGGATGTACAAAGGATTAGCAGAAATCTGGAAGGAAATAATGCGATCCCAGGCCAGGCCGCCACGTTCAAAAAGACATCAACTATGAAGGTGCTTTGCCATCGACAGCTTTGTCACCAATCAACATCTTTGAACACAACAGATATGCGAAGTGGCAGACTATGTCATCTAAAATATGCCCTGATCGAAGTCAATATCAGGTTTGGCCACTGAGATATGACCTGGCGATTCCGAAGGTACAGTGTACGGAAAAAGTGATGTTACCATATATTGAGCCGCCTGTTTAAGTGGCTATATCTTCCAAACTATATGTCGGACTGTGGCACAATTTTGTGTAGGCATATACTGGATAGCTTGTCATAGCTACACACATTAAAAATAGCTTGCTTGCTTAATTGTGAGACGTTTAAATTCAAGAAAATAGAAATCAGTCTTCTTTGACGCAATTTGCAGGGGACTTCCTTACCTACGCTTCTGAACAAATTTTGGTCGGCCTCACGTTGCCGGATGCCTCAGCCAATCAAGGAACAGCATTTTCCGTTCTACTGGGCCAATGCCTACACGCGAGTACCCGTTGCGTAGGCTACCTCGGAGCCCTGGGGACTAACTACGTGACCTCCAAGCGGCAGCCTGACGCTGCTTTGGCAGAAATACGGCTACGAAATACTTTGAAGCGATGAGAGCCATACTGGCTCGCTGTTCTCCTCGTGTGGCTTGCGAGTGAATGATATATTCGAGGCTGGCAGGAAGTGAACGTGACCGCGCTGCTCACTTCGTGCGGGAAGGAAGTTCCGCTAGACCGGCTGCGCGGTGGTGATTCTGCTAGAGTACTGCTTGCAGTGTGGCCGTGGGACGACAGCACGCCTGTAGCAGCGCCATGTCGCTGGTCAGGCACTGCGGGCCGCGGCGAGACCTGGCATATCACAGGCATTTCCCGCCCCGACAGCTTAGTTAGTCAAAACGCCGGCCTGCATTGAGCTCCCGTGTCCGAGCAAGACAGGGTTCGAATCGCTTCATGTTTTTCCATGGCCCCGACTGGGAGGGCCAGTTGGCAGCTGACCCAAAAAGGTCGCGGCAGACTCTGATTATTATTAGGTGGTTCACGAAGCACTATATGCACATCCACGACTACTGGCGTCGCCCACACTGTTTCGCCGGTGGGTCGCAGGATTGGGAAATGTATCGAGCGGTGCGAGACACGCAATTTTGTAAACCTGGAGCACATTGATGATGCCACAGGTCAGATCATACGATGCATATATATATATATATATATATATATATATATATATATATATCTCAGGTGGGTCAAAGTATATCATCGAAGTTTCCGAATGCAATGCAACTATTTTTTAGCTTGAATGCTGTTGATTGCCACAGGAACTCCATGTAGAACATTCTGAACACAAGGTCACGCTAGGTCACGTGAGCAAATGCGAGGCCAAATGAGGTAATTTCTAAAGCGCGAAATGTGATCCAGGAGAGCACGCATGTTACGATAAATCAGCTTTGGTCATAATATCATCCATTGTTGGCTGACAAGGTCACTATATCCATAGCTATACAAGTGATTGCTTCCATCAAATTAGTGGTCTCCCAATAATGGCACACACCGGCACGCCACACACGCCACCACACCACACACACACACATACACACACACACACACCGGCACGCCACACACACACACACACACACACACACACACACACACACACACACACACACACACACACACACACACACACACACACACACACACACACACACACACACACACACACACACACACACACACACACACACGACACATACCACACACACCACACACACATCGGAACGTGTCGCATTCCGCCATGTCATCTGCCAACCGGAGCCGACGCGTGCTGTGTCCGACGACTAGCAAACACGTCAGCCAGAGTCTCCTGCTCCCGCTGCCACAGCTTGGAGACAGAGCGGCACGCGTCCGGTGGCACCAGCCGACCACGACGTGACCTTTCCGCGGGGGAAGAGTCGCACGTCTGGCACCCCTCACCCTACACTCATCGGATTCCTCGACAGCGGCCGGTCTGGCGGCACCTGCCGACCGCCGCGTGACCTTTGTGCCGCGGTGGGAGGCGGACGTCGGACCCGACCAGCCCCCGGACAGCCATCGGACGGCTCAACTACGGCCGACTCGCCACCTGCCACACGGAGCCAGTCAAATTCAGCCGGCCGTTAAGGATGCGACTGGCGCGAGACGGCGCCGCCCAGTCACCTGTCACGGTCGCGCCGCCGCGGGCGAGGCGACCCGAATGGCGCCGGAAACGCCGGTGGTATAGGCGTGCTGAGCATAGCGCTGGCCAAGCACAGAGCCCACCTACGGACACACACACATACAGATATGTGCTCGTTTGTGTGTATGTGTGTATATATTGACATATCGTGCCACATGTGGCACGATATGTCGATGTATATATACACACACACACACACACACACACACACACACACACAGATATGTGTGTGTGTGTGTGTGTATGTGTGTATACATCGACATATCGTGCCACATGTGCGGGTGTGTATTGTGTGTGAAGGTGTTTGTATGTAGTTAAGCGAAAGTGCATGTTCCAGGTTATTTACCTCTTTTTAAATAACCGGTACGGCCCCTGAATTCCATTGGTGTGGCAAAATATAGGAAGGCCAGTGAATTTCCGTTTGGCAACACTGCTGCATGCAGTCGTAAACAACACATAAAGCTGCCTACCTACCCACTCACCCCGTCGTATAAGACCGTCTAATCCCGAGCCAGTGTCGTACTACAGCAATATGAGTTTTCGAGTTGTGAGGCCGCTACAGAGCGGTCGCTGGCAGGAATCGGACAAAGCCGAACCCGACGGAAACTGCTGCAGTCGTCCACCTTACATGCCGTACATCGACGGAGCAATCCTTCGACGGGTGACAGCATTTTGGACACAACGATTGAGCCTGTGTCGCTTTTTAGGTTTAATCGTATTCTTTTATTTTCACTATATTTTACAAAGTGTTGGCATAAACATGCTCCACACAACAACCGGGTAAAACGACACAGATATTTGGCAATGTCGGTGTATGCTTATTAATATGTATACCAAAGTACAGATTTGCGCGCTAATGAGACTTCTTCATTGGTATTTTGCGCCGAATTGCAACATGCAGTTTTCGTGTCCTGTGCCGTGAAATATACCACTGAAGCATATTTTGGATTCATTTTTCATAGAACAGCACAGTTTGCACGAGCGGACACCACGATATGATTTCCTACCGGCCTTTTTGTACTGGTCTTTTTTAGCACGCGGGAGTTTCTGTGTGCTATGCGCGTGTTGTAGGCTTCATTTCTTTATATATCCGGCGAGACGTCGAGCTTAATACTCATGTAGACTGTAAGTATCTTTCTAGTCACGTGAGGCGAAAATCGTGAATGGACAAAAACATAACCAATGGGTTCATCTAATGATATAACCAACCAACCACTGATAAATACCGCAAAGTATGAAGATGCTGTACTTAGAACACCTCTCTGCAAGATATCAAGCATACAACTCATACAAATCGTGAACATTGAGTTTAAAGCCAGACGAAAGTCGTGCATAGAGGCAGTATTAATAGGTGAGTTGTTCCTATACAATGGGAGTGCAGTTCTATGCGCAATTTCCAACGTCTAGTCGCAAAATCGGGGACATTCCTGAAGACTCACGTAACCATAAGTTGAATACGAACCTTCGTCAAGTGCCAGCGTTCACAGCACACTTTTTCGGTATTAGTGACCAAGACCTAAGCTATTCATTTACATTACACGGCTAAAAAAATCGAGGATTACCCACTTGTCTATCCCAAGCGCAATTTGTACGTGTACAGTTGAAATCGTGACGCCTCACATCACTGGGTCAAGCTGGGAATGCTACAATCCCCTGTTATATTTCGAGCCACGTCGGCATCATAGTGAAGCTCACGAGGAGTGAGGTACGGGATTTACCGTTCAGTCACGACCTTTTTTTTGGGAAAGATGGCATAATAGCTGGAACATTTTGCTGGACAACAAACTACGAACGACCAAACCATGTCTTGGAGAGTGGGTCTCGTCTATCCGCAGGACGAGGCGAGACTAGGTTGTACTCTGCCGCCTTCGGCTTGGGCACACTTACCCAACACACCACCATCTGTTCTGTGGAGAGGACAGGATGAACTGTCCTCGATGTCATGCACCGCTGTCAGGACGTCACGTTCTAATTTCACGCCCTCTGCTCGCCGATGATCTCAGACGCCTTTTTGAAGTCGTGCGGTCGCTGTCACTCTGTTATCTCCTGGGAGACGACTTGAGCGTGTTCACTTCTGGACAACTTTTTCGTTTTCTTTCAGATGTCGACTTCAGAGCGATTTACGCACCTCACTGACATGCCACACTGGAAGATCAGAATGGCCTGCCTGCCTATTCTGTAGGTTTGTGTACTACTGATGGAGCGTTTAAGACGATTGGCACCATCTAGTAGTGTTATGGGCGTTGTATGACGAACGCAGTCAATGCTCCGCTAAGCTCAAAGAACCAACCAATCGATCAGTTGGTTTGCATAAAAGAGAAAGATAAGGAATACGATGCGAATTCGGTGCCTATGCTAGCATGTCTTGTACGTGATATGTGAGCCAGTAGCGATGGTTCCCAATGGCCCCTCGACGAACGGCTAAGTCAATATTAAATGACGTGCGGAACTCCTAGAAGCGGGCAGCTTCATACAATGCAGAAAATCGGTGTCTGGATGCTGGGGACAATTCCGCAATACGGCTCCCGCCGCGGGTGTGCTGCGATGTCAGACGGGGGCGTGTTTAGAAACACACCAACAGTGGTGTGAAGCCTATTTGACAATGCACCGAGGTGGAGGGCAGGAGCGCCGGTGGCGCGTGGGATGGGCGCCAAACCAGCACGAAGTGCGCAGACTTCGACCAGATGGACGCCACTGGTTCAGATAATTTAGAAGAATGGATGCACCTTCATCAGACTGGATTTCGGGAAGAGCAGCACCTTCGGCTGCAGAATCCGATGACGTGACAGGTGAGCAGTTGGGCGGTCCCGGAGCAGCGTCAACTTTCGGTCAGAGGAGCGTCGCATTCCAGTCAGAGGCAGCCATCTTCACGGAGGGATGACATGGCCTAATACTTCCGTCAATGACCCACTGGTGTCGTACAACGTATATCCACTGTCGGTAGTAATCTAAGGCAGCCATTCTATAGACCCAATAAATATACGCACATGTTTGATCTCTGTCCAGGTTTGTACGACTAATAAATTGATGAGTTTTAACCATCATAGCTTGGGCCCGGTACAGATCAGGGCCTTGTCCAGAGGATTCTGACTAGGGTGTTTGTTGGAGAAGGGACTTTTGGCGACTGCGATCGCTATCCTATAAGCCAAGTCATATAACACCAAGTATAGCACATTGGGATGTGTGCTGGTGCCCATGGTACAATGCTCGCACAATCGTCTCTTCATAATTTAATGTTTTTGTGATTATTGGTCAGTTTTAGCTATACAAGTTAAATCGCTCCGCGTATTTACGGCACAATTTATTCATTTTTATGCGCACAAGCCATGTGACAAGCCAAAGTTGCACAAAACTGCACCTAGATTGTATTCCCTTGTACAGCTTGTGCTCCCACAGCTTCGGGAGCCGCAGCGGCCAATGTGACGTCATCCTAGTCGCCTCTGATTGGCTGCCGGTTAAACTCCGCCCCTTTTGCCGCGGAATTCGCACCAACCGCTGGTGCCGCCGGGCTTATGAACAAGACCATAGTTGGAACGTACATTCGTTGCTACAGTGCCAATACTTTTTGCTTATCATTAGGCCCATGGTGATGCGTGAAAGGTATGGACTCAAAATTCGGTTTGGCAACATCAGCAACTTTGATAATCCTCCATCTTTGAACAACCATTCAAGAAAGTTGAGTCAAGAAAAGGGTCATTCAAGTGATTGTTCTATGGATATAAATTACATTTCAAACCTTCCACCATATATATGCTTAATTTCGCAATCAAAATGTCTTCAGTGATTTAAATCTGAAGTTTCATATTGGACCTACTTTTCGTCGATAAACGAGCTGAAATGATGCGAAATAAATGGATCAAAACATAGGCCATTACCCAGTTAAGCTGCCAACTTTTATCAAGTTGATAAGTTGATGCACAGATGACCTGGGCAGTAGGTCCAGCGTACTCTTAGTTCCAACATCTGCGGATACATGCATCATGTTTTGAGCAACCTCTGAATCACGTCTTACCGGCGAAAACATATGGAGACAAACAGCCTACTTGGGAAAATAATCTTCTGTTTGCAGAACAAATGCAGCCCCAGTAAAACCACAGCGAAGCTCATTTGCGAGCCTCTGCCGAAGCTGAAGCTGTTCGGAGCAATCTAACGCCCAATTAGACTCTATATCAATCCAAATCACTTCAATATGGGCGAAATTATATCCGGAGTAGAGTTTAATCCGGCGAGAATGGAGTCCCAAGCCGGGCGGGCGTTTGGCGTTAGTTTCTGCGATCCCTCCGAGCAGCGGATAGATATATGTACGTCTCCACGAGGGGTACCAAGTTTGGGCTTTCATAGCGAGGCAGGCGACACCGGCATATCAACTTCCCACTCCCACTGACTCTGGCGAAGCATAGCTGTATAATTCGACCTGGATGTGCATTCACGCAGGAAGCTAAATTGTTCATCCACAAACCTGTTCTGCGTAATCACGACGAAATGCTAATATTCGAATAGAAATAACTTCAGGTTTATCCTTTATAATCGACGGCGATGTGTGTGCAGTGATTGTAATAATCCAGTGGCAGTGGTAGCTTAGTGGTGTCTAAGTTAAATTACGGCGATGGATAAAATCATGGTGGTACGTTACGTACGGTAACACGGTGATAGCAAAAATCGTGACCTTGCTTGAAGTGCTTCTCATTGTGTGCTAACACATGCGTCTAGAATCCTTCACCACGAGCTTTCATAGTTGCCGACATATGCATAGCAAGGTACACGACAATTTGGCAGTTGCCCGGATTCGATGTTACGCGAGCTGTCCTCGTCAGACAACTGCCCTGCAGATGCCACTGGAAACTCCCGACAGGGTTGGACAGCACAATTCACTCACATCTGACGTCGGACAGTACAATTCACACACATCTAGTGTCAGACAGGACAATGCACACATATTTGACGTCGGACAGCACAATTAACACACATCTAGAGTCGGACAGGACAATGCACACATATCTGACGTCGGACAGTACAATTCACACACATCTAGTGTCAGACAGGACAATGCACACATATTTGACGTCGGACAGTACAATTCACACACATCTAGTGTCAGACAGGACAATGCACACATATTTGACGTCGGACAGCACAATTAACACCCATCTAGTGTCGGACAGGACAATGCACACATATTTGACGTCGGACAGTACAATTCACACACATCTAGTGTCAGACAGGACAATGCACACATATCTGACGTCGGACAGTACAATTAACACACATCTAGTGTCGGACAGGACAATGCACACATATTTGACGTCGGACAGCACAATTCACGCACATCTAGTGTCACACAGGACAATGCACACATATTTGACGTCGGACAGCACAATTCACACATATTTGACGTCGGACAACACAATTCACACACATTTCGCGTCTCTCAGGACAATTCACACGCATGTGATGTCTAACAAGCACACAGGCGAACCACCTCACACATGAGTGGTCTGGAGAATGTCGTGTTGTTGATGTTTATAGAGTGTAATAGTGTGCGGAGGATGGCAAGTTAGTGCAGACGAGTTTTGAGAGCTGGGCCGGACACTGCCCACAACTTATGGGCCAGACACCTCCCACAACTTACGCTTACGTTCTGGACAAGTTGTTGCTATTTTGTTCAGGAGCATTGCCATCAGCGCTGCATTCTGATTTGCAAGCCCCGACGCACACCCCACCCTGTACCTCCAGACCGGGCATAGTATTTGCTGGTTCTAGTTTGTCATTTGACACGCACTCACCCAGGCAGATATGTCTGGGTGAGCGCGTTATCCCTGCGAAACGGAGGCGTCAATCTTAAGGGCAGCACAGGTGCATACCCCACGGAATGCTGTAGAATGCCCCTCTGTAAGCAGCGCATCGGAATTGCTCCATCCTTCTGCTCACGCGCGCGGGTGTGTTGCCAACGTGCTTAACTCTGGACTCGGAGCGAATACTTAGTCTCCATTACTTGCTTCAATCTGTGTTAAATGGCCACGTGTGGCTAATGTGCCCAACAGCAAAAATATTCAGCTCACCGACATCTGCCCTTTTCTAATCCGGGATGATTGAAGAGCAGGCATTCTTGGTAATTGATAACTCGCTAGCATGGTTTTCAGTACAATTGAACCCATGCATTTTCTGAACACCATTTGTGGATCGCATTTTGTAGTTCGGTCTCGCATGCCCTGCTAATAAAAGGGAATGCAAAGATGTAATGGTTTCGTCATGACTGGGAACCTTTCACAAAATATGTTACTAAATATCATCCTGATAAAACAAGCATATGCTACCTTGTGAATAGCTGAAAAGAGACAAGAGAAGAGGCTAAAATCACAACAACACTGCGACATCTGTCCCCTACTGGACTTCTCGTGGGAACAGCCACGATGTCCAGTAGGGGACAGATATCGCAGTAGATGTAC
Source organism: Imbricaverruca yamaguchii (assembly GCA_034440575.1). Classification (NCBI taxonomy): domain Eukaryota; kingdom Metazoa; phylum Arthropoda; class Thecostraca; family Neoverrucidae; genus Imbricaverruca; species Imbricaverruca yamaguchii. The sequence continues at coordinate 2,349,647 of JAOTOL010001660.1, forward strand.
AGACACTCACAGTAGATGTCCAGCGTGATGGTAGTGGTGACCGGACCGGTGATGTTGTTGTTGAGCGCACTGCACGTGATGTTGGTGCGCAGGTCGGCCCGCCGCAGCTCGTCTATCACCAGCTCGCTGGTGACCGTGTGCTCGTGGATGAGCTCCAGGTGTTGCGGACGCACCTCGCCCGAGCCGTTCCGCACCAGCCAGGTGATCCGAGGCAGCGGGTACCCTGCCGGGTCCGCGAGACGGTGGTCAGGGTGTTCAGCCACTGGGTAACTGGCGGAGGGTGTCCTTTGCCAAGAGGGGTAGGTTAAGGGGGGTCGAGACGGTGGTCAGGGTGTCCAGCCACTGGGTAAATGGCGGAGGGTGTCCTGTGCACGAGACGGTGGTCAGGGTGTTCAGCCACTGGGTAACTGGCGGAGGCTGTCCTGTGCACGAGACGGTGGTCAAGGGTGTCCTATCGCACGAGACGGTGGTCAGGGTGTTCAGCCACTGGGTAAATGGCGGAGGGTGTCCTGTGCACGAGACGGTGGTCAGGGGTGTCCTATCGCACGAGACGGTGGTCAGGGTGTTCAGCCACTGGGTAACTGGCGGAGGCTGTCCTGTGCACGAGACGGTGGTCAGGGGTGTCCTATCGCACGAGACGATGGTCAGGATATTCAGCCGCTGGGTAAATGGCGCAAACTGCCCTGTACACGAGACGATGGTCAGGGTGTTCTGTTACTCGGTGGTGGAGGGTGTCTCGTCCATGAGACGATGGTCAGGGCGTTCAGCCTCTAGGTAAATGACGCAAACTGCCCTGTACACGAGACGATGGTCAGGGTGTTCTGTTACTCGGTAGCAGAGGGTGTCCGGTCGCACGAGACAGTTGCCAGGGTGTTCTGTTACTCTGTGGCAGAGGGCATCTTGTCCACGATACGGCGGTCAGGTCCTGCAGCTGCGGGGTCATCAGTCAACACCCTTCACTGAGTCGAGTGCCGAAATCCATTCCGCAAAAAACGACCACACCAAAGACTTGTGAAGGTTAAGGTCAAGGGAGACGTCTTGGATGGTTTCATCACATCGTAATTCGTACACATACCGGGCTGTTGATTAGAGGCCACCATAATACTATCGAGACACCGGAGGTGTGCCAGTGAGCCCTATCGAGACCCCAGAGGCATGCCAGTGAGCCCTGTCGAGACCCCAGAGGTATTCCAGTGAGCCGTATGGAGACCCCAGAGGCATACCAGTGATCCCTATTGAGACTGTCCAAGGTGTGCCAGTGGGCCCTGTCGGAACCGCCTCAGGATAACTCACCAGCGAGCACTGTCGAGATGGCCTGAGTATGCAAGCGAGCACTGTAGAGACTACCTTGGATATACCAGTGAACACTGTCACGAGCGACTGATGCGTGTTAGGGAGTACTATCGAGATCGTCGGAGTATGCGAGCGAACACTATCGAGACCGCCGGGGAGTTATGCCAGGTAGCACTGTATAGAGACCGCCTGATGTGTGACAGCGAGTGCTATCGAGATCGCCGGCGATATGCCAGTGAGCACAGAAGAGACCGCTGAGGAGCTACGCCAGGGAGCACTATATAGACCGCCGGGGAGTTATGCCAGGGATCATTACATAGACCGCCGGGGAACTACACCAGGGAGCACTATATAGACCGCCGGGGAGTTATGCCAGGGATCATTACATAGACCGCCGGGGAACTACACCAGTGAGCACTATATAGACCGCCGGGAGTTATGCCAGGGATTATTATATAGACCGCCGGAGAGCTACGCCAGGGAGCACTATACAGACCGCCGGGGAGCTACGCCAGGGAGCACTATATAGACCGCCAGGGTGGTATGCCAGGGAGCACTATATAGACCGCCAGGGTGGTATGCCAGGGAGCACTATATAACTGCATAAAAGACCGACGGATGTGTGCCAGCGAGTGCTATCGAGACCGCCGGGGTATGCCAGTGAGCACAGTCACCAGGTGCAGGTACCCAGTAACACCGCATAACTGGATCCGGTGTCTGCACGTCCCAACCCGGCCAACCAGTGGCCACGGCAGACATGCAGCAGCACGGCAAACTGGAGCAGTATCAAGAGGAGGCCTGGAAATTGTCCGCCATGTGAGTGGGCATTGGGCAAGGATTGTGCGGCATTTGGAGGCGATCTCTCAAACATACACAAAGTGTCGTGTGATAATCAAAAGCACCACGCATCGAAAACCAAGTGACAAGGTATTCTAACCAGGTTCCAATCATAGCATTCCTCGCATTGCTCAATGCTGATGTTTATTACGGTCATCTCGTGTCGCTATATGTACTGCATGTGGTACGGGATTGTGTTGTTACGGCCATCTCGTGTCGCTATAAGTACTGCTTGAGGTACCGGAACTTTTCGGCTGCGGTGAAGTTCCTATGTAGAGAAAAGTTCACAAGAAGAAAAATATGTACTCAATACATCGGCATGTTCAATCCAGTGTCAACCCAGGGACGGACACGAGAGGGGAGTGGGCGCATGGACATGTGCCCCTAACCTCTCTAGGTAGATACGGCACCCTTTTGACTGAAAGATGCGGCCTTCCAGGATGCCAGTGTATACCCTTCCCTTGCTTTTTCAGCCGAAAGCTGGATTAAGCAGACATTGCGCCACTTCAGAGGAACTCGAGCTCATTGCCCTTTAAACTGTATCACTCAATAGTATTCCTCCAGAGAAGTCCTCTTTCGAGGCACCTCTCGGCAGGCGAGTGCCGCGCCAATGCCATTAGCGACGATGGCCAAAGCAGTGCACGTACATATATCATAGCTCTTGTGGCCTGGACTAACTCAATCGTGGTCAAATGGGCCCGTGGGTGAAAATGAAAAGGCTATATTGGCTATATTGGCAAAATTGCATGGCTAATCTGTATGGCCATATTGGTGTGATCTTATGATATTTGCATGGGATGCACGTAGCTATTCCCTATCCCACTTGACACTTATTGGTTGACGTATGTCAAACAACATAGACTGTCTTCCAATAAGGAGCTTATCCCATCAGGTTGTCACCACATTTCAGTCATTTACAGCTTGCATGGTTTCTAACGCATACACATGAGGTACACATGTGTATGATAGCGTGGCTTTTCACCCGACAATGCTGTCATCCCCCGTAAGTTCTTCCTCCCCATTCACCTTCTCGATCCCCAGACGTGCTCACTGCTGAAGCGCTGATAAAAATAATGAAAGGAGAAATGATATGTCACGAATTCGCTACAAATCACATAATTGTGTTTGTCTCCAAACAATGGAAGGCTGATAATTGGTGACACTTTCAACACGTCACTAAACCATTGCTCACTTAGGAGCGTTGGCATTCATTTAAGCACTAGCGAAGCCAACAATCACAGCTCTGTGACTTCCGTGGATGATTCTTATAGTCAGAGCATGCATCAACCATGACTGGATGACCTGACTATCGACCACACCGTGTCACCAGCCATGACTGGACGACACTGCATCATATCACTGGTTCTGATGACCTGACCATTGGCCAGTGCCCCATCGCGTGCTTAAAATGCGATACAGGTTCAGCCATGATGGTGGATACGAAAGTACTGAAGTACTGAAGAGTTTTTTAGGCATTTTTTTCGCATTTAGGACACAAGGTTCTTCAACATTTTCAGTGTGATCCTGGCTACCATGAGGATAGCTGGCCATGTCCCAGACTGTCAAAGTGACAAACTGTATTGCCAGCCTGTTTTCAGGATTCCAATGCCAAATGGTACGGCTGGTGCTTGTTTGTATCTAGACGCAACAAATGCAACGCAGTAGCTCTGTTAGTTTACAAGTTGTTTTAGGAAAAAAGGTGGGTGAACTTCACACATTACAAGAAACTGGGGCCACAGTTTGAAGAAATACGCTGCCTGCACAAGCCAAAAACTGGTGACACAACTTGAAATAAACACACGAAAGCACACACACAAAATCATACCGGACGCAACGGCGTGAACACAACTACCTCAAACAACCACCGTCTGAGCGGTTGGCAGCGGGCGCGCCCACTGACCTTGTTTGACCTCGCAGGTCAGCTTGGGCCTCTGTCCCTGGCGCAGGGAGAGCCGGCTATTGTTCGCCAGAGGGTGGCCGTCGCCAGTCCGAATAACCGGCGGCTGTGGCGGCACTGAAACAGTGCGGATCAGGCTGTAATCGAGATGGATGGACGTCGGCCGGCCGTCGCCCGACGCGTGAACCGGCAGCCAGCCGCGGCAGATAACATTCCGGCCGGAGGGATCTGTCGGACAAAGAAGCCCCCCCCCCCCCCACCCACACCCACCCCACCCGCCAGCTGGCCGTCAGCGGAGCACCAGTGACGGGGTCGCCGTCTTCCCAGACGGCGACTCTTCGGCAGAGACTGGGAATTGCTCGGTAGATGTTAGGCGGTAGGTTGGTGGGCATTTCGTCGAAACGGTGTGATAATGTCGCAACGGTCTGACTAGTTTGAGGGCACGTATGTACTTTGTGACGCGTCTGAAAGAGGCTGGAGTCGTGCCCTTATTAGATCCCTCAAAGTGACACCGCGTTATGTTTTATAGAGTGCACGTTGAGTTATGGTGTGTTATTACGGCATGCGTTCAGAACATCACATATCTCTGGCTGGGGGACTTTGCTGTTGGCGAAGTCCGTAAATTAACTATACAAACCAAATAGGATTAGACTTTATTAGGTGGTCACATCTCTGGCATGAGGTACCACAGCTCTAAGGGCAGCCTTTTCGGATCTGGATTCACAGCACCATCGCCTGTTGACTGACGTTCCTGGTGTCAACGTGGTGACACACGTCTGTCTTAGTTGTGACCTCAAGGAGCCAGACAGTGACAGTGGCAAGTCCGCTTCAGTTTATTTTTGTTAGATTCGTATTTGTTCCGGAGTGTCAACTAGAGTACATATTCCTTCGGCTGTATTCTAGATATACTGGCTGTTCACGATTGCGTTCCAAACGAGCGCTGTGACACCCGGCTGAGCGATCTTAGAATTCATCGATTAGTGCGTGCTTCTATTTATGCAGCGAGATTTCGGCCATCACCTGCTGCCGTCCGTGCTCGTGCTCTGGGACGCCTTCACGTACCTCGCGCTCGAGCTCTGCCACCATCGACGCGCAATCTTTTCACGATCATCTCATTATCGCTGACTGGAGTATGGCGCTTGCTACACTACGACAACGACTGCGAAGTGGCCATATTTTATTCTGATGTTTGCTCCCGTTGTTGACGCTCATGCCCCGTTCGGTCGACGCACCGGCGCAACCCTGCCGCCCCTGCACTGACAGACGGCACCGGCGACCTGACGCGGCGCCGCCGGCAGGCTCCGGCGCAGTGCGGCCACGGCCCCGACTCCTGCAGGGAGTTGAAGCGAGCTGCGCGCTCGGCACTCCGACTCAACACCCACGAGGATAGCCGGAGGCGGATCGCCGACGGAGGCGGGGCAGATCGATGTGGCCGAGCATCCGCTCCGTCGTGAGTGGCGGCAAGACCGCCGGAGCGAAGCCAGACGCGACACCTGACCAGCTCAACACGGACTGGGTAGGCGCAGGACCGAGTGTGGTCGGCAATGTGGTCGACTAGGCCGTGCCGCCCCGCACGCCGTGCCGTTTACTACGTGTCGGTGTCTGCGCCATGTTCCTCTCGTCACTCTCCTTGATTGACATGCAATGGATTGTATTTGTATTCAGTATGAATAACGGCTTCGCCTGTAGTGAGGACGTTTATATGCGTCTTGCTCGCGTTGATTTTAACGTCATTGGAGCGATATCTCTCCACTTCGTCAGCTCAAGTATGCATGCCCCTTTCCGATGTTCTGACTTCCTGGAAGCATTCCCTGGTTCGCTGTCTTCAAATCCGGTGAGCACACTAAGCCAAGGAGTCATCGCCCTAAATATACTGTCCTGGAATTAGCTAAAATCGTAGACCGTGCAACATCAGCAATTCATCAGCATCAGCAACGGCGCGTCAGCAACTCATCGGTTCTCTTCCCTTCAACCATCTCTGTCCCCCGAAAAACACTTTTCCCGTTCACGTCGCTCGACGGAGACTGCGCGTATCTCAATCTAAGACTTTGTAATTCTTGTATTGTATTCTTGTGATCTAAAAGTGGCTTTCTCTTTGTGGTAGCTAGTCTGCTGATTTGCATACCTGCCATATGCTTTGTGATATAATCCATGTGTGGTAGAACAAAATTGAGCTGTTCGCTTTCATCCGAAGTAACATCATTCTTTAGGACTGATAATTGCCTATAAGAAGTATAAGACATACATAAAGCTTAGGTGAATGGCAATTGGTGATGGATGGGATTTTTTATGTTCATTCCAATACCCAGGCGTAGCATCATTGCTCCTTGGATCATGTACATGGTGTTGTTTCCACGGCACGCTTCCCTCGTGAAAAAATCGGAGGATTCCACCGCCTGCTTGTGGATGGCCACTGTTGTAATGCTGTTGCCGATTCTCCGTGCATTCTCCAAGCCTTTGATATGAAGTAACCAGCTCGTAACCAGACACGTTGGTGGGCGAATTCGCGACGGCCGGTGTTCGGTGTTTTTGATAAGCGGTGATGCGGTACAGCGCGTTGCCATCTGTCGTGCCTTGTCTACCCGTGGTGGTCTGTGGACGAGCGCTCAAGCGGTTCTGATTGATATCACGTATAAAAAACAAATCGCATTGCAGTCAAAAATCCAATCTAGTAGAGGAGACGGCTGCCCTTTCTCCTCCCTCGTTCCCGAGTCGAAAATATTGTTCCGAAGCTTCGAGCTACGAATATTAAGAACGTAGAGGCGTCTAAAAAAGCTGTTTTCTGTGAGCGGTAGGCAACCAATATGTCAAATTATGGCACGCGATCCTATGATTAAGCTTTCCCCTTCGTATCTTCTCCACTACAGACTTCTTTTTTTCGCTGGGTTAATTTTCAACTCAAGCCCAAATTTGTATCCGGATTTTTTAAAATAAAATCCTGATCACAACTAGACACGTCATACATTTTGACCACGATAAATATTGGGAGGCCTAAAGATGTCACTGGGAATTGATACAATGGCTGGGATTGCCTTCTTCGCTTACTTGGCTCCACTTCTTCCTCACAAACACTTGCACTGGATCACACCAGGAGTTTGGGCGTAGGACGAACTATTAGTTGTCTTGCTATCAGTCACCATTCGTTGCTGCGAGCGGACAAATTCATCAGAGGAAGGCCTTCCTGTCACCCCATCACCCGTTCATAAAGCTCAGGGGTGACCGTCCTCCCACAGCCCACCGGTCCCTTCCCTCCTGTTCTCCAATCGAATGTAAGTCGATAGGGACTCATAAATAGCAACGGTCATGTAAGGCGAGTGCTACCAAGCCATTGGCATCAACACGTTTGTCAGTCGATCCCAAGAACCTGCCCGAGCAGACACCAAAGCATCACGTAATTATCAAATTGCCTGAATAAATATCAAATATTATTATCCAGCATGTAGGTGCAGATTAGCTTCGCCAAACTTCAGCAGTCCAAGAAGAACAAACAAACGACTTCGAGGAGATGACATCAGATTATGTCTCCCCGTCATGGACGGTATTTTCACAGCTAGCACAGTGGCGTGAGATATCGGAATTTCGTACTGGGTCTCGATGTGCTGCATTTGACCCATTGATGCCCACGTAACTAGCAATCAGCTGGGCATACATGACAGCCAATGCGTGAACTTTCATATACTGCTGTGGGAAGAACACAATAGTGCAGTGGCTAACGCAAGCCAAACAATCGTGTCCAAAACACCGCTTGGAGAAAATACTGGAAACTAAACTTCATCTTAACGACTTTATGAGACGTAAACAACTGAAAATCTCTGGGGTTGTTTGTGAGTGCCGCTTCCTTGCGGATACAGTGTTTATAAACACACCCACTCAGGAGGAGAAAAATGTGTCTATCTACGAGCTAGTTGCTTGATATAAAAAAAAACGTGGGAAGTGCATAGAGAATGAACAACAGCATTGCGTAAGTGGCTTGCATAGACAACGATAAGTAGCATTGCTAAGTAGCATTGTATAGACCCACTCATAGGTCGGAGAGGATGCCTCCGATGGTTGCAGACTCGCCCATCCATACGTTTAGTTACGAGCTAGTTACTTCATATGTATAGCTTGGAGAATGCATAGATAATGAGCAACAGGATTGCGTAAGTGAACATCCATGCGGCACGGCATGCGGTAATCTCCCGATATCCAACGATGGAAACATGCGCCGGTATCAATACCAGGCGCATGATGCAAGGAGTGATGATGCTGCAAGAGATGAGCTTTCGCTAATATGTCCCATGCATTTGATCATACATCGGAACCGGTCATCATCAACAAAGCACTTTTTATGAATTCCTGATGACGCTCGACACGCTATGTATAATGATCGTCCATATACACACCCGCACACAGACACATACCTCCATACATGCATACATATATATATATATATATATATATATATATATATATATATATATATATATATATATATATATATATATGTCAATGCATTTATTTTCACTAGGGAGTCTATTTATTGGGAATACACAAGATTAAATAGAGGATCAAAGTTTGCACTTGGTATCAATATACCGAGTGTGTGAAAGGACCTCCAACGCCAAATAGATAGAGCCCCGGCAAAACATCTGAATCGTCAAACCGCCTTTCATGCCACAACGCCCTGTAAGTGACCCTGCATTGGCCCTACATCGGCACTGGCGCCACTACCTGGATGTCACTCTCTGGTGATGTCCCTTCAGTCAGTTTCTTCTACCACCATCCGCTGGCCTTGTGCATTAAATCTGGAAGAAAACTGTGTTCTGGCTATTGTTTTTGTCTCTGTCTGCGCGGTAAACAAGATGGAAAATACCACTAAAGCCTTCTATTTTAAAGCATCACCATGTAGTTATGTGCACAGCACTGTGTGTTCTGGCGATTACTTAGGTGATAGTATTGCGACAATAGTGGGTCAATCCGCGGGCAGGTCGTCGGCAAGGCAGCCAATCGTGCAGCAAGGAAGCAATCATTTTCCACGATGTCACCCATATAAAAAAAAACAATTAATGAAATCCAGTGGCCGGATAAATCAGCTTTCGCGCTTCGTTTGTTTTGCGTATGCCCTTGCTTGGCAGTGCACATGGCACAGGAGCTATGGTGTTTCTTTCCCTACAGATTGTGGCACACTAAGACCCCTTTTATATATAGCATTTGTTCTCTGCTGCTCAAATTCGACAGATATGGTGGTGAAAGGTTTTTTAAATATAAAGGTGAGCTAATTAATAATTCCATTACAACTACGGATAAAAGGAGTCCCATATTTTCGTACAAAAGGAGACAATATTTTAAATGTCATTCAACTTCATGCGATGTCAGTTAACAATAACCTCATTGGGCTTCCAAACATTTTCTTAATTCTGACATTTCATCGATCTCTTGCATATAAAACTTAGACATACCTGAATGGAATAATTTAACTTTTCTGTCAGTGATGGATGCAATTGATTGGCGTCCAGTCACAAAGATGGACAAGGAGGCAATGCAATATATGTTTATTTGTTTATTGGGTGGTTCTCGACACACATTATTCGCAATCATGACTAATGACACCGCCCACACAGCTTCGCCGGTGGGCCACGTGATTGGGAAATATCCAGAGCGGTGCGGTTTTGAACCCGGGACCTTTGGTAGCCAGAGCTCAGCATTTCAACCACTCGGCTAGCCACGCTCCAATGCAATATATGGTAGGGAAACATTTCATACCAGACACATTCCTGATATCAGCCCTTAAAACTACTTTTGCTGAAATTTGAGCGAACACACAAATATACCCTTTGAGTGAACACAAATACAGTATGCATGCTGGCACAATACACACCCTAATACAATATGGGCCTTTTGAATGTACACACTATTGAATGATCAATACATGCTGCCTTGTTCAATATCTTCCTGAAAGATGCACTCAGGTTATCCTTGTTCATGCACCTTAAAACTATGGTCCTGGCTTTTGGAATCAGGAAACTGCAGACAATGAGTATTTTGTTAAACTGTATTTCATAATTAACTCTACGTTCTACATTGTTTATTTCTGAGCAATAAATCCGTTTCGTATTATATGTGTGTGATTTCATTTATGTTGATATCGAAAAGTCATAGTTTAAGCATTTCTCCATCCGATAGCAAAACTGAACACAATCTATGTATAATTGTATATGTGCAATTATAATTAGGGTTTTGTGGAAAATTGGCAAATTATTATAACGAAGCGTGAGCCTAATGCCACTGGACAATGTCTTGAAATGATGCTTTTAGCTATCATTAAATTTCGAAACTTAGAATTGCGAATTGTATAATGCTACAGCCTCACTCGCCCACAATGAAAAGTGTAGCCAGCCCTCTCTTGTCCGAAGTGTTCGTCGGTTATGAAATCTAGCCAAAGCCATGGTAGAAGTCATTAGTCCAGTATTAAGTAACTGAACTTATGAACGTTGTTCCAGTTCACTTAATCAACCTTTATCAACCAATACATCAACTAAAATAACTTCATCTGATGAGAACCTTTTCGATTTCAGGTGCAGATGTCATCCTTGCCCCAATGAATCATCCTTAGCATTTCCGTGTTTGACAGTGTCAAAACGGTTTTCATTTAATTCATTACTACTACATGAAACGCCATCAAGCAACTTTCTAAAATTGTTTACTTTATCATCACTCCTGCCAAGGCATCTGTGCGTGTCAATTTCAGGGGCAGGTTATCAACGGTGGAGAAAGTGAATATTTCTGGCAGCCGATCTCTCACTATCATCGTTGTACACATGAAATAGCGAGTAGTTTCATCTCACGACTCGCTCAGAAACACTGGGAGGCTTAGCAGCATTCAAGTGATATGCATCCATGTTGAATTAATTATGAACTGGAAATTTGATGTCCTAAAGCACCAGCAGCCTAAATCTAATAGTGTCTATATTTTCTAAATTCTCTTCAAGCTCTTGTATGTCGTAGTTGGTGAGATCCGCTAGACTTCCGCCAGGTCAGATCCCGAGCCTCATACGTTCCGCTGCCAGTACCGGAAGACCCCGGGTCTAGTTGAGCCGAATGGTGACCTCGCAATCTCCAATGCACCCCCCTCCCACCCGTCGTTCTTGGTAAAGTCGCTGAATACACGTGCACGATCGCACACATCCAGCTGGATCAAAGCAACACGGAAGTGGCCACTCCGACATACCAGCAATTCACGCATCAGCTAACTGGACGTCGGCGGGCCGCCCCGTTACCAGGCCCTGAGCCGACGTCTGTCCGGCTGGGGTGGGGTCACCATGACCCGGCCGACGGTCGACCTGCCCCGGCCGGCGCCGTCGGCCACCGTCGTCCTGCGGTGCATGTCGACCGTGGCACGCGATGGCGGTCCGCGGTCACCGACTCCGGCCTGACCCGGTCACGCCCGGCGGGACTGATTCAGCCGCACCTACGGTGTGTATGTATGTGTGTGTGTGTGTGTGTGTGTGTGTGTGTGTGTGTGTGTGTGTGTGTGTGTGTGTGTGTGTGTGTGTGTGTGTGTGTGTGTGTGTGTGTGTGTGTGTGTGTGTGTGTGTGTGTGTGTGTGTGTGTGTGTGTGTTAGATGATCCAGCCGCACCATAGAGAGTGTTGTGTGACTCAGCCGCACCTACGGTGTGTGAGTGTGTGTTGGGTGATCCAGCCACACCATAGAGAGTGTTGTGTGATTCAGTCGTACCAAAATTATATGTTGAGAAATCCAGCTGTACCTACGGTGTGTGAGCTGTGATTCAGCCGGTTCTATAACGTGTTATGTGTGTGTCTGTGTTTGTGTGCTTGTGTGTATGTGTGCTTTTGTGCGTATTCGTGTGTGTGTGTGTGTGTGTGTGTGTGTGTGTGTGTGTGTGTGTGTGTGCGCGTGTGTATGTGTGTTTTCACGATGTCGTCAACAAACGCCCAATCGTGCGAAGATTTCTGTTGTCTGCGGGTTAGCAGCAGATCGATGTTCTACATGAATAAACTGGTGGACAATTGTGCCTTCCCAGTCAGAGTTAGGAGGCTGGTCGCATGCGCGGCAGGGTTGTCGGCGGTGGGTGAATATAGTGACAGGAAGGCGAATGTTCCTTCACCCCCCCTTTCCCTCGTCGGATATGGTCCGACATAAGAAGTGGCCCAAGTGGTGTGAAATGTAGTAGTTTATCTTACGCAAAGATAAGCCTTGCATTTTGCATCTTCACGCGCTCATCATTTCTCATCTCGACCGGACAGAGCGCTCCAAAATAGGTCGCAGCATGACACTACATTTGTGCGCAACTTTTATGGATCCATACTGCACTTGTTTCGAAAATCGTTCAATAAACCACGACCTTCGTTCCATGAAACCGAGTGTGGTAACAGCATCAGTGAGAATCTTACAGCTGATGGACTCTTTCTAGTGAGGCCTTCTAAATAGATGACGAAGTTCTATCCCTAACGATGAATTATGCTGCGCAGGAGTTCCAAGTACATCCAGCCGAAGGATCGCGATTTCGCAGAAGGAGCGGGCCACTCAGCACATCGCCTCCACATCTTAAATGTGATTTTCCACCCCAGTCAGCACAAAGGCGGACGTAAAACTAGGTGCTTGGCACATGATCACACCTACACGCATGACTAAAGACACCGCCTAGCGCTGTTGCATGTCGCTCCCACAAGTCCACAGACGCCCGCGCACTTCCTTTAATGGAAAGAGTGATGGCGGATCACTACAGCACACCACTGGCATTCACTCCGGATCGACCGCGTCCAACACTAGCCGGGGCACTGCTGTGAAAACACGCCGGCTGTCGGCAAATTGCCACCGCGAGCGCCGGCCCGGACAAACTGCGCGGCGCAATAAACACGTGACGACGGCCACATATGCCGGCCTGGCCGGGTCATCCGGCCGCGACGGTCGTCCCCGCGCCGCCGACGGCCGCCCGTGATGGTCGGACGACTCCCGCAGGCGGTGGTCGGCACGGCCTGTCAAACGGTCGCCGGCGGTGGCGGCCCCGCCGCCAGTAGGGTCACACAGTCGGTCACGCGGCGGGTCCACCGCAGGGTCACACGGTCGGTCACGCGGCCGGTCCACTGTAGGGTCACACGGTCGGTCACGCGGCGGGTCCACCGCAGGGTCACACGGTCGGTCACGCGGCGGGTCCACCGTAGGGTCACACAGTCGGTCACGCGGCGGGTCCATCGTAGGGTCACACGGTCGGTCACGCGGCCGGCCCACCGCAGGGTCACACGGTCGGTCACGCGGCGGGTCCACCGTAGGGTCACACGGTCGGTCACGCGGCGGGTCCACCGCAGGGTCACACGGTCGGTCACGCGGCCGGCCCACCGTAGGGTCACACGGTCGGTCACGCGGCGGGTCCACCGCAGGGGCACACGGTCGGTCACGCGGCGGGTCCACCGCCGGGCCACAGGCGCCGCCGACGTACACACGCCACCGTCGCCACGCACTCGCAAGTGTCGCGCTCCGCGGTGGCTCGTTCATTAATTGCGGCCCGTGAAGTTGTGGACCGTGCGACGGCTGAACATAACGAGTGCCGCGGCCTGGTGAATGCACGGCTGGGGATAGGTGCCGCGACTGGTTCGTCAACACTTGCCGGCGTGCACGAGACGTTCGCCGAAGTTCAACAGCCGCCGAAATGGCCTGTGCATTCGTCGATATCACTCGAGAGCTCTGGTCGAGTTCTTAAGTGTGGATATTGCAGGTCATAGAGTTGCAACTTGTTCGCATACCAGCCCTCGTGTTGACATTGGGAGGTAGTGTCAACCAGCCCATTGCTCGAGTGGTAAGTGCTGCGAAGCCAGAGTCGCAGTCAAGGAGCCCTTGTGACGCCCCCGGAATAATAGAAATGCAATACGTTGACAAGAAATTTTGGGATTGTTATCATCGCAAACGAGAACTTTCAACACTACATCTGCAAGACCTCTCCAGTCTCTATATTGGCTCAGTTTGTCCCTCTTCATCTCGTCACATCATACATCCGCAAGTCACGTCCACTCAGCTACACACCCGCCTGCACACTCCACACAGGAAAACCGTCACGACTCCACACTGTGACCTGCATGCCAACAAGTGTGGCGCCATGATAACGGCGAGCGCCAGAGCCAGTGGGTTTGGATCCGGGCAGGAGGTACCGAGTCGGCCGGGCATCACGGTCCCTAGTTCACTCGGTCACTGAATCTGCCGCTGCTGCCGCTGCGCGTATTTCACTGTCACTGGCAGTCACTGGAGCCAAAGATGGCTGACACTAGCGAGATAAGTCAACACGCCATCCAGCGAGGGCCCGTCGCCACGCAGCACACGCAGTGTCACCTCGCTTCACATCTACATACCCCACTCACATCTCCATCAAAATAACTGAATTATGTTTACCTCCGAGTGGATCAATACTACTGGATTAACGTCCGCTGCATTTCAACATCAAGCAGCTTCAAATGTATGTTAGCGGGGAATCAAAAACGAACGGCCTGCCATTTGTATATAAGTCCGTGCTAATTGTTTACCTTTACATAGGTCGTAGTCAGTATCATCTGAGCATGCATGCGTGAGTTATGAATGACAAGTGACGTTCCTAAGAAGATGTATCTTCATGTGTTCATCAGTATGATAGGATACGCATGTGTATCCTATCATATAGGTGTGGTGTGGGATACGTGTAGGTGTAGGTTAGGACACGTGTAGGTGTAGGGTAGGATACGAGTAGGTGGTGGTTAGGATACGTGTAGTTGTAGGGTAGGACACGTGTAGGTGTAGGGTAGGATACGAGTAGGTGGTGGTTAGGATACGTGTAGGTGTAGGCTGGAATGCATGTTGGTGTAAATTAGATGCACGTACCAACTGCTGGTGTGACGATAGGCTTTGCAAAATGCTGACGTAGGCCATACCTTGCGGCGTTCAGTGGATATGATTAGAGACAAGAACGTTTAAACTAGCCTCAAGTCGTGCGAGTATTAAGATTATTGGAACAGCATATGCAATTTGTGTACATAAAAATAGCATGCACCACGGGTAATACTTCCAATGGTTTTGGGGATGCATGCGCATACCAAACTGAAAGAAGTGTATTCCTAGCTTGTGTGTGGCATTCCAGAGTTTTCTCTACAATCAATTTCAATCAATTCGCCAATCATTTTGCCCGATAACAACATTTAGGCAAACTTAAAAGAAATAGATGAAATAAAAATGTTGTAAAACACATGAAATATGATTCAGAAATGCTACGCTTTGCTTCGGCAGAATGATCGGCAGAATAACAGAGTGTCTCTATCCTGTATCACAAATGGAACATGTTATTAGCCTTGAAAGCATTTTTGGTTTAACAAAACGGAAAGTTTTGACAGCCGCTGTTCAAGAGCGCAACGAGGTCACGACATTTTTCGACGAAAAACATTCGTTCTCCAGTGACGCCATGAACTGAGATTGAAATACCATTCAAGTGTTAAAATCGACGAAATGCTACAGAAAACGTTGATTTAAAGAGGTCAGTTTTCATACCGAGATATGTACATGGCAGGACTCATCGCATGACCCACATATGAAACAGGATGGACACTACTCTAGTACCATGTTAAGTTATGAAAAATTTATACGTTTTGATTTCTCTACTGCCACCGCAAGTGCCACCACCTCCAAGTGAATTCACATTACTTATGCATACGGTGAAATATGGACAGAAATACGTGGAAATTTGGAAAGAGCAAAGGCATCACCTGTCACCGGTTATTTTCGCTTTATATAGCTCTGATTTCAGACATTGTCACCTATGTAAATTGTTTCCATAAATAGAGCATACTGTTAAGTCCATTGGCGAAGCTGCCTTGTTAATTAGAGAGGAAGAAAGAAAGAAAGAATCGCAGGTGTAGGCGAAGATAAAAACACCTTCTGAACTTAGGTTGAATAAGTAAAAGGCCACACTAGATCAATTTCAGTCAATGCATAAAAGGTTGAGGGGAATCTGGCCCCAATCGACATGAGTTGGCCAGAAAAAAAATATTTTGTGCCGATGCATCCCTGCCACATTTTTTCCTTCTTCATTGTGAGTTTAGTGTCATCATCACGACATCCATGATAGGATCACCACAAAAGCTTTGATGCTGGTTGGATTGGGACACGTACTTGTTTCCTCAGATCCCGATATTTGGACAAGTTTTAACTGATTTACATGCGTGCTGTGCATCGCTGTATGCAGGCTGTGTACCGATGTACGCAGGCTGATGGATATGTACGTTGGAACTAAGCCGGTAGCATATATACTGATGCCCCGATTGGATGCGGTCTTGATGGCACCTTTTGACGAAGAGTGTTGGTG
The DNA here is from genome assembly GCA_034440575.1 of Imbricaverruca yamaguchii. Classification (NCBI taxonomy): domain Eukaryota; kingdom Metazoa; phylum Arthropoda; class Thecostraca; family Neoverrucidae; genus Imbricaverruca; species Imbricaverruca yamaguchii. Next base: position 2,365,995 of record JAOTOL010001660.1, read on the forward strand.
TTACGAAGTTCGTAGCCTGACCGATGGCTAAGTCGCTATGTCATTAGTTTGTCAACACATATCAAAGTCATTGTTCTACACCAATATATAAAAATAAATGGAACGATTGTAACACGCTAAGATGAAAAAATGACATCATATCATTCATCGCTGTGTATTTTTATATCATGTCGTACGCAGTTGATACTACCACCACAAAGAGACCAATCCAATCAATCTCTATGCTCCCGAACACGAAATGATCTCATTTTCTCTATATGTGCACATCATCTGACATCATTCTGACATCTCACATTTCTGACATGTCATCTGGCGCATCCAGTTTCCATTAGCAGTGGGATTATGCTCCTGTGGGATGGTGGTCGATTACCTACGATGAACATTTAGCGGACCATCAACGTCATCGCAAAATGATCGGGATATCAGCCTTCACCGCCTGAGTCTGCACCGCCTGATTAATCTATGGTAATTCCAGTAATGCATTGTGTTATTCCCACGAGATGAATGCATGCTCCCATTCCTTTACACTTATTATATGAATACATAACAATGTGTATATATATATATAAATATATATAAATAAATATATCTACATATACATATGTGTGTGTGTGTGCGTGCGTGTGTGTGTGTTTAATTTATGTTTACATTTATAATATAATATATACATATACATATGCATGCGTATCCCTCTCTCTCTCTTTCTTTTCGTACGAAATGGGTAAGAACTCTGTATGGCTTAAAACAGTACAATAAACCCCCGAACTAAAAGTACAAGGGATATTGTTGAGCAAGGACACGTCTCCCGCGTGAGCATATTGCGACGGATTACGTAGTTAGGACACGATAACTGGATGACCAAAATCGATAGTGTTGCGCACTTCCCCGCAATTCAAAACGGAGCCCAGATGGGCACGAAGCTCAACATGTAACAAGCTGTGTGCACAAAGAAAGGCATTTCATTCTGAAAGGCGTCGTTGGATATTATACTAACTGCTAACTAGAGTAGTAAGGATGGTCTGCGGTATGCGCATAATCTAGAATATGTGCAACTTAGTTGAAAGCGGAAAATGATGGCCTGTGGATCAAGCCAGATTCTAGCTGATATATACGCGAGTGAGAGATATACGATGACATGGCATTTACGGCGAAGGCAGAAGGCTGGAGCCTCTGAAAAATCGACCCGTGCTGAAATGATTTCAGGTGTTTGGGCACATTGCCAAAAAGTATTGCTCCCATGTTTTCATTTGACCTTTGATGTCAACCACCAATTCTAGTATTCCTAGGTCTTCCATCCTCCAATACTTCTAGCCAAAGCTTCCTCGTGGCTGTCCTTCCATACAACATTGTGAAGCACCATTGCTTTAACTTTCAGTATAATTTTTTATTATTTTTTTAAATTAATATAAATTTGATCCGAGTTGTTGCTGGGGCGGCTTGAGGAGCCAGGGTTCTATTGCTAAGCAGAGCTTGTTGCGTGAACCCTGGCCCCACCACCCGATCCATGAGCTCCAGTTCAACGGCAGAATTTAGACCGAAAGTTTAACGTGCCGCCAATGCACCGACACGGCGCCCGGTAGCTCGTCCCCGGCCTTATCGGGCCAGCTGCCAACTGACACTCCCGGCCGGGTGCTAAATGCGAGCGCGCGAAGCGACTCGAACCCTGTGTTGCCAATACAGGGGAGACCGGTGCAGGCCAGCGCTCTAACCAACTGAGCTACCAGGGCGGCATAATCAAATATAATAAGGCAAGAGCAAAAATGTTGTCAGGAAGAGCTTCCCAATTCTTCTTCAGCCCTTAGTTTTATCGGGAAATGGTATGGCTTTGTGCATTTTTTAATATATGGATACATTTTAACTACTAAAATGAATGTGATAAATCATAGATGTGCGCTATAAATCATAGAGCATTCCTAGTGTAAACTAGATCAAATTGTGGTGAATCTGTCCCCGCTATGACGTCATAAATTCCCACACAAAAACCAGCTACATGCAGCAGTTGGCAAAAAGAACCATTTTCCCCCATTGCAATGCTACAACAATGCATTGTTGCAGTAGTTTTATCCGAAATTTCATCATGTGCTCCAAAATTCAAGTGTTAGGTGCCGTCTCAATCTTAATATGAATTTCCTTCAGATGCATCTACCCAAAGGCATTGTCCCACCAAGCTTCCCCGAACTATCGGCATTTCCTCCCCGCTACCACAAGGCTCATCCAAAATGTGCATGGCTAGCAGTGTGGTGCAACTCTACGAGGTCAATATCTTGGCTTTCATGGAGTAGATACCTCACCTCCTCACTTTCTTAAGGCAACGGAACATAATGTGGTGATGGGTGGGAAGCCTAAAACCGGTTATTCTCACCTTATATCTGACTTATATTTTGAGTTTATCAGCATTATTCAGACGGAGCAAGTGAGCGAGAGAAGCGAGGGAACAGAAGATTAGAGTGAACACTCCTTGGAAAAGGTACGGTTATGCTCCTGTACTGAGTCAGCTGATTTTGTGCGTTTTGAGCATTACATGTAATGCTCAATGCGTACAGTTTTCAACACCCATTTAGTATAAGCAAAATGTCTGCCTACCGGCAGAATTAACCAACAAAAGGAGCTGTTTGCATGTCCTGATTGGATTCGCTACTACTTACATCACATGGTACGCATCTTCATTGATATGAGCACTGATTTCGTCGATACACTTATGATTGGATGCGCTACTACTTACATCACATGGTACGCATCTTCATTGATATGAGCACTGCTTTCGTCGATACACTTATAGGTAATGTATATCAGAACAGAGCATTCTAACAAAATACATTTAATGTCAGCTGTTATAATATGGCGACTTTTTGGTTTCTTTCTCGTTTTTTATGGCCTTGGAATTTCACAGATACTGAAGATTGCTGTCACAACTTCAGAGTAAGTAATCATAAATATGCCATACTGTGCCGAGCCAGGCTGCAAAATCGTTGCAAGCAACTGCAACCAGAGGACTCTTGCAGTACATTCGCTCAAATCGAAAACTCCCGGCCACGCAGGACTTTTATTCTTGGCTGGCTGCTGAACAATAAGGCGGGCGTCGCCCAGATCTCAACACTACATCAGTGAAAAGCCAACCAGTTCGCTCAGGACTGTGAAGTGCACTGGTGTGGTAGCAGCGTTTGAATTATTTATTGTCTGGGCTCATGTTAGGAACTAATGTCGTTCGCTATGTACGTACTTATTGCATCTAGGGACACGCAATGCCTAAGGTCTGATTAGATCGAAGATTTCAAGTGCGTGGAGGAGCAAAGCAGTCAGTGTTGCGTCTCCCCGAATCGCCTTTCCACCACCACCACTGGGCGAAAACTTGCCGACGGTAGCCCGACCATCCAATCCGTGGATCGGCTGAGACCAAGTTCACTATCATCACAAGCTGTATATTCACACCGAATTTGGTGTTAATGTACCTTTTGGTAATATTACCGAATTATATTTAATGTAATAGGATTCATAGAAGTATTATGCTTAATCTAATTTAACATTTAGGTCAGCATCAGCTGACTGGAAGTTAGTCGATGGTGACTTAGGTGCCTTGTTAATATACAGGAATCACCAGAGGCAATACTTGAATATTACCTATAGGTGCATACACCCCAACTTCGCTGTGATTACACAACTTGTGATGTTAGTGAAATTGGCCTCTGAATATCCCGAGCGTCCGGTGGCGCCCTCTGTCCACTCGCTGCGCCGCGGCTCAGCGTCCCGCCACAGTCAGGCGGTGCAGCTCAGGGGCCCCGCCCCGCCCCGCCAGCCCCCCCCCCCCCAGAGAGCGGGCCGCCGGGGACACGCTCCATGGCCGCCAGGTGGAGCGCGACCCAACCATCCGGTCACGCCGGTCGGCTCAGCCAGCCGGCGACTCCTCGCGACACTGCCGACGCCGGGACGCGTCGTCGCGCCGAAACCGACGCGACGGGGACGCGGCGTGGAGCTGGCCACGAGCGGCGTCCACTGCGCCGCACTCGGCCCACCGGACGGTCGACGACTGATGAGCGCTGTTGACACACGAGTTGTCCAGGCAAACTAAAAAGAACACTCCTCGCGCGTCAGCTCGCTGACCGCAGTCTTGTACGACGTCACACCCTGGCAAGAGAGCCGCCTCCGCTTCTACGAAACACCGACAGGGAGGTTACAATACAACGCGGCTTCTTAAGAGGACACGCATGTATTTTTCACCCACCTGTCTGGTCGAGTAACCCGGGGCATGATTTTTTGACCAGCTGTCAGACGAGAAGGAAGTAGTCCAGCACGCCCATGGTGCACTTAGTTAATGGTGCTGGGCTGTGCCGCACTATTAAATGCAACCGAGCCGTGAAGGCGTTCTTGAGGGACGGCGACGTCCGCCTGCCCCCCGCAGCGCACCACTTCTTGGATGGCGAGCCCGAGACATCCTACAACCATAATATTCGACAGAGTCTCCGCCGGAATCCCGCCAAGAGTCGCCGTTAAGCCGACGCTGACGGACGAAGCCATCAGGAGCGGGGCAGTCGTCATAAATTGGCGCGTCTGTCAGCGCTACTCGAATGGCCGGCACATGCAGAAGTGAAAAAAGTGTCCAGCCTGTCCCCCACAGAATATCGAACACCACCAGGCTGCCACATGTTGATAGTTCACATTAAGACTCGTATGCATGTGTGTGAACGCGAAATATCGACCATGCCGCTGAAATGGAACAAAGACGAACGTTTTAGTCCATATATGATCTCCAATTTGCTCAATGATATACGATCTTCAATTATTAATTAATATGTCAACTTACAACACACTATAAGCTAATCTTGCTTCCATGGTGCGTATCCATCAATATCCATCTATGGTGCGTATTATTGTGGTTTAATGTGCTCACAATATGTTGTGCACACATTTTACTTAGCAAAGCAAAACCGCAGGTTAAGCTAGCTTCTATTGTGAAAATATGCTCAATGTATGTCAGACAAAAATATATTTTTTGAATATCAGACCAGGTTAGATATTTTAACATTTTTATTATTGAACACACCAATTGTGCCTATGTTGAAGAAACAATTTAAAAGGAGGTATGGTAAACCAGGTCAGACTATTTTAGATATGAAACAATAATAGTAAGTGATTTTGCTTTCTAACTAAAAATAACCATTTCTGAGGGAAATCAATGGTCACATCATCCTAATCATGCGAATACACATGGTATTACAATATGCTGTTCTCCAAATCGAAAGAGTCATTGAAAATGAAATTCACCAATACAAATTGAATTCCCTTGTACAAGAAGGAAGTCAATATAGCACCAATATCAAGGGCAGTGTGTCATAGGTCATATTTTGCATTAGTTTCAAGTAATTTATATGTTAAACCTCTTGGTCAATGCAGCAAGTTCTGCTTATGGCAAAACATGGGCCCTGACACAAATAAATAAAACCCGTGAAAGTGACAAGATGAAAATATTATAATAAAGGCTCATATTAGAAAAACCAGTACATTTGTTGTCATGATAAGGATTACAGAAATCTGCAGTGTGGGAAAATGGCTGAAATAATATGTTAGACTGAGAAACGAGAAAAGTGTTACTTCAGTCAGGTATGACCAAGGCTGGGTTTATGTCTTGGAATGCTGGAACTGGAGAGGAAAATTATGTGGCATTACAGGCTGGCATAGAGCAGGGAACTTTGAGGACTTTTCTTCTAATCTGAATCCTGGATTATGACAGGAAAACTTTGTTGCATTCCAAGTTGGAAAATTATGTGATTTGTTTCTGTCATAAAAAAAAACATTTTCGCACTTTTACGGTCATGCTCCGTGTTTAATGCTTCCATGATCATGACCAAACATGAAGGAGATCGCAGTCATTGTCAGACTCAGTTCCTCTTTTGGACAAATGGAGTGGAAGACTTCCTGGAGATAAAATAATATTTTTCGCGGCCAACATCAAAGACAAGACCATGTTTACAGTATTTGTCATGACTCTCGTCTCTCAGAGACGAAACACTACGTACGCAAACATTCACAAGTTCAGCTTCAATAGCGCCTTGGTACTTATTAGGTAGACGCATGCACACTGAAACCAGCTTTGAAAACAAACTGCGCCGGAAAACGGAACTGTTGCGTCGGATTCAGTCTCTGGAAGGTGACAGGATACTGTTCCGCCCGTCCGCCACTTGAGATTGCCGAAAATGACGTCTGGTAACGGTTGCGGGCATCGACGATTGCAACAAAAGTATTGGTGATGGATAAAATACGAAGGACTTGTGAGCATTACAAAGAGTGGGGCTATCCGCACGTACAACTTTCTCCACGAATTGTCATTCGACAGTGGTGTGGAGACAGTGGAAAGCGGAGCCTTTTTCACGGACTGAAACACGTGCAGCCCGTGTCACGATGACTGCGCCCGCACACTCTGCAGCGACCGATCGTCAATTTGAAAATTATAGTCGATACATGGGGCCATGATGTGAAGGTGACGGCAAGTCCCTAAGTTTAGCCGTTTCCGAGAACCAGACCAAATCGTGAAAAATGCCCAAAAACGTCGCTTCCGCTTTTCATACCCCCTCGCATTTGCATGGCATGTGACTCGGAAACGATTGCCACGACGATGTTAACAATTGCCGTGGAAATACTGAGGTGTTGGTTTGGCATCAATCGGTCCATTGGTTGTCGAGATATTGCGGTCTGAATCGAGTCGATGGGGAGAACTAAAATTGGTGATTTTCCGAACGCAAAATCTCAGTTTTACATGCTATTCCTATGGGCGACCGGCCATTCACCGGACATCCGTTCTCTCAAGACCTCGGTGACGTGCACGCGCAACACGTTGATCCGACCGCAACGAAATTGTGCCAGACGGATAGCCAACATTTGGAGCTTTCACGAGATGTCAGCCATATCTCGTTACCTTTGATGTGAGCCGTGCCACACGTCACAAACTGCGCTGGAAAACGGAACTGTTGAGTCGGGCTCAATCTCTAGACGGCAACGGGACAGTTCGTAGGTGACAGGCTTACCACGCCAATGTTAAAACCTATGGACTTCACCACGAGTGGTTGAGTTTGTTCAGCCCCCTGTCCCCTCGATCATAGCTACTAAATTGTTTCTGTACGCTTCTGATACATGCACTGAAACAAGATGAGTACGTATATGTCTGAATTGTTAGAAAATACAAATTGACTGGGTATGTTAAGAGAAAAAGTGGCCTGATGATAAATACAATTCATACGCAATGATAATACTGTACCGTAGGTTGTCACCACAACCGTATAGATTTTTCATATGTCTGTCACACATACTCGTGGCCGAGTAGAGAGCACGTATATGTCTGTATGATTAGAAAATACAAATTGACTGGGTATGTTAAGAGGAAAAGCGGTCTGATGATAAATACAATCCATACGCAATGATAATACTGTACCGTATATTGTCACTACAGCCGGATATATTTTTCATATATCTGTCACCCATGCTCGTGGCCGAGTAGCCGGTTTTTTCACCTCTGGGCACATGGTCCTCATCCTCACTGCTCGGCGTGGCAACAATTTCGATACACTCGCGGCTCTTTCGCCGCTACCACCACGTTAACCTTACGCCAGGTTGACCAGTGACCAGTGCAGGAGATCTCGCATGACGGAAGGGGGTTCAAGTCCTTACTTTCAAGACATACGTTCTGATTGAAGAGGAAAAGTGACAACTTAGGATTAATAAAATACCAAGTCGAGCTGGCTCAGACGCCCGACCCACCGTGTATCACCAGCCATGTCAGTGACCGCCGGTTCTCATCACCGGTCGGCAGCCATGATAGACCAGCATGTTGCTCGCACTCTATTCGACTGACCCTCGGCCCACGGCTTCGCCATGCCCTTCGGCCAACGCCACTGCCCCAGGCTACACTCGTGGCTCATCGCCGAATGGCAGCAGCATCGAGGCGATTCAGGGCGCAGCACTGACAACAGCCTGCCGGTCCATGAGCGGTTGCCGTCACCTACGGCGCTCGCGAGTGGTTGGTGTACGCGTACATGTCGAGTTGTCCTTGACCGGCACAACCACGGCGCAATACTTTCCAGTCTAGGAGCGTGTCGTTGAGACCAGTACGCGAGTTTTTGAATCCCAATGCGCATTTTCTGGACTCGACGACATTTTTGGGGCATATTCTGAATTTGTGGTGGGCCTGGTCATTTTTCTGGATCTCGATGGAGCACGTGGGCCCCGGTGAGATGTTTTTGGGACCTGTTTAGGTTCTCGCACGATTTCCTGAACCATGCGTGATTTTGCAGGCCTCTCGAGCGATATTTTGGATCCTAGAGCCGAGACCACAAATTGTTCGTGACTGGATTATCAACCGGGACCCCTGAAAAATTTGTCTGGGTCTTGGCTTGACCATATTCAGGTCCTTGTTCGATTTTAAGGAATCAGTGTGATTTTTCGTGGACCCTACTTAATTGTCCAGGGTTCAGATTCATTTTTCAAATGAATCTGGGCCCACATCGCTTCTGCTTCACAAGCAGCAGAAGTGTCTTGTTTTGCTGTGGTTGCTGTTCATGAATAGCATTGTCTTCTCTGTGTTATTTTCAATAGCTAAAAAATACAACTAAACTAATTTCAAGATCGCCCCCGATGTTACATCGGACTCATGCAGTAGGGGCGAGGCTAGGTTTTTTTATTGGCCAATTGTTCTGGATATGTGCATGTAATTAGCTTTTGTTTTTGTTCGGAAACTATCCATATTCAGCCTCTTGCAATTTGACAAATCGATGTTGTCTTACCTATTTGTTGTCTAACCTATGTTACCTATTACATATTTGTCTTACCTATTTGTTGTCATACCTATGTTGGTATGCTAGGAGCTGGACCCTTGGTGATTTGCATTTTTCGTTTTAGTGCATGTTATGTCGCAGTCGTCTCACGAAAATAAAATATGTAAAACATGTCCTTGTATATGCCATCGAACTTGGGGTCATTTTACAGTCACGTTTTGGTAGCTAAACATAGTCTGCCCCTCCCACTTCAGGCCGTTCTTGGGCCATGCCCCCTAGATCTGCTAGTGGGCAAGGGCAGGATAAGACCAAGTGGTCGTTCCCAGTAGAGGACTCGTGGCTGCTGGAGACGGCCTCGGCTGCCTCGCGGTGGACTATCGTTGTGTTGTCCAGTGGTTGTTAGATTGACTAGATCCAGCTTCGCATGCTGGTATATACCAAGGGATCATCCGTCTGAAGAACAGTCTCCGAAGATAAATCCAATGAAACAAAAAATAAACTATGAAAATGGGCCTTGTATGGAGGATCGCCACGAACACGATATACGTGTTCGTGGCGATCCTTGGTTCGTATACGTGTTCGTTCATGTACTGATACGTGTTCGTATCAGCCTTGGGACGGTATAGTCGTTCCAGCATTCCTTTACTATGGCTGGTCACCGGGAACGTAGACTGTGCCGCGTGGCAACAACTACTGGTAGGCTGTGCCGCTTCACAGCAATTATTGGTAGGCTGCGCCGCTTCACAGTTAGGCATTGCGTAACAGTCTACCAGGCTGGCCACGGGCCCGTGCAGTGTTTACGGACAGAAATTCGCTTCAGAGATTCCCCAACAAGCGCTGAGATATCCTGACCTGACGTGGGTGCCCTTCCCCGTAAAAGTTTGGAGTGCCTCGACAACTGGTGGGTTGTCCCCCTGCAGATTGTTTGGTATCCCTACGACGTCTGATGTGCCCCTTCCTGTAGACTGCTGGGGTATCTCGACAACTGATGAGTGCCCCTCCATGCAGATTACAGGGATGCCCTGCAATAGCTGAGCTGGCTCTATCTCCATCCCCCTCTCTCCATCTTCCTCTCTCTCTCTCTCTCTCCCTCTTCCTCTCTATCCATATGCAGGCTATAGGGATGCCCTACAATAGCGGGATGGCTCTCTCTCTCTCTCTCTCTCTCTTTCTATATATATATATATATATATATATATATATATATATATATATATATATATACACACATATATATATATACATATACATACAAATATATCCCTCTCTCTCCCCCTCTCTCTGCAGACGGTTCGGATGCCCCTACACTAGCTGAGGTGGCCCTCTTTGTAGACTGCATGAGGGCACCGAAAACGGCTGAGTTGTTAATAAATTGTACCTCAGAACTCATTCAACTTGGATGAAAAACTTTTGTAAATGTCGGAACAGAGATGCCCAGTGCTGCCCATTCTCATTGTTGCCCAGCTGGGTCTACGTCTAGTTTGCCTGGCAACCTTGTTTCGAAGTTCCATGCAGATCAATTATGTACAATTGCGACGATTAATCTCCAAGATTGCCGTGCAGATGGTTCTAACTCAAACATGCATGAATCACTGAAATTTGAAATACGATAGGGAATCTCCATTATTTATTTTCTGCCGAGATATGGAGATTGCATTGGTGTTGCACCCACGCTACAGTCAGAAAATGTGGTGCGCTTGTTCCTGATGAACACTGCAACGTAACTTTGTGACTTTTATACACCGCACGTGTAACTTCTCCGGGACGAGGGATGCGAGCGGAAGGTGGAAGCGGTCTGTCGCGACAGAGCAGTGGGCTGAGCAGGACACTGCACGTGCGATTTTCGCGCGAGGGAGGGGACGACCGGTCGATGGGGGGGGAGGGCGGGCCGTCGTGACAATCGGACACGACTACTGGTACCATTGGACCAGTAGTACCGTCGGTCCACTGGTTCCGCCGGACCACTGGTACCGTTGGACTTTGCTTTACTTTACGAACTATACGCGCCGCTCGCAGGCCACAGCGTTTCCTCGTGTTGCGGTGAGGTATCACCGCACTACACTGGCGGTGGGTATCAGTGTAGTGCACTGACGGTAAGTATCGGTGAAATGCACTGACTGTGGGTATCAGTGTAGTGCACTGACGGTAAGTATCGGTGAAGTGCACTGACTGTGGGCATCAGTGTAGTGTACTGGCGTTGGGTATCGGTGTAGCGTGCTGGCGGTGGATATCAGTGTAGTGTGCTGACTGGGCAACAGTGTAGTACACTGGTCGTGTTTACCACTGCGCTGCACTGTGCTGGCAGTGGGCATAACTCTATCGTACTGTATTGAAGTTGGGTGACCTGCATTGTAGTGTACTGTAATGGATGTCTCTGTGCTGCAATGATGGTGGGTAGCAATGCTCTGCACTAACGGCGTGTATTACTGCAATGCAATATATGCTGGTGAAGATCTTCATTGCACTGACGGTGGGTGTGACGTGCCGTATCGACAGTCAACATGAATGGGCTGAACTGATTGCATAATTGACTGTGCTGAGAGTGTGTAATCCATTGTATGTACTAGGAGTGGGTAATCCATTGTATGTACCGGGATTGTGTAAGCCACCGTACTGGGATTGTGCAGTTCACTGTGCTGGGCTTGTGTAATCCACTGCTCTGAAATTGTGTAAGCCTTTGTACTGGGATTGTGTAAACCACCGTACTTGGGCAGTGTTAGCCAACAGTGTCATATATATGCGCTAGTGCTGACACATATGGCGATGGATAGCGCTGCGATGCGCCAGTGTTTTTTCGGCGTCTTTCCCGCGCCGTCTTTCCGGTCAAATCCTCACACCCCGTCTCGGGGGGTTGAAGACCCTCCTCTACAATCCAAACTAAGCATTGCACGAAAACGAAAGAGGTGTCATCGGAAAGCGCTCGACGAGTAGGGTCCGGTTCCACCCTCCAAAACAATTTTCCCCAAAAAGTGACGTCACCAGAGAGGCTAGATGTTCACGACTTTTCGTGACTTACATTATGTTTTTGACTCTGGGGAGTTCATTTTGGCGGCTATATGAAAAAAATTATTTGGAATGAGAAAAGGAGAGCGAAATCGACCAGTGCTATATTTTTTTTGTCCCCCAATTTTTGTTTTGACATTTCAAAATTGTGAGGTTTAAAGTTTTCTTTAATTTTCCTTTTCCAATGGATAGAGCAGACCGAGAAACGTTGTTGGAAGTGAACTTGCCCTAATAAAACATGCTTACTTTAGCCAGAACCCTCTATTTGAACTGCAAGTTGGCAAATACGCAAAATTCATATGTAGTCAAAAACGAAAAAAAAAAAAAAAAATTCCACTCATACATTTTATTGCATCCGTAAAGGTAAGCAAACGCTGAAAGTTTCATTAAGATATCTGTATCCGTTAAAGCGTTACGACTGGCTAAACATTTTTGGAGGTGACCTCACTTGACCTTGACTAACTCGTTGACCCTAGATGACCTGACCTAAAACTTTTGAATGAGCATGTCAAATTAATGTGGAAAAAGGTATGCAAAGTTTGGGCGCGCTGTCGTGCGCCATTCATCCGCTATCCGCGAAAACCCTGAGGGGGACGGTTGCAGACCCCCCGAGACGGGACGGGTTGACACATCAACAAGTCAGCCGAAGTACTGCATTGTGGTCTGAATGATTGCAGAGAAGGCAGCCATAGCTGTTTTTATACCCAGTGGCAGTGGTAAGACCAGAAAAACCGTCAGTCGAGCACCAGGCATTACTCTGCCACACAACATGGTTAGCTTGCAGGCGCCTCGCGAGATTGAAGTCCAGGACACAGGGGCATATGAGAGGAGTTGCCACGTTGGGTTGGATGAAGCAATGTGGCGGTGGATTTAATCAGGCGCTGGGTGGGTCGCACCGCTCGCAATCATCTGATGCAATCGCGCCGTCGCTGTTAAATTTGTCATTTTAATCACCGACGGAAGCCCGACCCGCCGTTCGGTTGGCACAATCATCGCGGTCCGGGCTTCGTGTACGAGCGTGTCCCATAAACTGGTGCACACATTGCCCGTTGCAGAACAGCTGCAGCAGTGGCATCAGTCACGTCGCACTCGGACGTCCCTAGTCGGGATAATCACACACCGCCCGGACGTCCGTAGTTGGAATAATCACACACCGCCCGGACGTCCCTAGTCGGGATGATCACACCCGGTCCGGACGTCCCCGATCTGGACGCTCACCCCCGCACCGATGTCAGTCAAGTCTATTCCGGACGTACCTGGTCGGGATAATCACGCCCAGTCCGAGTACCAGTCCGGACGTCCTCGGCCGAGATAATCACGCGCCGTTCCGATGCATGCCACGTCCAGTCCAAGGAAATGCTAGTGTCAATGTCAATGTTACAATGTTCAAGGCACTAAGTTAAATCCATGTCTGACAATGTACGTTAAATAAAAACATGCTCGCTTCTCATATTTTTTCGTTCCACTAGAGTTCATCAGATAATATCTCGTATAGGTCAGATGACAGTGGCCGTTGTCAAGGATGCTCATGTGATTAGCTATCAATTTCAGGCTCATACTGCCTCTACTTACTATTTCGCAACTAAATTCCGGCATGTACTGTACAGTAGCATCCCGACGAAGTTATTTCACTACATTGCATGGATGGACAAATAAATCACCAGAACCATCAAAGACACCATCGAGTTAAAGAAAAGCTCGAATTCCAGAAACCCAGGCACTGGGTCCAGGACTGCATGCCCTTCATCCCAAGCACCAGCATGTCCGTCGTGCATAACTGAGCGACACATCTTGGAACCGGCCGATCCAAATCACACACACGACTTGAAAGCTTCCAAAGCTGTCCACCAAAGACCGTCGACCGTACACCCGACTGAATGTATACATCAGTCCGACTCTGACAAACGCCATGTCCAACTCCGGCTAATGCCTATCTCATGGATAGCACAGCGGTGGGATGCTCGTCTTTCCCATTCGAAGGGCTGTGGGTTCAGGTCTCACTTGTCGCTGCTCTTCACCGGTAAACGGTCCACGTGATAGACTGGCGACACCACGTGACCAAAGCAGTCGACGTGAGAGGGGTTATCCACGCCATATAACCAAAGCAGTCGACGAGTCGTGAACCTAGCAACCAACCAACAGGAACCGCCTGCTTATTTATGCATGCGTCTCACTGGGATAAACGTTGGCACAGGTATCGTCTGCTAAGTATCGAGTCTTCCGAACAAACCCTCCGGGCTTCAGTCCATACCGCCGGCCACACACGCACACACCGCCGGGCGCATGCCGACCGCGTGCCACCCGTCCCGCGACCGTGCACATACCGATCACGTGCAGGTGCACGACGCCGGTGACGGTGCCGACGCCTCTGAAGTCGACCCGGCACCGGTAGCGGCCCTGGTCGGCCCGGGTCACGTCCAGCAGCGCCAGGTGACCCTCCGTGGGCCGGTAGGAGGCGCGCGAGTTGCCCAGCACCACCGAGTCGGACCAGTACTGCGGCTGGTTGGCGCGTCGGTTGTCGAAGCTGAAACAGCGGAGCGGAGACGAGAACGTGGCGGCACCTCGACACGGCGGGACATTGTCACATAGTTACTTTATTAGTCGCAGATTAGTCACACAATTATTCACAGATCACAGAACTAGTCCATATCGCGGGCCAAGTGGTATGGACTAATTCGCCAGGTGTCCTGGAAAGTTGAGGTGAATGAAAATTTACTATTCCATCCTTGTCCAGCAACTTCATAATTTTAACATAAAAATAGTGGATGGAGTCATGATAACCGTAGCGGATAGATAATGTGAAATGCAGGCGACTAAAGTGAAATGGCTGAGGTCAACGAAATGCAATTATATATGTATGATGTATATGTATGTATATACATATATTTCACTACGGCTTGAGCCTGGTTCTGGCTATTCATACTTCAGTTCTGTCATTGTATTCTCTTCCCACCTTTCCCTATTCCTAAGCAAGTTTGTCTTTCATTCGCACACTTCATACGCGCCTGGCCGGGCCTCAGATCGTTCTTCATCCAGTCGGGGAGGGTTGGGGAGGCGGCAGAGGCGGCAGGCCCCTCCCCCGGGACCTCAGAAACAGTAGCACCCACACGAAAATAAAACTCCATGAGACAATCTCAAGGAATAGCCCATGACGATTCCAAAAGAACGCAAGCAAAACGCGTGAATTTGTGCAAAATGTAGGTACATCAATATGGGTACGTATGACTTCACGGATGAAGTCGGTCTTTAGATCCTAGCGGTTCCTTTTTTTGACGATTTAGAAAATGAAAGTTTTGGAATAAGAACGAAGCAGCGCATCGAACCGGTGGATGGAAAACTCGAAAGTGGAGGTTTTTATATGCTGTTTTTTTCCGAAATTGAAATTTAAAAAGTTACTTTTTATATTGTCATGTTTTTGAATGATATTCAGTTCATACCAAGAAGCAGCCAACTTATCTATCTAGCAAACGTATGGCTCGGCCAAAATTTGTGATTTCGGCCTAATAATGGCTGATCATGCCGAAAAAAAGGCACCATGAAAACAAAATTCGGGGCAAGTACAAGGGTGATTATGAGATCGCACTTTGTATAGTTATGTTAAGGTAGCAAACTCTTGACCGCTTAAGGTCCATATGTGTATTCGGGAATGTGTGTGACACCTTCCTAATCGGAGGGTGACTTCACTGACCGGGCGTAGTCCATTCATAGACATAGTCCTTGATAAACCAGACTCCAGCTTGTTTGCAGGGCGTGCGGATTTGATGCAGAACACGGTGTGCCACGTTTTGGCGCCGTGCCGCGCGCCGCTTTTACGCGAGCGCCGAAAAACCACAGGGAGGATGGAATATTTCCGCCCCCCGCCGCCGGCCGGGTGAGGGTTAATGGAAAGTCATTGTTGGGATATTGGCGCGACGGTGTCGATACTGAACCACAACGGAGCAGGACACGCGGAGGTGGCGGGGCGCCACCACAACCGAGAATTGAGATTGCCTGTATATGGCGACAGCCGATACATGGCGAAGCGTGATCTGTGAAGTGACAAAGCTACAACGCTATCGAGATGCGAGCTGCGGTACTTTCAATAGCTAACACTATCTGGTCTTGATCGTGTCCGGCCTCGACTCTGGAACACAACAGGTAAAGCAATCATGCACACCAAGGCCACCTTATCTTTGATGATTGACTGCAGAAATTGAAACTGACAAGTTTGGCTGAGCTGTTTTATCAGCAGAGTCAGCGTCAATAGAGGATTATTGCACCGACTGTGAATGAATCCGGTTGGATTGATTGAGCTGGTCTGGCAGTAAAGTCAGCGACAAGGAGGGGTCATTGCACCGTCTATGAATGAATCCAGTTGGCTTGCTTGAGCTGGTTTGGCAGCAGAGTCAGCGCCAGTGAGAGGTCATTGCACGGATTACGAATTCAGTTCCAGTTCACCAAGGAAGGAGATCACCGCGTGTCCGGGCCTAGAAGTGTCACCAGTGCCCAAACCCATCCAGTGACCACGGGCTGGACTCGCTCCACTGGAGCCAGCACAGCGACCGCCTGGCGCCAGGGGATCGCACCTACCCACGGCGAGCAACTGTGGGTCATTAACTACCGCATCGCACGTCGCCAACTCTGGGCTACAAACTATATCATTTCACGTCGCTAACTCTGGGCTACTAACTATCGCACGATATGTCGCCAACTTTGGGCTACTAACTACCGCATCACACGTCGCCAACGCTGGGCTACAAACTATATCATTTCATGTCGCTAACTCTGCGCTACTAACTATCGCACGATATGTCGCCAACTTTTGGCTACTAACTACCGCATCACATGTCGCAAACTCTGGGCTACTGTATATCTAATCACATGTCGCCAATGTTGCCAACTATTCGAGCAACTCTGGGCTACTATCCACCGAATCCCATGCCACCAATGTTGCCAACTGTTCTAGGAAGACAAATATTTACAACACGGTCGGCGGAGGCGCCCGAGGTGACCCATACTCAGCACACAGTAGTACCGGCTAGCTCACGATGCTTCACAAAATGTTCTGAAATTTTACAATTTGATAACCCTTTTTTATAACCCAACCCGCTTGATATTGCACTGATCTAAGTACATTGTTCCCGCAGGATTTCGGTGTAAAAAACACCGTAACGTATTTTAGGTCCTCCCCGGTCAAGCCGACCGTGAGAAAAGCAATGACCTTACGAAGGTGTGTTGGCTTTACAATAACACCGACAACTTTCATGTTCGAGACATCCAGACACAAAAGCATTCAGAGTGCCGATCAGCGTCCAATATCTGAACAATATCCACCGATGCAATTTTAAGACAAAAATCTAACAATCGGGAAAGTCAGAGCGACAGAGTACGGTTCATGTTCTTGACTGAAATCAGGACCACACATCAGTTAAATTTACAGCTATCGGCACTTCAAAAGATTATCACAAGCAGTTTGATCAGTGCTCCAGCATATCTCAAGAGAGCATCGTATATGTTCAGATGTGTTTGTAGATTCAAATTAAAGAGTTGTCTAGTTCCTTTGGTTTGGAAATTCTTGAACACGTTGTTCTCAGTCTCACCAAAGAGTTAAACTGCAATTTTTAGTGCAGCCAAGTCGATTTCAAATTTTTAGCAAATTGTTATCTCCGATAAATTGAGCGTGGCTAATCTGAAATGATCTTGACCTATGAACATGAAGCTTGGACGGCTGCATCGCCCTCAAATGCACAATATAAGCAGAAACCTGCATTTTGCTTCTTGACTACAATTAGAGAAAATGATGCATTTGAAAAAGTCTTGGATCGAAATAGTCGCTGTTTGTGAATTTTGTAGCATATGATAACCTTTTGAATGTATGGAAAATGCAAGTAATGCAAAATAGTCGTCTTCATTTCACTAACGTTAGTAAACAGATGCAAGGTTTGCTTCATTAACTCAATGCAATCAGTCAACAATGATTGCACGGCCCGTCCCGAGGGAATATTTAGGGAGCCGCACAATCGCATAAACAATGTCATGGCTGAACGAATTCCTACCGATCCAAACTGAAGTGAAACCTTCAAAGGCAGCAACTCTCCAGGCACTGTGCGATGCACTGGCGGCAAGGCAACATTTATACTTTAATGCGATATACACCAGCATCACAGGTGGAATTCCGCCCAAGGTCCCTGCTTTGGTTGCACGTGATTGATGGCATTCGGAGATATTGCTTTGCGATCGACTGCATTTTTTACGCTTCCTCAGGCGAGGCACGAAGTTTTGCATCAGCACACTGACGCGTTGAAGGAAATATAAATTGCCGTGTCAAGTCCGGGGCGCGGCAGTGTTAGACGCTTCAGCAGTTTTTCACATTGCTCCGGGTGTTCGCCTCGTCTCCGAGTCCACCGAGACCACAAACAAGAATCCCGGGGCAGCGCAGTGCCATCACGATGCTGATCAAGGATGCTGCAGTCGATCAAGGACGCTGCAGCGGATCAAGGATGCTGCAGTCGATCAAGGACGCTGCAGCGGATCAAGGATGCTGCAGCCGATCAAGGACGCTGCAGCGGATCAGGGATGCTGCAGCCGATCAAGGAAGCTGCAGCCGATCGAGGATGCTGCAGTGGGTCACTCACTGGTGGTAAACAGAGAAATTCGTCATTCCTACGCAGGATAATTATGCACGACAGCCATAGATCGCCACATGCACAACGCACACAAACACAACACATCAATGCAGAACATACACACAGACAACACAACACCCTTATATGACTTCAAAACGCACAACACGTACACGACTTCTACGCAGTGTCAGCACAATATCCACATCCATCCATGCGCATCAGCCATGCGTGGCGCATCCACTCATCCTTCGCTTCGTCCACACTGCCTGCTATTTGCCCTCTCTGAAATATTTTGTCTATCCCCTTCATGCCATATTCTTAAAATAGCTGGCGCTGGCCGAAGGGATATATAAATAGTAAACCAACATCCAACCCGATACCAACAACCAACCCGATATTCTGCACAACTCAGACTCAAAGCAAATATATACAGGATTGTTGCAGATGCTCCATGTCCAACATTCAAACGTGCATCTATGCACAACATCCGCAGCTCAGTTACCACCAACTGATGTACAAGGACTTGTCAGTTGAGAGTAAGTGCCCTGCAGGTTTTGCGTGATGTTTGCCTGCACCTCCAGAGTGTGAATTTCCTGGCCACTTTGTACGTTCGCATGTCACGTCTCTACCTGGACGGAGACTTGGTCCGACCCTGCGAACCTCGAAACCTGGCCCGGTCCTCGGAACCTAGAAATCTGGTCCGGCTCACGGAATCTCGAAATCTGGTCCAGCCCACGGAATCTCGAAATCTGGTCCAGCCCACGGAATCTTGAAATCTGGTCCGGCCCACGGAATCTCGAAATCTGGTCCAGACCACGGAATCTTGAAATCTGGTCCAGCCCACGGAATCTCGAAATCTGGTCCAGCCCACGGAATCTCGAAATCTGGTCCACCCTACGGAATCTCGAAATCTGGTCCAGCCCACAGAATCTCGAAATCTGGTCCAGCCCACGGAATCTCGAAATCTGGTCCAGCCCACGGAATCTTGAAATCTGGTCCGGCCCACGGAATCTCGAAATCTGGTCCAGCCCACAGAATCTTGAAATCTGGTCCAGCCCACGGAATCTTGAAATCTGGTCCAGCCCACGGAATCTTGAAATCTGGTCCAGCCCACGGAATCTTGAAATCTGGTTCGGTCTCCGGAACTTCGAAATATGGTCCGGTACTCGGTGGCCAGTCCTCGACATCTTGGTCCAGCCCACGGCCCTTGTCCGGTCCTCTGTCCCGGTCCGAACCTCGGTCCTAGTCCGGTACTCGAAACCTGGTATGGTCCCCGGTCCCCGGTCCGGTCCCCGGTCCGGTCCCCGGTCCGGTCCCCGGTCCTGATCCGGTCCTCGGTCACCAGTTCTGGTCTAGTCCCTGGTCCTGGTTCGTTCCCTGGTCCTGGTTCAGTCCCTGGTCCTGGTTCGGTCCCGGTCCTGGTCCGATCCTCGGTCCTAGTCCGGTACTCGAAAACCTAGTCTGGTCCTCGGTCTTGGTCCCGTCCTCAGTCCTGATCCGGCCCCGGTCCGGTCCTCGGTCCCGGTCCGGTTCTCAGTGACCTGGTCCGGTACTAAATGCCCCGGTCCAGTCCTTGCAGACCTGGTTCGGTCCTCGGTCACTATGATTTATTCTGCAGTTCAGTGACCCCATTCGCCACCGTGTTTGTACTCCGGGTAGCCAGTGCCATACATCCGGTGCCACACCTTGGGCACTGGTCCCGAGCGGCTCTGTGTCCGGCGTCTAGCTCCAGTATTTACAATAATACCCAGCTTTCGGCAACGTTCACCCTAACATCTTCACTATGTACCGCTGAGAATGATGTGAGCGTTGCTGGATTACTATATCTGAACGCGATAATTCCAGTCACATTCCTTGCTACGGTAGTGGTTGCCTACCATGGAAAAGAACAAGGCAGGCAGGTATTAAACACATAGTGGTTGTATCTTTACACTGTACACTACATAATACTCTAGCTTTCCTCCTGAGGTACCCTTGTGTTGGCTGTCTTGCTTTATGCGGAGCTAACCAAAGGAATACCCACACTGAAAGACCCTATGGAAGTAGGCGTAGCTAAATACGAAAAGATATTGTATCAGATAAGGGACCATTTTGTTTTTAAATCGTTTGCACAATACCAGCTGTATTCCAGCATTCAATAGTCTTCGGGTCAATGTATCTCTGGACCAAGTACCGAGAGAAGTGTTCAATAGTCAGTAACCGGAAGGCGTTGACAATATCCAGCGGTCCCAACGGACAAGCGACTTCATCAGGACATATGTGGTAGTCAGTACCTTAGACGTGTTTGTCAGTACTTTAGACTTGCTCTCAGTTCTGCAATACACCAGTACTTCAGACGTGAGTATCGGTACTTCTATACGTGTCTGTCAGTACTGTAGACGCGCCTGTCAGTACTGTAGACGTGCCTGTCAGTACTGTAAATGCGCCTGTCACTACTGCAGACGCACCTGTCGGTACTGTAGGCTCGCCTGTCAGTACTGTAGACGCGCCTGTCAGTACTGTAGACGCGCCTGTCAGTACTGTAGACGCGCCTGTCAGTACTGTAGACGCGCCTGTCAGTACTGTAGACGTCTCAGAACTGTGACGTGTCAGTACTCTAAACGTATTGGATTCGTACGTTCTCACGAGTTGGCAGGTTATTGTTGTCGATATGTTGTTTGATTTTTTTGGGGGTTTGCCTTGCTTTGATCTCAATAGTAATTTGCTTACATTTGCCTTTGGATATTTATTTTCAACCATTGGCACATTTTACATGTTCTTAGTTATCGGTTGTAAAAGTATAATTATGCACAAGGTTCTTCCGGATCGTGGCAGTTTAACTGAATTGACATCGCGCCTACATCATTATTCAGGAAACGTGAGGGGTTTCATGGCTAAGCTCCTGACGCTCGAGCATCCGGAAATTCAGCGGGCGGCCGATCAACTCCTGGAACGCGCGGCGGCCGCGTTATGCAATAAACCAGCCAAGTGGGCGCGCCGCCCACCGGCAGCGGTAATTGTGAGTCAGGTACGTGGGCGTGCTACCGAGAAGGCGGTGTTGAGTAGACACGTGTACCGGAGCTGCTGCGCTCTAGAGGATGCTGACGAATACTGACGGATACTGACGAGTACTGTCCTACTGTTCGATGGGTGCAAATTTTATGTCTGAGCTTGGTTTGGGTTGTTGTGTTGTGTGAACATAAGCATGTAGTTCGCTGGCCGCTTGTTAATGTCACGTAAAATGAGTGCTGTTTTTACCCTTGTGAGCTAAATCATATAAATTGGTCGATGCAATCGAATCCCTTGGCGGAACTCTTGGTACGCCACTGTTTCTAAATGTGTTGAATTCCATAGTTAAAAATAAATATTTTGTACGTCAAAAAATAAATATCAAATGTAGAGAAATACTCAATGCTAGACAAAGGACCAAAAATGTGAGCCAGCTATGCTCGAAATCACCTGTTGTTGAAGTTAAAAATACAAATCCTGTATTTTATGGACTCAATTTATGATACGTCTCAGACTGCCGTCTTGAGTCGTATCAGAGTAAGCTCGATGTCAAAAACACACTATTTGTCATCAAATCGCACTTATTGGTGCGCAAGATGACTGGAAAATGCATCACTAGTCCACGATCCTATCAAGCACTTCGCCACCTTCGTGCGCATCGAATGGCTGGAGGAGGGGGATCTGGTTACAACCCCCGACGGATTGTTTTGTATCTGGTTAGGACCCACGACGGTTACAAACGACACACGCTGGAGAAGCAAGCCAGCTTACTGATTGTGACGATAGCTTGCGATTGACATCAAGCATGATTTCGTGAGGTCGTTGGTTGACTTACTGGGCCAGGTCAATGGGCAACTCTGGGAACGAATTTAACAAATTCAGCATTTGTCGCAATTTTGTTAAAACCCCTTGCAATATATCACGTTGAAACATGACAGAATCACTCCATAGCACCTCGCGAATATAAAAGCGTATCACGCATTTCGTTGGCATCCACAGGGAAGGTGCCATATGAAGTAAAATGGGTGGCCTCAAATGTATTAACACGCGCCCTGGAGGGCCTCTGAAAATAACGCGCCCTGGAGAGCGGGGGGGGGGGGGCGGATTCCGCCCCCCCTAAGATCTCAGCTCCTATGAAGGCTAGAGCAACGAAATTCACAGGGTGGATTTCAATAGTGCACACAATAGAGTTCACGATAGTGAACTCTATTGTGTGCAAAGTGTATGACCTTAGGTCAATATCTTCAAGGTCAAATGAGGTCAAAATAGCAAAATTTTCTGGTTTTGCGTGGCTTGGCCTGTCATTGTTATGGATCACTGTGGTTGTGTTTAAATGCTCCAAAATTGGCATTAATGATGTTTTGGACATTACTAATGATGCAATACAGATGTCAGATCCGCCATTTGACCTCAGGTCACCTATATAGGAGCACTTTATTAGGTCATTACCTGCTCCAGTTACCGGAACCGGGCTCCCATCCCGACTGCTCCGTTGGGCGGCTCGGCACAATCGGCTTCGCAAATAAAGGAGTGAAATACATGAATAAAGGATGGAAATGCTTAGGCACACAATGACAAACAGTAGATTTCGGGATGTATAGGGAGTAACATGTAAAGTGTCATCAATCGCATGACAGTCATTTGCATTTATGGCACATTCCAGTTGACCAAGTTTGCCTCCATTAGCCTGTCATGAACTTGACCTGACTTGACCTCGGCGACCTAACATGACTTTTAAATTATATAGCATAACAATATGCATCAAACAAGTCGCTAGTGTTGTCAAGAACACTTCCCTATTGCCAATATACGTGAAGCGCGTCGGCGCCGATTTTTGTGGTCTGGCGCTGTGAATTGTTCTTACTTTAACGGCCCCTAACTTGAAAACGTCTGGGCCGATTTCCACTTTTCTTGCTTTAAACAATGCGCAGGTCATTTCTAAGCTGGTACGCGATAAATTTGGCGTATATCGGCCGGTACAATATGGAGTTATGTACGAAAAATCAGAACGATTGGCGGATTTCGCCATACCCCCTCTAGAGCGTGTGTTAACCTGTTATGAACTTGACCTGACTTGACCTCGGTGACTTGACATGACTCTGGAACAATGTAGCATGACAATGTACACCGAACAAGTCGCTAGTTTTGCCAAGAACACTTCGTTTTTGCTAGTATATCGGAGGCGCATCAGCGACGATATTTGTGATCTGGCGCTGGGAATTTTTTTTTTTACTTTAGCGACCCTTAACTCGAAAAATCTTCGGTCGATTTTCATTTGTCTTACTTCAAACAACGCGCCGGTCATTTATTGGCAGGTACACGAACAATGGCGTATATCGGCCGGTACAATCTGGAGTTACCTACGAAAAACCGAAGGGGTGGGCGGATTTCGCCCCCCCCCCTCCAGGGCGCGTGTTAAGCTTCCATAGGCGCTGTATGGGCGTCCGGCATGCCTGGCGGCACAGCCTACCCGCCCGGCATGCCTGGCGGCACAGCCTACCCGCCGCCCGATGATGGGAGCGTGGTCCACCGCCGCCGCCTCCGTCCGCTCCCCAGTGACCAGGCCCGACCCTGGCACATGATTGGCTGCCGCACGGTCGATGCCGGGCCTGTCGCTAATTGTGATTGGCCGCTGCACGGCCGGGTATGCGACTTTGCACGCTCAACCGCGAGATGATTATCTGTGTGTTTGGGACTCTGCCAGCAATCCACATCTGCTCGAGACGTTCGCTTCTCAGTGCACCAGTTTGGCGGTGACATGACACATAATACCCCAACGTTATCTATTTCTTACTTCACCGGGATACAAATTGCTTCTGAATTGTAATTCGGCAAGATATAAAGTGACCAGGCTTAAAGTGAGCCACATAAGCCATCTTAGGTAAAGGCTATAAAGGAGAGATACTATATGACGAGAAAAAAGACTATGACTATCACATCTCAGTTGCAAGGAAACTATCCATCCCCAGCTTATCTAGCATCGTTCACTTGATATTGCATTACTCACACCAATGCACCAACTTCACACCAATGTCCCATACATAATCGTCCAACTCCTTCACCCATATGCTTGCTTAAAGGGGCATGAACAGTGCACACCTATTTGTGTAAATATCTCACCATACTTTACCAATTTCTTGCTCATGCTGCTTAAATTAAAACTAAAGAAACAAGCTTTTCCGACTACAAAACGTGCCCACCATATTTTCAATTGCATTCAACGAGAGACTTCTCATTACATCAGCAGGCAACTTATTCCATTGATCAGCCACCCTTGACGGAAAACCTGTCGAAAACTGCGCTACATTTTGACTCGACCAACGTGAATTGATGGCCCCTATGTAATACTCTAAGTAGAATGGCATCATCCATATTGACAACATCTAATCCCTTGGCGATCTAAAACATCTCAATCATGGCACCACTAAATTTCCTATGGTTGAGTCAGTACATATATAATGTCACAAGCCTTCCTCCATATTCTACAATATCCAGTCCATTGATTACCCCAATGACTTCACACTGCACTCTTTTTAGCATTCCTATGTCTCTTTCTAAGT
Source organism: Imbricaverruca yamaguchii (assembly GCA_034440575.1). Classification (NCBI taxonomy): domain Eukaryota; kingdom Metazoa; phylum Arthropoda; class Thecostraca; family Neoverrucidae; genus Imbricaverruca; species Imbricaverruca yamaguchii. Next base: position 2,390,910 of record JAOTOL010001660.1, read on the forward strand.
AGGGATCGATGCTTGCGCACATTATTCCAAGTCGGTTCGCAGATTGGATAAATCCAGTTTTTTTCATAGCTTCCTTGCTCTCATACTACCCACTGCTCTTTATAATTCCTACCATTCTGAATTTCCCTGTTAATTCTGAGATATTGCGTGCATAGTTCAGAAAAACCAGTATTTCCTGGTGGTGAACCATTGTCAACAGATTGAAAACTAAATTGATCTTCACAATCCAGGAATGACTTCAATTTCGATAAGTTGTAAAACTACATTGCGACGTTTTCACGTTTTGGTAGGTCAAGCCAGCTGGCATCTGGCAATCTGTCTACAATGACCTACTGATGTACATTGTTTTATGGTTTAACATAATTTGAAATTAAGCACGTCAATCTCTTTCCTCTTCAATAACACTCAATTCACTACTACCCATTGTATATCCAACTGTCCCACCTCCAGACCCTAGATGCATAATCTTACACTTATCATGGTTGAAAGACATATGCCATGTATTAGCCCACTTTTGGATCCTCGAAATGTAGTTGAATATTGGAATATCCATTACTATCATTAGTCACTCATACCAGCCTGTTTTCAACAGCAGATTTAAACACGATATTTTCAGTCCTTCCCCAATATTGTTCACAAAGGTGATAAAGAGAGCCTAGAACGGGGTCCGGTGTGTCAGTTCGCTTAGAGCATAAGTCATTTTTCATATTTACATCCATTTAATACTACTCTTTCTTTCCCTCTCCTTGGCCGTGCTTGAGTCCAACCTATAGCATTTCATCAACCCCATGTTGCTCAACATAAATTATGAATTAGATACTTGTGTGGAACTTCATCAAATGCTTTGCTAAAGCCACGATATCCATGATATCCATCCCACTTCGATTGTTAACTACTCCACCTACATGCGCCATGAATTCCAGGTTAGTTAAGCAAGATCCTCCAGATCTAAATCCATGTCGAGTATGTCGAGTATGTCCCTTAGAAGGTTGTGCCTATTTGTCAAATTCAACTTGGCAAGTTTTTCTGGTGCTTAGCAAACTAGTAAGGTCAAACTAATTGGACTATAATCACATGCACACTTTGTATTACCCTTTATGAAAATTGTACTACATTTGCATTAGGCCAATCTTCAGGTACTTCAGAATAATCCAAAGACGGCCTGAAAATAATTCCTAGAGGAAGAGCTCAAGCTTGAACATTACTTATCAGGATGTCAGCATATACATCATCATGTCCTGCAGTTAGTTAGTTAGGCTTTAGGGCGCATCGACTACATTGGCCATGTAGTGCCCATATCATGTCCTGCAGCTTTATCTTATTTTCTGTAACTGGTTTTGTACGGCTTTTAGACTCATTGTAGCATCTTTCGACTTATTATCTGCCATAACATAAGCTTGAGTGGTTTCACATGTACTTCAGGTCTCGCTAGGCTCTCCCTGATGATAATTGCTTGCTGCATATGGTCTCGACTACATAACAATCATTAAATACCTTTTCACTGTATAGCGTCAGTAGTCATACACTGTGTATTATATATAAATTTATATAACATAACGAACCTCTTACCAGACTTTTAGATGCCTTGACACACCTCCTAGCTGCATTCCTAGCCATTCTATATGCTTCTAGGTCAGCTTCATAATGAAGGCCGTTTAAGCTCCCCAGGTGTGTGCTTCTTTATCTCCAGTAACTGTTTTGCTTCCTTGGTCAGCCATGAAGTGTGCTAAACCTTTTTCAATATAATTTGCCTATTAGTTATGGATCTATCCGGACCTTGAAACCGTTTACCTTTTAGCCTTTCCACGTTCCATTTACAAAACAGGGTGCTAATCCCTCCGCATACTCTGCTTAGCACACTAAACCCGCAAATGTCCTATTGAGTTAGGACACCAACCAGCTACTAACAATTTATGGCAAATACACAACTCTGTAACTTATACTTGCACAGCACAGCCTGGATCCTTACGGAGCTAGATAACAGTGGTATGATTTAAATGCAAATAAATATTAATGTTCCAAATTAACATAAAATAATCCCACTAAAGCCTGGATAACCTCTGCAATAGTCGGAGCACGAAGAAAGTCTACTTCAGGTTATTTGTTCCCAATTGAAGCCCTAGGACAGACCCATATAAGTACTTAGGATAGGATAAGAAAACCGATGTATCCAGAACAGTTCAAACCCGACACTTCAATTTAGCACACAAAAGAAAACAACAAACTATCCCTCTAATAGAAACCTATCTCAGCTACGTGGTGAGTTGCCCGTCGTCACCCTGCTTCCACCCTGCCACTGTCGATAGTAATAGGATTCCGGAAGATTAAGATGAGACAGATGCACCCAAGACAATTTAAGCTCCTTAACTTAACCTTGCGCCTACAGAAGAAACACAACTTCTCCCTACAATAGGGAGAAGCGAGCTACTAACTCGACCCTACTATGGCCAAGCTTTGCCTCAGCCGGTGCTCTCGCAGTCCCAGGTCGGAGCGAGTGCCTCCGTCCGTGACGAGAGCAAAACTGCGAGTCAAGATAACGCAATAATGGTGCAGAACGTTGGGTATTTTCGTCTCGAGCGCAGTCTCAACGTCAAACAGCTAATCATTGTGGAATTGCATGATGCAAGGTTGGAAATGAGTACCCAACGATACTTTTGATGACAGCCGTATCGTGTTAATATGCGGCGACTGAGAGTAGGAACCCAAAGAGGCATCGAAACTTCTACACCAATATGCTTATATTTTAACTAGGGGTAAACGGGCATTAACTAGATTCGATTAATTAATAAGATTCGTCTACTAAGATCTTTTTTTCTTTCCAAAATTCTCCTGATTTCTACACTCATCATGTCAGGTTGGTTTACTGGCCGTAAGCGACAATTCTCAGAAGCACTTGGCAATATTACCTAATGTAGTTTTCGAAAGCAGGTAAGGAATAATGTCGTTCATGGCAGCTCCAAAATTCAAATGCTCTTTATGCTAGAAGCTAGATATGCATGCAAATATTAATATATGCATATATATATATATATATATATATATATATATATATATATATATATATATATATATATATATATATATATATATATATATATATATATGGGACAGGTTTATTGTTGAATACCAGTGTAAAGAAATGTCTTGAAGTTAATGTGCAAACGCTGGGCCAAGTAAAATTTCCTAACTGTTAGTCAAATGCGCCATCACCTTATGTTATGCTCACTGTTATTTGTAATGGAAGAATCACCGTCATTGCCAGACCTAAGCTTGGTCAAGTTTGTCCAGCAGTGTTGACATATGCCACATTGACAAATCATCACAGGCGTTAACACAGCCTAATCAAGGGAAATTCTCTCTCACTTATCGTTGCTTTAAGTCATACATATTCCCGTGGGGGAAGGGGGAGAAGTACGGTTCCGCATCCTTGTGTCCTTTTGCTTGCCGCTCCCTGACGCTTTGTGATAGGAGTGTAAAATTCGATAACGTTTCCTAACTTTCTACATTTTGTACTTCGTACCAGAAGTTAACTTCGTAGCAATATCAGAGGCAGCACCAGGAACCAACATTAGGAGGCACCTCCAACAAATTTTTAACGAAAATCTATAAGCAATACATGTCTCTCAATATCTTCCTCGTTTTGTTTCTGTTGAGATGACAATGAATTGAAATTCACCTGCTCTTGCTGCTTTGCTTACCTACGGAAGTGTTTACTTTAATCCTAATCATCATGTCAGAGGCGGCTCCAGGGGAGACAAAATTGGGCAGAATGTGACCGTTCTCTAAAAGTGGCATAATTGATGTTGCCATCAGAATGTTGTGAGGGTGGAACTAATTCTACATTTCTACATTTCTGCCAAAATTGACGCAAAAAATGCACGTCTTCGGTGCTCTGCTTTCTGTTCTTGATGAAAGGGTAAATTACAAATATTGTTAACATTTTAAACACTTACATTTCTGAAGGAAAACCTCGTCAACTTAGCGACATCCTGCTTGCTTTTTTGAATTTTCTTCGCTTCGCTTCGTCTTCGCTACTACCGGAGTAAATTCCTGACTTCGATCCCTTTATTATCTTCTACGATGTTAACTTTGTCTCAGTTTGCATGCTCTGTGACAACCTTCAACGGTAAGCTTGTCAGAAGGTCTGGACTTATCGTTGGAGATATCTATCCGATAGTTGTATTGATATTGGAAATATTCATTCATTATGAAATATTCATGTTCCTTATATTTAGTGTAAAACATTCACATTCGATATATTCATTATGAAATGTTCATATTCTTAATATACATTTTGTAATATTAAGTTCAACCATACACCTTATGTAATAGTCATGTTTATTATATTCATTATGGAAAGTTCACCTTCATTATATTCACTATTGAATATTTATGTTATGAATATTCTATCTCTGGTATTTATTTCCACATATCCGAAAGAGTAGAGCCTTGACCCGTTTCCGTCATAGTTATTGCGGGAAAAGCCTGAGAGGGGACAACTGTTACCCTCCTCCAACCTGGCCAGTGCAAGTCGTGCACCCTCTCCAAACACCGACTACTGCGAAACGTTATGCCTGACATGCATCATACCCCAGCAAAACATGTCACCAATACATGCTAGCCAGAAGTAAACATTGGTGCGAACCACTTCCGCATGACTCCAATAAATATGGGTGCAAACCAATGAATTTCGCATGGGGGAACCGCGCTTCTGAATAGCCCAGTAGAACTGTTTTCCTCGTGTGTCACTTATTGAGAAGGTATAATTTTTTTGGATGGTTTCTGCCCCAGCTTGTCCAGCGCTTTCCAATGACACCTCTTCTGCTGCTTAGTTTGGAAATTAGAGGAGTATGTAATGACCCCCTTCCGAGACGGGGTGTGAGCATCTGACCGGGAAAACAAAGGGTTCAGTCAACAAGGGTTAACAAAGGCCATAGCAGAAGGTGATGATTTCCGCGTCGTGAAAATCCCTTACTTTCCACCTGTCGGTTGATATCTGAGGATACTTCGCTTGGCTATGTGACCTCACCTGTATATTGGACTCTCCTCCATGTCATTCCTGTACCAGATGACCAGAGTGATTGAGCTGCGCTGTGTTGAGGTCAGCTTCGGGCAGGGCAGGTGCGCCTCCTGACCAGCGACCACCCTCACGTGCTGCACATCTGCGGGGACAGACGACTGGTTTCAGAACAGGCATCAGGCACGAATGTATATAATGTAATGTATATACTATATATATATATATATATATATATATATGTATGTATATATATATGTGTGTGTATATGCGTGCATATGCATACATATTCACATGCATATACATATATATGTGTGTATATATGTACATATTCATACATGTACATATGCATATATATATATATATATATATATATGTATATATGAATGTTTAAATATGCTGATCGGCTTTTGTATTGTTCCACAGTTCTGATGGTTCCATGTGCCAGACATGCCTCGTGTAATCACGAATCAGAAATGCCAGTGACTATGTCGAATTTGATAGATTTGCGCACAGCTTACAATTGGAAAATGTAATGTTAACAGTGACCTGAATTTGTCAGGCTTGGATCATTTCCTTGCCAATCACAATCGATTGTTGCTCCCATGCCCATGACCGACAGCTTGTCTGCTGATCCAGCTACCCAGCTATCCAGCTAGCCAGCCAGTGTTATGTGAAGCCTGTTTCCTGCAGCAAATGTAGCTGCAGGGAACAGGCTTCACAATTCCCTGCAGCTACATTTGCTGGCGAATGGCGAGACGTAGATGGCTACATGTCAGATTATTTATCATATAGAGAATACATTAATCCTATTTGGTTCCTTTCAGCATCTATTTGGGTGACAAACCACACTTACACATTTGTATGGAGGATTTGCTGTGAGCCATCAATATGCAACAGCCTGGTAGTGTCTGGCATTCCGTAGGCGGACACTGTCAGAAGCTTGGGGACTGTCTTTTGCCTCTGGTATGAACAGCACACGCACACCATCGCGTCTGATATTCTGTGGGTGACAACCTAGGCATTCCTTTTCCTCTGGAGAGAACAGTGCACGTGCACCACCCGACCCTGCGTCTGGTCAGACAGATGCTGCACAGTGTACACACACCCTAACCATTATGGTCCGGAGGGCAGGGAGCACTTCCAGCTGTTGATGTCAGTCAGTGGCCATTGATGAGCGAGGACAGGATTGCTGATGACAGATCATGGCGAATAATATGCGTGGATGCCCGAAACGATGGCCGACTTGTGCATGCTCCTGAACAATTAGAGCGAACGTCGCTGTGCCGCGCTGAAATATGATAAGACGCAGATTTTCCGTCCCAGTGATAAGAACTAGAGCATGAAAATGATTAGCTGAAAGATCTGGTGAATTCATCGCCTGAAGGAATTTCGTATGTGCTTGAAGAATGCTATGGAATGATCGTACAGCATCTGCCAGTTTAAAAAAATAATAAATGAAGCTTAATATGAAGGAGAAGCCTATAGGGTGACACGTGCAATAGAGAGGGCTCGCTAGCATGCAGTCAACAAGACTCCAATAGGGGGGGAGGGCCTTGCCAGCCTGCAGTCAACAAACTGATTATTTCATGTCTTTCAATGTTAATCCATTTTAAGATAAACAAATGTGTGACTTCGGGAATTTAATTCAAGGTAGTTTTCTTCTACTCTAGAACACGTCATCACCCCTTGGCAATTTGTCAGCTAATGTTGCATATTATTTCTGCCGGGTTTCGCTTAGAACCGGGTTAAGCTTAGGTCACATCAGGTCATACAGTTATAAAGTGACCAGACTTAATAAGAGACAGAGAGGCCCATCTGGGAATAAAGCAAAGTATCTGGCTGTAAAGGAGAGATACTATAAGCATGGACAAAAGATTATCAACACCCCAACCAATGCTACATCCTAAGTTCCAATTCACCAATACACCACGCACCTGCCAATACTTATGTGCTGACCTATTTATCCCTATTCACTTGCTCCCGCGTAACACGAATGGATCGAGCCTATCAAAGACTTTCAACCCCATCCATGCCAGTTTAAAGAGTTCCGCACCGTGTACAGTTCCTGGCATAACTTTCACCTCATTAACCACTAATTAAAACTGAAAAAAACTAGGTATGTGTGCAGTGTGGAGCGCGGCGTAAGTGTGTTTGCGAGAGAGAAAGAATGAGAGCAAGAGCGAGAGCGAGAGCGGGGAATACGCATCAACGGGAAGAGATCCGGCTTAACGCACTCACGTGTGATAACAGAGCGCTTCCGAAGTGTAATACGGGTACGAACCTGACGAGAACCGACTGCCCGAGATCGTACACAGCAGCACGATAAGGACGCAGGAAACAAGGTCGCCAGGCAATTGTACATTGTTGAACATCCCGAAGTAACCCGTTCCGGATACGCTGGGTGATATTCTAGACAAGAGGCCACATTTTGTTCTAACTCGCCACATCAATCGGAAAGTCATGAAGCCAGCAGAGGCAGGAACTGAAAGGAGAGCTTTTGCACTCCTCCGGAAGCATTTGATGGCTTTCAAGCGAATGCAGACACGCTCTGGGACAAATTCCTTACAGAACCACTGGGTTTGCGTGGAGATACTCACCACTTCTTTGTTCAGACAGCATCCCAACATGACGCACACCTAATGACAGTCACACCTGATAGCACCCCATCTTAGTGGCGGGGACACCAGGACGACACCGCCTGCTGGCAGCGCAATCAAAACATCACCACGGGCTCTCAAACAAAAGATAATAAGCATCGTCAAGAACCATCGCACGAACACGGACAAATCATTCAGACAGCAATCTGCAATTGTTGAATAACCTCAAGGACGACCAAGATACAACAGCGAATCGTTCAGACAAGTGCACGGGTTTTGTTATCCCACTTCGGACAGCATATGTGAGCGAGTTCAGAACAAGTTACGAATGCGCACCCTAAATTTTTCACCACGCCCCGTCTGGTTTTCATAAAAACTGGTGCATTGGTTACCTAAAACCGGGTTAACGATTCTTGTGTTTGAGATTTATAGGTCAAAAGGTTCACAAGATACAGGCTAGGAATAATTTGAGTTTAGGGAGAAAGTTCATAAGAAAATTATATTTATACTTTTAGCCGTAGCTTACCAAACCTGTGTATCAGTTGAAAGCGGAAGATATGTGAGAATGCAATGTAGGTAAGTGTGGTCTTGTGAAGTCAACATGTGTGAACTCGTAGCGTTTCATTCACGTCGTGACCTTTTACAAATTATACTTTGGCTGTTTTCTTTTCTCGAGTTGATGCCCAATTCTTTGTGTATGTGTTAATGTATTGTTTTTGTTAAAAAGCCGAATCCGTGATGGGCCACAGGGGTAAAATGGTAGGCTTTGACATGAGCGCCAAATAAAGGGATCATACGTGGCTAGGAGCATAACCGGTATGTATCAAAAGCTGCCCGGCCATGGTGATCGGACAAGATCACTATGATCACATTGTCAAGCACGCCAAAGGTTAAAAAGGTCGTATGTAGGTCAGTGGACTGACCTCGATATAGTGGATTTGTGTGTAGTGTAGAAGTGGTCGAAATGGGTCTTAATTTAAAGCCCTTTGCGGATAGATTGCGATTACATGAGGTGTAGTTGTATGATAGGTCACATATACGTTAGCGACCTGGCCTTAAGATGAAGCTTGAGCTGGTGCGCATTAGAGAAGGTATTCGATATGGAAGAATTTGGGAGCAATTTGTTCGGAGAAGGTAGCATGGTCGTAAACGTGCCATGAACGGTCACATAGGTCATATTTTTATTTTTTTAACGGATATCACGTCTTACGATACCTTGTAGGATTTGGTCTCGGTCTGGTCTTCTCGTGACGGTGGGGCCGGTTCACGTATGGGCTACGTGTTATCGTTCCTCTATCGTCACCAATTTATGACATGTTTTGGCAAATATTGGTGGAACTGCCGCTGCCACACAACCCCTGAAGATGACATGTGGGTGGTTTCACTTAACGAGGCCGACGATATCTGTATGTTATACCACGGCAGGGGGATGGCAAAACCGTTCGAGACACAGATGGTATGAAATGTGCAGTACGAAAGCTTTTAGCTTCTCAGAGCTACTTTCGGGCGAATTCGTGAATTTTACACTGCTTTTTTAGGACGGAAATGACAGCCATGCCAGTTGATTTTCAACCCTTCGCGAGTGCGAGGCCTCGCCATTGCGTGCTGGCCGGCGGCGGGGCACTCGTAGCGCTTGTGTGTGATCATCTAAACGTTGCACGTTGGTTGATGTGCTTCCGGCCCAGTAGCAAGTTTCTACGGTTGGTGATTTAGCATCGAAGCCGACGTGTCACCACTGTATCACCCGGGCGCAATCGTGGTACTTTCACGAGCTGCGTGACTCCGTTGGACAGAGAGGCTGCCGTGGTCGGCGTTTTTCTAAAACATTTTTCATTCATCATCCAGGATGAGATTCAAACATTCCATTTGGATGACACATCTCTTCATCCGTTATTGCTATGCACCAGTGATGAATACAAACGCTTTTGAGTGGTCTGAATCCTCTACACACCACACGGCTGCAATGACAGCATTCCGGTCCGTGTTGATCCCTTACATACCGCAGAGGTATTCAGAACTGGAGAAGATCCACATATCCGATGGTCGCAACGGGACATATAAAGGCCATAACCTTGTCACCATGCGTAGCTACCGGAAACATTGAAGTTTTAGATGCGAGTGGGTTTTGTTTTGGTAACAGAGCATGACAGGAATGCATGCGACGACGTCCGTTCCTCTGACTGTGTTTCTATTTCCATGTGACCGCTGACCTCTGATACATTTGCATGTGTGACTATCTTGGTCTATGATAAAGGTGTTTTAAAATTAGATCCATATCGGTCATGTTTTGCAATGCACACACAGCCACTATTTCTAGGTAAAGTCACCGACCCAAATGTGATTTGCTTATGTGCTCAAGAATGCCATCCTCATGTGCTATGAGCAAGCAGCTTTGAAACAACATCTATTTCGCCTATGTTCATAGTCACAAACGGTAATACTACCTGGAGATCAGGCCAGGTCCAGACATTTTTTCCTCAGTTACTGATTATGGAGTCAGTTATACCAAACAAAATTAAGTATTCACATCAACAGTTACACAACTAAAGGATCAATATTCGGCGAAATATAAAATATTTGTTTTCTTCTCAAAAGGCCAGTCACAAGATCACAAGTCCAACACAAGATCACAACCTAAGACAGCTTAAGTTTTACATGGGTAAATCACAACAAATTCCATTGCATTGGATTGGTTGATATACATATGTGAGTTGATATATAGGATTGGTACGCTAATTGCCATCATAAAAAAGATAATGCATATTCTTTATATGCGATTTATCACTAATACACAATTTGGATGACCCGCAACTCAAATGCCCTTGACATCTATAAAGCTAACCATCTCATAATCGTAGCCCAGGCGATCGATAAGAGCATGAGCCCGTCTTAGTAAAAATTTGAGGGAGTATGGTGAACTTGTCTCGGCGATTCCTCCTGGAATCGGTCATTTATCGCCCATCAACAACAGTAGAACATCACCAACCTATAGAGACGAGCACAACGCGACATATGAAGGCACACACCAAAAGGATAATTACCCGAAGATTGACCGGAAATGTTTCCGACAAATTCGTCAAAACCACAAAACGCACATCTTCTGGGAGAGCGGAGCTGCATTGTATTCTCAGAAGACACAAGACAGATGCATCCCCCGTCCTATTGTTTCGGCTTGCTGTGTTCCCTTGGGCAAGTTAACCTGGTTCCTTCAACGTGTAGTTTTCCAACTTCTAACTTTTCCAAGTGCACATTTCCAGAACACTTATGACTATTTGGACCACTTGCAGAGCCAGTGTCCCTCAGTGCCACCATTAAGAGCCATGGCGTGCACTGTCGATGAACCTAACTTATGCTTAACTTATATCTCAGACACCATTGACCTCCTGCACTTGCTATAGCGATAAAATAAACATGTTTGACTAAGTCTAACAGACATCGAAAATCTTCCGAAACGTTGCCTGAATAATAACTTTGCAGGCTTCGGAAACAGACATTATTGTCTGCACGATTGCATAGCCATGGGGAGTCGGATTGCTCCACCATTGCTCATCATACGCATGCACACATTCAAAACGCTCTTCCTAATCCTCAATCACCGCAGGCCTATAACATGTATTCGCTACATTGATGACAGCGTCGATATTTAAACATAGGGTCAGACACAATGGACGCTGATTTGAGTTTTCTCAAATATTTTCTGCCCCTCCATCAAATTATCCATGGGCTGAAGTGCCCAGTCCAGTAAACAATAAATCAATTCCTTTGACATACTTCTCACCAACAACAAAGACGATCCTTACACTGCTAAATTACGCATAAAGCCATAATACTTCCATTCTTTTCGGGACTCACCACCCAGACAAAAATATCGGTTTGGTGCACAGATATTGAGAGCCAAACGTCTCGACGTCAAGCATCAACCGTGCTAAAGACCAAAATCGAAAAATGGAACAAAAGAAATCGGACCTTTGTTCCTTGCGAGCAACCATCCAGCCACCATGATAAAAGAGCAAAGTTATAGGTACCACATCCCATGAGAAGTACAGAGACGTTCAAAACCTAGACACAACTCAACTTTCGTCAGCCTCCCGTACATAGATGATATACTCACTGGAAAATAATATAGCGGCTTTCAACAAATACGTAGCTCCTGTTACGTATGGCATGTCAAAGTGGCAAAACGATATCAGGAACTCCTACCTGATATCGTCCGCTCCCAGCCTATACCCACTACATGCTGAGAACAGAAAGTGTAACTCCTGTCTGGCGGATCTTAAAAGCTGATGTCACGCACGGAACACTTATCTCACCACCTGCCGGCTTTGCCTACCCTTGAACATCACGTACATAATACAAACGAAACGAATGGTCAGAGACGGATTTAATGAGCAGGTAGAAATGTCAAAAACAAAACGACTAGCACATCATTTGGCGCACACTTCAAAAATACTTACCGAAGCATCACTATCAGCCCTAGCATACTCAACATATCCATTCTGCAAATCTGCAAGGATGTTGCAAAGCTCAAGAACACAGAATCAAAAGAAATAATGAACAGCAAGCCATCAAGCAAGCAAGCAATGACGGCATATTGGACCCTGATGAAACCGATTCCATACACCTCCTAAAGCAATTACATATGCAACACATCACCAAACCACATCCACACACACAAGCACGTATCCACACCCGAGTTTCATATTCATCATTTCTCCCCGCCCCTCTTTCTCTCTCTCTCTCTCTCTCTCTCTCTCTCTCTTTCTTTCTTTCTCTCTCTCTCTCTCTCTCTCACTCTCTTGCTCTTCGTCGCGCACATACACACTTCTACGCGCTCGTAGACATGTGCGAAAATGCAATGCCTCCTCACTACCAGAACACCACCTCCTACCACACACACCGACACAAGCACCGATCATCAGCCTGTAAAAATACTTCGTGTGGGGGACAATTGGAACACAGAAATCCCCCCGTTCATGCAGCGGCAGGTACCGCGACGGAAGTCGTCGTCGCTGCTAACTCGGCAATCACCGCCAGCCTTGCTGTCGAGGCCAGTGTCTATTGTGACCCCTCCCCTCTGATCAAGTAACCCCGGCGCCGTCGACCGTCACGGACGCCGCTGTCTCTGATGTCTGATCTGATGGAAGTTGACGTGTCAGTGTCTGACGGTCGGATGTGGACGTCATGGGTGTATGATGATGTGACAGCTTGCTCTGGGCCGTAGCGCCACGAACCACCAGCCCAGATTGACATAAAGACATAAAGACATAAGAGATTAGTGCAACTATGAGCCACAAGGGCCCTTCTTGGTTGCACTCTGTACACTGAACCAGTTGCCCACCAAATTTGTCAATCAGCCCTCCCTGTAATACTGAAAAGCAAGCCCTCTATTCTTATAATGATCGTCTATGCTGTTTTTAAAGATGTTCAATGTGCTGCTACTGACGATGTTTTCTGGCAGCTGGTTCCAGTGTTCCACTACCCTGTTGGTGAAGAAAGTTTGCCTTAACCTTGTTCTGCTGTGGTTAACTTTAATTTTGAATTTATGACCTCTAATTGCATCTAATTAGAGGTCCTCTAATTTTGAATTCCTCTTTTGTACTGTCTCTAAAAGCCAAGAATCTTTTTCATAGCTAGGAGACCAAGCTTGGATGCAGTATTCCAAATGTGGCCTGACATATGCACAGTAAAGCTTCCAGATCACTTCCTCACTTCTGTATGACACATTCCTATTTATTGCCCCGAGCATTCTCAGTGCCTTCTTCCTGGCTTCCTTGGTCTGTTCTGATGCCCCCAGTTTTGTGTTTAGAATAACACCTAAATCCTTCTCCTGTTGAGTCAGTGATAGCACTTGGCCACCCATCAAGTATGGAGCCTTCATATGCTGCTTACCTACATGCATGATTTTGCACTTATCAAAGTTAAATTTCATTTGCCATTCTTCGGAGCGCTTCACAAGTTCGTCTAAGTCTTTTTGCAGAGAGATATGCTCATCCTGACCTGTTATTGCCCTAAAGACCTTCAAATCATCAGCAAATTTCAAAACTTTACTGCTTAGGCCACTTTCAATGTTATTTACAAATAAAATGAACAGTAATGGCTCTAGTACTGACCCCTGGGGGACTCCACTAGGAACATTTTGCCATGATGACTTTGTACCATTTAGCATCACTCTTTGCTGTCTATCTGAAGGCCACAATTCTATCCATTTTAAGATGCTACCTGCAATACCATGGGACTGAAGCTGTATCATTAAACGTTTATGGGGTACCTTGTCAAAGGCCTTACTAAAGTCAAGATATGCTACATCAACCTGATTTCCCTGATCAAATTGTTCTGTGGCGAAGTTCAAAAAGTCCAAGAGGTTTGTGAGACACTATCGTCCTTTTCTAAACCCATGTTGAGTATTTTGAATCAATCTGCTACCTTCCAGATAACTAACTATTCTATCCTTGATAATTGATTCGAGTACCTTGCAGACTAGGGATGTGAGACTTATTGGCCTATAGTTTTCAACTTTCCCTCTTTCCCCTTTCTTGAAAATAGGAACTACATTTGCCCTTTTCCAATCGGTTGGAATTTCATTATGTGAAACTGATCTACAAAATATTATACTAAGTGGAAATGCCAGTTCCTTTTCAGATTGGTGTAGCATGTGACCATATGGGCATGCATGGGCTTAGACTGGCACTGTATGAGTCCAGATGTGCCTGCATGAGCCTAGACTGGGATTGCATGAGCCCTGCTTGGCACTTCATGGGCCCAGCTGGGCACTGAAAGACATGCAGAGGAATCGCACTGAACTGAAACAAGCCATTAACTCTTGGTTGATGTGCTTTATACTCAAAGTTAAATGGTTGTATTTTTGGAATTACAAGTTATGCTCCATTGCACGTAATGTGGTAAACTACCTGGAATTATTTCACATAAATATCCATATTATTGGAGAGAGCAACAATACATTGCACATACACTGGGTGAACATCTTGATATACATAAAATACATAAATTATTTATATATTTATTTATATATTAATTTATATATGATTATGCAGTGTATTGCGGTCAACCTCGGCTCATTTTGTTTCTTGATAGTAGTCCTGGTCCTGGTATGCTTTTTTCATACTAGTGCACCATACCATAGTATTGGTTAGAGGACTGCACTTTTAGAGGACTGCAAAATTCACATTGGTGTAAGGTATATGGTCCGTAACGAAATGTATATTTCGCATTTTGAGTGACATGTGCATGTTTTACCCTCTCATAGTTTGCCAAAACTTTGCTTATTCGTCTAGGTGATAATTATTACTGCAATCAATCCGGTTCTAGTTGTGCTACATTTTCAGAAATGGATTTGATCGCTATCCGGCAGCATTACGGGCACGAATTGAATTGGTTCAGATCGATACGGATTGGAATGGATTACACAATTTAATCCGTATTGTATTATACCTACGGCGCTGGCAATCTCCACCGTCGAAAGCACCTTCGACGTTCCCTGCAGTGTACGACAGTCACGGACGACTCTGCCAAACACACTAATGTCCCCGGCTTGGATCGCTTGTTGGCGTACGTTCGTGCCTTCGAGGAATTCGCTTCACAAATGGACCGGCTTAGCGAGCGGAATCCGTTCTGATTGGATATGCAGATGTTGCCGCGCTGCTGGCACGCGGCCGATCATTGATAGTGCGGCAGCGGCAGGTGTGCTTACAATCGGGCAAAGCGTTCTGACGTAAATAGGTCGCAGCATGACCATCTCACCAATGGCAGGAGATGACGGTGTTCGTAGCCGCGGAGTGAGGTCGTGTTTGCGACAGCTCCTCAGGCAGAGGACGAAGCACCAATGGCAAGAGATGACGCGTCCATAGCCGCGGAGCGTAGGTCATGTCTGTGACAGCTCCTCAGGTATATCTGCTCCGGGGGTATTGGTTCTCTTGACCCTACAATTATGACCATCCTCAGACAGTCTTGGATGCTTAATGCCTCTGCAACATTTCTTAAGAACCGGATGCCTCCGACAATGGGACTTGGCGTCGGGTTGTGTTTATGGGCTGACCGAGGCGCACCATTGTCGGCGAGGTCCACAGCAAATCAATGCGAGGGTATTAAGGTCCGGTCACGACGCGCTGCCATGCCAGCGGTGGCTCGGTGGCCGTGGGACAATGCGCCCGTCACTTGGCACACCTTTCGCCTGACCCTGAGGGCAGGACTGCCTCTAATTCGCCTCCAGCCGGCCGCGATACTCTTTCGCCTCGCTGTTCTGCACGGCTTGGTCTGTACGTGACACATCCTCTCGACCCTGCATGGTCTGGTTTGTGTTCTGATTGAAATACTAACTGGGACCTGACAATACAAGTATCTATAAGTCAACGGAAACTAGTGCTGAATAACACTGAATAGAACAGCAGCTTCCTCCCTGCCCAGTGTCTTTATTACGATGACACAGACGCTACTCTGTAGTCATTTATACTGAAACTTGTGGAGTCGGACAACGTCGAGTTGAGCCCGGGGTCGGAAACTGCAACATTGATGATTGGGAACTTGCGCTGTGTCCGGAGCGCGCTCCGACCACTGCACGCGGCAACACTGGTGTGCTGCAGAAGTAGGATGTGGTGTTGCTGACTGGTGACGAGGCTGACGCCCGACGTCTCCGACTCCGAGCTGCAGCATGGCCGACAGAGTCACGTCCGACTAGGGGGGAGGGGCGGCCGGGCCACGGTGGCGGCGCCGGTGCGATCGGAGCCGGTCTGTGTCCAACTCGCCTCTCCAGCCTGGAGCCGGTTTGTGTCCAACTCGCCGCACCGACCTGAAGCCGGTTTGTGTCCAACTCGCCTCTCCAGCCTGGAGCTGGTTTGTGTTAAACTCGCCGCAACGACCTGGAGCCGGTTTGTCCAACTCTCACCTGAGTGGTTTTGTTAAACTCGCCGCAACGACCTGGAGCCGGTTTGTGAGCTGCTCGCGATCTCAGCTAGGTGTGCTGTCTCAATTGATAGTCGAGGTGGGCTCCTGCCTTCCGGATGCCAACGGCGACATAGACGCTTTGCATTTTGTGGCGCAAGTACGACAGCTCACCATCCCCTGCTGATGGCGATAGATTTCAACCTCCAGGATATCGCCTGGCCTGTGCAAGGGTACCCCACAGTCGTTAGAAAATCCACCAAAAGCATCCAATGTTAAGATCGAGTGAACGATCAGACCTCAAACCGGTCAGTGCATGAGCCCACCCCGAAGGTTTTACTCGTGACCTGGTTTTGTAGTGCGGCGATGAGGTGACGTCTAATGTCGGGACTGCTGTGTCCGACTACCGTAAGACAGTGTGTTTCACCACCGTGCGGCAGCGACTCGTTTTTCAGTGCATGTACATGAACTATCACGGGAGTCTACGGCCACAGCTTTTGATTATCGTAGTACTGACTTCGGTGGCTTCGGTGCAACTGTACAAAGTTTCTCATGGAGTGTCCTTTTATCTTTAAGCGTAAGCTATGTTGCTGATGTGTTTATGACGATGTTAGCGCCGCCATATCTAATGATGTATTGATGGTGGAGTTGCGGAGTCATTTTCCACCGTGGTTTGATCCGTACTTGGCCTCAACGAAACAGTGCAGTACTGCAAAATAAAAATATGAACGTGCACAACACACCCCATTAATCTTCGACGTCTACTTCGATTTCAAACACTAACAGCCTCTAAATCCCGTGAGTATTTACTGAGCCTGATAAGCAATTTTCTAACCAACCGAGAGCTCTTTTGATCTTCCATCAAAAACATCTGAGGCCAGCATCGTACCCATCTCCCATTCTAGTCTACCAAGGCACCACAAACAAAAGCGACTTCCGAGCGAACAAATTGTTCCAACCATTGCATCGGCCAAAACAAATTATCCGACCCACACCAAGGCCAGATCCCTGGGGCCCCAGCGCCTAGCTCTGAAGTCCTGAATCTTCCCGCAAAGCGAAGTGGTGCGATTGTTGCTTAAGCTGGATAGGCAGACGGTATGTAGCTTAAATGCCCTCATTGCAGGCTTACTAAGCTCACCAGTTGGCTGCAAGCTGGAGCTTGAGCTTGATAGGCAGACGGCATGTGGCTCAGATGCTCTGAATGTAGGCATACCTAGCTCACTAGCTGGCTGTGAGCTGGAGTTTGAGTTGGACAGGCAGAACACGTGTAGCTCAGATGCCCTCAGTAAGCATCTCCCCTAGAGCACGCTCACTAGTTGGTCTTGCCAATCAAAATGCTGTGCCGATTATCAGTACCTGTTCCTGTTCCCATATCACCCATTCATAATCTGTTCGCACCTGTTAACAAAAATTGGGCAAAATCACACAGGAGCCATGAGGCGGTAATGCTCTTCGCACTTTGCTCAGAGATACTGGAGAAGGTTGTCTATGACCGTCTGCTTCAGCACTGTTTGTGTGCTCTCCCCGGGATCAGTATGGCCTCCTGCGTAAACGCTCATGCATCGCCAGTCTTACATGTTTCGGCTGTTCCATGCTTGAGAGGAAGTAGCCATAGAGATGCGAAAGGACTCTGCATAGAGATTACTCCTCGAATTTCGCAATTGTCAACCACAAACGTGTACTGCATTAAGCAATTAAGCACTCACTTAAGGCCTGTTTACACGCGGCAGAAGCCCGTCCGACTGCCGGCAAAATCCTGACGTCGGCAGGACTGGGCAGAACTCGGCAGAAACGAGCAGAATCGAACGGAACCCGACGTTGGCGACGTCCGCAGCTTCTGACATCACAGTATAAATGGATGACGCCACGCAATGTATTGGTCATAGCGACTATGATACATTGGCTTTGCTCTGCTTTGGCGACGTTCGCACAGACAACTTGGAACATTTAAGGTTGTCTGCCATCGGACCTGAACTTTGGACGGTTTGTGGTTGCTGTTTAGCTTTTCGGTGGGGACTTTTTTTTTCTTCAAATAAAATATTGTGAGTGTCATAGATGAAGATTTTGGTGAGTAGATTGTGTTTCCCGTTGTCCCCTGTAATATACCCTGTACTGCAGTCCAAAGAAATACAAATAATTGGTATGCCTAATACTTGTGTTTTTGTAGGGGGAGGGCTCGTGTCACCAAATGGAGTCTGCACAGGGATGCAACTTTGTGTACCTTTGTTGTTGCCAATGCAGCATCAATTGCCAAGTTTAACATTAGGTCTGTGTTGCTGAATGAAATTAATTAATTAAAAAGTGGGCTTGGCAACACAAATCATTTTGGGAAGTCGATTCTTCCTATGCAACACCCATACGGTGAATGATCACTTCGTTCAACGTTGAGGTAGCTACCCCCTTAATACAACCCACCTCCGCTCTGTTCCTGTTCCAGTCTCCCTCACCATGTTAGGAATGAGGAATAACTTTCGGTATCCTTTTCAGTTCCGTAACGGGAGATATTTACCCCTGCTTCCCTATTATGGAACCCTCACTGTCACATCTTCTAAAAAAGCAATTGCCGTTGAGGTGCAAGTAGTGTCGTGAGTAGTGAGTGTAGTGTAGTGAGGTAGTGAGGTAGAAAGGCGTAGTTAGGTAGTACCAATATCTAGGATTTCATGCTATGTATGTACTACTGTGAGTGGCCCCGCTTGAGTCAATTAATACTACATCGGATCACTTGTGGCGCCGTAAACAAACAACCGAGACGCTTCATCACGCATTGGATAGATGACAACATCCTGCTAGTATGACGTTGGCAGAATAAAACGTGACGTCACAGAGTTTGCCGCAATCTGCCGCCGTCTGTTATATTCTGCGACGTGTAAGCTTCTTGGGGCCTCTTGGGGCCATAAGCCTCTTGGAGAGAATGTGGAGTCATTCTGTATATACCATATATATATATATATATATATATATATATATATATATATATATATATATATATATATATATATATATATATATATATATGTATGTGCATGTCTGTGTGTGTATGTATAGGTATGTTTATAACCTTAAAGGGTATGGCTGTCCAAGGAAAAGGAAATATTAAATCCTTCCTTACAAATCCTTCCTTACCCTAATGTTATGAAAAGTCAACCTTATTCACCGAGATCTCGGATTTTCTGACATATTTTGCACTCACTTAGGAAAGCCTTGCGTACTTAGTACGCAAGGCTTTCCTATCTTAGACTAGCATTGTCTGAAGGAGTCTCTTGACTACTCATTTATGTTTGCACTGGTTGTTGGCCTTTGCTGTGCCTTTTTTCTCTCGAATTCGGTGGGCACTGCAGCGCTATAGAGATCTGTCATGTCACCTGCTTTACGTCCAGCATGTGGGTCAGCTGCCGCTGGCACGACGTTGCACCCCGGTTAGCCGGTCTGGTCAGAGGGTAATGCATCACGCATGTGCCAACCAGCTGGAATACCAAGACAAATCGACGCAAATCTCTCTCTGATCCGCTCGCAATCCGAGCTGGGACTGCCACTAGGCCCGCTCGAACGACGTCCACCCAGACCAATACATCTTCTCTACAAATATTGGCAGATTCTGATTTGATTAGTTCGCCTTTGATCCCGCGTCTCTCCTCCATAAAGTTATATCAGATTTCTAATCACATGGGCATGGTCGGATTTTTTTATTGCGCTCAACCGACGACCTGACGCCGGGTGGAGATGTTTCTATTCCCATCTTGTCTTTCCTTCAGCTATGCGTCTCTCGTGTCCCTGATATGTTCCGTATCGGACAGATTTCATCCGGCCTTTGCCTGTAATCAACTGTACCAATACAAATCACAAATTGTGCGTTGAAGACACGCTCATATGCTTGCCTGTCGCTGTCAGGCTTACCTGTCCAGGCTTTTGGCCGCTTCGACCAGAGTTGATCATTTGCGTTACCTGTCTGGTTTACCTGTCTGGTTTACCTGTCGGGCGTAATGTTACCTGTCGGGTTTACCTGTCGATGTAGTGTTATGGTGTCAATTCTCGTCTGATGGTTTACCTGTCGGGTTTTTTTTGATTTACCTGTCTGATTTACCTGTCGTGTGTTTACGTGTCTGTCGATGCAGTGATATACCTGTCGGGTTGATATGTCGATGTTGTGTTATGCATGTCAACTTCCCTGTCGATGCAGTGATATACCTGTCGGGTTTATCTGTCGATGTAGTGTTATGTATGTTAACTTCCCTGTCGATGCAGTGATATACCTGTCGGGTTTATCTGTCGATGTAGTGTTATGCATGTCAACTTCTCTGTCCCTGTCGATGCAGTGATATACCTGTCGGGTTTATCTGTCGATGTAGTGTTATGTATGTTAACTTCCCTGTCGATGCAGTGATATACCTGTCGGGTTTATCTGTCGATGAAGTATCATCCTTGTCGAGCTTACCTGTCGATATAGTGCTATACCAGTTGGATTCACCCGTCGATGTAAGTATTTTTACCACTACGAGTGCTAGTGTCTTGAAATCAGACCAGCTGTTTGGGATTAACGGGATGCGTTCTGGAGATGGTTCGTATCTTTGTTTTGCCATGACCACGGACACACTACTGCTTCGTTGAGGCCAAGCACGATCCTACCTTCTCGATCAAATCACGTTGGAAAATGTCTCCTCGACTCCACCGTCAGTACATAGTCAGATATGGTGGCGCTAACACTGTCATAAACGCATCAACATAGCTTACATGTAAAGGAAAATTACATTACATGAGAGACTTTGCCTGTTTGCACTCAAGCTACCAATGTCAGTAGTGCGATAATTAAGAGATATGGCCTCACCTGTCGGGATTACTTGTCGATGTAGCTTCATACCTGTTCGGCTTCCCTGTCGATGTAGTACTATTTCCCATTTGTGTGTGTGTGTGTGTGTGTGTGTGTGTGTGTGTGTGTGTGTGTGTGTGTGTGTGTGTGTGTGCGTGTCCACCTGGTCTATGTTCTACTACCATGCCTCTGCAGTCAGCACCATCACATTAGCTCCGAAAAGGAACAAAAGTCCGCTCTGTCTCTAAAGACGCCCTGCCCTAGAGACAGTGTACCACACCCATGGCATGCACGCGAGGTCGCGCGATCGGCCATAGAGGCAGAGCAGCGCACCCCAAGCAGACACGCGAGATCTCGTCACCCGTATGATCGTACGTGTGCGACACGCACTGGCGCTACAGATCTCAGCGACGTGTCTGGTCCCGGTCGTGTTGCCCAGCCTGACCTCGCGCCACGCTGCGCAACCATCTTCGTGTCACACCGCAGGCCCTCAACTTGCGCTCCAGCACATGGCACTGCCGGCCGGTGACAGTGAGCGGTCTGGCCCCGTGTCATGACCCGCTCTCCATATCCGTGTCATGACCCGCCGTCCATATCCGTGTCATGACCCGCTGTCCATATCCGTGCCATGACCCGCTGTCCAGCTCCGTGTCATGACCCGCCGTCCATATCCGTGTCATGGCCCGCTGTCCATATCCGTGTCATGACCCGCCGTCCAGCCCCGTGTCACCGTGCACGGCCTAGTTCCGCAATCACATCACACATCCGGACTGCTGGCCACACGGCGCGCCGTGACCGCACCACATCGCCCCCCCCGCTGCCGCGTCACGCACCGCAGGCCAAACCACGTGCGTTGACGCGTCCCAAACCGCAGCTGACCTCGGGCGAGCCGATGAATAATTCACGTTTGGAGTGTGGCTCGCACTGGCCGGCACCACCCACCGCCCGGTGACGGTTCCGGTCACCCCCCCCCCCCGCTGTTGAGCGGACCAAAACCCAATCCACATGGCTGAAATAGCAGCCGGCAATTCACGCCCTGAACTACCCGGTGTGCTTAGTGGGAAATTGGTTGGGAATAGCATGTGTGGGTGGGTGAGCGAGTGACGTTCACGATGCGGTTACATATATTATGAGCCCATCACAGACGTTCAGTTCCAGTTACCACTGAAACTGAACACGTGTCTTTCAAGCCTCGAAGTGTCTAGCAATGAGTTCGTGTCTCTCCTCAAATGTCGTGAATTGAGCTACGTGAATGGAGCAAGCAAGCATCGTGCCACGTATACCGTGCCACGTGTATCGTGCCACGTGTATCGTGCCACGTGTATCGTGCCACGTGTATCGTGCCACGTGTATCGTGCCACGTGTATCGTGCCACGTGTATCGTGCCACGTGTATCGTGCCACGTGTATCGTGCCACGTGTATCGTGCCACGTGTATCGTGCCACGTGTATCATGCCACGTTTATCGTGCCACGTGTATCGTGCCACGTGTATCGAGTCACGTGTATCAGGCAAGCAAGCAGCATGATTTCATCTTTTTAATTGTACTAGAATTGTGGTGAAGATTTTGTTCACTGCGCATTGAGTGAGGCCAGGGAATGCATCCAATCTTCAAACTCAGGTTTCTCCTTCCAGGGTTGGCTTCCGACGAGGCCAGGCCAGGCAATGAGCAAGGTCAGGGAATGTATACATTCTTCAGACTCAATTTTCCAATTATAGGGTAGGCCGACGCATAAATGCAGCATGTTAGGCAATAATTATGCAAGTGCTTTAAGCGTGACCATATGAATGCTGATAAGTGCAAAGATCACCTCTTATTAGAAGATACGAGTCAAGCTATGTGCTAACTGAATCAAATTCGCGGATTATGCTTACATATTAGCATGGCGGCAGGCTCGAATGGCATGCGAATATGGGGAGTTACTGAAAACAGGTAATAACACAGTTTGTTTTTCACAATACTCAACCTGCAAATAAAAGAGTCCTAAACGAAAGTAGATTGTTGCTAGCTGTGCAAAAAGTACCAGTGCATTCCAATCCATTATTACATAGACATACTGAAATACAAATTACACTGTTTCAATTTGTGCATAAAAGCTAGTATATATGGTCTAGTACTACAATTAAATCAAAATATAAAAAATTTCAACCCATGTGTATTACCAGACGATACATTGTAGTATACTCGTCCTCATGTCTATCCATGCTTGCCATGCTATTTCAGGACATTTCGTCGCAGTCATAAAACATAACGCTTCATATTTATCATATTGAAATACCAGCAAAGCTTGCTTACACGTTACTTACAAACTACATAGTGTAGCAATTTAGCGATCAGCTAAGGTTGAGATTGTGCAAATAATACTGGTGGTGGCTAATTGCACATGACTGGCACTTGCACATTCACAATATATATTATGATCTAACTAAAATACCCACCGGTAATCATGCAACTTGCTACAACGCTCTTTCGACCCCGCTTCAACGTTGTCTTCAGCTTCATTTGTCCGGTGTTCATGAGCGGTACAACTTCTGAATACGATTCGATAAGGAAAACTGACGGAAATATTGGTGCCATGATTTGTTGATGCTTCTGACGTAGCATAGCATAGCATAGCATATTGGCACGTCCCGCCATAGACAAAAACTAGCCAACAAACATGTGAGCTGGGGCGCGCAGAAGTTCTGTGACAGCTGGCCACCGATGTGCTCCACGCCACCAATGCTGCCACTGCCTGGACAGTTGGCCACCGATGTGCTCCACGCCACCAATGCTGCCACTGCCTGGACAGCTGGCCACCGATGTGCTCCACGCCACCAATGCTGCCACTGCCTGGACAGTTGGCCACCGATGTGCTCCACGCCACCAATGCTGCCGCTGCCTGCACATTATGTGCGCCAAGAAAAGCTTGGCACTCGAAAGAATGCATTATGCAAAGCGTCGCCTTGCAGTGTCATTGTTAGGATGGTATCGTTGTCGCTGCGCCGCAAGTTGCCTATGGATCTCGTTTTGCGGATGTGGTGTAAGTGGCGGGAAGGGTGGTGATGGCTCGTTTGGTGCAGGTGGTGTGCGCTGGATCCTGTGTTGGCGGCTATCGTTTTGTGGCGGCTGACTCACGTCAACTCGCTTCAGAGAGCATGCAGACGTCGGCGGGGTCGAGCCATTTGTAAGTCATTCGTGGTAGATACGAGCACGTGCTGTATGCACTTATGATGCTTCTGATTCTGTTGTATGCGCATATCGTAGTACAGACCGGTATGCTGTGAAGACTAGTGAAGTGAGGAAAACATCTGAGTGAAGACCAGCCTGTAGTGGGCGTAATTGTATTGAAGCTGTCCTCCGGCAGCTCAGAAAGGCCTGTTTGGCGTCGCTTAAAGTTCCAGCATTGTGATAGAACCAGGTTAGACCGACACATGAGCTGTGTGACAATGATTCACAGCAGATTTGACAGTGTTAACACGCGCCCTGGAAGGCTCTGAACATTACGCGCACTGAAGAGGGGGGGGGGGTGACGGACACCACCCCATAGGATCTTGGCTCCTATGATAGCTATAGTAATAAGATCTTCAGGCTAGATGGGTATGTTAGTGAACTCTATTGTGTGCATATTTCATCACCGTAGGTCAATATCTTCAAGATCAAACGAGGCCACATATCATGCTTGGCTTGCTTTGCGTGGCTTGGCTTAACATCGTTATGGATGGCTGCGATTATAACTAAATGCTCCGAAATCGGCATCGACGATGTTTTGGAAATAACCATTGACGCAATACAGGTATGATAAACCAAGAATTTTACCTGAGGCCACCTATATATCAGTACTTTACCAGGTCAGTTTCGGGTTCCAGTTTCCGCAACCGGGACGCCCGCCGATCCGGCGGGCGGCCCGGCGCAATCGGCTTCACGAAGAAAGGGTTGAAGTACATGAATGAAGTATGGAAACGCTTAGGTTCACAATGACAAAAACAGAAGTGTTCAGCAGGGAGCAACACGCAAAACGACATGAATAGCATATCTATCAGTTGTGTTTATGGCAACTTTCCAGTTGAACAAGTTTGGTGCCATTGAGCTATCAAGAACTTGACCTGCGTTGACCTCGGTGACCTAGCATGATCCTGAAACAATATTGCACAACAATATACATCAAACAAGTCGCTAGCATTTCCATGAACACTTTTGCCGATATACGGGAAGTGCACCAGCACTGATTTTTGTGGCTTGAAGCTAGGAAATGTTTTGACCTTGACGGCCTCTAACTCGAAACAAATTTCGACCGAGTTTCGTTTTCTTCTTTTAAGTGACATGCCGGACATTTCTAAGCAGGTGCACAATAAATGGCGCATATCGACGGGTAAAATCTGAAGTTGTTTACGAAAAATCGGAGGGGTGGGTGGATTTTGACCCCTCTTCTCCAGTGCGCTTGTTAAGGGTCAGCTACTCATGCACATTCTTGGATTGTCGGGCAATTCGGAAAATGAACGAAATGAACGAAATGAACAAAATTTGCTTAATTATGTGGATGCTCCCTTTCAACTTTATATTTCGTGAATGTCTACCCTGTTATTCAAATCGTAAGTAAATTTTAAGGTTGAAAACAAAATTATCCTCACTCGGGCGAGTTTCAGGATTGCTGATCAGACATATCACCACCAAGGCAACACTTGTCGGGAGAAGTACCGGTGCGTGCGTGAGTGTTGGTATACCAGCAGACACTCTTGCACTATATTTCATAGTATGTGATAGCATAGCATAGCATACATAGCATAGTTCATGGCATAGCATACATAGCATAGTTCATCTACAGATCACTTCGTTCAAACACCTCTGAACCCCAGCTCAGACATGCTCTAATGAATGATTTTTGGTTGGTGTATGTATGAAGCAGATATGCACAGTGAGTGCGTGTGTACAAGGGTTTATAGTAGACTATGTTTGGGGTGGTATCAGCATTGGGTTAGAGTTCCAATTACGGAGCCTGGTGGGCAATGTGTCAGGTGTTGTTAGTACTGGGTTGGTGTTCCAATTACGGCACATGATAGGCATTGCACTGAGTGGTGTTAGTGTTGGGTTAGTTTTCAAATTACGATACGTGGTAGACAATGAACCGGGCGGTGTCAGTGTTGGGTTAGTGCTCCAATTACATCTGCTAGACAATGCACCGGGTGGTATCAGTGATGGGTTAGTACTCCAATCATGGCGCTTAGTAGAGAACGTGCTTGGTGATGTCAGTGTTGGGTCAATGCTCCAGCTAGGCGTACTCTCCTTATGGCACCGTTTGCATTACATCACATCCATGGCTAATTCTCAGCTTGCATATATAGCATCCAGAATAAATATATCGCATATTCTATGTGCACATGAGTACAGGATCGGAGATACTGTTACAATTTTTCCCTGGTGGTATGCAGTATGGGTAGCGATATACATATCAAGGATATCGGCATCATATCCATCGGAGTGCGTAGAAAATGTATATATGACTGGCGTAATCGGATCAGAATTTGGGTGACATGACGTCACTACCACGTGAATAGCTTGGGACCAAGTAAGTCAGTGCTATATTTTTTTTTCCCAGGAGGCACACGGAAAATCAATGTCTCGTCACTTTCACGATCATGGTTGACGGAAAGCATGGTTTGGAATGCTGAGGATGAGTGAAGGCTTGGCAAGTTTTCTCATGCATATAGCTATAAGAATCGCAATACTTCATCGATATATCCAGTTCCACCATGGGTAGCTTGGCTCTTCTTTTTCTATGTTCTTGAGTCAGAAAGATAGAATCAAATTGCAAAACCCAAAATAGTCTACAATCTAAGCTATTATCAGTGCATATAAGCCTGTCCAGCTCGTGCAAAAAAGCACCACAGTTTGCACCATGAACTGATCAGCAGCAACACTCACTCATTTATAACCAAATATCCGTGCCAAATGTCTATATTGGCGGATCCCCCCCCCCTGCCTGCTACGTTGGATTTCCTGCACTAGAATAAATATGCTCACAAACGCAGAATTAAAACCGAACCAAGAGTTGACTTATATTGCGGCGAGACCACCAAATTATGGCAAACTAAGGCCGGGTCGGAAGCGTTCATTGACGTCACAAGTGTTTGCTTTGATCTGAGGAGGTCAAACCGTGCCGCAACTGAGGGAATGTGACGCTTCTCGCCGACACGCCGCCGCCGAGGGAATGTGACGCTTCTCGCCGGCACGACTCCGCCGAGGAAATGTGACGCTTCTCGCCGACACGACGCCACTGAGGGAATGTGACGCTTCTCGCCGACACGACGCCACTGAGGGAATGTGACGCTTCTCGCCGACACGACTCCACTGAGGAAATGTGACGCTTCTCGCCGACACGACGCCACTGATGGAATGTGACGCTTCTCGCCGACACGACTCCACTGAGGAAATGTGACGCTTCTCGCCGACACGACGCCACTGATGGAATGTGACGCTTCTCGCCGACACGACGCCACTGAGGGAATGTGACGCTTCTCGCCGACACAGGAGGCATGCATATGGTCTGATACAGGAGGATGGTCTGGTATAGAAGACACAAGAATGGTCTGGTACAGGAGGAACACCGATGGTCTGGTACAGGAGACACACGGATGGTCTGGTACAGGAGACACACGGATGGTCTGGTACGGGAGACACACGGATGGTCTGGTACGGGAGACACACGGATGGTCTGGTACGGGAGACACACGGATGGTCTGGTACGGGAGACACATGGATGGTCTCGTACGGGAGACACACGGATGGTCTCGTACGGGAGACACACGGATGGTCTCGTACGGGAGACACACGGATGGTCTCGTACGGGAGACACACAGATGGTCTTGAACAGGAAAATTCATAAATGACCCATTGCCATGGTGCAGTATTAGCCCAGCACAACTGACACAGTTCTTCCAAAGCAGTGGAAAGTGTGCAGTAGAGTGGACCGCATTTAAACCTTTGTTAGAAACGCCATGTTCCATAAATGTTGTGTGATTCATTCGTATGCACTGATACAGATTATGATCTGATATGTTTAATCTTCCTAGAAAATTTAGCCCCATCGGCGATTACCGTTTCATTTTTGGCAGCGTTCGCACACGATTATGACTGAGGCCTGACAATCCGGTGAACCGGATGTAAGAGCTCAGTATTGTTCAGAAACAATGATTGAATGTGACTAGCGTCAACTCGAGAGCAATATCGATTTGCATAACCTCCTTATATTCTGGAGATATCCGCCCGCAAAGCCTGTAGGTGCCTCTACTTTCCGTGCGGCAGGCGACGGCCACCGCCGCGGCGTCCTCCGCCGCAAAATCGCAGCCATTTTGGTTTTATCGCAACAAGCGTAGTCGTAATCGCATCCTTTATATATATATATATATATATATATATATATATATATATATATATATATATATATATATATATATATATATATATATATATATATATATATATATATATATATATATATATATACATATGCATATACATATACATATATATATGCATATATTTACTATATATTACATATATACATAGATACATAGATAGTTTTGCATCCATATTTATGCACTTCTGTTGTCCCTGCAATGCATATATGACCAACATTTTCGAAATTCTTGTAGCCTGATCCTCAACTTAACATTCGCACGTCCGGAGGTCCGCGCCAACTTCGCATGTCCGGGGGGCAGATGTCTGCCCCTAAGATCTTTAGAACTATGCTAGCTAGCGACAAGCGGAAAACGGCGTTGGATAGCTTGTCACGGGCTTTAAAGTGTTTCGGTCATTTTTTTCGCTCAGGTCAACATTCAAGC
The DNA here is from genome assembly GCA_034440575.1 of Imbricaverruca yamaguchii. Taxonomy (NCBI): domain Eukaryota; kingdom Metazoa; phylum Arthropoda; class Thecostraca; family Neoverrucidae; genus Imbricaverruca; species Imbricaverruca yamaguchii. Next base: position 2,420,046 of record JAOTOL010001660.1, read on the forward strand.
CACTGGGTCATCATAGATCAAATTCGATCGATCATTATAAGAATAGAGGGTTTGCTTTTCAGTAATGCAGGGAGGGCTGATCGACGGATTTTGTGGCAACTGGCTAAGTGTACAGAGTGCATCCAAGAAGGGCCCATGTGGCTCATAGTTGCACTAATCTTTTAAGTCTTTATGTCTTGATGTCGACCAGATCAGGTGGGACTCAGATATTGACACATATCTCAGGACCTGTAACAGATAGAAACAAAGGGCGAACGCTATTCGACAGTCCTTGAAATGCGCTACCGACAATAGGCGCTATAATTTAAGATCAGGTCAACCGAAACTTAGGTCAAGGTCCTGAAGTCGCCTATGGAGGTCATGCAATATATCAATCGACACGTCTTGGCGATACAAACACAATGACGGTAATTTCAGCCTTCTAGCTCAATGCAGTGCGATATAATGAGCAGAAATGTGTAGTGATCTCAGGTGACCTCAGTGACCTTGGTGAGGTCATTGAGCAAAAATGTCAGCGGCAACATTGAGCATAGCTTCCATCTCCATGCCACAACTGTTATGAGATCTTTCCGAGCACAAATATGTAATCAGGAAACATTTGTATATTTTACCATATCCCTATAATGGGGAAGCCATGGCCGCGACCTGACCTAAGGTCAGTGCTATGAAAAAACGATATGCATATTATGGTCCCTGATGAGATCATGGCATGTTATAAGTTTGAAATCAATCGCCCAATTATTGTGGAAGTTATGCCACTTAGAAATCCGAATGTAGTTGGGTTACTTCACCTGACCTGGTGACCTGACCTGAGATGACCCAGGATTGAAAATGTATGAGGATATGCGTAAAAGACCAATGAACAGCTATGCGAGGTTTGGCCTTGTTAACCCAATTAGTTGATCAAAATGTTGATCAAAATAGGAACTGCGGGGCTTCAAATTCGACCGACCGGCTGGTTTCGTCGGTGTGGTGGGGCAGTGCGGTGGCTGATCTTGGCCTTGTTTGACCCTAAAGGCATTGATTTAGTGTCAGAACGGTGTCGGCTTCCGTGCGTGCGGCGGCTGAGCCGTGTCGGGTTGGTATCTGCGGCCGTGCGCACCTCGTTGCGCTCGCTGGTGTGGACACTAGGCTGCCGTGTTCTACCGTCATACCTAGCCGGGCTTGGGTGGTGCCGGGCTTGATGTTTCTCCGGGCACATCTCTTCCACCGCCCCGACGTCGCCAACCCTGCTGTGGCCCGTCGTCACCACGACATGCATATATATATATATGCATATATATATGTATATATATATATATATATATATATATATATATATATATATATATATATATATATATATATCGGCGGGGCCAGGTCCCTCTACATCACATCACACCCGTGGGTGCGCCCGGCAGGTCGTATGGCTGGGGAGGGTTGGGGAATTAATGGATTGGTTTGTTACGGGATGGATTGTGATGTGGGATACTGATGGATTGGTCTGATACAGGTACAAGGCGTTGGCGGAGTTACTGCCACCGGCACTCGTCAGGACCCACGGGACCCACCACCCCTCCCCCACCCGACGTTCTCGCGGCAAAGAGATGCGAGCGGGCTCCGGGAAATATTTCGGTACAATTTTAACAGCGATGTTTTCTGACAGCTGAATACTTGCAATTTATTCCATCAAACTCCATTGATCCCTGAAACTACCCCTTGGAGTCTCAATACAGCAGACATCCCCTCATTTAGTTCCACTCGTTCACTCGGTTCCTAGTACGGCTAGTTGATCCAGGAGCTATTTCCCTCCTCAGTGTCACCATAAGTATGTAGCGAGTCGCACTTCCATTGGCCAATCGATTTGTCTCAAATGCATATTGATCATCTGTTCTGAGGTCCTATATTTGCAAATTTCTGACGCGATTCCCCTGATTGCAGAATTGACATTTATATTCAATACTGCCCTCAAGGCTTGGCAACCCTGGGCGGAAGAGTTCTCCGTCGGCTGCGTTGATTCGATCCAGGTCTCAATAGCCAGCTTACCTAACCTCACCCAATCGACACCACGCCTGGCTTTACACGTTCAAACTGCGACCGAGAGCGACATCGGCGAGTGGTCCAGGACCCTGCCTAGCTCAATGCCATCTCTCGACCGACTTGCTACCATATCCTGTCTTATTCAGTTACCGGGGGCTTATGTAATGCCAAAGTTTCCTCCCAGCCGACGCCATAATCACACGGCTCAGGTTCGATATATCAGCGGAGAGGGAGGATGTTCCGTTTTGGGCCGTGGCTGGCCTCTACTTAAGTCCGGCGCCAGACGTCCTTCAGAGTACCGCCACACCGTGGTACCATTTGATGCCTCCGTACCACGAACTTGCTCATTCGAGGCCACGGTTGGGTTTACTCGTCATTCCGTCCGAAGGCCCATCCGTACGCCATATATCACAGGGCCGGCAGGACCGTGTGGCCAATAAATATCTGAGTTTCCCAGATGCCCGTTTTACAGTTGCTACTTAGGAACACTGTCCAGAATTAGCAATCGTGAGAGTCTCGTCATTGCGGCATTTCGTCGTGCTCCCTCTCCACCCCTCTTTAGGGAGAGTACAAAAGGACTCACGGTCGGTAACAGGGGACATGCCACTCACAGGAAGACATATCGCCCACAAGACATATCGTCCACAAGAGGACATATCGCCCACAGGATATATCGCCCATAGGGGGATATATCGCCCATAGAGGGACATATCGCCCACAGGAAGGCATGATACCTCCCTCAGAATCATATATCGCCCTCATTGGGACATATCGTCCACAGGACATCTCGTCTAAAGGAGGACATGGAGAGAGAACCTGCCAGGATAGCTGGCAGGTTCTCTCTCTCGCCTCACCAGGGTTTGCTTTATTTGTTCGTGTAGCTGGACTTTTTAAGGAACCGTCCCTTTGCCGTCTCTAGTTACTCAGATCATAGAACGCGTAATCCGAAAACAACTTTCCGTACTATTTAGCAATCATGATGTATTTGCTGTTGCTCAGCGCGGATACAGATGCTACCGGTCAGCTGAAATTGCACTGGCAGTCCTCGCCTATCAAATGTATCAAGCCGACGACAATGAACATGCAATCATTTTGGTACTATTCGATTTATCGCAATGTTTTATGTGAATTTCCGTTTTTTAAGCACAAAGGTAATGCGGATTTGGAGACACATTTATTTGACTGCGGCAGCGAGAGCTCAGTCGGTATGGAGTTGAACCCTTGGCCGTAAGATCGTAGGTTCGAATCCAACAACCGGCTTCCCGAGTCTTCCCGCGACCAACCGACGTGAAAGGTTGGCGACGCTGTATGATCCAGCAGTCGGATGCGTCGTAAAAGAACCCAAGTACCTATACACAGTTGACCAATCCGTGTCAACGTCTTTGCGCGATGCACGATGAGGTGCAATGTTTCACTTCTATATACACTAGGAGCTTCCCTCCATCCTAAGGAGGTTGCTAGTCGGTGGCGTTCGGTGGTGCACCCCTGTAGACGGTAGCGGCTGATGTCTCAAGCCAGTCGGCAGCGTCGACCACTTTGCATTTCAGCTGGACTTGGTCTGGCGAATGTGATTATTTGGAGTCGGCTGATGTTTCCCAGCGATGCCCTGTCCGGAAGAGATTACGCAATACAACGGATCCCTCGCCGCTGATAAAACTACCCAGGGAGATAGACCAAATGACGCATGTCATTTGCATGGGGCAAGCAATTATCTGAAGAGCGCCGGGCTGCTCGACTGGGACGCAACCTAAAGTACGCAGTGGCACGCTGCATAATTGGATGGACAATTCATCCATCCAGTCGACGGTGTGAAGCAAACTACAACAACACCTTCTGTGATGGAACTGCATTGAATAAGTTTGCATGCGCGTGAACAGCGGCAGGTGCACGCATGTTGATCACAGAGGACGACATGGTATACGAGTATACCAGTGACATGGGTAAGCGAATGCTAACACATCCAGTCTTGAGAAACACATCGCTGTGCCGAAATGTAGACGTGCCCGTGCAGACAATGTGTGTGCCAGCCAGCTGAAATGAGCAACAGATTGAGGAAATTTAAGCCTGAGCACCCCCTCATTGAACATCAGTTTCCTAATGCTCACAGCAAACAAGCTTCTCTTGAAAAGAAGAGATGCTTTAGATGCTGCCAGCAACTCTTAGTTCCTGCAATAAGTGTTCTCCTCCAGATATGTTGGCGTACAGTAATTGACTCGCTTGGTGCACCTCTGACTTCCTGAAAACTTATATCCTAAGAACTAGGCGCATAAAGTAGCATCACCGTCATACTGCCAAGTATTGCCTCCGCATACAACATAATCACAAATAAATCAATGTCCAATGCGAAATCTAGGAACCAACAATATTGACTAGGCATGGGCTCCAGCAATTGCCCTTCAGATTCAGACTTCGATTCCTTTATTGACGCAACGTCACATCAGTGGCTTTTGATGTCTGCATGCTACAAGTATATCAAAGGGAATGTAATATTGCACTTCATCGCACACCACGGAAATCATTTACATATATTGGGCAAATGTTTGTCTGCGTAATGCAATTGACTACACTTTTTCGAAAACCAGTCGCAGCCCCCGTTCCGAAATCAAAGCTGAGTGCCGACTCAATTGAATGATATTGAAATGTAATTGAAGATGCATGATTGATGGCATGCCTGATGACGCTGTGCTTCTGCACACCTCGCCGTAAACCAGTTGCCTGCAGCCTATTTCGGTTCTTTTCCATGGTAATCGAAATGCATAAGCATTGACAAGTATGACGGTCTTGTTCGACTATAAATATTCCGTTTGTGACTGATGCAGTTGTCGGGATTGGATGTCACGGTTAACTGCTCGTATGCGATGTTAAACGTGTCGAGCTCTGCCATTTCAACCCGCGCGGTGCATCTGATAGGTGAACAGACCGTCCGCGATCGCTCCTTACCGTAGCACAGAAATTCACTTTTTTTTGTGCGCGGTGCAGTTCAGTGCTCCCACGATCACCGTGCGTTGCGATGCATGAACCCGTACTCGATAGCACAAGGTTGGTTGTTTATTGGTTTACGACACATCGACCGTTAAGTCATGCAGCGTCGCCAATCTCTCACGCCGATTGGTCGCGGGCGAAGAGTAGCGACAGGTGAGACTCGAACCCACAACCTTTCGATTGTGAGACGAGCAATTTACCCCTAGGCCACTCGTCCCCAAATAGCACAAGGACTGTGCCGATCAGTCTGTCGGCGTTCTGCAGGATGACGTAACGTGCAGGCATTGAAGCTACCGCCACTCCGGTGAATTTAGCACCAGCGCTGTCAATGCGGCTTTTGTACGATAGATGTTTGTCCATGATCGAAGCCGTTTTTGTGCATGCGATGACTCGTACATGACTGTGCCTCCGAACATACAGCAGTTATTGTTGTAACACGAAACAATGAACGGGTTGGAGTTCGGCCCGCAGACTAGTTGCTGGGTGTCATCGGAGTGCTGTATCGCTGCAGTTCTTGACAAGCGCAAGCTCAGCTTACTTGCGAATGAGGTGAGCTTGCTACGCCAAGGGTAATATTACGCCTTGCTACCTTTGTATACCACTGGTCACAGGAGAACATAGTTTTCCTGACAAAATGTATGTACCACAAACGGTTGGTCGGGAAACTGCTCCAGATGTCAGAATCGTTGCTTCAACAGCTCGGACACAATGGGCCATCCGACTAAAAGGGACCCACCGCCAGCATAGATTAGGGTCTGTCTGTGAAGGAACCCACCGCCAGCGTATATTAAGGTATATCTGGGAGGTGATCCACCACCAGCATATATTAGGTTATATGCGAAGGGATCGACCACCAGCATAGAATAGGGTCAATCCGTGAAGTATGGTGTATGGTGAAGTATAAGTATGGTGGAAGAGGGGAACGGCCAAGGCCGACGGCCGCGCCTTACCTCCATGATTAACAAGTGCTGAAAGTGTCGCCCAATTCTCGTTGAAAGCGGATCTCCACAAGTTTGTGAGGTACAACCCGAAGGATTTATGTCACTTTCAGCGCCATCTTCCGGATGGAAGGGGTACACTCTGAAGTCTTGAAAAATCGCTTGGCAAACTTAGAAGGTGGCGTGCAGAGCAGCTTCGAAGAGCAGACGATGTATGGGATTAGTTCTAATGCGGAAGCAGCCGCAAAGTTCTCAACCTTGCGTCAGTAATCCTGTGAAAAGTTCCGACGGCTCCAGTTACCGGTCACCATCGGTCGTTCATCTTGCACTCACTCTTCTGCACAGCGCAACTGGATGGCCCCCACCTCCCACCCCCACCCCCACCCCCTGGCCGATCGGTTGTCCTGTCCGTAGACAGAATCCTGGATTTGAAGTAGGGTCAAAGGAAACACAATACAGCTTTTAGAAAGTCATTGCCTATCCTCTGTATCTTCCCATCCGCTGTTCTGCCATGACCGGGCTAAATTCGAGCCCCGGAAACATTGCTTTGGACATATCGACAAGTAGTGATAGCTACCAGGGACGGTCAGAGCAAGACCATCGTCAAACGACCTCAACGCCAGCCTCTCCATCGCAGCATCGCACTTCTATCTTATCTTGTCCTCATTCTCCCTCACCTCCTTTTCCGCTCTCTCTCTCTCTCTCTCTCTCTGCTATCAATCTATCGTCTACCTCGTGCTGCCGCTACCTATTTCCGTCTATTCCCCTCTCCCGCTGTCTCTATCTCTCCCACACTCTCTCCGTGTTGGCCTACCACATTGATATCAGTGTTCTTACGGCGGGTAATAACGGCGCCGTTTGTAACACGGCGAAGACGTAGTGCCTCCAATAAAACGGAGACACGTCGCAAGCCTCCCAAACTTCCAGGGCGGCGCTTTATTCAGGGGACATAGCGTGGTATCATAAAGTAAGGTGGTTCCACCAAAGTCAAGCATGTATGAAAGTCATAATCAGCCCAGGATAGTAATTGTCTGGGCTATGACACTTACGTTTTCGTAGTGTCATTACCTTGTATTCAACTTGCAGGTGGAGACTGTGAAATAAATTAGCGACTCGTCGTGTGGTTTTGCACGATGCCACATACCACAGCTCGATAGTGTGTGAACATCCGCAAATTGTGGCCATGAAGGGAGTGATTGGTACATGCCATTATTCAACATTAATCCCTCGGAGAAAACGAGTGAACGGGAGTGAATCGAAGGAACGGACAGCGTTGCCTACCTCAGACTCCAGGGAGGAGCCTATGCGCTAGTAGCGGTGCCCACCAACATGTTGCACTGCACTTCAGTGAACCAGAACTTATTTTCGGTTGAAGGTGATGAAAACGTCGACCCTTCCAACTCTTCCTATGTAACGGAGCGAATCTCCCCATTGCTTCGATATTCTCTTAATGTCCTGATGCAACGAATTACTCTAGACAGAAACAGTTATCCTGGACTGGGGCACCCATCATGCAAGGTGCCCCACAGAAGACGATATTTGAGATTCCGTGCTTTGCACCTGTTTTACAGTCGATCAGTCGATACTCATTTGCATATGAACGCAAGCCGCTTCACTTTGAGACGATGGCTTCAAATTACGCCATGAAGTTCTGGCGCCCAAAGCAACCGAACAGTGTAGCATGAGATCGACCATCTAGGACAGTGGTCTCAAAACTGATACCTGATTCTGAATCAGCTCTAATCAAATTTAATGTCGTTCGCTCTCCGGAAACAAATCACTTCAGCGGATTGTACCCGAGACGGCGTGGTACCAGAGTAGCGAATGCTGGTCCAGAATACCACGCGTGATACTAGGGCAACAAATGCAGACCCAGAATACCATGCGTGATACTAGGGCAACAAATACAGGTCCAGAACACCATGCGTGATACTAGGGCAACAAATGCAGGTCCAGAACACCATGCGTGATACTGGGGCAACAAATGCTGGCCCAGAAGACCATGCGTGATACTGGGGCGACAAATGCAGGTCCAGAACGCCATGCGTGATACTAGGGCAACAAATGCAGGTCCAGAACATCATGCGTGATACTATGGCGACAAATGCAGGTCCAGAACACCAGGAGTCATCCTCGACGGCGGACGCACCGTTGCCAGTAAGGTGAACTCGGCTGTTACAAGTCTAGGCGTATGCTGAGACTAATCACGTTTAGTATGCATCGTCTTCATTAGCTTCCTCGTGTCAGTTCTCTTTGCAAGCGATTACTTGGCGCATATCTTCAGCGAACGCTCCGGCTGTATCATGGAATACTGAGAAGTCAGTTGGTGGGGACGCAGTGTTTTCCTGGAGGCTTGGACAAGCCCAGGACACACTCACGGTACGGTTAGCATGTTCTGCTGGAAAATGCACAGCAACATGGTCATCATCGCATTCAACATGACATGCGTTATCCTTAATATCCGACTGTCTACAGCATGTCCTTACTTGCATGCACACAATGCATTCAGCGGGCAACTCCAACATCCACCGCATCTGACTAATTGAATTTATCGATTAATCTAAAAGTACACAGAAACCAGCTATGGTTGATCCCCTATTCTCGATTATTCCCGTCTTCATCTGTACACTGGACAGGATGATGCCTTTGATATTTTGCCTGCCCAGATGCAATGCAGCTGGTTATTGTCCGCACAGTTTGGCGAACGTTGGCGTGCGTTTACATCGACTGATTCAGTTGCTGTACTGACGCACTGACATTTGGAAAAGTGCAGACGACTGACGACAGCATTCATCACTGCCGTCAGTCGCACAGTCCATGACGGAACATAATTATAGTCACAGAACAACTAGCCGTTCTCACTTCACCTGCCATTGGGTGCTGGTGATTATACACCAAAACAGGACGATGCTCAACCCTCGCCGTCTCTCCGGTCAGATCCTCATACCCCGTCTCGAGGGAGGGGCGGATAGTAACGCCCCTCTAAAATCCAAACTAAGCGTCGCACGAAAACGAAAGAGGTGTCATCGGGAGGCGCTCGACGAGTAGGGTCCGGATCAAACCCCCAAAATAATTGTCCCCAAAAGTGACGTCACCAGGGGGCTAGATTTTCACTTTTCACGATTTGCATTGTTTTGGGGATGTATGAAAAAAACAAAATGTATTTGGAATGATAAAAGGACAGCGAAATCGACCAGGGTCGTGAATTTTTTTGGGCCCCCACCAAATTTTATTTCTTTCGAAATTTTGAGTTCTCAGGTTTTCTTTAATTTTCCTTTTCCAATGGATAGAGCAGACCGAGAAACGTTGTTGAAAGTCAACTTGCCCTAATAAAAAATGTTTACTTTAGCCAGAATCCTCTATTTGAACTGCAATTTGGCAAATACGCAAAATTCATATGTAGTCAAAAACGAAAAAAGAAAACTTCGACTTGTACGTTTTGTTGCATCCCTAAAGATAAGCAAACGCTGAAAGTTTCATTAAAATATCTGTATCCGTTAAAGCGTGACGACTGGTTTAACTTTTTTGGAGGTGACCTGACTTGACTAACTTGTTCACCATAGATCTCCTGACTTAAAAATTTTGAATCAGCATGCCAAATTGATGTGGGAAAAGGTATGCCAAATGTGGGCGCGCTGCCCCGCACCGTTCGTCCGCTATCCCCCAAAAAACCTGAGGGGGCGGCGGTTGAAGAGCCCCCGAGACTACAAAGGAAACGTGCATTCCAAACATCGATGTGTGCAAACTACCACCGACATTTGGTTTATACATTGCGTACGCTGCCACCAGAGGCACACTACAGGAGTCAGCACCTTCCTCCCGGTATGTGAAGCTGATCGGGATGGAGCTCCCTCTCTCCTTCCCTGTCTCTCTTAGTGTTGCTACTGCTCCTACGGGTGTGTGTGAAGCTGATGGAATGGAGCTCTCTCCCTCTCTCCCTTTCTCTCTCTCCCTCTTTCTCTCCCTCTTTCCCTCCCTCTCTCTCTCCCTCTTTCTCTCCCTCTCTCTCCCTCTCCCTCCTCTCTCTCCCCCTCTCCCTCTCTCTCTCCCTCTCTCCCCTCTCGCTCTGCCTCTCCCTCTCTCTCCCTCTCGCTCCCTCTCTCTCTCTCACCCTCCACTGCTCCTCCGGTTGTGTGACATGATGGGAATGGAGCTATCTCTTTCTCTTTTAATGTTGTCAACCATTGTTCCTTCGCTACCTGCAGCCCAGAGACCATCGGATGACAACTGGAATGATATCCCGCAGACGAGCTATACGTCAGGTGTTAAAGGATAAAATAATGCACTAACTAATAATGTACTGGGAACAAGATCGACTAACAGAACACAAGAAAATTATCGGCGTGCTACCCACCATTTTGTGCATGGCAAAAGTGATGCATCCATGTCAAATAGGCCCATGAGCAGCGGTGCTGATTTGTAAAAATGAGTGAGACACAGCAGCCCATGGATGCAGTAGGCGGGTCCAAATGCATTGTGAGTGGGAAATCATCCCAATTGGGATTCAATTCTACACACATACTCGTGCGTATTTATTTGCACACTTTTGTGGAGTGCTCCCCTCCCCCAATAAAGCTTTTAACTTTGAATGGGTCTCATCCAATCCATCTCGGCCCGCCCATTGCCTCCATGTATCGACCCCAAATAATTTTCAGAAATCGATGCCCCTGCTGCCGCATGCCTTAATACCACTGCCACCACCACCACCCGACTCCCACCCGACTCCGCCAACTGTTGCACTGCACCTGAAGATTGACGCAATGCTAATGTAGCACCTATTTTCAAGAAGGGCAGCAGTAGCTCTGCAGGAAATGTCAGGTCAGTCTGTTGCCATAATCTTATTCAGTTTGCGAGGCGTTAGAAAAGCTTGTCCAGGAAAATGTTCAAACTGATGTCGATGGGCTCCCAAGAGACACCCAGCGATGGGATTTTCGATCTGCGAGGTCTCGTTTAGCTAACTACCACGATGTCTCATCCACGGACTGCCAAAGCTGACTGCGGCGTCGTTCCTGCGGATCCTAGAGACGACTACTGCATGCACTCGCAGCCGACGTCAGTGGCCGCCGACACCCACACGGGAGGAGATGAGTGCCGGGTGTTTGGACGTCAGTGGCCGCCGACACCCACACGGGAGATGAGTGCCGAGTGTCTGGACGTCAGTGGCCGTCGAAACCCACACGGCAGGAGAGGAGTGCCGAGTGTCTGGACGTCAGTGGCCGCCGACACCCACACGGGAGGAGAGGAGTGCCGGGTGTCTGGACGTCAGTGGCCGCCGACACCCACACGGGAGATGAGTGCCGGGTGTCTGGACGTCAGTGGCCGCCGACACCCACACGGGGGAGATGAGTGCCGGGTGTCTGGACGTCGGTGGCCGCCGACACCCACACGGGAGGAGATGAGTGCCGGGTGTCTGGACGTCAGTGGCCGCCGACACCCACACGGGAGGAGATGAGTGCCGGGTGTCTGGACGTCAGTGGCCGCCGACACCCACACGGGAGTGGGGAGATGAGTGCCGGGTGTCTGGACGTCAGTGGCCGCCGACACCCACACGGGGAGATGAGTGCCGGGTGTCTGGACGTCAGTGGCCGCCGACACCCACACGGGGAGATGAGTGCCGGGTGTCTGGACGTCAGTGGCCGCCGACACCCACACGGGGAGATGAGTGCCGGGTGTCTGGACGTCAGTGGCCGCCGACACCCACACGGGAGGAGATGAGTGCCGAGTGTCTGGACGTCAGTGGCCGTCGAAACCCACACGGGAGGAGATGAGTGCCGGGTGTCTGGACGTCAGTGGCCGCCGACACCCACACGGGAGGAGAGGAGTGCCGGGTGTCTGGACGTCAGTGGCCGCCGACACCCACACGGGAGATGAGTGCCGGGTGTCTGGACGTCGGTGGCCGCCGACACCCACACGGGAGGAGATGAGTGCCGGGTGTCTGGACGTCAGTGGCCGCCGACACCCACACGGGAGATGAGTGCCGGGTGTCTGGACGTCAGTGGCCGCCGACACCCACACGGGAGGAGATGAGTGCCGGGTGTCTGGACGTCAGTGGCCGCCGACACCCACACGGGAGGAGAAGAGTGCCGGGTGTCTGGACATCAGTGGCCGCCGACACCCACACGGGAGGAGATGAGTGCCGGGTGTCTGGAGGTCGGTGGCCGCCGACACCCACACGGGAGATGAGTGCCGGGTGTCTGGACGTCAGTGGCCGCCGACACCCACGCGGGATGAGATGAGTGCCGGGTGTCTGGACGTCAGTGGCCGTCGAAACCCACACGGGAGGAGATGAGTGCCGGGTGAATGGACGTCGGTGGCCGCCGACACCCACACGTGAGAGGAGTGCCGAGTGTCTGGACGTCAGTGGCCGCCGACACCCACACGTGAGAGGAGTGCCGGGTGTCTGGACGTCAGTGGCCGTCGAAACCCACACGGGAGGAGATGAGTGCCGAGTGTCTGGACGTCAGTGGCCGCCGACACCCACACGTGAGAGGAGTGCCGGGTGTCTGGACGCTCGCATGCCGACCGGCCCGCCGGCGGCCGGTCCAATGGTCCCCGAACGTCATCACGTCATCACGATGCGCGGCGCGTCTTAATTAGCTTTGCATATTTGAGGACGTAATTAGCCGACGGGCGCAGCCTCGGGCGACATGGACACTGCGCATCCCCGGACCGGGCCTCGGGGAGCGGCGCTCAGCTGCGCCGCCGCTGACTGGTGCTGGTGCTGGCGCTGGTGCCGGTGCCGGCCGCCGGCGCCGATCTCCAAGGTCACGGCCCAGACAGCGCGGCAGGGTCGGCACCGATCTCCAAGGTCACGGTCAGTCAGCGCGTAAGGGTCGGCACCGATCTCCGAGGTCACGGCCCAGTCAGCGCGGCAGGGTCGGCACCGATCTCCAAGGTCACGGCTCAGTCAGCGCGGCAGGGCCGGCACCGATCCCCAAAGGTCACGGTTCAGTCAGCGCGGCAGGGCCGGCACCGATCCCCAAAGGTCACGGCCCAGACAGCGCGGCAGGGTCGACACCGATCTCCATGGTCACGGCTCAGTCAGCGCGGCAGGGCCGGCACCGATCCCCAAAGGTCACGGTTCAGTCAGCGCGGCAGGGCCGGCACCGATCCCCAAAGGTCACGGCCCAGACAGCGCGGCAGGGTCGACACCGATCTCCATGGTCACGGCTCAGTCAGCGCGGCAGGGCCGGCACCGATCCCCAAAGGTCAAGGTCCTGTCAGTGCAGCATGGCCGGCGCCGGAAACCGTGTGTGTCCATTCAATTTGCTCGCATAGCATGCGACACAATTTAAATATGGAGGGAATTGTGATGCTCGACAAACGTACGAGGCGTAGTGGTGAATAACTTCCACCGGTTTGTATTCGATTTTGGTCGTAAGATTTACGTGTCGGGTTGATTGCAAGCTGCATCACTGCCGGTCAAATATTCGCTGAATGAAATCCTGATGTCGCTAAAACTTATCACATTTGGGAACGGCGAAGCATCTGACCTTGGATTCCGAAAGAGGGTTTCCGTCGACTTGTAGGTCCTGCACTTAGGGCCTGAATGACGCATAAGTCATTGAAAATTGCTGAGCGTGGGAGATAGTGTCATCCACTAAGCTGCCTCGTGGCTTGGTGGGTAAAGCGCAATCCTGTAGTAATTCCCTGGCGGTATTAAAGACCATTAATTACACACTACCCTACAGACCATTTTTGCTCTTTGCTGAAGGCCTACCCTCTGAAGCAGGATACCGTGGGAAACAGACTTATTTCCATCTCCCACAGAGTAAACTGTTTTCTCTTACCATCTACAAGAAGGGCAACACTTACCATCTGCCAGAAAGTAAACTTTAATTTGCCATCTATCACAGGGAAGACTTCATTTACCATCATTGGAAGAGGAACTTTTGCTTACTATCTGCCGGATGGTGAGCTCCTTTCACTTACCATCTGCCGGAGAGGTTTTTTTCAGATGTCATCTATCATAGAATAAACAATTTGCCAGCGTATAAACCCTAGACTTACCATCTACCAAAGATACAACTTATTTTACCTATTTTGGGTAGGCTCTACTCTTTTACCATCTGCCAGAGAGCGAACCTTTCATTCTTTCCGCTGTGTAACGGGGGGGGGCGGTTATTACGCGTATTACCATCATACACAGACAACACGGCCACCGCGTCCCGCTTAGGCCGGCGCGGTGTCCGTCGAATGTGTGCCGGCCGGTTCGGTGTCCGTCGAATGTGTGCCGGCCGGCGCGGTGTCCGTCGAATGTGTGCCGGCCGGCGCGGTGTCCGTCGAGTGTGTGCCGGCCGGCGCGGTGTCCGTCGAGTGTGTGCCGGCCGGCGCGGTGTCCGTCGAGTGTGCGCCGGCCGGCGCGGTGTCCGTCGAACGTGTGCCGGCCGGTTCGGTGTCCGTCGAATGTGTGCCGGCCGGCGCGGTGTCCGTCGAATGTGTGCTGGCCGGCGCGGTGTCCGTCGAATGTGTGCCGGCCGGCGCGGTGTCCGTCGAGTGTGTGCCGGCCGGCGCGGTGTCCGTCGAGTGTGTGCCGGCCGGCGCGGTGTCCGTCGAATGTGTGCCGGCCGGCGTGGTGTCCGTCGAACATGTGCCGGCCGGCTCTTGGTGAGATGCTCAAGGCATGTGACCGGTCTTGCCCTGTTCACGGGGCAGCCTGGCTCGGCGCGCCGTCTTCCAGTCTGTTGAGCGGCTGGCCGCGCTGGGAATGATGGCGGCTGCCATCAGCAGCTTCCGTATAGGCGACACGAGCGAGACTTTGGGCCTTCCCGGTGGTACCATCCCAGCAGCCAGCGGACGCCGAGGCAGCTCATCTGCGGGTGTAGCGACGCTTCGCGCGCCCTCTTCCCTCTGCCTTGTGATCGTTTCATGAGAGGGGAGGGGAGCGCATTGAACTCTGGATACAAATGTCCCGGGTTCAACACTCGCACCGCTCGGGACACTTCGAAATCCCGCGACAAGCCGGCCAAACGGTGTGGGTGGCACCGTTAGGTTTGTGCATAAAGTGCATCTTGAACCACCCAACAAAAACGGCGTCGTTGCTTCTCAGCGCCGTCGCTGGGAAACCGACTTTCTCGCCCTCCCCTTCCCTGTCGTTCCCACCCGCCCCTCTTTCGGCCCGTCATCGCTCTCCCTAGGGCGGCGTCGGGAAATCGATTTTGCTGGCGGCCAGCTGGACTGTTTTGTGTCCCATCCCCCGACAAGTTCAAGCCAGTCTGAGGTTCTTTTTTGGGGAGAAGGATCGCGCTGCGTGGCTGCGGTCGCTCCGGACCGACTGATACCATGCGTCCAAATTAGTCTCCTTTTCCATTGCGTAGTCTCTTCACACCACCTTGCAGCATCCCTTCAGATTGCGTATCTTGCCAGTCCCAATTTTGAGTGCCCTTCACTACATGCCTCACGCGACCCCTCCCGCTCGAAATTCCCCAGAGAGCACCCCTCCCTGCTGGATGGAGGGGGGGAGTCAGACGCCGGCCCCATCCGGGCACCCGGCCCTCCTCCCCACACCCCCAGAACCCACCTGAAGAAGAGTCCTTCATTGTGATTGCGAGGGCGGACGGCACCTGGATCCGAACCTATTCCTTCAAGAAAGGAACGAGGTTTGACTGGTGGACGAGCTGGGTCATCACAGCCAAGGCTCCTGGTCCCTCCTGGTGTGGGGGGACGCCGGGGCGGGACGCCGGGGCGGGACGCCGGGGCGGGACGCCTGACACGCGAGCGTCATCCTCAGCCTCCGCCGTTTTATGGGTGAGGCGGTCCACGTGCAGGTGGCGGACTGTCAAAAAGATGCGCATGTCACCGTATGCGATCATGACTCAGGCGACCTTCCGAAGGAGCTCCTGCTGGCGGAGCTGTTCACGTGGGGAGTGTGCGAGATCGTCCGTCCCGGCCTGCCCTCATCCTCCACCCCAAGCCCGGCTCTAAAGATCGGGCTCCAGAGCCTGACTTCGCATTTGCACATCGTGGCCGGATATACCCGGACGCCGATCCGTCCCTGGCTCCCTCCTCAAGCGCTGCGCACTCTGCCAACGCTGCGGACACCACGCATGGGTTTGCCGCACCCGCAGCCCCCGTTGGCGCCACTATGCCCAGGCCTACTCCACTACACAGTGCGCTCCACTCCTCACCCCACTACACAGAGCGCCATTCACGCGCCACACTGTGCAACTCGTGCGGGGTTCCAACCCGCCTCCCACCCCAGCTGGAAACAAAAGCCCCACTCGAACGCCCAGCCGGCCCCTCCCGCCGTTAGCACCTCTCTGGCGGACCAACCAGAGGCGGCTGCCACCCCTCGCTGGCGCCCCTCGATGGCGCCCCTCGCTGGCGCCCCTCGCTGGCGCCCCTCGCTGGCGCTTGCCGACCCGCACCAGCGACACTACAGGCCCATCGTGTCCAACCGAGCGTCCGGGATCTAGTCTATCTTTCATTCATCAGCACACGTGTCCAAACATGACGTCGCAAATGGTACCATCATGGCTTTTGTCTGTGTCGTTGTAAACGCACAATTAGATTTTCAGTTTCTAAGCATTCTCATTCTACCTGAAAGCCTCGAAACCAGTCTTCTATTTTTTTCTGCTCACTCCTATGCTGCACTTTTTGGCGACAGCTGCGTGCCTAATTCACTTAGCCTCTTCAACACCGTGTGTAAGAGCTTCTTGATATGGCTGTCTATATCGGGACTGATCAATACATAGTCTGCGTAAAAAGGTACGCCATGTTTGTCACCCAGAACGCGATGAATGCCTGTGAAGAAAGTACGCCGATTCAGCACAACCCATCGGCGCTTTCTGGACAATACGTCCCTCAGATAGCGTAGAACGCGCCGATCTTTCGCGATTCCTCAGACAGCTGAAAGTCCTAAAATGTGTGCTTAGTATCTAACGAAGCTATAATCCAGCCGTGGAGGTTGAAGAAAGACGTCTACGTAGTGTGCAAAAAAAGAGATGTTTTGGATTGCAGACTCATTCATCTCTCATTTCTTGTACGATTCGAAACTATGAAGATCGCCTATTGACATCGAAACAACGTGCCAATTCTTGTCACGTCGATCACAGACAGCGATTACGCCAATCTCTTTCGATTTTCATAATTGTTATCCCAGGTGTTTGTATTCCCCTCCAACAGCACTTCGGATGATTCGAAAACGCACCGCTTTACCCCATGCTCAAACTCCAGCTCCACTGCACCGTCCAGTTGAGAATACCTCCGGGAATCTTCGCAAAACTGATGCCAGTTTATCACGGCCAAATGCCTTGACCCCACTGCCAATTTTAAAATCGGACATTTCTTCAGAGCGCAGGACAAATGGATCATCATCACCGGATATGCAATTCGTCTCGGCGGCATGAATGCCATCCTCAGTCGCAGATGATGTTACGTTAGCGCCATTGGCAGGCTGCGCGTAACCAATGACGCCCCGCATATGGAGCGTCACAAAGCGGTCGAAACGATCTCTCCGATAGTGGCATTTTGTGAGACGCATATGGTTCCGGCAAAGCATCAGCGAGTTCAATATCATTTGATGTCTGTCCCGTCAATGCGTCGTATCAGCGAATAAATCACGCGGCTGGTTTTAGCACAGAGGCAAGACACCAACCTGGACGGAATACTCGCAAGATTTCGCTGCCTCAGCTTCACCTGCCCAGTGACATCGCAACAATATAACACTGCCGGATGGCTTGTAGGAATCCCAACCAAAATAAAATACAGTCGGTTACACGGTGTAGTCGGTATGGATCGGCTCCACGTACCAAGAGCTTTCAAATGGTGACCGGACGCTGATACCAAAGGGTGGATGAAAGAAACGCATTTCTCAGCTTTGCTTGAGGAACAACTATTCGCAACGCTTTCCTGTTGATCACGCTCTTCTCGCCGCCTGAATCGAGCATACAATCGATCACCATATACCCTTTCTAAAAAGAAGCTCAAATAACCGATAGCGGTATCAACCCTTCAACTATCAACTATTAACCCTGTGAACGCGGCCGCCCATTGGTCTGGAAACTGCTGTTTAATGTGGCCAAAACCCAACCAAGACCAACATCGGACTGCACCTGGCCCTCACCTTGATGACGAGCCTGTGCAAGAATACGACTCCGGCGCCAGCCGTCCGATCGGCAGGTCACCCGGTCTGCAGCGACGCGGCGGGTCACCACCTGGGTCACTCCTCTCGCCGCCGCCAGGTGTCGGCCGGCGACAGCACCCCTCATCCCGACCAGCATTGCGATACGAGCCGCGCCGCCTGTCGCTGCCACCCGGAGAACCTTGATGACGACGATCGAGTGGCGACGCAGAGCGGCCGCGATATCTTCAGCCGGCATCGGCCGCGTCCCATGAACGGCCGCGGCGCCTGGCCGCGGCGCATGGCCGCGGCGCCTGGCCGCGGCGCCTGGCTGCGGCGCCTGGCTGCGGCGCCTGGCTGCGGCGCCTGGCTGGGGCGCCTGGCTGCGGCGCCTGGCTGCGGCGCCTGGCTGCGGCGCCTGGCTGCGGCGCCTGGCTGCGGCGCCTGGCCGCGGCGCCTGGCTGCGGCGCCTGGCTGCGGCGCCTGACTGCGGCGCCTGACTGCGGCGCCTGGCCGCCGCACCGGCCGCATCTCGCGCCGGCGGTGCTGCGCTGGATGCGTCCCGAGCAGTCGGTGGCACGCCGGGCGAGCTCCAGTGCCGGCAGCCATCGTCTGGCGCCCAGGTGTGACGGCGGTCCACCCGCCACCGATGCGGAGAGCCAGCGTCCGACACCCCCCTGCACCTGGGAGGGCGAGCCAACCGCCACCGATGTGGAGCGCTAGCGCGGCCCGGCGAGCCCAAACTGCTGGACAGGCTTGAACGTCCACCACAAGTCCATGAAGCAGTACAGTCTTGTGTCAGAGATTCCAGACTGCTCCATCGGACGTGACGCTCGGCAATCGCATAGTTCGCACATGTCGACCGGACGCCCTCCTCTCGAACAAGCTTCGCCACGCCGCCCTCGAATGTTGCGGCCTTTAGACGAGACAAAAGGAGCTTGTCTTCAGCTGAGAGCCCGACTGAGAAGAGAGTGCAGAGGAGCAGCATCATACACCGGTATGCATATTTCTCGATCAGCCCATCGTCAGTGATGAACTCTGGAGAAGCTTGGCGCACGAGCTGCTTCACTTGAAGCGCACACTCCGCAGTCGTAACGGAACTTTTGACCAGCGAGGGAAGTGTCTGCGTCGCCTGCTCAGTCGCTACCGAGCTACCACAGACGTGGGAAGCTATTCCAGACTTAATACTGGCGACGGTCAAGGAGCTGTACGAGTCGTCTGCAACGTTAATTATGTCCAGAACGGTGGCGCAACACTTAGCTGCAATGATGCTGCACACCCGTCAATTTTCAATGCTGTCCAGCTGTGCCAAGCGACGGCAAAATCTCAGAAACTGGTTGGTTACTGGTTTTGCGACACATCGACCGTTGAGCCATGTAGAGTCGCCAATCTCTCACGCCGATTGGCCGCGGGCGAAGTGTGGCGATAGGTAAAACTCGAACCCACAATCTTTCGATTGTGAGTTGGGCAGCCCAGCTCTAGACCACTTGTCTCTGCACTGTCCGATAAACCTATCCGGCTTTGGTAGCTCATCACGAAATGGAAAATCACTCACGGCTACTCGTAGAGCTGTGCCGTCCGTCTTCGCGCTCATCACACCGAGCCGTCACGTCACGCAACGTCAACCACCGCCGCCACGCAGGACTCCCACCATCCGCACGCCTGCCAGAAACCATTGTGAGTAGCAACACACTGAACATCTTTAAAAATAGCATAGACAATCATTATAAGAATAGAGGCATTAACCTTTTATGTCTTTATGTCTATGCCTATACACACCACGAGCCGAGCCAAGTGCGTGCTGTCCGCCGCTTTTCGGCACTCCAGGGAGGGCTGATCGACAGATTTGGTGGGCAACTGGGTGAGTGTACAGAGTGCAACCAAGAAGGGCCCTTGTGGCTCATAGTTGCACTAATCTTTTATGTCTTTATGTCTGTGCCTATGCACACCACGAGCCGAGCCAAATGCGTGTTGTCCGCCGCTCCCAGCCGGGCCAGGTCACCTTGGTCGCAGGCGATACAACCGAGACGGGTCGAGTGCAGGGGCGCGCTCAGCCAACCCACAGTGAACTCACACTGGGTGCGGATCAGGGGCGGATCTGGCGTAGCGTTCAGTTGGTGCAGATCGGGCTTCCGGCCAACACTAAGCGACACGTTTGATTTCTTGGCAGCTCAATTTCCTTTTTCACCAAGGTATCTTCCATAATCGGACAGCCGGTATAAAGTCAATCAGAACGAAGCCAATGATTATTAAATGAGAGGAAATAGCTTTGTGCTACCACCTGTGCCTAGAGGCGACAGTCGTTCCATTTGACAATAATTAGCGTGGAAAAGAACGAACTGTCAGTCGACGATATAGTTTACATGACATCAGGCTTTTTGTCGCACAGGGTGTGTTGCCCCTGCGCTTAAGGCGAGTGCATGTGTACCCGTGCCGCCGCTTCCCGCACATCACTGACTGTGCGATCCGTCACTATGACCTTACTTCCTGCCCATCACTGATGTTATGGTCTCTGTCACTATGATCTTCCCACCCAGCCCATCGCTGGCGTCCCTGTCACCATGATCTTATTGTCCGCTCAACCGACTTTATGTGTACAGGAAACGGGCCTGCCAGCGGTGGCTGGCTCCCTAAACGCGTTATTTCATTGTCGGTGGGGTGTTTGGTCGCTGGCGGTTCGGTGATCAGCTCCTTGTCCCACTCGATCATTGCTTATTATGACGTAGCACCGAATTTAACTTTGCAAAGTTCATAATATCTCGCTGTATCCTCGCCGCTGCGCAGCTGCCTACAGGTCGGCATGTGAGATGCAACTCCCTCGGTGTCTTTCGGCGGTCATCCACAACAAGACGGCTTCCCGATGGAACCCAGAAGTGTTCAGCTCAATTAGCTAGGAGCACCAGCTAATTGAGCCTAATTGGAGCCATCACAATCAGTTGGGAAGCCGTCTCAGGGACTGCAGGCTGATCAGCATGTTGGTTTGCCCACCTTTGCAGTGACTCTGCCTCCGCATTGTGAACCACATAGGAGCGTAGCACAGTGGGGCAACTGCGCTTCAGATGTGGCCAAAATTAAGTGGAGGCCGTTTGAATGGTTGGAATTGAATAAAACATCGTACATTGATGGACACATCAATTGCACATCTTATGGTGAAAAATGCTTGACCTAGGATCAGGGGTCTCGGAGTTAGAGTGTTTCAAATTTTGGGCGTTCTTCGTGGCTGAGACAGAAAACATGTATAATTTTCGCAAAATTAAAGTATGCAAAAAGCGCTATATATATATATTACGTAATTAAACGTCTTACAGCTTTGTGTCAAGTTTCAAGACGATATGTCACATACTTTGGTCAGGAGGGACAAAATGTTCTCCCCACATAAATATATTGTGCCCTCGCGGCCGAACCGGGGACTAATAATTACTGAGTGTAACCTTGGGCTCTGAGGTTTATTTTTTAGAATAAATGAATGCAGAATCGTCCATTCAATCGTTCTAATGCCTTTTATTCTCCATATCTGTATTTAGCTCTTCTCCAAACGTCCTGAAACTATGGGCAAAACGCCAATTTTTTACCTTTCACCGGGCCTGTTTGTGATCGCGCGCTAGGAAATGCTGTGATCGTCACCACGAGATAAGTTCCGTTTTGTTGACGCGTACACACTTATTGTTACATAGAGGAATGCATTACCCTTTGTGAGAAGGCAAATACGTTACAAATGGCTTCTGAGATCATGTAACACGCCACGCACAATAAATGGTCACCTCTTTCAGCACGACACGCCATGACTAGGCCAACAAAGTTGAACTGTTTTCAAACACATGCCAAAAACAATGAAACCTGTTTTAGGTGGGAGTCCTATCTAGGCCAGAGCAGTATACCTCATGTATGCACTATGGGTACTGTCGAACTAGTCTTCATTATCTTCTTCACTATCAGTGCCGTCACGGAGCTCGATGACCGGGCTGAGATCGATATCCGCGCTGCTACTCTCACTAGTTTATTTCCTTCGGCGTCTTGGCTTGTTTATATCTTCCCAGGTTATACCACTTATGACCTAGTCACTGGTTATGAGCAGGTAATGGTACTGGTACGTGATCGTGGCCTTTCCATTCATTTTGCGCGCATGGTGCTCTCGGTACTCACTGTTGTGCTTGTTTCGGGTTTCTTGAGCCTCCTCGCTACATGCGCCAGTTGGAAGCTCCATGCTCGCGATCACCTCTGCACCGTGTGGTGAAAAATGGTGAACCACATAGGAGCGTAGCACAGTGGGGCAACTGCGCTTCAGATGTGATGGTGTTGGATGTTGGATGTCCAGGGATGTTGGAGCTCCCGCGAGTTCGCTCCGAACTCGCTATGCTGAGCTACCTATTCAGAGCCGTAGCCGCGTGGAACGGCCGTTTGGAGGTGCGTTCGATCACAGGGTCATCGAACGATCACGGGGTGACCGAACGATCACGAGGTGATCAAGCGTGATTTATGTCTATATTATTTTTAATTGACTCTTGTTTATTCACATGAGAAATAGGATTATGGATATAGTTTTACAGAAATGTATTGACGAGAGGGCTGAAAAGCCATATTATTGTGGAGACCTCAATAAATCTGACTATGACTATGACTATGACTATGACTATGTGTATCAGCACTTTGTGGACACTGATAGGCATGTTGTACCATGGGTACCACTACACGAACATTCGAGCCGTCTTCAGAGCGTAAGCTCGGAACTTGCCCGTGTCGATTGTTGCTGTAGAAGAGAGTACCGCCAGAATGACTGCAAACCTGTGCAACAGCTCCTCGCTGACTCCTGTCGCTGCGCTGAACGTCGGTAGGTCGTGGAGTGCACGTCGCGCCGTGTTGCCGTCGTTCGTCGTCCCACTCCCACCAGCCTCCGGCTGATCGACGATCAGGTACATCTCATTGCGGAAACGCTTTTTGATCTCTTGCTTCTGCTTGTCGACCGCCTCCTTTTGTGCATTACTAGTTGTACGCCATGCTTGTATGGGCAGCTTGTACGCAACGTGGACAACACACTCGAGGAAACGTATCCACGCGTGCTAAGTGGATAGTCCATACTCATACACATCTCATACGCTCATACACATCTGTACGCACAGGACGAAGCAAGACAGCGTCAATGTCGTTCATGTCACTCGACTTCGCTGAGCAAATGTCACATGTGGACGACCACGTTTTTGATAAGGCACTGACTACTTTGCCGTCCACCATCGTGAGTCGAAGTTGGTATTTCACTTCCACTCTGGCGCCACCGGGTGTGTACTGCTTTGTGGGCTGCAGGAGACGAATTTCTTATTCAATCCGCATCTGCTCTTGTCGTGAAAGAGCGGCTGTCTCTTTCGCATAGCGAATGGCGAGTGGTCGGCACAGTCACGTCGTGGAGGACGGTTTACCGTTGACCCACAAAACAGCATGGCCTGCTCGCATACGTAGATGTACCAGTGTGGTGCAAAACAGGCTCTCCTCCGCGGTCCCCTGGTCCCCTGGTACGGAGAGGCTGCTTGTACACTGACTGCGAAGTGACGCCATCAAACCCCCATGTCAGCTCGAGAACGCAAGAAGTGGGGGAGGGTTGCTTGGTCCTGGCTGGTCATGAGGCGGATCCATGTTCGGTAGTATATTAGCCTCTACCAGGTGTGCAGTCGTGTGGTCCAGCATTGCCTGTAGTGTGACGAAGGCTTCGGTATCCGTAAACGTGGTGCTGGATGACTCGGGATAACACCGCTCTTTTGTTGCACCCACATTATTGTATGATGGAAATATGGGCGTCTTCGCTAAATCTTTGGTGGTGTCCCCCATTTTCTGATACCCGTCCTTTGTCAGGTCGCATGCCACACTTAGAGCTAATGCTTTGTCAGCACCAGCGCATTCCGGGGTCGGACGGCAAGCAGCTTCACGCAGCGTTTTTCGAATCTTCATTGGCCTTTTGGGAGACGCAATTTCCTCCTTCAAGACATACGCCAGGTCCCGAGTGCTCTCCTCTCGGGCGCTCTGAAATGCGGCTTGTACGAGCTCCTAAGTGGCGTGACTCCTGGACAGTGTTCGAGAAGCTCGTCATTTCGATCGCACGCTGAGGTCAGAGAACGGTGCCTTCGGGCGACCGGGACCGCTCTGCTTTTTGCTAATTACAATACCCCCTTCATAGGACGCTCCGAATTTCTTAAGCAGAAAATGCTTGCGGCGACCGCACTTTATCCGCTGTTTCTGAATGATCACACTGCATGTGTCTTGTTCCAGTACTTGTGTAGGTACTAGTAATCCAGACAGGTGATGAATTCCTATGGCAATCTAGCTTCTGAACAATTGTTTTTTTTTTCGGATTACAACCGTTTCAAGTCAATACATTGACAAGTTTAAAACAGTTTTTGGCCACATCTGAAGCTCAGTTGCCCAACTGTGCGTAGTGACGAACGATAAAAGTGACTAGCTCTCACGGAGCATGCCTGGACATGAACGTAGCGATGCAGAAATAAAACAAGGAGTTTCTATCTTTCGTCCTTATTTTGTGTTCTGATCATGTATATCGAACGGCAATGAAGAACAAACATATTGAAACTATTTTTGTTCCGGCTCGAAATGTCATTTATCGGTTGGTAAAGTTAAGCAGGAATTACGTTGCACTGCCACTGGTAATATACAATGATCATTTTAACGCTTATGCTGAACGTCTAAGCCACATTCCATTACATGCACGGAGAACAAACATTTGTAAAAACTGATCTGGCATAGTTGAGCGGCCCAATTCTGCGTGAAGCGACATCATCTTAAACCTTTCGGCTTTGGCCAGCGATGGAGAGGTCAGACAAGAGCCGCTGACCGCCACTCAACTCGTCTAAAATGCCCTGTCCAGCGAGCTTCACGCCTTCCTCGATGGCTTCAGAAGATGACCGGGCATTCTCCAGACAAAAGTGGCTGCGATCTTGTCTAACGGTCCCATAAATAACCGAGGCCCCGTAGTCCATCCATCCGGCACGGGGAACACCGCAGATTTGATTGCCCTGCAGCCGACACAAAACGATGCACCGGTTTTACTCCAGCCGGCTCAAACAGGCGGCCTACGGCGCCTGCACTTAGCGCTGCTCCGTCATATCCCGCACAGACGCTGTTGCCGCACTCGTGGGCGATGACAGTCAGCTTACCCAAGTGATCCACTGCTCTTTCTGAATGAAGCGTGACGTAGCCAATGCATTCCGATCCCGGTTCTGACAACACTGTCACATTCTCATCCACTGATGTGACTGTCGTATCGACGGCTGTGTCATCCTTCCTCCCATCAAAGTAGAATCCTGATTCTTTGTCCATGGGGTCAATCAGAACATTTGTTTCCCTCACATTTGGTTCCCATCGCCTGACGGCTTCACTCTGGAGTTCGATCTTCTTTTGCGTCGACCAAGTGTGTCGTGTTGCTCCTGGTCGCGTGCCCTGCATCTGCTTCAGAGGAGTTAACTACGGCAGCTGCAGCCCGTTGGAGACGCCAAATCCAACCGCAGCCAGAGAATGATGCCGAAACCACTTGGTGAGAGATAAGACACAGGTAATCAATGGTGAAGGTCATGCTGTGTTGCTTAATTCGTATAAATATATCATTAAAATTATCACAATAACCTGATTTATTCGGGTGCAGTATTATTATTAATTATTCAACGTATTACGTATTATTCAACGTGTAGCAGTGTTGTCTGTGTGATGCTTCTTGCGTCTGTGTGATGCTCGTAGTTCGGTCGGCATGACGCCTTTTCCCACTCCCACTGGCCGCCTTGTGAGGATGGCCATGCTGTGGCGTGGTCTTGTCGTGCAAGTCCAGCAAGTCAATCACTGTCAAGATCAGGCACGACGCCGCTTTCAGAAGAATCGTGCGCAGAAAGTATTTGTTGAGCCTCCTGCCACCATGTTCCGCTTTGCAAGCGAGTCGCCTCTTGTTCATCTACCCGTCTGAGAAACATTCTGTGCGAACCTCTTTGGTCGTGAAGAGAGTCCGCCCCACTCTGTGGCGCCGTATTCTTTATAGAGCAGTGCATTTGCCTGTTTTCGGACTGGCATCGTTTAATATAAAGAGTGGTATGAAAAGGGTCGCTTAATTATGTGCTTCACCTACGTCCCACTTGATGGACAATACCAGGTTCAATTTCTTGCACTTCCGTATAGTCTATTTAATTTCTGATCCACACTTCTCGGGGTTGTGGTTGCGTGCCTTCACTATTCCATAGTTCTGCTATTTCTGTCACGGGCTTGATGACAGGCGGCTTCATGACAAACGGCTTGATGACAAACGGCTCGATGACAAACGGCTTGATGACAAGCGGCTTGATGACAAGACATGAGCTTCGTAGTCAGCTTTTCGTGACCTGTATGCTCACCTAGCTGATCGTGGAAAGCTCACATAATCACACCCTCATCTGTTAACAGTTGACCCTTTGCAGGGCGTGCGGCGCTCCCTAGAAGGAATTGTTTCGGCTCACGTCTTGGTCTCCATCCTACGTGTCTCGCAATACATTTGACCGGCCCTCGCTCGCGACTGACGGGAGGTTCGATCGGTTCGGACGAAAACGGCGCTGACCCCGGGATGACCCCGGGATGACCCTGGGTGACCCTGGAGCTGGGGTTACGCACCCGACCTCGGCAGTTGCGAGGCAGCGAGGTGGTGAAGAACTGCATGTTCGTTGACATGAATGGGATGCACGCACTGCACCGTCACAAGACGTCCTTGGGATGCAAATCAATGCTGTCTTTCTAGTCAACACACCTGTGCTAGGTAGCAGTTATCTGAGATCAGTTTTGATACCATCCCATTTACTAATATATTTTGTGACTGTATTCTATAATTGGGATAACGTGACGTTGGACATTTACTATAAAAAGTGGCTTTGCCGAGAAAATCAGGTTATCGTGATCACTTTCATGATGGATTCACACGAAGTAAGCAACACAGCAAGACCATCACCAATGATTGCCTGTGTCGTATCTCTCACCACGTCGTTTCAGCAGCATCCTTAGTGTGACAGGATACACCATTCCTGACCTTAGGCTTTTGAAATTCATTAATAATGTATTATCGTGATGATGGTCAACACATCATTTTTTAATGCTGAAAATATCCATGCAACTGTATTCTGCTCTATTACCGAGCTGACTTACTTTGTTATTAGAATGCACAATGTAATTATAATGCCTGGTCACTATGTAGCGACCAGGCTCATCAGGAAGTAGCGACCAGACCGATCCCACCTGTTGTGTCACAGTACTGTCCCACAACAGATCGGGTCGGCCATGTCCAGTCTCAAAAGGCCCAGACGTCTCACCGCATACACTGCGGTTTGTTCTTCCCTGCCAGGACACGAATGCGTACATTTATCAGCTTGTGAATCCTGTGGAGTTGCGTTGTTTCTCATGTTCTATATGGAGATATTACGTCGTATGCATGAGTCAATGCCAACTTTGATGGGGCACTGACCCTCGGTTGGTTGTTTGGGCTTATGGGCGCATCGACTGCGTTGGTCATACAGCGACCAGGGCACTTGCCCTCTCAAAAGCATAGAAAGCAACACCCTTGAGATCACGCCATCAAGTTGACCATAGGTACCAGCTCGCAGACTGGAATCAGTATACATATGTGCACAAAATATGTAGGTACCTAGGAAGCCCCTTACTTAGATTCCACAGTAAATTTGCAGTAGGGTGTTTTTGTGGAATTGTTCTTCAGAATACCGTGATCATGAAGGTGACTAAGATGATGGGACCACTTATTTTCTATGCAAATTATTTTTTTCCATGAAAAAAAATTCCAACTTAGAAAACCTAAACTGGCCTAACCTAACCAAACCTAACCCATTTGTTTCCTTTATCGAGGCAAATGCATTTTGAAACCTTACTTGTAACCCTTAAAGCACAATAATACCAAAGTTTCCCTTTGTTGCCAAAGAAAATCACAAAAAATGTTTTTTTCTTCTTCAAAAAGAGCTTAGGTTACTTAAAGTTAGGTTACACTGCTTTATGTTTCTTTTTAATTTTTGTAATTGTCAGAAAATAAATTGCTTGACATTTTCCTAATTATATTTTTAGGTTTTTTCCTTTTTCCTGAAAAGTAGGTTGGGCTAGACTAGGTTAGGTTGTGTTTGATTTATTTTTTATTTTTAACAATTCTTTTTATGCTATGTCACATAAATGAAAGCCCCCTTTTCGGCATTATTTTACTCACAACCTGAAAAGGGAGCAATTGCACAACAAATAAGTTGATCAATTGATTGATTAATTGATCAATCAATTGATCAATCAATTGATTGATCAATTAATTGATCAACACAACAATTGATCAATTTTTATAATTGATCAATTTTTATAAGTAATCAATTTTTAAAACATGATTAATTTCACCGAAGACTCACTGGTAGGCCACTATGACGTCCATTATTATGCCACTTCATACTATATCTGACACAAGAATAGAGCACACATCGTATCCGGACTGGAATATCTCAATCTGCCAGGACTGGACAGATCCCTTCAAACGCGGCATCGCGACGATACAAGCCAAATTATCACTTCAGCCGTCCGCGGGTGTCCGCATATTAAAACCAGGGCGGGAAGAACGCTGGAAAGTCCGAGTCACTATCAGTCCGCACGTCTCTTGTAGTCTTGAGTCCGTTCGACTCCAGCTTCAGAACGAACATGGCGTTCAATCGGCGAACAAAAACTAACTCGACGCAGAACTCAAGTTATAGTGCTGCAATTATTTGTCATATATCGTACCATGTTCGCTGGAAAGTCACATTCGCAAAGTAAAATGCTAAAAATAGTAACACCTCATTGGAAGGTAAAAATAAAGCAAGAATAACTAGATAACTAATAATTACTTGTTGATTTTTTTGGAAACACCGAAACATCATGTAGGACTTTCGAGTCGCAGAATGAAACAGATACGTTCCAAGGTAAATGTCTTGTATGCAACCAGGGGCCAGGTCCGGGTCCGTATCTTTGGGATATAATTTGAGATTAAATAGGGAACCGACAAATTTACCTTCGTAGAATGCCGAACCACCGGGTCCAGCAGGGGCTCAAAGCAGGGCCCGCTTCAGCAAGGAACGTATTTCTCCTGCCCTAATTCATTCCGCCACACAAGAAGGCCCAACGCCTCTGTTCCGGTGGTTCGGGTGGACAGCAAGGAGGCCCGCCCCGCTCAGGAGTACTCCAAAGGTTTTCAATTTGAAGTCATTGGCAGGCGAAACTGGTGGAGAAGTTGGAGGCGGCGTCTCTGTCCGGTCTAGAGCTCTAGTCAAAGTGATTCTGCGACTCGTCTCTCCACTGAATTTGCTACTAATCGGGGTTTGCGAGAGTGCAACTTGAATGCCCCCTGCTGCAGTTGTCATTGCACATTTGAGTACCGCTTGTTTGCAGGATTTCCTCTGATTAATTTTTCCTGGGACCGCACCAATTGACGACTACTGGACCCCACCAGAGGACGCGAGGCACCCCCACCCCCACCCCACCCACACCTTGTCCCTCGCCATCCTCAATGATATTACAGTAATGGAAACTGGTCAATTTGTTTCTTTACTGGGTGGTTCACGACGCACTTTATGCACATTGGCGCCGCCCACGCTGCTTCGCCGGTGGGCCGCGGGATTGGGAAATGTCCTGTGTGGCGCTAATGGGAAACTGGTCAATAGATGATGGCGAAGGTCATAACTAGGAACCAAGTCCCCACCCCACGTCCCAGCGAATATGTTGAAAAAATATGTCCATGTTTCGGCTTTGGCGGTGCGGGCTGCCTCCGCAAGAGGTCTGGTGTGGAACAGACGGATTTTTGCCCTGGTCAGTGGTCATGGAACCCCAGACCGCTTCCGGGTTCGTTGTTCCCGCCTGAGACACTATTGAAAATTATGGCAGACAGAGACGACCTGGACATAATACGAGTGGCGGCTTGGACCGCTACAGCTTGCCACGTTGCACGTTTTGGTGATTCAGGGGACCTCCCCGCTTTTAGAGATGGAGCAGGCAGACTGTGCTGTGCTTCTGACAGCGCATTCCTCCCGCTCTCATATCTCCCGCTGTGTTTCAGTGGTGCTTCCACGCGGCCAGAGAGAGGTCACACGTCCACTTGAGGTCAGACTTTAGCTAACAAACTCCCTCACTGGTGGTAAACACGCGACCCAACTGCCCCACCGGGATGATTATGGTGATAACTGTCTGGCACTATGTTAAGTGGATCGCGGTCAGTTCGGCGCAGTTGTTACACACGACGAAAACAGAGCAAAGTAACCGTCTGCTTATATTAAAACGTAAAATAAAGCCGAATTAACACCAGATGAACTTCCTCACAGGCCTTCGCCAACGGAAAACCTTTTGTTTTAACGAGAAATAAGCCAAATCCACCCCGTGACTAAGCACAGCATTCCGCCTTCATCCTCCCATCACATCAATGCATAAATACCTGCAAAATGCACACAGACCATCAGCTCGCGTCAAAATGTTCACAATCCTTCACATGCACTCAAAAATCAGCACACCATGAGCATCAGTCACTGCCTCGAAGTCACAGTAGACTAATCGGTCACACAGGGGCTGTTGGTGCCTCCGTCGGTGAGCGTGTCGTGTGTAGTGGTGGTGAGGAGGCGTATGTGGACATGGCAGCATGCGAGTGTGATTGTGAGAGAGAATGAGCGAGAGCTAGATAGATAGATAGATAGATGGATAGATATATAAATAGATACATATATATGTATTTATATATATATATATATATATATATATATATATATATATATATATATATATATATATATATATATATATGTGCATATATATATATATACATAAATATATATACACACATATATATATATATATATATATATATATATATATATATATGCATATATATGTATGCATATATATAAATATATATATATATATATATATATATATATATATATATATATATATATATATATATATATATATATATATATATATATATATATATATATATATATATATATATATATACATATAGAAAGAGAGAAGGATATATAGATAAATAAGGAGAGAGTGAGAGAGAGAGAGGGGGGAGGGAGGGACAGGGATTGAGGGAGGAACAGGTATGCATGAAGCACATGTATACATGTGTGTGCACGACGCACGTGTTTGTGAATGGGTTTATGTAGCTAGGTGCTGCCTCCGGCCGTGTATGGAACCGGTGTTATCAGGGTCCACGATTCCGTCATTGTTCGTAGTGACGGTTTTTTGTTCCTAATTTCTATTAATTATGTTATTTTGAGCCGTGCAACATGCTTCCAGACTTGCGGAATCGATATGTTGAGTGTGCAAGGTTTCAAGGCACTGCTTCAGTGAGTGTTTTTGGCTGACGGAAGTTGCGTTGATTTGTGTGGTTTGAACCTCGCATCTATGAATTGGGATGGGGTGCGTTACCTGAAACATTGCTCTTTTGATCATGCCGGGTGAATATTTGTTTGCAAGAAAAAATTTTCGTTCGTATGCCTGGGTTTTGGTCATCGGTACCCATATCCGAGACGCTTGGCTTTCAATATCAGGGCATGGAAAACCGATTTTTTTTTTGTCTGGGTAGGTAGTGCCGAAATTAATGGAAGGCGTCCATAATACTTCCATTCTTTCAGGAACACACCATCCAGTCGAAAACACTGGTGTTGTATATCTAGATATTAAGTCAAACCACCCGGATGATCAAAACCAAGGTAGGCAAAAAATCGAACTTTGTTTTTTTTTTGGCAAACAGCTATCCACCGGACATCATCAATCGAGCAAAGTTTCAGGCAACGCACCCCATGAGAAGTACATAAAGTAATGCTCAAACCCCACATGCAACGCAACAAATCGGAACGTCACAGATCTGACTTCAAATCCGCCATTACGCATGACACGGCGGAGAGGAAAAATGCCATCAGAAACTCTGACAAGGTCCGCGCTCAACCCGCACCCATGTCCTGCTGGGAATGAAACGTGTCACTGTTGTCTGGCGGGACTTCAAGGCAGATGCCATACGCGGAACACAGTCTACTTCTTCATTTGCCAGCGATGCTGCCCGTGAATTTGTTTAATGGGTTTAAGCGATGCTGCCCGTGAACGGGTTTAATGAGAGGCCAAAGACAAAACCGCTAACATCTCATTTGACAACACTTCAATAACACTCACGCAAGCCGCACTTTGGACCATAGCGCACTCAACATATCCAATCTGAAAATTTGCAAGGATGTTGCAGAGCTAAAATTAATCGAAGCAATACAAGTTAAGACCAACACAATCATCACGCACATTGACGGCATCTTGGATCCTGATGAAACCTGTTTGATACACTGCTACGGCAATCACATTTGCAGCGCATAATTACATCCGCGTGCACAAGCACGTGCGTCGTACATGCACCTGGATCTCACGCGCACGGGTTCCTCTCCATCTCCCCTCTCTTTTTCTCGTTATCTCTTTATCTCTCTCTCTCCCCCCCCCTCTCTCTCCCGGGCTTTCTCTCTCTCACTCTCGCTCTCTCTCTCTCTCTCTCTCTCTATCACTCTCTCCCTCCCGCTCTCTCCCTCCCGCTCTCTCTCGCACGCTCTCTCTTTCTCTCTCACCCTTTATCTCACTCTTCCTTTCTTCTCTCTCTCTCTCTTTCTCTTTCTCTCTCTCTCTCTCTCTCTCGCTCTCGCTCATTCTCTCTCACAATCACACTTGCATGCTGCCGCGTCCACATACGCCTCCTCACCACCACTACACACGACACGCTCACCGACGGAGGCATCAACAGCCCCTGTGTGACCGATTAGTCTACTGTGACTTCGAGGCAGTGACTGATGCTCATGGTATACTGAATATTGAACTGATATGAACGGGAAGTATTTGTATACATTTTGACGCGAGCTGAAAATGCATTGATTTATGCATTGATGTGATTGGAGAATGAAGGCGGAATACTGCGCTTAGTCACGGGGTGCATTTGGCTTATTTCTTGTTGAAAGGAAATGTATTCCGTTGCCGAAGGCCTGTTGGGAGGTTCATCGAGTGTTCATTCGGCTTTATTTTACGTTTTAACCCGCTCCGTCTTTCCTGTCAAATCCTCCCACCCCGTCTCGGGGGGGGGCGGTTGAAGACCCCCTCTAAAATCAAAACTAAGCATCACACGAACACGAAAGAGGTGGCATCGGAAAGCACTCGACGAGTAGGGTCCGGGTCCACCCACCAAAAAAAAATCCCAAAACGTAACGTCACCTAGGGGCTAGATTTTCACGACTTTTCACGACTTACGTATCTTTTTTACTCTGGGGAGTTTATTTTGGAGGATAAATGAAAATATTTTTACTTAGAATGAGAAATGGACAGCGAAATCGACCAGGGCTATAATTTTTTGCCCCCCCCAAATTTTTTTTCTTCTTTTATTTAAATTAAAAAAAAAATATAGTTTTCAAGTTTGCTTTAATTTTCATTTTCCACTGAGTAGAGCAGAGCGAGAAACGTTGTTGGAAGTCAATTGCCCTAATAAAAAATGTTTACTTTAGCCAGAATCCTGTGTTTGAACTGCAATATGGCAAATACGCAAAATTTACATGTAGTCAAAAACGAAAAAAATGAAAAATAAACTCGTACGTTTTGTTGCATCCGTAAAGATAAGGAAACGCTGAAAGTTTCATTAAAATATCTGCATCCGTTAAAGCGCGACAACTGGTTGAACTTTTTTGGAGGTGACCTCACTTGACCTTGACCAACTCGTTGACCCTAGATGACCTGGCCGATAAATTTGAATCAGCATGTCAAATTGATGTGAGAAAAGGTATGCCAAATTTGGGCGTGCTGCACCGCGCCGTCCGTCCGCTATGCGCGAAAAACCTGAGGGGGGGGCGGTTGAAGACCCCCGAGACGGGACGGGTTCATATAAGCAGAAGGTTATTTTGCTCTGTTTTCGTCGTGTGTAACTTATGCCCCGACCTGACTGCGATCCACTTAGCATAGTGCCGGACAGTAATGGGAAGGATTTGTGTACATTTTGACGTGGGATGGTGTTCTGTGTGTATGTATTTTGCAAGTATATATATATATATATATATATATATATATATATATATATATATTTATTTATGCAAGGTGAGAGTGAACGTAGATCGCTGTGTTTGTCACGAGGTACACTTGGCGTGCGTGGGTTTTGCTCACACAAAATGGCTACTGTTGACGAAGGCCCGTAGCCAAAATATATCCCGTATTAATTCGGCTATGGTGTTCTATTTTATGTTTCGATATAAACAACAAGTGACGTTACTCTGTCTTCTTGCCACTAATCATGTTCGGCGAGTCAGTGTCGTTCATCAGCCACACAGGATATTGCGCCGTCGAGAGACCAATCGCCGTTCGGCAGATATCCATCCGCTCTGAGTCGACAGCGATGATTCGGGGTGATGAACGTCCGCCAATGCTGAAGCCAACAGGATCGGCAGGTCAATGGCTACCTTCATCACAGCCATTCGATACCACTACCGCACTGACATTCGATCTTGGGATCGACATGAATAGATGGAGAGCGCTAAGTGCGTCAAATCCAGAGGATCGCAGAGTTCATGTTCTCGCTCTACTCTTTTCTGCTCTTCTTAGTTAGTACTTGAGAGAGCAAGAGAAAAGAGTGTGTGTGTGTCAGAGAGAGAGAGAGAGAGAGAGAGAGAGAGAGAGAGAGAGAGAGAGAGAGAGAGAGAGAGAGAGAGAGAGAGAGAGAGAGAGAGAGAGAGAGAGAGAGAGAGAGAGAGAGAGAGAGAGAGAGACAGACAGACAGAGACAGAGACAGAGACAGAGACAGAGACAGAGACAGAGACAGAGATAGAGACAGAGGTAGAGTCACACATGAAAGAGAGATTGAGAGAGAGAGAGAGGAACAAGCCTCCTGATAACACCATTAGCTCGAAGTTCAGCTATATACAAGCACGCACAAACTTGTGATTGCAAAATCGCAGACATCAACCTTGCTGCCGGGCGACATGCCGCCTGACACAGAGCGACACAAGTCTGCGCGTGTTCAGCCTTGCTGCCGGGCGACATGCCGTCTGACACAGAGCGAGAACAAGTCTGCGTGTTCAGCCTTGATGCCGGGCGGCATGCCACCTGACACAGAGCGAGAACAAGTCTGCGTGTTCAACCTTGCTGCCGGGCGGCATGCCACCTGACACAGAGCGAGAACAAGTCTGCGTGTTCAACCTTGCTGCCGGGCGGCATGCCACCTGACACAGAGCGAGAACCACTCCGTGCGTGCCGAGCCGATACTACCGGCGAACTTCGCCACGCTTCTCCGGTGTCATGCAGGTCAGACAGCAGCCGTTCGCCGAACCGAGAGCGCCCCTGCCGGCTCGTGATGTACACTTTGCCAGCCGCCGCAGTGACACCCGGGCCGAAAATGCCGGTCTCGCCATTAAATAAATCCCTGCGTGTGGAGTTAGTGGCCGCCCGGGCACTTGGCGGCGCCTAATAAATCAGCACCGGCTCTCTTTCCGCCCGAATGGCGTGGCACAGAGCAAAACGAGCGGCATCACGAGTGTGGAAAGCTGGCAAGGTCAGTTCTAACCTTCACACCTGCGACGTCCTGACAGGTCAATATTTTACTAGGACTCATCCAGAGGACATTGCTCCGATGTGCATAATTGTAAGCGCATATAGCGCCCTTCCAACACACACACACCCATACACTACATTTTTATATATATATATATATATATATATATATATATATATGTTATATATACATATATATTAATATATATACATATATTCATATATACATTAATAGATATAATATGTATATTAAAATAATATATATATATATATATATATATATATATTATATAATAATATATTATAAAATATGAAGTTCATATTTCAACATACATGTAGCACAACTTCGGTTCATTATTATGCGTCCCTATTCTTGCGGTTCAGAACATGTCACGCTCTACGATAGGTAGCGGTCGTCTTTCTTCTGTTTTGATCTATTTAAAGAGCCAATGTGAAGTAGTCGGTATCAATTATGAAAGGCATAGGCATACACTTTCGATTAGCATGGTGAACTTACGATATGACAATTTACAACACCACTTTAGATCATCTCATCTGATGGCCCGCTAAAGCCGCATCAAAAGCATTGGACTCACATAACTTTAGATGATCTGTCGGGATATTTCATCCCAAGACATACAAACGTGTTGCTAAATATTGTAGTGGCTATGCTCATCTAAAACCAAGAAGTTTATTAACCCACGAGTTTCGGGGCAAGGGCATTGGTATAGAAATTCCACACTTTTGATATGCATTACTTGTCGCTCCCTCACTTCCCGTCAAAATGTTCCGTTAAAATTATTAGGTCCAATATCGAAGTACATCCGAGGCAAAAAAAAAACACTGCATTCCTTTTCGGCACATGGAGGCTGCCATACTGCAATGCAATGTAAGCCATAAATGAGCATGCTTCACCCGCCC
Organism: Imbricaverruca yamaguchii; assembly: GCA_034440575.1. Classification (NCBI taxonomy): domain Eukaryota; kingdom Metazoa; phylum Arthropoda; class Thecostraca; family Neoverrucidae; genus Imbricaverruca; species Imbricaverruca yamaguchii. The sequence continues at coordinate 2,456,535 of JAOTOL010001660.1, forward strand.
TCCATTTCGACAATATCGGCAATCCCTTGCGTTATAGAGCTTTCGTCCTGGGACGCTCCCAGCCTATATCTCTCACTCGTGTTTCACTGGACGGTTTGATCCATGGATGAGTGGTGGTGAGGGTCGTGGTGAGGGTCTGGTGAGGGTCGTGGACCTTCCATCCATCCACCGGACACCATCATCGATGTTCTTTCAAGTTGGCAACACCCAATCTGCGAAATGGATATGGATAAGGGAAATATTCATGGGTAAGGGGTTTGCCACAGAAACATGACTTTGTGAGTGACGGCTAATTAATTAGAGCACGCCGGGATTGGATATCCGCACGGATATCCGTTCGGCCCGGATAGCGAAACGGACTGCATAGGGTTTGATGACGAGAAGTGGATGGCAATTAGATGGCGAATTGGCTCTCAAACTTGCGCCGTGGAAACAAAAATTGTACATATTAATTATATCTCCTTTCGGTTTTCCACCCCAACATTCCACGACAAAATGCTGGTATTATCTGGTATTGATGGCTTAAGACCATTGACTGAAAATGTGTGCCACTAGTCGGCGCCTACATTGCCATACTCATTCTTACGTTGGATGTCGGCAAAGGCCACCGTTAATTTCAAACATTTACATAAGTAGCTTGAGTCGGATTAATTACACTGTTCTAGCAATTTCAAACCTTCACAAAACTCGTATGCAATCCAGTTGACACTATTATCAATACGCAAGTGTACACCACCTAACGTCACATTCAGAAAGCCACGCAAATCCACACATAGCGTTATTCTTGCCTATACCGGTACCTACATGCCCTTTATGCATATATCGAGCATCCTAGTCCCACCCCACGCTTGAAGTGATCCAAATAGAACTGTTAGCTCGCGATCCAACAACATAACCCAGCCAACAATACTCGGTATGCATAGTAATTATTGTTGTTCGGGAAAACAATACTATTGCCATTCTTGGCCCTCTTAAATTAACTGATGAAATACTGGTAACAAACCGAAGCGTGATTTAAATTTGCACACATAGGGCTAGCGGACATTAATGCGCATTAAAGAAGCAACTGCAGACACCCGCAAAGGATAACCCTATGGAATGGCTCACCTTTGCATACAATTACCCGAACTAGCATTGCATGGAGGCCAAGTTCCGACGCTCATCACCAATGCAACATGCCGCATAATTATAGCTACATCAATGCGTTCCGACTTGTCGGGTCCCGTCACGTACCGCCAACTGTCGGCGGAAGTCCGCGCCCGTCGGCCGGCGTCGACGACGACGGTCGACGGGCTCGACGGGAAGTGTACTGTCGTACGTCACCCGGCACGTCATGGCTGAGTCGGCTCAGACGCGGAGACCGACCGACACGTGGTGAGCCGCCGCCATGCAGCGTGTCACTGTGCTTCCGCCGTGTATTATGTAGCCTCTGTGCAGGGAGGGCGGGGCTGGTCGCAAGACGTCGACCGCGGCACTCCCCCCGAAGTGCGGAGTGATAGGTGGTAGCGCCGCACGGCCGACGGTCGGTGCGGTCGTACGGTAGGACGTGCATAAGGTGCGGTCCCCTCCTCGCCGGGGTGTGAGAGTGGAGCGCCCCCTGCTGACCGCTGGTCAGGTCAGGTCAGGTCAGGTCAGGACAGCCGAGCGGAGCGGACGTGAAATGTGGACGGTCGACTGACAGTGCTGAGAGGACTTTGAGGCACGAATTGTTGAACGAGCTGTCGAGCCACGAACTGTTGAAAGACACGAAACGGCGGCCATTGCATTTGCGAACAAACTGCTGCGGGGTGAGATCAAGCTTAGACTATCACAGCCAAGGGAACAAAACTCCCCTGCAGTATGTCATCATTAGTAATTACACATGCACGAGACATATAAGCTCATATTTAAATGCATCCTAGTGATGTGACATGCTTGTGTAGAATGTACAAAAGTAGTAAAGGCTACATCAGGAATATTGACGGCAGCTTAGGCAAGATGATTTTTGTGTGAAAAGTATTCAAGTGAAGAGAAAACAAAAATGTATTGGTATACTACATTGTTTATTATGTGCTTCATGTTGGCCAAGATAGATGAAACAGCACAACCTGGTATGGCGATGGCAGTCTTCGGTTTAAAAACAATTGTGATAGGCACATTTTTACGCTAGCCAAATTCATCTATGACAAGCTGAATGCCATTGAAAAGTGGGTAAACGTGGGTGATAAACATCATATGCATGCTTCATGAAAAACTAGAGTAAATACACCGAAGGAACATACCAAGCCACTATATTTTCCTTAGACCACGTTGTCTGCAGGGGCTGTGAGGCATACTGGAAGGGACTGTGAAATGCTCTACAGGGAGGGAGCTGTAAGGCACAAAAGGAAGCAAGAGTACAAGGGACACACGAGTACAAGAGACCTTGAGCAAGAGTACAGGCGCCTGTAGGAGTGACCAGAACTGTATATTTTCGTCAGGTGCATACCTATGCTCCCCAATATTTGAAGCGTGGGCTTTATTCTCAGTGATTGTGCTGATAACATAGCCCCGGTGATTGCACTGAGAAAAGACCAATACACCCATAATGAACCCCTCTTAAATATGTAAGTCAGCGAAATAAGTATCTGAAAGTCAGATTCCTTCCCCTCAATACCGCCGGACCATTGAGTAGCCCAGTCGTCCTCGCTTTCTTTCCGGTACATACATCCTGTTCCGATGTAATATCGCACCACCTTAATGCCGGCCGTTAGTAAGAGTTCGACACCACGAAATTCACGGAACCCTCAGAAATAGATACAGAAGGTAGCTCCCCACCTACCCACAAAATAGTTAATGGTATTGTCAAATAGGTTTCGCCATCCAGGACATAAAGAAATGTCGTATGAATATATCCAATTAACCTTACACCGCAGTAAAGTGAAGCATATCTGACGTTAAAAAAACTTGCTCATGTCATTTATAGGTGGTTCGGAAGGACGAATAAGTAGTTTCAATACGTCTTGTGAACGGGCCTATTTAAAGTTTCGTCGATTTCGTGAGCTGTCCGCTTACGGCCGTCGAAGGATTTAACGTTCCTCGAAACGTCCATCTGTCTTGAAGTAGCGGTTTTAATGGAGCAATTCGTTTTTAGTGCATGCGCCCTGTGATGTCGGATGCAATCTCGGATCCCCCTGGTCTGGATTGAGAGCACAGCTTCGAGGGAGAGCTGCTGGGCATGACCGCTGGTGCATGTCATTGCAGGGCATTCCATGGCATCACTGACGAAGGCAGACACCCACCATCATGTTATGGTCAGGGAGCATAAACACATTGTGGGTTTGAGCATGGAGTCACCAGCACATGCTTATTAATTAGTTACCGAGTACGTTGCTAAATGGTGTGCGTGATGTAATCTAGTTTTTAATTCCACAGGACACTAATATTACCGTGATGTCACATTTGTACGTGCAAATTCACTGGATTTTCGAGCCGACATTTCATGAGGATTGTGAAAGGGAATCACCACGATAGTAAGTCGCTGTAAGCACACCTAGTGGTATACGTCAATGTGAATATATTTCCAAAATGGTTCAACAGCACTGCTGAATACGGCGTCACGATTGCCCTGGGCCAAAGCAAGCGGGTGCCATTGACTGATCGCTCGTTCACAGAAACAATACAACCAAGATATTGAAACCCACTTGTCAACGAGACAAGCAATAGTATTGTTTTCAGTGAAAGCCCCCCGACGCCCAGCAAATTATATCGACAGGGGGCAGCACCTACTACAATATGGATGGACCGTTGCACATGGCCAATCCCACCAGTACTATTCTCACCACAGCACACATTCGACCCCTGATAATAATCCTGGTCATGTCGCTGATCATAGCTGCGCCAGCTGCTTCCCTGGCCATTACAGCATCTCGTAAATGTCGGACAACGCTGTAGTACAATACAACATTTCGTAAATGTTAATCGATGCTGTAGTACGAGCCGAGTCGTAAAGGCAATCGTGACTTGAATGTTGGTCGACACTGTATGACGATCCTGGTCGTGAAGGAAATCGTGACGTGTCACTATCGCGACGTAGGGTGACTTGACATGACCGAGTCGTGAGTGTAATTGTAACAGGTCAATACAGTACTCTACCGCTCATTCTAGCTCGCGATAGTTATTGGTTATTGGTTATCGGTTGTTTTTATTGGTTGGTGTCACAGGTGATGAGCATGAACTTGAGAGTAACAATGCTATTTGAATCATCTCCAATTATAAGTGGTGAACGGAATACGGTGGTATTCAACGTGCCGGGAGCCATGCTACGTGTAAGTTGTACTTAATTCATACCTGGTCCATCTTATAGTCTGTGGTAATGAATTCAATGAATGGCTAATCAGCATCTGATTCCATTCAATTACTCCATTATTCCATTGCTCCGTACGAGTAAATTGCGGATCCCGAATAACGCATTGGCAAGTTCTAAGCTTCTTTTATATATGCCATATATCTTTTGAGATACGGATGTTAGGTCATTTCTTAAAGAAACAAAAAATCGCCTAGATTTTCTTACTGTGAGGAAGTATATGTTATTCACACCATGAATCCATCATGAATCCGGAACTTTTTTATAGTCAGCTAGAAAGACAGACTTTTCTAAGTCTTCTCAATTTCTTTTGGATAGTTAAATTGTACCTTCTTTCCTCCCCCATTCCGCTGTAATTAAAAGATATGATGGATCAGCCACTAACATGGGCCTGTTCTGTAGACTTTGGGACAAGTGGCAACAAGCATGTATGAGATTTGTGCATGCGTCAAAAATTTTTAGCATCAACATTTAGATCAAAGAAAGGAATGGTAATTATAGTATCTAAATCAGTTAAGAGTTCTTGGAGTCCGATACGAGGATACGTGAATGATTTGGTAAGTTGGCTAGTTGAGCCGAAGAGGGTGTCGAAAGGGAGGATCTAAAAACAGACACTGGGAGAGTCTAAAAACAGAGGCGTGCGATTTGAACTTTCGTGACCTTGGGTTAGGTCAAAGATCACAAAATCGTTGAAAACAAGTTTTTGGCTTACAGATATGGCCGATCTCAGTAACTGCTGACTCAAAGGTCTCTAAGGTCAAAGGCCAGGTCAAAGGTCACCAAATCGTCGAAAGACAATATATTTGGCTTGTAGACATGGCCGACCGTTTGGTCAAGGTGTCATAAAGATCGAGCCACGGGTTGCCGAGATCCGCCATGTCTGAAAGCCAAAAAATCTGTTCTTCGACGATTTGGTGACCTTTGTGCTGACCCAAGGTCACGAAAGTCCAAACCGCACGCCTCTGGGACACGGTGGACCGTTTGGTGAGGGTTTCATGAAGATCGAGTCAGCGATTGCCGAGATCGGCCATGTCTGCGAGAAGGTGTCTGTCGAACGGTGTATGTGAGGTGGTGTCTGTTTTTGCACCTTCTCGGTGTCGAATGCAGCGGTAATTAAACGGTCCGTAAGGGTGAACCGTTGATTGGCTGCCGCCATGGAAGGGTGGTCGCTGTCGCATGTTAATAGCTCATCGGAAATTCCAACGTGTCATCTGATAAGCGTTCCGTTGGTCCGGCTGACAATGAGCCCCCACCTTCCAGATCAGGCCGCTTGGGTGCTAGCGGCCCAACGCGTTTGGGAGGGATGAAATAGGTACCCTCAGATGGTTGGAAAATGAACCATTTGATTACATTTCGAAAATAACAGCAAGAAAACGCCGAGGAGTTAAAAACACTCTGGGACGCAAAAATGTTGTGCAAAATGTATTCATCAAGGCCCCGATTTGTTTTTCTGCTTTTGTTGGCATTTTTGCTGGAGGGCCTCAGCTTGGTGGAGGGCCTCAGCTCATGTTCGCTAGTTTGTGCCTCAGCTTGATGGTTGAGAGCCTACATGATCCCAATGCCCGTTTCCGCCCTGAATTCTTTCATAACTCCAAGTTATCTGACCGAGACGGTCACAGAACGTACTCCGCTGGCATCAGGTCTACTTTAAACTATTTTGTCACCGTGATATGGACGGGGGCATCACGGCGAGCACACGGCACCCAATACCTGAACCCGGCGCACGTGCCACACTGGTCGGCCCTACACGGCACCCAATACCTGAACCCGGCGCACGTGCCACACCGGTCGGTCCTACACGGCGTTTAATACCTGAACCCGGCGCACGTGCCACACCGGTCGGTCCTACACGGCACCCAATACCTGGACCCGGCGCACGTGCCACACCGGTCGGTCCTACACGGCACCCAATACCTGAACCCGGCGCACGTGCTACACCGGTCGGTCCTACACGGCACCCAATACCTGAACCCGGCGCACGTGCCACACCGGTCGGTCCTACACGGCACCCAATACCTGAACCCGGCGCACGTGCCACTGTGGCCGGCCCTACACGGCACCCAATACCTGACCCCGGCGCACGTGCCACACTGGTCGGTCCTATACGGCACCTAATACCTGAACCCGGCGCACCTGCTACATCGATCGGTCCTACACGGCACCCAATACCTGAACTCGGCGCACGTGCCACACCGGTCGGTCCTACACAGCACCTAATACCTAAACCCGGCGCACGTGCCACACCGGTCGGTCCTACACGGCACCCAATACCTGGACCCGGCGCACGTGCCACACCGGTGGGTCCTACACGGCACCCAATACCTGGACCCGGCGCACGTGCCACACCGGTCGGTCCTACACGGCATCCAATACCTGAACCCGGCGTACGTGCCACACCGGTCGGTCGTACACGGCACCCAATACCTGGACCCGGCGCACGTGCCACACCGGTCGGTCCTACACGGCACCCAATACCTGAACTCGGCGCACGTACCACACCGGTCGGTCCTACACGGCACCTAATACCTAAACCCGGCGCACGTGCCACACCGGTCGGTCCTACACGGCACCCAATACCTGGACCCGGCGCACGTGCCACACCGGTGGGTCCTACACGGCACCCAATACCTGGACCCGGCGCACGTGCCACACCGGTCGGTCCTACACGGCATCCAATACCTGAACCCGGCGCACGTGCCACACCGGTCACACAGTGCACACAGTGCACATTCCCTGAACCCATCGCAAGTGTCCACATCGATTAGCCGTGGATTTTGCATCAAATTCCAAGGAATGCACACGCTCGTACTTTATTAGTTGCGGCACCGGACAGTGGTGTGCATTAAAAGTTACACGAAAGAGTGCATTACATCGATCCAGTGCAACTTAATTTGACATCTCAGAAATTCATTTCAACCATCTGCTGTACCCCTTTGGCGTGGTTTTATTGATTCGCTGGATGACATATGATAAGCATCAGTCCTAGTGTATGTGTGTGTCTCTGTTCGACGGAATCTACTTATTCGTTCTATACACCGATTTTTGCTGTTACAATGTTTTATGGTTATATCTATGGGCGACTTTAAACAAATATGTACGAAGTTTGTTTTCAATTTCTAGTACGTATTCTTGAAATACTGAGTATCATGAATCACGATATCAAACTCCCTGTCTTCGTTGCTGCCACGTATTTTGTATGCATAAATCTAAGTCAGAACAAGTTGCGAGTGTGCATTACACTCATCTTTCTGGCAGGATAGAGTAACGCCAGGCTTTCTCGCATTCCCAACATCTTTCCATTCGTCCTCAATGATCACCAAAATATACATTGATAGCATAAAATATTCGTGCAACACATGATAAATACCAATGTGCAAAACAAAATAGAATGTTTTGTAAAGTTTCAATCATTAAAAAATGATGGAGAGTATTGTGGTGCTCACGAAGCGCTCACAAGATGTTGCGTGATGCGTGCAGTTAATGCATAGAGAAGTCCGTGCATGCAGTTGTACTCGCGATTTAAATTAAAGCTGAGACGGTTGCCAGCATATAAAAGTCTACCTCCTAGTGTAAGTTCTGCTTCCCCGTTCCCTGACATGAGGAGTACAAACGCAAAAATGCTTGTGTGAAAGAAAGAAATGCAAGTCGACTCCGGTGATCGGTTCTGAATGTGCAGCTAGATTATGCAATCGGACGGGAGCCTACTGCTTCCCAAATGTATCGACAAATCGAGGCAAACATCCCAGAGAAGAATTACTCCCAGCAACATGCAGAATATCTCTACCTTCTTTATTGTCATTGCTGATGTCTTGCGCTTGTTCACACGAAGGCAGCAGAGTCAAAAATTAAATCGCACAGTGATCCTTATCGAACAGTTCCGCTGCGTGGAAGCAACGACCTCACGTCCCACAACCAGTGGAAACAACGGTCTCACGTGCCACAGGCGGTGCAAACAACGACCTCACGGTCCACATGCGACTGCCACAAAACGGAGAAGCGAAAGAACTTCCCGTCATGCTGACGAGCCCAGTCTGTTTCAGTGGGCGCATCGGCAACCATAGTGGCATCAGCATTTCAGAGCCAGCGTTCTGAAATGTGAAAATGCGGACATGCCGTGCTGTATCTAGTCTAAGGGTCGTCATAAGATACCGTACTAGTTTCAAGGTCGTCGTAAGTTACTGTATCTAGTTTGAGGATTGTCGTAAGATACTGTATCTAGTCTGAGGGTCATCATAAGATACCGCGTCGAGTTTGAGGGTCGTCGTAAGATACTATATCCAGTCTGCTGTGCTGTATCTAGTCTGTTTGAAGGTCGTCGTCAGTCACTATATCTAGTTCGCCGCGCCGCATCAAGTCCGCCGTGCTGAATCTAGTCTGCTCCTCTGCATCCAGTCTGCTGCGGCGTATCTAGTCTGCCTGACGCCTGACGATCGCCGTAAGCTGACTCTGACCGCAGTCGAAAACTGGGCGCAATGATCCGCGGTGGTTCGCAACGCGGGCAGTCACTTGTCAAAAGTCGCGACGGTCGTGTCGGCCCGTCGGCCAGTCCGGACACTGCCAGCTGGGCGTCGACGCCGCTGCCGAGCGCAAGTGGTGGCCCGGCTCGGTGGCTGGACAGACTGCCATTGGTAGTCATGTGCAGCAGCAGGTGTCAGACGCTGATGTCTGCCCCGAGTCGTCAGTGACAGGTGTCAGACATTGGTGTCCACCCGAGTCGTCAGCGACACGTGTCCGACACTGGTGTTCACTCGAGTCACCAGTGACACGTGACAGACACTGGTGTCCACCCGAGTCGTCAGTGACAAGTGTCAGACACTGATGTCCACCCCGAGTCGCCAGTGACACGTGTCAGACACTGATGTCCACCCCGAGTCGCCAGTGACACGTGTCAGACACTGATGTCTACCCCGAGTCGCCAATGACACGTGTCAGACACTGATGTCTACCCCGAGTCGCCAGTGACACGTGTCAGACACTGGTGTCAACCCGAGTCGCCAGTGACACGTGTCAGACACTGGTGTCCACCCCGAGTCGCCAGCGATAGGTGTCAGATACTTGCTGTAATCGCAAGCAGTTAAACGTACCTTCAGCATCCAGTTTGGTTCAGTTCAATTGACAAGGACCGGGAATTTACAATTGTCGGTGTTACCTTCCCTGTTCGTTCAGGATTTCGAAGGCGCATCGACTGCACTGGCCACATGCACTGCCCCGCTCTTTCCAAAAGGGTTCGTGGATTCCGACTATATTGAGTAGTACGGTCGTTTCATACAGCTCAGAGGAGAAACATTCTGGTATTAGAAATTCATCCAATGCGCCACTAGTGATGCCTACACGACTTTCGACAATATTTCAGCGAGCATTAATTGTGCCAATCAACTAAGCATCTGCACAGAGCGCTACCCATGTCCAGTGCCACTGCCGGGGAGCCGCCGCCGCAGCAGCACGTACACTAGAGCGCTACCCATGTCGCATCCAACTGCTGGGGAGCCGCCGCCGCAGCAGCACGTACACTAGAGCGCTACCCATGTCCCATCCAACTGCTGGGGAGCGCCGCTTCGGCACATCCACGCAGCTGGGTAGCCGCGGCAGCACCAGCCGGCGGCAGTCGGCCGCGCCGGCACTCACCCTGATCGGCGAGGGTCCCGACGACCAGCAGCGCGATCAGCAACAGCGGCAGCACGTTGGGCAGGAGCGACGTCCACCGGAAGGCCATGGTGCCGGCGCTGCTGCACTGCGGCACGCGACACGTCCCACCACTCTCCGACACGTCCGCCACGTCCGCCACGTCCGCCACGTCCGCCACGTCCGCCACGTCCGACACGTCCGCCACGTCCGCCACGTCCGCCACGTCCGACTCGCGTCCGGCCGCACACTCGCCCGCGCCGCCGCCTGCACCGGCCGACCGCTACTGAGGCGGCCGCCGCCGCCGTCGACGCCGACGCGCGCCGCGCCGCCGGGGGCGCGTGCATCGATCGCCGCCGCGCCCGGCCCCTCCGGCTGGAAGGGGTGCTTGCCGGCGCAGGTAAACGAATCGCAGTCAATTATCCGACAGTCTTCCAGGGGCGACCGTAAATAGGATTAGGTTGGTTATTACGGCGTTATGCGATTGGGCAATTTCCCACGGGGCTCGGCGGAGATGTGGCGGGCGGCTGGCAGCACGCGCAGACGGACGACTCTCCGTCGTGGAGGAGACTCTGCATCGTCCGTCTCAACTGGCGGCCACACAAACGGCACACCGCCCGCGCCGGCGACGGAGAATCGCACAACGGTCGTGCCTGTCGAGTGAGGCCCGATCGAGATGCGACCGCCATGGTGGGCTGCGACACAGACGAAGTGTCCGCCGACAAACCGGCCAGACGAGAACAAATCACACTTCCAGTCGCAACATTCGCGATGGAGACTAGATTCACTAACGATGCCAACTGACGTCGCAGGTCGGAAAGACATTGCCTGAGATCAGACATGACCTCATGGCCCGTAGATTCGTCCACTGCAAAAAAAGAGAAATATATTCGTGTTTTAAAAGGCACGTGCAACTTTTACACGCTGCAGCCTACGACCGGAGCCCCGTCCAACGTGCTTAAAATGCGCATTTTCCTCGTTGTCTACATTTAAGCACGTCATTCGCTACCTCCGCAGCGGGTTTAGCGTGGCTTCCAGAAGTAGGCCGCAGAGTGTTAAAATTGCACACAATTTTAAACCGCGGACACTTCCTTGTCCTGAAATGCTAGCCGCATGAGTGTATTATTTTTATCATATTTCCGAAATGCTACTCCAGCGATATTCCCCTTTCGGAGGCAACACTCAGCACAGAGAGTGTAGCACCAAGACAATCACAAACACGCTGCCAATCGCAGTGTGCGGTTTCACGCGCGGGTGCCACACGGTTACGCAGCGTGTAATCTGCGTGTTGCCATCGTTCGCTGGGTCAGGTGACACACATTTACACTGCGTGTTACCAGTGCTGTTTTGGCCAGGTGGCACACGGTAACACAGTGTTTAATCTGCGTGCTTCCAGTGCTTTTTCACCCAAGTGGCACACGGTAGCACAGCGTGCAATCTGCGTGTTACCAGTGCTCTTTTTGCCAGGTTATCTGATCTGATTACCCGACATAGATCCATACGCTCGTTCGAGAATGACACGCAGTGAGCAACAAGAAATGGTAGTTTCCTTTATAATTGGATAGAAAATGAATCAAACATGTTAGGTTCTGGTTATCTCATTATCCCGCTCTTGTCCCAGGTGAACGTGATCGCATGGCCTCGAGCAGTGGGGGATGCTCGGTTCAGGCCACCCAGGGAACAAAGAACAGTGAACAACTAGTCATTAAGATAAGCTACTGTAAGTAGAGGAATAGCTTGTTGTTTTCTCCTGTCTGTGCCGGCAGAATAAGTGATGTTGAGGAGCCTCGTTTGTTTCGTATCAGATTTGCATTCAGACTATTTGAATTAAGATGGCATGCTCTATGTTTTGCACTGGGATGGTATGTTCTCGAAATATAAAGACATTATAAGCGATAACGTAAGCAGACCCGACTAACGTTAGCTGTTTAAATGTGAAGTTTCTTTTTCTCGAAGTAGGAAACATTTTTTACTTTCCGCCAAACCCCAACTAGTCCTTCTGGATGCGCCCCATGAATAGTAGCATAGAACATATACATTTTCAAGCATATTTCACCGGCGACATAAGCTAGAAAGGCATGGAGAACCAGGCAATTTGTGCTACAAACGACATATCCCATGTAGAACTAAGCTGGTGGAAAACTGTTGACCAGCATCAAAGCTTGTGGCATTTCAAGTTTCCACAGGGGCAGTTTTGACAACTACAACATGACAACTGCAGGTTCAAACAAAAATTACTGAAGAAAAGTTCTTGCGGGGCTCGAAATGGATGCAATTTAGAATAATCACTTTACAATATTTCTATTCACAGCTTTTTGCGAAGCTATGCTGGAAATACTGACACCTATTTCGTGTGGTGCTCGTGCCTGTGTGCATATCAAGAACGCTGAAGGCGCCTTCCACGATGTTTACGCAAGGTTCCTCAAATTTAGTGATATCGTCATCTTCAATGACTTCAATGGCGATTAGCTAAGCTTGGCAAAGTGCAGGCTGACTTCGAGCTCCGGACCATATTTGCGGATAAGTAAGTACTTGGTACACTGTTCTTGAGAAGTAGTTTCAATTGTTCCGATATGGGCACATACGCATCACGGTTCAGCCCCTCGGAAATTTAGATTCATGACACATAAAACCTAGTTCAACATGACAATACTTATTGAGCTTGTACAACACCAGTTTAGTTTTGAAACCTCAATGGGTTGCACACCTTCATTTCACTCACCCACCACTGGCCAAGGTGACAAAATGCCGCACACAGGTGAGGGCTAAGATCTCGGAATCTATTCAGTCCATTTCAAAGATGAATCGCGCAACGATTTCTACTGGTCTAATCTTCACTTTTAGAAGGCCAAAGTTTAAAAAAATTACTACTGCGTGTGAATCATTGCGCTACTGCGTTTCATTTATTATACGTGTTTGTCCTTAATTCACTCCTTCCCCTTCTTGATTCGCCATTAGCAAAGTGCTACTTCTCTCATCGCGCAATTGCTTTCAGTGGTTTCGGTAGGGAATGTCCTGAATATCTCGCGTCACCTCTTGGATCCACTACCGGATCAGTTTCCTGGCCCCACCACTGCCGGCGATGCACTGTTACCGTTTTATCCGAATGCACTGCACCCTCACAACACTCCATTGTCGATGTAAGTGATAGTGCTTGAAAGGAGCCGGCCGGTTGATGCCATTTGTTCCACCCCTGGCTTCGCCCCTGAGATGATGAGGCTCAGAATAAACATATCCACAGATAAGCAAGTTAGTCTGACCAGCAAAATTCCGTATAATCAGTGGTTAGTTAATGTTTTCGAAGTCCTCGCGCTTCGTCGCTGTGACTTCAATTTCCATAAAGTGGGTGGTATTCGGCGTGTTGTGAGGTACTCTAGGAGACTTGTCAGAAATCAAATCAATTTGCAAGGTCAAAGGTCGTTGCTACAGTAGCTTTTCTTACTTGCTACAGTACTCATTTCTTCGATCGCCTCGCGTTTCTTCACTTTCTTCCAAAGCTACCGAAATTTGCCATCAAACGATACCTCGTGGTCAGCCCTCAAGTAACATTTCAAACCAGGATATCTCAAGGTCAAAGGTTAGTTTGGGCACTTCGAATTCCTCGCGTTTCGTCGCTATGTCTTCAATTTGCATAAAGTGGATGCCATTTGACGTGAATTGCCGTACGGCATCAGAAAGTTTAACAATCGAAAGAATTTCCGGGGTGTCGAAGGTACGGTGTGTGTGGAGTGTTTGAGTGTAATATATTATAATAGGAAGAATGAATATATTTTTGTTCGCAGCCGTTGTCTTGGCTGGCATTAACCCGCACCGTCTCTCCGGTCAGATCCTCACACCCCGTGACTCGGAGGGGGGAGGATAGTAACCCCTTATAAAATCCAAAGAAAGCGTCGCACGGAAATGAATGAGGTGTCATCGGAAAGCGCTCGACGAGTAGTGTACGGGTCCACCTCCCAAAGTAATTTCCCCTAGAAAGTGACGTCACCAGGGGGCTAGATTTTCACGACATTTCACGACTTACATTATGTTTTTGGCTCTGGGAAGTTCATTTTGAGGATATTTCATTTTGAGGATAAAAATTATTTGGAATCAGAAAAGGACAGCGAAATCGACCAGGGCCGGGCATAACATTTTTTCGGCCCCGAAAAATTAAATGTTATACTTTTGATATTTCAAAATTTTGAGCTTTCACGTTTTCTTTAATTTTCCTTTTCTAATGGGTAGAGCAGACCGAGAAACTTTGTGGGAAGTCAACTTTCCCTCATAAAAAAATGCTTACTTTAGCCAGAATATTATATTTGAACTGCAATTGGCGATCATACAAAACTTATGTGGCCAAAAACGGGGGAAAATAAAAAAATTCCACTCGTACGTTTTGTTGCATCCCCAAAGATAAGCAAAAGCCGAAAGTTGCATTAAAATATATTTATCCGTTAAAGCGTGACGACTGGTTGAACTTTTTTGGAGGTGACCTCGCTTGACCTTGATTAACTCGTTGACCCTAGACGACCTGACTTCCAAAATTTTGAAATAACATTTTAAATTGATGTGGGATGACGTATGCCAAATTTTGGCGCGCTGCCTCACTCAATTCGTACATTATCCGCGAAAAACCTGAGGGGCGGTTGAAGACCCACCACCCGAGACGGGACGGGTTAATATACTAATTGACAAGCAACTCCCCCAAGAAATTCGTCAGAATGTCCTCGGACGGCGCTCTTATTGCTGGATTCTGATTTACACTGCCACACATATCAAATATAGAGCCATGTGCTGAAGTCGCCCGCTTTTTATGGTGCAACGGAAGTTGCCAAGTTTGCAAGGGAAGCCACGCGTAAATGCGCACAATTTTCTAACCAGCCTGGGACCAGAGCCGCGAGAGAGCAATGCTGTAGTACACCGCAATGCTGCATCAGGGATGAACCCAATAATTTGTATGGCGTCACTTGTCTGGAGGGGCGTCATTTCTGTGAAGGGGTGCCGCTGCTAAAGTACCTAAAGCCTTTAGCAAACAAATCGAGAGGGTGAACTCGGTCCTTCCAGAAGGCGCCTTATTTTCCAAGGAGGCGTTTTTTCCTCCGAGTGGCGCTTCTGGTTGAAGAATTCGAGGGGCACTCCTCGAAACTTCTCGAAAGGCGTCTTTTCCCAGCCGAGGATCCCACCTTACATGTGGGGGGGGGGGGGTAGCACATGCCCCAGTGCCACCCCTCTATCCGTCCTTGGTTGTTATTGTATCGAAATGTGTCCCCATAAAACAGGAAAACATGTGAAAGGTTAGTTCATGTCCATATTAACTGCACAAAACCATAGTTTAAAATTTTATATTTTTTTTTTGGGGAGTATTAAAAATTTTAAAAAAAAAAGATTTGAAAAAGCTTATTCTAGGCAATGACAAGCAGTGACCCCACCAAATTTTGAAAAAATTTTTTCCAAAAATCTGATTTAACAACAGTATATCTTAAAATCAGTCCTCGAAAATGAAGTGGCTGGAATCCGGGGGATTTTTTGTTTGGGGTAGGGATGGAGGCGAGGCTGAGCTCTCTATCCTGCCAAAACTTCCCGCGTCTCTGCCCCCCCCACACACACAATTTCAAAACCGTGGCTACACCTAGGTGTGTATTAGTGTTTGTGTGTTGTTGGTTCTTTTTTCCGGCGCATCAGCTGCTTCGGCTGTACCGTGCCCACTCAGCTCTGTGTAGGGTACGATGGCGGCATGGCTGGAAACCTGAATCAAACATTCAAGGTGTTCCGCACTATGGAGGCTCAAATCGCTCCCACGAGTATCATAAGCGTGGCGTGATTTAATGGCTATGAAGTACACCGAATTACGCGAAGTACTCAGTCACAACAGGAAAGCCCAACACTTTCAGAATTATCACTGCCAAATCGCGCTGGCAGAAGGCAGTAAGAACGCTGAATGAAGCATGTCTCTTTTCGGATGTCAACAATCGACATTGGATTGTGGTGTCTTCTCCAAATATCAGACAACTATGAGATGTTCATGGCCAGTGGGTATCGGAGTCCCCATGTCGTGATTGAAGGTTATCATTAGCATTTGCTTTTAGGTACATTTTGGCGTCACTATCACAATCCGTACGGCAAAGCAGGACGGGCCAGAAAAGTGCATATACTGACATATCCATGTGGAGTATTGCTTTCAGCCGACCACGCAAGCAGGATTGACGGCTATATCTTTTTTTTCGACCGCTGTTTTGTAAGATACATAAAATGCAGCGAAAATAACCTGTCCAAAAAAAACAATACGTGTTGCTTGCTCCCGTGCATAATACGCGTGTTTTAGTGCCACATCCGATGCGAAGCCTTTCAGCCCCGTTTAAATCCTAGCCACTTGAACACCACCGATTATTCATCTCATTTTCATCTCTCCATCACCATTTTCGTGCGGTCATTCCTGCTTAGTGGACCTTGCCAGCTTGTCTCTATCACAGCAGCACTGTTCTGGTGGTCATGCTGCTCCACACAGCCACACTAGCCAGGCCCAGCTGGGGCCGCTGGCCTTCAGCACGTAAGTCACGGGACGACGGCTTCTGTCGGAAGGCGTCATGATTAACGACTGACATGTCCCCCTCCCACACCTGAACGTTCCGGATCAAACAACGCTGCAGTGGACCTTGCCAGCTTGTCTCTATCACAGCAGCACTGTTCTGGTGGTCATGCTGCTCACACTGTCCACACAGCGGGCACAAGCCAACCCCAGCTGCGGCCGCTGGCCTTCAGCACGCAAGTCACCGACGTGGGGGGGGGGAGGGAGCGTGACGACGGCTTCTGTCGGAAGCGCCTCATGATTAACGACTGACACGTCCCCTCCCCCACACCTGAACGTTCCGGATCAAACAGTGCGGCATGAAACATGGCCCGGTGACGACCAGCCAGACCGGTGCCGACCCCGTCAGAAGCTCACGCTCGTGGTGGGTATGTGAACGCCAGCTACCGCGACGATGAGTCACTGGCCGAAGCCGAGTAAACGTGCGGCCGAACTGCACGCCCCCCCCCCCCCACTAACGCCGTACCACGCTGCTGCGCGTCATAAGCCGAGTGGCGGTGAATTATTCGGAACGGTGAGTGGAAACGCACACCAGGCAGCCAGCTCGTTGAATCGAGGAAATTGGGACAGGGTCGTTTTGCGACGACGCGTAATGCTGAAAGAGGAACACGCAAGCTCACGCTCAGTCGCCCCTCTTGCCATGTTCCCAACGTAATTGCACACCTACACAGATGATCCTAGCAGGCAGCTGCTCAGTGTCTCGCAGAGTCGCCGAACTAATCTGGCTGCCGATGCGATGACGTCGCATAGATGTTGGCTTCACCATCGCTACCGCCAACTGTTCACACAGATCATCGTCTGTGTACACTGTCCACAGCGGCGGGGAGTGAGCATCTGCTCTTCTTTTCGTGTGGGTACAGAGCGCGATGACGGGGAAATATGGAGAGAGAAGGAAGCACCTAGACACAACGTACCCACTATCTCTGCTGCTCTTTCTTCGTCTCAACCATTGTCCTCTTCCTTCCCCATCCAACCTTCCTGCCTGCCTGCCTGCCTGCCTGCCCGCCTCCCTTCCTCCGTCCCTCCTCCCTCGTCTCTCGCTCTATCTCTCACTCTCTCTCACTCTTTCTCACTCTTTCTCTCTCTCTCTCTCTCTCTCTCTCTCTCTCTCTCTCTCTCTCTTATCTCTCTCTCTCTCTCTCTCTCTTTCGAATTCGATGTTGACGTCGAATATACATGGGACCATGGTGGTGAAGTCGACGACCATGGTGGCGATGTCAATAACAATTGTTCGCGAAGTCGATGACCATGGTGGTGAATCGTGACCAGTACGCTGGCCCAGTGTACTTACAGTAGAAGTACACTGGGAACATTGACGTCAGCGGTGTACTTTCTTCCTCGACGATGTATGTCCGGTGACAGCGGGAAACACTGAGGATTCGGAAAAGCGTGGCTAAGTCCACCATCTGATGTGCTAGTGATGTTTTTAGATGTGCTTAGCTTTTTTAACATTAAGTACACACCAGTATTGTGATGCAATGATTTTGGCATTGCAATAAATAACCATCATATAAATCATTATCTTTCAGTTGTTGATGTTGCTATGTGTTCTTGTGGTGCTCCCGAGTAGCCCAAGTAAATCATTTGGTGCCACCGACGGCTCATCGTATAATGCTAATATTTAACTTCCTCTACCACTTAGCATAAAGTCCACATTAGCTCCAGCGAAGCCTTTTCAACGCCGTTTAAATCCTAGTTACTTGAATACCACGTATCATTTATCTCATCTTCATTTCTCAATCACTATTTTCGTGCGGTCATTCCTGTTTAGTGAACCTTGCCAGCTTGTCTCTATCACGGCAGCACTGTTCTGGTAGACATGCTGCTCCACACAGCCACGACTAGCCAGGCCCAGCTGGGGCCGCTGGCC
Organism: Imbricaverruca yamaguchii; assembly: GCA_034440575.1. Taxonomy (NCBI): domain Eukaryota; kingdom Metazoa; phylum Arthropoda; class Thecostraca; family Neoverrucidae; genus Imbricaverruca; species Imbricaverruca yamaguchii. Next base: position 2,474,916 of record JAOTOL010001660.1, read on the forward strand.
TTCAGCACGTAAGTCACCGATGGGGGGGAGCGTGACGACGGCTTCTGTCGGAAGCGCGTTACGATTAACGACTGATATGTCCCCCCCCACACCTGAACGTTCCAGATCAAACAACACTGCATGGTCGCCACTGCACTCGGCCCGGTGACGACCAGCCCGACTGGCGCCGACCTTGTCAGCAGCTCAAGCTCGTGGTGGGCATGTCACTCAGCTACCGCGACGATGGCCCACTGGCCGAAGCCGAGTCAACGTGCAGCCGAAATGCACGCCCCCCCCCCCCACTAACACGGTACCACACAGCCATCCCCACGAACGCCGTACCACGCTGCTGTGGGTCGTAAGTCGAGTGGCGGTGAATTATTCGGAACGGTGGGTGGAAGTGCACACCATGTAGCCAGCGCGTTGAATCGAGGAAATTGGGACAGGGTCTAGTTGCGACGACGCGTAATGCTCTGCAACACGCAACCTCATACTCAGTCGCCCCCCTTGCCAGGTTCCCAACGTAATCGTACACCTATACAGATGATCCCGGCGGGCAGTTCGCTAATGTATCGCAGGGTCGCCGGACCATTGTGACTGCTGATGAGATGACGTCGCATAGATGTTGGCTTCACCATCGGTATCGCCAACTGTTCACGCAGATTATCGTCTGTGCACTGTCCACAGGCATCGGGGACTGAGCATCTGTTCTTCTCTTCATGTGAGTACAGAGCGCGAAGACGGGGAAATATGGAGAGAGAAGGAGGCACCCAGACACAACGTACCCACTATCTGTGCTGCTCTTTCTTCGTCCCAGCCATTGTCCTCTTTCTTCCCCATCTAACCTCCCTGCCTGCTTGCCTGGCTCCCTCCCTCCCTCCCCCTCCTCTCTCACTCTATCTCGCACTCACTTTCACTCTCTCTCACTCTCTATCTTTCTCTCTCCATCCCTCTCTCTCTCTCGAATTAGATGTTGACGTCGAATATACACGTGACCATGGTGGTGAAGTCGCCGACCATGGTGACGAAGTCGATGGCCATGGTGGCGAAGTCGATGTTGTTGATTGCTGGCCCAGTGTACTCACAGTAGAAGTACACTGGGAACATTGACGTCAGCGGTGTACTTTCTTCTTCCACGCTGTATGTCCGGCGAAAGCGGGAAACACTCAGGATTCGGAAAAGCGTGGCTAAGACAACCATCTGATGTGTTTGGTGATGTGTTTGAATGCGCTTTGGTTTTTGGACATTATGTGCACACCGGTATTGTGATGCAATTATTTTGGCATAGCAGTATATCGATCATATAAATCATTATTTGTATGTTGTTGGTGCTACTACGTGCCCTTTTGGTGTTCTCGAGTAGCCCAAGTAAATAATTTCGTGCCACCGACGGCTCATCATATAATGCAAATAATTAACTTCCTCTACCACTTAGCATAAAGCCCACATTAGCTCCAGCGAAGCCTTTCAACGCCGTTTAAGTCCTAGCCACTTGAATACCACGGATCATTAATCTCATTTTCATTTCTCAATCATCATTTTCGTGCGGTCATTCCTGCTTAGTGGACCTTGCTAGCCTGTCTATATCACAGCAGCACTGTTCTGGTGGACACGCTGCTCACACTGTCCACACAGCAGGCACAAGCCAACCCCAGCTGCGGTCGCTGGCCTTCAGCACGCAAGTCACAAACAGGGCGGGAGGGAGGGGGTAGCGTGACGACGGCTTCTGTCGGAAGCGCGTCATGATTAACGACTGACATGTCCCCCCCCCACCTGAACGTGCCGGATCAAACAACGCTGCATGCAACTCGTCCCGGTGGCGACCAGCCCGACCGGTGCCGACCCCGTTAACAGCTCACGCTCGTGGTGGGCATGCCACTCAGCTACCGCGACGATGGCTCACTGGACGAAGCCGAGTCAACGTGCAGTCGAAGTGCACGCCCCCCCGCTAACACGGTGCCACGCTGCTGCGCGTCGTAAGCCGAGTGGCGGTGAATTATTCGGGACGGTGAGTAGAAACGCACACCAAGTAGCCAGCTCGTTGGATCGAGGAAATTGGGACAGGGTCTTTTTGCGACGACGCGTAATGCTCTGGAACACGCAAGCTCATGCTCAGTCGCTCCTCTTGCCATGTTCCCAACAGACATGTATTAAGGCCATCCACAATTAGCTCGTGGCTATTATAGCCTCACGTCATGCAAATAAAAAAAAGAGGTCGGCAGAGGTATCATACATTCAGTTAACGTCTACAAACAGTCATAAAAGCAGACACATAAATAAGGCGCTAAGTGCCTCCACAATCCGGGTTCCTACGCAAGTGACGCTTTAGGTGCGGCCCAAACAGGGGGACGGGTAGCCGAGTCAGATCGGATCGTATCGCCAACGTAATGGTACACCTATACAGATGATCCTGGTAGGCAGCTGCCCAATGTCTCGCAGAGTCGCCGAACCGATCTGGCTGCTGATGAGATGACGTAGCACAGAGATTGGCTTCACCATCGCTACCACCAACTGTTCACACAGATCATCGTATGTGTAGTGTACACTGTCCACAAGCGGCGGGGAGTGAGCATTCGCCCTTCTTTTCATGTGAGTACAGAACGCGATGATCGAGAAATATAGAGGGAGACGTAAATAGGCATAGCGTACCTACTATCTGCACTGCTCTTTCTTCGTCTCAGCCATTGTCCTCTTTTTCCCCATCCGCCCTCCCTGCCTCCATATCCCTTCTCTCTCTCTCTCTCTCTCTCTCTCTCTCTCTCTCTCTCTCTCTCTCTCTCTCTCTCTCTCTCTCTCTCCCTCTCTCATTTGATTTTGACGTCGTCGAATATGCACATGACCACGGTGGCGATGTCGATGACCATGGTGACGAAATCGACAACCGTGGTGGCGAAGTCGGTGTTGTTGATCGCTGGCCCGACTGGAAAAACCTCGACGCGGCCATTGCGGGACGTGCTCAAGTGGGACGACGAAGCCTTGGGGTTGTCGGTGGGATCGTCATCGTCAGTAGAGATGGGGATGGGCGGGCTCCGAAGAGACGCGACACTTTCTGCCTGACTGGCTGTGACCCAGGCGGTGAGTGCCGGTGGGCCGGCCGTGGGTCAGGCGGTGAGTGCCGGTGGGCCGGCCGTGGGTCAGGCGGTGAGTGCCGGTGGGCCGGCCGTGGGTCAGGCGGTGAGTGCCGGTGGGCCGGCCGTGGGCCAGGCGGTGAGTGCCGGTGGGCCGGCCGTGGGTCAGGCGGTGAGTGCCGGTGGGCCGGCCGTGGGTCAGGCGGTTAGTGCCGGTGGGTCGGCCGTGGGTCAGGCGGTGAGTGCCGGTGGGCCGGCCGTGGGTCAGGCGGTGAGTGCCGGTGGGCCGGCCGTGGACCAGGCGGTGAGTGCCAGTGGGCCGGCCGTGGGTCAGGCGGTTAGTGCCGGTGGGTCGGCCGTGGGTCAGGCGGTGAGTGCCGGTGGGCCGGCCGTGGGTCAGGCGGTGAGTGCCGGTGGGTCGGCCGTGGGTCAGGCGGTGAGTGCCGGTGGGCCGGCCGTGGGTCAGGCGGTGAGTGCCGGTGGGCCGGCCGTGGGTCAGGCGGTGAGTGCCGGTGGGCCGGCCGTGGGTCAGGCGGTGAGTGCCGGTGGGCCGGCCGTGGGTCAGGCGGTGGGTGCCGGTGGGCCGGCCGTGGGTCAGGCGGTGAGTGCCGGTGGGCCGGCCGTGGGTCAGGCGGTGAGTGCCGGTGGGCCGGCCGTGGGTCAGGCGGTGAGTGCCGGTGGGCCGGCCGTGGGTCAGGCGGTGGGCGGTGCCGGGGGTGCGGTGGCCGGCCGTGGGTCAGGCGGTGAGTGCCGGTGGGCCGGCCGTGGGTCAGGCGGTGAGGGAGTGCCGGTGGGCCGGCCTGGGTCAGGCGGTGAGTGCCGGTGGGCCGGCCGTGGTCAGGCGGGTGCCGGTGGGCCGGCCGTGGGTCAAGCGGTGAGTGCCGGTGGGCCGGCCGTGGGTCAGGCGGTGAGTGCCGGTGGGCCGGCCGTGGGTCAGGCGGTGAGTGCCGGTGGGCCGGCCGTGGGTCAGGCGGTGGTGGGCCGTGGTCAGGCGGTGAGTGCCGGTGGGCCGGCCGTGGGTCAGGCGGTGAGTGCCGGTGGGCCGGCCGTGGGTCAGGCGGTGAGTGCCGGTGGGCCGGCCGTGGGTCAGGCGGTGAGTGCCGGTGGGCCGGCCGTGGGTCAGGCGGTGAGTGCCGGTGGGCCGGCCGTGGGTCAGGCGGTGAGTGCCGGTGGGCCGGCCGTGGGTCAGGCGGTGAGTGCCGGTGGGCCGGCCGTGGGTCAGGCGGTGAGTGCCGGTGGGCCGGCCGTGGGTCAGGCGGTGAGTGCCGGTGGGCCGGCCGTGGGTCAGGCGGTGAGTGCCGGTGGGCCGGCCGTGGGTGCGGTGAGTGCCGGTGGGCCGGCCGTGGGTCAGGCGGTGAGTGCGGCCTGGCGGCGGTAGTGCCGTGGGCCGGCGTGTGGCGGCGTGGGCCGGCCGTGGGTGGCGGTGAGTGCCGGTGGCCGTGTCGGCCGGGTCAGGCGGTGAGTGCCGGTGGGCCGGCCGTGGGTCAGGCGGTGAGTGCCGGTGGGCCGGCCGTGGGTCAGGCGGTGAGTGCCGGTGGGCCGGCCGTGGGTCAGGCGGTGAGTGCCGGTGGGCCGGCCGTGGGTCAGGCGGTGAGTGCCGGTGGGCCGGCCGTGGGTCAGGCGGTGAGTGCCGGTGGGCCGGCCGTGGGTCAGGCGGTGAGTGCCGGTGGGTCGGCCGTGGGTCAGGCGGTGAGTGCCGGTGGGCCGGCCGTGGGTCAGGCGGTGAGTGCCGGTGGGTCGGCCGTGGGTCAGGCGGTGAGTGCCGGTGGGCCGGCCGTGGGTCAGGCGGTGAGTGCCGGCGGGCCGGCCGTGGGTCAGGCGGTGAGTGCCGGTGGGCCGGCCGTGGGTCAGGCGGTGAGTGCCGGTGGGCCGGCCGTGGGTCAGGCGGTGAGTGCCGGTGGGCCGGCCGTGGGTCAGGCGGTGAGTGCCGGTGGGCCGGCCGTGGGTCAGGCGGTGAGTGCCGGTGGGCCGGCCGTGGGTCAGGCGGTGAGTGCCGGTGGGCCGGCCGTGGGTCAGGCGGTGAGTGCCGGTGGGCCGGCCGTGGGTCAGGCGGTGAGTGCCGGTGGGCCGGCCGTGGGTCAGGCGGTGAGTGCCGGTGGGCCGGCCGTGGGTCAGGCGGTGAGTGCCGGTGGGCCGGCCGTGGGTCAGGCGGTGAGTGCCGGTGGGCCGGCCGTGGGCGGTGAGTGCCGGTGGGCCGGCCGTGGGTCAGGTGGTGAGTGCCGGTGAGCCGGCCGTGGGCCAGGCGGTGAGTGCCGTGGGCCGGCCGGGTCAGGCGGGTGCCGGTGGGCCGGCCGTGGGTCAGGCGGTGAGTGCCGGTGGGCCGGGTGGGTCAGGCGGTGAGTGCCGGTGGGCCGGCCGTGGGTCAGGCGGTGAGTGCCGGTGGGCCGGCCGTGGGCCAGCTGGTGGCGGTGAGTGCCGGTGGGCCGGCCGTGGGTCAGGCGGTGAGTGCCGGTGGGCCGGCCGTGGGTCAGGCGGTGAGTGCCGGTGGGCCGGCCGTGGGTCGGCGGTGAGTGCCGGTGGGCCGGCCGTGGGCCAGGCGGTGAGTGCCGGTGGGCCGGCCTGGGTCAGGCGGTGAGTGCCGTGGGGCCGGGTCAGGCGGTGAGTGCCAGTGGGTCGGCCGTGGGTCAGGCGGTTAGTGCCGGTGGGTCGGCCGTGGGTCAGGCGGTGAGTGCCGGCTGACCGCTGTCTGTGGGCCAGGCGGTGAGTGCCGTGGGCCAGGCGGTGAGTGCCGGCGGACCGGCCTATAGTTCTATACTATATATTGTAGTACATATTGCGTTTGTTACAATCTGGTCAAAATACCGCAAGCGGATTGGATAACGGATTGACTAACCAGCATTTGCAGCGAAAATGAAAATTGAACAACATAGCCATATGCTCCTTTGTTTTCTTATTACATATTTAAATTATAAAATGTTGCCAGTATTTTGTGTGTACAATTTCCTGAACGAATATATGCCAAGGCAACACCTGGTGAAAAGGAAGTTCGAACATTATTGGTGGGGCATAATGCATGAAGTGAATCAATGTTGCCAATTTATTTGATTCGGCCCACCCCATAGAACCCCATGTTAAGGGAGCGAGACGTTGGTGAGGTCAAGGCGAAGATGGTGGGGCTCAGGCTACATCAGAAGGATAAATTATCCACCCCTGGAGAGCACAAACACGCGAACATGTGACGTAATCAGCAATCGCATTGAAAAAAATCATACTGACAGTCCCTCAATGTTAAACACATGTAGCACGAACTGGATTAATTCCATGTATTCTCTCAGGCTTCAGTCATCATCAAACGTTTATGTTATCGAATTGACTGCAATTGCATTGTTGTCAATAAGTTTGTAGATGTACTACCTATAATCACACTGAGACAATCCGTCCGTTCACACCGTCACAATGAAACCACCCGTTCCGCCTGCATCTTCTAACTTGCTGGAGAAGACAGTACTACTGGCTTCCCTGGCTTTCTAACTTTAACTTATTAAATAATACAGCAACAAACACATGATTAGAAGATCTGTGCACGACTATGTAATACCAGTACGCACGACAGACACGTAAGGACGAGGGGAGGCGGAAGGTGGTGCCAATTGCTATAAGTTAACACTTTCCGTAAAATTATATGAAACGGATATAGGCATTTCCTGCTTTATTTCCACGGGATAAAGCATGGCACCTGGAAAATTGTATTTAATTATATAACTTGTTGAAGGAAACACTGACAGTACCAACGAACTACCAACGTTGTATTTGTTAACGTGCACATCATTGTGAAAAGTCATTGAAACAGATGATTTCCTTCATTGGCACTAAACGAAAGCATAACAACAACAACACCCATACGGAAAACAACGATTTTTTCGTTGTTACTACCAGATGTCCCGTTTGTTTTGTTTAAAAGAAGCTAATTGTATCCATGAAAACAAATATGTCATGAATGCATCACACCCGGGAGTATTTCATTGTTTTTCATTGAAAGCAAATCGTGATGCAAACATACGCTGCCGTATGTCAAGACCGATAGCACAGCGTGGTCATTGAGTGTGTGACTTCCTGACTAGGTGCAAGATGAGCACCGCAAGTCATGTGCAGGTGATTGTCACTGACCTGAACCTATGGATGCTCTATATTGAAGGGTTTGCCGCTCCTTAACTGGGTGCTGAACACCTGCAAGTCATGTGCAAGTGAATTACACTGAACTGAATCAAACTACCAGCCTTAGGTCGATGTGTGCTGGTATACTTCGAAGGAAATGCGTTGCAAGTCTGGCAGAAAATGTATGTTCTAGTGCATTCAACCCGGTAGCTTGCCTCTGTGTATTCTAGGTGAAAAGCTATGTTGCTCAAGATACTGACAATATATAGCATATGATCAGTATTGGTATTTTTAATATTTTGAAGGCGATGCTCCTTTGTCTCATGCACACCTTGCATTCCTTGGTAGTACTGCTTCTTACATGTTGTGTTCATGCACCAGGTTCATGCACCAGATTCATGGGCCAGGGAACTGGACATGGGACCTGAAGTGAAATCGTGCACTTCTGTAAAATGTGGTACTATTAGTGAAAATTGTAATCTACATTATGCACAAAATGCCATTTTTGCATTATTTTGTTAGTTGAGATATTGAATATTCTTGATGGGCTAGGTGCTATTCATCGCTTGTGTGTCCCTGATCCTTGACAGCGACAACCCGCCACTTGTGTGTGTGTCCCTGATCCCTGACAGTGACAGTGGCGCCACGGACAGCCCGCTGCTTGTGTATCCCTGATCCCTGACAGCGACAGCCCGCCACGGACAGTCCGCTGCTTGTGTGTCCCTGATCCCTGACAGCGACAACCCGCCACTTGTGTGTGTCCCTGATCCCTGACAGCGACAGTGGCGCCACGGACAGCCCGCCGCTTGTGTGTCCCTGATCCCTGATAGAGACAGTGGCGCCACGGACAGCCCGCCGCTTGTGTGTGTCCCTGATCCCTGACAGCGACAGCGGCGCCACGGACAGCCCGCCGCTTGTGTGTGTCCCTGATCCCTGACAGCGACAGTGGCGCCACGGACAGCCCGCCGCTTGTGTGTGTCCCTGATCCCTGATAGAGACAGTGGCGCCACGGACAGCCCGCCGCTTGTGTGTGTCCCTGATCCCTGACAGCGACAGCGGCGCCACGGACAGCCCGCCGCTTGTGTGTGTGTCCCTGATCCCTGACAGTGACAGTGGCGCCACGGACAGCCCACTGCTTGTGTGTCCCTGATCCCTGACAGCGACAGCCCGCCACGGACAGTCCGCTGCTTGTGTGTCCCTGATCCCTGACAGCGACAACCCGCCACTTGTGTGTGTCCCTGATCCCTGACAGCGACAGTGGCGCCACGGACAGCCCGCCGCTTGTGTGTGTCCCTGATCCCTGACAGCGACAGCGGCGCCACGGACAGCCCGCCGCTTGTGTGTGCGTCCCTGATCCTTGACGGCGACAGCGGCGCCACGGACAGCCCGCCACTTGTGTGTGCGTCCCTGATCCCTGACAGCGACAGCCCGCCACGGACAGCCCGCCGCTTGTGTGTGCGTCCCTGATCCCTGACAGCGACAGCCCGCCACGGACAGCCCGCCGCTTGTGTGTGCGTCCCTGATCCCTGACAGCGACAGCCCGCCACGGACAGCCCGCCGCTTGTGTGTGTCCCTGATCCCTGACAGTGACAGTGGCGCCACGGACAGCCCGCCGCTTGTGTGTGTGTCCCTGATCCCTGACAGCGACAGCCCGCCACGGACAGCCCGCCACTTGTGTGTGCGTCCCTGATCCCTGACAGCGACAGCCCGCCACGGACAGCCCGCCGCTTGTGTGTGTGTCCCTGATCCCTGACGGCGGCAGAGCCCCGGGTCGGTTATTGTGGCAGCCGCGAGCGGGCCACGACCGGACCGTGCGCAAGTCAGCCACCTCATTTCTAATCAATGCCGGCACTGGCGTCGGCGCTCCCCCGGGAGGGCGGCCGCTGTATGCTATCGGCGGCTGGCCCTCCGGCCACGCTGGACGCGCAAATCCCACCCGATGACCACCGTGGCAACACCCTGGCCGGCCCATGGTGCTCGGCACGGCAGGGCGACGTCACAGTTCCGCCGCGGTTCTACCGCGGTTCCGCCCAGTTCCGCCACAGTTCCGCCCAGTTCCGCCGCAGTTCTACAGCAGTTCCGCAACAGTTCCGCCAAAGTTCCGCCCAGTTCCGCCGCAGTTCCGCCGCAGTTCCGCCGAGTTCCGCCACAGTTCCGCCAAAGTTCCGTCGCAGTTTCGCCCAGTTCCACAACAGTTCCGCCCAGTTCACGCCAGCAGTTCCGCCCAGTTCCGCCGCAGTTCCGCCCAGTTCCAACTGAGTCCCGCCACAGTTCCGCCGCGGAATTCCAACGCACGGCAGCCGGGCCATTTACTGCTTTTCCTCAGCCGGGCCCGGTCTTGCCGTCAGTTGAGCGTTGCCAGTTCACAGCAGGCTTAGACAACGCGTCCGCTCATTGCCAGTTCCCAGCAGGCTGAGCCATTGCATCCGCTCATTGCCAGTTCCCAGCCGGTTCAGACACTGCGTCTGCCAGAGCTGCACAGACGCCTACTTTCCGGCAGAACTCGACTAACAATCAACTTCCATCGACAATCACGGTCTGTAAATTTCATTGACACTTCTTGGTGTTCATTTCATATCGTAGTGACGTTTCAAATAACAACATAATTCTGAAAAATTTTTTTTTCAAGAAGCCTTCAAATTTTCTTTTCAAGTACAACACTTTGAAGTGCACTGCTATGGTGCGGGAACATAACATATTCATACTACACAAATGTCTTCATGACACATTTCCACTTGCTCCGGCAGACTTGCTTCAATATGCAACAAGAATCATTCAGCATTTCTTTGTACGATTTACTTATAGACAACATTGTCTGTGCACTACTATATATTCTGCATCAAAATCCTGGAACAATATAATTTGCAAAATATTTCCCAGTATAGAACAAGTGCGAAGAAAAAAGAAGTGCTAGAGAAATGCATTAGGCAATACTTTATGGAATTATGTATATCAAATAAAACTGAAGACATAATATGGTTCGTATAATTATCATGGTTAACTTTTTTTTTAATATACCTTGCCACGGAGTGTAACGGTGATTATGAGGTGTGACAATACATAAAAAGACGTTAGTATGTGAAGGATGTTTACTGTTTATTTCTATGATGAAAGATTTGTTAGGCTTTCTTACATCTGTTATGTATATTTTTCATCATCTATCTCCGTACGAGTCTGCTTTCTCACGATTTATGTGCTCCCCTAACGCTTTATCTTGTGACTTGGGAATATTGTGGGCGTTACTAGCTTCCTACACGTCCACCATTTCTCACTGTCGCATTTCTTACAACTAGCTGCTGGTGGCCTATCCGAAAACAAAATAAAAAAGAATACAAATTATGTAGGCTGGGCTCACATAACTTGACACATCCGGTTTTCCTCCGTTGATACCCCTGTGTTGGCTGTCCTTATGCATGGGTAGCCCACCAAGGGAAGCCCCACATTGAATGATCGTATGAATATGCATGCAGGCATAAAGGATATGCTGCTGCATCCGGTATGGGGACAATAAAAAGTGTTCGCAAGTATTCAAAACCATCATCCCCTGTAACCATACATAGTACCAAGAGTTTTACAGCAGACATGCTAGTATGGGAGACAAATATATATTTAGACTAACATGCAGAGCTCTCTTGAACAAGCAAGTTTTGTGCGTCTCCAGATTGCATATCTTTGATGAATCTGCATTGCATACAAACAAGTACTGAACATTTCTCTCAGATAGCAAAATTGACGTACTGGCGGTTAGCGAAACATGATTGTTGCCAACAGTCCCTAGTTCGTCTGCAATTATGGCAGGATACAAGATAGTAAGACGTGACACAACGCGTCCCATTCCTGTACATGGTGTTTGTTTATATGTGAAACATGAAATAAAGTTTGAACCAATCTGGGCCTCCACTCCAAATGTTTATGCTGTTTTAAAAAGGATTTCTGCCAATACATATTGTGTGTTTACTGCCCTCCCTCAACTTCTGAGTGTCAATACCAACACTTGTGTCTTTCTTGACTGAGTATTATGATATCCAGGATGTGGTCCTGATGGAATCCACCCTCAAATACTTGTATCATGTTGTGAGGAGCTGGCAAAACAGTTTTCTGCCATTTTCAAATCATCATCAAGAGGGCCACCACTTGCTGGACCAAGGTCAACTTGGTCTCCGTCGTGGCCGTTCTGTAAAAAAAATCAGCTATTTCTAACAGTACCTCGACCTAGCTAGATGAGAATTATATAGTCAATGTAATTTTCTTTGATGTTTTAAAAGGCATTTGATATTGTGAGTCATGCTCTGCTACAAACAAAATTGAGAGCTCTGAGAATTTCAGAGACAATTCTCATCTGTATTCAGAATTTGTATGTGTGAGGAAAGTGCAAGTGCCTGTCTGGCTCATCCAGCAAGCCAAAGGAAGTTCCGAGTGGAGTTCTTCAGGGCTCGACACTAGGTCCTGTGCGATTGTTTTATATATGTCAATTATGTACCTCATGATATACAATCCCAGTTCAATGTGGTTGCAGATGTCCTATAGATATACATCAGGCCGAAGAGCCAGTCTCTCACAAGCCATATTTCACTTGGCCAACAAGGTGTGGATGCACTATCTAATTCTGCAAAGTCATGGGGACAAGCAATGAACCTCAACAAATGTGCAGTTCCTAAAGCACACCGTGGTTCGTATGACCGGAAAATTATTGATCCTTATGCACATTATTACCAAGATAAAATTTATGTTGGCAAAAAGTGGTCTGCAGGAAAGCGGGCTGCGGAACCAACCATAATATGCAGGGGACTCTCGGTTTGATGTGGAGCGTGCCTGTTGAAATTATGCCTTCCGCTGCGTTACGCCAAGTTCGCACCAAACTATTGATCCCAGCTTGACGGGAGTCGATTCCAGTGTTCACCTGACACCTGGGCTGCACTTCTGCTCAAGTTAATGACCTTGTGAGACGTGGGTGTGTGCCTGTGCCTTCGGCACCTTCACGTAGTGCTCTGAACCGCCTCCCGGTGTGATGTTCCAGCTGATGGCTCGGGCATTCTGCCGGCGGTGTTCACATCCTGTGGCGATCCATTATGTGGCACGGCTCTCGCAGCACGGTATCCAATCATTGTCGGCGAACGTGGCCGGCCGGCCGCGCCGAGTGTTTCGGCGCAACCCTCCTGATAACGTCCAATAACTCACCTGCTGCCATCAGATACGGCTGCCAGCTCGTCAGCGCGCAGATGGCTGTCCACGGAGGTCTCGGTGGGCGTCAGAACGCCAGCCGGCTGCCATGTGCACCGCCGAGCGCCAGCCCGACGGAACCACCGCGGTCGCGGCCTCGCTCGGCGGCTGCGACTTCGGCACAATTGACGCCTGTTTAGCCGCGTCGAGCATGGCCCGCGGCGGAGTGAACATGCCGTCGGCGCTTGAGCGCCGCCATCGGAGTGTTGAATGCTAGTGTGGTGCCGACGCCGGCCACGCGAAGCGGGACAAAACGTCTGCATTATGGCCGTGCGTTATGGGCGGGCGCCACGCGGAGCCATTTCTCTTCGGCGGCGGCGCTCACCTGCCGCCGCGCCGACCGCGAGATACGTCAGCGGGGAGCGCGGCCGCTCCGAGGATTGCCCGCCAAATCGGTGAACATCCAGAAATTCGGCAATGATGGCATCTCATAAATCAGGCTGATGGAGATGAATCCGCCCGGAGACGCCGGGTAAAAACGCATTGCCGGTTCGAGAGGTGCTCGATAGGGATCGCGAGTGCTGTGGAGTGGCGATGCCGGATGACCATTCCGAAGGGGCCGGACCGCCGTAATTAGCTGTCGGCACGGGACAGGTGGGTCTCTTCAGTTCCAGTAAATTTTACTTTGGTTAAATTATCATATCCTGTCGTCGCTAACACAGCATAACCATTCAAATAGTATTGGTATTGCCACGTCCCAGATTGGTCTGAAGTGCGCTCTTTCATGCAAATGCCTTCGGTTTAATTTTCTATTTTTGGAGAGGTGGTCGTTGCATTGGAAATGTCAAAGTTTAACAGTGTCCATTCCCATCGCAACTACATCATGGCATATCAGTTGCATTATCGTACACACGATACCCTGTGGTACACTACCATCAGCTACGTTTTTCTAGATGATCTGTATGATAGATGTTACCATACTGTATAAATCTTAACAAGCGCTAAATAACCTATCCAATTTTTTGTCTATTTCATCAGGTTTTTTAAAATCCCTTAACATTATCTTCCTCCCTGTCTGTACCTGGTAAGGCATTCCGCTGCCGGGTGGCGTAATATACCCCTATCTTTTTCCTTTGGTTCTCGCTTCCACTATGTTCTCTAATCACCACTCCTTTTCCCCTTTTACCCCATCTTCCCTGACATATTCGTTCACTTCGTCTCCCACATCGATCCAGCCCTTTCTTCCCCTCTCCCCTGTTCTCATTTCGTCCCTCGTCTCCTTCTCGCACTCGTTCTCCATTTCCGTACAACGCTATATTTCCATCTCATTACTGTAATATCGCCGCCGGCCGATACCGATCTCCGGGGAGCTGTGAGTGGAGCCCCGAGGCGCGACGGACATCTGCCATCGATCCCCCCACCCCTCCCGGACACAATGGGTCATCGGGGTCGCCGGCGGCTCGGCGCTGTTCAGCAGTCGCTCGCTGAAGCCGCCCGAGACCATTTCACTGTCACGAATTAGACACTCCCGGGGATAAATTAGCGTCGCACACGTGCCGCGTGTTTGCAGTTTGCACACGTGTCGGCCGTGAGCGTGTCGCATTAGCTGTTCGGCTGGATTTCGCCTTCAGCCGCAGCCTCGGGAAGATCTCGCAGCTGTTTGAAAAGACGCTCTACTTGGCCAGCAATGGTGAGGTGACGATTAGTTCCGCATCCTGGTTGCACAAATTCAGCGTCTGCAATGGTTGTATTTTTGTGAGGCAGCTGGATAAGTTACAATAATTGACTTGCAGATGAAGCGCAAATGTTCCGGAGTCACCGGGTGGGAACGTGAGGGCCACTTAATCCATAGCACTTATGCTCATGCTGAATATTGTTCGAAGCAGTCGTTTCTACGTACACCAGCACGGAAAGCTTCCGCTTAATCGTTTAGAACGTAGTAAAAGGTCTTATGAGTATATATATACATACAGGCAATTGACATCAGTTGACTTTTAAAAGGACATGAGAAATATCCTTGTTCTATTGGTGCATTTCCATACCATTCATATTCCATGAGTTCAGTTGAATAACATAAGACATACCCGATATATTGGGCGGAAATCCCATCTGGAAAAAATGCAGTGATGGGCCCAAGCTCCATGCCAAAGGGTTGGCAGACATGGACTTCCATTGAGTGTGAGGTTATGAAAATGCTGAGTGTTGGACTTCCATTGAGTGTTTGCTTGTGAGGTTATGAGGTTATAAAGATGAGAACTTCGGCGATGTTTAAAATTATCACACAACCTCACACAACCATAGCTATCATGCGAAAATATGGCTTGTGGAGTATTCTTCACACTGAATTCGCACACTTCACAATGATCATTCATTCTGAAGTTATTTGAAGAAATGCAAGCAGTAAATTAATTTAGACTGAAGGGCCCAACTGTACACTAACTGACTCGAACCTGTTCCTGAAGCCAATAGCTCAGTTCTTGGATATTTTGCACTGCCCTCCTCCTAAAGCACATTGCACCGGTGCAAACCAACTTCCGTGGGCAGAGGACTGCAGTGATTTGGGTCGATTCGATCTCGTTTCAATTACACCAATTCAAAAAGCACCAAGATTTCGCGTTTCCTAAAGGGAACATGACTTCCATCTCTAGATATATGGGTGTGGCCACATTAAAAATACGAAGACAAATATCTGACTGCAAACAATGTGCACAAATGAAAATCCAACGTTGAATATTCTATGTTGTCATTGTAAAAAGTTGATTGGATCTTTTTTTTTGCAGATAGCCCTCCACCAGTTATTAGTGGAAGTAGCCCCAGGAGCACCTCAGCTAGGTAGCAAGCTGGTAACGCCAAGGAACTCTTGGGGCCATATAGTGAAATGCGTATAAAGGGGAAAAGGAGAAGATGGATTCATGTGTATACACATGCACAAACACACACACCTGCATATGCACACATTGGGACTATTTACTTTTGCAGATGCATAGACATGGATCAAAACAAAATGAAGTTGGCATGGGATGTTTCATAATTTGGGCATATGTTGTCTTTGGTAGTAGTCTGTTGAAGATGTGAGCAAGATATAAGCATAGCATAAGTTTGTAGAATAATATGGGGGATTTACGGATGCAATGGGATTTAATTGTAGACTGCTGATTGGCACATCTCATCATATTTTATATATATATATATATATATATATATATATATATATATATATATATATATATATATATATATATATATACAAACAACCTTTTTTTCGTGAATATGCACTTTACCATGGAGCATGGCAAGCTTGCCACATTTGATTCCTAGAGCCGCAGGTGACCAAAGTGTTGAAATTACGAGGGGAAAACGCATTGCTTAAAAGTAGAAGGCATTCTTGACGCACGTGAACCCCAATGCCATTAAAACCTCTCTGTGACAGTTTCAGCTGGCAAATTGACTAGGTGCAGTGAACTCGGCGATGCCAACGCACTGCGTTGGCATCGCGTTTTTCCCGCACCTCCAGGGAATGAGTATGCATTGGTCGACACTGGCGATCCAATAGCGCCGCTCCCCACTGTCCCGTCCCCATCCGGTGGCTCTCTCAATGATCACAGCTGGTAATGTATTGTAGCACCAGGGACGGTCTGTAGCGGACTGAGTGAGCTAAGCATAGCTGGGTAGCCTGCACTGAACGGGCTGAATTAAACTGAGCAGCCTGCACTGAATTGACTAAACTGAGCTGGGAAGCCTGAGCAACTGGAAGAACTAGACAGGACAGCCTGCACTGAAATGACTGCAGTGCAGTGCTTCGTCACTCATGTAGATTGGATTGGCATTGGAATAGTATGGAAGTCTATCCCAGTCTCAGCCACAAAACAAATCAACAAGTGGCGTTCTAACTGACCACGAACAGCATCCATAGTCGAGATACATTATCAATGCTCCATGTGATTCATAAGCTGATCGTAGAAGTCCGCATGTTCAAACGGATAACAGTGAGAAACGATACACTTCAAATCTCGGGTCACAAAATTCCACTTTCACACACCGCGCTAACACCGCGATCGACGTTTCACAGGTGTGACCCGATCGCCCTCTCAAATCGGAACTGGAAACCAGACAGTGTGCCAAATCATTGGGTCACTGAGCTGTGGCGTCCTAAAAGCGAACGTGCCTGACCGCTTTTCGCAGAAATGGCGAATTATTGGCAATTGATCCGACTTCGTGTCCCCGAATGGTAAATATTTGAGGTCGCCGGATGATGAGCATCTCATCTTTCAGTCACGTGTTGGGTGATGAGCATCTCACCTGCCACAGGATTGTAAAGGTCTATGGCACTTTCAAGATCGTTCAGGGTCATCGACACAGAGTAACTCAGATTAACATTTTCGGCGTCTTAGTCACTTGGGGTGAGTTTTAACTCAAATTTAATATAACAGCGATTTCCAACTATTTGGCAACGATGTATAACCCCTTAATACAAGGACATTTCGTTGGGGAGCGTTATTTCGGAAGCTTTCGAAATGAGGTCGATTTACGTCATTCTACCTCTTATTTACTCCATCGATTCTTACCGATTTACTTTGACGCCATCTGACCCCTGACCTATGGGTCCAAATGTAGCAGATACGCATCGTTAATATGCCAGGGCACTGGGAAATGCCGTTTCTTACACTAAAGTTGCGTATCGGTAATGTTTTGCACAGCGGCGAGAAGTATTAATATCGTGAAAAACTGACATTGATACTTAGCTAAGAGTTACTGAATAGCAAGAACTAAAAACATTGGGTACAAGTAGCAAAATCTTATACCGCGCATGACGCTGAATTTTTGTTCCATGTCGTATGGACGCGCTCAGTGGGTTGCAACCACTAAAGAAAGTGGCAACATGTTATACGCGGTGCGGATTTAAATTAGCAACTTCACTGGATCAAACCGATGTGTTAGAGCTATGATTTTCGTATGTGACCGTCTGGTGGTTTATTCAAGTCCTGCAAAAGGATACATCGGTAGGTTCGAAGCCGCTCGCCGCAAATTCGTGCCAATTGTGGTGCTTGATGTGTTCATCTATGCATTATTTGGTATCATGTATTTGTTTCGGGTCAAGTCAGGCAACACAACAGCAACACCACAAATGTCGGCTCAGCGTTAGAAATAATTTGACCGACCATCAATTCTTACTTCTCTAAATACAGTTTTGTTGGATGTCAGTGGATAATATAGACAGCCCAATATCCATCTTGCTAACTGATATAGTAAGTCACAACACCACATAGGATGCAACATGGTATCGATTGATTTTAAAGAAGTTAACCCACTGTGGAAATGATTTGGCATCAAGGCCGTCTTTCGATGTTTAAAATAAAATTATTCGAATGCTTTGCCGAAAGGCTCATCAAAGTCAATGACCGCATTTTGCCTTGGCAACGTCACCAGTGTGACGCTATAATAGTGTAGTAGTACATAAACCACGGCATGGCAAGCAGCTTAGTGCCTTAACTGTAGCAAAACAGGCAACAACTACAACATCTGTAAAGCACACAAACTATGGTTCCCGAAATGATGCCATAGCTTGTTCATCTGTGATTTTCTAGCTCGATCTTTTAAAAGTATTATCTCAGAGAATGTGTTATTAACAATGCCAAATGGCAGCGCCATACCGATTTCCTGTCCCAGTAGTTGCGACAAGCTCGCCGCGAGTAGAATGTACCTCACAGCTAGGATGGTTAGAGCATACAGCAGGGGCGGGGATGGCCGAGTGGTTAAGATGTTGGGTTCTGGGTACCAAAGGTCCCGGGTTCGACACTAGCGCCGCTCTGGACATTTCCCAATCCCGCAGCCCACCGGCGAAAGTGTGTGCGAAGCAATTAGACGTGAATGTGCATGAAGCGCGTCGTGAACCACCCAATAAACAAACAAAAAGAACAGACAGCCAGTGTAAAAGAAGACGCCCACACAATGTATTTGGTATCGTAGACATGCCCGGCACTCAAACAACCCTTCAGGCCAAGTAATATTAATTGATGAAGGACGAAACAAAGTTCGAAATTATAGGCTAGGGATTAATTAAACTGAACTTTTGCGCTTGTTTCTTTTGCGGAATACATATTTGATCCTATTCTTCTCGAGGATCGAGTCGAACCTGAAGCGTCCAGATGCAACGGTGGAAATTTCCGTGCCAGGAAACTAATCAGCACAAACACGGAACTTCTCCTATTCAAGCACCACTTTACTGATTACCTATAAAGTGCTTTCGCCATTGGATGCAATGTGAAAGACGGCGTGCATGAACTGCGCATTATTTCCACCCTTTAGTGTGCTCGTCAAGCGAGCGGGATGGATTTGAAGTTGTAAAATGTCATATGGAAACTTCCATAGCATCCACATTTCCTCAGCGTATTGCACTCAAGTTAATCCTCAATAGCGAACGATCGCACTTAATTAATGCAGATGGTCCGCAAGCGACCATTTGCGGTGACGTATCCGGGGCGAAGCAACAGTCACGCCGCGCACCCCATCCCCACCGGTTCCCCACCGTAGCGCTGATGAAGTGGATGGGCGGCTGTTCTGCAGCGCGATAACGCTGGGTGGGTTCCAGGGAGACGACACCGCAGGGGCTGCCGCAGAGTTGGCGGTAGTCTGCCCTGGTACACTCTCTGCAGAGGCTGCTGGAGAGTTGGTGGTAGTCTGCCCTGGTACACTCTCTGCAGAGGCTGCCGCAGAGTTGGTGGTAGTCTGCCCTGGTACACTCTCTGCAGAGGCTGCCGGAGAGTTGGTGGTAGTGTGCCCTGGTACACTCTCTACAGAGGCTGCCGCAGAGCTGGCGGTAGTCTGCCCTGGTACACTCTCTGGAGATGCTGCCGCAGAGTTGGCGGTGTTCTGCACTGGTACACTCTCTGCATCGGTGCACAATGCACTCTGCATTGATGTACTGGTGTCCTGGTTCACGCTGCACTGGTGCACTGGTGCACTGGTACAAGCTGAACTGGTGTACTAGTGCACGTTGCACTGGTGCACTGGCATACGCTGCACTGGCGTACTGGTACATGCTGCACTGGTGTACTGGTGCACGCTGCACTGGTGCACTTGTGTACTGGTACACGCTGCACTGGTGTACTGGTACACACTGGACGGATGTACTGGTACACGCTGCACTGGTGTACTGGTACACACTGGACGGATGTACTGGTACACACTGCACTGGTGTACTGGTACACACTGGACGGGTGTACTGGTACACACTGCACTGGTGTACTGGTACACACTGGACGGATGTACTGGTACACTCTGCGTTGGTGTACTGGTACACACTGGACGGATGTACTGGTACACTCTGCACTGGTGTACTGGTACACACTGGACGGATGTACTGGTACACGCTGCACTGGTGTACTGGTACACACTGGACGGATGTACTGGTACACGCTGGACGGGTGTACTGGCACACGCTGCACTGGTACAGTGACCAATTCCCGGCGCAGCCGGCCAAGAGCCAACCGACCCGCCGCATACGCTCTTCAGTTCTGCCGGAGAGATCGAAAGCGTTCTGGAGTCGACTCAAGTCCGTGTATGTCCTGAAGTGTGAAAGCCCTCCCCACTCGTGGCTGACCGGTAAATGCGGTCTTGTGCGGTCAGTTGGCAAATGGAATATCTGCAGCCTGAGGAGTGGACATGGTACCCTTCAGCTGTTCTACTGCAGCTTATCCGTCGGCTGAGGAGTGAACGAGGTATCTTTCAGCTGTTCCACTGCAACCTCTCCGTCGGCGGATTGGTGTCTCACGAAAACGGTTGAAGGCGACGTATTTGTTGCCGCAGAGAACTGCTTCAGCTTTCGCATGCTGTGTAACGTACTCCGCTCAGCTACAGAGTATTTTTACCGTCGACCTTTTCCAGGCAGAGCCTGGAAAAGGTCGACGGCGAGATGTAAAACGTTCCTGGGAAGTACGTTCTCAGCCGGTAGTCGGACCATAGGAGTGCGGCGGACGTTTCCCATGCACCTTCCGATGCAAACAAGTCCGTTTCCGATCACGCTCTTCCTTGTAGCGAGACCATCCCAGGGAAATGGTCGTCCAACGAGTTGTCACGTGGACGCTTCCTCCGCGAGGCGTCCAGTGGAACTGGCCCTCCATCGGGCCAAGTTCGCCGACCAACGAAACTTCTCCCACCAACTGTGAGCCATCGAGCGTGGCTGGCCGACGGTCGGAGACCGTCACTGCCTGTCGGCCGCCATGGCGCTGACCTGTTGCCGGCCAGTTGTAATCCCACCACCGTGGGATTACACCTGGCCGGCCCGGCAGCCTCCAGACCATACCAACCGCGACTCATAATGCTCCCCATTTGCGCCGCGCCAGAGGTGCGCTATTAATTAGCGACGTAAGCCTCCGGGGGTGGGGCAAGTATGCGACACGGCTTTCGCATTACGTGCGATCGTGTCGGCCCGGCCGGCGGTGAGGAGACGGCCGCGCGCCCCCGGGACGAGTGGGCACGGCCGGCCTGCCCGTCTTCCCAGTCAGCCCCATTAGCGCCCGCGGCACGGTACGGCCCGCCGACGCGCAACACTGCGGCCCGTTTCAATAGGTATTCGGCCGTAATTCGCGCGGTCTGAATTCCGGCTGCCGCTTTGTTGGATCGCGTGGAGCGTGGAGCGTGGATCGTGGAGCGTGGATCGTGAAGCGTGGAGCGTGGATCGTGGAGCGTGGAGCGTGGAGCGTGGAGCGTGGAGCGTAGAGCGTAGAGTGTGGAGCGTGAAGCGTGGAGCGTAGAGCGTGGATCGTGGAGCGTGAAGCGTGGAGCGTGGAGTGTGGATCGTGGAGAGTGGGGCGTGGAGCGTGCCGGTGCAGGACTTGCATGGCCCGGTGTCAGACAATGGCCAGCATGGTGTCAGGCGACGACAGCTTGACACTTCCGCTGTCGTGTGTTGGACTCAGTTCGATGCCCGGCTTGGAGCTCGAGTTGCTCTGATCAGGAATTATATTGTGGGTTCGCTTTTGGGGAGATGAATCTCGCGAACAGTTCAGTCCTTCTCTTTCTTTCAGTCTCCTGAGATCTATGAATTCAAATATATGCATATTTTGGGTGAGCTGATTCTTTTAAGGCAGCAAAACTTCAACAGAAGTAATGTAGTAAGTGTAGTAGGAACGGTACTCCCATTTGTATCAGCAGTGCTGTGCCACTGTTGTAACATTCTCTCCCTTTCTCTCCCTCTCTCTCCCTCTCCCTCCCTCCCTCTCTCTCTCTCTCTCTCTCGCTCCCTCTCTCTCTCTCTCGTTCCCTCTCTCCCTCTCTCTCCCCTCTCTCTGTCTTTCTCTCTCCTCTCTCTCCCTCTCTCTCTCCCATCTCTCTCTCTCTCTGTCTTTCTCTCTCTCTCCTCTCTCTCTCTCTGTCTCTTTCTCTCTCTCTCTCTCTCTCTCTCTCTCTCTCTCTCTCTCTCTCTCTCTCTCTCTCTCTCACTGACTCTCATTAAGGCATTAAGTGCCACATTTGTTATTCCACGGTCATCTTAACCATGCACGCCCGAGACGCCGAGTCACCAATATCCAGGGGGAGTCTGTTAAGGCAGCAGAATCAGACAGCCAGGCTGACTCCAGCTAGCCGCTACAGCACAACTCGCCAACTTGTACCGCAGATACAGCACAACTACCCAACATGTACCACAGATACAGACACTCTGTGGTGTCTGTGGTACCACAGTGTCTGTATCATGTACCGCATCTGGCTATCATGTACCGCATCTGGCTATCATGTACCGCTATCACTATCATCTGGCTATTATGTACCGCATGTACAGCACAACTGGCCAAAATGTACCGCAGATGCTGCATAACTGGCTTCCATGTACCGCAGGTATAGCACATCTAACCACCAGGTACAGTGACACATCGCCAAAGTGGCATCACCAACAGCTTCAGCCGTCACACTGCCAGGTGGCACCGACACACTGCCAAGTGGCACAGGCACACTGCCAAGTGGCACAGGCACACTGCCAAGTCGCACAGGCACACTGCCAAGTCGCACCGTCACACTGTCAAGTGGCACAAGCACACTGCCAAGTGGCACAAGCACACTGCCAAGTGGCACCGACACACTGCCAAGTGGCACAGGCCACTACCAAATGGCACCGACACACTACCAAGTGGCACAAGCACACTGCCAAGTGGCACCGATACACTGCCAAGTGGCACAGGCACACTACCAAGTGACTATTTAGTCACTTGGTAGTGGCCTGTGCTTGGTAGTCACTTGGTAGTCACTTTTTAAAGCCACTACTAGAGTCTTTTCACCAGTCTGCGGTAAGGCTTCACGGCGTGAACCCCCGAACACTGACCGCGACAATAGCCCAGACTCATGATGACGAAGTATACGAAGTATACGTTTTAGGGGCGACACGTGTCCAACAACGCGAGTACATGAAATCGACTGATTCTTTCGGCCTTGCCATCCGTCTCTCGGCAACATCACATGCAGGCCCGATGGCAGCACGGTGAGTTGTCAGTGGCTCAGACCCGATGGCAGTACGGCGAGGTCTCAGTGGCTCAGACCCGATGGCAGTACGGCGAGGTCCCAGTGGCTCAGACACGATGGCAGTACGGCGGGGTCTCAGTGGCTCAGACCCGATGGCAGCACGGCGAGGTCCCAGTGGCTCAGACCCGATGGCAGTACGGCGAGGTCCCAGTAGCTAAGACCCGATGGCAGTACGGCGAGGTCCCAGTAGCTAAGACCCGATGGCAGTACGGCGGGGTCTCAGTGGCTCAGACCCGATGGCAGTACGGTGAGTTCTCAGTGGCTCAGACCCGATGGCAGCACGGCGAGTTCTCAGTGGCTCAGACCCGATGGCAGTACGGCGAGGTCCCAGTGGCTCAGACCCGATGGCAGTACGGCGAGGTCCCAGTGGCTCAGAACCGATGGCAGTACGGCGACGTCTCAGTGGCTCAGACCCGATGGCAGTACGGCGAGTTCTCAGTGGCTCAGACCCGATGGCAGTACGGCGAGGTCCCAGTGGCTCAGAACCGATGGCAGTACGGCGACGTCTCAGTGGCTCAGACCCGATGGCAGTACGGCGAGTTCTCAGTGGCTCAGACCCGATGGCAGTACGGCGAGGTCCCAGTAGCTAAGACCCGATGGCGGTACGGCGAGGTCCCAGTGGCTCAGACCCGATGGCAGTACGGCGAGTTCTCAGTGGCTCAGACCCGATGGCGGTACGGCGGGGTCTCAGTGGCTCAGACCCGATGGCAGTACGGCGAGTTCTCAGTGGCTCAGACCCGATGGCGGTACGGCGAGTTCTCAGTGGCTCAGACCCGATGGCGGTACGGCGGGGTCTCAGTGGCTCAGACCCGATGGCGGTACGGCGGGGTCTCAGTGGCTCAGACCAGATGACAGCACGTAAGATCCGATTACCAAAATGTGCAACGGTGAATGGAGACGAAAAGCATGTGGCCATCTTTGCTGAAACGGAAAGTAGAACAGGTATTTGATGCGGGATGTGATCTTTGCTTATCATCTTTTTCATTGGTTGGTGTTTGCACCGTGGACTCAATACAATTCGATGAAGCCAATATTTGGTGATCTTCGATAAATCATCGCCATGTTTTGCACCTGTCTGTTTGAAGCCGTCAGTACTACATATTTGTTCACCTTGCAAGAACTAGTGCACTTGGCGCCAGATTAGAACACTCAGTCGAGAAGAGCAAGAGCAGTTCTGTGATATTCATCTGTCATCAGTACTCAAGTCACACAATACTAAATGCGTCGATGAGCCACTCTCTGTGATGCCACAATTGAAGTGCTAGTGTCCATGGAGTATGCCTTGAGATGAAAAGGAGGATTGCTACGCAGTTTTTGTCGGTAGCTTTCTTTTCGATCCGTCGATTACATCGCGATATCTGAGCTGATGCGGTGTGAATGTTCCTCTCGGGTGATCTCAGCTAAATGTAGGTGCGGGGATATAATGGATAGTAGATGCGTGCTTACGCATACTAAGTAAACCTTCCGTAGCACATCTGCTCTCTGTTTTCCTGACTCGAAATTCCGCTAATCCCTTGGCAAGCCGAGTCGCACTGGCATCTATTTGCATTCTAAGCGGATTTCGACACGCTGGTATTCGGAGTGTTCACTCTCTGCAACAAGGCACACTAATTGGAGTTAGGCGTGTCGCACGTTGCGTATTACAGGGAGTTATGATTGTCCGAATGCAAACCAACTATGCCGGTGCCACCAGCAGAGGAAGGTCTGAGTTCCACTTGGGCAAAGGAAGCAACAAAAAACACTAAAGGAAAAATCAATTAAAGGGTGAAAGGGTGGGGCATGGCCACCGTGTCTAGGAGCGAGGCACAGTGGCCATGCCTCCTCCCCCCTTCGTAGCTGCCTGAAGGGAGGAACAAACTATCATTTCACCACCATAAGCGGCACTGTAAACTGATCTCACGATACCAGACCGAGGGAAATGTGTGCATATTTATATGCGATGACTGATGAAAGATATGCACGAAAGAGAAGCATTTCGTTCGGAGCGGAGAATTTGCGCCAAAAAACCTAAAAAATTGCAGATAGCTGGGGATCTACCTAGATAACATGCTCATCGCAGGAGTGCGCATCGAGAATGGCTGGAGCTCTTGATTTGTCCTGTCTTGATCCCTATCTCTTCTTATCTTCGCTTCTTATGTCGGCACATGTTTGTCTTCCATTCCAAACCCTAGACCGTCCTGTAGCTCTTCTTTCTGCTGACAGCCGGTGCCACGATTTCGCATATCGTGCAAATTATAAAGAGCAAGGGTGAAGAAGTGGTTGGTTGTCCCCACGGCCACGCAGGCGACAGACACCGGTGGTCCGCCGGCCAGCAGTCACAGACGACAGACACCGGTGGTCCGCCGGCCAGCAGTCACAGACGACAGACACCGGTGGTCCGCCGGCCAACAGTCACAGACGACAGACACCGGTGGCTCGCTGGCCAGCAGTCACAGACGACAGACACCGGTGGCTCGCTGGCCAGCAGTCACAGACGACAGACACCGGTGGCCCGCCGGCCAGCAGTCGCAGGCGACAGACAACGGTGTTGGCCCGCCGGCCAGCAGTAGCAGGCGACAGACACCGGTGGTGGTCCACCGGCCAGCAGTGGCAGGCGACAGACACCGGTGGTCCGCCGACCAGCAGTCGCAGGCGACAGACACCGGTGGTCCGCCGGCCAGCAGTCGCAGGCGACAGACACCGGTGGTCCGCCGGCCAGCAGTCACAGACGACAGACACCGGTGGCTCGCTGGCCAGCAGTCACAGACGACAGACACCGGTGGCTCGCTGGCCAGCAGTCACAGGCGACAGATACCGGTGGCTCGCTGACCAGCACTCACAGACGACAGACACCGGTGGTTCGCTGGCCAGCAGTCACAGACGACAGACACCGGTGGCTCGCTGGCCAGCAGTGGCAGGCGCGCGTACAGCGCCGTAACACGAAGCAACGGCGTCGGACCACTGCTGGCTCGCTGGCCAGCAGTGGTCCGACGCCGCCGCCAGCTCTCTGTTGCCCATCTATATCGCATGGCCATGTTTCAACGAAAGTATTGGTCAGGACCCATGGCGGATCCAGAAACGCGATTTGGGTGGGGCCAACTCGGTTGGCAGAATAAGGAGTACGAGAAAATATTCGATCTTCAAGAAAACGGATAAGGCGAGAGCTTACAATGAATCAGGTGGCTTACAATAATATTTGTGTCATGCAATGTTTGACGATGTCTAAATAAGACAGTACCCACTTCCTTTTGGTCGACTAGTACCATCATTCATATCGCTAAACCTCACAAACATCGGCACCTTCTCTTCAGCTGTTGCCCTGTCTCTCATACAAGTTGTGCATCTGAAACTATCGAGCCCATGCTCCATGTACGACTGCGAGCCTATCTCGAAGCCAACGGAATGCTATCCCCTTTCAAAGCGACTTTTGTCCCAGACACTGCTGCTAACGTAATCTAACTTGTGGATTCCATTCAACGTGGTTTCGTGCACAAATGTGAAACTGTAGTTTTTGTACTGAAGTTATATTTCGCATTTAATAAAGCACACATGCACTTCGAATTAAATTACCCCAACTCGGTATCAGGGTAAGCATGGCCACTCACGTCACACGCTTCCTCACTAATCGCTCATTCACCGTTCCTATGAGGCAATATCCACTCCCGGCCCCACAATCTAGATCAAGGCATCCCGCAAGGCTGCGTTTTATTACCCACCCTGTTTCTGATCATGATGAACGACGCTCTCGACCAACATATCTGATTACCCCCCGTCTAAGATGCTCCATTCACGCCGACGATTTGGCCATTTGGTGCACTCACCCATCGGTAGGTAAATTATTTCATGCAACTCGCCGACACCATGACTCACATTGATTCTTTGTGCTCTCTCTGGGGCGCTGCAGATTTGTCCACTAAATCCGTCATAATACTTTTCTCTCAAACCCCACCGCCTCGCCGTCCTGACAAAATTATCCCCTACCAAACCATTTTCACGTACCTTGGAATAGTCCTTGAGGGAGGACTCTAATTCGGCCCTCATGACGCCCATATCAAACAGCGCCGCGCTTGACGCCCGAATCGCCTGCGCTGTATATCCGGTCGAAACCAGGGCGCATACGTGGGTACTCCGAACAAAATTATCCTTGCTTTGATTGCGCAATCCTGGAATGCAATGTATTTATCGTTCATCACATTTCTCCTTCACATATCACATCACTTAAACGCATATAAAATCACGCAATATGCTTAATTACCGGAGCAAACCTCACCACATCGATCACGGTCCCCGTGCTCGGGTCAGAGCATACAGCACTGCAGAGTACCACAACCCGTTAGATGTCACATTAGGAGTAAGCACAGCTCAATCATCCCGCCAATCTTGCTTTGTCTACACTGGGTTGTCTTATCTAGATTATCGATGTAGCGCTGGTGCTCGAATCGCATGACTCCACTGGAGGCTGCACGGGAGGAACATATAGTGGTAGGCATAAGCTCAGAACTTTCAGACATGCCTGTGACAAAATGTATGGCATAGAGTGGGATGCTCGAACTAATTAATTGATTTACAAAATAGACGTGCCAAATGGGATGGTGTTCACCATCAGCGTGGTCCTGTCAGAACAAGCAACAATACTCCACCATATAGGACTTCTGGCACAATTCACCGCATGAGCTAAGATGGGGATCCAGCACTGTTGGAGAGAGCAGGTATCGGATGGGATAACCCACTTTCTGTAGATGTAGAGACATGCTCGCAAGAATGGATGAGCGCTGCAGCGGATACGAATCCCACGTCGCCTGTGACCTGATCGACCTGAGGCTGGTGATGTGTCTGCGCACGTTCTCTGACGTGTCTCAGGAAGGACTGGGTGCTGTCACGTGAGACATCTGCTTAGCGACCAAATATTGTGCGTCTGATTTGTGGCTGCTAAAATTCTTGTAGCACTACTAAAGCCTCAAGCATCTCACGGCTAGAGCCAACTGCCGCGTATCTGGGATTATGTATTGGAATCAAAACTATTGTGTGCCTTCAGATCCCAATGTCATGTCACTTGTTTTGAGCGTACAGCCGTAATATTCTTTCTTGGATACGTGATGATTCTCAAAGCCTAAGAATGTTTGTGAGAAACCGTGTTGGCTTCACACAAAGTGAAGTATCCCAAGTCAGTGGAGACACATACCTGGCACAGACCACCCAGCAGACGACGATTCGTGTGGCTGCAGTCAGCGAAGATCACCTCGTCACATCGCTGGATAGTAGAGCCTAGTTTCCTGCCTCCAAGGATCATTCGGAATTATCCGCAAACATTACTCCTTTATCCATCAATGAAAGCCTAAAAGAGTTTCACGAGGGGAAAATTTTGTCTCCATACAGCCAAGAACAGCTAATGATAAACGAGCAAGCGCACTCGTCGATGAAGCGCCTCTGCAGAGTAGCTGTGGGTTCCACGCTTCGTAGGAAACTGTTGCGCAACTGCGGAACACAGGAAAGTAGAGCTATCACCGCTCCTGAACTAAGGTGTGCCAAAGGATAATGGATTAAGATCACTCAACGCTTGCATTTTGGACACGACATAGATCTCAAGGCGGGAAGAAATGTCGCCAGGTCAAGCAGAGTCACAATCCGGACACATCTTGTCGAGTGATGGCAGACTTCAGGTATCTGACCGACGGTATCTCATAGTATCTCACAGTATTTGACCAACGGCATCCCACGGTATCTTGCCGATGACCTCTCAGTGTATCTGATCGACTACAGTTTGTTTATTGGTTGGTTCACGACACACTTTATGCACATTCACGGCTAATGGCGCCGCCCACACTGTTTCGCCGGTGGGCCGCGGGATTGGGAAATGTCCTGTGTGGCGCTAGAGTCGAACCCGGGACCTTTGGTACCCATACCCCGACACCTTAACCACTCGGCCATCCTCGCCCCTGATCGACTACAGAACACGGCCATTGCGCATAATGTCAAACATCCCATCATTTTCCCACAGAAGAGCCACGCTGCCGACCTCATCATCAACGACTACACCAAGTGGTTAGCACACGCCGGCTGAGAGTGAATCACGTCTCAGCCGAGACACAACGTGTGCATATTGTGACCGGACGCCAAGCAGCAAGGTCGTGGGACCATCGTAGCATGGTATGCCGCCGCAAGAGAGCATAACCGGGGCCACACCTGGTGACCCCACTGCCAGAACATCGCCTGGGGCAGACGTTACGACCACTGCACATGAGTCATCGTCTGTTGTGGTGTCCACTTCGTTAGTCTCTACGCCACAAAGATAGCCAGAAAAAACGGGTGCCAGGGATGCATTTGCGTGTTCACGAGCGCTGGAAAGCGGGCTGTTCATCTGGACATAACGGCAGCTGTATCTCTTCTTGTTCGGACTCAAATGGTTGCACGGAAGGGTCGACAGGAAATAGCGCCAAGTGGCAAAGCTACAAATGTCTTAAGGGTCCGAAGATAACTGAAGGACATCGACCAGGCTGCTTTCGAGATCAGCCGCCAACTCGTCCAACGTGACGTCGAATGGAAGATGGCCCCGCCCTCTGCTAGACATCAGTCGACCGCATCGTGGTGCCGCGTTCGAAAGTCCGATTACGTCAGCCGAGCGGGCGCCGCAAGTGGTTCCGGCAAATACATCACTTGCTGATGATGAGCTGTCGACGGCTTCAGCCTAGATATTAGGGACACTTTGCTCCAGACCGCCACCTTATTGCGACACGGATCCGAAGGACGATCCGCCCTTGACTCCAAACTTCGTTGGTCAGCTAGGAACTAATACCGCTCCTGTCACAAGTTCAGCTACCCAGGGCGATCTGCGTCGACGCCGGACTGTCGTTCAGCGCCTCGTCAGTGATGCTTGCTGGCAGGTTCGGCGTGTGCTGATGTCGATGATGTCCCAGCGACACAAGCGACCATATGCAGCGGAGAACGTGACAGTCGGTGACGTCATGGCGCTGATGTCATGGTCATGGTGCTGACGTCATGGTCATGGTGCTGACGTCATGGTGAGCGTCCTGGTCCCTCGCGGCCAGTGACCCTGGCTAGACTGGAAGTATTCGGAAAGAAACGGCAGGGACGTACGATGCGCCGCAACACTTCTTCACCGTCCAAAAGCAAAGCTGTATCCGCTAGAAGCTGGTGCTGGTGTTGGTGAGGAGTCATCGGCTCATCACAGGGAGTGGAGACGGGCATGCGCGAAAGAAAGATGTAGATGTTATCGTGCGCCAGCCATGATCCTGATTTTTGTGTATGATTTCTGTTCGATGGTGACGGAGGTTAACACGCGCCCTGGAGGGGGGGGGGGGCGAAATCCGCCCACCCCTCCGGTTTTTCGTAGATAACTCCAGATTTTACCGGGCAATATGCGCCATTATTTGTGTACCTGCCAATAAATGACCGGCGCGTTGTTTGAAGTAAGAAAAATAAAAATCGACCGAACATTTTTCGAGTTAGGGGTCGCTAAAGTCAAAAATTTTATCAGCGCCAGATCACAAATATCGTCACTGATGCGCTTCCCGAATATTAGCAAAAAGGAAGTGTTCTTGGCAAAACTAGCGACTTGTTTTATTTACATTGTCATGCTACATTGTTCCAGAGTCATGTCAAGTCAACGAGGTCAAGTCAGGTCAAGTTCATAACAGGTTAACACACGCCATAGGGGGGGTATGGCGAAATCCGCCAATTCTTCCGATTTTTCGTACATAACTCCATATTGTACCAGCCAATATACGCCAAATTCTTCGCATACCTGCTTAGAAATGACCGGCGCATTGTTTAAAGCAAGAAAAGTTGAAATCAGCCGATAAATTTTCAAGTTAGGGGCCGTTAAAGTAAAAACAATTCGCAGCGCCAGACCACAAAAATCGGCGCTGATGCGCTTCCCGTATATTGGCAATAGGGAAGTGTTCTTGACAACACTAGCGACTTGTTTGATGCATATTGTTATGCTATATAATTTAAAAGTCATGTTAGGTCGCCGAGGTCAAGTCAGGTCAAGTTCATGATAGGCTAATGGAACCAAACTTGGTCAACTGGAATGTGTCATAAATGCAAATGACTGTCTTGCGATTGATGTCACTTTACATGTTACCCCCTATGCATTCCGAAATGTACTGTTTGTCATTGTGTGCCTAAGCATTTCCATACTTTATTCATGTATTTCACTTCTTTATTTGGGAAGCCGATTGTGCCGAGCCGCCCAACGGAGCAGTCGGGATGGGAGACCGGTTCCGGTAACTAGAGCAGGTAATGACCTAATAAAGTGCTCCTATATAGGTGACCTGAGATCAAATGACGGATCTGACATCTCTATTGCATCATTAGTAATGTCTAAAACATCATTAATGCCAATTTTGGAGCATTTAAACACAACCACAGTGATCCATAACAATGACAAGCCAAGCCACGCAAAACCAGAAAATTTTGCTATTTTGACCTCATTTGACCTTGAAGATATTGACCTAAGGTCATGAACTTTGCACACAATAGAGTGCACTATCGTGCCCATCCACCCTGTGAATTTTGTTGCTCTAGCCTTCATAGGAGATGAGATCTTAGGGGGGGGCGGAATCCGCCCCCCTCTCCAGTGCGCGTTATTTTCAGAGGCCCTCCAGGGCGCGTGTTAAGGAAGAATACAAGTGAGCCTGGACTGCCTTGATTTGCCTGCCTGATTACTGTTTAGTTAAGACATTTAAAGAACTTCATTGCCCGTTAGACGTAACCGTGTATGTCTTTATAGTATGTCTTATATGTCCTGCATCTACCTGCCCTATACACCACTTTGTTTGCTATCAGGCGTCTTTCGCCTGTTCTGTCTTGTTTGCCCGATACCGAATGCCACATAGGCAGGTTTATCATCACTTCCGTAACGGCAATTGGCTCTACTCTCTGGCAGATCGTACTCCTTCACTGCTAAAGAAGACAAATTATCGGCTCAAATATTGACAAGCTGGATGCTGGTGAACCTTTGGCGGTAAAATAGCTACTAATCAAAGTAGCCGAATGCAAACGGTCATAGCTACTGATTTTGCAACTTCCATTCTATGTCAAGGTAGATGACGCATAAAATACAAGCACCACATCGATAAACATCAACATGTTGCATGCGAGTTCTCCATCGTATTGCATTGTTAGTTGTGTTTAGCACTCTTCCAGAAAAGGTCACTGTTTAGAGCCCATCTTAATTGTGTGGATCATCGCATTAGTGGCAGCAGGCAAGATCGAGGTCCAGATATTACACCTGAGAGAGCAGTGAGCGGTCCAGCAATAAAAAAATTTCAAAATAATCGTGAATTTGAGCTGGTCACCATAGGCCATGCGTTAGGTCTTGACGCGCACCCATAGTGATTATCATGATATGGGCCCGTTGCAGTATACTACCCGACCAAACATCGCTCTCGCTCGCCTAAGCAAATGCAAAAATATATGAATTATTCTATGAATTCTTGCACTTCCAATAAACCAATTCGTCTTCAAATAACATCACTTTAACTCACGCCTGTGTTCGTATCACCACCGCGCTCCCAGCTGCCGCCTGAGTGGGCGGCCGCAGACCGGAGGCGTCACCAAGCTGCCAAGAGCCGGTGACGTCACGCCCAGCGGGTGACGTCACTGGACACAAGCAGGCGGGCGGGGAGAGGGCGGCGGCCGGCGCTGACGAGCCCTCATCAGCGCCGCTGATGCCGTTTTCCGCTGTCTGGCCGCCGCCGCCCGGCCAGTTACGACGCGGCGCGCGCCGTCCGGTGCCCGCTCGTCTCATCCGAATTCGATCGGCGGCGCGCGTCATCATTCACAGTGGCGACTCCAAATGGACGCCTGACGTGCGCCGAATTGGCCACCGAGGGACCGCAGCAGATGCCGCACTGTCTCGGCCACTGTCCGGGGTCCGACTGAGGGACTGGATGAGGGTCAGTCTGATGGAGTTTTCGAGGGTTCATCTGTCTGGGGTTCATCTGATAGACTGTGCGGGGCAGGGCAGAAGAAGAGGGCAGATAGTAGTAGAGGGCAGATGGACTGGTGGTGGTCTTGTGCAGAAACAATGGTGAGGTAGTAGAGAGCAGATGGACTGGTGGCGGGCTGATGCAGACCTGGTGGTGAGGTAGTAGAGGGCAGGTGGACTGGTGGCGGGCTGGTGCGGACCTGGTGGTGAGGTAGTAGAGGGCAGGTGGACTGGTGGCGGGCTGGTGCGGACCTGGTGGTGAGGTAGTAGAGGGCAGGTGGACTGGTGGCGGACTGGTGCGGACCTGGTGGTGAGGTAGTAGAGGGCAGGTGGACTGGTGGCGGACTGGTGCGGACCTGGTGGTGAGGTAGTAGAGGGCAGGTGGACTGATGCCGGGCTAGTGCGGACGTGGCGCACGATGCTATGTGGGAACATAGTGATGATTTTAGCAGTGTGATCGTACAAGAAGCAGGATGAGGAACTATGTGGATGTAGAACGTGAACTTAGGGACATATGTAGATGTGGAAAAGGCATGGTAGAGTATGGGTGAAAACGGGGGAGTATATGAGAAGGATGGGATGTCAAAAAGCGATGGTGATGTCAGAGAGTGATGGGAAGCGATTTGGAAGAGGGACCGGAGGAAGCTAAGTGCTGCAGTGTTTACCGGTGCGGTAGTCGTCCCAGGACGAACGTACGTGTTAGTACGTCCGTCCGTCATACGTCCTTCCGCCATATTAGTACATATTAGTACATATTAGTACATGGAAGTAGGTCATGGTAAAGGGCCCCAGGATGCAAGAGAAGGCCTTTCAAGACGAGAGAGGAGGACAATGAATATGGAGGAGGATAGGGCATACGACGTTGAAAACTGGTAAAGAAGCTCCAGGAAATTGGACGAAATACCTATGGCGCAAGATGAGGCTTATAATTTGCTTATAGTCGTCGCAGGACGAACGTACGTACGTCCGTCCGTCATACGTCCGTCCGCCATATTAGTACATATTACCCTTACTGACTGTACCCGGACGGACTACCGAGATATCCTTACCCAGCGAGGGAGTAGACCGATTTTGCAACAGTAATGTCAATTTCCATGTCAAGAGGCTTCGTGCTTCAGGAAGTTGCACAATACAAAACGGTCGTTTTGTTTGGTCCACAGGTTAGCGGGCATTGTGAGGTGTCCTGAAGTTCATCAATATGACGTCCACATCGCCTGTTGCAGCATCTGTTGAACACTGCACACACCAACTAGTCGGCTATTCACGGCGGAAGACATTGTTCTGTAACCGGCGAGGCCATTGGACACCAGGGGTCATTTATCAACAGATGATTTGATTTCCAGGGGTGCGAGGTCTGGTTGACAGGAAATGAGAGGTCAATGGAAAAACAGGAAATGTCAGAGAGGGAAGCTATCCGTGCAACTACATACAATCGGTGAAGCAAGCTGGAGACTGCAATGCCGGGTGGCTTGATTCGGACCAGTCGGTACAAAATGATGTGGGAAACAATTTCCATTACCACTTCTGGCAATACCATCAGCGACAACTCGTATTGCACTCACCCGTACACTCCCCCCACGCATTGTGAGCAGCAGATTGGGAACTAGTGGGGGGGGGAGGGGGGCACTGAGCAATCACCGAGGAGCATAGTGTGGGCGGACCACTCAACCTACGCACGGCGCTAGTTTCCCGAAATATGGATGGCCTTTCCACCCAGCATTGCTCCAGTTCACGTGTACATTACACGCCGGGGTCCCGCCCATGTGCGCTGACCTTCCGCCTGTGCCTCTGCGGATGTATGAGGAAGAGCGCGGCAGATGGACTGCAGAGTTCGTGAGGAGATTGTGTTTTCGCTGATAGCGCTGAAATGGGGAACTATTTGTTGGCATGTACCGCGGTTGTTGGTGGAATCCAGCCTCACCCTACCTCGCACGTTCGAACAATTTTAGAGTTCGTAAAGCCAGAGTCAATTTTGGCACAGCCGATTACACCAAGTTCCGCTATCCTAGTCCTAGAGGCAACGAGTCACATGAATATCAGATGAATAAGTGCAACTATAATATTTTTCACGGCTTATCGCATTACCAGCCTTCATGCATCCTATATATATCCAATCATATGTTCCAGTGACTTCTATTATCTCGAAGAGTGTTCCATTAGTTAGAAGTACTGACCAAATATTATATTCTCTTTTCGCCGGTGTTGATGAGCCTCTGGACGTAAACTGTGCCTGTGTTGCGTACCTCTTCGGTACTTTGCCCTGTGATATCCACCTGACAAGGAAATTGTATCTTAATATCCCATTGAGCATCTTACCACTGTCCAATTGTCATTTACTCATTTGTGATAGGTTTGATCTATGATTTATATATTTATTTGTACTCTATTCGTAATAAATACTTCCGGTCACAGCTGTACGACACTCATGTCACATCTATAACCATTTCCGTTGGTTTTAGTTGTTCCAATATGTGAAGCCTCTGGAACAAGAAAAGCACCATGGTTGCAACGATAGCCGAATGTATCATCGTTCATGTAATGTTGATTTTTATCCTGAAATAAGATTAGTCATCCTGGAGGGTGGCTCGCACAGAAGTCACATGTGACGTATGTGACACATGTGGCACATGTATGGGAAATCCCGAAACCGATGATAGAATGTCAAATGACCCATGCAATGATGATCCATGAACGACCCATGACGAAAGCGATGATAGAGCCCCTCACTGTGACTCATGTAAAGTGGACATGCATGCCTGTCTGCTGCTTGTTTGGAAGAGACCCGTTCACCTCCAGGTGGGCGTACACTGATGGCCCTGGGCGGCCGCCAGGGTGAGCCATCGTCCGCGGCCGGTCCGGGGGCAGGTGAATCGGACCGCGGCGCGCCGCCACACCAACACAACGTATGCACAAACTTTTCCGCGGCGGCAGATTTGCGCACAATGCCGACCGAGCCGCCAGGCATTGCCCGTCGCCGTCGGCGAGTCCCCGCCGACGCCGCACACATATATTCTGGCGGAAGTTGAGGCAGTTAATGAAGTCATCAGCCGCCGGAATACCTCGTGGGCGGAAAACACTAATTAGAGGCGACGAAGTTCTCCCACTGGCGGCTGTACCTCGTAGTGCGCCGTCGCCAGCCACATCATCGGCAAGGTGCAGGCTGTTTTTCGCCGACAAAAAGTGTCGGAGAGTGTGGTCGGTGCAGTTTGACGACGAAACCAGCCGGCATGCGCCTGACGGCCTATATGCATGTGGACAAGTTCGAGCTAACCTCCGTGTCGTAAACCAACCGGCAGACAGTCCGAGCCTGATGACGCAGGTGAATGTGGACGAGTCCAAGCTCCCCTTCATCTCGCAGGCGCGGAGTGGACGAGGAAAATTTCCGGCTAGGTTCGGGTCTCACGGATGTGGAGTGGACGAAGACGAGTCCCGGCTAGGTTAGGATATCACGTGCGTGGAGTGGACGAGGATGAGTCTGGCTGGGTTCGGGTCTCACAGATGTGGAGTGGACGAGGACGAGTTCTCGCTAGGTTCGGGTTTCACGGATGTGGAGTAGACGAGGACGAGTTCCGGCTCAGTTCGGATTTCACGGACGTGGAGTGGACGAAGACAAGCTTCAGTGCCCTCCTCTCTCCCAGGAGCATAGCATGGTGTGGAAGTGGATGTGCTAAAGCAGGCATGTTAATCTGACTTGACATGCAATACCGTCAGGTTCCTGTCACCATATTGCGGGTGAGCTGGCGTTTGCCATGCTTGACATCACTTTGTGTGCAATTGTATGCTCAAGGCGCAACAGGTTTTGATGTATATATATATATATATATATATATATATATATATATATATATATATATATATATATAATATATATATATATATACGTATTATGTATATGTATATTATACACACACTTTTATATATATATATATATATATATATATATATATATATATATATATATATATATATATAGCAAACATAAAACATACGGGGAATACAATGCAATATATGCACTACACGCTTTACCACAAAAACGTAGGCTAATCCGGCAACGACTCCCAAGGTAGTAATGTTGTATTAACCAACAGCATCGGCGAACAATTCCAGCGGCACAGTTTCACAACGACATTGTGTATACATGAAGTCTCATCCGGTCGTGTGTTGGACATATTCCTCAATCAATTCTGTCCGGATCAATTATTATATTTTCCGTAGACACTCTTTCTCACTGGACCCGAGAAAGTTCGCTTCGACTGAGTTTGCACTATTTGGGAAATCCACAAAATCCAATGCGTCGCAAATCACCAGAGAGCCATAAATAACGGCATCATACAATTACTAGCATGCTACAAGCACCGGAATGACACCATGTGTGCCGCAATGCATCACCGCATACAAGCGAGAAGGCACATAAAACACTACCGCCATAAAATGCATGCGTTACGAATGTTCCAAACACAGGCAAGAGCCATGACGTGATAGCCCTGAGGTTTGCCGCAAGAGTCCTCACGTGACAGGCCTGAACCTGCAGCAACCCTGAGTCCTGACATAAGAGCTTTTACGTGACAACCCCGAGCCCTGAAGCAGCAGCCTTCAACTCTGATTTTAGAGCTCGGACGTGACAATCCTGATCCCTGACGTGGCAACCTTGAGCCATGAAGTAGGAGTCCTGTGCTCTGATTTTAGAGCTCCGGCGTGACATCCCTGAACCCTGACGTGACAGCCCTGAGCCCTGACGTAAGAGCCCTCACATGGAAACCCTGAGCCCTGACGTAAGAGCCCTGATGTGACAGTCCAGAGCCCTGACGCAAAAATCCTGACATGACGGCGCAAGTCTGCCAAAAAGACGCCATACAACTTCGATTTGGACATGTTCCTCGATTGCTCATTCGTAGCTTATCAAACCACTCCACTATCTCCACAGAGGAAACAGACGACGAATGGATAAGCCATCGTAAACGCACGAAAGCGCGCGTGTTTGCACGTGATTCACAGTCACTGTCAGGTGTTCCAGCGAGGAAGCTGCCGGGCACGACTGTGGGCGGGGCACGACTGTGAGCGGGGCACGACTGTGGGCGGGGCACTTTCCATGCAGAACGCCATATTGTGAGCGTCGCGGATGCCTCTGTCAATGTGGGGGGGGGGAGGGCGGTGGGTGAAACCAATATGTTGCACTGCTGGCCAATGCTGCCGATGTGTAATTGAAATGGATACGTTGACAGCCGACAGGTGGGCGTTGGGGCGACATCGTTGTCAGACGAGGCTTCGCTCCGGTGCATAGCGTTTCATGTTGAAGAGCAGTACCAATTTTTCGAATTGCCTTTTCGTCCCCTTGTCCGCCTGCAATTGCTTAATATTGTTCGCACGATTGCGAAAGTTGTCGGGTTTGCGTGAGACGAAATGTACGACCCTCAATATACCAGGAGGTGCTGAGTTTACATCAAAAGTAACGTTAGGGATTATGCTATATTACTCAACGTTTCGGCCAGGGGCCATCGTCACTCCTGGCACTCCTGACGATGGCCCCTGGCCTAAACGTTGAGTAATATAGCATAATCCATAACGTTACTTTTGATGTAAACTCAGCACCTCCTGGTATATTGAGGGTCGTACATTTCGTCTCATGCAATGTCTAAAACCCGGGAGCACTTAAGAGCCATTCTTCGTTGTAGTAAACAGTTGTCTGCTTGGCAACCGGCGTGAGTTACAGGTTCAATTATTGCCTGAAATGAGTGAGATATGTAGGTTTTTCCTTCTCTGCATTTACTGGTCCATAAACCACCGTGGATCCTAGAGGAGTGGTGCCGCAAGTTTGGCATGTCCTTGAGGGAGTGGTGCTGCAAGTTTGGCAGGTTATGGGAAAGCGTCCACTGTGGAGCCTAGATGAGTGATGCCGCAAGTTTGGCATGTCTGTGAGGGAGTGGTGCTGCAAGTTTGGCAGGTTATGGGAAGACCTCCACTGTGACACGTCGTGGTTTAAACATGTTCTTGGCTTCTTTGGCTTCCACTCGTGAACCCGAAAGGCAGTCATGTGACACATTGCTGATTGTGGCCAAGTCATCATCCATGTGGGCATAAGGGTACCCATGAGAACAGCAATTCTGGGCGGTACTCACTCCTACTTGGCTGAAGCTCCCTACGTTCTCATTGGCCGCTCGACATTGCAACCTGACGCCCTAACTTATCCTCTATCCTTCATGGGTTTCTCATCGCCTGGACAAGACCTGACTCTGCGTATGTTAGCTGATGACATGCTACGATTTTCTTCATCAAACTCTGTGCCCGTTCCCTGTGAAGTTATCACTTTACACTGAGGAGTACGCATGCGTCACAGACCGCCGCAAGGGCCTTCGTGGCGTCGCCATAGCTGTACACAGATTGCATGGCTAGACCAGAGCATGTCGGGCGAGGACGAAGGTCCGTCCTCTCCCAACCGGGCCGGAATCACAAGCCCTGTCCGCGCTCCGGATCCAGACGGACAGAATCGATCACGGTGAGTGTGCTTCAGCGACGTATATCTCGACATGCTACCGCGCAATGTGCTTACCTCCTTCAGCCCAGCAACCCTTGACAAGCTCCACTCTGACTTTTGCAGTAAATAGAGCAAGAACCTTAAGCACGCGTTTCCTTCCCGGTTATTTGGAAGGTTGGCATGAGTTAGCTTCCAGTTAAGCGTTTTAATCTAAACCATACCGAGGTGCCAGCCTGATTTGTGTTTCATAGCAGCTCATAGGGTGCGGGTAATGAGAGTGCGGCGCTGCTCAAATGTTTCCATTCCCAATGACTTGCTCCAGCGGCTCGCATCGAGTCGCCGCGCGGCTCGAGTGAGCACGCTGCATACTGCGATGACTCGGAGCAATTAGCCGACCAAAAGAGGCCCCCGGGCGCCATTTTACCCGGCTGCCTTGGCACCGTACTCCCCACTGGGCTGTTGACGCGTGACGTCACCGGGCGGACACGCCCGGGCTGATTTCGTGTCTCCCCCGGGCTCGATGAAACCAACTGGTCGAGCCGCCACGGATGCGGCGTGACGACGGCGGCCGGTGACCTCAGCCGCACGTCCGTCCGTCCGTGCACGCCCTACTGCACGTCCGTGCCGTGACCCTTCTGTGTCGCAGCGACCCGCGCCGTGACCCGCCTGTGTCGCAGCGACCCGCGCCTTGGCCCACATGTGTCGCAGCGACCCGTGCCTTGACCCACATGTGTCGCAGCGATGCGCCCCTGTACGCGTCCGTGCCGTGACCCGCCTGTGTCGCAGCGATCCGGGCGTTGGCCCACATGTGTCGCGGCGATGCGCCCCTGTACGCGTCCGTGCCGTGATCCTTACGCATCACAGCGACCCGCGCCGTAACCCGCCTGTGTCGCAGCGACCCGCGCCCGTGCCGTGAGCCGCCCGTGTCGCAGCGATCCGTGCCCGCACGCGCGCGTGCCGTGAGCCGCCCGTGTCGCAGCGAGTCCCGTCTCCGCGGCGCTGCTCGCCGCACAGCCGGCGGTGCGCCGGCCGGCCGCCGGCTGCCGACATTCAGTTTGGCCGGAGCGGATCCGCCGGCGGACCGGGAAACAATACCCGCCGACTGACGGTCCATCAAGACAGGGCAATCGCGCGCCATTGCTATTCAGCGTGTGCGCGCCAAATCCTCCGCTCGGGCGGTCGCCAGCCGGTGCTCCGACGGCGCTTTATTCCACGATGGGCCAAGGTCGGCCGGCCCGGCGCAAAACGACCCGCCCATCGACGCATCCAGTCAGAGCGTCGGGCTCGCACGTCACGACGGCCGGCTTCCTGGTGCACAGAGCGCTGCCGGATTAGCGAGCTAATGAGCTGCCCTGATTTGTCGCCTGAGCACGCGCAAGAGGAGAATACTCGGCAGTCGTTATGGTGGTCGTCGGCGTGGCGGTTATGGTGGTGGGCATGATCAGCATGGCTAAGCCGAGGAGGCCATGACACGTGGGAGGAATGTGAAACCTCCGGGCCCAGTCATGGGTGGTATACAGATCGAGTGCAAAGAGAATGAGCCAATAGGACGAGGTCTGGGCACTTAGACGGCCACCGTCTGCATTGTTCGATCTCAAAGAATCATTGCTTACATTGCTGGCATTCAAAGAATCGTTGGTAGGTATGGGATAAGGGCTGCTATCAAGAATTGGTAATGAGTGGACTTCGTGTCAGTTCTAGGGAGGCCAAGTACTCCCTTTACACTTGCTTTTACTGCTGAAGCAAATGTGTATAAAGTGCACCATAATTTATTTTGGGCTTCCATAGAATGATTGCAGACATGCTTAATGGTTGCAAGTCGCAGCTGATGAGACAGCCGCCGTCGGTAGCCAGCTGATTACTTGTGCCAGCTGATGAGACAGCCGCCGTCGGTAGCCAGCTGATTACTTGTGCCAGCTGGTGAGACAGCGGCCGTTGCAGCCAGCTGACTATTGATGTCAGCTGATAAGACAGTTGCCGTCGGTAGCCAGCTGACTACTGATGCCAGCTGATTAGACAGACGTATTATTGCTCTTGTTCTTAACACACTGCATATGCAAATGTCAAATTATATCATGTGTAATCGCAGCATACCCCTATATTACTTCATTGCCGATTCCAATCGAAATCTGCAACCTCCAACATCATTTAGGCGAAAAACAGCCTCACGTGCTTGCGTAG
The DNA here is from genome assembly GCA_034440575.1 of Imbricaverruca yamaguchii. Taxonomy (NCBI): domain Eukaryota; kingdom Metazoa; phylum Arthropoda; class Thecostraca; family Neoverrucidae; genus Imbricaverruca; species Imbricaverruca yamaguchii. The sequence continues at coordinate 2,516,314 of JAOTOL010001660.1, forward strand.
TGGCTTAAGCCTCTCGACCAGTGTGCGAAAAGGTGCTAATGAAAATCTTGATGGGCTCTTTGTTTGCGTTAGACACAAAATGAGCTTAACGAAAATATATGACTGTTCGCCCAGAGGAAAACAGAGGCATGGATGTACTACCCAATAGATGTTACGGGCTTGCTTCGAAATTGATTACGTGATGAAAGGGTGGTGAGACATGTCATGAAGCTTCATGTTACATTTTGATGTGTCTTAAAATGTCACTGAGGGTCTTTCTTTATTAGGTTTTCCTGAGGTTGTTTCCTTGGGAGGCTCTTTCTTCGTGACGTGTCTTAAGAGGCCTCAGTTATATATCTTTGCATTATCACGATGTTTAGTGGATAAGTATCCCAGGATCATGATTCAACTAGCCTGCCAAGAATGCTGATGTCACCGGGAAGTAGTAGTTCTTAAAGGAAGTAGTCCCCAAAGCAATTACAGAATATCTTGGTAAATTTTGGTTGAGCTTACTAGACACCATGTGTAAACAAGGTCTCCAAATTCAGGTTAACTTGAACGACATCGTGCAACCGATGTTTGATGTCCTCTGTGATATTCACTTTTTTCTGTCAATAAATTGGAACACTGAACTGAGGGTGGTCAGGCTCATCTATCCTCCCTTTCTCATATGCAAAAGTCAGGTACGCATTTCCATATGAGGCGGTTCGCTGTAATACGAAGAGGTAGTTATCATCGGTCGGCCAACGATAATCATTCCTAGACGATTGATTTTAAGGCATAGTCACGCAACTAAGTTATTAAATTCCTCCCGTCTGCTCTACGGTACACTCGACTCGGAAGCCTTTCATTTTACATAAAAGAGGTTTAGTCAAAATGCAATGCTGAAATTAAAGGTTTGTGTAATCACATTTGGTACTGACTGATCAAAACGCAGTCAAATCGTGAAAACGATGTGTCTATACATTTATGTGCGTTAAATCTTAGCAGTTAGACATACTTTATGTCGTAAAATAAGTTGTGAACAAAGGTTTTACTATTCCCCACCATTCTTGTACATGACCGACACGGACGCTCTTCCCCGGATCTAACCGCCCCACCATCCCATGCCCATGGATACAGCTCCCTACACCGCTCCAACGCAAATCGTTCTCCCTGGGTCTGACTAGCCCCGGTATTGTTTCTTGGAACAGACCAGCTCGGTGAAGGGACCGCTACCCTTGCCAATTGGAATTGGGCCCTTCTTCCCAATTCCAATTGGCCATCCACAATTGAACCAACACCCGGCGGGCCGCCTTGCATTGCGCAGCGAGGGATGAAACTGTTCTACTTCGCTCATGAAGCCGAGACAATGATGCAATTGGAAGCTATTTTACTTCGCTCATGGAGTCAAGGAAATGTAGCACTGGCAAACTATTTTACTTCGCTCATGAAGTCGAAGAAATGATGCAATGACAAGCTCCTCTACTTCGCTCATGAAGCCGAGGAAATGACGCAATGACAAGCTCCTCTACTTCGCTCATGGAGCCGAGGAAATGATGGAATCCTTCCGGGTTGTCAACGTTATGATAAATATTCTGGTATTTCGCGACTAACCATAACCGCCTTAAACGCCCATAAACAATGATGCACTACCGTCGCTCATGGAGGCGAGGAAATGACGCAATGCCTTCGCTCATAGAGCCGAGGAAATGATGCAACGACTTCGCTCATGGTACCGAGGAAATGATGCAATGACGTCGCTCATGGTACCGAGGAAATGATGCAATGACGTCGCTCATGGTACCGAGGAAATGATGCAATGACGTCGCTCATGGAGCCGAGGAAATGATGCAATGACGTCGCTCATGGAGCCGAGGAGATGATGCAATGGCATCGCTCATGGTGTCGAGGAAATGACGCAAAGGCGAGCTATTCTACTTCGTTCATGGAGCCGAGGAATGGATGCAGTGTTTCCTGGTCGTCAACGAAATGATAATTATTCCGGTACTTCGCGACCAACTGTAATCGCCTTAGACGCCCATAGACAACCTGTATGGTCTTCAGTGAATACACTGTACTGCATGGGCAGAGTTGAAATGCTATTCCTTCGATGATACTTTTAGTGTGTTTGCATGCACAGTGGCAAAGCACCGACATGTCGCTTTCTAAAACTAACTTCATGCCCCATCTGTACCACATTTGAAAAGATACGTTTTAGTTTTGAGCTTCACCCAACACGTAGTCCAGACAAAAGTATGTGGCTCAACACGCAGTCCATAATAGGTTGACTGAAAAAGCGATGGCTTGCTCCGCTCAACGTTAGTGTCATAGCATGTGCACGTGTGGCAGTAAAAACATCATGAGACATATGCTACATCGACGATTCACACATTAGCGCTTCCTTACCTCCGCTTGGCGTCTCACATTGTTCGGTTAATTGTAGCGCCACATTGGCATGCGGTGGTCTCGACGTCTTCTTAACCGTATCGGTTCCTGCGGGCACTGGTGCGGCTGGAAAAGCTAGCGGACCGAACTGTCCGTCAGATGTGGTGACTGCGGTGGTCGCCGAGAGGCGAGGTGCCGCTCGTTGCCAAGCGACGCCCGCCACTGGTATTGAACATTTACCATCCAGGGCTGCCAGTTGTTGAGAATGCAACCTGTTGCAGCATGTCTGCCGCACGGATTGAGCCATGTGGGAACGTGATTAGCTGAGCCGGTTGATACATTTGTTGTACTCCTGAGTGAACTAGGTCAGTCCTAGACATCATGGAATGTGGTTCTCAGGCGTCAGGTATACATGGCGCCATCTATGGACACGACATGGCACTGTCGTGCGCGGGTCATCTCGCCTGCCTCTCAGTGATATCATGTGGGGCGGGTATGGTCGAGTGGTTAGAGCGTTGAACTCTGGATGCAAAGGTCCCGGGTCAACGTTCACGCCGCTCTGACATTTCCCAATCCCACGGCCCACCGGTGAAACAGTGTGGATGGCGTCGGCTGGCAGATTGCATGAAGTGCGTCGTGAACTGCCCAATGAATAACAAATGATGTCGCGCCGTGTGAGTGGCCGATAAATATCACGCGGTGCGAGTGGGCAGTATCACGCCGTGTTAATAGGTGATATCACGCCGTATGAGCGGGCGTTATCACGCCCTGTGAGTGGGCGATATCACGCCGTGTGAGTGGGCGATGTCACACCATGTTAGTGGGCGATATCACACCATTTCAGTGGGAGATATGACGCCGTGTCAGTGGGCGATATCACACCATTTCAGTGGACGATATCACGCCGTGTCAGTGAGTGGGTTGATCCGGTCCGGCCAGGTCTGCGCTAAGTATTGCTGTGCTGAGTGGCACGTGCTATGGTCAGCCGTCTCGCTCCGTGCAGATGGAAGGCGCCATGTTTTGCTCAAGATGCGCAGGTGCAGGACTGCATCCGGTTGCTTGCTCTGTCCTCCATTGATTTTAGATTGTTGAGGTCTCCATGATGCTTACAACATTGATGGCCACTTTTATCATTTGTCATAAATGGGACGTTTAATGGAATTGCCATCTAAATCGACCCTCTTTTATGTTTCTTGGCGGCGAATTGGCTCCTATTTGGAGCGCTTAGTCAGGGCAATTCCTCTGGCTCTGGTCGTTTCCATACAGCTCGCATAATTTTTTTTAACGACTCCCCCAGGCGAACTTCCAAAGCCGTCTAGTATTGGCTTAGCCATGCCTCTATGATTGCTAATATCGTTTTTCGGTGTGGGGGCTTGATAATATGATGAGAGCAAGGTGGTGTATTGCACGTGCAGATAGAGGCATATGTAATACAGGTGTTCATAGCACAGGTGTAGATAGTGCAGGTGTAGATGGAGGAAAGTGTACTGCGGGTGTGCATAGTACAGGTGTAGATAATGCGGGTACAGGCAGTTAATGTTGACCCGACACGACGTGGAGTAGTTAATGTTAACCCGGCACGACGTAGAGTAGTTAATGTTAACCCGGCACGACGTAGAGTAGTTAATGTTGACTCGGCACGACGTGGAGTAATTTCCTGACGATGGCCGCCTGAGGATGATTGGTGTTATTTATTGACAATTAATATCATTGATATTATCTCCTCCCACCTCCAGCCTTGGACCTCTTTGGTGGCTATCAAAAATCTAGACAGAAATTAATGACCCTGGTTCTCTCCACCCCAAAGTACCCCCACTGATCTATGTCACGTGACCCATTATGTTACAGGACACGCGAAATCAGAAAATAAAATTGTAAAATGCTCTTTCCAGATCTTTAAATGCACATTGACCAATGTAATGGTCTAGTAATGGTCCGAATCTTTCCAGCAGGCATGTCATGAACGCTCTGATTACCACGCACTATAAACACGAGAATGGACTTTAGATATAGATGCTACGAGTTTCACACAAAGACACATCTTGGGCAAACCACTTGAGGGGCTCAACGTTGTCATGTCTGCATGTTGTATTCATCATCTCTTGACGCAGACCGGTTTCGGGGAACACCTTAGCTACCTGGTACGGGGAGGGGTGCAGCACCAGGGAGGGAACGGTAGCCACCTCTACATAGTTCTTTGTAGACAAACATAGAAAAGTACTTGTTCATTTTCATTGGAGTATTTTAGAAACCCCGTAGAGTCGCATGGCAAATCATGAGCCGAAAACCACCTTTGACCTCGTCCCACTTCCACCCTCACCAAATGCTGCTTGCCTACCTGGGATGATCCGAGACATTCCAGGGAAGCGCTCTCACCACATCTTCACCTTATTATTGCTTTCCTAACTGGCATCAGGGGAATTGCAGGTGATCTCTAGCACATCTTCACCTAATTGCTGTTTGAACTCCCGTTACTTCCACGGGACTGAGGAACTTTCAGAACAAGGATATGCTTCAGCCGGTGCAAACTAGCAGAGATAGTCAGTCGATTATTCAGGGCGTCAAGCACGTGGCTGACTTCGAGCACTGCCAACCAGTCAGTACCGGGGAAAACGCGGCGTTTCCGCCAATAAGCGAGGCGTTTGAGCATCGCTGCAGCCTGCCCATGCATTCTGGGTTGGCGCCTGGCGTTGGGCGTGTGTCATGATAGGTGCCTCACGTGAGTCCATGGTCGTCGTAAAAGGCGTCCCTGCAGTTGAAATGTCTCATATAATAAAACCCAAGTATATCATTTTGCCGTTCCGATAGCTCAGTTAGTTCGAGCTCCGACCTGCATTGGCCTGACCTTTCCTGACAACACAGCATGCGAGTCACTTCACTCACTCTCATATCCCCAGGCTGAGAGGGTTGGTTTGCAGCTAGCCCTGCATGACCGGATACGTGGAACCGTGTCGGTGCATTAACTGCATGGTAAGCTCTCGGCACAAGTACTGGTGTTTAACTAGAATGCCAGGATTGGGTCGTGAGGAAAGGGCCTACGCAATAAGCTCTTCTTTGCATAATACCCTGGTCCTAAAGACCACCTCGGAAAGCATGCGAACTAAACTGCCTTTTAATCAGGAAAAATATCGTACTGGCATGCTACCGGCTAAATCCCGTTGCTGAACGAAATTGGAACGGAATTAATTACTGAACCAAATTATGGCTTGGCATGGCCCGTCATTGGGAACGCAGACTGCACTGCTTTGCATTTATTATTGACAGGATGCTGCGCCGCTTCATTTTTAAGCCTTCCGTCACAGCCTACCAGGAGGAAGACTGCGGGCCAATGTTCAGGGGCAGAGTCGGGTGTGCGATTGTTACGTGACAATTCACTCAGCGGCCATGAAGGGAGAGAGACAGATTTACGCTGTTTCTGCCTTGGCCGAAACACACAACATTGGCCGTGCAATGAGCGGCCTACACTGGACTCATGTCGACAAGGAACCATTAATCACTGTTACACAAATAGGGAAGGAAGGGTTTATGATTGCCAATCAATCCCTCTCTTATTCTTCCGAGGCTGTTCTCGGGCCCTTGAGAGTGTCTACGAGACCGAGCGTAGACATATACGAGGCCACCGTGGCCGAGAGAGAAAGGCCGACAGCACTCTTTACGGCCACCAAGGCTGTTGTCGGGCACTTAACCCGGCGGTCACTGATATATTCGCACTCACACGAGCCATTCGGGGGCTTTCTTCTTGAATCTTCGCAACCAATGACCGATTACGCCTATTTAAAAAGCGTTCGAAATCCTCATAACCTTAATCCAAAGGAAATAATTTTCGCGTACATGGATGTCACTGGTAACATCGCAAGTCATGCCGAGTAAAAATTGACTACTTTCAATGGCTCATATTTTTTAAAACAGACATCAGTTGAAACCGTTTTTGTCTTCATTCCAATCGCAAGTCTTGCTTTTGATAAACAAAATGTGCTAGTGATATGGCTGGATATATTAACAGCAACGTTTCTTGATCCTCTGCTATCCACAAATGCCAGGCAAAGTATGGTGAACTATTTCCGGAGGCAATTTCAGATTGTTGGATGCGCAAGGCAGAGATTATCGGTGGAATGCCGAATTGAATCTTATAATGCCCGTGACTTTGTTTTTTTTTAGACATATACCTACCGATGTTCAAATGCTTTTTTGCGTGGTTCACAATCATCCCACAGAAATCAAACTGAAAGCCCGCTACATATCCTAAAGGCCGGTGAAAAGCCCGCCGGTTCTAGCACGGCTTCCTAACCGGGCTTTCGGTCCTCGCATTTGCCACAACTCTGCACTCTAGTGCGGATAGCCGGAGCAGGTCCAGGTCCACGTGGCCTGGGCAGAACAGCGGCCCGGCCCTCGCCATCACGTACATCACGTGATGACGTGGGTCATCTGATGCGGAAGCTGCAGCTGCTTTCCGTGATCGGTAGAGCACATCGATAATGAATGGGGATTTGGCCGTGAAGTGCGTCCGCCAATACGCCGGCTGTGCTGATGTCTCCTATTGGCTCCGCTTGCGATGAGTCCCTGCACATGACCCACAGGCGGCCGACACGTTTCGTCCGATCGCGCCTGTTTACTATGCAGCCCATGACCGAGGAACATCAAGTATTCACCGTCAGCCTCACCATTCAGATAAGCTTCTGCCAGGCGGGGTATGTCGACGCGTGCACACAGCAGCATGCCGACAGCGCCGAGGGCTGTCAACATTGAGGCATTGATCGGCTAATGTCGGGACGGGCGACGGCGGTGCTGCGAGCCGCGGGACTGCGTGCGACACCACGGCTACCCAGACCTCTGAGCCGGTGACTTGAGCGGCCCGTCGCACGTCGGTGTCGGCTGTCGGGTCAAGTATGAGCGAGCGTCGCCGCCGACTGCCAGCCACACGCACACGCACACACACGCTTCATATTCCCTGACACAGTTTCTCCTTAGCCACCCTTTTCTTTTCTTGGCAGTGAAAGCATATGCTGCAGCTCACAGAGCAAGAAGAACACACTAACAGCAGGAAAACATGCATGGCTCTTTCAGCGCTTCATGAAGAGAATAACTCTTAAAATGGTTAAGATGCTACCAGCTTCACACTTGCTTCTATATCAATGAATGAAAGGAGTTTACACCGTCGTCCAGGTACCCACATGCGCGTTCTTTAACTACCTCCACTGATGTGGCCCTCTCCATACCTTCTCGCATGCATCATCCTCTCTACCCTCTTTCTCTGTCTCCTTCATCCCACAGCATCGACATCGCGAGATTTAGCCGAACGGGCTTTAATCCAATAACCGTACCCAACGCTGTGGGATTTGACCAACTCCAGTGTCTACAGCAATGAATAGTGTTCCAGCATAATTTGGTTGCGTCGTCTTCCTTTCTATTTTCGTCCCATCCTATTCAATTCAAATCCCGCTTCCATCGCAGGTGCGCTTTGCACCGGTCACATCCAGTTCCGCTCTGATGATATTCCGTTCCCCTCCGATCCTCCCACATTTCACGCTGTTCCCACCACATTTATGCTAGGTTTTCATCACGTTGCTCTATTCCCACCCTTCTCCGTTTCCGTTCCGTTTCCGTCCCGTTTCCGTTCCGTTTCCGTTCCGTTTCCGTTCCGTTTCCGTTCCGTTTCCGTTCCGTTTCCGTTCCGTTTCCGTTCCGTTTCCGTTCCGTTTCCGTTCCGTTTCCGTTCCGTTTCCGTTCCGTTTCCGTTCCGTTTCCGTTCCGTTTCCGTTCCGTTTCCGTTCCGTTTCCGTTCCGTTTCCGTTCCGTTTCCGTTCCGTTTCCGTTCCGTTTCCGTTCCGTTTCCGTTCCGTTTCCGTTCCGTTTCCGTTTCCGTTCCGTTTCCGTTCCGTTTCCGTTCCGTTTCCGTTCCGTTTCCGTTCCGTTTCCGTTCTTTCCGTTCCGTTTCGTTCCGTTTCCGTTCCGTTTCCGTTCCGTTTCCGTTCCGTTTCCGTTCCGTTTCCGTTCCGTTTCCGTTCCGTTTCCGTTCCGTTTCCGTTCCGTTTCCGTTCCGTTTCCGTTCCGTTTCCGTTCCGTTTCCGTTCCGTTTCCGTTCCGTTTCCGTTCCGTTTTCGTTCCGTTTCCGTTCCGTTTGTTCCGTTTCCGTTCCGTTTCCGTTCCGTTTTTCCGTTCCGTTTCGTTCCGTTTCCGTTCCGTTTCCGTTCCGTTTCCGTTCCGTTTCCGTTCCGTTTCCGTTCCGTTTCCGTTCCGTTTCCGTTCCGTTTCCGTTCCGTTTCCGTTCCGTTTGTTCCGTTTCCGTTCCGTTTCCGTTCCGTTTCCGTTCCGTTTCCGTTTCCGTTCCGTTTCCGTTCCGTTTCCGTTCCGTTTCCGTTCCGTTTCCGTTCCGTTTCCGTTCCGTTTCCGTTCCGTTTCCGTTCCGTTTCCGTTCCGTTTCCGTTCCGTTTCCGTTCCGTTTCCGTTCCGTTTCCGTTCCGTTTCCGTTCCGTTTCCGTTCCGTTTCCGTTCCGTTTCCGTTCCGTTTCCGTTCCGTTTCCGTTCCGTTTCCGTTCCGTTTCCGTTCCGTTTCCGTTCCGTTTCCGTTCCGTTTCCGTTCCGTTTCCGTTCCGTTTCCGTTCCGTTTCCGTTCCGTTTCCGTTCCGTTTCCGTTCCGTTTTCCGTTCCGTTTCCGTTCCGTTTCCGTTCCGTTTCCGTTCCGTTTCCGTTCCGTTTCCGTTCCGTTTCCGTTCCGTTTCCGTTCCGTTTCCGTTCCGTTTCCGTTCCGTTTCCGTTCCGTTTCCGTTCCGTTTCCGTTCCGTTTCCGTTCCGTTTCCGTTCCGTTTCCGTTCCGTTTCCGTTCCGTTTCCGTTCCGTTTCCGTTCCGTTTCCGTTCCGTTTCCGTTCCGTTTCCGTTCCGTTTCCGTTCCGTTTCGTTTCCGTTCCGTTTCCGTTCCGTTTCCGTTCCGTTTCCAGTGCAACCGAGCGGCCGACAACTCAGCTCCATTGCGACGGAGCGGCCGACAACTCACTGTGGCGACCGCGCGACACGGCGACAGCCCAGTACAGCGTCGTTTCCAGCGAGCCGTCAACGGAGACACGATCCGTCATCATTGGCCGCCGCACAGGTGGGCCCGTGGCAGCCACCACGTCGCCAGAGGGGGCGGGCCGTGACAAAGGAGGCCGGATGGAGAACGTGATGGGTGGAGACTCGAGCGGAAGGTGGGAGTGATCTCGGTCGCCGACGGACCGCTCTGCCCAAGGCTGTGTCCGCCGCCGGGCACATAGCGTTGTGGCTACTCAGACTTGAATCTATTTTTGGTTCGGAAGCTAATTAAGGTGCATCAAGACGTACCCATGAGGATCATTAGCTCGGTAGACGGCGTGTTCCCATGTCAGACGGGCACGCTGAAATTTGAACGACTATCGTAAGCCATGAAAAGAAAAACTACCCAGGAGATCGATGTCGAGGGACTTCAGTCCACAACACGATCGCATGGTAATCTCAGGGTGTTATTATGCAAAACTAGGCCTCATGCCCGAACAGCAGGTCAGTCCATCACACTAGAATGCAGCAGGAAAACCGCAATGCCAAAACCAATACGCCCAAGGACCTCAGCATCCGTTTTCCTTCCGACTCGAGTCAGACAGCGAAACCAGCGGTTCGAATCGTGCACAGGGGACGCGCCGAGACCACACCGAGCAGCCGCGCGACTGCGCAACTGCGCACACGGCACAGTCGCGCAGCGGGCCGACGGCTGAGCTCCGTTGCGGCGGACGCAGCCGACACGAGTCAGCCGGCAGATCAGCGGCAGGTAGGTTGGGCTTCGCTGCGGCCGCCCGTCATGCCGCCACGTGCGACTAAAGCAGACATTAAGGTGGGGTCGATGCCGGCCGGTCCCCCCCCCCCCACCCACCTACCGCCGGCGAGTGATGTAAATTTCGCATGTGACCGCACCGACCGCCACCGGCGGAGGAATGCGCGTCGGATGCTGGCGACGCCCCGGGCGATCCACCGGTGACCGCGCCGCTGGTCACCCGTGGTCCTAGCGGCGCGCGCGTCGACCGCGACGATGTGGCAGGTGTCGCACGGGACTGTCGCCGGCAGCGCGCTGTCGCACCCGCTGAGTGTCGCATCGTGTCCGCCTGCGAGGCTACGCACGCGTCGCTGCGAGGTGTTCCATCGATGGCGCCCCGAACGGGCGTGAGTGCACTCAGCTGTCCCGGCGTGAATGCGCTCAGCTATCGCGGTGTGAGAGCACTCAGCTGTCCCGGCGTGAATGCGCTCAGCTATCGCGGTGTGAGAGCACTCAGCTGTCCCGGTGTCAGTGCGCTCAGTTGTCCGGTGTGAGCGCACTCAGCTGTCCCGGTATGAGTGCACTCAGCTGTCCTAGTGTGAGTGGACTCAGCTATCCTAGTGTGAGTGCCTTCAGCTGTCCTGGTGTGAATGCGCTCAGCTGTCCCAGCTGGGGAGGAACGGACGGTTTATATCGCTGACCACCACGTGAGCGTACGCTTATGTGGTCCGGCAACGGATTTGAAGGGCAGCAGGAGCCAGCCTGTATGAAGACATACATCATGTCTTGAAGCGCCCTCAAAAATACGGGTGACTGCTGTCATTGCGATGCATTGCAGCCTTGCACGATTACGATAAGCGACACGGAAGCATATGGTGGATACCATGGTCCTGCTGTGATCCAGCCTGAATTAATTTGGATACGAAAGCGTAGGAAATGGCTGGCGGCAGTCCATTGAGTGACCGCTGAGGCAAATGCAAATGTAACGAGTAGCATAAATTGTTCGCTCCCAGTATATCCTTCCATTCTCTTTGAACATGCAATAATACGTGATCTTAATCACGAAGGCTCAAAACGCGTATTGTCCAACTTCGCGTTATTCACCGGGGCAGAAATAAAACAAATGTTTAGGTTGTGACCAACAGGACACAAATTGACTACTTGTAAGTGGACTGGTCCTGCAAGCTTTTCTTCCTTCATATTGTCTTTTGTCTTCTCCGAAATACAGCTCAGGCACGCTACTCTTTGTTCCAGTGTGCGTCGCCGTAGGACAGAGATACTTAGCAACGATGATCGTTCCGAAAACCTCAAATTTCACGGGTGTTACACCAAGAACATCTTGGGTGGAATGTGGTGTGATGTGACTTGATACTTCATACCACTTGTGAGCCACACAATTTATGACAATTTAGAATTGATGACATGAAAATGAAATTAAAATGTTGCGTGTGAAATTGTTAGCGATTTCGTTACACTGTATACTATATACTATTCCACCCCTCCCCCACGCTGTATGCTATTAGGGGCGATGCCGTGGTGGGAATCTCGTCTGAGATCACAAACAGGTCACCGTTTGTTGCTCACGACAACACACTTCCAACAACACTTGTGCAACACTTCCAACCTGGCCCACATATCTAGGTCTGCTGTTGTGCAACACTTCCAATCTGAACACGCATCTAGGTCTGCTGTTGATATGATTCCCACCAGACCGCAGATCCATTGCAATGCAGACCACGTTGACCAATGAAGAATAACAAAGGAAATGACTCCTCGTTTTCGCGAGTTTTGGTAAGCGCGGCCACGAACAAGATCGTGATCCGCAAACGGCTTCTCACTAGAATTTTTTTTCTCGCAATCTTAATCCTGGATAATATTGCAAGATTCAGGTATCAAATACCGGAGCAGAACGAAAGCACCGCCGGTAATTGAGGTTCAGACAGCTTCCTAAAAAATAGGCTAGACGGACTGCCACGTGACCGAATGAAGAGCAGCGGGAACGTCGAGGTGCTCATGAACGACAAGTCATACCTCACCGACACCGGCGATCTTGCGACGCGGGCTTCTACGCTTCAGCTGGTGGAGAAATCCCTCCCCACATCAAGTTCCGGTCAGAGTGCAAGTTACCACAAAAACTTCTCGTCTGGCTCGCCATGAGCCCGAGAGTCCAACTCGGTCAGTAATCCTACCCAGAGAGAGTGACGCGCACGGCGGGGAGTGGCGTCAGAAGTGTCTGCAGGTTGTTCGATTCACGATTGTCGAGGAGAAGTATCCAGATCGCAACGTAATATTCTTGCCAGACGTGGCCGGTGCTCATTGCTCCAAATGCACGCTGTAACGTCTGGAGACGGACGTGTCTGTAGTAAGCGGCGGCGGTCTCAGCGGGGGTCTCAATGGCGATCCAAAGGTCGGCCAGGTAAGCGCTGTTTGCCCAAACATAGAAGCAGTGCTATGTTAAACTGACATTATAGTCATGCAGATGACTTTAACTATCTCGCACGGGCCAACAAAGAATTTTAAGTTTGATCGACACAGACGTTCAACTGCAGTATGGTTAATGTATACAATTTCAGTAATAAGAGCACAATTATATCAGTGGCGTAGCCAATGTGGGGGGAGGGGACGAAGGGGGCAGCGCTACCCCTGGAGGGTCGGAAGGGGCTTTCAAGGCGTCGATACAGGGAGCGCTTAAAGAACCCCTGTGCCGAAGTGTAGGACTCTTGTACAGACGAAAGGGGCCCAAATCAGCGGAGAGTGCACTCGAGAATATGTTGGGAGCCTTGGTTGGGCTGACACAAAGGGCTTCTAGATCGATGGAGGAGGCCCGGATAGTTGAAAGAACTCCTGGGCTGACGTACAGGACCCCGAGCCGATATGAAAGGTCCCTGGACTGTCGATACATGTTGTTTAGAAGTAGTGGTACGAGCATGCATAGCAATTTCAAGCGTTTTGAACCGCGATCCAGTACAAAAATGGAAGCTGAAGGTTGATTTTTCTAAACTTGACCTCGCGCGATCCTAAAGGACTTTCCCTAACTAACCAGAAGCTAGTTAATGTATGATCAGTACAATAGCTTACCTGCAAACCTATAAATTTTCACTTCGCCAACTTTCTACATCGGAAGCTGGTGGTGGTCCAAATTGTTCCCCTCTCACCGGTTTGCGTTGATTTCAGAAGCCCATCGGTGTGTACGTTAACATGTCCTGCCAGAAATACGCAGTAGGACACGCATGGCAATAATGCATGGGTGGCAATGCGTCGTGTGCGAGATACTGCTGCAACAAATTGTCGTAGCCCGTTTTCCTACTTCGCTCAGTCTCAGCCTCGACTGCTTTCCTCTTGGCTGCTTTGTTTTGACATTTAGTCTCTAACCTTGTCATCACTACCGATTACCGTCCGATTACCGATTACCATGTCCGTCTACTCACCTTCTTATTCCTTTGACAGTAGATCCACCTGATCTCCAGCACCAGCACTTTGCCGGCCTGGGGGCAGGAACACCTGATGTGAGCCTTCGTCTGGCACTCCTGGCCAGGACAGCTGACGGTTAGGGGCTGTCCCCGGCTCCTGGTACAGCATGCTGGTGTGGGGCGGGTAGTTACGTCCATAAGCTGGCAAAGCAACTCTTCCACCTTGTCCTCCTTCTTGGTTGTCCTCCCCACGCCACATTCTAAACTCTTTTCCACAGCCTCAGTCACGCGACTCTTCCCTTGGATCGTCACAAGTGGACAGAACTTTGCGTAAGAGATGTGCCACTAGGCCAGGATTAGAGGCATTGACGTTCCAGTAATGTTAGCCTTCTTAGTGTTCATTTTTCGGAACCTCTTGCTCAACGATTAGTTGGTCCTTGATGATAATTCTTATCTGACACACTGCTCCCAGAGATGGTACCTCACTGTGCTAGAATTCCCTCCCTCTGCCAACAAAATCACTCAGTTTGCTAGCAAGTCGTTCTTGGTCTCGGGCTTAGACCTGGACGCTTCTGGGGTTGGCATCAGGAACATATATTACATGATTATGATCAGGATTAAATTATGATCCGGCTAGGTAATCTTCAGATTACAATCCGAATGCAAACGTTGGCAAACATGAGGCAGCTTGATTGCTTATTTATAAATAGCAACTGAATAAACACAGGTACGAATCACCGGAGAAACAAAAGTGCGAATTTGAGAATGAAAGATGGCTCAAATAAAAAATACATACACCAAAATTGCTTCAAAATTGGATCTTCAACAGAAAACATGCTAACAGAAGTTGGAAAACTTCAAATTTCTAACCCGCTCACATCTTACCGCGCCCTAACCACCAGTGTATGATACGTACCGCCATCAGTCACATTCCTCGGCCAGTATCAGGCACACCATCCGTATACGATACGATATCATAGCTTGCCACCAGCCGCGACCAAATACGGGCGTCACAATGACGTCTCATTATATGGCTAGGATATGATGTGATCACGTGGAAACATAAACTACTTGTTTATAACAGTCATCCAAATATGTGCGCAGTGGGATCGTATTAGTGTCACAAAGTATGCCGCGCCATGCCATTATAATGACATAGCAATCGTCTGTTGGTGGTATGTACGTCTATGGCTGTGGTCGGGATTATCGTGTGTGGCGAAAGTGGCGGCCAGGGTCTGTCTGGACGGCTATTTGTGTGCACACGAGGTCCGGACGGGTGCGCAGCTGTTGTGAATAACCGAAGCCGCGTGAGGACACACTTAGCGACCGTCAGTAGTTGACAAGCCGTCCTAAGCCCTTGGTCAGCGGGAATTCTGCACTTCAAACACGCTCATGCGATTACAAGCGAGGCAGAATTGATGAAGGACCACATTTTCACAAGTCATTTTTCTTGTTTGCGGCTATCAGAAAATACCGCATGCTTCTTGACGAGCCGTCAGTTTCTGTAGACTGTTCTCGAACATTGTGGACTGTTCTTCCACCACAGCCTCCGTTGGAATGTGAATATGCCTAATTCTCATCACCACTTGTGTCAATCAAAATTATCCGCATGTACATTGCACGGCATGAATGGTATGGAAGCTCCATTGGATCTAGTACATCCATATACCCATTGCGCCATTCCCTTCCAATATTTTAGCTTTGTGCGAGCATATATTTGAGTTCCTCCCCAGGCCCTGGATTGCTCTCAGCAAATATTGTGAACGATTCCCCGGGCACGTCTTCCATATGCCCACCATTCGTCAACGGGTTATCAAATATAGCTGGAAGTATGAAATGCAGTGGCTCCTAAGACCACCAACAGGATTACTGTGGACTATGGTATTCAGGGCGGAGTCAGTCCAGATAAAAGGCTATGTTAATACCAAGTCAGTCCATTCCATGAACTCTGGGGAGCACGTATGTCCATGTCCGGCGGCTCAGGTTGCACCTCTTGGCTTGATGCATT
The DNA here is from genome assembly GCA_034440575.1 of Imbricaverruca yamaguchii. Lineage (NCBI taxonomy): Eukaryota > Metazoa > Arthropoda > Thecostraca > Neoverrucidae > Imbricaverruca > Imbricaverruca yamaguchii. Next base: position 2,531,835 of record JAOTOL010001660.1, read on the forward strand.
GGCTAAAGGCTAAAGCAAACGGTGACAAAGTGCAGCAGTTTTGCTTGTGTTTGGAAGCACTAACCAAAGGTGCACCTATTCGAAGTAACCAGAACTTAGATGCATCTCTTCGCTGGAATTTGAGGTGTTCCTTCGTCGACCTTTATCTAACGAAAGTGCCGCATATGTCCGCAAACATATTCCTCATTCATAATTAGCGTCACGGGGGTTAATGAATTATAGGGAGAAGTCGAGAGACCAGCACAATTTTTCATGTAGCTGACGGCTATGATCATGCAAATGGAGACCATGAGACCCCTGGTTACCGATGTTATTTCGCCCATGAGCCTGTATCATACCGCGAGGCATTAAAACGTAAGTTCAGCGAAGTTTGCAAACACAATGCATGCCCACTTGTCAGTCCAGTTTGGAAAAATACTTTAAAAAGCAAATTAAGCTACAGCGGAATGGAACACATGCATACCCGTGCGTGCGTGCATCCCGGCAGCACTTCTCACCACATGTCCCTGAACGCACACACGCCATGTCACAGCACACATCCATAACACAATCAATCGCCACGGGAGTGACAGTCGCCAGAATCCGGAGAGTTCTGAGCCTCCGGCGAGACGGCCAGCCACTCCGGCGGCCGCCCATACACCGGAGGGCGGCCGGAGGCGCCTGAGGATGACTTGCCACGCCGTTCGGACAGAAAATCACTGGCATGCACGTGACCGGGGTGAGGACGTCAGCATCGCCCGGGACCGTGTGTGCTGCCGACGGCACCGATTGGAGCGTGCCCCCGACTGCTGTTGATGCCGCTGACAGCCGCTTATATCCGGCGGACGCGCAGTTTTGCGCCGGCCCGAGCCACGGCATTCTGAAGGGCTGCGGCAGAAAATGCAATCACTTAACGGCACACCTGCTTTATTAATTAGCCGAGTTGAGTGGCTCGCCTGAAGCCCAGGCTCCGGCTTCAGAGTGAGCCCCGGAGCACGACGTCTAAAGTTCTGCTAGCAACTGGGAACTCGGGTCGAGACTACCATAGCATTTACATTCAACGTAAGCATTATAAGCCCAGCATTCTCTACAGGCAGAGGCAGGTGCCTCGCTTTTGAGGAAAGCATTAAGGAGTTGTGTAGGCAAACTCATGCTAGGAACTGAAACAGCAGTGCAGTTGTTTATGAGGTTGCGGGGAAAAAGTTTGCCTTAGGTTGACTGAGGAGAGCTGGCAGCAATGGAAAAGCACAAGAGATGCGTTTTGCTTCTTACGGCCCTCCACACAACATAAACTGCACTTTTTAGGACGGCGAATGCTCCCTCCTTAGCCTATTGAATCGAAAGTCGATGATAATACCGATCCATTCTGAGCGTTGCTGCCATTTCCGTGGTTTCCGATTGACACACGGCAATACTGCGCAGTCAAATTGGATTGAATTTAATTGTGCCGACTGTAGAAACCTTTCGTCAAGCGGGTGAAACAAACTTTTCTCTTCCTCGAGCTTTATATGGAAAGTTCGGATGAAGTGAGCGGTGCTTTTTCAACCAAAAACTGTGATGAAGATAAGCAATGTGCTTCCAAACGAAGCACATCACGATAATCATCCGACGAAAACTAATCGAAATAGATGAAATGCATGTTTCATAATGTTTTCATGAGTGTCAGTCATCCAATATTATTGATGGTAAAACACACTCCGTGTCGAAGAGCTGGTTCAATTATTATTCCACGACAAATGGAAAATGTACTGTCATCTTAAGAACGGCAAACGCTTTCACTCAGCTCTATATTGTAAGATTGGCATTGACATTAATTCTTCTTCGAAAGCAATTACAAATTTTATCTGACAAAACCTAGAGAAGTCCCCCTCCCCCAAAATGAAAATTGATTCGGTGACTACTATGTTGTGGGCATCTAATTTGAAGTCTACCATAACGCGAATCTCGCAATGAGCGTTAATGTAGTCACATTAGACGGTATTAACCCGCGCCGTCTTTCCTGTCAAATCCTCCCATCCCGTCTCGGGAGGGGGGGGGGCGGTTGAAGACCCCCTCTAAAATCAAAACTAAGCATCGCACAAAAACGAAAGAGGTGTCATCGGAAAGCGCTGGACGAGTAGGGCCCGGATCTACCCCCGAAAGTGACGTGAACAGGGGGCTAGATTTTCACGACTTTTCACGACTTGCATTATGTTTTTTACTCTGGGTAGTTCATTTTGGGGGATATATGAAAAAACGAAAGTTATTTAGAATGCGAAAAGGACGGCGAAATCGACCAGGGCTATAATTGTTTTTGGGCCCCAAAAATAAAAACTTTATTTTTTTTGAAATTTCAAACTTTTGCGTTTTCAAGTTTTCTTTCATTTTCCTTTTCCACTGGGTAGAGCTGACCTAGAAACGTTGTTGGAAGTCAACTTGCCCTAATAGAAAATGCATACTTTAGCCGGAATCGTGCGTTTGAACTGCAATATGGCAAATATGCAAAATTTAAATATAGTCAAAAGGGAAAAAAATCAACTGGTACATTTTGTTGCATCCGTAAAGATAAGCAAACGCTGAATGTTTCATTAAAATATCTGCATCCGTTAAAGCGTGACGACTGGTTGAACATTTTTGGAGGTGACCTCACTTGACCTTGACTAACTCGTTGACCCTAGATGACCTGACATAATTTTTTTATCAGCATGTAAAATTGATGTGGAAAAAGGTATGCAAAACTTGGGCGCGCTGCCGCGCGCCTTTCATCCGCTATCCGCGAAAAACCTGAGGGGGTGGGGGGGGGGCGGTTGAAGACCCCCGAGACGGGTTAAAGAAATTATATTAAAATTAATATTAATGATATTCAACTCAGTTCCGTCAGCTTCCTGCTAAAATATGAATATACCCCACTATACAGCCATATGCAAACACAAATATCAGTGATTTCAACGAAACAAAAGGATATCTCATGTTAGGTTGATGACTACCTACAGACCGAAGGCAGTTGTAAGTCACATGCACTGGTGCGCTTGGGATGCTGCGAGAAAGCTTACTGATCAGCCATCTGGATTACTAAGCTTCGCATCTTCTTTTAGCAAGTCCTCTACGGTATGTGACTCAACATGACAGTTTCTATTACGCTGTTTACGACGCAATCTCGGCTCCGGTGGGACCGAGATATACTGGTTCGTACTTACCAGAAAAGTACTAGTTCTATGGTATTATTATAGTATGTAAGAAATAGTATAAAAATGATCGAAGGCAATAATGGCGACGGTGATACAATTGTGCTTTTGTTTCCATAGTTCACATTTGTGTGGGTGGTAGGAGGTTCCCAATTTCGTGGGTGATCTCTATTCATCAGCTAGTTTTTGGCTTCGAGTTGACAAGAAGTGTGAAATATGGCCGTTGAAGTACGGGGGTCTATAAATATTGGTCCAAGTGTTGTTTTGTTCTAGATGTGTATCACCTACGCGCGTGCAGGTGCAGTGGTGCATACCTGGATGTGAACATCTCTGGTGGAGCATATATAATTTGTTTACCACCGCACCGGGGCGATGGACGAGTGAGGACCAAGCAGGCCAAGGAACACGGTGTGGTTGGAATATATTCTTCCTTAGTAGCCGGAAGAGTTGATAGAAAACTTCGAGGTAAGGGGACAGTATTTCTTGCATGTTTGACCAAGTGTGTGTGTTCTTTTTCATTTCAAGCCCAAAAGTCATAAATTGATTTTGATCTATTAATACGAGCCATAAGGGTCCATCTGAGTTAAAGGGAAGATACCATGAGATGAATTATGTGGTTACACACCATGCATATTGTGTGCAATGCCAGAGGTTATGCAGGATAGTAAACTACCAAATATATATATATATATATATATATATATTGTGTGTGTGTGTGTATGTACATATGCTATATATATATATATATATATATATATATATATATATATATATATATGTGTGTGCTTATGTATGCATACGTATATGCACTAATAAATAATGATCATAATGGGCCAGTGTTGTCTCCGGTCAGATCCTCACATCCCGTCTCGGGGGGGAGGGGAGATAGGAACGCCCTCTTGTATCAAAACTAAGCGTCGTACGAAAACGAGGTGTCATAAGAAAGCGCTCGACGAGTAGGGTCCGACACCGCCCCCCCCAAGTGACATCGCTAGGGGGCGTATAATTTCACGAGATACATGATGTTTTTGGCTCTGGGGAGTTCATTTTGGTGGATATTTGAGAAGGAAAAAACAACAAAATATTTGGAAGCAGAAAAGGACGGCAAAGTAGGCCAGGACCATACAATTTTGGCCACCCAATTTTTTGTTTATTGAAAATTTGGAGTTTTCAAGTCTTCTTCTATTTTCCCTTTCTGATGGATAGAGCGGACTGAAAAACGTTTGAAGTCAACTCGCACTAATAAAAAAATGCTTACTTTAGCCAGGACCTTCGATTTGAACTATAATAGGCAAACATATAAGTAAACTAATAAGTATATAAATAACTAAAAGCAAAACTAATAAGTAATTAAAAAACGGAAAAAACGCCAAATTTATATCGTTAGTTTTGTTGCATCCCTAAAGATAAGCAAACGCAGAAAGTTCCATTAAAATATCTGTATCCGGTAGAGCGTGACGAGATTGATTTTTTTGGAGGTTACCTAACTTGACCTCGACTAACTCGTTGACCATAGATGACCTGACGTCAATCTTTTGACACAATATGCCAATTGGTGTGGCAAAAGTTACGCAAAATTTCGCCGCGCTGCTGCGCGCCGTTCTTTCACTATTCGCGAAAAATCTGAGGGGGGGGGCGGTTGAAGAACCCCCTCCAAGACGGCGCGGGTTCAAATCATAGTGTTTTGTTATGTGTGAGATGTTGAAACAAGTGCAATAGGATGTCAAGGTTTGCATTGGAAAAAAATGTCATTAAGCATAGTCAACAAAACAGCTCAACATAACATAATCAACCTTAATCGTCTTAGCCGTCTTAAACGCAGTATTGGAGGATTATCCGCCCCCTAAGGTTTCAGCTATAATGAAATAACGGCGCGCGACAGCGCGCCAAAATACGGCATGCATTTTCTCACATCAATTTGACATGTTTTGTAAAAATTTTGCTGTCAGGTCATCTAGGGTCAATGAGTTAGTAGTTGTTGTTGTTATTGGGGTTTTGTGGGACATCAACTGCAGAAGTTATACAGCGCCCATTCAATGAGTTAGTCAAGGTCAAGTTGGGTCACCCCCAGAAAAGTTCAACCAATCGTCACGCTTTAAGGGATAAATACATTTCAATACAACTCCCAGCGTTTGCTCATCTTTATGGACGAAACAAAACGCACCAGAGGATTTTGCGTGTTTTTGTTTACTTTTATGTTTGCATATTTTCCCATTAGAGCTAAAGTCGAAGATTCTGGCTAAAGTAAGCATTTTTACGAGAGCAAGTTGAGTTCAAAGAAAGTTTTTTTTTCGGTCCGCTCTACCCATTACAAAAAGACAAATTGAAGAAAAATAAAAAAAAATTGAAAGGTATCGAACATATCAATATTTGTCTAGAGCTTTTAGTTTCCGTTTTGAAAACAACCGCGAAATATTTTTGCGAACGCTTTGTGTGATGTTCACCCTGACTCAAAAATGGCAGTATCATGTCAAATGTCCTTGGCAAAACCTCAGTTGTAATCATTCAAGCCAGGAGATATCACCGTCGATGCATAATTAAATTGAATCACTTACTGCACTTGCTACAGTTCTGTACACGTCGGTGGACGGCAGGTTCTCCTGGTGATCGACGGCGATGGGGCGTATCCACTTCTCCCATGGTTGGCGAAGGCGTACAATGGATCATTCGATCGTACTTCGGAGATAGACCAGACGTAGAGGTTCTACAACGCATGCCTCGGAGCGGCAAGAGTAGTGGTGAAGCACGCATTCGGCCGCCTGAAGGCCCGCTGGCGTCGCCTTCTCAAAAGATCTGAACACTTCATATTCATTCCACCCAAGGTGTTTGCGTGTGCTATCATTCGTAACATTATCGGGCCCGTCACATTATCGTGAGCCGGTTCTGCCACGTTGGATCCAGGAGGCGAACTTACTGAAAGAACGAATGCTGCGCCCGTTGTAGTTGCATCAATACATTTTAAACAAATGCATTTCTGTATTGTCAGGAACAGTTGGTGAATAATTGCAATACTTACAATCACTCCAAACTCACTCAATCCTATCCACAAAGTCCCTGATTTTTCGAATGATCCCGGTGTTTTCGAAACCCACTATGTATCCCAGTGAGGAGATTGTTGTGTTCTAAACACCATATTAGTCTGACATTCACCATCTGTTCAAACAACTTACATAGGCAGCATGTTAACGAGATGGGGCGATAATGCACTGGGTCCGTTCCTGTTTTGTTTGGCTTACGTATAGGCACTACAACTGCCCTCCGCCACGAAGATGGAAATGTGCCGGCTGTCCACATGTCTTTCAGTATCTTCAGGAGTGTTTATAAGGCTTTTGCAGACAAACGTTTCATGATGTCATTATGCAATGTATCAGGACTCTCTGCGACACTCTTCAGAGTACTGATAGCTGCAGTCAGTTCGGAAATAGAAAATGGAACGTTGTATTCAAGGAGGTTTGTGGTTGAAAAATAAATGGTGCGTGCCTCGCAACGAGCCTTGTAGTTTGAGAAGCGCACAATATTACTTTATTTCGATCGTGCTGATAGAGCTCGTCCGATCTCGTCGGCCACTTCTTCCGATGATGCGGCCAGCCATGTGCAGGGTGGGGAGTGGATGTGGCGTATACCTCCGGAGAAACATTTTATGCGGGACCATACAGATATCAATGACGTGGAACGGTTTAGAGTGTTGACATACGCTTTCCACGAGTCCCGTTTTGCTTCGGCAATGGTACGTCTGGCGACTGCCCGCGCTTTGCGGAAAACTATTAAGTTTGGCGTACAGCTATTTCTATTAAAGACACGAAGCGCCCTCTTCTTGGCTATCAAGGCCTCTCGGCACCTTTCCGACCACCATGGGACGGGCACGCGAACTGATGTTCCCGATGATCGAGGTCTGTGCCGTTCAGCACTCCGCACAATATCCGCCGTGAACGTCTCCACGGATATAGCAGATTCGTCGGAGTGGCCGCGTAGTGTACACCCAAGACTTTCTTGGAAAGAATCCCAGGCGGCTTTGTTAAATATATATAATATATATCTAGGGGGTCGTCGGCTTACAAGAACACGGTGAACAAAACGAGACCAAACAGGGAAGTGGTCACTGTTGCACGGGTCGCCATCCACGGTCCATTGTAAAAACGGTGCCACTTCTGGGCTGCAGAGGGTGAGATCCAGCACAAAGGTTTGTCCTGTGGGCAATGTAAAATGTGTTGGCTTTCCTGTGTTAAGGACGCAGAGTGGGAAGTCTCGTACGAACCGCTCCATATCATGTCCACGGCTCGTCACCATGTTTGAACCCCAGAGAGGGTGATGCGCGTTAAAATATCGGCACACCATCACCGGTAGTGTGAGATGCCCCACCATTTGAGACAGCTCAGCAAGTGGAAAGGTCTCTCCCGGCGGTAAATATATGCTGCATATGGTAACGGCATGGCGGGATATTTTTATACGAGCAGCAACACACTGGATATTCGAAGAGATAGATATTTCGTGAAAGGGAGTGATCAGAGTTGTGCATGGCTATGAGGACTCCGCCGTGCGCCACAGTGCGAGAGGAAATATCCTTACGCAACACAGTGTAGTCTTTCAGGTGGAAATGTGCATGAGGAGAAAGCCTTTCTCCTCATGTCAATTCCTCTTGGAAACAAACCGCCAGCGGTACTCGTGAGTGCAGAATAGTTTGGAGATCGTTGAGGCTGGTTCTCAAACCTCTGCAATTCCATTGCAGAATAAAACTCATACGTCAAATATATAAAAGTGAGTTGTGAGCTAAAAAAATGGAGACAAGGACGAGTTAGGTGTTCTCCGTTCCCGACCTCACTTCCTCAGGCGTTTGGCTACGCGGCCGTGACTGCCGATCTCGGAAGGAGACACCGCCCCTGGGAGAGCTCGCTTCGTCATGCGATTCGAAGCTGGGGGCAGATCGGGGGTGACTAGCTCGACGTGGGGAAGGGGTGACAGGCGGCCCCATCACTGTTGAGACTGGTGGTGACGGTGAAGGGGTTGCGGTTGGACGTGGGCTTCTGGATTCCGGACTCGAATGAGCGGAATCATGTCGGGTTGTCCGTCCCCGTGCGCCCAGATCAGGAGCTCCAGGGTGTGCCGCGACTCCGGTTGGTCGGGTCGCGGGTGCGGCTGCCATGGAGTGCAGGGAGATCAGGGGGAGCGAGCGGGAGGTGAGCTTGGATGCTGAGGGCTGGCAAGAGGACGTGTTGGTAATGGCTGTGTTGGAGGTAGGAGGCATGGATGTGGATGATAAGGATTTTTGTGCAATTGATGGTGCTGTGGTACGTGAGGATGTCTGATTTGAGGCGGATGCGAGTGTAGAAAGGTTGGAAATGGATTGGGCATCGGTGGATATGACTGAGGGAAGGGGAGTGTCAGGTAGGGAGGAGGTAGAGAGGCTAGGTTTGCAGGTGGTGGTGGGGCGTGAGGGAGGAGAGGGTGGGTTGGAGGGCGGATGGGGGATGGGAGGTGGGGATTTCAAACTGGACTAGGATTGGGATTGGGATATGATAGGATAGAGGCTAGGATTGGGCGGAAAGGATCGAGGAGACCTCTTTGACCGTTGTACCAGCGTCCACGCACCATCTTCGGGTGTTGGTTGGAAGGGGGCCTCCGGTGGTCGAACAACGTCACTCGTGGGCGGTGGAACCTCGGTCCCATGCCTTGTGGACAGGGCGACGAGTAAACCGAAGGAGCAAAGAACCTCACGTAGTGCTGCAACGAGTTAGTTTGCTTCAGCTGTCTATACTCGCCGTGGAACCGAAGTGACATTTTTAGCTTTTGTTGAGTACGATATTCTCGGGTGTGTGTGATCGTAAAGATCCCAGGCTTCGCGAAACCTTACCTTTTCATTGTGGTTGATCGACATAATTTCCTTCTCTTTGGAGTAGCTAGGGCAGGCGCGGTCGAACGATGTGTGGGGATCCTGTCCTCTGCCGCAGTTGACGCAGAATGGCACTTCTGAGGTACATTGGTCGCTACTGTGGTCTAGGGAGGCACACTTGCTACACACAGCACGATTTCTACAGTATTGGTTGGTGTGCCCATATTTCTGACGTTTAAAACAACGCAATAGGTTTGGAAGAAAAAGTCGCACCTTGACCCGGATGTAACCCACTCGGATCTCAGAGAGCAAGTCAGTTGAATCGAAAGTCAGTATTACATTGTTTGTGGCGATCAGCTCTGCACCTCGTCTTGTCTTCATTTTTCTGGCTCCTATCAAGCCGAACTCAGATAGCCCATCTACTATCTCTTCCTCCGGTGCATCCTTGAGATCGTAACAATTGATGATTCCGCGCGATGCATTTTTGGTTTTATGTGGTTCGATCCTCATCTGGATGCTCCCGTCGACTTTCCTGTCACCTTTCCGCACACTATATACGAACTCGGTCATTTCCAGTGCGTTCTGTGCTTCTCCTACTTGTGCAAACTCTACTTCAATAGCACCATCCTTTAACTTCTCGCAACGGGTGATACTCCCAAATATGTTGCGTCCGTCTCGCCTCTGGAAAGGGGACAATGATGAAATATTTTTGGTCAGTCCTCGGAAGATGAGTATGCGAGGAACATGATAAATATTTCTCCCGTGACTTTCCTGGTTACACACGCTCCCACCTGCGATGGGTTGGGCGATGGTCTGGGCCCTACGTGAGGGACCAGGAGGTTTTTTTTAAGACGCCATGCGATGCGTCTTGGTGTTCGGCTCCTCGGGCACCCCTCCGCATAGGGCCCCACTGAGGGGACGCCTGGGTCCCGCGTACTGGAGGTCGCCAGGCGCCCGAGGAGCTATACGGTGCAGGCGGCGCCTTCGCCCGGCCGGGAGAGAGAGAGACTCGCCACCCCGACCGAGGTCCAGCACCGCCCACTCCTTGACCACAGCCGGCCGGGCCGGCAGACACTGGGAAGAATCCCAGGTCCCCGGCCCGAGGCGACTAGCCACTTGGCCCGCGTGAGGCCCCACGAGCCCGCCCGTCCCTCCGGGATATCAGGACCAAAGAGGTGTGTTGGTCCCCCGTCACAACTGGCACCGTGCGACGGGGGGAGCTCAACCTCCAGGATTACCTCCAACCTCCAATTACCTTTACCTTCAACCTCCACGGCTACCCCGTTAAAACAGAGCTGATGGGCAGGACCGGGGGAAGTTGCCCTGCCTGCTCATAGTAAGGATAGTTGATGTTGTAGGGTCAGATGTGTTCATTAAGTTAAGGTTGTATTCCACCCTATTTCACATAATATATAACTGGTGTGATGTGGTACTCGTTAAGGTGAGTCTTTAGGGCAAAAACCGGACACAATGAGCATATCTCGCTGCAGAAAGGCTTAGATGAACTTGTGAAGTACCATCAGTGAATCAGCAGAAGGACTTCCCAAGGAGTCCTCAAGGACTCCTTGGGAAGACAGATGAAGATTATTCACATTGGATGGCCTTCAGGTCCTCCAATATTGAATTCTGAATTCCAAACTAATGGGCATAGTACCTACTGGTAATCTTCAAGTATTACCTCTCACAATCTTTGTCAATGTCAGTTGACTGCTAGTCAACTGTTGGTGACATCACTCCTAGTATATTGTGAACCAGGGATATTTTGAAGGAGGTGATGTAGTGTTAAACTACTGGGTTTTTGTTAGGTGTGTGATGTCAAAATGAGTACAATAGGATGTAAACATTTGTCATGAAATTAGTGTCATTTCGAATGTTTTGTGTCCCACCAGCATGCATTAAAGCCAATGTTGTAATTACGCCTTTACCTTATTCATTGTTTTGACATAAAGACATCAAAGATTAGTGCAACTATGAGCCACAAGGGCCCTTCTTGGTTGCACTCTGTACACTCAACCAGTTGCCCACCAAATCTGTCGATCAGCCCTGCATGGAATACTGAAAAGCAAGCCCACTATTCTTATAATCATTGTCTATGTTGTTTTAAAGGTGTTCAATGTGCTGCTACTGACAATGGTTTCTGGTAGCTGGTTCCAGTTTTTTACTACCATGTTGGTGAATACTGTCTTCATACTGCCATCTGCCAAAGCCAGTGATACACTGCAAATGGCTAGTGATTTGTAAAGAGGCATACAGTGGAGAACAGTGACATCACATGAGTTGGGTGTCAACGACTGGTTAGGTTAGGTAAGGTCAGGTTAGGTTAGGATAGGTTGTAACCTAACCTTACCTCACCAAACCAGTCATTGACACCTGAATCCTGTGATATCACTTCCCTGACTCCTGTGATGTCATTATTCCACACTGCACACCTCTCTACAAACCACTAGACTTGGCAGTAGGTGTTGGCTGAAAGGTAAACATTGCCTATCATTTGACATTTCCTGTCATGTTTAGCATATCCATGACAAAAAGGTTCAGTCAAGGTTTTGTGTTTGCAGTATGGCACTGTTAAACATGTGTTCAAAGTTGCTAATGTTTATGATATCATTTAAAGAATACCTTGCATCAATTGGTTAAAGGGCAGTTTTCAGAACAGAAAATGCTAACAAAGCAAATTTCAATTGGCGACCTCCTGGACCCAGAAGATGTGTCTTAAAACTGTCAGCTTTTCCCATTACGAGTATAGGGTGGCTCAAAAGCAGGTGTATGGAGATGCATCAGCCAAATTTGTAGCAACCAGAGGCCACTGTTCATTGTGCAGGCACAAGGTTTGGCATGTTGTTGAAAGCATTTCTGTTGGTTGTGGTTTGGTGTGGTATGTGTTCAGATGTTGTCTCTGTGCTTGATGGTACAAAAAGTGGCTACTTTATTTGTCAATCCTAAGTAGAGTAACATGTTTGGTGGATGTTTACTTCAATCTTGTACTAGTTTTCTTAGTGGTATTTTTGTTCCTTCTGCATGTTTGTGTCAGAGACTCTGACACAACTCTGACTCAGAGTACATGTGGAGCCCATTTTATCCAGTATGAACCCAGAGTGCAAAAATGTTTGAAGAGGTGAAATCTCTTAAGAAGTGCCTTAATCCCACTCAGCTGAGAAGAGATCTCATCAAGGTCTATAAATTTTCCATGGTCTGAAGAAGGGATATCTTGGGGAAATGTTTGAATTTAACAGAAATGATGCATTAGAGGTCATCAATTCAAAATTAAAGTTAAGCATAGCAGAACAAGGTTAAGACAATTTTTCTTCACCAACAGGGTAGTAGAACACTGAAACCAGCTCCCAGAAACCATCGTCAGAAGCAGCACATTGAACATCTTTAAAAACAGCATAAACAATCATTATAAGAATAGAGGGCTTGCTTTTCAGTATGACAGGGAGGGCTGATCGACAGATTTGGTGGGCAACTGGTTGAGTGTACAGAGTGCAATCAAGAAGGGCCCTTGTGGCTCATAGTTGCACTAATAGTGCATAGTGCAATGGTACAAAGTCATCATGGCAAAATGTTCTTAGTGGAGTCCCCCAGGGGTCAGTACTAGGGCCATTACTGTTCATTATATTTGTAAATAACATTGAAAGTGGCCTAAGCAGTAGTTTTGAAATTTGCTGATGATTTGAAGGTCTGTAGGGCAATAACGGGTCAGGATGAGCACATCTCACTGCAAAAAGACTTAGACGAACTTGTGAAGTGGTCCGAAGAATGGCAAATGAAATTTAATTTCGATAAGTGCAAAAACATGCATGTAGGTAAGCAGCATATGAAGGCTCCATACTTGATGGGTGGCCAAGTGCTATCAGTGGCTCAACAGGAGAAGGATTTAGGTGTTATTCTAAACACAAAACTGGGGGCATCAGAGCAGACCAAGGAAGCCAGAAAGAAGGCACTGAGAATGCTCGGGACAATAAATAGGAATGTATCATACATATCATACAGAAGTGAGGAAGTGACCAGGAAGCTTTACTGTGCATACGTCAGGCCACATTTTGAATACTGCATCCAAGCTTGGTCTCCTAGCTATGAAAAAGATTGTTGGCTTTTAGAGAGAGTACAAAAGAGGGCTACAAAAATGGTTAATGGCATAAGCAACCTGGCATATGAGGAAAGATTGAAGAAATTGAATGTTTTCACTTAGATATAGAAGGCTGAGAGGAGATCTCATCAAGGTCTTTAAGTTTGTCAATGGTCTGGATAGGGGATACCTTGGGGAAATCTTTGAATTTAACAGAAATGATGCAATTAGAGGTCATAAATTCAAAATTAAAGTTAACCACAGCAGAACAAGGTTAAGAGAAACTTTCTTCACCAACAGGGTAGTGGAACACTGGAACCAGCTACCAGAAAACATCGTCAGTAGCAGCACATTGAACATCTTTAAAAACAGCATAGATAATCATTATAAGAATAGAGGGCTTGCTTTTCAGTATTACAGGGAGGGCTGATTGACAGATTTGGTGGGCAACTGTTTCAGTGTACAGAGTGCAACCAAGAAGGGCCCTTGTGGCTCATAGTTGCACTAATCTTTTTATGTCTTTACGTCTTTAATATTTTATGTCTTCGTCTAAAACCTAAATTGGCGATTTGAATAGTCCTAACTACATCGTTCTTGCAGTCTTCAGAGGCTCCAAAAGAAATAAAACCTATCATATGAGTTATACAATGATAGCTTCCGACTATTTCTATCTAAATAATGTAACATTAATTTAATAAATGATCAGATTCTCTGTTTATTTCACTTTTACTTACAGATAATCAGCAGTTCCTTCGCCGTTTGTGCGTCGGCCCGGCATGGACAAACCAGCTGACCTGTGATTGGTCAAAGCATTTCTCGGCCCTGAGGGAGGACCGGGACTTACGAAAAATTTCGGAAAGCTTCCACGCATCTGGCAAATAGGCGGATGCGGTTTTAATTGTCGGTATTTTCTGACATAAATGTGTGTTGCTAACAGTACAATGGACAATATTGTTAAATATATACCTGTTACACCTACTTAAACCTGGAAAAAAACATTTATATCTAGCTAAACGCTATTTTATATTTTATCAGCACCCCATTTTTGACGTTACTAGCGTCGCCTGATCTCGGCTCGGTACCGGACCGAGCCGAGAATTGTATGGAATATGGCGGAAAGCTTCCACGCATCTGGCAAATAGGCGGATGCGGTTTTAATTATCCGTATTTTTGAACATAAATGCGTGTTGTTAACAGGATGATGGACAATATTATTAAAGATATGTTTCTTGCACCTAGGTAAACTTGAAAAAAATCATTTATATGTAGCTAAAGGCTATTTTATATTTCATCAGCACCCCATTTTTGACGTTACTAGCGTCGCCTGATCTCGGCTCGGTACCGGACCGAGCCGAGAAATGCATCATAAACAGCGTATATGTGGCTTTCATTCGTTCATCGCTGTTATCAATTACGCTTTCTTGCTTTTAAGGATTTCTGAATACAGCTTTCTACAGTTGGTAATTGGGAATATAGGAAACCAAATGTACATCGAGATACTCTGAAGAAAATTTCCAGGTTTGACTTCTCATATCACTCCAGATACATATTTTCACCGATTCATTGGTTGTGGGGCGAATACACATCTCACCATTCGGCAATGTGTTTAGCTTGCAAAGATGTCCATGCATGCACATGCACAATCATCTGCACCATGCATAAGTCATGCATGTGATCTTAGCATCAATTCATGCACCCCCACATGTATTTTCATGACGGATGTGGGTACACTGACGATACGGGATCTGTTGGATCAACACTGGACCAATTCGACTTGTTTGGCACGGCACATTGCAGCTTTATTTCGCAATATCTCCAAGTGTATAACTATGTAACTGTGAAGCGACGAGCGAACTGTCGTCGACAAAAATATCAATCAATATGCTGAAAACCAAACGCTATTCTTGTATGCAAATACTGAATGGATGCAAACCTGTACTACGTCGTGAAGAGCAACAAGGAGCATGTGCCCACTGTACTCGCAGATCCGGGCGGACGGTCCCAGCTGCCCTCTGGCCACGTTGGCGGATCGAGCTGCCACATGACCAGGCGGACGAATTGAGCTGCCCTCCGCCCAGGCGGACGGACCGAGCTGCCATTTGACGAGGCACACGGACCGGACTGTTCCTCGGGCCATGCGGACGGACCGAGCTGCCATTTGACGAGGCAGACAGACCGGACTGTTCCTCGGGCCAGGCGGACGGACCTAGCTGCCCGCTGGCGAGGCGAACGGGCTGGGCAACCGCTCGACCGGACTCGTCCTGGACCTGGGAGTTCACGCTGGACTGGAGCGTACTGCCTAGTGCGCGCCTACATACATGTCGCCCTCCCTCAAGCGTACTGCCTGGTGCGCGCCGCATATGCCGACACGTATTTCCCCCTCAAACGTACTGTCTGATGCGCGCCTTCACACACCATGCATCTCTCCTTCAAACGTACTGTCTGGTGCGCGCCTTCACACAACATGCATCCCTCCCTCAAACGTACTGCCTAGTGCGCGCCTACACACAACATGCATCCCTCCCTCAAAAGTACTGTCTGGTGAGCGCCTTCACACCACATGCATCCCTCCCTCAAACGTACTGTCTGGTGCGCGCCTACACACACCGCTGTGTATCCCTCCCTTAAGCGCACTGCCTGGTGCCCGCCTAGGCACTCCGACATGTGTCCCTCCTTTAAATGCACCTCGGCTCGACAGAGCAGCCCAGGTACTGCTGAGAGCGCGTCCAGTCACCACATGTATGCCTGACATTCCTGCGTTGACCTTTATCTAACGGAAGTGCCGGATATGTCTACACACATGTTCCGCATTCACAATTAACGTCATATGGGTTAATGAACTCTAGGGGAGAGGTCGAGAGACCAGCGCAATTTCTCGATGCAGCTAATGGCTAAGATCATACAAATGGAGACCACGAGCCCCCTAGTTAGCCATGTTCTTTCGCCTATGAGCCTGAATTATATCGCGAGGCATTAAAATGCAAGTTCAGCGAAGTTTGTAGGCACAATGCATGACCCTCCCGTACTGAGGACGAGGCAGGATGCCATCCTGTGCATGTCCCGCCGGACCGGCCTGGTCTGTAGAGTATTTCCGTTTATGCTCCAAGTTGTTCTGCAGTAACTTCGCCGGTTTGAATGCAGTCCGAGCAGGTTCACGCCATTTACCCAGCTAGCTTCGGCAAATGCTTCGACGGGATCGCAGTGTTTCGTTGCTATGACCCACGCTGACCTAGTGCGAACCTGAACTACCTTGTGAAACTGAACCGCTCACATGATGGAGGATTACGAACATTATCGCCAATGATAGAAATAAGGTGGAGCACAATGACATGATCGTGCCTGGAGAATTGGGCACCAGTCGGCTGTGTCGTAGTTTTGTTGCAAAGGCTGTCTTCACGTTGCGCCCCGTCGTCAGTGTCCAGCAGCTTGCGAAACTCTAATCGCAATTTAGCACGATACATTGCGGGTAGTATAAATCCTCGTGTGGAATGCTACCATCACGATTTATACCTGCCACCCGGCATTGTCAATGTCATACATGATTGAGGACCATAAGCGTGATTACTTTGAAGCATGCCAAGCAGTTGCATGGGACCGCACAATGTCAAAAACACTGGAAAAACAATCCTTGAAACTTGTTTTGCCCCCTGGAACAGAACAGTTCATCGTGTGTTTCATTATACACACACGTCTTACAAACACAAAAAAAGTATCAAGTTGTATTAAAGTATCAAAAAATATTAAACACAAAAAGTATCAAGTTGTGTGAGTCATACATCTTTGCTGGAATTCCTATGGAGACAGCACGGTTGCGGCATGTTCCGCGTATCCGGCTCAACTGGCAGACCAAGCTCCAAAACGCCGTGGATTCAGCTCAGCTGATACGTCTGGATCGGCATACATACAGCACACATCCAAGAAGCAGTGAAGCATTGACTAGATCAAGACCGCAATTGAACGCAATTATCCTGCCAGGAAATGCGACTCATGCACATAGGTTTTCACATGTATTTCGCTGGTGGGTGCTTTTCGTGCAACGCGGTGGTTCGCATTGCACATTGGGCCAAACATGCCTAGTCTACACCGCATGTCAGGTTTCAAGTTTGCCACGAATAGACCACAATTAACTGCATCATTGTCGACGGGGGTGACTCCCGCTTTCTGGCTTGTAGCGTTCATTTTACATGGATCGCAACCAAATTATTCAGACCATGCTGTCGCTACCGCATTCAGACCATGCTGTCGCTACATACATCGAATAGTAAATGAATCGAGGTCATTCTCACCCACACTTTGCACAAGAGAATTTCACTCAAGTGATTTCGTGATGCGATTCGGTTGGTCTGGTCACACATATCGTAACTTTACTTGCTCCCTATGAATGGCCGTAAATATATGAGTGTCTGATACTCTATTTATCATCGCAACATGCGCATTTTGTACGAATACACAATGCACAACATGTACGAATGCACGACATGTACGATCAGAATTCTCCCGTGCCATTCAACGTAGACTGACGAACGGAATATGCAGTTGTTATTCTACGCCAAGCGAAAAATCAACGTGATTAAAATATTACTGATTAAAATATAAATATTATACCATTACTCTTATTAGTCTTGGTACAAGCGCGTACATGGCACGCCAAGCTATTGAACTGTCCTGACATCGTGGCAGGTACTATTGGAATGTTCTGGCATGGTGCCAGGTACTATCGGAGTGTTCTTCATCGTATGAGGCACTTGTATTGGTTATGGTCCAAGCTATTGAAGTGTTCTGGCATGGTGCCAGGTACTATTGCAATGCCTCTGGCGTCGTGTCAGACAATTGTATTGGCCATGATATGTCAAGTTATCGGAGTGCGCTGGCGCCATATCAGACACCTGTACTGGTCATGGCATGCCAAACTATTGGATTGTTTTGGCATCGTGCCATCGTGTAGTGCCCGTTTTGGAAAACCGTTCCTTTTACAGCTGTCAGCCGTGGTGTTAATTACCTAAGTGCCAATGTACATGTCTCCAGTTCAAGGATGTTGCTAGGAGAGACGCAGCCAATTGCATCCCCCCTCATCCTCCCCTTAACAGCCGGCAATTCACTATATTAAAAAAGTAATGCTTAATCAGTAATGTTAAAAAATATATTCAACACGCAAAACAAAATATTTTTGGCGTGCTTCGCGCGCCAACAGCGTTCGTCGTTTTGATGTAGTTTTTGGTCGGGCCTCCTGAAGAAATTCCCGGCTGCGCCCCTGGTTCGTAGCTCCTCGGGCTTTAGCTTTGGTTTTTTGTGCACGAAAACTTACCTTACTTTTACTACGTACTTGTTTTATATGTGGACCATAGGGACAAAATACCTACCGAAGTGAAGTACCGGTAGATCGTGTGGATATCAGAACACTCAAAGCCAAACACAAGAGAGATCAAATTTAGGATCCATTATGTTAATCATTACATATGAGAAGCATCAGCAGTAAATACTGACGCTGAATCACACAATATGACCGATATTTTCTTCTATTTTCTTATTCATGCTACGATGTACAATTCCCCGAGCTCTTGATCACATATATTTCTGGATGTGGCATCGCTGAAATGCTTGGTGTCGGTGAAATGCTTGTCCCCACAACGTGAAAATGTTCTCTCTGTTGCGGCCATCGCCACAGTGCAAGAACATAAACAATGGGTCTTCGGCACTGTAGCTTTTGGCTTGTCTAGCTTGTGGATAATATGTTGTTTCTTGCCACAAGTCACTGGAGGGGGGGGGGGAGGGGGTTACCAGCTCTGGGTTTCCTGCCATAACAGCCAAACCAATTGAGACAACAGCCTGAAACTTTCAGCACATTGAAATAAATACCTAGGGTACATTGCACAGAAACAATTACCTCAAGGTCATCTTAGGTCATGTTCTAATGACGTGATAACGTCTTTCGCTGACGTTGTTTTTTAATGTCTCAACTGATTGCTTGCTATCAGATGTAATCGGATCAATGTGTAGTGACAGAACAATACAGGTGCAATTTGTATACCGAAAGTAATTTTGTTATCGTGTGACCGCATCTATGTGTTTCTAGTTATTTTATATCCTTGGCTTCATTTAAGTATAATTCCCGCTTATAACTGGGAAAGATATTCAAGTTATTACGACATCATCATATCGGTTATAAAAGACATCCTTACCTGTGAAGTTATCAAAGGTCAAGCTTGCATATATCTGTTTTGAGGTATAATGTCAGGCCACATTATAATGTCATCACAAAATCGATAATAGATTCTGCTCTTCCCGCCTGAAACAGTTGTTTGTTGCCTTCCAACACAACCTAATACTGACAGGTAAATAAAGCTGCAAATATTGTGCAGAGGTCAATGTCTACCGCGCGACCTAAAGTATAACATACTGAATATGACAACACGAAAGGGAGTATTATGTGGTATATGCGAAGGTGTAGGTCCGTTTTCAAGCTCTTCGTAGAAGTGTAACTTACAAACATGCTACGCATTGTGCACTGTACCAAAACTCCAATCTAGCATATTTTCCCCAAGTCTGACTTGACTCTAGGTCAATAAGTTCAGATTGTATAATTATTGGCATAAAATGCATGCATCGACAAACAACTAAGTTTGTATTGCTCTAATGCCAGTGTTTGCAGTAAATATGTGCACGCTTGGGATCAGTAAAATATTTGCACTTTGCATAATATGTGACTTCATAGGTGTCATACCAGATTACTCTAATATGCAAGAGTCCGTAGGATATGCAAACGTTTATGTCAGTTTTTTGCAGGATTTCTGCGAAAATGCGTCCTGTAAAATTACTTACATTGTGTGCTGAATCAAAACGGTAATTTGGGAACCTCTCAAATGTCTTTCTTGACCCGATTCCAGAACATGTTTACATGGACAATTTGAGACCCATACTGCATGTATTTTAACACAGATATTTCTATCACCGTAATGCACTGGTTTGCGTTAAAACATAGGCTCTTGAAAACAGTCAAATATTTTTGTTTGACGTTACGTATGACCTCATCAGTAGCATCCATGTGAATACAAATTATTTTTCTCGATTTAAGATTTTTCAAAACATAAAATTTGTCCGAACTCTTGTTGGGGAGGCTGTGTGAACCAGGGTTCTATTGCTAAGCCGAGTTTGTTGCGTGGACCCTGGCCCCACCACCCAGTTAATGAATTCTGACCCAACGGCAGAATTATGACCGGGCATTTATCGTGCTGTCAATGCACCGACACGGCTGCCCCGGTAGCTCGTCCCCGGCCTTGTCCGGCCAGCTGCCAACTGACACCCCCGGCCGGGGCTAAATGCGAGCGCGAGAAGCGACTCGAACCCTGTCTTGCCAGGACAGGGGAGACAAGTGCAGGCTGGAGCGCTAACCAACTGAGCTACCGGTGCGGACCAGCTGGCTATATTATGAGGCTATCAAATGCCGTCTGAACCGGCGTGATCTGTGCACTGGTTGCGAAGATAAACGGTAGAGCGCAAAAAACCCACTCCCCACAGTGACTGATGTGAGTATAAACACCCCGGTGACCGCCGGGTTAGTAGAGAAATAAGATACAGTGAAATATTTTGAAGTTAAGCTGCGCTACTGATGTCACAGGTCCTTGAAATCCCTAGATAGCTTGATGACTTTTTTGATCGTCTATGCGACGATATGGGGAATGCGTTACTGAATTATGCTGGGAAAGCAGCGCAGTCTCAGCGAAGACATATATATATATATATATATATATATATATATATATATATATATATATATATATATATATATATATATATACATCTCTGCTGTCACCATCCGCCACGAAGAACGTCAACTCCGATGAAAATGATGATCTAAGCCAGGCACGTTCTTTCGCCGCGGTAGTAGCATACAACACGCACATGTCCAAAAGGTATCTGTCAAAATAAACCCGTGTAACACTTCTCGGGATGAACATTGCCGACACCGTGAACCCATTTTGATGACCTAACTCAGCTCAGGTCATCTCAGATCAGATCACCCCTTGCAACAGTTCGTACGATAGCCGGTACTTGCGCCAAGTATTTCACACGCGCATGCACATTTCCAATGTACTTGCAGCACACGCGAAACAGCAGTAAAAAGAACATTCGCTGGCCGCTCAGCCGTCCGGGCGGTGGCCGTCAAGAGGGGCGGACCAGAGCCACCGGGCGGTCCGCTGAGGCCACCAGCGCACGCGGGGAACGACCTTACGACGGCTCCGATACCTCTGCCAGCACGCCGACGACACGGCACATCTGGCGCAAGTCATTCGGGAACTGCCGAGTGTGCTCGACACAAGATCCATGCAGTAAACTTGGATGCAGAATCCATTCCGTGCACCTCGGAGAACAATCTGGGTGGTACATTTCAGGGCGAATTCCTGTGATCGCAGCAAGCAACTCAGTAATGATGGTTTGGGAGAGCACATTTCAGACGTAGCCGACACTTCCATCAGGAATGACGGAGCCTCTGTTGGGTGATGAAGATAGGTTATTTAGGGCGACCTCTGCTCAAGTCGAATAGCAGCAGCCAATCGATGTCGGTGGAGGTCGCCCTAAATAGCATGTCATCAGCAATGACAACCCAACGCGGGCTTCGACGTTCTTGTTGAATGTACGCATTCATGATGATTATGGATGAGATAGAATCAGAAGACACTCATCGCCAGAACTGTCAGCCGTAGATCTCAGAGAGTAGCAAACAATATTTTTTTTTGTCAGCGTTGCCGCCAAATTACAGTGATTGGTATCGGATTGCAATGCTTGGTGTCGGATTACAGTGCTTAGTGTCGGATTACAGTGTTTGATATCCGAGTACAGTGCTTGGCGTCAGATTATAGTGCTTGGTATTGGATTACAGCACTCTCCGAAACTATTTTCATACTCTCGTGCGTAGTTGAGAAGCGTGCTCAAATGAGGCACTTCCACTATTACATTTATGTTATTATCGAGTAATAACCTAAGATGGACCGTTGCAAGCATCTCAGCGTATGAGAAAGCAGCACATGTTTCAAGAAATCAATACCGGCAGCGCCGACGGTGTTTGTATTAAAGTTTCAACGCTGTTGTGGGAGCGTGGTGATCGAGGTGTCGTGCTGCAAGCCATTGATTTTGACGCTTGAATCGAGAGCTGGAGCGACTGAAGTGACACGCATATGAACGCCGAACAGATATTCGCCACGATGGGATTTCGAATTCGGATCATTTACATCTTGCATCAGCATATTTCATGTCATGTCGACCTTTCGTTCTACAAAAGGCTGTGAGGAAATGCGTAATTCCCATACCGGAGAAAAATGTTTCGGCAGCTACGTAGTGGATTTAAAGAAGTACTCATTGAAGGACACCGACTGTGGAAACAATTTCAGACAAGAAAGTGAATGCAAATGTGGTCAACTTCACATAAGCGAACTGGTGGTGTTCCGCATTCAAGATGACCAAAATTGGCATGCAGTGTTGTTGGAAGCCAATGTCTTTCAATTTACATGGCATCGACTACCGCGCAAACTGGCGGGGAATCCCAGCTAACTGCGCCAGTCGTTATTACGCACAGAATACCTTCTTATTTCTTTAGAGGCGACAATGTTCCATTCGCCAGAGATTAGCTGCGCTAAGGAAGAATCACGTTAAGCCGGCTTATGTGGCATCCGATATCGATGAAGCAAGAGATGAAAGGCGAGACACCAGCAACCAAAAAAATTGGCGTAGATGGCCGATACACGCATGACATACATATACAAACGCACACAGACATGCGTGACACGCGATGGCACGTTTGGAAGGCGCCAGCATCACAGCCTCCATACAGGCTCCGCTCATCTCACGCGGCTATCGATTGGTCGCTTTGCATAGTACGTAAGATATACCATCGGTTTCTACCTTGTGGCCATTATCGGAGGCAGAAACAGTGTTAGGTGTCACGACGACATCCAGGAACACGCTGGAGGCAAGTTAACAACACATGCCTTCTGGGCCGTGAAATAAGTGGCTGATGGTGGGTACCAGATGACGGGGTGTTTCTCTTTCACCACACAAGTCGCGGTAGACGAAGGTTTGGTGGTGTCAGTCGCAGTGGCACGCTATCCACATGTCATGTTCGCCGGCAGTAACCTCAAGGGCTTCTATGTCGCTGCAGACTGCCTTTGCCATGCATTACAAAGTTGCGTAAGCAACACCGCATTTTGATGCCTCACTTTTTCTAAATATTATGGGGCGTATTTCACCATATCTCCAGGGGATGTGCAGGCAAGGATAAATAAACTTCTACTATTTAATCATACGTAGTCATACAATTTATTTTGCATAGTATGTGCAGGGACATTTCTTCCCACTGCTTACAGCAAAATACACATGATGGTTTTGATCGTTTCGGTAAAAGGCGGTTTTTCGCGTGAGTTGCAACGATTTCCAGATGACCAGACGTTGGATGCTGAACCTTTTAAACAAATATTGTTGCAACTAGCCGAGCGGCAAAATCCAACAATCACTCACGAAGTTACGAACTATGGTGTGACTACTACATTGGCCGATCGGTTTCAGGAAGTGCGTCTACCAAAGAGCGTTGAGGGTTTTCATCAAACTGAACCGCCCGATGACAAAAAAAAATTGCTGTGAAACCTACATATTATGAACGACTTATTGTAAACAACGACGTTTGGTAGATTTGCCGGGAATGATTAAAGAGCGTGTCTAATAAGGCACACAAGAGGAGATTTTGACGAAAGCGTATCGTGTGGCTCATTGGGAGACGCTATGTCTTACAGATTTCTAGAAGGAAAGCCCCACCGATTTGAACACCCGTTGGCAAGGTGTTTCACGACCGAATACATTTTGCTTTAACTGCTAATGCGAGTTAACTGCTTCGTGTACGTGATAAGGGCACCTTCTTGTGACGGAACGGACAATGGAAGAACAGCCTCGTGCGTGGCATCGTGGAATTTGGTCGTAGCGCTTTACAGCGAAGCTGTCGCAATAGAACAGGTACAGAAAGCTTCAATGTTTGTCTGCTTATCTGTTGGTTGTAATCATATGAATAAATGTGTTTTTATCATGCAGGACCTTGACTGAGTTAACACTAACTCTGGGAATGATGATCATTCATTGTAAATTGTAGACGCTTTTGCATGTCATTGAAAACACGTTCGAAATGCATGTAAAATGGACGCAGTCTTGAGTCTAGGAGCGACCCGAAAATTGCGGAGATCAGCTGGTATTTAGACCAATACAATACATGCAATGCCAATGGGTAAATCGTCAGCATCGGATAAACTGTAGGGGGGGGGGGGCACGTCTCTTCAGATATTACACCCATGCATACAACGGTAGAACAGCAAGTGTCCGGCGGAACGGAGTGGCATGTGACAAATGTGTCCATAGGAAGTGCCATGCGTACGTAACTGACAAGAGCAAGGACACAAACATTCACATGGGCGATCTATATCTCTCACAACGCACCCCATCCCCTACACAGGTGTACACATACACACACACGACACACACACACACACACACGTACACACGCACGGACGCACACGCACACACACACACACACACACACACACACACACACACACACACACACACACACACACACACACACACACAGCACAGTCAAGCCCCCTAGCACCCAAAATACATTAGGAAATTTGAGACTCGCATCACGCAAAACTCTAAATTTCGGCGCGCTCCAAGTGACGGAAGCTTTTTCTGTGAGTTCGAATTTGTTTATGTCGGACCTCCCCTTCCCTATGAAAACCCTTGCTGCACCACTACACATACAGACACTCGCGCGCGCATAAGTCGGGGCTCAATGTTTCGTCCCCGGCTTCGATCCGCCTCTGCCCTGCGCCTGCCCTTCTCGTCCAGAACCCTGTGTCCGCTCTCCCCCTATGCAGCGTCTGTTTGTTTATTGTTTATTGGTTGGTTCACACTTTATGCACATTCACGGTTAATGGCGCCGCCCACACTGTTTCGCCGGTGGGCCGCGGGATTGGGAAATGTCCTGAATGGCGCTAGAGTCGAACCCGGGACCTTTGGTACCCAATTCCCGACACCTTAACCACTCGGCCATCCCCGCCCCTATGCAGCGTCACGCTCCGGTTCAGCGCGGGTGTGAGCGGGGAGGGGGCGGCGCGGCCGAGGGGCCGGGCCGGAGACCGCGCGGCGTCGTCAGTGACCGGCCGGTGATAGCGTCGGCCCATCGGCGGCGTGGCGCGCGTCGATTATTCATCGGCCCGTCGGCGACAGGCGGCGGTCGGCGGCGCCGCGCCAGACGTCGCCCATATACCGCCGCCCAATCAACACCCGGCCGCGATGAGCTGGCGGCGGCGGCGAGACGGCTGCGGCCCGCCCCCTCCCCATCCCCTCCCGTCGGCAGAGGGTGTAGGTCACGGCGGTGTCAGACTAGACTGCCGGCAGAGGGTGCGGGTCACGGCGGTGTCAGACTGGACTGCCGGCAGAGGGTGCGGCTCACGGCAGTGTCCGTGTTAGATAAGACTTCCAGAAGCTTCTATGTCCGACATGTAGGTCGGACCGCCGACAGCTTGGTAGGTCGGATTGACGACAGCTGGGTAGGTCAGAGTTCCGACGGGGCACGTGGGTCTGGGTGACCCGTATGTCAGTTGTTCCTCAGTGCCGGCCGGTCAGATGTCACATGAATGTCTCCGTGGCGGGCTGGGCATGCAACTCCGCGATTCTGCTGAAGACGACTGAGTTGGTCCCCCGAGCGTGGCAGGCATCAGCCCGGCAGTGTTCAGTACTTGGGAGAGTGCTGCTACCAGAAATGCTGATGGGCTTTCCTTGCTTCTCAGAGCTCCTTAATTTAGCGGCCGGCCTCTGTGGAGTTCTCCCCGCCCATTGCTTTCCGGGAACGATTTTTAACCGATGCTGTGCTATCTTGGCCAGCGAAACCATCTACTGTGAAATTGTCTGTGATCTCCATCTAAATTCCTCCCAATCCCAAGCATAATATAGCAGTAGCACAGGCTACAAGCTGCCTTCTATCTCTTTCGCATTCTGTTTGCTTTCTTCTAGGTGCCACTACGTTTACATCTATATCCATCCACTTTCTATATGTCACTCCCTTTCCTTCGACTGGCCGTGCTGGCGGCGGCTGTGCCTCCGGCGTTCTCCGTCGCTCTGTCGGTGGCCCGGGCGAGATGATGACAGGTGGTCGTTAGGCGGTTTCAGCCTGACCGGACCGGACAGAGACGGTGGCGACGTGACTCGACTGGGGACCGGTCTGACCGTTCGCAGACGCCGTCGACGCTCAGAGGCGGATCCAGGGGGCAGTCACGACGCCTGTCGCCGGTCAGAGGCGGATGCAAGACGGCAGGGGCAAGGTCCTAGACTCCAAGCTCATTGACCTTTACGGAAGGTTACTATCGTCGGATTGTGATGAAGAATCAGCCAATATTCTATGTTAGTGCCTTCTAGACACATTTCATTCAAGGATTCATGCGGACCTATGCTCTGAAGATATCGTTCCAAATCCTGGACGTTTCTGGCACTGGGCACAATGTTTCTTTCGCTACCTGCACCTGTATGCTACCTGAGACGGTTTTCCATCACCGACAGTGCGCTGGATCCGCCCCTGCTGCCGTAAAAACGGAGCCACACCCGCTGGAGCAACGGAGACGGCAGTGTTGACCGGCGTCCGCACCACCTAACGAGCGGCAAAAGCCGGCCACCGCCCACCGGCCGGCCGGAAGACATGGCCCCGGCAGGAGATCAGCGTGCGATGTGTGACGTCGCCACCGCGAACGGTCCTCGCTACGGCACGGACCTCGCTATGGCACAGACCTCGCTATGGCACGGACCTCGCTATGGCACGGACCTCGCTATGGCACGGACCTCGCTATGGCACGGACCTCGCTACGGCACGGACCTCGCTACGGCACGGTCCTCGCTACGGCACGGACCTCGCTACGGCACGGTCCTCGCTATGGCACGGACCTCGCTATGGCACGGACCTCGCTATGGCACGGACCTCGCTACGGCACGGACCTCGCTACGGCACGGACCTCGCTACGGCACGGTCCTCGCTATGTCAGCCGGTCTCCCGGGGCGGACCATCTGCGGCGTCGTTTGACGTCAGGCGGGTGTGCTACGGCATGGATCCGACCGGCTGTTCTGGCTGTCAGGCGACCGGCACACATGCTGTATCACGCCAGAATCAGAGGAGGAATGTGTCGCATCACCCCACTGTATAGGAGGCATGTGCTGCATCACACCACCGTGAGAGGAGGCATGTGCTGCATCATGCCGCCGTGAAAGAAGGCATGTGCTGGATCATGCCGTCGTGTTAGGAGACATGTGCCACATTCAGCCGTTGCTCGAAGGCGATTTCGAAGTTCCGCTGCAATTCGACCGGCGGATTGTCGATTCGGCACCCGCATCTCTCGCATTGAGGCGAAAATGGCATCAACGACGGAACTATTAGTATCACACTCTGGTTTGTTTCTCGGGCTCGACCTGTGACATTTTTCTGACATGACACAACTCCTGATCATCCTGAGCAGAATGCTGTTGATTTCTATTTGAATCGCTGAAATCGATTAATTCACGTTTAATGTATAAATGTTGCATGAGCCTGACCTCACTTGACCTAGACCTGTCGCCTTGTCGATTACCTCCAACCTGTGTAACTGAGGTCCTTAGCGGGTACAGAATATTTCTTCGCACTATAAACCATAATGTTTGTCTGAATCGAGACAATGGATATTTTCGCACTCCTGGCTGATGACTTGGACCTCTGATCTGTACACAAGTGGCACCGCAACTGTCATGTTGGATCTGTACACAAGTTGGGTGTAACTGTCATGGTATCAGTTGGCGATCGGTGTCTCGTATGACCCTGTACAGTAGCTAGTCTAGAGCTTATGCATATGCCTGACATTGTACCTGGTGTGATGCCAGTTGTCGATCGGCGTCTCATATGACCCTCTACAGTAATTAGTCTGGCGTCCATGAACTCGACAGTGTTTTTTCCCAAAATTTGACCATGAATGAGTTTTAGTGGTGTCTTCTTTCACTGGTGTCAAACTATGGTGAACGAATCTGATATTGGCGATAGCTTTCCAACGGCACCTTATTTGTTCCACGGCTATTACGATTTGCTAAATATTGAGGGGGAAATAGTCGCCACCGGGGCCCTGACGTCCGGCTGTGGGCATCCGATCCGGTCGGATGAAACAACAGACAGAGCGACATCCGGACACTCCAACGCAAGTTTTCAATGAACCCACCTGCTCAAAGTTGAGGGAGATAGAAGGAGAGAATCCACAAAACCGGTGGAGCAATTTCAAGTTGAAAGATGGGGCAACAACTGCTTCCTCACCTATACAGATGTGACTCTTGACCGGAACCTGGCCACGGCCAGCGAGACTCGGCCGTCTGGCCGATGCGCTCGCGTGCGTGACAGTTGACAGGCTGTCACGCGCGCCGTCCTACAGCCGTCAAAAGGCGCCGCGCTGGCCGGCGGCCATTCGCAGGCTAAGCCCTGCCGCCACGGCGCTCGTGCGACCGTTTAATCACCTTTGACCCGGCGGGGCGGGCGGCGACGCGCGCGCCCCGGCACAATGCGGCTTGGGCCGGCGCTCGTCCATCACCATCGCGCGATTACATACGCCGCAGTGTGCGCCCAATAACGTCAGACACTGCACTGTACTGGAGTGATAATGGCAATTACGCCAGAACGCGGATTGGATGTCCGTAAGGACTGACGCTTAGTGGGAATGACTGGGCGGAGCTGACAGAGTTCGGCGAAAAGAAATAGATGCGGATTTGGTAGCGGATAGACTCTGCAAGTTGTGACATACAATACAAAATTAACAGCATAAACATATTTTCTTATCTTTACAAAACACAACTTCACTAAATGCAATGTTGGGGTTAGCTGATGCTGGTATTTTAAGCCAAATGTTCTGAAACATAGGCGACGCCACGAATACACCCTTATAGGTACACCAAACAGAGGCGCGTGTTGAAGCACGGGAGCGTCAGAGCAGCGTCAGCTTCTCTTTTCAGTTCGTCAGTTTCGTCAGTCATACTCACGCAACTTCCTAGTCATGGGTTCTGCAACCTTCCAGCAGTTGGTCAGCCCACTGAGTGGTGCCCCGTCGAAGCTGCTGGAGAAATTCATCATATCCGATGAGGCACACAAAAAAACAAGAGCAAAAGTACACAACTATGCTTGGAGTTAAGGTCACAAAGCCACCAGTTTAAACTTTGACGTAGCATTAATGTTCAATCGCGTGCTCTATCCCTCACCAGTGTCCACTGTTTCAGAAAAACGCTATCCGGTAGTCATATAAGTATTATTTACTGGCAGACAGCATGAAATTAGCCAACCAATCACAACGGATTGTGGATGAGCCCAGTTGCGTAGATGCAGTAGTTGCGTAGGTGCACTGCATCTACGCAACTTGGTTTATGCACACACTTTGCCTAATAATTAATTTGTACGCGATTGAATTGCGTCAAAATTAGTCATTGGGCAAAGTAAGTGAAAGAAGCTATCGTTTAACAAGGGCTGCCAGCGCATGAAGACCTGGCAGGTCGGTCAGGCAAGAAATCCGCCAATCGATTAATTGGGGGGGGAGCTTTAGGGTGCGGCGGCTGCATCGCACATGTTGTATTCACAATAGTGTGCACCTAATTAATTCATGCGACGCATAATGATCGAGTGCAGCGAAGCCGATATAATGTAGCGCAGACGTGAGTTGTTGCTGTTGGAGCATTGGGGCACATCAGCTGGTGGATTATACAACGCCCATAATTACATCAGTCGACCCAGGTATAAACGTACCGATGTCAAGTAAGGGGCAATAACACGCATAACAGCATGCTATGTCGTTTCATGACCTCGTTATTTTGCACCGCCAGGTGATTGATATTCATATGCTACACTTGTCGACGGGGGTACACTATATTAAAACCAACAGCAGACGTTTAGCGAATTAAACCAACAGAAACGGTTAGAGCTCAGCGACGCGACGTGAGCCATCGACCAGCAATTCTACAAAGGCGCACGATGTGGTTTCAAAGAAGCGGCGACGTTCCGTTTCAAAATGGCTACATGCAGCGAGAATGTTGGTCACAGACGGGTTATCGCCGCAACGGGGACAGGCTGGTCGCTCCTCCGCAGAGGAGGTAGCGGTATGAAAAGCATGCGTGCCCCAGACGTAGGCGACACAGGATCACTTCTTCGTGCCTCGATCGTCGCGAGCACAACTTTCATGCACCCAGGCGAGGCTTTATTGTTTTCAGGTTGTTCACAAGGACAGCATCCCGGGAATAATTCCACCTGTTGTAGAGATAGGCAGACATACCGCGGTAGAAAGCTATTCCAGGAAGTAGTAGACGGCGGTGTACATTCATACGGGTGTAGGTATAGGGCCAGAGTGGCAACACAACATGGACAAACAGGCCTTTAATACCCTGGTCGTAGCTAACGATAAGTTGCCAATGTTTCGCCGATACAAAGCCAACAGACGAAGCTTTCCTCACTTCGACTTGTTCGCAGTCATGATGCCCAGAGAACTTATGCGTGGTTTGGTGACCTTTGTTGGTGCCCCCTCCCCACCACATGGGCTATCAATGCGTGTTAATCAGCATGGAACTTTTATGTTGAAGATATGTTGTTGATAAGCGATCTGATGCAATGAAATAGAAAACGTTAGAAACACTCATAAATGGTCATTTTAATAACTCTGATTTTCATGCAGGGATTTTGCGTCGAATTTTTGCACTCAATATGGAAAAGCAATACGTTCTACAAAATGGCAACCGAAAGCAAGCAAATGATTAGTCAGGGATGCTGGGACGTCACATGAAGTTACCGCACGGATCATTGTCAGTTATTGAGCGGCGCAATGCGTGTAATACGTGGAAGTTTGCGATACTGAACTCAGGAAAACTAGTTTCTGGAAAAGCTGGAGGTAGAATGAGCTCATACAAGTGTTTTTTTTTGTGCTGGGGTGGATTAATAAGTCGTACACTGCTGCGGAGAAGGCATGTTGCCAGTTCCGAATAATCCGGACAGGAATGCGTAGCACAGCACTGCTCGTCGTGCAGACCACATCACAATTGGCCACCTGCGTCGCAGTGAAGATCTCTTCAAGGTAGGCACTTTCATTCGTGTTGGGCAAACCTATCGTCCGCTCATTTGTCAATCGCAGTGCGCACATCTTTTAGACATCCATGTTTTCGTAATCCATGTTTTCATCAGACATCCACAGAGATCAGACATTCTTAACATTCTTATCGCTTCCTGACACTAGCATTCTTAACTCTTGCCACAGCTACTTCTAAACCGCTTCCGCACCAGTAATCAAAGCACATGCTTCAAAAATGTTCAAGTTGTTTAAAGTTATCGTTTGTTGGAGCTCGAATATAAAATAGGCTGACATAATTTGGCCTGCAAGCTATGGGACGCCACTTCCTTGGCAAGCAAGATCAAGATGAACAAGATCAAGCAAACAGGATCATTTATTTTCCAATCAGAAACAATGGTATATGAGACGACTTTGAGTGACTTTGAGCTGGCTTTCTGGCAGCTCCGTAATGCAAGTTACGTCATAACGGATGCTTTTCTTTCTTTGATTGTATGCGAACATCTTTAAAAACAGCACAGACAATCATTATAAGAATAGAGTGCTTGCTTTTCAGTATTACAGGGAGGGCTGGTTGACAGATTTGGTGGGCAACTTGTTCAGTGTACAGAGTGCAACCAAGAAGGGCCCTTGTGGCTCATAGTTGCACTAATCTTTTATGTCTTTATGTCTTTATGAGCAGGCTACCATGTGACTCCTGTCGATAAGGATCAGTTGAGTGCCATGGATTGCGGAATTCGGCAACACAGAATAAATTGGAAAGGCTGGAAGGAGCCCGGTTACAAAGGGTGTAGCGCAATAGGATGAGGAGTTTATGATTTCAATAAAGCATTCTCTTGTCCAAATAACAGTGAGAGAACTGGCAACATTTACACTTCAGATTGATTCAGAAACCCATGAATTACTTGATAAAAAATACACCTGTTTCATTCAGGAGCCCAAGCTGCTGGGTGTGTGTCACATGCGCTATTGTATATATTGTTATATTATTGCATATATTGTGCACTGTACGGCAGGCAAGCAATTCAGATTTCTGTACAGATGAAACAGTTCTTAAAGCCGATGCCTTCCAACTTAATTTACATTCCGAGGCTTTTAGTTTGTTCCTCCAGCACGAAACACTCCCGGCCCATCCGGCATTCTTTGGGTAAAACCACTTTTCATTATTCGAAGATGGAGCGGTATTTCATTCCATGTGTTGTATATTGGATTGTAGCATGGGCAGCATAAATAACGCTCCACGGTGTCGGCTGAATGCACTTTCCAAGGCCAAGTCCATTCCATAATTGTCTGCCCACACGAAGTCGATAGTGTAAAGTTCAGTGCGAAAGGCGTTCCGGGAATTTATATTGGGACAAACCTGAACCGACTTCAATGCCGTGTTTTTGTGAACTGTCGTGAACAATGGCGTACGAATTCGCACGAACCGGGGTCGTTTACACCATCAAATGGCATGTATGCATCAAAGGTGTGTGGACATGTGCGTGCGTGCGTGGGTGCGTGAGCGTGTGTGTATGTATGTATGTGTGTGTGTGTGTGTGTATTGTATTGTATTGTATTTACTGCAGACACATCCACAGACCACGGTGGCTATTATTGTGCCCGTCGAAATGAGTGAGATCAACGGGAATTGAGATATGATAGGCGATAGGATATTGGGAAGGATGTATGGCTGGGTGTTGAGACTGGGTAAGGTGAGGACACTGCAGCATGGGGCGAGTCAGCCAGTATCGGCGCCTCGCTCAACAAACAGCAGGTAGGAGGAGGATACATAGGGACAAGTAAGCAAATATATACAACCTAATATAAAAATGATGACCTTGTGAGCTCGAGATTCTTTTCGTGAGGAAAATAAGCGCGTTTTCTTGATTTGGCCTCGACAACTGCTGGCTCGAATTCCCTCCTCAACATGCTGAAGCAATCGAGAGTTGCCTGTTTCTTCTGTTTCCGCTTGTAACTTCTTCATCTTCGAAGTTTTTATTAATTAAACCCTTTAGTTTGTCATGAGGAACGCTGCCCGCGTTCAACAAGTAGCACATCGCTCATTTTAATCGGCTATAATATTCCTTGCGTGAGCGAAGGTTCTTCACCACAAACATCACGTTTCATGGCGGGAAAAACTCAAAGTAACTGAGCGAACGATGGCTTGACCCAAAATGTCAACCAATTCCAGAATAAAGCTAAAATAACTTAAATTTAACTGGCTGTTTCTTCAACGCCGATATTGAACGCCAATTCAAATTCGCATGTGCTTGACTCCGCTTTCTTCACGCATACGGCTCACTTCTTTGTGTGTGTGTGTGTGTGTGTGTGTGTGTGTGTGTGTGTGTGTGTGTGTGTGTGTGTGTGTGTGTGTGTGTGTGTGCATGCGTATTGAACCACTTCATATGTCTGTGTATTCTGTCGGATTTTGTCCCCAAGTTGTGCACATGTTACCAAAAGTGCACTGCATTCCACCACTGCGGTAGTGTGATGCTTCCATCTCCTGCACCAACATCAGTTACTAGGAAGAAGTAAATGCATTGCACTTATCAATGCGCTGAGTCACGGTCCACACAGAACAACCAACGAACAACTGTACGTTGTATGACAATGTATACAACTATGGAAGAAGACCTTTAATTAGCTCGGGTGCCATGCGAACATAAAAATTAGCTAACATGCAAGGCAAGCACGGATGTTATTTTCTGCACGCAATAATGCAACAATAAACGTTGGATAGCCATTGATTGTGGCATTACATACAAAACTCAGAGCGAGCCAAGATTATGAAGCTATTGTGCTGAAAATATGGAGACGTTACAAGAAAGCCACATCGCCCGATGAATGCCATGCAATAATAACCAATTTTTAATCGCAAACTATTCACATTCTTGAGAACAATTTGTTTCATAGTACAGTAGCATCACACATTTTGAATCACACGGTTATCCCCTTCCATTAGAAACCCAGGCAATCCATGCAAGCTCTATATAACTAAACGGAACTGGGAAAGGGACATTCTATATGGAATGTTTAAAAAAAACTTTGCACGAGACAGAACGTCCAGTGCATGGCACTTCCTTTGTACGAATCTGGAAAATTCCGTCTCCAACACAAACTTAGTAGAGTATTTATCATGCCGTCATTTGCTTCACATCAATGGAAAGCTACTGAATAATGCACTGCTTTATGCTCTTAATTTAGAAAGCCGTGAGATATCCAAATGTGATACAGGAAAGAACGATGCATCGCGAAATGTAATTAAATACATAATACAATTTTAAAGCATTACTGGGGGACACCGGGCGCCAGCGCAGAATAACATCACCGCACACTCTTACTCCGCGTCATAGAATAAACCACTTCACACGCAATGCTGTGCGGGCGTTGAGTTGGTTGCAGGTTGAGTTGGTCTTGATTAGCGCCTTACATGAGTTTGGACTCTAGTTGGGTCGTGATAGTTGCAGTGCCACGGACTGTGATCGATGCAG
The DNA here is from genome assembly GCA_034440575.1 of Imbricaverruca yamaguchii. Taxonomy (NCBI): domain Eukaryota; kingdom Metazoa; phylum Arthropoda; class Thecostraca; family Neoverrucidae; genus Imbricaverruca; species Imbricaverruca yamaguchii. Next base: position 2,566,478 of record JAOTOL010001660.1, read on the forward strand.
GTAAGGAAAGACAATATAATGCAACAAGTTATACACCGGAAGACACATATAAATGCAACAGAGACAGATATATGAATCTGTCGCCAGAGATCATGTCAAACATCACACTGCTGCACTGCAGTGCTGTGATGCAGCGCGCTAATGGCGACACGTGTATTTTACGAGAAGAAGAAACCGGGTAGGATACAAAAGAATAGGAAATGGTTAAATGCACACAAACACACACACACACACACACACACACACACACACACACACACATCTACACACACACACACACATATATACATACAGACACACACACACGCACTCGCGCACGCATGCACACACATACACACCGTTAATATATCCATGCGATTTGTACTGGTAAACGATCCTAGTTAGTGCAAATTAGTTGGTCATTGTTCCCGACATTTCCCAAAAGTATGGCAATGAAGTCGGCTCAGCTTCAGCACCATATACATTACGGAATGCCAGTCGCACTGAACTTCTCTCGATCCACGTGGTGTGGGCAGAAAATTACAGTGACCTTTGTCCTGGAAGGTGTATTTCACTGACCTCATGAGACGTTAAGCATGGCCCCATGCTGCAATTCAGCATACAGATTTGATATTCAGGGTTCCTCAGTTTTCAAACGACTAAAAAATGATGGATGGCCCGGTTGCATTTCACGCCGAATCAATATACACTAAAAACTTCTTATTTAGCCCGTTTACACCAGGTCAGCCGTAAACGGAAACTTCCGATCAAGCATTTAGCACCGGGCTGGGAGGGTCAGTTAGCAACTGAACCGATAAGGTCGAGAACGAGCTACCGGTGTGGTCGCATCGGTGCATTGAGGGTACGTTTGGAGTTTGGCCAAATTTCTACCGTAGAACTGGAATTCATGTATCGGGTGGTGCACCCGGACCTCACGCGAGACAAGCTCTGCGGAGCAATGGGATCCTAGTCCATAAAGCCGCCCCAACAATAATTTGAACTAAACTTATCACAAGTGTAAGGGTAGGAAGTTATATTAATATTTTTTGGCAGCAAGAGAATGCTTCATTGACATCGTACCTTCTCTTTTCCTTCCACTTCTCCTTCCGCTGCATCCTTCGCAACCGAGCTCCTTCCAACATTGCCATCTCATTCTGTGTTGCCGAAGTTCAAAATCCACAGCGATTAATTGTTGCTTGTCGATAGATAGTAGTCAATTGATAACCGGCTGACTGAACTGCCAATGTTTTTTAGTCGACTGAGGCATACAAGGCGGAAAAAGCGTAAACGTACGTGAGGAATTTGTTTTTTGTTTTGTTTTTGATTACTTACTATTTTTGCATACTTGCCTATTAGAGTTCAAATCGAAGTTTCTGGCTAAATTAACCATTTTTTAAATTAGAGTAAGTTGACTCCCAACACTTTTTTCCGGTCCGCTCTATCCATCAGAAAAGGAAAATTTAAGAAAACTTGAGAACTCTAAATTTTGAAATAACAAAAAATAAAATTTGACTTTTGAACGGCCAAAAAAATTGTATGGTCCTGGTCGATTTCGCTGTCCTTTTCTGATTACAAATAATTTTTGCTTTTTCAAATATCCCCCAAAATGAACTCCCCAGGGCCAAAACATGATGTAAGTCGTGAAAATCAATGCCCTGACATCACTTTTTGGGGGGAATTTCTCTTCGGTGACGCGTCAGCTGCCATGCTGCATCACTAAGCGTGGCAACATGCTGCCGGCCGCAAGTGCATCAATCAACGTGCACCGGTCAACAGATCATCAACACACGTTATGAGTGCCGCGCTGCCGGCCGACACGCAATGGTGAGACTTCAGACTCGCAGAGACTGACGACGGCAGAGCTGTCACTTCCTTCCTAAAAACCAGCACACATTTGCGAAGATTGTCCAAATGCGGTCGCCGTTGTACTGCACATTGTGTGCATTCTGCATCTCTGATGGTTGTGGGATCCCCTTTACCATGATACAACAAATCAATGTCGTCGGACTAGTACAACTATACTACTTCCCTGTTCAAAGAATGGTCAGGGGCATGGGGTGACCGCGTCGTCTTCCACAAATACCTTAAAAAATCGTCATCAAATGGTGACGACCCAGGGACGATGACGCGTTACCCACGAATAAACAGCCCCCGGCGACACGAGAAGACCGTCACCAAACCCTACAATGCACCGCAAACACAGTGCTGTCATAAAAACATCTGAATATGAACCATGTGACCATTCGTGATACGTGCATGGCGTTGCTTCCTCCGAACGAGCTTCCAAACGACACCCACATCGAGTGCCTTCTATAATGCACACCTCAAGTTTCGGCTAAGGGCAGCTTTCTGGCCATGTGTAACAACCGTGACCTCTAATGCTGCTATGCCTGATATACTCGTGATCTAACAGCGGAACTTTAAAATGAGACACATGTCGACCACTTCTACAATATACAAAATCCACTATGCCGAGGTCAGGCCGCTGACCCACATTGTGACTGGCGTACAGGTCGCTGACCCTTTTGACCTCTGGCGTGCTTGACATCACCATCGTGATATATGAGCGAGTAACTTTTAACGGCATCCATATCAGCTAACTCCATATCCATCCATCCATATCCTAGTCGCGAAAATCCAATTATCTCGAGCTCATGTCATGCCCCGACATTTGACCTCTGCGATCCAATATGGATTCGGATCTATACAAATAACGTTAGGCCATCAGAAAGACAATTGATTGGATACCCATCAACTTCAAACGAAAAACATCACAATGTAATTTTTTAGAAGGGTCACGAGGTCAACAAAACATCACGAGGTCACGAGGTCAAATGTAAACATGGGATCATACTTATTTGTATTGCATTGGGCCAATCTTCCGCTCTCAAATCACATCTAGGCCTGGTAAGCTAATCGCCGCCGCTAAAAAAGAAACAATATTTTATATATGAGCATTCTCAATGACATCAAAATTTTCTTATCCAGGATCTTATGCCACGCTTGACCTAGAAAAAACACCGGCATCGTAATCTGGGCATTAGATAACCCCTACACCCGCTGGTAACAAGATCGCACCTGGTGTGGTGAACAACGTAGCAATTTGTCCTGGAACCGCCCATGTGCTTAGAGGTGTTGGCGAGAACGGCACGGCCGATCGCCGATTACGATAACCGCTGTGTAGATGACGATTACGTGTATACGACGATGTACACATCATGGCGTACGTGATGTGTATAGATCACGCTGGCCACTGAGTAGGTGTTGGCGGGAACGGCACGGCCGACCGCTGACGACGATAACCGCTGCGTAGGTGTTGGAGGGAACGGCACGGCAGAACGCTGACGACGATAACCGCTGAAGCGAAGCTGAAACATGAGCGTTCCAGCCGTGCAGAGCGCAGTAGCATGTGTTCATGTGTAAGCACATGACATGTGTCCTGTGAATGTGTCATGTGTTGCTCGTGCCATTATGTCTTGTGTTCTTCGGATCAGATGATTGATTGATTGATTATTTGGGTTTAAGGGCACGCCGACTACTAGGTCATTTAGCGCCCATATTCGGATCAGATGAAATCACCTCAGCTCAGCTGGAGTCTCACTTAGGATCGACTGAAATATGAAATACGATGAAGTATTCCGTCAAAAACGGTCTCAGTTGGCCAAGTCCTACTTGAGCCCACCGACTCCCAGCGCGTGCCTCTCAACAGACGCACTGCTACAGAGTTGGCGTGCGCCAATGCTCAAAAAGGAAATGTCCGCCAATGCGTTATCACATGGAGGAATTCTTGATTTAGAAATTCCGAGGCGTCCGATTTGTGGTGGAGACAGTTTCTCTACGAAGCTTGCGGAATCGAATATTGCAAAACGTGACTTTTTACTCGAAATATCACCTGCAAAACGTGTCTTTTTACTCAAGATATTGCGAGTGCAATTGTGTGCAATTTCGGTACAATTTCCCACAGCACCGCCACGCCCCTCCCCGATAATACACCCACGAGATCGCCAATAGCTATGTCTTAGAAGTGCACCTTACCTGGCTTGCCACCTTGTTAGTTCAATGGATAGAGCATTGCCCTGCAAGTATCCCGGCCTTTGCAAAAATGGGTTGATTCACTGCAAGTGTAGCTATTAACGTCTTCGCCCGGGACGGCCAGCTAACTGGCTCGGCAAGGTCGTGGCGGGGGTGGGGGAGCGGGGTACGCACAGGCTTCCGTTCCCGGCTAGGTGCGAATTCCAACCTCTCGGTGGAAATTGTGCTATGAATATTTCCCGGTCGGGAGGTGGGTTCGGGACGAATGCAACAAGCTTGCGATACAAATGGATTGTGACAGCGTAAAAACTATCCAGCAAGAATTTGAACTGAACTTCCTCGCAAAAATACCTGGTGCTGAAAGATTATCCCTGGTGTTGAGACGCTGCACCCGAACTTAGCCTATGCATTACACGAGAATGTGCAGTTTTGTGCCTTGCCTGTGATGCCTCACTTCAAATCCTCATCCGATCAATATCACATAACTTGCAGCCGTCTAGATCTCCATTTACCCTTCACCCGCCCCGTCTCGGGGGGGGGGGGTGATATGCACCCCTCCCGTAAGGCTTTCGGCGGGTAGTGAAAGAACGGCACACGGTAGCGCGCCGAAATCTGGCATATATTTTCCCACATCAATTTGGGATGCCGTGTGAAGATTCTGAGGTCAGTTCATCTAGGATCAACGTTTTAGGCAAGGTCAAGTGAGATCACCTCTATAAAAGTTGGATCAGTCGTCACGGCTTAACGGATAAAGATGCTTTAATGGAACTTCCAGCACTTGTTTATCTTTAGGGAGGAAACAAAACATACGGGAGGAATTTTGGATTTTTTTCCTCGTATTTCATGACATTAGTGTTGCACATTTCACCATTATGGGTAAAATAAAAGATTCTGGCTCAAGTAAGCAATTTTATGAGAGCATGTTGACTTCACGTGTTGCGGTCCGCTCTACAGATCAGGAAAAGAAAAACGTAAAGAAAATAGAACCTGACATTTTTAAACCTATTAAAAATAAAGTTTTGCTTTTTGGGTGGCCAAAAATGTTGTGGCTATGGTCGATTTCGCCTTCCATTTTTACTTCCAAATAATTTTTGTTCTTGAAATCTCTCAAATGAGCTCCCCAGAGCCAAACACGTGAAGACACAGTTGTGCAAAAAAGACCACCTAAGGACGTCACTTCAGGGGGACACATTTCTTTTTTTTTTTTGGGGGGGAGGGTGGTTCTCACAGTACTCGTCGAGCGCTATTCGATGACACCTCTCGTTTTCGTGCGACGCTAAGTTTGCAGATTAGATGGGAGTTGCATCAACACCCTCCGAGACAGGGTGTGAAGATCTGGCCGGAATGGCCGGATACGGGTTAACGAAACGAAATCGTTAACGAATAACCGTCATCAAAAACAATTTGTCATGACTTTAATGAAATTCGCTCTTGGACATAGACATAATAACAATACGAATTAATATTTTTAACATCACTGCCAAATTTTTGATTACCTAACACACTTCTGCATGTTATCCGCCCTATCTACATTTTACCGCCCCCGGTGCCTCAGTTGGATAGAGAGCTGGCATGATTTGGTGTCTACTGTATTGGCAAGACTGGTTCGAGTCGCTTCGCGCGCCCACATTTAGCACCGGACTGGGACGGTCAGTTGGCAACTGGTCCGATACGACCGGGAATGAGCTACAAAGGCAGCCGTGTCGGTGTATTGACGGCACTTTAAACTTTCGGCTAAAATTCCGAACTGGACAGGAATTTACGGATCGAGTTTTGGGTGGGCGCTAAATGACCAACCATGGTCGATCCGCCCTAAAACCACAATCACACACACCCACACATCGAGTTTTGGGGCCAGGGTTCGCGCAACAAGCCCTCCTTATCATAAGGTCCTGGCCCATAAAGCCACCCCAGCAAGAAAGACGAAGTACAATTAAACGCAATGCGAAGAACCAACATATATGTATATTTCTCCCGAAAAAAAACACACAGTCGGCCCAGAGTCCGGCCGTGACCAAGTGGTTGCAAGACGGAGCCCGGACCGGGCTCCCGTTACGGAATGTGTCGCCATCGTGCAGAGGCCACCCTAGATCACAGCACAGTTTGTTGGGCGCGCGACTCGGGGCAGGTCGTTCAGTCCGTGCCCGGCGGGGTCGGTCCGCTCCACGGCTTCCGTTGCACTGGCATAGACGGTCACACCGCGATCTCGGCGACCGGTGCGGCGACACCGTCAACCTTTAGTCACCGGCGCCTCCGGCAGCTGGCAGTGGTGGCGGCGCTACTGTGCCTTTCGAGTCATTTTCAACTTTTTCGCTCGTTTCAGGGAGTCCATGCTGGACAGTAGAATCTTGGAGTAGGCCTCTTGGAACTTCTCCACGTCTTGTCCCGACACCTGACGATGGAGAAGGTAATCGTTTTTAGGATGCTTATAACGATGCTACCTACTATTCGGCCATTCAGACTTTGTGACGTTTGTCCACTGTGAATGAAGCTGAAATACAAATAACAAACAACCAACAGTGGTAATGTTAAGAAGCGTGGAAAACTACCTCTCATTCAAACAGAGATAATGCCAGCAGGTTAGACCGTTAAACTATGGCATTCAATATGTACAACAATGACACGCAGCACAGCTGCATAATTGTATATTCATGTGCATTTACATACAACTTTCATACAACACTCATCATTACAAAATGATTATCATATGGAAAACACAAAACACTATCATCTTATACCAAATTCCGCAGAATTCCTCATCAAAAGATGCCAATGGCTATTACCTTCCGGTATGGACCATGGCCAGTTGGATAACAGGCTACAGAGACAGCACACCCATCTGACAAGCTGATAATCGACACCTTTGGAGTTTAGGGACGCATCGACTGCGTCGGTCACGCAGGATTATCATCACCGGAAGGCAACACATTCTCCGCGAGCCTGCTAACCAGGCGAAACACGTAGCTACAACGACCGCCGACCTATTGAACAGATGATTGCACCGGCATTTATACCTAATTTTATGTTAATTATCACTGGCACCCACAACGCCACGGATAATTTTACCGAGTCAAGTTAGATGCTTGGTCAAAACAGTCTTAAGCACGAAGAACCATTTACCACGGGCGAATGCTGGATGATATTAAATGTTGCTGATAAATGGGCACATAAACACACCAAACCATCTACCACGAGCAAATGTTGGACGACGTTAAGTGTTGTTGACAAGTGTCTACATAAACACCTACCACTGGGGAATGTTGGATGGTGTGAAGTGTCGCTGAGAAATGTGATGTTAAGTGTGGTTGATAAATGTACGTATAAATACACAGAACCATCTAGCGCATTGATTGACCGATTATTTGGGCCTATGGGCGTATGAACTGCTACTGGTTATGTAGCTCCAATACCATCCACTTTTCACAGCATTCCGCTTGACGGAATGCTGTGCCGCCTAGTGCCGCTAAGGAATAGGCAAACAAGTGTTACTACTTGAACCAAAATGACTGCGTCTTTATTGACGCATATACTCCGTTATTTCTGATGACGATGTCAGCACATGGCATTGTCATGTGTCATGCCCTCCGTCTTTTGAAGTGTCTTTTGGCGAACCGAATGAGCTATAAGTACAGTTGCGACATCGTGATCAGTGAGATCATGGAACACTCGTCAAGAACGTCAAATTCCGTGTCTTCGTACTGAGGGTGGTAGAACATTCTTCTTCGGGGTAGCCAGTGCATTCAACAGTTAACAAGGTGCCCATTGATGCAAAACTGCTTGGACTTCCCACGCTTAAGCACATGCCCAACTCACGTATGCATTCAGCATGTCAGAATGTGTGCCCACGTGTGTCTGCGAGCCGGTATGCGTGTACGCATTTGTGGTTATGTGTATGTATGAGGGTAGTTGATGGGTGTGTGTGGATGCGCTTGTGCTAGTGAGTGCCTGTCATGGAAGTTTTTTTTTCCAGTGAGAAGTTCGACGATTTCTAACAATGGACGTGAGACATCAAAAACCACTCGTGAACTGCATGGATGAAATTCAATATGCACAGACACAGCTACAAAGAAGGCGATGAGGGACTTGACAAACTAAAACATTATCAAATACAAGTGAAAGAAGACGGGGATAAGAGGGCTTTGTAGTGTCTTTGCCACGTTATCGCGGAATAATGCATTGCCATAGCACATTCCACATTATGCACCTTCCATGCTCAGAGCGTTGCGCCAATGATCCGGCGGCGGCAATTCAGCCGATACACATTATGTTCTGCCGCCGGCCAGCTTTAACCGGCTTAACCCGAATTAAACGGGCAAACAATACAAAACATGTAGATACGGACACTTTTGGATAACATGTTTTCACAGCCTCGGTCTCAAGGAAATCGATTACAGCGTGGAAACAAATGCTGCCGAGCGAACACAAATTAGCACTATGTAGGGAAGAGTGAAGCATAAATAACACCTCCGCCTTGCAGAGATTCAGTAAAACTTACATGTAATTAGGCATGGGTGATGCACCGCACTATGCTTATATCAAGTGCTACTATTAATCCGTGTCAATTATTAGACATTGCCAGGGGAACATCTAGTCGGTTTCCGATGAATCTTCCTGCAACATTTACTGGTGAAGGTGTTTCATTGAAAATTTAATCAAATTTCCACCAGAGCTGACTGCTAATAGTTGGAGAGGATCATACACTTGCATGGTTTAGTTTAGTTGTGTTGGCTTTAGGGTGCACATGCTTCATTGGTCATGTAGCGCCCACAGACACACGGGATAGGAATCGTTTAGGTACACCTCCCACCGGCAATATGTTCTCTGGAACTTCACTGGGCCATTCCACTTGTTGTGTGCTATCACTATGTCAACGTCAGCGTGTTATCTCATATGCATGACTTGCACTTGCGAACATTAACACACTTTTCTCCAGATCTCTCTTCAGAGTTTGCCATTATTAAGAAAGTCAAGGGGCACCATGTGAGATCTTGCTATCAACGCAACGCTATGTATGAACTGACACATCTAATTAAAGCTAAAAATCTGAGACAATCCATATTCTCCATGACCTGAAACTAACTACTATTCTGGTTTGTGTTTTTGGTGAACTGGTCCATAATATCAGAAGTGTATAAAAATGATTTCAAATGAAAATAGATAATTGGTTCTTATAGTATGAATAGGAGACACTTTTGTTTCATCACTAACTTAGAATAGTAAAGTAATGGGTGCAAAATGTGTTGAGTGTGGCTGATGCTCATAAGGTCGGAAATATTGGTTACATTACATATTATCCACTAAATGATGTGTGTCATTTAGTACTATTTTCTGTCACGCATATTGGTAGCCAGCCAGTTTTAGTCGACTAGAACAGTCAACATCCAATAACCTGAGCCGACTGCCCCCAACTCGGCTGTTAGGGTAATGCCTAAATTCGAAATGTTTGAGAAACGAGCCCCTGCAGTCAGCGTATCACATGGCGCCTCGTCCACACCACTGCACCGCATCCCAGCGCAGCAAACCACGTGTGACGCAACGGGTTTGGCAGCGCCGTCAGTTCCCGCCGCCAACCCGGGACGTCGGTAGCCCAGTGGTTAAGCTGAGCGTCTGGCAAGCCAGAGGTACGGGGGTTCGATTCTCCGCGATGCCCGCCCTTCCTGCCGGGGTGAGAGGCAGGCGACGCCATATGGCCTCAGCTGCCGAGTGCGTCGTAAGCCCACAATCCGATCCAATCCAATCCCGCCACCAACCCGACTGAGTCGCCATCGGGTACCCACCAGCTGAACCCTCCGTCAAACCACGACGCCGAGGCCGTACCCTCCCCGGCTGTGGTCCGGCCGGCAGCACCGCCGACTAAACTGACCAGGTCAGCCTTCACACGCCATCAGTCGGTGCTCTGACAGCGGAACGTCTGCGGCCTGTGAAGTGTGCACGCGCACACCGGCCCGACCGCAACCGCACCGTGGATGCCGGTAGGTTAGCGATGGCGACTTGCTGAGTACGATTTGCTTGTTGTTTGCTTCTTAGAGCTTAAGGGCGCCTGAACTACTATTGGTTATCTAGCGCCCAGGGTACGATCGGACGTAACGATAGCGATGCCCAGCCTCGCATCGGACGTAACGATCCACAAATATATAGCGCCTGAACTACCACAAGGCCAGCCTCGTCGAATTACACATACCGGATCCCGCGTATGGCAACCGAGAATGTCAGCCGACCGTTGAGCACATGTAATTGGACGAAAATCTACCCGCCAGCAGCAAAGCTTTTGAGCGGATTACATGCAGTGAGAATGGTTAACCGATGCAATGCCAGGGAGCCTGCTCGCCAGATATGGCCTTCACTCGGCTGGAGGTGATAACCGAAGGCAACTTTTCTGGAGGAAATAGGGTAGCAGATGTTCGAAAAGCAACTGGTCATTGCACATCTCGCATCTCACAATATCCTTTCATGTTGAAACCCAGTGTTGGCATAACAACACGTGACCGACAGACATACACCCCAGCTCAGCCTTGTCTACCAATCCTACTAATCCCACACGCGCAGGCTTAGTGTAGCTCGCCGCGCGAGGGCTCTTCGTGTGCTGCCGACACGCGTCGAGCCGGTTCTCGAGCCGCTTGTGCCGGAGGGAAGTTCGGCTCGCACGGCCGCCGGGCGCGGCGGCCATTGCATCGTCTGCCGACGGTGGCTGACCACCAGACATAGCCGCGTCTGCCGACGGTGGCTGACCACCAGACATAGCCGCGTCTGCCGACGGTGGCTGACCACCAGACATAGCCGCGTCTGCCGACGGTGGCTGGCCACCGGACATAGCCGCGTCTGCCGACGGTGGCTGACCACCAGACATAGCCGCGTCTGCCGACGGTGGCTGACCACCAGACATAGCCGCGTCTGCCGACGGTGGCTGACCACCAGACATAGCCGCGTCTGTCGATGGTGGCTGACCACCAGACATAGCCGCGTCTGCCGACGGTGGCTGACCACCAGACACAGCCGCGTCTGCCGACGGTGGCTGACCACCAGACATAGCCGCGTCTGCCGACGGTGGCTGACCACCAGACATAGCCGCGTCTGCCGACAGTGGCTGACCACCAGACATAGCCGCGTCTGCCGACGGTGGCTGACCACCAGACATAGCCGCGTCTGCCGACGGTGGCTGGCCACCGGACATAGCCGCGTCTGCTGACGGTGGCTGACCACCAGACATAGCCGCGTCTGCCGACGGTGGCTGACCACCAGACATAGCCGCGTCTGCCGACGGTGGCTGACCACCAGACATAGCCGCGTCTGCCGACGGTGGCTGACCACCAGACATAGCCGCGTCTGCCGACGGTGGCTGACCACCAGACATAGCCGCGTCTGCCGACGGTGGCTGACCACCAGACATAGCCGCGTCTGCCGACGGTGGCTGACCACCAGACATAGCCGCGTCTGCCGACGGTGGCTGACCACCAGACATAGCCGCGTCTGCCGACGGTGGCTGACCACCGGACATAGCCGCGTCTGCTGACGGTGGCTGACCACCAGACATAGCCGCGTCTGCCAACGGTGGCTGACCACCAGACATAGCCGCGTCTGTCCCGGCCGCTGGCCACCAGACATAGCCACGGCTGTCCCGGCCGCTGGCCACCAGACATAGCCGCGTCTGCCGACGGTGGCTGACCACCAGACATAGCCGCGTCTGCCAACGGTGGCTGACCACCAGACATAGCCGCGTCTGCCCCGGCCGCTGGCCACCAGACATAGCCACGGCTGTCCCGGCCGCTGGCCACCAGACATAGCCGCGTCTGCCGACGGTGGCTGACCACCAGACATAGCCGCGTTTGCCCCGGCCGCTGTCCACCAGACATAGCCACGGCTGTCCCGGCCGCTGGCCACCAGACATAGCCGCGTCTGCCGACGGTGGCTGACCACCAGACATAGCCGCGTCTGCCGACGGTGGCTGACCACCAGACATAGCCGCGTCTGCCAACGGTGGCTGACCACCGGACATAGCCGCGTCTGCTGACGGTGGCTGACCACCAGACATAGCCGCGTCTGCCGACGGTGGCTGACCACCGGACATAGCCGCGTCTCCCGACGGTGGCTGACCACCAGACATAGCCGCGTCTGCCAACGGTGGCTGACCACCAGACATAGCCGCGTCTGCCCCGGCCGCTGGCCACCAGACATAGCCACGGCTGTCCCGGCCTCTGGCCACCAGACATAGCCGCGTCTGCCGACGGTGGCTGACCACCGGACATAGCCGCGTCTGCCGACGGTGGCTGACCACCAGACATAGCCGCGTCTGCCGACGGTGGCTGACCACCAGACATAGCCGCGTCTGCCGACGGTGGCTGACCACCAGACATAGCCGCGTCTGCCGACGGTGGCTGACCATCAGACATAGCCGCGTCTGCCGACGGTGGCTGACCACCAGACATAGCCGCGTCTGCCGACAGTGGCTGACCACCAGACATAGCCGCGTCTGCCGACGGTGGCTGACCACCAGACATAGCCGCGTCTGCCGACGGTGGCTGACCACCAGACATAGCCGCGTCTGCCGACGGTGGCTGACCACCAGACATAGCCACGTCTGCCGACGGTGGCTGACCACCAGACATAGCCGCGTCTGCCGACGGTGGCTGACCACCAGACATAGCCGCGTCTGCCAACGGTGGCTGACCACCAGACATAGCCGCGTCTGCCGACGGTGGCTGACCACCAGACATAGCCGCGTCTGCCGACGGTGGCTGACCACCGGACATAGCCACGTCTCTCCAGGCTGCCCGGTGATCAGCCGGCCTGCCGACCCGAGCCGTGGACAGCCGGCCTGCGACGCCCCGGCGGCAAGTTTGTACCTACAAGTTTGTGGTGGTTGTTTGGATTGCATTGTGCATGTGTCAAACATATTGCATGTTATGTATGTGTGTATGAATCCGCAAATATGCTTTGAATAAATACATTCAACTGTGGCTAGACCTATACATTTATTTTGCCTGGAAGAACTGATATTGAAGGTGCAAGGAAATGACATGAAGGAAATGTTGCTGCAAAATCCCACACATTTGTGGTGGAGCCCTTGGTTATATCAGATAGGTACGGATCGCACAGTTACAAACTATGTCCTGGCTCAGCTTGGGCCAAAATCAAGGCGGAACTCGTGGGGGGGGGGTTACTCAGGTCAATCGTTGGTGTGCACGATGCCCCCCAAGTCCGAACGAAACAAAAGCATCAACATAGCATAAAAGCAATAAAGAACAAAAATGTAACTTTCTGAACTAGTTATTACCTCGGCCTATTACTCTCCAGGATATTTTCACACTGGCAGGATGGCGGCTCAGCACAAGCACTCTGTAATCACAGTTGAATCGTCATTCGGCTTGCGCCAATCTCGTCTCATTCTGAACAACAAAGACATGAGGGATTAGGTTTTCGTATGTCTTCAGAATTCTGTCGAAATGACACTTTAGAAGGAAAGATTGGAAAATACCACGATTCTTCTTGATAATTCCGGGAAATACTGGCGTTACACCATAGAAACTCCATTACAAAACCTGTCGTATTGCTGCGATATCTTGCCACTATAGTTGGAACTCGAAATATATACAATGACGTCAAATGCTCGCATATCGGACCCGAGAACCGTTCTCCAGCCGCATTCCAATCGGAGACTACCGGAGAACGTAATTCTGGACATCTCAGACCGTTTTCAGTAATTCTGTTAATTTCATGAAATAGAGCATTCAATTTCGAATTGAAATGCGTAAAATATAATATATAGCATCAGCTAGCGAACTTCATTGATGGCAGAAGACCTATTTTTGGGAGCCATGTAAATGCTAAAAAAATGCAAAAAACCTTGGGTTACTTTGGTATGAATTCCACATCAATTCCCAAAACTGCAGTAACCCATCAAGAGAAAAGCATCTGAATAGTAGTTTTGTCACTTCAGCAACTGCAATAACTGTGCATGTACGGAGTTTAAACGTTCTCCGGGATATCTATAGTCACAATTAGACGTCATTTAAAATAGTTACGAAAATCTGTCATTTGATCATTTAACCACCCTTGGATACGTCGCCGTTAGGCAAGGACAATATCCGTACTAGAGTAGGAGAATTAACAAATTATTGGGATGGTCTCGCCCGATTCATGTTTTGATCTAGGATAAGGACAACGTAATTTCATGATTATGAACATATATCTTCAGTGTACTGATACCCACATAACTGAAGAAAAAAGGTAAAACCGTATTGACGTATGAAATCCTATTAAAGGCGATAGGAATTGAGATCAAGCAGCGGTCTTGAAATTGTGTAAATGCTGCAATAATGTAATAAATATGTAAACAACCGGGCAGCATATTCTACGATCAGCCTCAAAAAGTAAGTTGAAGGGCAGTGCCAAGCGATGGATTGGAGGCCTCAGTCATGTTTTGTTTTCATTAACTGGTGGCATGAACATCGCATCCCAGGGCTCCGCCGAGGCCTGCAAGGATATATATAATACCTCCCCACTGATCATTTGGGAAACTAAAAAACGGAGCCCTGGACTTGCACCATCTGATACATGATTGGTCCGTATGCATGGTACCATTTATTCCATAAGTTTGGTCAGAACAGAATCGGGAATAGGGACCCAGCAATATTTAAATCACTTCGGCGACGTGAATTAATGTAAACTAAATACACACTACATTCAGTATATATTCTTCACATTGATTGTTCCACCACTTAGATTTGTATCTTCCGGCTTGTATGCTTTTTATCCATCATATTTTCTTGGACTCCGACACCAGTAGCTTTCTGTGTTTTTTGTTTGTTTTTTTTTTGGAGGAGGTGGGGTCCGAGGCCATTTTTTTTTTGGTATTCTCCAACAAATTCCCTCAAACGCGTGTAATTGCTGAAGCGAAGAGACCGTCAGGTCAAAATTACGTTGATAACTTTCAGCTGTCTTCGACGATGTCGCCAGTGGATCGAAAGACGCTATCACTCAAGGTGTGTTTTGAATGGGCCGCGGCTGCAGCACAATCATACGCGAAGTGGCGCCGTGGCATATCCCGAACAGGCAACGCTATCGAAATGCCCTTGGTAGACGATCGTTAGTCAATTTGGCCAGCAACACGGAAAATGTCGCAAAGTTGGAGGCGAAGGGGCCAAGATCCATTTTTAAGTTGATTATTTTTACGTAACGCCCATATAGTCAATGTCAAACACGCCCAAAGTCAAGCAAGGGAACACATCATCCATTACCCCAGCTCCGCTGATACCCGCGCCTTTGCATCCGGCAGCGTAAGACGAATGAATGAAAATATCGGTGAGTTAGCGTTGTTAAAAGAAATTGTTCACGAGATGAAACAGCGCGAAAAAAAAAACATAAATGCAAGACGAGGCGATAATTTGCAGAAAAGCTGCCTCGCGGAAAATTTGTATTTGGGCTTAGGAGTTTGCATATGCACGATGGTCACAACGACAAAACTAGATTTTGTCTTCAAATGCATCACCAGTAAATATATAAATTTCCCCGTAGAACTGCTTTCAAGCAGGACATCAAGCCCAACGCCAGCTGAAATCGCAACCAAGCCCACATCAAACCCAACGAATATCTCGATCTGACGGATCACACGGAAAATCAAACCATTCAGCAAACAAATCGTCCATGATATTAGACAGCTAACACGAAGCCGTCGCGCCGTATCGCTCGTGCAGCGGCTGCGGCGCGGTCTCCCAGTTCCGCCGTCCCGCTCGCCTCGCCACCTTCACCACAACCGCGCCACCTCGCTGCCACGACACCGGCGAATCAGACGAGGCGGACCGCTTCCCAGTTGCGGCAGGTAGAAATATTGTTTACGCACGTGCGCGTCCGCAGAGCGGCTTAGTTGCCGCGCGCCGTACCGGCAGCTGCCGCTGCAAGCGCACGGGATTACGACGAGCGCCTACACTGCTGACGGAGAACTTTTCTCCCCCGCTCTGTCAGCGACCAAACGGTAGCACGTGTGCAGGAAGAGGTGAACAGGCGTCAGCAATGTTTACGAGCCCTGGCCCGCGACCACCTAAGCGAGTTCCGACTGTCGGCGGTCGGAACTCGGTGCCGACGGTGAACACTCGATAGGCGATCACTTTGCAGTCACAAAATGACCGCCAAAGCAGTGTTCACAGTCGGCTTGCCTGGTGTTTTCCTTACGACTTGGTTTCCAGCTGATCGTGCACGGAGTGCCGAGGGGCAGGGAGAAGGAAGCAGACGACTCCTGTAGTTACCTGAACGTCTTTATAATTGTGATGCCGTCGTCTTCACCTGGTACAATATCACTAATTTAGTTCATTACACAAATTTCCTGAGCATGGTTACCAGCATCATCCCTCGTGTTATAATCAATCATGAGGTAAATATTCAATTGTTTTTGCACTTCAGTACCCTCTAGGATAAATAAATATACACCACTATAAGCGCCTGTTCAGTGGGCCAGTTTGTGCAAAATCGTACGTCCATCTTTGCAGAATTCAGACAGTTCTTCATCAGGATTAGTAAATGTCAACGAAGTCCTGCGGCATAACGCTAAGAACAATACCAGGCAAACACGAGCCTTTACAGCAGGACAGCCAACAACGGCCGAATGTGGGTATTTCAGGGCGGTCGTTGGCTAGATATGCGGTTGTCACCGTGAAATTGACGCGGGGCGGCTGACGTCATGTTATCGTGTGAGGGAAGCCACAGTGAGGCCACAGAGCGGCTGACGTCGGGTTGTCGTGTGAGGGAAGCCGCAGTCAGACCACAGAGCAGCCGACGTCAGGCTATCGTGTTAGGGAATCTCCAGTGCTGCGATGGCGCGACAAGGCCGACCAGGATGTCAACCAATTTGGCTCAGTAATTGACAAGATTATGCCGCAACATCCGCATAGATTATATTGCGCTACTTACTGACGTTCTGAGAAAATGGCTGCAACATTCACAGTAATTACAGCTGTACTTAGGATCAATACATCCACACGCTTCGCCCCTCCTAGATATATAGTGTATTAGTAGTATTGCCTTGCTGGGGCTGCAAAGGAAACCCGCATCAAACGTGTTAGACTTGAGGTCACTAACTAGTGCTTTCGTGTAATTTCTGGAAATCAGACCACAAAGCGGACACACATTTAAGCTCAAGTTAAACTATTTCGCCATCATCATATGATAGGAAAGCAGGTGAGAGCATACAGCCTGATCACTCGCACACAGTTATACATTATTTGTTGGTTGGCTGGTTATTGGAGTTTAGGGGCGCATCGACTACATCGGTCATGCAGCGCCCATTATACATTATTTGTGAAATAGGGTGGAACATACCACCAACTAAACACTGAAGAGGCATCCTATCCAAATTCCCAAAGAAGTATCGATATTGTGTTTCTTGATATGGGTTTATGAAGTCGTCATGCCTCGCTTCTAACGACACCACGTCTGTAGCATGCTTATGCTCACCATTGTAGATTGCGATCCATAGGCATCTAATGCCTAACGATATTTCAGGTAAAGAAATGACCTATTATGTGATAACAACTTACTGGATTCCTTTCGACATATCACACCTAACGAAAAACTAATATTTTATCGTTGCTCGCACGATTCCTGAACGTACACGATACGGTCACAAGCCTAACAACTTAAATGGTGCATAGCACAACTGAATGTCTTTCACCGACAGCTCACACCGTATCCCCGTGGAAACGTCGATCTATGTCGATAGGGCACACCGACCTCTGTCGAACCAGGTTTGTTTGTTTATTGGTTGGTTCACGACACACTTTATGCACATTCACGGCTAATGGCGCCGCCCACACTGTTTCGCCGGTGGGCCGCGGGATTGGGAAATGTCCTGAGTGGCGCTAGAGTCGAACCCGGGACCTTTGGTACCCATAGCCCGACACTTCAACCACCCGGTCATCCCCGCCCCTGGCGAACCAGGTTATAAATAGTCGCTTCCGAGATTACCGACCGCTGTTGTGTGGGCCCCAAGGCCACCCAAAAATGTTCAGAATTATACGGTTGTGTCTAATTGTTGTGCCAACAGAGCCTACGGAGTCAGATCCTGCTCGTCTTCAGCACTCGTTAGTACCTACTAAGGACTCGCAGAGGATCGCGTCGCAGAGGATCGAGCAGCGTACATCCAACTAAAACATGGTACACGGTAAGCTGGTTAGAACAGAGCATACAGGGGACGGTCATCACCGGCAAGCATGTAACTGTGTGTTGCGAAGGTATGGCCTATTTTCAATCGGCAGAGTATTACTTCTTCCCGGGGTTTGGTTCGGTGAGAGGATAGCCACTTTCCTAGTGTCGGTTTTAAAACCCTGAACTTACTACACTTGGAATTCCAGGTTCGTTGTCATTCTGACCGTATACTTGACAATATAGTAGGGTATATCTCTCTTGGAGGGAGCCGTAGATTGACCATATGGCCATTGCTAATGGCGTGTTTGGCGGTTATGTCAGGAGCTGCGTTTCCCGCGAGTCCAACATGCTGAGAATCTAGCAGAACACGATATTTCTGCCGACGTCATCTAGGGATTTTACTACTTTTATAATCCTCCGAACAAGTCGGTTATCCTGAATTGGATTGGAGTTTAGGGGCGCGTCGACATCTAGGGTCATTTTGCGCCCATAACTAAATTATAATCAATCTACGGTGCTGCTATCATAGCTCACTATCAATCTTCACGGGTTGGAGAATATCACGTCAAGGCGAGCTTGTCGGGTAAACATACAGCCTCGGATAAACATACAGATGAGAATGGTACGTTGTACTGGAGGGCGTCAGTGGTGGAAAAATCAAGGAGGGCGTGCCTCGCACCTATCCTTGTGTCTCAAAAATTGCTCGTTATATGTGTTTTCTGAGCGTGCGGACAAAGCTCGTCCCACCCCGTCCGCTACTTCTTCCGGGTCAATGATATCTCGACCGGCCATGTGTAGGGTAGGAAGTGGGAGTGGAGTATACTTTCCAGAAAAGCGTTTAATGCGGGACCATACAGATGACAGTGATGTGGATCGATTAAATGTGTTCACGAGGCTGGGTTTGGATGTGGTAGTGGTGCGTGCGGGAGGCGAGAGTAGATTGGAGGGCGGATGGGAAATAGGAGGTGGAGATTTCGAGGGAAATGGAGAGGGGCTGGGACCGGGGGGAGAGGACCGAGGAGGCCTCTTTGAACGATGGACCAGAGTCCACGCTCCATCCTCGGGTGTTGGTCGAGAAGGGGTCTCTGATGGTCGAACGGCAGTACTTGTGGGCGGTGGAACCTCTGTCGCATCAGTGTGGAATTGGCCTCGCTTCCCTTGGTTCATTCGCGACACAAGAGGCACTCCAAAGGAGCGAAGAAGGGCAGTTAGTTGTGCAACCAACTCAGATGCTCTGTCGGGCTGTGTGTGCTATGAAGAATACATGATACTTTTAACTTTGGACGCGTAAGATATTCTTGGATGGGTCTGTTCATGATGATCTCTTGCATCGCAAAACGATACTTTTTGTTTGTGTTTGATGTAAATTATCCCTTTGTCTCTGATGTAAGTCGGGCAAGTTCGGTCGAAAGAAGTATGCGGGTCCTGCCCTGCGCCACAGTTCACACAGAACGGGGTTTCCGAGGTGCAGTTTTCCATGCTATGATCGAGGGATGCGCACTTGGCACATGCAGGGCGGTTCCGGCAGAATTGGTTAGTATGTCCGAACTTTTGGCACTTGAAACATCTCATTGGGTTGGCAAGAAAAACACGGACCTTCACTCGAAGGTAGCCCATACGTATTTCGGGGGGAATATTGGTGGTGTTGAATGTTAAAATCACGTTGTTTGTTGTAACCGATTCCTCGCCTCTCCTCACCCTCATCTTCCCCCAAACTCCGATAAGTCGTCTACGATTTCTTGCTCAGGAACGTCCCTTAAGTCAAAGCAGTTTATAAGGCCACGCGAACTATGTTTTGCCTTGTGCGGTTCTATGGTGATGTGGATGCTCTCGTCTACTTTATTCTGATTCTTCCGGACACTGTACGTAAACTCGGATATTTTTAATGCGCTCTCTGCTTCTCCTGCCGCGCAAATTCTACTTCCAAGGAACCATCCCTCAATTTTTCTCCACGAATAATCTTACCAAGTCTATCACACCCGTCTCGCCTCTGACACGGTGATAATGAGGTGAGACACCTTGTTTTTCCTCGAAGAATAAGGATACGTGGGGCAGACAAGTTTCTTGTCTGGTCTCTGCGAGAGGAACCAGGAGTGTTTTTTGTTTTGTTTTGTGGATGTCATGCAGTGTGTGTTTATTTCCGTTCCTCGGGCGCCCCACCCCATAGGGGCCCTACTGGGGGGACGCCTGGGCCCCGCGGACGGGAGGTCGCCAGGCGCCCGAGGAGCTATACTGGGCAGGCGGCGCCTTCGCCCGGCCGGGAGAGACTCACCACACCGCCCACCCCTTGACCCCGGCCGGCCGGGCCGGCGGGCACCGGGAAGTGTCCCAGGTCCCCGGCCCTAGGCGACCAGCCACTTGGCCCGAGTGACGCCCCACGGGTCCGCCCGCCCCTACGGGATATCGGGACCAGAGGTGTGTTGGTCCCCCGTCACAACTGGCACCATGCGACGGGGGACCTCAACCTCCAGGACTCCGTCAACCCCGGGGGCGGGCCGAGGGGGCGCGGCTACCCCGATCAAACTGAGCTGATGGGCAGGACCGGGGAAGTTGCCCTGCCTGCCCATAGTATGGATAGTTGGTGTTGCAGGGCAAGACAAAGGACATGGATGTTGTGATGAGATAAGCATTGGAATGGGAGCATATGGACGGAATGACAAGTGAGGCACTCCTGGTCTTACCCCTCGCAGGTATGATGGTCGCCGGGTCATTGGGGCACTCAATCCCCCACCGCGTAAAGGTGGTACCTCATCCGGGGGGGGGGGTCAGCCAGCAAATAGACCGGGGTGCGGGCGCCTGTCGCCAATGCGACCAGTCGATACCAGACCAGAGGACAAAACCGCACGGCAAATCGAGAGACGTGGGCAGCGGTCAACGCCGGCTCACTCCCCCGCCGACAGACATCGACCGGCGCATTCACCATTGGCTGGACTGCCACGCCGGGGGCGCAGCGGCAGTTAGCGGTCAGCGGCAGCTGTTGGGTGGCCACAGCGCGCAGCGTTGACCGACGGTCGGCGGGGCGCTTCGCACGCTGCCCATTCATTCGGTACAACTGGTAACGACCGGGGGCGGGCGGCGGCCGGCACGCCGCGGCCCGGCTGGCGGCGACGGTGGCGCCGCCAGCCGGCCGCCGACGCAAACTCACCACGGTGGAGATCTTCTTGTGACGCAGCCGGGCGCGCATCAGACAGAGGTAGTGGTCGGGCCGCGGCAGCGGGTTCCGTCTGGCGTTCTCCGTGCCGGGCCGCGGCTCCGGACGGTTCCGGCCATCATCTGTCCGGCGTGCTGGGTGTCAATTGGCGTGCCACCATAGGTGCGAGGAGTGGGGCATACACCCAGTGGCCCATGTACCACACATCCAGCGGTCCATGTGCTACGCGCCCAGTGGCCATTGTGCCATGCACCCAGTGGTCCATGTACCACACGCCCAGTAGTCCATGTACCACGCGCCCAGTAGTACATGTACCACACATCCAGCGGTCCATGTACCACGCGCGCAGTGGTCCATGTACCACGTGCTCAGTGGTCCATGTACCACACATCTAGCGGTCCATGTACCACGCACCCACGGCCCAGTGGCTGCGGGGCGACTGGTGTCAGTTGGTTGCACGCAAACGTTTCTTTTGTAGTGTCTGCCGATGCCAATGCCAAGTGATCAACCAATGGATTCCATCCCGCGCTTGATGACTTACTGACGCAACAGTGTGCTTGTAATAAGCGTCCATATATAACTATATAAATATACAATATACAAACTATATCAATATGTATATATATATATATATATATATATATATATATATATATATATATATATATACATGTATACATTAACCAGTTCGATGGAGTGGCAGGGCACTATATTATCAGTTGCACTTTCACACGGACGACAGCTGGATAAAAGCCTACATTATCGCTGTAAATTCATTCAACCCTAAGCCAGAACCCGACTGAATAGCGCACAGTTACCTGACTCGGCCCACTGACAATCCACCATGATAAAGGTTAGTTGGCAGCAGCAGTAAGCGACCAGGCCCAAGACGGCCGCACTGCCGACGGCGGCGAGGGATACGCCAGCCTGGGGATCGACGGGGCGTCCACCACTGGCCCGTTTTCGTCAGCGCGGCCCCGCAACGGTAGCCGAGTACACAGGTGAAGACCACGAGACCGAGCACGGCCGGGAGTACTTACACCGCTTCACGGTGACTGAAACTGCTCCCTTGGAGCGGCCGTCGTAGAACATCAGCGTCAGCGCCGTCAGGAACTGCCGATAGGAGTCATCGTAACGGCATCGTTACACCACACCACACAAAGTCACAGACATCAGCGTCAGCGCCGTCAGAAACTGCCGACACGAGTCATCGTAACGGCACCGTCACACTACACCACACCCAGTCACAGACATCAGCGTCACGCCGTCAGAAACTGCCGACACGGTGATCGTAACGGCATCGTCACACTACACCGCACCCAGTCACAAACATCAGCACTGCATGCACATGGCCGAGAAATGTGTACATAAGAGAATAAGTTGTGTACATATATTAGCATGTACGTGAAAGACATTTTAAAAGCATACTGATTTACCACTATAGCTAGCAGCACTATTGAGAAAAAAGCCTCAAGAATATATGGATTTTAGGGATTGAGCAGAAGATATCCTCAATGATTTAATATTCATGTACTTTATCCTTCAAGATTCATATGATCCAAGACTTGACTGTCTGAATTGCCCTTGTGAAACCTAGCTTCAGAGAACCAAAACCAGATTCCAAGTCAAGCATTCAGAGTAACAAACATGACACACAAAAAAACAGGTTTCCAAAAGACGAGAAATGATACTTTGTGGATATGAAACTTCTACAACAACCTAAGAATTTAAAAGTCAACTCACCACAATCAATATCAAGATCAATTGAAAAATACATTGATTTTACATCACATAAACATGTTATGATGCTGCAGGAAATTGAGAAATAAAGCTGGAAATATTCACATTTTCTGACAGCCTTTCAGTTTTTGGAGTAATTTTGATGGTCAATATATTTGTGCAGACTGGCGATTTATCCATCTGACAGTGGTGTGTATGCAAGTATGAACATGAAGTCAAGGAAGAGGCTGATGGTGATTTTGAAGTGAAAAATATACTCACACAGTGTAAAATAATTGACCATGTGACCTGGAAATTCACAGTTAATGGAATTGTGCTATTTCATCCTTGTCTTAGGTTTTTACCATTTTACTACATGTGTGGGCAGTCATTATACACACAACTGCTAAAAAATGTAAAATGCATGTGACTGAAGTGAAAGGCACTCCGATTTTTTTAATCCTTAAGTGGTGATCCTTTATTTTCTTCTAATCTTTCACTATTCCCAAGCAACTGCTTTCTTCATCCACACAGTTAATGGTGAAGTAATTTTAGGACACTGTACTCCAGTGTGAAATTTTTCAAGAAAATGGGTGGAAAATACCACCTAATGAAAGTTCAATCGACCTCCCTGTCTATGGCTTTTATGACATCCTTCCTTACTAGCTCCTGATTATGAAGCCAACATGAACTCAACTGAAGACATCCTGATGCCCTTCAACAATTAAACTATGCCATAGTTGGGGTGCACCAATGACCTCTGATCATGAAATCTCCTGAAACCGTATCACAGAGCCTCTTCTGTTTCAGATAGTCTACCCAGTATCCTGAAACCCGGTATCATCCAGCACTGCTTAAGTCCTTATTCAGCAAGCAATGAAGCCCTGCATTGAATACAATATGCAGGCTCATCAAAGTTGCTCAGTGATAAATTATTCGACTTTCTGAACACTCAATCAACATCCTTCTCCAAGAAGTATCAGCATCCTGCTCATTGATATTCATTGATATGAAGTATTTATGCCTCCTTTGTAACAGTATCTTGTTTATAAATAGCATGTGCATGCCCTCAATATGGAATGGTGTTGCACGAACATTTTGCAATGCAATTTCGGGTAAAGGGATGACCTATGTGATATGGGATACAATACCAGTTCATCATAGTTATTATTCTCCTTATCCCGAATACATCTTTTCTTAAATTATGAATTTTAAAACAAATGATAAAGGTCCAGTCATAATCACTTACACCATCAACTCAAATTTTAAACTGAAAGACATCAAAAAAAATTTAAATTACACTAATTACATGTAAAATTTCGACATCCTGCTATACTCATTTCGACATCTCACACCTAATGAAAAACCAATATTTTAACCTTGCTGTACTCACAGCATCATTTTTTAGTAGCATTTTCTTGGAAAACTGCTTTTGGAGCTTGATGTATCTGAAAGAGGAAAGAACACAGTAGCAAACAAACAAAATACAAGTCATGAAAAGAACATCCATAATATGCTTCCATGCACATCTTCATTGTTATTGTTTGTGTCTGTATGGCACACTAAACAGCTGAGACCACATGGGCTCACCTGCCTCTCACCCCAGCAGGAAGGGTGGGAATCCCTGTGAATCAAACAATGTACCTCTGGTTTTTCACACCCAGCTTGGTCACTAAGCTACCAACATCCCTCCATGTACATCTCCATATATAAATATCAGCTGCATGCATGCAGAGAAATGGACACATTACATGCATATTATTCTCAAACTTCGTTTTTGGTGGATACAGCAATGTTCAAATATGCCATCAGCAACCAGTGTTTTTGAGAAGCAGATACAACCACTAATTTTCTTGGAAATTCTTATTTGTTGGTTTATCATAGTGATAACCTCCATAATGCACCAGTTATGCCACACTGCTGATGTTTGTGCCATAATTTATCCATCCCTCAGCTGGCACTTCTTGGATGTGACTAAATAAATGAAAATTGAATACTACATGTGCTTGATTGAACACTAATTTACCTTAAAAATGGTCAATTTCCACCTCTTCCACATAGATCGCATACCAACATCATTCCAAAATAATGGCAAAAGAAACTGAATGGGCTACACAGTTTGGGACTGTGATGTATGTTTTACATCACAATAAACATTGTGGTTGTGTTGATAAATTAAAACATCTAGGTTTATATTAGTTTAGATGAGAGTATACTATATCAGTGAGAAATTATTCATGAAATATGGTGGAATATACCACTTTTTGAACACTCAATTGACATCCTTCTCCAAGAAGCATCAGCATCCTGCTCCTTGATATGAAGTACTTATGTCTCCTTTCTAAAAGTACTGTTAGAAAAACGAGATACTTATATTGCTTTACTTATATTGCTTATAAATAGCACATGCATGCCCTCAATAAGGAATGGTGTTACATGAACACTTTGCAATGTGATTTTAGGTAAAGGAATGACCTATAATGTGACATGGTATACAATACCAGTTTATTGCAGTTATTATTCTCCCCATCCTGAATATAGTTCTTTGTCACTTATGGATCTCAAAACAAATGATAAAGGTCCAGTCATAATTACCTCTACTCAAATTATAGTCTGAAAGACAACAAAAACATTTTAAATTACACTAATTACATGTCAAATTTTGACATCCTGCTATGCTCGTTTTGACATATCACACCTAACAAGAAGCGAATATTTTAACCCTGTACTATATTATGTTAGGTTAGGTTTTCCTATTAAATTGTGAATTCTCATAGCTTTTGTTGGAGGTCTTGAGGAAAGACAGGATGCAGCAGAAGCTGACTCATCGATATAACTTCTGTGTCTGCTCATTAGTGCAAAAATGGCTTCAGTGTGTGCAGGTTGAGACCCAGTCCCATACAACATAATTCAACTTTGTTATCAGGATAACAAGGCAAGTTTATACTTTTTAGATGCCACAGGGTTCTTCAACTGGAGTTCACTGTCCTAAGTGTGCCAAAGCCTGCAGGTTGCAACAGAGTAAACTCCTTAAGGTATGTGAACTGCTTGCAGCATTACCCAATCAAAGCCTGTGCTATACCTATGACATCATCACACTGTACCAAAGCGACTATGTCATTGAAATTGAAAAGTAAGCATTTCCCAAGAAAACAAGTGGTCGCATCTTCCGAATCACATTCATAAACATAGTATTCCCAAAAAATATCCAAAAACACCTTTTAAGAAACATTTACCAAACTTTCTACTATGGCATTCCTTCGGGAAATCACACATAAGTGAGATATTTACCATTTAAAGCCATGCCACTATTGTTTTTGTTTGGGGTCAAAGGGGTTTGATTTTGTTAAGTTAGCAATATAATCCACATGGGTTGACACACCCTAAAACCTTAATAATCATTGGTTAAGTTAGGTTAATTAGAAAGATATCTCTTAACAATGAGTTCTTTCCCTAAACAACAGCTCAGGCTAGTTCAGGTTTTATTAGGCTTAGCTAGGTTTTTAATTTGAAAATTTGTGAGACAAAAAGTTTGAAATTTTCCATTAAAAATAATTTGCTTTCTGCATGCTAGGTTGGCTTAGGCTAGGTTAGGTTAGGTTAGATTATGTTCAATGTTTTCCCACATTTTGAAATAACTTTTCATGCCATATTATCCAACTCCAGGCCCATTTTTTTTGTTATTTTGCCCCCCAACTGACTTTGCAATGGAATTTCAGGTAAAGGGATGACCTATAATGTGACATGGCATACCTACAATGCCAGTTTATAGCATTGCTATTATTCTCAATATCAGGAATATAGTTTTTTTAAATTATGAATCTCTAAACAAATGATAAAGGTCCAGTCATAAATACCTGCAACATGGACTCAAATTATAGTCTGAAAGAGAGCAAAAGCGTTCTAAATGACACTAATTCCATGGCAAATTTCGGCATCCTGCTGTGCTCGTTTCGACATCTCAAACCTAACGAAAAGCCATTACTTAAACACCAAATGAAATAAACACCGGCAAAACATATGCTCTCACCGTCGGAAAAATTGGTTTATGAGTGCACGACAAGGTGGAGTTTTCCTTTCAAAAACAATCTCATGATCAAAATGTTCGATGTTCAAGATATCACGCAATGTTCGTAGGTCACTTACCCATCACTTACCTGCATCCCACGACTGGCGGAAAAACAAAACTGACATGAATTCGTCATGAGGAAGTCAGTGCCCTAGCCACGGGGAAGGGGCCAAATGGGCAACCGTCCCTGGAAGGTCCAAGGGGGCCGTCCAGGCGAACACCTTGAGTTGCTTGCAAGAGCACCCTGTGCCGACGTAAATGGTCCCTGGGCCGCTTAAAAGTTCGTGCTGATGGTAAGGGTTCCTGGCCGATGAAGAGGACACCGAATGAATAGCTATAGTGCCGTAGAGAAGATGTTGAGGGCCCTGGGCTGGAGCGACGTGAAGGGTTTCCAAGTCGATGGAGGGGGGCCGGATCATTGGAAGGGCCCCCAGGCTGACGGATAGCCCAAACCAATGTGAATGTCCACTGAACTGACGGCGGGGCCGCCGAGCTCAGTTCGCAGAGCGTCGGACTCTTGATCGCAAGATTGTGGGTTCGAATCTCCCAACCGACGGCATTTATCGAGTCCACTCGCGGCCAATCGGCGTGAAAGGTTGGCGACGCTAAATAACGTAGCGTTTTAATGCATTGTAAAATGACCCAAGGACAGCGGGGCCAGAACCGAAGAAAGGGCCACTGTCCTGATGGAGATAATCGAAGCTTTTGCCAAGGAACTTACAGCCTGCCGGAAAAAAATCCCTAGGTCATCAAAGAGGTCCCCTGAGACGGCGGGTGGGGCCTAGATGCCGTAGAGAACCTCGGTCCGTCAGAAAGGGCCTTTGGGCCTTTCTGACGATCATGATCTCATCAGGGACCATAATATATGTATCGTTTTTTTTAGTAGCATTGACCTGAGGTCAGGTCGCGGCCATGGCTTCCCCCAATATAGGGCTATGGTAAAAAAACATATAAGTGTTTCCTCGTTACATAGTTGCTCTCGGAATGACCTCACAATGATTGTGGCGTTGGAAGTTGGAAGCTATGCTGAATGTTGCCGCTGACGTTTGTGCTCAGTGAACTCATCAAGGTCATCTGAGGTCACCTGAGATCACTAGCACATTTCTGCACATTATGTCGTACTCCATTGAGCTAGAAGGCTGAAATCACCGTCATTGTACTTGTATCGCCAAGATGTGTCGAGTGATACATTACATGACCTACCGAGACTATCTCATGACCTTGACCTGAGGTCATAGTTTCGGAGTAAAAAGTATTCCTGCTTGGGTACGAAGTTGGTCTCGATTGTCATCTGTAAATCTCATGCACTTTGAGGCCGTTTATGAATATGCGAGTCAATCATTTACCCCATGACCTCTGCAAGGTCATATTAGGTCATCGCACCTAATTGCAAATTATTTCTCACAGTATAGGATTGGAGTGATCAAACCAACGCCACTCAGTTTGTCCCCTCAAGACGCCAAAAATACGTGTCGAATGCTCCTAGGTCACTTAGCACCCTCGATCTAAAGTCACATTCCTAATATTTGACCTGGTCAGATCAGGTCAAGTAAAGTGTGGTAAATTGTCCAACACTTTCACATAGCTACTTGATTTTGTCTTGCATCGAATTTGTTAGGCGGGAATGCAATGACTGACTGCATAATAAATGAAATACATATGGGCAAATTTTGCTAGAGCCAGTTGGGTCAAGAGACCGGACAGATTTCCAGCGCGGTGCCAGCGTCGGAAACGCGCGTATTTAGTTGGCGGGCGACACGCGATAATCAGCGCCACGCGATAGCTTTACGGCTTTGTTTACGGTGTCGCGTTTGAAATCGCCGCCGCGGCGACTGGGTGATCCGAGCGTGTGAACAAAAGGGTTCCGAGCGTGTAATCTGCAGTTTAATGACACCCAGAGTGACGAGTTATCAGCGAAGCCGCTCATGGAGGGTGGCTTTTCTGTCAGTACGGGTGTGATTGCGGGTCAGTGAGGTCGAAGTTCTCCCAAGTGCTACACTATGTCACACTTCCGACCGCGTAAGCTCACGCCTCTTGGGGCTGCTCAGCTTGTACAAGAAATCGACAGTGACGAGGAGGAAGATGAGCCTATGGAGTCTGAAGAGGAAGAAATCGAACCACACGTTTTGGAATTAGTGGATGATGAAGAAGGTGAGGATATTCCCTCTCAATATGAGGAAGGCGACTCCGATGAAGCAGCGGAAGATCCGTCTGTGCCGCCAAGAACAAGGTCGGCAGTTTCTCGTCAAGAGACGGTGTCGCGGAGGAAACTCTCGGAAGCCGTTCTCCAGCCACTTCAGCAAGAGGATGAAGTTTTTTTTTTAAAGTTTCCACCCGGCGTGAGGAGGTCATAGCGGAGTGGAGAACCAAGCCCGACAACACCCGCAAGCAGCGTGACCCTTCAAACGTACTGCAGGAGAAGGAGGGCCTCTGTGGCGATGCAGCAAGAAGGATCCGCACAGAGCTGGACGCGTTTCTATTGTTTTTCAGCAATGCCATTCTGGAGGAGATGGCAAAGCGTATGAATGAGGAGCTCTAGGAACAGAGGGTGAGGTTCATGTGCGGAACGTCTCAGCAAGATTGGACCAAGGATGAGCATCCGTTCAAGTCGCTTCATCGAACGGAGCTGCTGGCCTTCTTAGGGCTCAACGTGCTGAGAGGGACGGTGCCCTTGGGGTCAACCACCGAGCTGTTCACTGGCTCGTTCGGTCCACCACCCTTCCGGGCTGCGATGGGTCTGCACCGTTACAGGAAGCTGCTTTCTCGTGTCCGCTTCGACGAAAGTGATACCCGAACAGACCGCCGCCAGGGGGACAAGTTCTGCCTCATCAGGGACGTTTTCGAGAAGTTTGAAACCACCCTCCGGTGACATTTTACACCCTCGGACTGCCACACCATCGACGAGACCCTCGTGCCGTACCGCGGACGCTGCCCTTTCAAGGTATACATGCCGACGAAGCCCGGCAAGTACGGCATGTTGATCCGGTCGGTGGCGGACGCCAGGCACCGCCACGTCTGGAAGTTGTGGCCCTACTCTGGCCGCCCACAGTCACCCGAACTGGCACCACCCGGTGTGATCATCCAGTCTGTGCCGGAACTGGTACACTACCTGGTGGATGACATCGAGAACAGCGCCGGGAAAGTTACAATGGACAGGTAAGATGTGAAAAATACAGTCAGTCTCTTGAAAATAAATGGCTGTCAGCCATTTATTAGTTACTTTTTTCATATATTATGCTATTTTCGTCTCCCTCTAAAGAGAGGTTCTGTCCCCGCCCGGAAACAAGCTCTGATGAGACGTGCGTTTTCCTACGAACTGCGTAATTACTTGTGCTTACAATGTAGTCTTGGTTTTGCTCAAAGTATGCAAATCACGCGTTCTGGTACAATCAATTTATCATTTTTTTCAGGTACTTCACGTCCATCCCGACCATCGAAGAGCTCCGAGCCGAGGAGCGCCTGTCAGCGGCCGGTACCCTAAACCGCAACAAGCGTCTACTGCCAAGGGAGATGACAGACCCACGCAGCCGGGAAGCTGGGAGCTCCAACATCTGCTTCCGAAACGGTATCCAGCTGGTGTCATATTGCCCAAAGCCGGGTAAGGTGGTGCTGGTGACCTCGTCCCAGCACAAGCTCCTGCTGGTGGACTCCCGCAGCGGGAAACCGGAGGTAGTATTATACTACAATTCAACGAAGGGGGTGTCGACGTCTGCGATATCGCCAACCATATGTGTAACGCGTCCGTGCGCAGGTGGCCGACGAAGATGCTGTTCTTCATGCTGAGTGTGACCTGTACGAACGCCTACCATGTCTACGTGACCAAGTTTCAGCTCGGTGCACACGCCGACATGAATCACGGAGGCCGCATGCGCTTCACCAGAGCGCTGGGGATCCAGCTGCCGAGCGGACAAGCTGAGCTCCAAGCCACCAGCTACATTTCCGGACAGGGGGCCATCAATCGGCAAGCGGTGAGATCCCTGGAGCTGGTGCTGGACCGACAGCTCATCCTGAAGGCGCCTGCCCAGCCGGAGCCAGGACCATCCTCCCAGCCACAAGAGCCGAAGGTCGGCAGATGCCCTCTGTGTCTGCGGGAGAGCCACGGCGAGGGGGGATTGAAAAAGAATAAGTCGAAGATGAGGAAGAACACTCCGTGTGTAAAGTGCAGTCGGCCGGCGTGTCCTAGACATAGCAAATCTACGAAAGTGTGAAATATCTGCCAGCCGTGATGCGGCTGTCTGCTTCGCTGCATGCTGCCTGATGTCTTTCGCGTTCAAGAATCGATTCAGAAGTGTTTCCCATGTTTGTATTGTCGCTAGTGTTGTTTTCCTGATGTATTTCATATCCAGTAAATAATTTAGAAGCGTTTCACATGTCTCGAGTGTTGTTCTATATGACCATTGAACACATATATATCGTTTGTTGTAATGCAATGCGTCGTTCCCGTACCTATCCACTACAATAAAGAATATCGTGCCTTTATCTTGAATGTCGTGCGTTTCTAGCATGTCTTTTGCGAATTGTCTCGGAATATTCGGAAATGTATCAGTGCTGGACGCGGCGCATATCCACCACAAACATGTGAGCGACCATTTATACTACCGCAGCCGTGTATTATCCCGCAGTCAATTACATAGCGAACATCAATGTGGTATAAAACCAAATGTTCTGCAAAATTCTAACAATAGCGAAATGCTCTCGTTGAGACCTTTTGAATGATATGCGGCATGACCTGCCTAGGCTATAAATCTGTCTTGACCTCGGGTCAACCGAGGTCAAGGTCAAATATAAACCCAACTATTAAATGTCATCGGAAGCGTCTTTTGTCATATAAAGCAACATCAGCGTTCCGTCGCCATACTGTCTAAAAGTTTGTACTGGATAATTACAATACATATTACCAAAGTTCAGTGACATCTGGTGGCCTACCTGTTGACCTGACTTTAAATCAAACGGCATGCTGTCGATAGCACATTTCAAGGGCTGTTGAATAGCGGTCGCTCTTTGTTGCTATCTGTTACAAGTCCTAATATATTGTCAATATCTGAGAGTCCCAACTGATCCGGTCGAATTTGACCTATGATGACCCAGTGACCTACATATTGGCCTGAACGAAAATGACCGAAATGCATTCGATGGAGCTTGTCGCCAGCTATCCAACGCCGTTTTCCGTCTGTCGCTATCTAGAATAGTTCTGGAGATTTTAGGGGGGAGACATCTGGCCCCCCGACATGCGAAGTTGGCGCGGACCGCCGGACATGCGCGTGTTAACACGTGCCCTGGAGGGCCTCTGAAAATAACGCACACTGGAGGGAGGAGGGGAGGATTCTGCCACCCTAAGATCTCAGCTCCTATGAAGGCTAGAGCAACGAAATTCGCAGGGTGGGTGGGCACGGTAGTGAACTCTATTATGTGCAAAGTTCATGACCTTAGGTCAATATCTTGAAGGTCAAATGAGGTCAAAAGAGCAAAATTTTCCGGTTTTGCGTGGCTTGGCTTCTCATTGTTTGGATCGCTGTGATTGCGTTTAACTGATCCAAAATTGGCATGAATGTTTTGGACATTACTAACGATGCAATACAGATGTCAGATCCGCCATTTGACCTCAGGTCACCTATATAAGAGCACTTTATTAGGTCATTACCTCCTCCAGTTACCGGAACCGGGCTCCCAACCCGACTGCTCCGTTGGGCGGCTCGGCACAATCGCCTTCGCAAAGAAAGGAGTGAAATACATGAATAAAGTATGGAAACGCTCAGGCACACAATGACAAACAGCAATTTCGGGATGTGCTGGGAGTAACATGTAGTGACATCAATCACGTGACAGTTATTTGTATCCATGACACATTCCAGTTGACCAGTTTGGTTACATTAGTCTGTCATGAACTTGACCTGACTTGACCTCGGCGACCTAACATGACTTTTAAATGATATACCATAACAATATGCATGAAACAAGTCGCTAGTGTTGTCAAGAACACTCCCTTTTGCCAATATACGGGAAGCGCATCAGCGCCGATTTTTGTGGTCTGGCGCTGCGAATTGTTTTTACTTTGACAGCCCTTAATTTCAAAACCTTTCTACCGATTTTCATTTTTCTTGCTTTAAGCAATGCGCCGGTCATTACTAAGTCGGTATGCGAAAAACTGGCGTAATCGGACGGTACAATATCAAGTCATGTACGAAAGATCTGAGGTGTTGGCGCATTTCGCCATCACCCTCCAGGGCGTGTGTTAACCTGTCATGAACTTGGCCTGATTTGACCTCGGTGACTTGACATGACTTTGAAACAATGTAGCATGACAATGTACATCAATCAAGTCACTAGTTTTGCGAAGAACAGTTCCTTTTTGGTAATATACTGGAAACGCATTAGCGCCGATATTTGTGGTCTGGCGCTGACATTTTTTTTAAAAACTTTAGTGACCCCTAACTCGAACACATTTTCGGTCGACTTTCATTTTTCTTACTTTAAGGAACGCACTAGTCATTTATTAGCAGGTACACAAACAATGGCTTATATTGGCCGGTAAAATCTGGAGTTATCTACAAAAAATTGGAGAGGTGGGTGCATTTTTCCCACCTCCAGAGCGCGTGTTAAAAAACCGAGTTTCATTGAACATAAGCAACACCAAGTGCAGCATTACTCCATACTAGCCCGGATCTGCGCCAAATTGGTGTCCTTTATGTTGCTTGCAATGTGCTAGCAACCGCATGATATACCGAGAATAGCCAAATGGAGCTTCTTTATGAAGAAAATGATTCGAGCTTGACCGACAGCGAAGATTCAATGCCTGGGATTCGCGCAAGTACCACGAGATGGCCGTCCACGAGATGCTGACGCCTGGTGGTCGCCCGCGGTGCCTCCACCTAGTAGCACTAGTCCGAGGTGCTGGTGCCTAGCAGCGCGGTGATGGTCCGTGAGGCGCTGTTACCTAGCAACACACTGGCCGTCCGCGAGGTGCTGCCGCCTAGTATAACGTGGTGGTCGTAATTAAGCCAACACAGCTCGGCTGTGCCTTCATCGGTATTCAGACATACGTGTCTATCGGCAAAGTTGGTCCTCCCCTTCAATTGTCGCTCTACACCGTATTGAGAGCTGCAGCCAACGACAGCATGCAGCTCCGTCGTTTTCATTACGATCTATTTGATTGGTTGGTTATTCGAGTTTTAGGGCGCATCGACCAGGCTTGGTCATTTAGTGCCCATACGATCCATTTGAGGGTTGATCCATAACTATCCGTTTCCACACAGCCGTTAAATGGACAGATAAGTTGCCTCGAAGCATACGAACTTTTTCAGATAAGTTCACTATTACCTTCTGTGTAATGTTCGCTAAAGAGTATCCACAAGATACTGACAAAATACGAAGCTCACATAGGCAGCCTGCTCCTCGGCACACTCACGAAGAACGCCTGCGCTCAATTCATGCGGATGCGCGCCCTGCTTACAGTTAGTTATAATGACTAGTTATAAGGACGCGTCGACAACTTCGTTGATCATATTGCGCCCACGTTTCTCAACAAATAGTAGACTGATTCCTCCGACGCAGTACATCACGATAATATTGCAAATATTAATATATTGGTGATGGATTGGTGTCTTAAGGCGCGTCGACTACTTCGGTCATGATGGGTCTGACGAAGACGTTTCACTGACAAACAAATTATTATTGTCGTTGAAACCAAACAAACTATCGTGGGTTAGAAAAATATACATGTGTATCTATACCGGCCCAATGCACACTTGCACGTACATTCATGTGCCTTAAGCCCTATGAACCTTCCGATTTCAGCACCTGCCAGCATATGAACAACTTGTGGTGCGGGTGTCGACAGACTATGACTGGATGTGGTCGAGGCGATCCCAACACGCAGCGTCTTACAGATCCGAGTGTCGTCATTCGAACATAATGTCGCGCTCAAGTACTTCAGTTGTGCTTCCTCTGAATCCGTCATACTACTTCCGTCACATACACCGCATACTTTTCAGTCATACTCCTTCCGTCACGTACACGGCATACTTTTCAGTCATGCTCCTTACTGCACGCACATTCCATATTTCGTGTCCGCGTGCATTGTGGCAAGTTCATCCCCACAGTCGATTCAGAGGACCAGCACGGCGAGCCAGCCCGTTTCTGGTCCCGCCCACAGCATTTCACGGCACCGCAGTGCGACTGCACCGCCCACTCCGCCGGCCGGCTACCCGTTGTCGGCCAGCTGGCGGTGGCGGTGCGGTCGGCTACCCATTGTCGGCCAGCTGGCGGTGGCGGTGCAGCCGGCTACCCATTGTCGGCCAGCTGGCGGTGGCGGTGCGGCCGGCTACCCGTTGTCGGCCAGCTGATGGTGGCGGTGCGACCGGCTACCCGTTGTCGGCCAGCTGGCGGTGGCGGTGCGGCCGGCTACCCGTTGTCGGCCAGCTGGCGGTGGCGGTGCGTGACGGTGAACATGGGTCCGTGTCCGGGCACCACGCGGTCGGCCATGGCCAGCACACGGCGTCGGTTGGCCTCCTGGCGGTCCGGGTCGTGGCTGCCCGCCGACCGCCACAGACTGGGGTCCTGCAGGTCCTCCTCGCGCTCGAACAGGTCACCTGCGCCGCATCGGCCGTCAGAGCATCGCCGTGGAGAGGGAAGTTGTGACAGACAAGCGTGATGAGGGAATTGAAGCTGAGTGCCACTAGATGATAAACATGTCACGTTAGCATAACAGCAGATTTCCGGAAGTTGGAAATGTATTTTCCTTCTCTTTTAATATACACCAATAACATATTCAATTCACAAACAGACACAGCAGGCGGCGAAGTCTCGTTCGGCCGGTGTGGGGGAGGAAAGCACACTCACTTTAGAATCATGATTTGCTTTGTAGTATCATCGGGCAAGTGCTAAAATGAACAGATTTGGGTGACCGCCGCCCCCGGGCTGAGCCCAGATCCCTGAGCATAGCAATCAACTCAAAAACGCTTTAATTGTGTGCCTACCGGCTATGACGACGACACCCTGGTGCTGGCTATGACGACGACACCCTGGACCCGGCTCCGCACCTGCACCTACCGGCTATGACGACGACACCCTGGTGCTGGCTATGACGACGACACCCTGGTGCCGGCTCCGCATCTGCACCTACCGGCTATAACGACCACACCCTGGTCATGGCTATGACGACGACACCCTGGTCCCGGCTCCGCATCTGCACCTACCGGCTATGACGACGACACCCTGGTCCCGGCTCCGCACCTACACCTACCGGCTATGACGACGACACCCTGGTCCTGGCTATGACGACGACACCCTGGTCCCGGCTCCGCACCTGCACCTACCGGCTATGACGACGACACCCTGGTCCCGGCTCCGCACCACGACGCTGACGTCATCACCGGTGTGGCCCGGCGTGGCGATCACCTCCACAAACTCGGACAGGCGATACGGCTCTGCGGGGCGCGACCAGTGTCAGCGGCAGCCGCCTCACTTTGCTAATTCTGTCGGTCCAGTTAAGGGGGTCCAGTTAAGGGGCATACTAAGCGGGTATTATCAGGTAATAGAATATATAAACGCTACACTGTCAAACATTGTTTGAGAATTGGTACATCTTCCGGGGTGCTGTTCCATTCATTACAATAGGAGAAGCCCTCAGGGGTGCTTCCCCATATAATTCCATGCTCACTATAGTGGTGCTTGGTAGGTTCCATAGGTACGCGGAAGTTCCGAAACGAACACAATTATGCACCCATAACTACTATCAAGTAAGTGAAGAGGAGCAGCATGCCAAGGCAATTTACTTGGCTGGGTGATTGCATCAGTGGAAACTACGATGATGTGCACATAACAATTGGCATAAAGCGCTAACCATGCCTCCTCAACCGACAACATGACGTGCACATCACAATTGGCATAAAGCACTACCTATCATTCCTGAAGTCATAATTTACGTAGTAATTTTTGTTTTTCCCACACCGCTGTTGCAACTATCATCTGCTCACAAGTCGTTCACTGGTATACCGCTCAGCAAAAACTTGGCGTCAGAGCAAAATCATGCTTCACGCACGGGAAAAATCCTTCTCACCGGAGTCGAAGTTGTGCACCTCGAACAGGTCGCGCCTCGACACACACGTGCCCACCACGTGAGTGGCGCTGGTGAACAGGTTCAGGTTTCCGACGTGGTCCGAGTGTCCGTGGGTGGCCACGGCGAAGCCGATGTCGTCAGGCTGGAGACCGAGCGAAGCCAAACCTGCCCCGCAACAACGCCGTCGTCATCGCTATCATAATGGGCATCATCGCACACTACGTCCGTAACGGATCTGCGGAACAAATGCACTGTCTGCATTTTGACTGAAAGGGAATAATTGCATTCTTCGGACTTTTAACAAGCGGACTTAAGATACTCAATGCGTTCTCGTGATCGCTAATGAGTTGCTATCACACTACAAACAAGCTGGGCTAAAACAATCTTAAGCAGTAGTGCAGGCACGTGAGTAGAGCTACATGGGAACGGTGATTTTTTTCACGGAAGGCTGTCTGGCGCAAAAAACGCACTGTGCTTTGCTCAGTCTTCTAACAATCATAGCACATTCAATGTTGCATTGTGCTTTGCACTATTTTCAAACACTGCAATACTCATGCCATGCCTTAGTATCGAAGCTTACTATCTAAATGGAATGACACATACATTCAGATTTACCACTATGGCTACTCTGCTACAGCTGCCTCTTTGTGCTGTTCCTCAGGTAAAATGCAGCAGTCACTTGCATTGCAAACAATAGCAAAACATCTCAAAATTATATGACACTATATCTGA
Source organism: Imbricaverruca yamaguchii (assembly GCA_034440575.1). NCBI lineage: Eukaryota > Metazoa > Arthropoda > Thecostraca > Neoverrucidae > Imbricaverruca > Imbricaverruca yamaguchii. The sequence continues at coordinate 2,604,350 of JAOTOL010001660.1, forward strand.
AGTTAATATACATGTATATATATATATATATATAAATATATATATATACATACATGTAGGCATATATGTATATATACATGTATTAATATATATATATATATATATATATATATATATATATATATATATATATATATATATATATTAGTAGCAAGTCACCAAAGTTTTGGCAAAAGGACTTCTTCAGGGTAACCAAGTTTTTCAGAGTTTGTTGGCCTGTGACCAAAACATTGTGAACTTCTACAAAAAAACATAGTTTTTTTTTCTGATTATGCCAATTCAATATAGCTTGTCCAAATAAAATTAAGTGCATACATTACAGCTACTGAGACCAGTTAGCTTTATTTGCATGTGCCACAAGAGGTCCCTGCTCAAAACAGGTTGAAGACAAATTTCTGAGTCTAACATTTGGCTCCTGTGGTCGATTCAAGAAGGAGTCCAGTTTCACTTACCTTCCAATATTTTGTCCTTGTCCCATGCTGTCATTGTATCCACAATGATATGTGGTGGTCCTTCTATTACTGAACATGTGCAGTTTGCCTTCATTGTTTTGCCATCCTTCTCCATGGTAGAATAACCATCATACAGTATGTGAACTGTTGGTGCTGAATTTCCATTCAAAGGCATATTCAATAGCTTGATGCAAATATATGAAACCAATGTACTCTGGTTACTTCCTTCAGCTGCCAGGATAGCACATGATGAGCTATGATCATCAGTAAGGATCACAGCTGACTTCCACCAGTAGAAAAGATACTCTTGTATTTTTGCACTTGACTCTTAATATAGCCAAGACAAGCTAGTAGAAACATGTTTCTCAATGTCATTAAGATGATAACATGCTCTCCCATAGGCAATGAAACCCAATGAGCTTTTTAGATTTTATCATTATAAAAATGGAAAATTTTAACAAAAATCTTAAGATGAGATGCTAGGCTATGCTAGATTTAAACAAGAAGTTTACTAAGTTCAGGTAATTTAGGTTAGGCTAGCATTATGCTATGCTAAGCCAGGCTGGCTTAGCTTATGCTTAGTTAGATCTATGAAAATATTCAGGGTTTTTACCTGAAAATCAGTTTTCATGGGTGAAAGCTGATGATAAATGCATGCTTAGGGATTCTACTTTTTCACAGTTATCTACCACTGTTTCATCATTTATGTCCAGTGACCACACACTACCACAACCTACCTTTTTTCAAGGTTGAAAGTTGCAGAAGATAAAGAAACTCTTACCATTGACTGACACTCACAGTCTATTTAATTTAACTTTAGCCAGCATTTTATAAACAACACTGCTATTTCTAGCTGTCACATGCTTCATGATTTGCCTCAATTAATACTTCCCCAGTCAGCCACAAAGGGTGTTTTCACCTTGTCCATTCTGATTCATATACTGGGGATGAACCTATGCTGACCTTGAAATAGTTTCTTTTAACACTAACCATATTTTACATGCATCTAAATAAAGAACACTTCCCAATGAATTTGAGCCAAGAAAATCCTGAATTTATCGTACTTCCTTTCAGCAAAAGGTGTTATTGTACTTTAAGGTTATACACATTTGTAGATAAGCTTTATAAGAAGTTTGGTACAAGAAAAGTGTTATACATGTTTGTGTCCATAAAGGAAATAAATGGCTGAATTTGGCTGTTAGGTTAGTTTAGGTGTTTTGTTTGAAGAAAACATTTATTTTTTTCAAAAGCAGGTTATTTTTGGTCATGTTAGGATGGGTTAGGTTGTTTTTGCAAGAATTTGTGGAAAATATATTGCTTGAAAGTTCTTATTATTTTTGGGGGATTACATGTCCTCGGACGGAAACCTAGGCTAGGAAAAGTTGACGCAATTTGTTTTTAAGAATATCTCTTATGCTGTTACCTAACTCAAAGCCTCTTTTTGGAATTATTTTTCTCACAACCTAAAAAGTAAGCATTTGCACAGAAAACGATGGTTCTATCACCTCAGTCACATTCATACGCATTGCATTGGAAATATAAGATTACAAAATTCATCAAACACATCATATAACATTCATTTCAACATATCACTTTAAACAAAACATTTATATCAAAACAAGCCTTGGAACCCCTTCTTCGTGATCCAGTTAACCCACCGAAACGCCCTCCTATCCTGCAACACTGACATGCCAAAACGCTGAATTCCCGCAGTGTCCTACACCGCCTGACATTGCATTAACTTCGTATGTCTTTTACGCACCGAAATTGAAACATGATGATGCTACCAATTACACATATCAGAGGAAAAAAACTTTGATATACCTTACCTTTGACTTTGATGTACCTTCAGACAAGGCATTTTGATCGAAATTGAGGCCATAAGTAGTGACCCTAAAGTTTGTTTCATATTTATTTTTATCAATATGATTTCATATGTGTTAGGCGGCCCACAGCGATTGCGTTCAAACTATCAATTAAGAATGAAGCGTTTTTGATACCAATTACTACCAAAGAATTCGCGTACAATTATGGCTAGAGTATGACGTGCACCGCGCACGCACAACTTGCATGTAAGTTCTCAACAGCTGTAAGTAAAATGTATGGACTTGGTTTTTGAAACGTGAGTGCTATACAACATGTTTCTACATTATTGCGCTTTATGGCATACACAAAGCATGTTTTGCGTAATTTGTACCTTCATGAAGCAAACAATGGGGTTATATTTGGCTAAATTAGAGTATGTAAGCTTTTTGTTGCAAATTTGATAAATTTTGACATGCTTCAAAAAATTTTCAGGAAAACATCAATGTTTTCTTCAAAAACAAGTTACGGTAAGTTAGGATAGGTTGACTTAGGTGAAAATTAATTAAAAAATTATGGAACACAAATCTTTGAGAGATTTCCTATCTTTGAAGATGTGTTATTCTTACATGGAGGGTTAGGCTATATCAGGCTAGGTTATGTTAAGTATTCTTGTCCTTTCAAATTTTTTTGTATGCTTTTTCCCAACTCTAAGCGCCTTTTTGGTGTTATTTTGCCTGCAAACTGAAAAGTATGCATTTGCATAGAAAATAAGTGGTCAAATCATGTTGACCATGTTAGTAGATATTGCATAGAAAAATGAGCTTCCAAAATTGAAAGATTGCCACAGTGTGCCAATTATACAAGTTTTTCTTTCATTTCCTCATGAAGTCATATAGGTAAGAATCAGTACACAAAATAACACACTTGATGTCCCAGGATCTTGGTAGTTTACTGTGCACATGGCCAATCGATGATCAATTTTTGTACCACTCTAGGACTTGTATGATGCATTTATGTTTATTTGTTTGTGATGTGTTATATATGTTTGAATGTATTCATGAAATTTGGTTTTCAAATGATACATAGAAGTCTAGTATTGATGCTATTTCTCCAATGTTGTATTCAATTATATGGTTTCCGTGCATATGGCTCATTTTATGTGCATTCCCCAGGCTATGCAATACTGTCATTATCCTGTTTTAAGAATGGTAGAACAGTAGTTACAGGGGTATGTTGTGTTCCAAGCCATACCCTGTGGAATTGAAAGTATTGTGAGGCCATTGCAAATTTATAGGTGATTCATGTTGATTTTTCATGATCACTGCTACCAGAAGCTGAAAGCAGCACATTAATGACTACCTACATTTTATATAGAAAGGTTTGATGTTGAAGCTATTCAACATGGGTTGTTATATAATATCAGATTAAGGAAATTGAAATGAATTGCACATATATTTGCATATATATTTATGTATGTTTTGAAATATGTATGGGACAGGGTCTGCCTTTGTCAACTTGGGTTTGGCTTTTGACCTGGTAGATATATTGAAGCCATTCTGTGATTTTTTTGCTAAAAATATGTTCCTAAAATTGGTCTTGATGGTGTGTTTTGATGCAATTTGAATGAGTTTGATATTCATTTCTTTGTGAAATTAAAACTGAGATGAGAAGTAGATGAGAAATATTAACATTTTTATCATTTGATGAATTCAAGCATAGCTACTTTTATTATGATCAACCATTTATTCATTGGGATCACATACAACCATTCCACAGTCCACCACTGTCATTGTGTCAAAACAAGGTATGACACCTTGTTTTCCATTTCCATGTATATCAAAAAGTAAGCCACATGAAATGTTTTATGGTTACATATAGCAAAAAGGCAATGAATTAAGCTATTCCTTACTGGTATATGGGGATCCCCGCCATTGGGAAAGGTACCGGCCCTCCAATGCAGGTCGAATTTACCATAAAATAATTGTACATTAAGTGAAGTCAACTGGGTATCATGGGCACTATACAGAGCCAGATCAAGAACTTTATATTAGTGGTATGGGTCGTTGAGTATTAGGTGATGGTGCCATGCATGCTTCAGTGAGCTAATTTTGACTATGTGGCAAAATATGTCGCTTTGTTTGGATGAAATTTCCATATATGAACAATCTCTCATTTCACAGGTTAGAATAGACGTGTCTGAAGTCAGCTCCTGGGATTAGAATTGGAACAATATGACTTAACCAACTCAACCCAATGCCAAGCCTAGGCAGGGTTCACAGAGAAGGTGCACAGAGTACGTCCTGGCTTTGATAAATTGTGTGCTGGGATCTATCTAAATCGTCCTAGACACTTAATTCCCCTAATCCGATCTAACTTAATTTTCCTCATCCCGTCCCCAATCGAATTCTGTTTTAGTGTATTCTTGTTGAAGATTGGTGGATCCCGAACCGTATCGTGCTCGTGAAATGTTTAACCGAACGTGTCCTTTGTTTTCCCAGCGAGGACAGCCAAGCTAGCACCGATCAGTACGACCAGCCGCGTTGCGTGCGGGGACAGCAGCGGGACGACCGCCGCTGTTGCCACGAGTGACGGCCGTCGCCGGATGGAGGCCGACCTGGTGTTCCGGTGTCGGGCGTGCCGCGGGCAGCTGTTCACCTCCGCCGAGACGGGCGCGCTGCAGTCGACCAGCTGCTGCGACAGCGGCCGCGAGCTGCGCGGGCTGGCCGAGCACCAGCTGCCCGGCTGGGTGCGCCAGCAGGTGGACGCCGTCGGCTGGACCCGCGGCCGGCTCGCCTGCCCCGGCTGCGGCGCCAAGCTCGGCGCGTTCGACTTCGTCGGCGGCGGGACGTGCCAGTGCCGCGCCACCGCGCTGCCCGCCGTGCGGCTGGTGCGCTCGCGCGTCGACGAGATGCCGGCGGCGGCGGCGGCGGCGGCGCGGGTGTTGTCGCGGTGACGTCCTCTGACTCTGGCGCGGCGACGTCCTCTGCCTGTGTCACGGTGACGTCCGCTGCCTACGTCGCACTGTCGTGGATCTGCTAAACGTCGACGAGATGCCGGCGGCGGCGGCGCGGGTGCTGTCGCGGTGACGTCCTCTGACTCTGGCGCGGCGACGTCCTCTGCTTGTGTCACGGTGACGTCCGCTGCCTACGCCGCACTGTCGTGGATCTGCTAAACGTCGACGAGATGCCGGCGGCGGCGGCGCGGGTGCTGTCGCGGTGACGTCCTCTGGCTCTGGCGCGGTGACGCCCTCTGCCTGTGTCACGGTGACGTCCGCTGCCTACGCCGTACTGTCGTGGATCTACTAAACGTCGACGAGATGCCGGCGGCGGCGGCGCGGGTGCTGTCGCGGTGACGTCCTCTGACTCTGGCGCGGCGACGTCCTCTGCCTGTGTCACGGTGACGTCCGCTGCCTACGCCGCACTGTCGTGGATCTGCTACACGTCGACGAGATGCCGGCGGCGGCGGCACGGGTGTTGTCGCGGTAATGTCCGCTGCCTACGTCGCGGTAACGTCCGCTGCCTACGTCGCGGTGACGTGGATCTGCTGCACGTCGACGAGATGTCGCCGTGCCGAGGCCGTACGCAGCAGTGTTCGCATGGGGACTTCGACATTAGCGTCTCAATGTGGTGGTTCCGAGGATAATGCATAGTTTGTTTCGCAAAGGGTCGATGGCATCAGGCTTTGCAAACCGGCTTTGTTACCGACGGTATCATTAAGAATATCTACACTTTTTATATTTTTATTGAGACTGCCTTGTCAAATTTAACTAATGATATTAGCACATAGAACAAAAGTTTCTGGATTTGTCGGTGCAGAAGGTATTGTTTGACCTGGCCGTGCTATTATGAAGCGACGCATGTTGTTGTACGCCTCCTTTTGACTTATTTTTGATGAATTATCCTACTCGAGAGGCATTTTTGTGTCCGTTTGCTAGTATTCAAAATTCACGTTGTTAGCGACACCGTAATAAATACTCACATCCACAGTGACACCACGGCAAATCTGACCTTTTTTTTTTACCGCGGAACTAGTGCTGTCGCCGACGGCATTGCACGTGAAATCGAAATGAATGACCGACGCATTCTTGTCATAGGCCTTGGTCACCTTTCTGGGCATTTATATGAATGTCATGTAACTTACTACGGCCATATTAATAGTTTTTAATATCCTCGCAGTGGAAGTGCTATATGATTTAGAGCTATATTTAAGTCCGCAGTAAATTTAATTTCCGAACCATTCGTCAATCGCCACTGATGTAGCGAGTGTTTGTGCTCTTGACAATGACCTAAGGTCGAAGCGTGGGGAATATGGCGTCACAATTTATCTAACTTCTTGGGTTCTTGGGAGTCGTTCTTGGGCAGTGAATATCACTTTAGTTTCGTATCATTCTACAAGCATTCATGACGATGCTGACTAGTCTACGACGTCGTGTCGCTTTGTCTTGGCATTTCAGCCGTCGGCGGGAAGGAACTCGGATCGATTTCAGTGCTGCTTGTTGACCATTGCTTCAATTTTCATCTTGACTGATCGCATTTGTATTGAAGGAAGCATCCCATCAGCTGGAAACCTGACATTGACCGTATTATTACAAGACACGTCTTGCCAATGTTGCGATATTTTTCATCCCTCATTGCGATGGATTTAGAGCAATCTTCTTCGCTGCATGGCTGTGCTTAGCTGGGACAGGGCTAGACCATTTTTTGATTTCTTGCATCTCCAGTTCACGATACATTGTTAGCTGAATAAAATCAGCTGTCTACATGAATTAAGCCGTATTTAAGAGTAGCTGAGATGCGCCACTTTTCCGGAAGCGTAAAACGTTGTGGATGGCCCCCAAAGGGATATCCATCACGATTGGAGGCCATCATAACTATTAAGAAACTCAATTTGTGCTTGTTCAATCTTGCTCGGGATCTTGCAATCCAGGTAGTGTCCTTTTCGGCCCTGCTTAGGGACCACACCAACCTCAAATTGATGGGGGAGTAACTGCCCCCTCCATCCAACTGCATGACTGTGTCCTTGAAAACAATTCGGCAGCTAGGTAAGGTACACATCATTTAGCAGAGAAAGCAACTAGGAATATGCATGCGCAATTTTACCATGTACAGGGTTCCTTCCAGGTAGTAAGCACCCACTACCCAGTCTGCGAATTATAGCAGGTGGCGCGACCAGGCGCACCGAGCACACCAGTCAACAAAGACACCGGGCGCACCGACCACCAACATGAGCGCACACCGAGCCGACGGACTGCTGAGAAAGCATGCTCCGTCAGGCAAACATTTAGTGTTAACCGGTGGCAAGTGCTGCCAAGTCGAATACACGATGCTAACTTTGGGCGGCTTATGTCACTGCTGTGCATGCGTGCCACGTGCTGCCAAGTCGAATACATAATGCTATCTTCAGACAACTTATGTCACTGCTGTGCAGGTTAGTGTTGCAGGCCCAGCATCTGCAACATCCGTCCTACTCACACATGACTGGGAAAGCACGAACTTGTCAGACAGCTTCAGGAAACTGCGTCAGTTGTGTATGAGGTAGGAGGAGCATGCCGGTGACCAAATGTGCTGGGATACGTGTGATACCGGGGAAGACCTACCCTAAAAACCGCTGTTGGACGAGTGGTGGTCCACATTGCATGTTAGGTTCAGAACATCCTAGAGTGTCTATATCAAAGGACTGATATAACGCCTCGCGCCTGTTAGGACCGATATAACGGACTAGGGTAGGGCCTCACGGCGTAGCTACGTACAGGTCCAGTGGTGCCAATGAGACGGACTGCAGTAGGGCCTAACAGTGTGGCTTCGTACAGGTCCAGTAGCAACAAGTATATGCTTTCTACAGTTAGCTACGTCCGATCCGATAGTAATAGCTGAAAATTTGTCTGACCGGACGCTCCACTGAATAAGTGTTTGTATCATATTTCGGTACCTTTTCTGGACGACCCGACGGTGCCATAATCGGGCAGTTTGCCCATGTATCATCTGATCCTTTCCTACTGACATCATTTCCACCCCCACACATGCTAAGGCTATTCGTCGACTGATACAGCGCTGCGTTCCCGTGGGGTTTCCAGTGTCCGGGCGCGCAACAGCTCCCCAACATTGTTAATTTGGAACGCACGACGGCAAAATACGGCCGTCTTTGGAAGGAAAAGATAGGAATTAGAATCTGCAGAGGGCGCGAAACTTGGCTGCCAACCACACAGTCCGGATACCGCGCATCACGCCATGTCATAGGTCGACACATGTCAGTAGTGACGTCACAAAGCTGGCACATACTTATTATGCAGTAAGCACTGCATTTGGATGGATACATCGAAATGCTGCAGAATACAGCATTCTGAAATAATAGGCAACGCTATCTTGCGAAATGACGAAGAGAATGTAAACATTAACCAACAATGCTGATAGAGTATTACTGACGACATGGGTAACATTTGGCCAACTGCACAATCTCACTATATAAATTGATTGTACATACAACGGTGCAACGACGAAATACCTAGTATCCACCACCACATTCCTCGCTACCTGAGCGGTTCCAATTGTAAGCTTCCACACTTCAGAGCCAGCAATCACTGGAGGATCTAACCAGTCACCGAGCCGTCACCGCCAGCTACTGAACAGTCACCACCAGCTGCTGAGCAGTCACCGCCAGCTACTGAACAGTCACCACCAGCTGCTGAACAGCCATCACCAGCTGCTGAGCAGTCACCACCAGCTGCTGAGCAGTCACTACCAGCTACTGAGCAGTCACCGCCAGCTACTGAACAGTCACCACCAGCTACTGAGCAGTCACCACCAGCTGCTGAACAGTCACCACCAGCTGCTGAACAGCCATCACCAGCTGCTGAGCAGTCACCACCAGCTGCTGAGCAGTCACCACCAGCTGCTGAACAGTACCACCAGCTACTGAGCAGTCACCACCAGCTGCTGAACCGTCACCACCAGCTACTGAACAGTCACCACCAGCTACTGAACAGTACCACCAGCTACTGAGCAGTCACCACCAGCTACTGAACAGTCACCACCAGCTGCTGAACAGCCATCACCAGCTGCTGAGCAGTCACCACCAGCTGTTGAACAGTACCACCAGCTACTGAGCAGTCACCACCAGCTGCTGAACCGTCACCACCAGCTACTGAACAGTCACCACCAGCTACTGAACAGTACCACCAGCTACTGAGCAGTCACCACCAGCTACTGAACAGTCACCACCAGCTGCTGAACAGCCATCACCAGCTGCTGAGCAGTCACCACCAGCTGCTGAGCAGTCACCACCAGCTACTGAGCAGTCACCGCCAGCTACTGAACAGTCACCACCAGCTACTGAGCAGTCACCACCAGCTGCTGAACAGTCACCACCAGCTGCTGAACAGCCATCACCAGCTGCTGAGCAGTCACCACCAGCTGCTGAGCAGTCACCACCAGCTACTGAGCAGTCACCGCCAGCTACTGAACAGTCACCACCAGCTACTGAGCAGTCACCACCAGCTACTGAACAGTCACCACCAGCTACTGAGCAGTCACCGCCAGCTACTGAGCAGTCACCGCCAGCTGCTGAACAGTACCACCAGCTACTGAGCAGTCACCACCAGCTACTGAACAGTCACCACCAGCTACTGAGCAGTCACCACCAGCTACTGATCAGTCATCAACAGCTGCTGAGCAGTCACCACCAGCTGCTGAACAGTCATCACCAGCTACTGAACAGTCATTACCAGCTACTGAGCAGTCACCACTAGCTGCTGAACAGTCACCACCAGCTACTGAGCAGTCACCAGCAGCTGCTGAGCAGTCACCACCAGCTACTGAACAGTCACCACCAGCTGCTGAACAGTCACCACCAGCTGCTGAACAGTCACCACCAGCTACTGAGCAGTCACCACCAGCTGCTGAGCAGTCACCACCAGCTACTGAACAGTCACCACCAGCTACTGAACAGTCACCACCAGCTGCTGAACAGTACCACCAGCTACCGAACAGTCATCACCAGCTGCTGAACAGTCACCACCAGCTGCTGAACAGTCACCACCAGCTACTGAGCAGTCACCACCAGCTACTGAACAGTCACCACCAGCTACTGAGCCTTCACCGCCAGCTGCTGAACAGTCATCACCAGCTACTGAACAGTCATCACCAGCTGCTGAGCAGTCACCACCAGCTACTGAGCCTTCACCGCCAGCTGCTGAGCCGTCGCCACCAGCTGCTGAACAGTCATTACCAGCTGCTGAGCAGTCACCACCAGCTGCTGAGCAGTCACCGCCAGTTACTGAGCAGTCACCACCAGCTGCCGAACAGTCATTACCAGCTGCTGAACAGTCACCACCAGCTGCTGAACAGTCATTATCAGCTGCTGAGCAGTCACTACCAGCTGCTGAGCAGTCATCACCAGTTGGTGAGTAGTCACCACCAGCTGCTGAGCAGTCACCACCAGCTACTGAAATCATTACCAGTTGCTGAGCAGTCACCACCAGCTACTGAGCAGTCACCACCAGCTGCCGAACCGTCATTACCAGTTACTGAGCAGTCACCGCCAGTACCTGAGGCGTCACCACCAGCTACTGAGCAGTCACCGCCAGCTGCTGAACAGTCACCACCAGCTACTGAGCAGTCACCACCAGCTGCTGAACAGTCACCACCAGCTGCTGAACAGTCATTACCAGCTGCTGAACAGTCACCACCAGCTGCTGAACAGTCATTATCAGCTGCTGAGCAGTCACCACCAGCTGCTGAGCAGTCATCACCAGCTGGTGAGTAGTCACCACCAGCTGGTGAGTAGTCACCACCAGCTGCTGAGCAGTCACCACCAGCTACTGAAATCATTACCAGCTGCTGGGCAGTCACCGCCAGCTACTGAACAGTCAACACCAGCTGCCGAACCGTCATTACCAGTTACTGAGCAGTCACCGCCAGTACCTGAGGCGTCACCACCAGCTACTGAACAGTCACCACCAGCTACTGAGCAGTCACCGCCAGCTGCTGAACAGTCACCACCAGCTACTGAGCAGTCACCACCAGCTACTGAAATCATTACCAGCTGCTGAGCAGTCACCGCCAGCTACCGAGCAGTCACCACCAGCTACTGAGGCGTCACCACCAGCTACTGAGCAGTCACCACCAGCTACTGAGCAGTCACCACCAGCTACTGAGCAGTCACCGCCAGCTGCTGAACAGTTTACCACCAGCTACTGAGCAGTCACCACCAGCTGCTGAGCAGTCACCGCCAGCTGCTGAGCAGTCACCACCAGCTGCTGAACAGTCACCGCCAGCTGCTGAACAGTCACCACCAGCTGCTGAACAGTCATCACCAGCTACTGAGCCTTCACCGCCAGCTACTGATCAGTCACTGCCAGCTGCTGAACAGTCACCACCAGCTACTGAGCAGTCACCCCCAGCTACTGATCAGTCACCACCAGCTACGGAGCGCAAGAGTTAACTTCTGGGCGTTGCTTTAGCAACAAATTAGGCAGCATAATTATAACTACCTGTATGTATGGCCTGACGTGGGACCACATCACGCGGACAGTCACGGCCGCCTGCCGGCGCCGGTCGGTCGCGCTGGCAACGCAGGCTGACGGGGGTAGTGCAGGCGGCAGGTTATTGGGCCATGCCGCGTGATTGTGACATTTCACCAGCCATCGTATTTCATTCGACGTAACGAAGGGGTGGGTTCTCCATTATGGGGATGGCGGCCACACGGTCATAGCCGACAGACCCTGGCAGGTGTGCATGCATGTATCTACGTGTATTTCGAAGAATATAAAACTGGTGCAATGTGATCTTTTCGGCGAGCCCTAAAGCTCAAACTAACTAGCTGAATAACAAAGAAAGGAACAAAGAAATTGATTGAGAGCTCCGGAATACTTGTGGCATAGTAAGTGATCTAAAGGCTACCGCTTTAATTTTGACTGATTTGATTAAAAAAAGATTATGACCAAACCATCCGAAGAATACAATCAGAGCATGTTCCACGTGTGTTACAATGGTTGCAATGTTCGCCTTACTGGCACCTCTCAGGGGCACATTCAGCAATTTAGATGGGGGGACTCGTTTGGAGGGGCGTCATTTCATTACAGAGCCACTACTGATCAAGGCGGGGGGGGGGGGGCGTTAGCTGCAGAACATGTCACCTGTAGAGGCGCCTTTTCTACTCAAAGAGGTGCCATCGGCTGAAAAAGCAATTTAAATGGATAGCGCTGGAGTGTAATGGAGGGGCCATTTTCATAGCCAGAAGGGCGTCGCATGTCCATGCTCGCACACACGCACTTTGTGTTCTTTCCCCCCTCGGATCCACCCCCAGCACCTCCACGACTGCTAAAGAGGCTGGGCTTCAGCTGCAACCACAGGCTTCCTGGCACTTCCGTGATGGTCTTTAGGACCTTTTCTGGACCGCGGATAGCCAGGTTCAGCTAGAGTTGCACATTTGGTTAGAGAGGTATGCTGCTACCACGTTATATTCCGTCGAACTTTAGCAGCAAGCAACGTGTAGCAGTAGGACAGTCGATCTGCGCGTGACTGCCTGCACAAAAACATCGTCACACGTCACACAAAAACTTCATCACTTCCGTCACCTCGCTCAATAGCCAGAACCTCGTCACAGAGTTCATATCACATCGTCAGTTCATGAATCATCACCAGTCACTGAACCATAGCCATCAGTTGGATAGTTGTCACCGATGGCTTCTGAACCACAACCACCAGCAGCTTAGTCGTCACCGCCAGCTGCTTTCAGCCGTCACCGCCAGCTGCTTAGTCGTCACTGACGGCTTCTTAGTCGTCACTCAGAGCTTCTTAGTCGTCGCCGCCAGTTGCTGAACCGCCAAACGCCACTGCCAGTTGTCGATCTGCTTTTGCATGTTACTGCCCTGCCCCCTGCAGACAAATCGACATAAGCGTGTCAGAGCGATGCGATATTCACCCGGACGTGGATTGTACGCATTGCTTGCGGAACAGAACATATGACAGCTCTACAACTTGAAAGCGTGAATCAATTACGACTTGGGAATTTCTCAATAGACTGCTTTCAGAAAGTCTGCTTCTATGTGACACTGCCGAGGTATGGTAGTGCCGGATTACTTCAGCACGTGGTTATCGATGAGCTCCACGTGCCAGCAAAACATCTGTGAAAGACCCTGACACATGCTGATTTCTCGAACAACCAATGCCTTTACATTTCAAATATAAAGGTTTGCAGGCTGCTCTTCCGGACGTTGTATTAAGGATGGGAGCAACAATGGATATTTGGACCGACTTCCCACTAGACCAAACGGCGTAACGTTCCACTTCAGCATTTGGCGATGGTGGGGGCGGGGGGAGAGGATGAGGATGCATTCTTCACTGCCCCGTGGGGCCGATCATACCTGCATCGGCCTACACCGCATTCGGTGGTTACCTAGACAATATGCTATACACAGATCGAAATTGCATTCTGTTGATTGCGAACACAAAACCTGCGGGCAGGTATCCCAGTGCCCTTTCATGGAAATACTCATCACCAGTGTGCACTGCTTCTCACCCAACCGTTAGCACCACACCGTCTCGCTTTAAAGACACCTCACCTCGGCAGGTATCCCGGTAATATCCACGGGACACGCCTCCCACCAGTACGCACTATTCTCCCCAGTGAGTATTCCCACCCTCACCTACCGGCACTTCATCTCAGCAGGCATCCCCGGTAACATCCCCAGGAAACATTTTCCCAACACGGTACACCGTTGGCACCCTGCCACTTAGACGACATTTGATCTCAGCAGGCATCCCAGGCAACATCCCCAGGAAACACTTCCCAACGCTGCCACTGCTCCCCACCAATTGTTGCTTGCCATTCCCCTCTGAAGACATCTTACCTCGGTGCGGGAGCCTGTCTTGGTACTCATGGCGGACTTCTGGTTTACGCCCGTCGAGCTGGCCTGAAACCACCAGCCAGAGCGTTAGTTGATAGTCCACAGCCGGTGAGGTCACCAGGAGCCGATCATCAGTGTGACTCAACGTAGACAAACGTATCGTGGCGATCGGTTCATGCTCCGTGTGCAGAAGCGCAACCCTTATCATTGTCGGCCGTCCAGCCTTGCTACGAAGACAGGCAGACAGTGAGCAACGCAGAGTCGGCCAATAATCGATATCCAATCAAGGAGACAATGCCGCACAGCGTGGGCAGTACAGGGATGAATAGACACCTACCTCATTAGGAGTACCGCTGACCTTGGGAGTGCGGTAACAGCGGCCTCAGACCTGTGATGCCACTAACCTGAGGGGTGGCGTCCGGGCTGACGGGGTCCAGGACCGTCTCGTCCTGCACCTCGGACATGATCTCGGTGAACAGCACGTCCCACATCCACGGCTTATCGGGCTGCCCAACGAAACGAACAACGTATGTGACATGAACACGACACTGATTACAGCTGGAATCGCATCTATCAGCATAGCACGTCAACAAAACCGATGGAAGGTAGTTGTGATATTATCCATTATCAGACATAAAATTTACTGTTCCCTTTGAACTGAGCTGCGATATGTGCAAAGGATTTACGTATACCACATATCTTCATAATGCACCAGCATGCACCGGAACAGCGACTATGAAGTGTGCGCAGTTTGGAGGAACCCCTGCTATCTGAAGGATGATTTCATCAGTTTGAATGGGACAATCTACACGCTGTAACGATAGGAAATATATTTATTGGCTTCCTGTCGTCGAAGAAAGCCTATCTGGGCCCCACAGGGTTTCGATGTGGCCGAGCTATCGACATGCCACGTCACTCGTTAATTGCCGTTCACCATCGTACGCTCTTTTTGTGCCAGAGGGCCAAGGCGAAGTCCGACCTTCTGTGTATATGTAAACAAGTTCGTATGAGAGGCTAGGCTCGACAGTCATACTTTGTAACTCTGAATATCGTATTTTTTGCAGCGTTGGACTTAATTTCTTTTCTTTTAATATTCAGAAATATACCCGTCGTTCTGAGTTCAACTTCTGAACTCTATCGCGAGATTTACTCTTAAGTGCTACCAACTTGTGTTTGAGGGATTTAGCAGATTCTTGCTAATCTAGCCGGAAAAATGCTTACGCTACAGATCACAAACAAGCAAAACAAGTTAGCACACGCACAAATAACGACATTCCGAAATAAAGTCGAACATGCTACAACAAACATTTAAAAGCACCTTTGAACTACGTTTGAACTACGTACTTAAGAGCTAAGCACTTAAGAGTTAGACTTAAGCACCAAAGAGTTAAGAGTACCACGTTTAAACACGCTGCTTTTGCCGACCACAAACATTTTCGTGCTGCGAATCTGCGAAATTGTCACAAAAGTACAAGCAGGCCCATAAATATGTTCCATCTGGTCCTGGGATGTTCTCGTGACATTCATGAATGATGCAGGTGCAACTGCGGCGCAGCAAGTGGTCATCTGGCAAATGAGATGAAGGAACCCTTGACATAAAAAGGCCACCAAATGGGAAATTAGTACGAAGCCAGGGCATCAAGTGCCTTGCATGCTTTGGACACTTTTCAAGGGCAAAGCTTATGAAACGTACGCAAATTATATAGAGGACAGCAAGTGTATCTATCGCAATCCAAAGGGAAAATGCGTTCTTCCTGCTATATAATATAATTAAAATCATCACCCTGCTCCGTACAGGGCGACATAAAATTTGTACCATAGCGGGTCGGGTAGCGCAGTTGGCAAAGGTGCTCTGAGTGTTACACAGATGCTTTATTTTCGAACCACCTGAGGGCAGCGTGTTTCGTCAAAGTTACAGTGATGCAATTATATGCATGCAACACACCTCAGACTACTTAGGCTCGCTCCACGTGGCTGAGGCCGTGCAGCTATAGCACACACAAAAGGCACCACTGCCATGACTATACTGCACCTTCGACGCTTGCCCTCACTCGCGAAGTACTTACAATGACGCACTATGAGGTATGGCACATTTGATTAGTTACGGAACTCCACAGATAAGCGGTGGATAGTGCAGTTTTAGATTGCGCGGGCCGTGGCACCAGGCATGTAACTGATACACACTGGGATTCCGACACGTGTGAGACAGACCCGACCTGTGACACTGGAACGGGCGAAGCTGTCGACCTCCGACACGCATGAGACAGACCCGACCTGTGACACTGGAACGGGCGAGCTGTCGACCTCCGACACGCATAAGACAGACCCGACCTGTGACACTGGGACGGGCGAGCTGTCGACCTCCGACACGTATAAGACAGACCCGGCCTGTGACACTGGGACGGGCGAGCTGTCGACCTCCGACACGCATAAGACAGACCCGACCTGTGACGCTGGGACGGGCGAGCTGTCGACCTCCGACGCGTGTGAGACAGCCTTGACACTGGGACGGGCGAGCTATCGACCTCCGACACACATAAGACAGACCCGGCCTGTGACACTGGGACGGGCGAGCTGTCGACCTCCGACACGCATAAGACAGACCCGACTTGTGACACTGGAACGGGCGAACCGCTCACCTCCGCCACGTCGCTGGCCTCCACCAGACACCGGGTGAGCAGGTGCAGGTCGAGGTCGTCGAGCGTCATGAACGCCGGCTTCTTCTGCAGATCTTCGTTGAGCTCGGCCATCGTGGCCACGCGGTTGACCGGGGCCCTGTGCGGCACAGACGCACATTCGCCAGCGGACGCTCCGCGTACGCGTGCGTGTAGCGCGGGACAGTCAGTTCAAGTGTGCCATCGAAGCGTGAGCAGCTCTTGATTGTGGTGCGACACATCGCGCGCGGTACTTGAGCTCGACTTCGCCGATTACAGCAAGACCTTCGGCATTATCGGACGTCGTCTGCCCACCGACGCGTGTCCACGCATGTGGCATGGGTTGAAGGCTTAGCTATTTATTATAAGCAGTATAATATATTACATAGCATAATATATTATCTAGTATAATATATCATATAGTGTATGATATATAGCATAATATATTGTCTAGTATAATATATCATCTAGTGTAATATATTATCTAGTATAACATATTATCTAGTATAATATATTATCTAGTACAAAATATACTAGTAGCTAATTTTATGATAACTGCTTAGCTACTTGAACCCGTGAAAATTTCAATGGTATGAGACTGTGCCCATCTAATGTTCCTCCATACAAACATTTGAAACACGCTTGGCACCCAGACGCACACAATGCCCGTGCACGAATCAGACTGCAGTATCTGTAGTGGAAAACTGAACGCAATGTTACGTTGATGCCATTTGGGAGTCTGTTTAATCCATCTGATCAGGAGACAATGAGCTGTCTACGAGGAAAATTCCTGCTCGACGACACATTATCCATCCCTCAAACAAAGTACAAACTAAGCAAAATCAGTAAGCAGGCTGAGAGAGACCGTCCGGAAAGACGACATACGAGTATGTATCTAGTATATATCCAAACCCTGAGGATATATATATATATATATATATATATATATAGGTCATAATTAAATTAAGTTGCCAGGGTTGACGGCTTCCCAACACGGTAGTAGAACACTGGAACCAGCTGCCAAAAACTATTATAAAAAACAACACAAAAAACCTTTTTAAAAAAAAAAAAAAAAATTATTAAAAAAAAAGGGGGTTTTTTTTTTATTTTAAAAGGGGGGGATGGGAGAAGGAAGGGGGGGAATCATTTTATTTAAAAAAAAAAAAACCAAAAAAAGCCCCTTTGGCCATTATTTTAATTTTTTTTTTTAGTTCTTGTTTATCGTCAACATAAATACTTGACAACAAGAAAAGACGCACTGCACCAATTTAGAAACAGCGCAGGAGCAGCTGGGCTTATTACATTTGATTGTCAACTTTGCATTATAAAATTGCCGAATACATTGTGGCAATGTCATCCTATTATTACTGATATACTACACCAGCTAATTCATTCCAGCAAGCTTTCGTTTCCAATTCAACAAGTGTGTGGCATGTGACGCTGTGTACAACTAGGCATGTCCCATACCAACCCCAGCAGTGAGCACCCGCCGACTGTGTACAGCTAGACATGTCCCATACCAACCCCACCACCCGCCGACTGTGTTCAGCTAGACATGTCCCATACCAACCCCACCACCCGCCGACTGTGTACAGCTAGACATGTCCCATACCAACCCCAGCAGTGAGGACCACAACCGCCGACTGTGTGCAGCTAGACATGTCCCATACCAACCCCACCACCCGGCGACTGTGTAGAGCTAGACATGTCCCACACCAAACCCACCACCCGCCGACTGTGTACAGCTAGACATGTCCCATACCAACCCCACCACCCGCCGACTGTGCACAGCTAGACATGTCCCATACCAACCCCACCACCCGCCGACTGTGTACAGCTAGACATGTCCCATACCAACCCCAGCACCCGCCGACTGTAAGCTAGGCATGCAGCTATATATGTCCCATACCAACCCCAGCACCCGCCGACTGTGTACAGCTAGACATGTCCCATACCAACCCCACCACCCGCCGACTGTGTACAGCTAGACATGCATGTCCCATACCAACCCCACCACCCGCCGACTGTGCACGCGCTGTGTCGCTAGACATGTCCCATACCAACCCCAGCAGTGAGGACCACAACCGCCGACTGTGTGCAGCTAGACATGTCCCATACCAACCCCACCACCCGGCGACTGTGTAGAGCTAGACATGTCCCACACCAAACCCACCACCCGCCGACTGTGTACAGCTAGACATGTCCCATACCAACCTCACCACCCGCCGACTGTGTACAGCTAGACATGTCCCATACCAACCCCACCACCCGCCGACTGTGTTCAGCTAGACATGTCCGATACCAACCCCACCACCCGCCGACTGTGCACAGCTAGACATGTCCCATACCAACCCCACCACCCGCCGACTGTGTACAGCTAGACATGTCCCATACCAACCCCAGCAGTGAGGACCACAACCGCCGACTGTGTTCAGCTAGACATGTCCCATACCAACCCCAGCACCCGCCGACTGTGTACAGCTAGACATGTCCCATACCAACCCCAGGACCCGCCGACTGTGTACAGCTAGACATGTCCCATACCAACCCCACCACCCGCCGACTATACACAGCTAGACATGCCCGATAACAACCCGAACAGCGAGCACAGGCACCGGGCGACTCACATGGGTGCGGGCGCCACCTGCAGCGCCAGGTCCTCCTCCTGCACCTCGTCCAGGTCGGGGATCATGGCGATCTCGACGGCGTCGTCGTCGTCCCAGGTGGTGGTGCGCGGCGCCAGGTCCGTTTTACTGTCCACCGATCTGTTGGTCGCAGGCGGTGTAAACGCTAACACGTATTTTGAAATGAAATATCTACATGGAGGCCTTTAGCTTTCATTCTATTTGTAAGGGAATCGTATTAAACAGATCATTCTAACAATTATGTTACTCATCCCCCTTCTATCATCAAACGCATATCCACTCTCCTTCCACACGAACCACAGCATGCAGCACCCAATACACGTACTTGCTGTGACCTCATTTCGATTCCATAATTTAGTCACCTTCATAACTCGAAATTTCCGATGGACAATGACTGATTCCTGGCATCGAACTTGGGGTAGGAAACAATTTGGTTAGCAATATCTACTTTACACCGTAGGCATTGCGCTAAATTTGCTTAAAGCAGGGGCGAAGAACCCATGCCCTCAAATTTCAACCACTCCTGTAGGGCTGCGTTCCCCAGCTGAGACCTTTGCTTCAAAGTATTTCAGCGCTGTCAAATGTATTTGTCTTGTTACTGTCAACAGCGATGAAACATGCTTGCTGATTTACGGGGAGCGGGCGATGAAATCACCTCATAATCCATATCATCACAAACAACGCAATAATAAGAATTATGCCAGCATATCATTGGGGGGGGGGGGCAGCGACTCCAACCGCCATGGCCTCCATCGCCCCCAGTCACTGCTGAACTGGTGATACAGTGTGTCCATGACTACTTCCACAATCGGTACCTTGCAATTACTTCAGCTTCGTAGTGTGGCTTCGTAGTGTTCAGTACTTCAGTTTCGTAGAGCAGCGACCACGGTGCGGTTGTCCTCCCTTGCACCCACTCGGGAAACGACCAACCGGTAGCCTCGCGGGCAGGTGGCGGCTATCTGGGCAACGCGGGCAAGGGCTGCCCACAATACACCCGGGATGGTCCGATGCGGGCCTTTTAGCGATGGCCCCTTGTGGGCTTTCATTGCCAGGGCCTGTGACACACGCCACCACAAAACCAGCCCAGCAGACGACCATGCGATGGGCCAACAATGACGCTACGCGGGCTGACTCGAGGACCCGACGCGGGCAGTTCACGCAGATGCTGCGCCGAATGTCCCATCGGAAGCACGGTGGTCAAATGATGTGGGGCCATCGCGGGCAGCACGCAATGCGCATGTGGAGTGGCTGGACGTGGGCACTGGGCAGCCCGCGCTGGGCCAATTTTGGCACCCCGAGCAGATTCTTGAGTTCGCGCAGATTGGCAGTGACCTCGAACACGTCAAATGTTGAAATGCACGTGGGCCTGACGTGAAGATGTTCTAAACGTGCAATAGCGGTTATCGGATCCCATATTGGGTAAGTAACCAAAATTGAGTTGAATTTTGGTGGCACTTCGAAATGCAGCAACTTTCAAAATCGATGACCTGACTTTGACATCACAAAACGCAGTGACCCCTGGCGATATCAAGATGAAGCTACCACCAAAAAATCCGCAGACCAAGCTCCCATAGCTACGAAAATTTAATCGCGGAACGCCACCTGCTTTTCACTGTTTTTGGAAACCCTCAGGGATGAGGGGAGCAATTTGAACGGGAGCCAGAGCTTATGTAAAAAAAATACCGCACGAATAATTGAGATGACACAGGATAATTGAAGAAATTGAGAAATATCCACATAATTGCCGGTTTTGGGACGGCGGCGAGATTCTGCCTATGATCCGCAACCGTGTTCCATACCTGGCCAGAAAATTTGTTCGATCTGGCAAACTTCCTCTCCGGCTGTACACAAATTCCCGATCCGGTGCATACTTAACGAATATGATCCCGCCTTTGTAGCTCATGTCAGCGCTGTCATTTCATGACCAATCATTCCCTGGCTCCATACAGGTCGGATGAAGGCTACGACATCGACCATTGCGCCAGCCTCATGACCTCATGGCTTCGACAACGGAATTGCCTTGTCTTGCCTCGATGCCTTCGACAATGGTACCAGATACGACCAGGCCAGCTGCAGCCCAGTCCAGCCCAGCCACCATCGCTCCCACGTGCTCACTTGGTGGCGGCCGAGTCGTCAAAGCCGCCCCTCTGTCGTTTGCCGATGGCTGGCGGGGCCGGGGGCGGCGCGGGCGACCCAGCCGGACGCGGCGAAGCAGCGGGCGTGGCCTGGCCGCCGGCAGCCGCAGCCGCTGCTGCTGCCTCCGCCTCCCTCTTCTTCTTTTTCTTGCCCATCGTCTAAAGCGGGAGAAACCCTGTGAAAATGTCGCATTTTATTGCTGGACTCATGTGATCGATGATTAACGGAGGACATTAAAATTTCGCTCACAAGCAGCTGGGGATGGAGTGCGGGAGATGAAGGATTTTGTGTAGCAAAGGGAAGCGTCTTGGATTGTGGTGGTTGGAAATATATGTCCTTCATTTACGTGCTCTGTCTTCATTTGGAAATACTTGACTAAAACGTGGTCAACACCAGTGATCCGACGATAACCCAGTGTGGGTTATCTTGCAGTTCTGGTGTTACACGTATAGCAATTTTTCTAGCTGCGACCACAGACATTTTGTATACTTTTGGAGCGGTGTGGGCCCCTCCAATGCCAAAGTATGGCACATAATCCTAAGTAAGAAAACGCTGTAGCACACGCCGATATCAGCGATGGAGTTTCCTACGCTTTTGGTGGGGCCTGAGCCCCACCATCTTTGTCCCGGTCCCATCAACTTTTTGTCCTCCTATAATAGAATCATATAGGGTGGACCAAGGGACCCGTCTGACATATTAATTAGGGGCGGGGGAGGGGAGCACCAGTCACGGCTCCTATCTCACAGTCAGAGGACATTTCCAATTGCTTTAGCATTACTGCAAGGGCAGGAGTCAACTGAGCGGCGACGAAGGCAACAGAAGTAGCCAATGAACGCAGCCCCCATATATAATCTCTTAGGCAAGTCCCTTGGTGGATCCAGAAATCAAATTGGCAGCACCCATTGCCCCATGCGTTTGGCTCCACCAGTGATTCTCAAGCTTCTTCACCAATGCGCGACATGATGAAACACATTTCTGAAGCGAGGTTGACAGGATATTCCAATTCCCTGATTTAGCCGTAAGTGTTTCTAGACATCGCCTTCGAATGACCACCCAATGGTTTGCATTAAACGACAGCCTGTCACACACTGCTCCTGTCTGGGATGGTGGGCCAACGACACCCTTGCCTGTAGTGTACTAACACTGTCCGGGCCAATGACACCATTGGTGCACTACGTCTGTGGCGAACTACGTCCGGGTTAGTGGTGCAAGGCGGGCAGCATTCGGCCAATTCGAAGAAGACGATGCCGCGTGGACAATGTTTCAAGTAACTTTCAGCGAGCATTGCACCCTCGACGCTACTTTGTCCCCATTGCCATTTAGATTTAACATAAGATCCAGACCAGATCCAGCGTCGGATCGAGAAGGACCGGCGTGTGTATGCGGTCGAGAGGGACAGGTCAAAATTATACAACTGCAAAACAACTTCTGATTCCTGCAGATAAGATTCGTGGTGTCTTCTTAAGACAATATTTGTGTTATGAATGCTTATATATTTATAGAAGATGCCATATTATTGTTACAAATTTAGGCAAAAATCAAGTACCGGGATGGGAGGGGGAGCGTGTCCCCAATGGTGTCCTTTCAGATCCACCAGTGAAGAGCTATTCCAGAGTTGATCTCTCCATGAAACATCCAAAGGGTTACTGCTAAATTCATCCAAAGCAAGGGATTGTGGATGTGGAGGTGCGATGCCCCCCTTGCTTCCAGTTCCGGCGCCCTTGTTGAAGGCAATGAGTAATATAATCGTTATTCTGGCTCCGCACCAAACTGCAACCTGAAAAGTTAGGTGAGGGACAAGGATGCCTTGCAACATCTGCTAATATCCGCGTTACCTGATGGTAGATGTGTATGCTACTGTATTAGTGATACAATCCAGTTAAAATGTGTGTTACATCCTTGACGTGGAAAAACGCAAGTATACAGAAAACGACAAAAAGCCGTTGCCCGTTCCCAGGGAAGACTGACAGCCGTGAAAGATTTGGTCAAGGTCGTACACATGCCGGAGATTTGTAAACAAAGATCCGGAGTAATGCAAATTCATATACGGCGCTCACTTAATCATTATAAATGTCCTTTGCTGGAAAATGCTTCATAACCATAAATATTTAGGACATCGTATTAATTTTAATATATTCTGTCTTCTATAGCACATAAGAAAAGTGCATACTGAAATGTGATATTGAAATGTAAATAAAAGGTCAACAACCTCAATCTTCTGGAGTACCGGGTCAATACATATGTGGCTTTACTGCGACGAAAACCGGTATGAAAGGAATCAAACCTGGGCTCAGTTATTTGGTTGTTGCTATCGGCATTCGTTGTTTGGTAAGCTGGTGTGTTCGTTCGCTTTCATGCATTTACCCAGGCAAAGGAATATTGTGCATTTAAGGTGGGTAGTTGCTAACCATTTGTTCTCTGTCTAGTACCTAACTCATCTCAAGCTTGGCTTAACGGAGGCTGTCCGTAATCACGTTTATTTACCAGGGGGTTTGTTCGTTGGTTATTTTAGTATTAGTTTATCAGTGAGGGCCAAGCGAAAGCAAGTCTATTACGTTATGGGTATGAACATGGTTTCATTATTACTTTGACGTACTGTGCTAATCTTTAATCAAAGTGTTATTTTATTTAAAGCTTGATGTCCTTTTAAAAAGATATATATTTATCTACCTATGTTAAAGGCCACCTGAAAATGTCAATTTATCATGCTTCGCAAATTTTAGAGAGAATGCCTGTTTCTTGGGTGCACACATTTGTATTCAAGAAGTTCAAGTGTTATAGATACCTTGCACCAATCCCCAGCATAGGGAATTTATGATGGCCATCTTTGTCACCAATATAACTTGCAAGATTGATTATATATGCCATTGAAAATGATCATGTGTTTGTTTTCATGTGGACCAAGATGTGGGTACAATATGGCCATTGTTGTCAGCATGCCCTAAAGCCTAAATAACTTATTAATGTGGACCAAAAGAGGGTAGTTGTCAGATGCCACATTATTCACAGGTAACTTGTGTGCCAAATCCCATGTCTGCAGCATTGGAGCTCTATAAACCACCTCCTGTTCTCACTCACTCAGAACTTCTATTATCTACTGGCACAATGACACCATGAGTTTCAAAAAAGGAATGTATGAGAGCAGAAATATTATATAAACAATGATAATTATTATATAAAAATGTATTATGAGATATTATAGAAGTAATGAGACTAGGACATAGAATAGAATAGGATATGGAAATAATGAGACATCATACATTTCATCATTTAGAAGTAGACATGCATTCATGCCTATATTATTATGTGTATATATAATGCCCAGATTAAAGCTTCTCTTTATACTGTGCCATGGTCTTTCCCATTGTGCTTGTATGGCCTTCCTGTTCAGGCTTTTCACAATTCAATTGTTTCACAACTTGATCACTGTAAGACATCCGTAATACCAAACTAATTATGTTTTTAGTACTTGCAAGCTGTCCATTATAAAATGCATTTGCTGGTATTACCTCAATAGATATAAGTAATACCTTCAATCTTTGACTGTTGTGCACTGTACAGTTACTCATCTAATGCTGGTGCTGAACTATGTTGTGCTTTACAATCCCTTGTATCCCATACAAACATATTTGGCTTGTCCCACCATTTAATTGAATATCTGGTGCTTAACTGGTCAGCTCACTTGTTTTCAAAATATGGATTGCATGCAGTATTGATGCTGGATTCAAGAGAATGAGGTGCAGCCCAAAATAGATGTTCAGTGACCGTGTACCTGTTGATTATATCAGTTGGATTGGGTCAATGGTATGTTTCTTTTTGATTACCTCAGTCCCAAATGAAGCCTTTGCATTTGCTCACATGATACATTTTTGAGCATGAGCTTAAAATAATGTTGTGTCAGATTATTTATGTTTCATTTTAAACTTTATGTTCATTTCTGTTCTTGTCAGTCACACTTTAAGCTCATGCAATGCAAGCTATGGTGTATTCTCAACCTCATTTTAGTGCAATATACACAATACTGTATGTAGTTCATGCATGGCATTTCATAGATATACATGGGAGAACAGAGCATGGCCATTTTTGAAATATTTTGAAATGATTCAAATACAAGTTTTACCTATTATCTGTGCTCCACCTTGCATGAGTGTCACGTGGGTCCAATTGCCCAATTTTGTTTCTCCTGTCATTCTATATATACAAATTACAATTTTTCACTGGCCTCCATGGCTGCACTGTCATACACTGAGAGCATGAGTGTGGGTTTAGGATCACCTTACACATTTATGACAACATGGAAACCAGAAACCTTCCCATTGAGTAAGGGATATAGCCCATACCTTCTTGGCTACCTGAACATTAGTAGTATATCCAAGGAGGAGTAAAACAAAGACAAGTGCATTGACTGTATCAGTATGATCAAGTTATTTGTGTTTCACTATTAATTTTTGTTTGCATTTTTATTTGAATGCATGTTAAAGTACCAATGAAGTTAAGTTATCAATGCCATTTGAAGTTTAACTGCCCAGAAGTAATCACTCCCACCCACCACCACCAGTACAAACTATGTTCAATATTCATATTAGTTTGCAGTGGCCAGATAGTAAGTTAACTAATAGCAAAAGGAAGTAGTAACATCATAACCATCTACCTGCACCATGCTTCTCAGAAAATATGTCTATTTGCCTTTTGTTGGGAACAGGAATGAATACATTTCATTTAGCTATTATTTATTTCCAAGCAATTGTACTGAGGTTTTCCATGGGCATCCCTGCATCACTCATATATCAGTGGCAAACCATGATGCATCCAGATAAAGGGGTGTATCACTGGAGATATGTTCCTTTTCCCAGATTGGGAACAGTGATGCTTTTTGGAAAATTGTGTCCAATTGTGAGAACCTAATCATCATTCTAAAAATATTCAGTGAATTTGGTAAGGCAAGGTTTTCTTTGAGGGCATCAGAATGCACCCCCTTCTCAAATATCTTTTATGATGTGGTATGCCTCGGAGGAAGTGGTGGCCCGCAATGAGTGTCTGCCAACCAAAATTTCTGGATCCACTGGGAAGCACAGCCAGCATTTGATAATGGGCTCTGTGAGGGGTCGACACAAATCATTCAGCGATTAATGACAAATGACATTGCATTGTGCGACATTGCAGTCGTTAGCTATACCGTCAGCACATGAAGTACACATATTCACCGGGTGGGTCATGGGTCATCAGCCTGACTCTTCTGGCTGTTCTTGGCTACGCTACTTTGCATCCGCATTCATGTGGTGAAGCCTCTGACGCCCACTTGGCGGGTGAACACACGCCGGAAACTCTGGCTTACCGAGTCGTCATGGCTTGTTGGACAATCGTGATAGAAATACGCGGAACCACCTATTGACCTGTGCATTTAATGCAAACTACTATAGTTCAACCTCGGAAAGATCAATGAATTCAACGAAAATTCGACGGAGGGATGACGGCTACAGCTGAACATTCCTTACGGGCGACGCGATTTGTTTTGCTATCTTTTTGTACACGTGATTGTGAATCCGGGGCCATCTGACCGATTTACGACCACTACTATCTGGGGCACTATCATACTCCCGATGTCTCAGTCGATCGACATAACGTGCGTCGCACCTCGCCCTAGCCACTCCTCATAATCGTCCCGCGGTATCCGCTCTAGCCACTCACCTCAAGATCGTCCCGCTGTATCCGCCCTAGCCACTCACCTCAGAATCTTCCCGCTGTCTCCGCCCTAGCTGCTCACCCCAGAATCGTCCCGCTGTCTCCGTCCTAGCCACCAACTCAGAATCGTCCCGCTGCCTCCTCCCTGGCTGCTCACCCCAGAATCGTCCCGCTGTCTCCTACCTAGCTGCTCACCCCAGAATCGTCCCGCTGTCTCCTACCTAGCTGCTCACCTCAGAATCGTCCCGCTGTCTCCTACCTAGCTGCTCACCCCAGAATCGTCCCGCAGTCTCCGCCCCAGCCACTCACCTCAGAATCCTCGCGCTGTCTCCGACCTTAGCCACCCACCTCATAATCATCCCGCAGTCTCCTCCCTAGCCGCTCACCTCATAATCGTCCCGCTGTATCCGCCCTAGCCACTCACCTCGGAATCGTCCCGGAGTCTCCTCCCTAGCCGCTCACCTCAGAATTGCCCTCCGGTTTCCGCCGATAGCTGACACAGGCTGCCATAATTGGAGACAAGCGAAGCTTCTCCTTGCCATTCTGTTCAAGTACGTGGCGCGGCTGACGAGGGTCTTCTCCACAGACGCCCGTCCTGCCGTGCCGCCACGAGCTGGGCTGCGTGGCCGACCGAGCACGCCCGAAGCTCCTATGGTGCCCACGACGGGCGATGCGGGTGGCCAGAGGAGCAGGACGCCGCGGAACGTCGACGCCATTACTGTGCTGGCCTGACTCGTGCGGGCGTCTGACGCACGGCGCGTGACGACGGGCGCTTCTCGGACCGGCTTCTGGTCGACTTGGCACTGTGAATCCGATTTCGGCCGGCTTTGAATGTGATGCGCGCAGGTGCGACCGCATTGTCCTCGAATCAAACGGCGCCGACCTCAACTCGACTGTCTCGTGAATCACACTGCGGCCCGCTCCGACCCAGCTGAGCGGCGTTGGCTGCGGCCTGGCACGGCCGTCACGTGGCAGCGCGACGCCGCCCCGTCTGCAACCGACGCCGGCCGGCCGGTATTGATCAGATGGACGGCGGCGGCGCGTGCCCGGGCGCGGCGGGCGGCGGCGCCGCGCCGGCCGCCGACGACCGGCGCGGCCCCTACCTGGAAGACGTGGCCAAGGAGTTCTCCAGCTGGCTGTTCTGGCGCGACCCGGCCGGCGACGGCGACGGCGAGCGGCGCGGCTACCAGGTGGTGACGGCGCAGCGCGTGCTGGTCGACGAGCAGCGGCAGGCGGCTGGCGGCCAGCAGCCGGCCCACTGGCCGGCGGAGCGACGCGGCGGCGAGTCGGCGCCGCGGCTGGCGGCCGAGCCGGCGCGCCGCACCGAGCACACTCGCATCCCCAGCCCGACCGAGCAGCTGCTGACTGAGTCGCGCGAGCGACTGCGCGGCTCGCCGCCGCCGCCGGTGCCGGTGCCGCCTATCGCGGCCGATAGCGCCGCGCCGGGCGCGCCCGACCACCCGGTCGGCTCGCAGTGCGAGCGCGGCGTCGGCGGCCGGCACGCGTCCGCCGGCGACTCGCGGCGCGCCTCTAGTGCCGCCGTCGACTCGGGCGTCGTCGGCGACGTCTGCAGCGCCGACGAGGCGAGCGAGCTCGAGGACGACGCGTCGGCGCGGCCCTGCCACGCGCCGGCCGCCGCCATGGGCAACAAAATGGGCACGAGCACGCCCGACCGGCGCAAGAACAAGGCGGGCAAGGACTCTCCGTTCGTCAAGGTCATCAAGGAGTCGGGCCGCAAGAAGAAGGCGGCCGGCTCGACGTCGTCCAGCTCGGAGATGCTGGACGCGCCGGCTGCTGCCGCTACCACCAACACCTCCACCTCCACCACCACTACCGCCATCGCCACTGCTGCCACTGCTACCACTGCCACAGCCCCGGCCACAGCTCCGGCCACAGCACCGGCCACAGCCCCGGCCGCTGCCGTTCCGGCGGTGACGCCGTCCAGCAGCAGCGTCGAGCGCTTCCCGCGCTTCCCGCAGCTGTCGCAGTCGCTACCGGCGACGTCGCCGACCGAGCAGCAGGAGGCGGAGGCCGGCGCGCCGTTCGTCACCGACTCCTGGCAGCAGGTATGTCGGTCCGTCGTCCGGTCCCCCCGCCCGGCTCGGAGGCGAGGGCATCAGTCACGTGGCGGCTGATGTTTGCATCGCCGACGTGGCGACAAATCCACTCGCTGCTATCTTGGTGGTGGTTGTTGGTTTTACGACACGTCAACCGTTGGGCCATATAGTGCCGTCAGTCTCGCACGCCGATTGGCCGCGGGCGAAGAGTAGTGACAGGTGAGACTCGATCCAATAATCTTTCGATTGTGGGACTGGTAATCTGCCCCTAGACCACTCGCCCCCTCGCTGCTATCTGGCGTTCGGAATGTTTTCATTGGGCAGGGCTGTTATCGATCGTTTTTCGTTCAAACAGAATGAAGCACCACCTAAATGTTTGCATTCCACATGAAGTTTCTCAACGAAAATATTTTTATCCCGGATATGACATGGTCGGCCCTACTATTGCGTGCATTTCTTCTCAGCCAGGCAGAAAAGTCTGAGGGAGAGGGCGAGGATTGTGTCTCGCAAGACAGCGATGAGGAGTATGTTAGGGAAGGTCGACGGGTCTGAAGGTGGTAGTAAAGAAGGGAATGGCTCAGCCATACTTGTGTGTGTGCGTGCACGAATGCGCATGCGTGCGCACTCATGCACACACTTGTTATGGCTCTTGCCATTTTGTTTGGCAAAACGTTGCTAGGGGCTTAGCCGCGTATGGTTTCCCTAAATGGAGTTCTTACTGAGACTTGTTCGATCACTATGTGGTGACACACGCCTACATCTGTCCAGTGCGGACATATAACAGCTTAATTCCTGTCCTGCTTACATGCATCTCACTACCCTCCGTAATATTATAGCAGGGCATTTTGTGTTTATTTACAATGTCCTCATTAGCATGGTGTTTGTTGCATAACGAGCGGATGTCGTCGTCACATATGCGGACCTGACACTAAAAGGAATTAGCGTCAGCTGTGCTTCATGGATCTGTGGAAAGTAGTGAACACGGTGTAGTAAATGTGTAGATATGGAGCAAATTACGGGTGCAGATGTAAACATAAAGATAAAACAATTTTCCCCATTACATGCTGTTTCACCGTCTTGCGTTTGGACACGATGAGCTGACCGGTGACCCGTCGTTGACCGGCAGGTGCGCCGCTTGCAGGACGGCGGCGCCGCCGAGCCGGCCGGCTCCGACGAGAGCTCCGGCTCGTTCACGGACCCGCTCAGCTCGTCGCGCGCGCGTCCGTCGGCCACCTCCAACACGACCACGCTGCGCCAGGACGTGGGCGACGGCGACACGGCCACGCTGACCGACGTGATCGGCTCGTGCGACCTGCCGCTCGACGAGACGCCCGTCTACCGGCCCGAGGAGCCCACGCCGCCAGGCGCCGCGCCGTTCTACCAGTACAGCGAGCAGCCGCACTCCGAGTCCGGTCTGCGGCCGGACGAGCCGCTCCAGCTGTCCGACATCGACTTGAGCGTCGGCGAGCCGCCCAGCTTCGACGCTGACCTGACCCGCTCGTGCGACCCGGCCATGCTGAAGGGGGTGCTGGCGGCGCCCGGCTCGCTGCCGCGCGGCGGCGCGGCGCCGCCGCGCGCCGCGACATCGCCGCTGCCGGAGGACAAAGCGCGCTCGTTCTCGCAGTGGGACGTGTGCGGCGCGGATGCGGCGCGGCCGGCGCCGGCCAGGCCCGCCTTCACCGTGACCAAGCACAGGAAGGTGGACCTGGGCGGCCGGCTCAACCACACGGCGCCCGGCCGCGACTGGGCCGCCTCCGACCAGTGCCTGCCCGGTGAGTACCCGGCCGGCGTGCTGCCAGCTGCGTTGTGAGTGGTGTTGTGGTGTTGTATAGTTGGGTCACCTCGGATCGGTGTTCGACTTCAATATCGCGTGACAATACTTTTGCGCTTGGACCATGCAAATGCTTGGTCTAGTTTTACACAGGCGGGTGCCAGTGTCGTAAGCGGTTCGAGCAGCACCTGCATGCCTGCTGGGTGCTAGGATTCTCGCGGTGGAGCTTTTCAGGTCGGGTCGCTCGCTCGGTTCATCGCCCGGCCGGAGCCGCCCGAAGAAGCGTAACTGGGCGGTCGAGAACAGTTCATTGTATCTGATGTTATGAGGCGGATTGAGGCGCATCCTGTTCAGGCAGCATTTCATATCTAATGGCACATACTCGTGGCGCCCATGACCGGTTTATGTGGTCACCATCTGAATATGGTGCGGCTTTTTTTTACCTGGTTGCGGATCAACACTCAGCACCGGGTGTATTATACTCGGGTGGAAAAACGGCCTGGTTCTGGATTTTTGTAATCCAGAATGTTACCCTGTCAGGAAAATTATTATCTGTTCATAGCTCTAGAATATGGAGAAGCTTGTATGGATCCCCTTATTTATATGGAATGGTCTCAGTGAGACTGTCCTGAACGCAGCACAGTCTATTATACACATCTGGAGTGTTTCCATTGTTTGTATAGCGGTGCAATGTGGAGATCCAGGTGAGAGCATGGATAATGAAGTTCAGAACAATGTGTGTGTTAAGTATTGGTGGTGGCAACAGTTTGGATGAAGGTTTGTTCCGAAGTTGGAAGGGAAGCAATCACAGTGTCCCAAAATTATTTCACCATTAACTGTATGGATGACGGAAGAAGTTTCTTGGGAATAGTGAAAGATTGGAGGAAAATAAAGGATTGCCACTTATGGATTAAAAAGCGGAAGGCCTTTCACTTCAGTCACGTGCATTTTACATTATTTAGCAGTCGTGTGCATGATGACTGCCCATACATCATGTGGCAAAATTGTTAAAAAACCCTAAGACAAGGACGAAATAGCACAACTCCATTAACTGTGAATTTCCAGGCCACATGTTGAATTATTTTACACTGAGCAATCATGTATATACTTTTTTTACATCATTCAATGAATGAGCTATGAACTTTCTCTAAAAACAACACAGTTCATAGCTCATTCATTGAATAATGTAAAAAATTATACATGATTGCTTTCCTTCCAACCTCGGGACAAACTTTCATCCAAACTGTTACCACCACCAGTACTTAACACACACATTGTTCTGAACTTCATTATCCATGCTCTGACCTCGATATCCACCTTGAACCGCTATGCAAACGATGGAAACACTCCAGATGTTTATAATAGACTGTGCTGCGTTCAGGGAAATCTCACTGAGACCATTCCATATAAATAAGGGGATCCATACAAGCTTCTTCTCTCTGAAAGTCCGATGTTCATTTCCAACTTCAGCCGATTTATCCAGCTTCCAGTGGCACCGTCTGTTTTCAACTGGACCTAAAACAATCCTCAGACTTCTCCATCGAGGTCAGAGGAGCCGTGCACGAATACCCACTGCCCTCCGGCTTCGAAAAGCCCGTCCAGTTTCAAGGGTCCCTCAAACTTCAAGAGGTCCATTGAGCTTAAAGGAGCCTACTCCAGCTCCAGGGTCCGTTCATGCACCCAACCCAACTTCGAAAACTCCAGGGCCTTCTCCATCGAGTTCAGAAAGGTCCATCCTTGAAATAACAGGGCTCTCTAGCTTCAAGAGGCCCCCGGCTTCAGGGGCCCCCTTCAGCTTCAAGAAACCCATTGAGCATCAAGGAGCTCTGAACTTACAATGTGCCACAACAGACTGAAAGGAGCCTCTGTAAGTTCAAACACAATCCCGAGAAATCAATGCGGGGCGGAGATGGAGTGGTTAAGGTGTTGAGCTCTGGGTACCCAATGGTCCCGGATTCGCTATTCGCATCACTCGAAACATTTCCAAATCTCGCGGTCTACTGTCGAAACGGTATAGGCGGCGCCATTAGCCGTGGACGTGCATAAGGTGCGACTGAAACACCCAATAGACATACAAATGCACCGATAAATAAATGCCCCGTCGAACCTTCGACGTCTCATGCCGTCTGTACAGCCCACTGTCGTTCCAAGAGGGCCTGTCGTCAGGAAGCATGGTCCACCCTACCCTCAGAGGGGGTGGGAGCAGCTGGTGATATTGATTGCCTCACTGTCTACCGTTTAGATCTCAAGGGAAGCTGCTACGAAAATAAAAGTTTCTTCATAAAAGCTCCGCTGTTGTAATAGTTTGATGATGAATGATGATGAATTCCCCTCCAGAACCTGCAACTACCACTGCAGTGATTTGTTTTTTGGTGAACTGATCAACGATTTCTGAACCAGGCAAATGCCATTACAAGTCATGACGTGCCACGCCGCTTTAATTGTTAGTTTTTTTCCGTGTCTATTTTACAGTTGTAATTGCCTGCCACCCTGACATCAGCCAGCTAATTTTAATCGGTCAAAATGGGTTGCAGAAGGAATCAGCTGGGTACTGCCCCTCCATAGTGAACATGTCCTTCGCATTATGCATGAATCCCATCAATGAATTAATTTATCATGTGTTCGGTCCCTCCATATAACATAGGTTCGTAGTTATCCACGTCATTTGCACAATGTACAATGTAAATAAATAGTGTACTGTGAACATTGCAATGTAAAACTCAAATCATGTTAAGCAATACGGATAATACTAAGTGTTAAAACAATGGTTTTTAGTTAGGTGTGGGATTTCAACATTTTTCATATAGGTACATTGTTTAAAATTTCGATTATAATTTTTATGAACATGAACATTCTTGAAACTCGATGTTCAACAAATAGTGCACTCATAAGTGCACGTGTTTCGTATTATTTGTGAGACACCTAATACATGGGTATCTATACATTACATCTGTACTAACAATGACGATTGCAATACCATCATATCAGGAGGTGATATTCCCTAGCAGACCGCATCATAGATAATCTTTGTACCTGGAATTATGTTGCGAGATGTTTGTTTATCAGAATTCGTAATGGTGAGCACAGACATGATACTTATACACCAAATACTTTTAGAAACGAGTCATGGATAACTCATCAGCACGCATTAACAAGTACGTTGTTGATGATGCTTCCTTGAAATGGATGTCTATTCAGGACCCAGAAAGTGGCATTGTATTCCATCCTATTTCACGAACAATTTATAACTGCCACTTTGTGTAGCTCGTGTGTGATGTCGGGATACAGCGGTATGTGTAAAAAACGCTGACGAATTAGTTGAGGAACGCACTCAGTATGGGGTAGCTTATACGTAATTCGTGCGTGAATCTCCAATATCATATGGTCCACTTTCAGCGATTTCAGGTCGACTTAGCTTGGATATATGTATTTGTGGCGTAGGAAACAGGACACAATACGAACTCAGAAACTGACGCATTTTTGGGGCCCGCTTTTGCTTCGTGACAGAGCAGCTGCCTTTCCCGAGTATTTCGAAAGATGACACGTTTTTATGACTTCTACCATGATTCCGAAAGTGGAATGCGTTCCGCCCACATAACGTTCTTCGTGGCCTTCCAATTTCCTAACCAAAAGTACACCCTTGTGTTGTTTGCCGGCCTGGTAACAGTGACCGGTTGGATGCCATCTTATCGCCGCTGACCAATGTCCGTGTTTTTCGCGTCTCGGTACACTGCGCTCTGCTCTCTGGACTGCGGATTGGGCAGTGTCGGGAAGAAACGTTTCTCGACGAATTGTGTCTGTTACATGCATATACTGAATACAACAATAGTGGCCTACAATCGGTTTAAAACAGCGTGTATTGTTTGAATCTAAAAACATAGTTGATGTCGGTTGGCTGGGGTCAGCCGATGACCCACGTGACCGTGAATGTCAGCCGATGACCCACGTGACCGTGGGTGTAAACCGATGACCCACGTGACCGTGGGTGTCAGCCGATGACCCACGTGACCGTGGGTGTAAACAGATGACCCACGTGACCGTGGATGTTAACCGATGTCCCACGTGACCGTAGGTGTCAGCCAATGACCCCCGTGACTGTGGGTGTCAGCCGATGACCCACGTGACCGTGAATGTTATCCGATGACCCACGTGATAGTGAATGTTATTTGGTGGAGCGGTCCGTGAGGCTGGGCTCGGCTTAATGTATTACTTTGACCGGGTCATGCCATGCAGCGCGCACTGGTGACCGGCGAGCTAATCTGGGCAATGGCCGGCGAACTGTCGAGCCCGTTTCGATGGAAGCCTGTCTGGGTCAGGCGCACTGGCCTCGGTAATTGATCTGGGCGGTAGGGTCCAGCTTATGGGAACTGGGTTTGGCCGAGATATGTCATTTGCCCCCTCTTTGCCATCAGGCCCTCACCGCTACTGTAGCCAGCTCTCAAAGCAGTGGGTGTGGGGGTGTAATGGATGGTGTAGTCGGGGAAACGTGCGGCCCATTAGTCCCTACGAAGTAAAAATATAAGTGAAATCCAGTTGGGTCTAATTTAGGTGTTTTGTCACAACAAATCTGTTTCACCACGTTTTGCGTTTGGCTGCTATTCACACGACAACGAGTGGGCTGCGGCACTGTGCCGACCAGCCGACACAGCGGGTGGGGGGCTGTGATACTGTGCCGACCTACTGACCCAGCGGGGATGTGGGCTGTGGTACTGTGCCGACCTGCTGACCCAGCGGGGATGTGGGCTGTGGTACTGTGCCGACCTGCTGACCCAGCGGGGATGTGGGCTGCGGTACTGTGCCGACCTACTGACACAGCGGGTGGGGGGCTGAAGTACTGCGGTACTGTGCCGACCAGCCGACACAGCGGGTGGGGGCTGCGGTACTGTGCAGACCTGCCGACACAGCGGGGATGTGGGCTGTGGTACTGTGCAGATCTGCCGACACAGCGGGGATGTGGGCTGCGGTACTGTGCAGACCTGCCGACACAGCGGGGATGTGGGCTGAAGTACTGCGGTACTGTGCCGACCAGCCGACACAGCGGGTGGGGGCTGTGGTACTGTGCCGACCAGCCGACACAGCGGGGATGTGGGCTGTGGTACTGTGCCGACCTGCCGACACAGCGGGGATGTGGGCTGTGGTACTGTGCCGACCTGCTGACACAGCGGGTGGGGGCTGAAGTACTGCGGTACTGTGCCGACCTGCCGACACAGCGGGGATGTGGGCTGTGGTACTGTGCAGATCTGCCGACACAGCGGGGATGTGGGCTGTGGTACTGTGCCGACCTGCCGACACAGCAGGGATGTGGGCTGTGGTACTGTGCCGACCTGCCGACACAGCGGGGATGTGGGCTGTGGTACTGTGCCGACCTGCCGACACAGCAGGGATGTGGGCTGTGGTACTGTGCCGACCTGCCGACACAGCAGGGATGTGGGCTGCGGTACTGTGCAGACCTGCCGACACAGCAGGGATGTGGGCTGCGGCACTGTGCAGACCTGCCGACACAGCGGGGATGTGGGCTGAAGTACTGCGGTACTGTGCCGACCAGCCGACACAGCGGGTGGGGGCTGCGGTACTGTGCCGACCAGCCGACACAGCGGGGATGTGGGCTGTGGTACTGTGCAGATCTGCCGACACAGCGGGGATGTGGGCTGCGTATCTGCCACATGAGTGGCACTGGTGACCACTCAGACAGACTGTTCTCGGTGTCGCTGGTGACCACTCAGCCAGACTGTTCTCGGTGTCACTGGTGACCACTCAGACAGACTGTTACCGGTGTCACTGGTGACCACTCAGCCAGACTGTCTCAGTGTCGCCGCGCCGTATCTCCCCAGTTGTGGCTCTGGCCGCGGCAATGACATTGCTGACGACCGATGGCCGCAGGGTTCGGGTGTGGCGACTGCAGCGTGCCCTCTCCTCTCCCCTCCACCTCCGCTGGTGGCCATGTGCAGGACGTGGCCGTGCAATTCGGCAGACCGCTTCTCGAGTTTCT
Source organism: Imbricaverruca yamaguchii (assembly GCA_034440575.1). Classification (NCBI taxonomy): domain Eukaryota; kingdom Metazoa; phylum Arthropoda; class Thecostraca; family Neoverrucidae; genus Imbricaverruca; species Imbricaverruca yamaguchii. The sequence goes on from JAOTOL010001660.1 coordinate 2,641,387, forward strand.
CCGTGAATGTTGCTGGTGTGGTTTTCTGCACGTGACTTCTGTCGATATTTTGTAAAGTTCGGCGCGAGTTTGAATGACTGCAGACGTGCTGGGTGTGTTTGTGTGTTTCCCTGGGAGGTGGCTGTTTACCCGTTTGCCCTTACCTTCCGGCCGCGGTTGCAGCTCGTGCATCGCGTCGCAAATCGCATTGCCCCGAACAGCTAGGCTTATCGCTGCTGGAACAGGTGTCACAACGGCAAGGAAACTGCCTCTGGTTTTCCGTGAAAACTGGTGCCATTAATTGATACCTGGTGCACATAGCGTGCTGTATCGGCGCATTTCCTCCATTGTTTCTTCTCCTACTTTCGCCCGGCGATGGGAATTATTTGTGCCGGTCGGCATGTTCGACAAGACGATTGTGAAAAATGTGTAGCGGCATGCAAATGAAGCGTGCGTGTGGCTGTGCGACGTCTAGCTGGCGGCGGTCCATGTCGGCCGTCCGTCACGACAGGGGGGGGGTTAGGGGCGCAGCCGTCACGACAGGCCACTGCTGAGGTACCCGCTGACGGCCAGCCTGACATGTGGCTCAGCTGTGGACACCTCCTCGAGTACGGCTGCATGGCGTGTGTGTCGGGTTCGCCTGGCCATCGGAGGCTCTTGACAAGGCGTACTGGGGGACGAGTAGTCTAGGGGTAAGTTTCTCGTCTCGCAATCGAAAGGTTGTGGGTTCGAGTCTCACCTGTCGCCACTCTTCGCCCGCGACCAGTTGGCGGGAGAGAATGGCGATGCTACACGACTCAACGGTCGATGTGTCGTAAAACCAATAAACAACCAACAAAGCGTATTGAACACGATGAAGGGACACCTTCCCTCCAGTTTCGATTGCTTATTGAATTGGAACACGGAGTTGGAAATCTTATCGGCTCCTCAAATGCGTTAGCAATCAATCAGGAGACACGATTTACTCGTACTATCTGGTGTTATCCACCAGTTACTGTTAGGAGTTCCTGCGAGATACTATGGGGTGCCCTCCACTATGCCTTCTTCATAATCTCACGTCTGAAGTAGCTTGAGTTGTCATATGTATCCGAAGCTTGGCAATAACCCAGAACAAATTTCAATATGAGGAAATGCATGTAAGTTTCAGTGCTTTTGGCGACTGTGCTCGATTGAATTAGATGTCATTCAAATTTGCTATTGCGGCATTGGCAAAACCGGTATTGTAAACAGATATGCTCGGGTGCAGACATCAGACATACGTAGGTGTAAAAGTCTATGGCTGGTGACTGAACGAGGTTGTTTGTTTTGCATTAAGCTGTTTAGAAGGCAGTAGGCTCGTGGGTACTTGGTTGACTACAGCCTTTTGATTTTCAGGCTCATCGTTATAACCACATCGTAGGGGTGGGACACTTTTCCCATGGATCCGCCAGTGGTAGGTAGGTAAGTATGTGATTGGAAATGCTACATTCCCCAAAAATATTGCTCTACACTGGGGGCAGATGCGGGAATTGTCATGGAGTGGACACTTGTCTGAAGGGGTGCCAACGCCAAGCCCCCGGCCTTCGGTAGCCTTGGTTGGCTATTTGTGTTTAAGACTGAGCTTAGCTATCCCCGATCTCAATGACATCCCGATTGGTTATTTGAGCTTCGACCAAAAATGTGATCCTTCAGCACCCATAACTTTCAGTTCAGCATTTCAGGACACTACAGAAGGTATTATCGGGCTGAGTAGATAGATGGCTCGAAATCCAATCGCTCTCACTTCGCATACTTCGACTTTTGAGCCGAATAAGTCAGATGCTATGGAAAGTATGGAGAGAACAGCCCAGTGGTTCTCTCAGAATGCAGAGAAGGCCGCAGGAGCTGGATGGTCCGTGAGGAGGTGATCGTCCATTGGCTGCTCGCTCAGCGAATAGCGGTCATGGGCGGAGCTTCACACCTCGTCACAAACCACGTGCATCACCAACACAAGGCCACCACCGTCGTAGTATCGAGTGTAGTTGGAGGTTGTGGCCGACCGACACGAGCAGTTGGAGTGTAGTTGGAGGTCGCGGCCGGCCGACAAGAATAGTTGGAGTGTGGTTGGAGGTCGCGGCTGGCCGACAAGAAGCAATCGTCCTGGATTCTTGCCGCTCCTCTGGGGACCGCGGGAGCTCAGTTGGTAGAGCGTCGAACTCTTGATCGCAAGATTGTGAGTTCGAATCTCACAACCGCCGGCATTTACCGAGTCCACCCGTGACCAATCGGCGTGGGAGGTTGGCGACGATTCCACGGTTGAACGCGTCGTAAAAGAATCCAAGGTTCTTCTTCTTGCCGCTTTCTTTTCCCAGCTCGGGTGGACGTGCGGGGACCACCCGCGGCACCGCCGCCGGCCAGACTTCCCTCAGGCTGGCGGGCACCTGGCGCGGCTGACATGACCGCCGCCGTGTCCAGTCGCCGCGCGCCGGACCGGTCTCCACCACGAGCCGCCCATTTTGTCGCGGCCGACCGGCTATAAAGCTGCCGCGGCCGGCCGGCGCCGCACTGGGCCGCGCCGGTCACCTGGCGTGGCGCGTCGACACTGCGGTCCGGCGGCGCGGCGGCGGCGCGAGTGCCGACGACATGCGGTGTGTGGTGGCGGTGGCGGCTCTGGCGGCGGCCCTGGCGGCGGCCGCCGGCGCCGCGCCGCCCTGGATGTGCGCCGTCCACCGCAAGTACTGCAACGGCTACAACCCGCTGCGACCCGACCCGCCGGCGGCCGAGCCCGCCGCCCGGCCGGCACAGCCGGCGCTGCGGTTCGTGCAGCCGCCCGCCTACTCGGCGCCGGCCGGCGCGCGGCCCGCTGCAGCAGCGGCCACCGGCTACGAGGCGCTCACCGCCGAGCAGAGGGCCGCCTACCACCTGCTGACCGCCAGGCAGTCGGCTGCCGCACAGCCAGCTACAGCGCTACCGGCTGGATATCCTGCATCGGCTGCTGTGCGGCCGGCTGCCTCTCCTGTGGCAACTGCTGTGCAACTGGACGCATATCGTGCAACTGCTGCACAACCGGCTACCTACCGTGCGGTAGCGGCCGCGCCGCAGGCTACCCGCCCTGCAACAGTTGCTGCGCAACCAGCTGTCCACCGTGTGACATTCGCCGCGCAACCAACTGCGTACCCTGTTGCATCTGCTGCACAACCGGCTGCCTACCCTCCCTCATCCGTTGCGCAACAAGTTGCCTACCCTGTAGCATCCGATGTGCAACCGGCTACCTACTCTGCAACAGCCGTTGGACAAGTGGCTGCTTACCCTGCGAATGCTGCTTCAACATTTCTTGGCTACGATGCGCTTACTGCCGAGCAGAAAACTGCACACCACCAGCTACTCTTCAGACAGCCAGCCTCTCTGCAGCCAGCCTCTCTGCAGCCAGCCGCCCCTTCTACAGTAGCCGGCGCTCAACCAGCTACGTACCGTGGGCAAATCTCTGTGCAACAAGCCACCTACCCTGGAACAGTCGCTGCACCACTAGCAGCCCACTCTGTTACAGCTGCTGGACAGCCAAATGCGCAGTCTGCGGCAGCCGCCGTGCAGCCGGCTGCCTACCATGGGATAGCTGTTCTGCAACCGGCTGTTTATTCTGCGACAGCTACTGGACAACCAGCTGCCCACCATGGGACAGCTGTTCTACAACCAGCTGTTTATTCCGCGACAGCTACTGGACAACCAGCTGCCCACCATGGGACAGCTGTTCTACAACCAGCTGTTTATTCCGCGACAGCTACTGGACAACCAACTGCCCACCATGGGACAGCTGTTCTACAACCAGCTGTTTATTCTGCGACAGCCACTGGACAACCAGCTGCCTACCATGGGACAGCTGTTGCGCAACCAGTTACGTATCCGAAGACGGTCGCTTCACCTCCTGCTGGCTACAATGCACTTACCGAAGAGCAGAAAGCAGCCTACCATACGCTGACCTCCAGGATTTCAGCTGCCGAACGTCCAGCTGCTTCACAATCGACTGCATCGCAGCAGTCGCCTTATCTTGTGACAGCTGCCGCGCAGCCAGCTCAATACCCGTCAGCGTTACCCACTCAGCCACCTCGCTACCCCACGGCACTACCCACTCAGCCAACTCGCTATCCTACGCCGTTACCCGCTCGATCAGCGGCCTACACTCTGCCAGCTGTCACGCAGCCAGCGCCCAGCCGTGGCACAGCTGCTGTGCGAACAGCTGCCTACCCCGCTACGGCTGCTGCTCAATCAGCTAACTTCGTGGGCACAGCTGCTACGGAACCAGCTGCCCATCCCGCGGGAGTTGTCGCCCAGCCACCTGCCTATCTGCTGTACCCCGCGACATCTGCCGCGCAGCCTGCTGGCTATCCTACAGCAGCGTCTGTCCAGACGGCTGCGCAGCCAGCTGGGTATTCCGCGGTAGGCGTGTCAGAGGCAGTCTACACGAGCCGATCCGTGGGCGCCAACACCATCGACGGCCACCAGGCCGCCGCCCCGGCCGCCGCGTCAGGCCCGGCACCAGCGCCCAAGGCCAAGTTCCAGGTGGCGTTCGACGCCGCCCTGCACGCGGCCGCCGACGCGGCCACCAGGGTGGCCACCAAGGCGTCGTTCCCCGGCCAGCCGAGGTACCAGGTGGCGACGGCGGTGGCGGTGCCGGCCACCACCAGGGCGCCGGAGACGGCCGGCACGCTGCCGCCCGGCACCTACTACTTCCCCGGCTACACCTACTACACGTCGCCGCTCGGCCTGGCGCGCTACGGCGTCAGTCCCGGGAGGTAGGGGAGGGCCCAGTCTCGGGCGGCCGGCACCTACTACTTCCCCGGCTACACCTACTACACGTCGCCGCTCGGCCTGGCGCGCTACGGCGTCAGTCCCGGGAGGTAGGGGAGGGCCCAGTCTCAGGCGGCCGGCACCTACTACTTCTCCGGCTACACCTACTACACGTCGCCGCTCGGCCTGGCGCGTTACGGCGTCAGTCCCGGGAGGTAGGGGAGGGCCCAGTCTCGGGCGGCCGGCACCTACTACTTCCCCGGCTACACCTACTACACGTCGCCGCTCGGCCTGGCGCGCTACGGCGTCAGTCGGCCCGGTACTTGGTACACCTACTACTGGCTGGCGCGCTACGGCGTCAGTCCGAGATAGGGCGCCAGGCGCCAGAGAGCCTGTTTACTTGCTCCACTTGCTCCACCGCTTGCCGAAAGGGGGGAAGGTCTGTCACTGGGGGGGGGGACGTGTTCGGTATTTATGCTGTTATCTAGAGGTAGCAAATAGCCCAAGTTTTCAGTCCGAAGCTCGGTCTCGGTCGGTCTGCTTTGACCGGCCGGCTCGACATGAGGCCCGACTTGAGCCCGATTAATATGCAGCGAGCGCCGATCGTGAGACCATGGTATTTTTAATACATACAAGGAAATGCCATTGTGTCTTTTTGCTTAAATGAAGAAGAGATTACCAATGGAGGCAATCTATGTAAATTATATGTCTGATTCATTCAATTACGTCTTCGATAAACGACACTTTCAACAATTCCCTGGCTGTTCAACCCTGCAACTCAACTTTCTATGGAAATCGCTTCAGACCGATTGCCTACGCCAGGAGCCTATGCTGCTACAAGGGAACCAAGTTCTGACAGCTGTCTGACAGCATGGTCAATAGATGTCAAATTTGTTCGAAGCATTTCAGGATATTTCAGACCAGTAAATCCAACTTTTATCTGAGCTAACTAGGTCATTCAGCAGTCAGCTATGTTTTGCCATACCTGCAACAATAATGCCCAAGCTACTGCACAGGCATTTAAAGAACCATTCGGCTCGAACACCCACTCCATTTTTAACGCGTTATCTCCATGCTTCCATTTTAGCACATCCTAAGCAAGAACAGTGTGCATGCAGCTAAGTTTCTATGCAGTTGCATGGGTTTTCAGCGACCTCAGATTAATTGTTATGTTCGTTTGTTAGTAATTGATGAAAACATAATGGTGAGGATGACGGAATCCATGAACTGATCACTGGATAAGATTGTTGCCTAACAGCAATCTTCCCGGTGATGTCCTCTCGTGCATGTTGCATGGTGGGGGATACCTGGACACGTTGGTTGTTGGTTGTTCTCCCGCATATGTTGCATGGTGGCGGATACATGGACACGTTGGTTGTTGGTTGTCCGCCTGCGTATGTTGCATGGTGGCGGATACATGGACACCTTTGTTGTTGGTTGTCCGCCTGCGTATGTTCCATGGTGGCGAATATATGGACACGTTGGTTGTCGGTTGTCCGCCCGCGTATGTTACATGGTGGGCCGCACATGGACACGTTGGTCGTTGGTTGTCCCCCGCGTATTTTGCATGGTGGCGGATACATGGACACGTTGGTTGTTGGTTGTACGCCCGCATGTGTGTCGCATGGTGACGGATACATAGACACGTTGGTTGTTGGTTGATCACCCTCACCCGAGTATGTTGCATGATGGCGGATGCACGACCACTTTTGCGTCCGAGTATGGGTCGCTGACGTGCCCGGCGCCCTGCATCAATTACATGGGGAGTGTTGCCTGGCATCAGCTGAGTTTAATTAGCTGTCGTGCAGACTGGTTCTATGAGTCGCACCTGCAGCACACACGACACGACACGGCTCGGTGTGGTGACGACCAGTCACCAAACCGAGCGTGCGACGACCAGTGTGCGACCAGTCACGGGACTGCCTGACGCATGCACTCGCCGACCGCCCCTGGCAGTCAGCCCGGATGTTCGAGAGCTGACGTTCCTCCGCTGTTGGAGAGCTGGCGGTGGCGGTCGGCTGCTCGTATTTGCTTCGCTGTTTAGAATGTCTGGTCGTCGCGCTGTGTTGCTGTCATCCGTCAGCTGGCTGGTGGTTTGTGTTGGACTGCTTGCGTCAGCCACGGCGCCGGAACGGCACCGTTGTTGGCGCCGTTGTTGGCGCCGTTGTCGGCGCAACTGTGTGCGAGCTTGCCGCCGTGCGTACTCTGGGTCAGTTCATTAGACGCAGAGGCGTGGTGTTGACCCGCGGTGAGACGCTCGTCACGTTCGGCAACCGTATCGAACCGATTGACCAAGTATGTGCGGTGGTGCTCATGGCCGTGGCTTGAAATGACATGTCGTGTTCCGTTTTTGGTCGCTTGCTGGTAGTCGATCTGGGCGAATGTGCGATGAGGTAGGATCGCTTGCCGTTGGCCACCTACGCACTCGCGGCACGCGATATCCACGCACCCACCCGTGTGCCCGTGATCGGCTAGAGCGAATCCAGCCATGGGACTGGTATGTATGGAAACAATGTGTTCGCAAGTTTTCCTTCGGCGAAGAGAAGGCTGCATTCCCTACCTGGTGTTCGCCCCTTCCTTGCTCGTTGTCGCCGTTTCTAGGCAATGTCCATCCACGTTGAGTGGAGACGGCACCCGCCGTTGGCATTATGCGCTGGACGCGTCCGGTACATTTTTGTACCGACGTGGAATATGACCGTATCGACGTCCCCCGAAGTGCCTTCGGAATCTCCACAGGCTGACTCAAGCACATCGCAGGAAAAGTTTCCTCCTCACGTGCCGTGGACGGAGGGCGATGGGTGTCGCACTCAGTCGGGTGTTCCTCGGGTGTCCGTGAGCAGCACGCGATGCCATGTCGGCGGCGGACGCAGCCGATGGTAATATTAGCACTTATCGCTGAAAAGAGCCGACGGGCCACGTGACGTCATTGTGCAGTGACGTCACTGCCGGATGCATGCTGTGAAGCTCGATACCGGACAGTGGCGGTGCGCCCATGAAGGCACTTGTGGCACTCCCTAACCTGATTTTTTCCATATTCCACTTTTGGCAACAAAGTCGTTTTGTGACATGCTTATGCTTCTCAGCGCCTAATTCAAATATGTTGTATCAAAATAATTTCGTACAATGGCCTATTTCCATACTTAAATAGCTCCATTATCAAAAAATATTCCACTGTCCATAATTATATGATATGTAAATATATATATACATACACACACATACATACATATCACATATATATATATATATATATATATATATATATATATATATATATATGTATGTGTTATATATATATATATATATATATATATATATATATATATATATATATATATATATATATATTTATATATATATATATATACATATATACGAACTTGGGCAAAGTCGAGACTGCTGAGGCATTCTCCCACTCTGATGCTTATGAGGCGCTGTAACGTCTCACGCTGGGGGCACCTGATTAGTTTACAAGAGCTATACACTATCCCAACGTCAGCAGCCACTAGACTGCCTGACATGCATTTCTTTCCAGATGGATCAACGTACCACCTCTTTGGCTACGTCGAGCAAGATTATTTCACTCTTGCTCGTTACTATGTTTTAATTATTTGATTTTATTCATCTCTTACCCATTTAACTAAATTGTATTTATGCAGCTTCTTGTCAAACATATAGCTAATGCATCTGCATTACACCACTAAAGCTTAGTCAGATGTTCCCAAAAGGAACTATCTTGGCGGCCAGCATTATGTTGTATTATGTGCAGTCTTGTGCACCGTTTGCTAAGATAGAGCTATTTCGCATTGCATATGGGCGCGGATGATCACTTCTGGTCGAGGCGTCCTGAAGCCCAAATAACTAACTAACTAGCTTCTCACTGCAAACGCTAATGTTCGCCTGCCCAGTTGAAACTCTTGCACAATGAGTGAAGTGAGCATTGTAGACTCGCTCTTAGGTGTGCCTTTTGGTTGCCGAAATTCTGGGGCAAAGCGCACTGTGAAAAGCTAAAAATGGTTATAACCGGAGCTCCGAAGCCACACGGATTGATGTGATGCGCTGTTGTAAGGACAGGGCAGAAATTGTGGTAAAATGACTGGTAGTGCTGACTTGTGGCCAACGTGCGGCTCTGTTAAGTGGGGTTTGTCAATGGCAGGTTATAACCATGCCCTACTTTTACTGTAGCTTGAGGATCTGGCCAAAGGTTCTGTCAGTTCTTGGTGTCATTTCATTCATGTCGATATTTTTGACCTTGGGCTGATCCAGGCGGATCTAGTTGGTTGACCGGGAGGGGGGTGACGTCCGAGAAAAGGTGATATTTCCACCCGAATTCCCACAAATGTTGCCTGGTGGGGTACCAAATACTTATTTAGACATTTATAGGGGTATGGCCCCTTGCTCCCTGGAACAGTGATGAGTTATTCGTTAAATTTGGTGGAAAATACCACTTTCTGAACGCTCAATCGACACCCTTCTCCAAGAAGTATCGACAGCCTGCTCCATGATGCGTGCTTATGAAGTCTTCGTGTCTCCTTTCTAACAGTATCTCGATTATAATATCATGTTAATGCTCCAGTCGCAAGTACCTACACCATTGATTCAAATTTCATTCTGAAAGACATCAAAAGCATTTTAACTGCCACTAATTCCATGGCAACTTTCGACATCCTTCTGTGCCCTCTTCGATATCTCGCACCTAACGAAAAACCATTATTTTAACCTTGCCCTGGAACGCCACTGAGCCAAGGGCGACAAGGTTTTGTTTGACTAGCGGAGGAAATGCACTTGCTTTAGACTCATTTATGATGTAATACCACAAGGTTAGGGATATAATTTTTGAATTCACTGCCCCTGTCCCTTCACGAACTTCCCACCCACATGGGCTGAGCCAAGATTGCCGAGCAGAGCAATCGATGAAGCTTACAAATATTTAAACCGTGGGTGTATACTATGGGTGCAGGGGTGGGAGCATTTCGCTCCATTGGGCAATTTGTTTCATGCTGTTTGCCCACCGGGAAAAAAACCTCCTCGGACAGGGACGGGAAAATGTGTAGATCACGTAACGTATAATTTAGTGTTCGTAGTTCGTCTCCCACAATCATCGCTTTCTTTTTAACTGCCTTCAAGTATACACATTATGGTTGACATGTCGCCCATTGTCAGCACATATGTATATTTAAGGGCATATGGAATTGTGAGACGCCCTGAGAAACCAGGGCCCGGCCTAAACCAATAGTGCGTGCTTTCAAGAGTGAATGTCGTGCTTAACTCTCGCTGGACCGGCCAGCAAATCCACCTTCTCTTGACCGGGAGGCTCTTAAAAGTCCTTCCTTACTAACTTCCTATCTACGTAAGCCACGACGTGGTGCAAAACACAGTTAGCTGTGGTCATGGAAAGTCCGAAGCATACCTTTCATTTGCATTTTTGCCGATAATCAGGTCACCAGAGGCCCCATCTGGTCAGGATACCGACTTCGATTGAAATTCTCGGAAATGGTTAACAAGACAGCTTGTTTTCCTTCGGCATTCTAAAATTACCATAGGTGAATGTGTTATAGCTATATCTAGATATCAATAGGTAATATATATATATATATATATATATATATATATATATATATATATATATATATATATATATATATATATATATATATATATATATATATATATATATACCTATTACATGTTTTGTTGAATAATTTTGAAAAACAGAATGTGTTTTTTTTAAGAAGAAGAAATCGAGTTTTCGAACACGTTTAATATTAGGATGTCAGGATAGTTTGGATGTTGCAACGCAACTTTGCCACTATTTAGATCGTGAAAACTCGAAACACCATAAAATAGCAGTGTCTGAATTAGCTTAGCACATACTGCGCACTTTAATATGAACTGACCTCAGGTCACCTGGCAGAGGTCAAACAAATTGAATCAGAAACTTACCCTGATGGTTCTGTACTCATTCGAAGGTATCAATGATGTTTGAATAACATGCATGATACAAAAAAGAAGGAAAATTGCCCAAAACGGGCAAATGTTGGCCGTGCTCTCAGATCGACGCTAACCTCACACAAAAGTCCGAAATATACGTTTTGGAGACACTGTCCGATTGGATTCACGGAGAAAGTTACATTTATCTATGTATTTATGCGCAGTTATCGATCCGCATACATTTTTGGAGGTAATTATCTTTGATCTGAGCTAGTTGAATAACATTACATGACCTGAGATATGAAATTTTCATTTCTTACGCAAAAGCGATCATGGAACAAGTACTGAAAGTACTGCGGCGCTGTGCGCTCCCGTTTTCCCTCTATCGCAGACAAACCGTGGAGGTGGGATAAACAACCTCCAAGATGAGGCCGGTGAAGGATCTTGCCGGTTGCAAGGTATGCAATAGACGCACAACCATCTTTCACCTTCTCTCCAGGGTACCTCCCTTGTAGATCGGTGATGATTGCGTTTCTGATGGCAAGGACTAGGCAAGGTCTTTCGTCCAACTAGGCGAAAAAACGACGTTTTGTTTTCTATGCTTTTCCCCTCACGCATGTGCTGACAGTGGCCGTGTGAGAGCCGGATGTGCAGTCAGGCACGTGAACGGGATTCCATAACTAGTCTTCACTCGTCGGCTTGCTGTGATTTTTAGTACACAGTTGGTAACGGTACCATTGCGGAACTGGGGTACGCTTCGCCGTGGAGCGCTGGCAGTTGGTGGAGCCGTATTATAGACAAGTATAGTGTACCGCATTGGATCCAGCGTCACATATTTACTAGTCGGACCCATGCTTAGTCGCACCCAGTGTCACATCGCCGTCAGACAGATGATTAGTCAAAATCAGTGTCGCCTCGCCGTGAGACCGGTATTTGGTCATATCCAGTGCCACATCGCCGTCAGACTGATGTTTAGACACTTCAATACGCATGCGATTTGTTTTAGGTTGCGTAGTGCTCAGACATCTGTTCCCGATGCATTTCTCTTATTTTTCTGCTGTTTGTTCTGCTCTTCGGCGTGCCGGTTGGTCAAAGTACAATTCATTCGACAAGGTTACACCTGACTCCGTTTGGCCATCAGTACTATTTTTATAACATTGTTTCCTTGAACTGTTGGATCTTAATCGTAGTATTTTACAGATAGAGCGATCCGAAGATCCAGGAAAAGACGCCCGTAGAATGTCATTCTGACCGGACTTTCGCATCGCCATGGTCCTCATGGACTGGTGGTCGGTAGTGTTATGATTGCAGTCATGCAAGTTCACGATGCTGGTATTCATGTTTCGGAACCTCACCAGTGCCCATCACTGACATCGATGACTCTCATTTGATGATGTGCATGCGATAGAACGTCCAGATAACGCAATCTGCCCTCCGAAGAAGCGATGGCTGCGCTGTGGATGAGAATTCACGCTGCTTCTAATACACTCAGACTACTTCCCTGTATAAACACAACGCCTGGACTGCAAAAGCTTTGCTTTGACTGTAATGTACGTAATGAGGAATCACGTTGACCTTTCAACCAGAAGTGCATGTTTATAAGCCGACGCGATGCAACGTCGTGAGAACTCCCGTAGTGCCTGCTCGGATTTTTATTTATTTATTTATGGAATTTAACATAATTCACCGAACTTGTTTTTGGCACAAATTTTCCTCTACTTGAAACCGGAGTACGTCAGTGACTGTGGAATTATAACTTGGTGGCGTGTTGCATGCTACTTTTGTTTCCAAACAGGCTTGGCCATAAGTGGCGGGTTTTACATGAGACAACGAGCCTTCTGGAACCAGTGGTAGGCCCCTTGATTTGCCAGGGAGTGAGTTTACAATTTAGAGTTTCGACTATGTGTCATCCCCTGGGTTGGGTTGCTGGTAGTTCACTTTATTTTTTTTTCCGAGTGCAGAGATATGCTCACAGCATACACATATATCGCAGATAGGCGGCTGTTGCAACCGTACCCGCCCTGGCAGGAGAAACGCGCCACGCGGGCAGGAGAGACGCGCCACGCGGGCAGGAGAGACGCGTCACGCTGGCAGGAGAGACGCGTCACGCTGGCAGGAGAGACGCGTCACGCTGGCAGGGGAGACGTATCATGCTGGCAGGAGAGACGCGTCACGCTGGCAGGGGAGACGTATCATGCTGGCAGGAGAGACGCGTCACGCTGGCAGGGGAGACGTATCATGCTGGCAGGAGAGACGTATCATGCTGGCAGGAGAGACGTATCATGCTGGCAGGAGAGACGCGTCACGCTGGCAGGAGAGACGTATCATGCTGGCAGGAGAGACATACGACTGGCAGGAGAGACGTATCATGCTGGCAGGAGAGACGCGCCACGCTGGCAGGAGAGACTTACGACAGGCAGGAGAGACGCATCACACTGGCAGGAGAGACGTATCATGCTGGCAGGAGAGACGCGTCACGCAGGCAGGAGAGACGTATCATGCTGGCAGGAGAGACGCGTCACGCTGGCAGGAGAAACGCGTCACGCTGGCAGGGGAGACGTATCATGCTGGCAGGAGAGACGCGTCACGCTGGCGGGAGAGTCTTACGACTGGTAGGAGAGGTGCATCACTCTGGCAGGAGAAACGTGTCATGCTGACAGGAGAGACGAACTACGCTAGGAAGAGAGACGCACCACATTGGCAGGATAGATGCACCACGCTGGCAGGAGAGACCCATTGCGCATGCAGGACCGACGCACCACGCTGGTAAAAGAGACCCATTACGCGTGGAGGGGAGACACTCCACCCTTCATGTGGTGTGTATACGCTAGTAGGAGAGACGTATCATGCTGGTAGGAGGGACGCATTCTTCTTGCAGGAGAGGCGTACTCCCTGGCAAGAGAGACGCACCATGCTGACAGAAGAGACACATCATGCCACCACTTTTGTATGCATGCACGAAACGTGGTTATGCGCCCATTCAACATATACATAAACATAACTAAAACTATCTGTCTAAAAACTCTTAAAAAACTATCCAACCTTGAATTTTCCCGGGTACAGCAGTGATGCTAAGGCACAGTGGAAGCAGTGCACAGTGGAAGGAGACAGCTTAATACGCATGCGTGATTTTTTAAAATCTGCCTGCGAGTGTGTCAGTCGCTGCCTACTGGCCACTGAGTGAGGTGCTCTGATACATGTTCGTCGGATTTTCGATTTCTCTCAAGATGACTGAAGGAGTTGAGCAAAGATACTGCATTAAAATTTGTCAAAAGCTTGGCGATTCTCAAAGCGAAACAATTCGTAAGATTCAGCAGGTGTTTGGAGACAATCCTATGGGGATAACACAAATAAAGGAATGGTTCAACCGATTCAAAAATGGCCGCACATCGGTGGAAGGTGACGAGCGTTCTGGGAGGCTACAAACCGCTCGGAATGCAGCTGTGGTTCCGAGGGTGGAAAATCTGGTAATGGGAGATCAGCGTTTGACCGCACGAGAGATTGCCGAAAAGGTTGGGATCAGTAAAGATTTTGCGTGATGATTTGAACATGCGCAGAGTGGCTCCGAAATGTGTGCCCAAGCTGCTGTAAGCGGAACAGAAATAACACCGTCTTCAGGTTGCACATGACATGCTGGAGACTGCCAACACTGATCCTGAGTTGCTGAACACCGTGATAACTGAAGATGAGTCATGGGTGTACGGGTACGATCCGGAAACAAAAGCACAGTCGTCGCAATGGAAGCATCCTGGGCCCCCTAGGCCGAACAAAGCGCGACAGGTGCGAAACAAAACCAAGGTGATACTGTGTTTTTATATCCGTGGAATTGTGCATCACGAATACGCACCGGAAGGACAAACAGTGACAAAATAATACTATCAACAAGTCCTCAAACGGCTCCGTGATGCAGTTCGGCGCAAAAGACGAGACCTCTGGACGGCGAAAAACTGGCAGTTGCATCATGACAATGCTCCAGCTCATTCATCGCACCGGATCCAAAATTTCCTGTCCAAACATGGAATTTGAATCGTTAACCAACCTCCCTACTATCCAGACATGGCTCCTTGCGACTTCTGGTTGTTTCCGAAATTGAAGACACCATTGAAAGGATTCCGTTTTTACAGTAGAGAAGAGATAATGCAAAACGCATGGGTGCATGGGTTATATCATGCCCAGTGCCCTATTATAGCCCAGTGCGTGGGCTGACAAAGCAAATGCTCCGGTTCATGACCCACTGACGACTTCCCACACAGATAAATATCCATATTAGCAGATTCAGATGCGGAGAAGACACTAGGACCACATTACGCCACAAGATACTACTAACCTCCTGGTTATCCGCTCAACCACAAATAAAGTGCATGTCTTTGGCTGTGATCTTCGATTTCGTGGGATATTGCGGGAAAGTGGAGGAGACCGGATCTAGTTGGTATATTTTTTACGAAACTCAAAATAGCTCTCACTTTTGAAGGGTAGCGAGGAGATACTTACACGTCAAGCCTAAACCTTCTATCATCCCCAATGCTTTATGTTTCGTCGCATCATCTGAGCTTTCCACCAGAAAGCAAAATATCGTGCAACTACTGGGTCAACAACTTAACCCACTATAGCGGCAAGTTGTTACTGTCGATGGGGTAAGTTGGTAAAATGCAAGTTAAATCAAGTAGACTGTCTAAAGTTGGCAATCATTTTCGCCATCTGAAAGGCCATATCTCGTGCTTAGAGTTATAATACCGGCTTGAGTCCAGGCTGACCACAGCTCAGGGTTTGTCATTTATCAAAGGCTGAAACATTCATTCTGTAGTAGCACATTCCCCATATTTCCGAAGTTTCCGTGTGGTTAGAATTGCCTGTAGAAATATTGAAGAACATGGGCGCTAAATGACCTCGCAGTCGGCGCGCCCTTAAGCACAAATAATCAATCAATCAAAAGGAATATTGAAGAACATGATCTGGAAGCAGTCCTATTTAACACCTTAATACAAGGGGGAATCTAAGTGGTTATTCTACTTAATTACCAGTCCATGAAACGCTTATACAGGCTGATGTTGCTACAAGTTGATTATGTTCGTGCAGGCTGCATCAATTTACCCCGCATGTTTTATGGTGTACGCTGCAACATGTGGAACATTGTAAGCGCTATGTAGCGGCACACGATACAAACATTTCACCGTGGCAAAGCTAAGAGAACATGACAATGATAACATACACCTGACAAGTTAGCAAGCAGGCGACAAATTGTAAATTAATGGCGGAGTACTGACATTGAACTTTTACTTTCGCTCCAAAAATATGCCACATCACATCACTATTCCTCAGCCGCGAATCTAAAGGACTTGCGCTTGTTTTTGCCGCGAGAAGGGGGTGCCAGTTGTAGCATGTGTGGTAGTCATGGAAACCGGCTTCCTACTTGTGGAGTAAACGTTGTGTCAAACATCCCGTGTTTCAACTAGACCTGGTTTTCCATACCGAAGATAAACATTGAAAGTGAAGCGGTACTGTTGTAGTGTATGCGCACTGAACTCGCAGTGCCTGGTCAGCTCCCGCCGCGCCTATGCCGATGCACTGCACTGTAACGAAATTAATTTTCAGTTAGACGTCTGATGAGAATAAGAAGCTTTAATTTGTGTTGTTACAGGTGTTAATGCATTTCACCGAATTGCATATATGCAATTGGAAGACACCTGAACGGAATAATGTCAGGCATTTGTCATCTTTACGACCATGATACTAACTTGCAATTGAAGGCAGCTCATGCTAGGTGAATTCACGCAGCACGCATATCTAGATACCATCGATATCGACTAGTGAGCGGTGGAACTAAAAATGTATTGCACTGACATATGATGTAAATATTTTAATTTTGAGGCGGGGCATGGCCGAGTGGTTAAGGTGTCGGGCTATGGGTACCAACGGTCCCGGGTTCGACACTAGCGCCACTCAGGACATTTCCCAATCCCGCGGCCCACCGGCGAACCAGTGTGGGCGGCGCCATTAGCCGTGAATGTGCATAAAGTGTGTCGTGAACCACCCAATAAACGAATGCTTTCATTTTCTGTTCGGTGTCACTTTCCACACATAATTTTCGAGTTAGACATACGGCGATGCAGTGCATCGCAGGACGTTTCGCTGACGTTCGTGCCGTCAGTGCTGTGCTGTTCTAGCTGACATATGTCGGCAGTGTGACAATGCGACCAGGATGTACCCGGGCATGGCCGCACCGCCGCATCCTCCTGTCAAGTCCCGGACGTTGTTGCAAGGACAGTGGGTAGCATGCATGTACATGTTTTACAGCTTTTTTTCACTTGCCCCTGTGTTGATTCCCCGGTCGTCGATGCGGACACTCGCGGACGGCAGGCTTCCGATGCTCCACGGCGTTCCCTCTCCGGCGCACTGTTCATGATGTTTGAAGGCAGTTTAATCTATGTAGATGTCCTTTGACAATATTTGACGGCCGCTTCCGTGCTGGTCAACATTGCGCTACACACGCTGATCAATGACCAACTGGTCGGTGAGTTCGAAGAATAGCGGGATGTACATACAATTAAGGCGGGTTGATGGTTATAAGGCAAGTCATTGTGCACGCAGGCAAAGGCCTTGCCAATCAAATACAACGGCTCGTTCTGGCCGCCTACCACCGCAGCTTGTGACATAGTGTCCGTAATGTCCTGGGGAGGATGTCATGGTGCAACTGGAGGCTATTCCGAGCCTGGATGCCAAGTTATGCTACATCTGGTACACAGTTTGATGCAGTTTGGCGCCATATTTGCTGCCGCAGGGATCGCGAACGGGTGTAATCTCATGCGTGGAGACGAGTCGCCAAGAACGTGAATAACTGAGTGTTTTTGCGAGAAATACAAAAAGCGAACCAATATTTCGCAGTAACCATTTTGCTAAGCAATGGAAACAAATAGAACCGAAGACAGATATTTTACGATTATACTATACTCGAATGCATCCTTTGTTCAAACACAATCTGTGCACTCTATAGATTAAGTTATATAAGGCTAGGCAATTATTGACAACTATGGAACAATCGTAACCTACCCAACCATAAATATATCGATCAAGTCAATATATATTGAGTATTTTATGCATCAAACTGCTAAAAAGTATGTGCGACAGCTTTGGTTGGGTTTGAAAGAAGAAGTTGTCTCTAATGTACACTTGTTGTAAAACACTACTTATTATATATTTTGTTGATATCGAAGGAATTGTGATCGTGGAATGCATGCCGGGAATCAATTTGACCAGTGCAGTCTTCTACCGTTAAGTAATATTGCTGGCATTGCCGATCCAGACTGATTCGAAATTCCTATAGTGCAGAAACCAGCACACTGGAATCCGTGTGTACGGCATATGAAGCGAAGTTCCCTTTGCCTTTCCCAAAGCCATGTTGGTCGGATGTCACTTTGTTGTGTATGTTGGTGTTGAAATCCATGAGAAATTGTGCATTTTTATCTGAAAGCTTTTTATCTGAAACATGAAGCCGCGAAACGATTTTGGCCGTTTCGCATCAAAAGCTGTCTCGGCTGCGGAACAAAAAAAGAAGGCAAGAACAGAAATCACGAACATTTGCATGAGGTGTAATTAAACAACATGAATGGCGTCACGTGTTTGTTTTTTAGCATCATGAATCGTTGCAGCACACACCAACAGCTATCTTTTCCTTCAACATAAAGCGTAGGACATTCAACTTGCTATGCTCCGAAATGGTTCTAGATGAAGCCACCAGACGAACTTCATAATCTAGCTTATGTCAGTAAGAAGCTGTCTAGGTTGTATTTGATGCACGTATAGTCCACTAGGTATGTCAGGCGAAAATCTCCCAGTGCTTACACTAAGTTTGGTATGTAATGACCGGCAATAAAAACGGATTCAGCTGACCATGGGGTTGGGTAGAGGGGTTGGGACACACCACTGTAGAGCAGCAAAATGTTTGGAACCAGCCCCAAAGATGCATACTTACTCTAAGTAGCGATACAGAAGACTTGAGGATTTAAACGATACGAGGATAAAGATAAGTTGAACAAAATACATGGCCTCGAAGGGCATTGCAAAAATGATTAAGTTAAATATGGATTGAATAAACACAAACTATAAACAAGTACTCGACCTTTTGATGAACGTGACCACTTCCACCCTGGATTCGCACCTGCTTAGTAACTGGTACTGGAGACTACTTCATTAATCACCAGAATGATGGGCCAATTGTAATTGGGATCAGTAAAATTGGGATACATAAAACCTGGGTGAAAATGACGATCTGAATTTATGTATGTCATTGGTCTTATTTAACATCGGCAGGGATGATCAGAATTGTTACCGAAGAATGGTAATGTTCCGCATGGAAGTTATGCGAATCTATGCTCAATCCTGATAATTTGTAAGGCCGCTAATCCAGTCCGCAATGCTTCTTTTTACTCGTTTCAGATTACCTGAAAATAATTGTATGAAAATAATTACTTGAATATAATTGCCTGAAAATACTTACCTGAAAATACTTAACCGAAAGTACTTAAAAAAACACGACAGACACCGCCGTCCTTTCTCGCACTCGGACATTTGTGTTTCATAGGCGCTTCTATCTCTTGGTGCTTGTGAGGATAATTGTTGCTTGAAATATTTATTCCCATTTCACGCGTAACACAAAGCCGTCCGAGCAGTTCTGGCGTTTGTCCGACTGCCCTGCGCTGAGCTGGACTTCCCTGCGACCCAGTTATATTTGTAATTGTGAAGCTGCACTTGGCCGAAATGAAACAGTGTATGTATATATAATATTATATATGCATATATACATATATATAGATATATGTATAAATATATATATATATATATATATATATATATATATATATATATATATATATATATATATATATATATATATATACATCTCTACATATCGGCTCAACCTACGTCTACAAAGCACAACATGGCAAGAAATCAATTCCGCCGTGCCATCAACAACAACTCGAGTCCATGCAAAGCGAATGTAAACATAGATAAAACCTTGGCCTTTTGGAAAATGGTTATCCACACAAACTTCTCACTAGACTTCTAAGGGAGATCCGACAGAAGATGGCGCCGGGTACCACACGAAGCAGAAGAAGAGCACATTTCGACGTGTCATTTTTTAAAAGTTTGCCATATATAGATGAAAGACATTCGTGCAACATACAGTAGTGTCATGGCTTGATAAAAAATAGCATGGAAGAATATAAGAACAAACTAAAGGCTGCTTTAGTAAGATCGTCACTTTCAAAACTGAAGTGTCCAGGTGGTCAAGGATGTCATACATGTAAGTCAGGTTTCACAGGAGATTGCATGCAGAGAAACATAGTGTATCAAGTAAAGTGTCAGATATGTGAACGCAACGGCCGTGAACACATTTTGTTGCGGAGACAACACGTCCCGTACAATTTAAGATTTAACGAACACGTCAGATATAGAATCAGACTTCAGACACGCCTGTGGGGATCACTTTAGGGAGTACCATACACCACCGCATCCTTCTCAAACTCCATTAAGCATTGAAGTTATTTACAGGTGCAAAGATCACCCTGACTGGAAAATAGCTGAATCGTTATTCATCAAGAAGCACCGTCTCCAGCTCAACGCCAACTGTTCCTCCCGGCCCATTATGTAACCCCCCACAAAATGGATGGGGAAGGAAAAGTGCCAAGGATGTCTAAGATTCAGAGGATTAGGGGAAACCAGGGTGGAAATGCATCAAATGTGTCGTATATGTCGCATGCCGTATAATATTAATCTTTCGTCTTTTTATGCCGACATATGCTGTCATTGTGTATCCGCGTGAAATGCGTGTGCTATACACCATGCATCATTTTATTTATTTGTTTGTTTGTTTTTATTCCGACCTATCTTTTGTCTCTCCTGGATAACGCGTCGTGTTGATGCTTCACGTGATTCAGTTATACAAAAAACATGCGACAGTTAGGTCCTGTCAAGTATTTAGTTTTGCTTCATGAAGTCACGTGGCCGAAAATTCGGAAATATAATTTAATTTGACATTTATGGATTTTGTGTACCAGGAAGTGGCCAAAGTATTACATTTTAGAAGCAGAAAAAGTTGACTTGCACGTGCGTGAAGATATTTTGCTACAAACTTTCCTTTCTTCAAAAGCCATGATGGCGTCATATACGCTTGCATCACGATCTGTTTACAAAAAAAGGTATGTGCCAGTTTCGGTGGGATTACCTACCAAGAAACAGCGATTGCGGCAACCTTCGCCTCAGGGCGTCAGTGGGGGTCACGGAACGATGGTCTTGGACGTGCATAAGGGTCTTGGACGTGATAATATCCGCACCTGCGTGGTGATGGACACAGAAAGGCTCCCCCCCAAAGGGGGCCTTCTTCTTAAATTCCCCCCCCCCAAACCCAAAATTTTTGTGGCGCCCCTAAAAAAATGTCCCCCCCCGAAAAAAGGAAAAAAAAAAACACCACACCCCCCCCCCACCGTTTGGTTGTTGAGGGAGGGAGGAAAAGGAGAAAAAAAAGGGGGGAAGAAGGGTAGTTTCTTCCCCCCCCTCCCAGGGGGGCCCCCCCCCCCCCGCACGGAACCCCCCCCCCCCCCCGGACCCGGAACCCCCAAAACACACATCATCGACCTTTTAAACTGACTTTAAACACCCCCCCACCCTCTCTTCCAAAATTATCCCCCACCAAACGCACAAAAAAAAAAAAACCCCCCCCCCCCGGGCCAAACTTGCCTAAAAAAAGAAAAGGAAAAAACACCAAACCAAAGAAAAAAAAACCAAAAAGGGAAAAAAAGGAAAGCCGTCAAATAAGGCCCCCTTCGCACCCACACATTTCCCTCTAAGGACCAAATTTTTTTAAACAATTAAAAAATTTTTAAAATTTTTTTAATATATTTTATTTTCTTTTAATAATTTATATGGTGATGGGTCGAGCACACCAAAAGGGCATCTTTTCCTCTGAGAGGGCAGCTCTGACTGGAAAATTCGATTGTGATGTACTCGAGCTTTCCCAGAGTGGAGCGTTTTTCCCGGCCGAAGGGGCGCCAACTTCCATGCCGGCACATACGCCTTCAATGCCACTCCTGTATCCACTTCTGCCTCCAAGTACTTTTGTAGTGGCGCCCCTCCAAATAAATGACCCCCCTTCAGACAAGTGCCCCCATGACAACTCCTGAATCCGCCCCTGACAGGAGTCTCTGGCTCCGACATGGCCACCGCGCCGTGGACATCAAAATGTGTGGTTTTGACAATTCCTTTTCGCACATCCTCGTCTTTTCCCCGAGGCTACAACATAGTATGTGCCCCGTCGCCCGATGCCCAAGCTTCATCGAATCAGACAGCCAGAGAGTGGTGCACATTCGATGCCTTGCACTGCGGTCCTTGCGATCCTTGCGGTTATTCCTTCGCGTTCGCAGACACTACGCTTGCTCGCATGTGGCCAGGTTTTGTTCCCAGCATTGCTTTTCCCCTGGTCATGTGCGCCTGTTTTTTCCTAGATAGCTGTACAGTCTCACACCCTCAACACGACCTCGACCTTGATAGTCTACATAGCAAGTGTGCGTCTGTGATACTACGGGCAGCAAGTATGCATCTGCAAGGTTTTCGTTTGACATTGGTGACGACGGGCACAATTCGATATCGACATTTGTTCTGCTGCTCAGTGCCACGCTGGGAAACGCTACAAGTCACGGATCAAGCTCCCTTTTACATCGCTCACGACGGGTGCTTCATTCCACCACATGCATTCCTTTATTAGCAGGGTACTGGTACTGGTAACGGCGTTGAGGCTACAGAGGGTGTACTATTATCGGTTTCAGGGGTGTGACGTGATCACACATATGCATTTGTACATCCTTGTATTGCAGTTATTAGTTCTTGTTCGCAGTGCATGCTTATATTTCACACATTCTCCCGATCCTTTCCTGAATTGCACCATGGACACCACCAATCCCCCGTTTTCGTACTTAATACCTATTGCTTCGCGGGCACAAAATAGACAATGACAGTTGCACCTGTTCATTGAAACATGATCTGCGCATTCTGATTCGGGCTCATTCCGTTGTTTAAGCATACATGTTGCATAATTGCATTACAAGAACAGGCTAATACCCACATTCCACTATGCGATTTGTAATAATATCGATGTGCGAAGAAATTTGACGTGGTAAATCATATGTTCGGTCGCGTATAAATTTTTCACATGAACAAAGTTATGTAGGATCTGAAATTGTAGATTTCAAATTTACGTTCATATATTCCATTTTCCTGGAAGAACGTTGTTCTCCCATTTTTCCATCTGAAATGAAAGCTCTCTTCCTCCCATTTTAATCGACATCGTGGTTTTGCTGATTTAGGCAGCATCACTCCGTACATCAGAGAGCATGCCATTTCCTTTCCTCCTGTTCCTTTCCAGTCACGTTTACATAATAGTGTATTCCTTTTCCTTGTCGCCGTAGGTAATTAATAGTACTGGTGGAATTTCATTCACCCTGTCCATTGTTGGGGAATTAAATGTAACAGACACTGATATGTATGCTAGGACACTTCTGTATTTGGATATGGGGCAACTCATTACCATGTGAATAATAGTTGTGGGTTTAAGGGCGCCTGACCTATACATTTATGGCAACCTTGAATACATCGACGTGCAGCACCTTTTATTGTTCACTTGTGTCATTCCGGTAAGGAGATCTTGTAGACATACTGTCTCTCGTATGTGTGTGATCTTGATGACCAGTTGTATCATGCGTGAGATTTTGTGGACATGTTTCATCTTGTGAATCTGTGAATAAGGCATCTTGTGAATCTGTTTTATCCTGTGTGTGATCTTGTGGACCAGTTCCGACTTGCGGACCTTTAGGATCAGTTTCCGCCGCGTGCATTAGTTTGGCGTCTTGTTTTGGATGCATTTAATGTTTTACATTCTTTCGTTCTCTCAGTTCAGTTATTGGTGTCTAAAAGGTCACATTTGCCAAAAATATCGCATACACGCCAGTGTCCATCCAGACAATTGTGGAAACAATGCGCTCAACCCTAAGAAAATCTGAATACTAGACGTAAGAAGTATGAAATGAAGGTACTGTGAAAAGTTTGGTGCCGGAAATAAGGCATTTAACTCCCATCGATTTGTTATGCTCAAGTTTCTCACCCGAATTAAGTGAATGTATAGTGTGGCTCATTCAAGGTGAAGGAGGATCACGTAGGACGACCGTTGCGAATCTACACACCAAGTGACGCCCAGCGCAAAGTTTATAAATATACTTTATGCCACTGAAGCATTCTGCAAGTGTAGGTATTTACGCCGCATGTTTGGCTCCATCTTGACCATTCGACGTCATGTATCGCTCGTCTTTCACCAACTTGACGTATTATTTTTGAACCGACACCGGATTCATGAGAAACATCCATGCGTCAACATCTTAGAACAATACTCGGTATGCTGAAATGTTTAAAGCAATAACGAATTGTCCATACTTAGGTGGAAATTAAGTTCGGCTTTTGGTAGACGAGGGTCCGGCTGGTTGGTTAGTTATTGGTTTTACGACACATCGCCCGCTCAGTCATGTAGCGTCGCCAATCTCTGACGCGATTGTTCGCAGACGAAGAGGAACAACAGTTGAGACTCGAACGCACCATCTTTCGATTGCCAGACGGGCAACTTACCCCTAGACTACTCGTCGTCCCAAAGGGTCCGACCGGCTAGCGATACAGTCTGATGACCGATGGGCTCCGTACGACCGAAGCAGTCGATGCGCCCCTAAGCCCAAATAACCAACCAGCAGTCTGACGACCGTCACCTACCCGCCGCGATGCTCCTGTGTGGCGCGCCTCCGTGAGGACGCCACCGAGCAGCTATGGCCGCGGTGACGGAACTCCCGTGCAAACCGGTCGGCCGACCATCGGCCGTCGCTCTATCGGAAAATCTCGCCTGGAACTAGGGTATAAAACGGCCTGCCGGCGCCCCCTGCGCCATTGCACACCGAGCCGCCCCGCGTGCCGACAGCATGAGGGTCTTGGTGGCGCTCGTGTGTGTGCTTTCAGTGAGCCGGGCGTTGCCCACGCAGCTGCCCGTCTGGTGCCAGTGGTACAACTTCGGGTGTGTAGGCGTGGGCGGCTCGCACACGACGACGGACGTGCCGATCACGGCCACGCCGCCGGCGGCGCCGCAGTACCAGCCGACGGCGCCGCCCGTCGACCCGGCGGCCAGCTACGCGAGCACCGCGACAGAGCCGCCGCCGGCGGCCGGCCAGCCCGGCTCGGCCGCCAGCCGGTTCCAGTCCGCCTTCGACGCCGCCATCAAGGCGCTGGTGGCCGCGTCGGCCAAGGGCAAGACCAAGATCGACCCGCACGCGGCCGTGTCGGCGGCCGCCGCCGTGGCCGCCGCCGCCAGGGAGCCCACCGCGGCCGCAGCTGCGCCAGAGCCGGCCTACCAGCCGGCCCAGTCCGTGTTCCAGCCGGCGCAGCAGCCGCAGCAGCCGCCGCAGCCGGCCTGGCAGAAGTCCGCCCCGGCGCCCAGCACGCCCCCGCCTCCGGCTTGGCAGCAGCCGACTCAGCCGCCGCCGTCGTGGCAGCAGACTACTCGGTCGGCGCCGTCGTGGCAGCAGCAGCCGACGCAGCCGCCGCCATCGTGGCAGCAGCCGACCAGGTCGCCGCCGTCGTGGCAGCAGCAGCCGACGCAGCCGCCGCCGTCGTGGCAGCAGCCCACCCAGCCGCCGCCGTCGTGGCAGCAGCCCACCCAGCCGACGCCGTCGTGGCAGCAGCCCACCCAGCCGACGCCGTCGTGGCAGCAGCCCACGCAGCCGACGCCGTCGTGGCAGCAGCCGACGCAGCCGCCGCCGTCGTGGCAGCAGCCGACCACGGCGTCCACCGCCGCGCCGTGGACGCCGACGACGGCGCCCGCGTGGCAGCCGTCGCCGCCCGGCTGGCAGCCGTCCTCGCGGACGACGCGCGTGCCGGCGTGGCAGCCGTCGTCGCCGACGACCCAGCCGACGCCGCTCGCATGGCAGCCGTCCACCTCCGCGCCCACCGCCGCGCCGTCGGCGGCGCCGCCGCAGGCCACCGACCCGCCGCCGGCGCCGGCGCAGCCCACCGCAGCGCCCACTCCCGACCCGGCCGCCCTCGACCTGTCAAACCTGGCGCCCGGCGCATACTACTATCCCAACTACAGCCTGTACTACGGCAGCAACCCCTACCAGTCGTTCTTCCCGTCATTCAGCCATCCAGCCTTCGTTGGGTAGACAAGTGGCGGACACGGGCCAGATTCGTGTCCTTTGACGGGCCACAGGTGGCCTATCAATCGCGGTTTTTCGATTGTTCTTGTTCGCTGTCTTCCTTTCTTGAAGTCTGGCTCTGTCTCAGCTTGCCGATTCTCCGGTTTTGCGGTTGCTAAAGCTAAGTCATGGCAACCGCGTTCGGTCTCGCTGTCATTGCTCTGCTATAGCGGTACACCATCGCTATATGTATTTTGGACGTTTCTTTTCTGCCTCTGGAGTTAGCCTGCCTCTCTTGTGTCACTCGTTCCCTGTACTACTCTAAAGCACACATCACGCGCATCTCGAGGCACGCACTCGATGCTTTGATGTAAATGTTCCGTGTCTAGGAATGCATTTTGCTGAATACTGACGTCAATGCAGATGTATGATGTCCGATTCGCTGTCGAGGGAAGTTTATTATCAGCATGATTGCTGTATGGGCGTTGTCTTGGCAAGAGATTGTCTTGTACTCGGACATACTTCTCAATACATTTTTGTGTACATGTAATAATTAATGTCTCGAGTTGTTACGGAATATTGTAGATATCATCTGACGGATCCATACTATCTTTTATTTGCACATGTGTCTGCAAACCGAAACAATAGGTCTACTCCATTGGGAACATGAGGTGGAATTTACCGACAATTGATTTGTACCTCGCATCAGACAAGTATTCTTCACTCATCTGAATTGTCCTTTGCATTTTTCGTTGATGACATGTGTTACGAACCTGCCAAACACTGTGTGGTTGATCCGTCTCCGAAGTTCTATTCGGCTTTACCAGAACAATAAAACGAATATATACCCGTCTGCAGACACAGGGGATCATCGAAGTGAACTTAAACTCCTTTCCGTAACTATGAAATCACACTTCAAGAATAATAATCGTGATTAAAGGTTACACAGCTATTCCAAGGCTGGTGAATATATTTGATGGACGAAATATGGAGTTTCAACTGTGCAGCTATTATCTTTTTTAATTGAGAGGCATGTGAACATTATATGTGTATGGACAATGCGCCCAAACCCGCCACAATGTGCAAGGTTTGCGCACTAAGTAACCCCGAGCAGCTGTTGGCTCTTTCGGGAAAATGTATTGCAACACCTTTGAGTTGTGTTTTAGTTTTAATCGATGTAGTCAGGATTTCTTTGGACACCTGGACTTTAAGTGAAAGCTCGGCTGCTGTGGATCTTTCGCATTATCTATTGCTGAGAGAGTTAATCGCATCAAAATACTGGTATCGATAAATTGTTGTTTTGTTAAGTGTGGCAGAGCGAGCGGTTATTGGCATGTTTTCCAATGGCAGGCGATTCAAGGGCATACCTGGGCTGTATCATATCAGTTACAATGACTAGATATAGGAACTTTCCCTGCCTTTGTGGTACCTCATGACGCATTGTTAAAACGACACAAAAATAACGCTCCGTAGCCAATCTTCCATTGTCATGCTTCAAGCAGCAAAATGCAAAAAAACATCTACACGGATCCTGATGGGTTTCTGCCAGTAGGCTGGAAACTAGGCCGTGCTGTCGTGTCTGGTGAAATGTGGCGAGCAGGCATGTCCTGCCCGCCGCGTCAATGTCACCCCATCCATCGCCATATCGGTCGGGTGGCCGCACAGTTTCCTTACACTGTGCGGACAAAAGGAAAAGGCGTCACGACAAATTCGGCTATAAGACTATAAGGCCGGCCGGCTCGAGGACACAGCGATGTGCTGACGCGGCGACGGCGACATGGTGCGAGCCGGCGCGCTCACCGGCGCGCTCACCGCTGCGCTCACTACTGCGCTCACCGCTGCGCTCACTACTGCGCTCACCGCTGCGCTCACTACTGAGCTGGCTGCTGCGCTCACCGCCACTCTCACCGTTGCGCTCACTACTGAGCTGGCTGCTGCGCTCACCACTGCGCTCACCACTGCGCTCACCGCCACTCTCACCGTTGCGCTCACCGCTGCGCTCACTACTGCGCTCACTACTGCGCTCACTACTGCGCCGGCTGCTGCGCTCACCACTGCCCTCACGACCATTGCGCTCACCGCCGCGCCGGCGTCTGCCGCGGCTTTCGTGTGGCCGTGTCAGCTGTCGGGTAACTGAGTATGCACGGGTATCCGTGCGCCGCTCTGCTGGGCCACCGCTTCGGCAACCCGCTACGACAGCGGCGGCCGGCGCGGCCGGAGTCGGCCTGGACGCGCAGCGCCTGGCTGCGCGCCGCCCTGGGGTCAGCTGAGTTCGAGTCGCAGCTGGCTGCGCGCCGGCGTGCTGCCGGAGCGGCGGCAGCGCAGCGCAGCGCGCGCCGGCGTCGGCGAGCAGCGACGCCGTCGACGGTGCGACAACCCGGTCTGACGAGCAGACGGCCACCTGGCGGCCTGGCCGGCCACGCCGCCGGCACGAGCGTCCCAGTCGAACCCGCCCGTTGACCCTGGGCGCTGTATGACCAACGCAGTCGATGCGCCCGAAAGCCAAAATAACCAACCAACCACCCGTTGACCCAGCCGTAGTTGTGCCGGCCAGAAAACCGACGCGGGCGCGGACTGCTTCACACTGATCAACAGCAGGAGAAGCCTAGTCGGAGCCGGTTTCAGTAATATCAATAATTTGAGCCATCAATAGTTTCAACTGCAAAGGCATTCAGCTGGTGCTTGGTACTTGTCCTGCTAACTGTGATGCTGCGCGACGATAATCTGAAGCACATTTGACCGCCAATTGCCACAACCGTCAATCTTGGGTCTGTGTGCCATTCTCTCCACGACAGCGGTGGCCTTATCTGAGTTACTTTAGTTTAAGGGCGCTTCGACCAGAGGTGGCCTTGCCATAGCCTGTTTCAGTCGACTACAAAGGCAGCCCGTCACAGTCTGTTGCCTACATGCCACCTACACTGTCGGTGCGACTAGTCATTGTTCGCAATTCGTCACAGCCAGTGAATTCCCATCCAGTGCCAAGCACACATCTACAGAACAGCAGACGGTCCAAAACCTGAGTCTGCCGCTGGGGCATTGCTAATCCACAACGCATTTTCCACTACCTGCCGCCTCTATGGAAACGGAATTCATACATCGACAGCGAAATCGTATATTAGTGTTGCTGTGTAGATGAAAGAAGAATCCTATTGCTCGTGTGACAAGAGCAGCACGTTGGGTCTGACTTGGCAATCATATCTGGTTGTGTTTGGAGGTTGATGCACTCTCGCCTGCAGAGGTCGTCCTGAAATTGATGGTGCTTACAGCCGGATATTTGGAGAAGCACCAGACCTACATTTGTTGTTTGTTTATTGGGTGGTTCACGACGCACTTTATGCACATTCACGGCTAATGGCGCCGCCCGCACTGTTTCGCCGGTCGTCCGCGGGGTTGGGAAATGTCCCGAGCGGCGCGAGTGTCGAACCCGGGACCTTTGGTACCCAGAGCCCAACACCTTTACCACTCGGCCATCCCCGCCCCCCAGGCCGACTTTTACCGCACATTCAGCTGGCTTGCTTGGTACTTGTCCTGCTAACTGTGATGCTACGCGACGATAATCTGAAGCACACTTGACCGCCAATTACCACAACCGTCAATCTTGGGTCTGTGAGACTCTCACACCGATATGTCTCTCACCGTCGACCAACCTGTGCATCACCGTCAGCCTGGCAGGTGTGCCACCGTCAAGCCGACATGTATATCACCGTCAGCTTGACATGTGTGCCACCATCAAGCTGGCATGCATATCACCGTCAGCTTGTCATGTGTGTCACAGTCAAGCTGACATGCACATTGCCGTCAAGACAACATGCTTGTATGTCGTCAATACATGATGACGTCCATTTATGGCATACAGATGTCAGGCAGACATCTGCATGAGTCTGCATGACTGACGCGTTGTTGCCGTCCGGCTGGCTATGCGGTGTCGACCGTTTATGTACATGTGTGCGACGTGCCGTGATACGTCACAAAGCTTGACGTGATCCAGATCAGAAACTTGACGTTCGACTAACAAAAAAAAAAAAAAAAACCGAAAAAAACCGATGCACTGTTGAATTGATTTTGCCATTGTATAAATACTGATGTTTTTTTCTGGTAACACAATGTACCTTTGCAGACTACTTTGCTAGGCAATATCGTGCTGAAGATATACATGCACTATGCTTTTAATATGCGGCTAATATACGTACGCCGAAAACATGCGAGATCCTGAAGGAAAAGAATATACCCCGTGGTATGGTGCAAGATACATATCGAGCCACTTGAATATACTACGGAGGGATCTTCAATCTAGCGATTGCCAATTGAATAAGGACGATGGCTATGCGGATTATAAAGCGTACGCTGATGATTTTCTTTGTGCGTGCTTTCATCATGCCCGAGTGGCGCATTTCGGTGGTTGCTCGTCCTTTTGCAAGGTCCCACTGGAAGAGGAAATGGCCGTGTGACACGTTTCAGCTCAATGCTGTAGGCAGTTAAAAACCAAGGCCAATATACTGCGATGCATTGGAGGAACTTGACCAGTGGTGGCTCCGTTTGGATAGGGAAACTAGACTTGCAAAGCGTCCGAGGAGTTATAAAGAATCCGTTTGTTTGACGTTAGGAAACTAAAACGGTTGGTTTACGTGTTGTTAATGATCATGTTTTAACCATCGATTTCACCGTCCCACCCTGGCAGGAATACCCTCTGATGACCTCCAATTCCTACTTGAACGGGCATCAGGTAATCTAGGAAGTTTGACAGGGAAATGGATGTGCTGCACAATTTGACGAACAATGAGCGAATTTTGTGCAAAGGCTTACTAATTGCATTCTCTTATTGAGTCGAAATGGTCCCATGCAAATAGTGTTCACTTCTGTCGCAGGCCGCACACTTTCAAACCAATGCCCAACTATCACGCCTGCCCTGCGCGCGGTACGGCACATGCGGCTTCGTTTCCCATGTCACCGATCGAATACAGGGGGCTGAAGCAGCGCGGTGCCGGCATGGCGCGTAAACCGGTCCGGTGCGGCTCGCGACGACGCCAGGCCAGCGCAAAAATCAATGCGGAAAGTGAGCGTATAAAACGAACCGGCTGTATTCGAGGAGGCATCATACCGAACAGTCGCTCGGCGCCGACAACATGAGGTCTCTGCTCGTGCTAGCCGGTGTGTTGTCGGCGGGCTGGGCCCGCCCACAGTGGCCCGGGGCGAGTCCGTTCGGGTCGTGGGCGGCGCCGGGGGCAGGCTCGGCCGCCCCGGGCGCCTCGGACTGGCTGGCGGCCGGGCAGCCGGGCGCGCCCGCGGCGCCCGCGGCGCCCGCCGGCGGTACGGCGGGCGCCGCCGGCTGGCCGGCTGCTCCCAGCTGGCCGGCGACCGGCGGCTGGCCGGCGGCAGGCGGCTGGCCGTCAGCGGGCGGCTGGCCCGCTCCGAACGGCTGGCAGGCCGGCTATGGCGCGCCCGGCTATGGCGCGGGCGGCTGGCCGCCCGCGGCGCCCGGCTGGCCGCCCGCAGCGCCGGACCCCGCCGCAGCAGCCGCCGCTGCCGCCGCCGCCACCGCAGCGCCCACAACGACGACGACGACGGCGACGACCACGACGACGACCACTCCGGCAGCCTGGCGGGTTCCCGCGCTGTCGGCTGACCTGACGCTGACCCCGGCGGTGGCGTTCCAGGCGGCGTACGCGGCAGAGCTAGCAGCCGAGCCGGCCGCTGCGGCGTCCATTCGCAGTGCCGTGGTGAAGCTGGCGCCCGCGCAGCAACTCGCTGTTCCGGCCGCTACTCCCGCCGCTGTGTCGGCACACCCGCAGTTCCAGTGGTTCAACCAGTGGCTTCCTGCGACGCCACCGGCTCCAGTGTGGACCGCCGCACCCACTCTGCCACCGACGCCGCCACCGACGCCGGCACCGACTCCTGCGCCGACTCCTGCGCCGACTCCTCCGCCGACTCCTGCGCCGACTCCTGCACCGACTCCTGCGCCGACTCCTGCGCCGACGCCTGCACCGACGCCTGGGCAGGCGGCTCCAGCCCCCGCGCAGCTGCCGTGGTTCGGCCAGTGGCCTGTCCAGAGCCTCGCCCCCGCCGCCGTTCCCGCTGTGCATGATCCTTGGCTCGGCCAGTGGGGCTACCCGACGGGTCAGGCCCCTGGTGCCGCGTATTATGCTGCTCAGGACCCGTGGTTCGGACAGTGGGCGCCTCCTGCCGGTGTTCAGGGTGCCGCTCCTGCCGCCGCCCCTGCCGTCGCCCCTGCCGCCGCTCCTGCCGCCGCTCCTGCTGCTGGAGCTCAGAATGCGTGGTTGGGTCAGGTGCCGTCTGCGCCCGCTGCCGCCGGCGGTCAAGGTCAAGGTGCCGAGTCGCCCGTCGGCCAGCCCGCCGCCGCAGCCGCATCTCCTGCGGACTTCAGCCAGTGGCCGTCAAGTGCGGCCAGCAACCCGTTCTACGGCGGGTATCCGGGCTATTGACGAACGACAGCTTATTTTCGCTCATTCTTCTGCCAAAGTCCAACCGCCAAGGTCGAAATCGGACTGCGAATGTCGAAGATGGACTGTCTGGAGAGAAAACCATCACCAAGGCCTGCGAGGGCCGGACGCGAACGCCAAGCGTCAGTGTCAAGTGCCAAGAGGTGGCGTGATCGTCGATGTGTAGGCGGCCGCCAGGATTTAACATGGCTGGTGAGGATAACTTAGCGAGATGGACCTCCCACCAACAAGGACAGACGGGGCCGCGGTAGCTCATTTGGTAGAGCGTCGGACTCTTGATCGCACGATCGTGGGCTCGAATCTCACAAC
This sequence comes from Imbricaverruca yamaguchii, assembly GCA_034440575.1. Taxonomy (NCBI): domain Eukaryota; kingdom Metazoa; phylum Arthropoda; class Thecostraca; family Neoverrucidae; genus Imbricaverruca; species Imbricaverruca yamaguchii. The sequence continues at coordinate 2,674,019 of JAOTOL010001660.1, forward strand.
CGACGGCACTTACCGAGTCCACCCGTGACCAATCGGCGTGAGAGGTTGGCGACGTTATATAACCTAGCGGTTGAATGCTTCGTAAAAAGAACTCAAGGTTCAACAAGGACAGACCAGAAGCCGACTGGGCGGCCCGAACACAGTGTCAGTGCGTGGCGCGCTGTCGCTGGACTCTGACCCAACGAAGCCCCAGCGGCTGTGTGCGAGGCGTGCGAAGGTCGGCGCGGGCCTTCCTACGATCCTCAGGTTTCTCGAGATGCTGTGCCGCGCGGCCTGCGGGGCCGTTCACTTCGTATGACAAATTTCGCCGGACGAAGTTCGCCACACGATCCACGTCCGTGCGCGTCGGCAGCCGATTCGGAAGTGCTGACGCGCATGCAGATCGTGACGGTGTCCGAATGTCTTCACTGTGTGACGGCCATGGCTGCACTGGCTTCTATCGCCGATGGTCCTGTGCACCGGTCAGCCCAGTGCTGTGCTGGGAGGTCACGGTGGCAAGGCGACTATTGTGCCACGCGCATATCTGGCCGATTGGAGTCTGTCCAGTGGTTCGACCACGCGACCCGTGACCCGTGACCTATGCCGATTTCCACCGTGTGCCGCCGGTGAGTGTGAGGTGAATGTTGTTGTTTGTTCTTGTGTTGTCTCCCTATTTATGTGACTTTGTATAAGAAATATAATCCCTGCAGGCACCACACGGTTCATTGATCAGGATTGTCACCTACATAGCCGAGCGGCGAACACCGGCGACACGGCAACCGGTAAACCGGTCGTTGTCGATGTGGGAAAAATGTCCGGGGAAAGTCGTTGTATAAAACGGACCTCGGCGTATTTCACCTGGCATTTATACCAGCCGGTGTGCGCCGGCGACATGGCGCCTCTGCTAGTGCTGGCCGGTGTATTGGTGGTTGGTGCTGCTCAGCAGTGGCCGCCGCCGCTCGAGGCGTGGGCGCGTGTGGGAGTCCCCGCCGGCCGGATCATCCCCGCATGGGCGCCGCCGCCCAACGGCATAGCCCGCCCAGCCGCTGCCGGCTGGCTGCGCCCCGCGGCGGCCGGCTGGCCTCCGGGCCGCGCGCCACCGCCACCCGCCGCCGCGTGGCCTCCGGGTCCCGCTCAGGCACCGGCGCCGGCGCCGCCACCCGCCGCCGCAGGGCCTCCGGCACCAGCGCCACCGCCAGCCGCCGCGTGGCCTCCGGCTCCAACTGAGGCTCCGGCACGAGCGCCGCCACCAGCTGCCACAGGGCCTCGCGCTCCCACTGAGGCGCCGGCACCGGCGCCGCAGCCCGCCGCCTCGTGGCCTCCAGCTCCCACTCAGACGCCGGCACCGGTGCCGCCTACGGCCGCCGCAGGGCCTGCCTCCTCTCTGGCCGCCGGCTGGCTGAAAACAACGCCGACGGTACCGGCCGCAACAGTCGCGGCGCCCGCCGAGTCTGCCGCCGCCCTGGCCAGAGCCATCAGCGCCTGGCCTGTCGCAGCCCCAGCGCCGCCACCAGTCGATAAGCCTACGGCTGGCTGGCATCAGGCTTCAGCTCCAGCTCCACCACCGCGGGCGGCGGCACAGTCAGCACCGCAGCTCCCTGCCTGGTCGCCACCCCGCACCGTCCGTACTGCAGCTCCTACTGCAGCTCCACGGCCAGCTGCCTGGCCTCCAGCCCGTACTGTAGCTCCTGCTGCAGCTCCACAGCCCGCTGCTTGGCCTCCAGCCCGTACTGCAGCTCCTGCTGCAGCTCCACAGCCCGCTGCCTGGCCTCCAGCCCGTACTGCAGCTCCTGCTGCAGCTCCACAGCCCGCTGCCTGGCCTCCAGCCCGCACTGTAGCTCCTGCTGCAGCTCCACAGCCCGCTGCCTGGCCTCCAGCCCGCACTGTAGCTCCTGCTGCAGCTCCACAGCCAGCTGCCTGGCCTCCAGCCCGCACTGTAGCTCCTGCTGCAGCTCCACAGCCAGCTGCCTGGCCTCCAGCCCGCACTGTAGGTCCTACTGCAGTTCCACTGCCTGCTACCTGGCCCCCAGCCCGTACTGCAGCTCCCACTGCAGCTCCACAGCCCGCTGCCTGGCCTCCAGCCCACACTGCAGCTCCCACTACAGCTCCACAACTCGCTGCCTGGCCTCTGGCCCCTACCGCAGCCCCGCGATCCGCAGCCTGGCCTCCAGTCCCAGCAGTAGCGCCCACCACAGCCATTCAGCCGGCAACCTGGCCCGTGGACTCTCCCACAGCCCAGCAGCCCGCGACATGGCCTCCAGCATCCCCGGCAATCCACACTGCAGTGCAAAACGCCAACCATCGACCTCCAGCACCAGCAGCCCAGCATGAAGTAACATGGTATAGAAACCCCACCGCAGCAACACATCGACCTGGCTGGTTCCCATCTCCTACTGTAGCACCACAGCCTGCAGCTTGGCCACCAGCTCCGGCCGCAGCGCCACAGCCGGCCGCCTGGCCTCAAGCTCCCGCTGCAGCACCACATCCAGCTACCTGGCCTCAAACTCCCGCTGCAGCACCACAGCCGCCCACCTGGCCTCCAGCTCCCGCTGCAGCACCACAGCCGGCTACCTGGCCTCCAGCTTCTGCTGGAGCTCCGCAGCACACAGCCTCGGCCCTGGTCCCTGGCGCAGCGGTGGCGAGTCGTCCAACCGATGCTGCCAAAGCCACGGGAGGCGTAGCCAGATGGCTGTACACGGCGCTGTCGCACGCCCTGAAGCCCGGTGCTGCCGCGCCTGCGCCAGCAGCACCTCTCGCCGGAGTCGGCCAGCCCGCTGCCTCCGGCGGCGACACTTGGCTCATATCGGCTCTGACGGGAGCCCTGCGGCCGACGGCCGCGCCGGCGCCCGGGGCGCCCGCCGCGGCGCCCCTGTCGGCGCTGCAGCCGGCCGGCGCGCCGGCCATCGTGGCGGCGGCGGCGGCGGCGGCGGCCGCGGCCGGCCGGCCGGTGGCCTCGGCCGACCCGGCCGGCGGCGTGTGGCTGTCCGTGCCGAAGGCGGCGGCGCCCGTGGCGGCCGCGCCCGCGGCGCCCGGCGTCGAGGACTGGCTGCTCCGGGCGCTGGCGGCTGCCACGCAGACGGCGCCGACGGCGGCGACGGCGGCGCCGGTCAACCTGCACCTGACGCCCGACGAGGCGTTTCAGAACGCCTACGACGACGAGCACGAGGCGATGACGGACGCCTCCGAGTCGGACGGCACTTCGGTGTATGACCGTTTGGTGTGGCTCCAGAACAAGACGTCCTTGCTGAAAGGATTGTTGGACAACGTGGTAGGTTTGTTTACCGCTCAGGCCTCGTAGTCCACGAATACATGGCGACAAAGCAAGAATATTGTTTCGTTGTTCATAAATGACTGCCGAAATGTTACCTGCTATCTGCTCTTAGCAACTTACGATCCAGGGTCTATATGATCGATATGGTCGATGCGTCTTAACACCCCAAATCACTAACTAACTAACTAACTAACTAACTATCTAACTAACTAACTTACGAGCAGGAATTAACGTGTTGGTCTGTGACCACGCTCGTGTACGCTCTCAGGATAAATACCTTGCCTTTGTTCTCCCGGCCGACATCTAATTTCCGCTTGGACGGAAGGAAATTATCTTGCTATTTGCTTGCTTGCTTTCCGATCCTTTCTGCCTGAACCGGACTATGCTCCGTGCTATGCTGCTTTTATCAGCCCATCATTTACACGTGAAATCCAGCTAATCAGCGTAGCTTGTATATAATTGCTCCAATAAAGAACCTCGTGGTTTTCTTTTGGTTTGTCTACTTCCTTGTTTGTGGTGTACTTGAATCAAGGTAATTTGGGTATAGTTGACTAGGCATCACATTGATGGGCCTCATCTGTGAATTAAGTGTCTTGTTGGCATCTTAATAATCTTCATTCAATTTTCTCTACATGCATTTGGCGGTCAAAATCTTGTTTGGTGAGGGGGAAGGGGATATAATTTTGGAGCCCTGCAGAACCCTCCAAATAAATACCTGGATGTGACTTCGCCTCTCTAATTTCACCTATGGTAAAACTTGCCAAACTCTCTTCCTAATTCGATACCGAATAATAGGCAAGGGAAATTAGATGTGATACAGTTTGTGAGCACACAACTGATGTCATTATCAACGAAAAACACAAGTGGTGGTCTGGACCTAAATGCAGCTGGTTGGAAATAATGGCACTTCTAAAGGGGCATACCTTGATCGGAGGGCATTTGCTGAAAATCTCCAGCAATGATATGCCATCGTTTCACTCTCAATCTCTGTCTCTTGATTTCAGTCTAAATATCCTTCTGCTTCTATCATTGCATTGATCACTCTCGGGCCAACACTTGGTCCCAGTTTAGCTGTCCGTCCCTGGCATGGTCACCATCTCGGTCTCTGTCTTATGATTTTTGTCCAAGGATCGGTCTGTTTGTGGTTCATAATTCCCCCGGACGAATTATGGCACATGGGGGATGGCCGCAATAAAAATTTGACGACCCCCGCAGATATAGCGAGAAAGACAGCCCGCCAGCTGCCCTCCTATGGGCAATGTGTCCTCGGGCGTCGACCGTGATAAGCCATTGATCCTCCCTTCCTCAAAGTGTGGGGGGATGACGAAAGGGCGCAATGACGAAACTCTCCTGATTGTTACTCTTGGGCAGCATTCAAGGGGCAACTGTTAACTGGGCTCAGGTATCTCTGCACGTGGGCACGGTTGGTGCAGAGATTTGAGGGACACATGGACGGGTTTGGCATGCCATAAGCCCCGAGGCTAAACAGGTAGGGCCGGCTAGGATATAAGGACGCCCAGGGACGTACCCAACGTGGTGGGGGGAACCGTGCCCGCCCGTGGGATACGTCAGACCCAGTCGCACGTCTTCAACGTGTAAGGCCCGGCGTGGCGTCGATTGAATAAGGTTAGGTAAGTTGGCCATTGATACCTGAGTTCACTCATACGACAGCACAGAAGCCCAGAGAAAGCTTCACCGCCCAGTTTGACCAAGCCTTAAGTGCAGTAACGACAATAGATACAAATTACGCAATCAGGAGAGTCGCGTCAGCCGTTTACAAGTAGGTCTCGGAGCGGGTAATTAATATGCGTTCGGGACTAAGTCCCCAGTGAAATGGAATATGACTCGCTAAGTGCTTGCGTAACACTGGAGGGGGAACTTGTGGGCGAACTCGTTTTTTTTCGTATCCTTAAGGACCGAATGATCGTGCGGAATGAAAAGAGCGAGTGACTGTTGCATGAATGCTTAAAGGGGTAGTTTTAAGCACCAGTGGAGTTGGTTCGAATTCAACGCAAGTATTCAGCGGTCAGAAACATCACTGCCAAAATTGTACTGGATGTTACCCGGGCCATGCTTGCATCTGGCTGCCCCGAGAACGTCTATGCTGTGCGTGTGCGGGGGGGGGGGTGAGTGGATGGTGGATGTGCTGTGTTGTCTTGGGGTACACGAGTGGGTCCAGTAAATGGACGAGTGCCGGCGGCGGTGGCAGTGCCCATGTCGTGTACCCGAATCATAACCATTCGACAGTGTCACGTCACACCCAAAACCCACAACCCCTCCTAGCTAGATGACCAGCCGGGCGCACTCACGGGCGTATGTGATGTGGATAGAAGCCTGGTCTCGCTAACACAAATTCGTGTAGTGGTGGCGACGGGCCGCAGAAGGGTTGGAAGGATGGCGGAGCGGTTGCAGCAGTTGTGGGCAAGGTGGACGACTCCCCGGCAACCACGAGCCGGCCCGGAGGCGGCGAACCGCAGTCGCCCACCGAAAATCATCAACCGGGCGGCGGCGGCCAACACAATGCCCGCCGGCAACCATCCAGCCGGCCCGGCGGCGGCCAACCACCCAGCCGCCAACCGCCCAATGCCCAGAACCCGCTCCGGCACCGCCCAGTCCGACGTGGCCCGGACCCCCTACAGGATAGAGTGCAAAACACGGTTAGAAAGCATTCCTCGTGGATAACTCGAAACAGACCTTATCTTTGCATTTTGACTGCTAATAAGGTCATATTAGGAACATGTCATCTTAGGTCAGTGCACGAACTTTGACTGAAGTCCCTGGAAATGGTTGAAAAAAATAGGTAGAACCTGTTTTCTTTTGCCATTGCTTCCCCAAGAACAACCACAAACGAATACATTTACATTGGCCACGATATAACAAGTTCAGAACTGGGAGGGCCAGGTCGGACCTGGATCATTAAAAATCAGATTCAGAACCGTGCGCACGAGAAACACGTGGAGAACGGCAATGTAACCTAGAGCTTATATCACAACGGATATTTTCGCTTTTGGCTATGCCCAGATCCTGAAGGATCATACTAGGTCAACCCAATGCCATGACCTTTCTCTTAGCGAATGACCTAGCAAATATGAATATGTAAACACAATGATGCATTTTTCGTGAAGTAGAATGCAATGTACTACTTTCTGAATACTGAATAGACATCCTTTCCAAGGAGGTATCGACATCGTGCTTGTTGATGGGTGCTGGTGACGTTTTCATGACTCGTTCTTGAGAGTATTTTGCGTATAAGTAGAATGCTTATACTCACCACAAGCGTCGCTGGTGGCCTGGATTGTTTACACAATGAGCTGTTGAGACGTCTGCCACATGGAATGATGTCGGTGCTTTTACGCGCATTTAATAATTTATGGGAGCTCGGGATATTCCCCCATCGTGGAGGGATGCCACGGTAATTCCGCCTCTTAAATCTGGGAAAAGCGGTACAAACCCTTTGAACTGTCGCCCAATATCCTTGACATTTGCTCTCTACATGCTATTGGAGAAGATGGTCAACGTCCGCCTAACGTGGTTCCTGGAAAAGCGATCTCCTTGCAAATTATCGATGCGCGGTTTCCGGAAAAATCAGAAACACTATTGCTCATATTTTATCCATAGACACCGAGGTAAGGGCTGTTTTTCGTAGAAAACGCCATCCAGGGGCAATTGTCTTCGACATTGAGACAGCATATGACATGCCTCGGCGTCACGAAATCTTCAATGAACTCTTAAAGAAAGAATTCGTGGTCATGAGGCTATCCTGAAATTTTATGAAAGAAAGAAAATTTCGAGTACGCTTTGGTAACCACTTCTCCCGATGGTTTATCCAGGAGAACGGCGTCCCACAGGGAAGTTTTCTCAGCGTACCACTATTCGGCGTCATGATCCATGACATCGGCGTTTCCATTTTGCGGAACATCGGGGGGGGGAGGCGAGATTTTCGCAGATGATTTTGCCATTTGATCCTGTGCATCATGAACACCAACATTAACAAGGCAGTTGCAACTAGTTGTGTGCCTGGGAAAGTGGGCAAACGCCAATGGATTTTCGTTTTCCACAACGAAAGCTGTCGCCCTCCCTTTTTATCGCCGTCGATGAGGTCAGAACATATAAATTAAATTGTATTGCAGGAATATACCCGTGCAACCCCAGCATAGTGAAAGCGTCCAAAGGCCCAAGTCACTAACTAACCAATTCTGTTATCATGACAGACCAGTATACAATGAGACGCTATGTGTCCTGCATTTCCACAGTTAATGAGGAAATGTTTTCGCCCTTGATTTGCATCCTTACATCCTTACATCCTTACATCCTTCGATATGTACTTCCTTATGCAGATGTATGTACGCATGTATGTGTGTATGCTTGTATGTATATATATGTTCATGCATATATATGTATATGTATATACATTTATAGGTGTGTATGTGTATATATGCATATATACATACATGCATATATATATATATATATATATATATATATATATATATATATATATATATATATATATAAAGACGAAGAGCCAGATACGTGATCTGTTTTGGATGTGTGGAAGTGCCCTCTGCAGGTGACAGTGCCCTGTGCACTGTGCAGTGTTCTGGCTACGTCACTGGTTTTCACTGATAGTATGTATGTACGCAGTCTGTGGGAGATAACTGTGTGTATTCTCAGTAATGCGTGAGTCATAAGTTCCACATCTATCCACATCCACATCCATTCAAAACCTATACACAAGTGCTACCGTGCACATGCATGGTGGATCAAGTTTCTTGAAACGAAAGGAAATTGTCCATACCGAAGAACTCGCGATTAATACATGCGCAAATTCGTCGCCTACGACGAACTCGAATCAGGCAATTGCATGTGCTAGTGTATCGTGTAGCATTATCATTCTCTTCCAGTGGGTATTTTCCTCCTTAGTCTTCACCGAGTCACATGCGATGTGTTCGACTTCCTTTTCCTGCACCGTTTACGGCCATGACGTGGTTCTGCACTGTCGTCTTCCTTGGTGCATGTGCAAACCTGTGCACTTGCACCGCATTCGTATTCATTGACCTAACTTAATGCACACGGTCGAATATAAGACATACGCGCCGGCGGTTTTGTTCGCATTGTGCTTTCAGCGCTGCTGCGTGCCAGCATCACGCGGCGTTCTGGCGGTGCTGACATTGCTGCTGTTGGCCAATCAGGTCAGAGTTAGACAATGCCAGCGCAGGCACAGGCGGTTTTACAGCGGGAATTCGCTCGTGCTTGGTATTTCTTGTATAATAACTTAATAGATGGGATGCAAGTTAATGTGTAGCATAACACGAAGTTAGTTTGCTCATTACGAACATCTGATGTTTATGGTAAAGAAGCTGTCCAATTTTCGGCGTGCACACGCGTGTTATACATACTTGATTTTGATCTCACATAGCTTCCATTATAATATTGTACTGTTATGTGTCGTCATGACTGGCTTGTTCGGTTTGCCCTTCTTTCTTTCCCAGCGTTGAAGTTATGTTACGCTGGTGCCAGATCTGCCGTGTACCAGTCCCCTGGTGGTCTGATAAATGCCGAGATGCATTACGTGCTAGAAAGAAGGCATTACGTATTTTCAATCGCGACGGCTGCATGGAGAATCTCGTAGCTTTCCGCAAGACAAGGGCACACGCGAGGCGCACAATTGCTGACTCCAAGCGACAATCCTGGAAAGCTTATGTCAACACGTTCAATCGTTCCACCTCACTGTCATCGGTGTGGTCCCGCATCAAACGTATCTCAGGCAAACTTACCTGTACCCCACTCCCCACACTGCACATGAATGGACAAGATATTATTAATCCGAAGGATGTCGCTAAGGAGATTGGATGGACCTTCCCAGAACGATCGAAAAATAAAAACAGTACACGTTTCTCAGAATGCAAAGCCCGGTGTGAGGCACTACCCCTTGATTTTACAACAATAGATTCTATCCATTACAACAGTCCATTCTCTATTTCCTAACTGACTGATGCTTTAAGCACCCTTAGGAACGTAGCAGAAGGACCCGCCACCTTACACAATGATATTATTAAACATCTGCCGATTACAGCTTTAAACACACTTATGCAAGTGTTCAACGAAATGTGGGAAAGGGGAACATTTCCATTGGCATGGCGGAGGGCGCTTGTCGTCCCTATCTGTAAGCCAAACAAAACTGGAAAGGACCCACTTCATTATCGACCCATATCATTGACCTGTTCTCTTTGCAAATTGTTTGAAAAAATGGTGAACTTGCGACTCATGTGGTTTTTAGAACACAACCATGTACTCACCTCGATACAGAGTGGCTTTCGCAGACATCGTAGCACATTTGACCATATTGTATCTCTCGATTCCGTTGTACGCCTGAGATTCATGAAACGATGTCATATCGCTGCCATATTTTTCGACGTTGACGGCGCTTATGATGCCGTATGGCGTCATGGTATCCTCATGAAGTTGCACCAAATAGGCATAAGAAGCCCGATGGGGTTTTTCTTAACGATTTTTTTTTTAACAAACAGGACCTTTCGGGTCAGAATAGGTGGCTACCTCTCTGACACCTTCCAACAGATTGATGGGGTTCCGCAGGGACGTATATTGAGTGTCACTCTGTTCTCGCCATTGCCATAAATGATGTGGGTGATGCACTGCCAACATCGGTAGGACGAGCGCTATTCGTAGATGATTTTACAGTATGGTTCTCCTCTCGTACGGTGCGGACGGTGGAAAGACAGCTCCATTTAACTGTAGTGAAATTGGTGGAGTGGAGTGGTGTGATACAGCTGGTTTCACTTTATCCACCTCAAAGACTACCGCTGTTCACTTATGTCGGAAACGCCGTTGCACAGACCCAACGATAAGGATGAACGGTCACCTCATACCTTTCAGACCTGCAGTCAAGTTTCTGGGGGTGTGGATGGATCGCCATGTTACGTATACAACTAACATCACTGACCTTATCAATAAATGTACAAAAGGTCTCCAGGTAATGAGCACCGTTTCTGGATGTTCATATGGAGCTCACAGATCAGTTTTACTTTTCATGTACCGATCGCTCGTGCGTTTCAAAATAGACTATGGATCTTTTATTTATGACGGAGCAAGTGCCACATCCAAGCGCTGTCTTCATGTGATCCACAATTCAGCCCTTCGCATCGTTACTGGAGCCTTCCGCACCTCACAGGCTGCTAGTGTAATGGTAGAAGTAGACGATCCACCTCTTGCACTACTCCGTAAGTTATTGGGCGCGAGATATGCATGCAGTGTTGCTCAAAACCGGAATCATCCAGCCTATCGGTGGATTTTCTCAGGGACGTCAAGTGCACGTCACATTACTCAGCGTGGATTACCGTTTTCCACTCGTATGCCCCAGATTCTTCGAGAACGTAATATCCGGCCGCGTTCCGTAGCACGTGTGATCACTCCGAGCACTCCCCCTTGGCATGTTGTCCCAGTGAAAACTGACATGCCTCTAACCTGCTCAAAGAAAGGGCAGGTAAACCCGGAGGAACTCCGCATGTTAGCATTGGAAAAATTACACGAATATCACGACTTTTCACGCATTTACACAAACGGCTCAAAGGCGGCCTCTGGTGTCGGGTGTGCTTTCGTAAGTAGACAAGGTGTTCGATCTTTTTGTTTACCGACGCAATCATCGATTTTTACTGCCGAACTGTATGCTATTCTGCAAGCCCTCTATTTTATACAGAAAGCCCGGTCCACAAAAACGTGGTTTTCACAGACTCTTTGAGCAGTCTCCTGGCACTGAACACCTTTAACCAGGATAACCGACTTGTTCGGAGGATTACCAAAGTCGTAAAATCCCCAGATGACGTCGGCAGAAATATCGTGTTCTGCTCGATTCCTAGCCATGTTGGACTCGCGGGAAACGAAGCTGCCGACATTACCGCCAAACACGCCATTGGTAATGGCGGTGTGGTCCGTCTACGGCTCCCTCCAAGGGATCTATACCCCCCTATATTATCAAATATACGGTCAGAATCTGAACGAACCTGGAATTCCAAGTGTAGTAAGCTCAGAGTTTTAAAATCGACACTTGGAAAGTGGCTGTCCTCTCACCGAACCAAACGCCGGGAAGAAGTAATACTCTGCTGATTGAGAAGAGGTCATACATTCGCAACACACAGTTACATGCTTACCGGTGACGACCGACCTCTATGTCCGCGCTGCTCTTACCCGCTTACCGTCTACCATGTTTTAGTTGGCTGTACGCTACTAGATCCTCTACGACGCCAGATTTTAGGGCGGTTGAATACCGACTCCTCTTTACGTATGCTTATAGGGAACGACTCTGATGTCGGGGCGTCTGGGAATATTTTTACGTTCATTCGACAAGCTCGCCTTGACGTGATATACCCCCACCCGTGATGATAGATAGTAAGATATGATAGCAGCACCGTAGAGTGATTAAAATTTGGTTATGGGCGCAAAGTGACCCTTGATGTCGACGCACCCCTAAACTCCAATCCACCACCACGCCTTTGAAAAGGATCTAGGGGCTAAACTATTCTTGAGAGATATATATATATAAGGACTGGGAATGAACCCTAAAAGCCAGAGAGGGCCATGAGGGGCAAAGAGAGTCCGAGTGCCAGCGAGATTTGCCTACAGGCCTGGAAGCTCTAGATGACGAGGAACAAAATAGGCCTTAATAGCCTCAAAATAGGCAAAGTTAGTCTGGGCCTTCTAACTGTGATGCAAATTCATCCTCAAAACGTTCGTCAATCTGTCCGAGCAGCCACCACAACCCCACCAACGGCTGCGGAAGCTCAAGCAACCACGGCCGCATCAGCGGCCACAGCCATCCCAGCAGTCCCAGAGGTGACAATCGCCCAAGCAGAGATATCCGTCGAATGACGTGATCACAGCTGCCCCAGCAGCCATGGTCGTCCCAGCGATGGCGGAAAAGAGAGCCCAGCAATAGCTATGGTGATGGCCACTGCAGCGTTACCAGCCTGCTTCGCCTTGGGCCAGGGTGACGCCGACCAAAAATAACTCTGACTATTGTGTGATAGCTATTTTCGCGCAGGGATGCCATCACGACAGCTGATGCAACGCTTGGAATCCAAGTAAAACTGGCAGCTTGATGCATATGCACTCGCACACACGCACTCGCGCGTGCGCTAATAAAGACATAAAAGACATAAAAGATTAGTGCAACTCTGAGCCACAAGGGCCCTTCTTGGTTGCACTCTGTACACTGAACCAGTTGCCCACCAAATCTGCCAATCAGCCCTCCCTGTAATACTGAAAAGCAAGCCCTCTATTCTTATAATGATTGTCAATGCTGTTTTTAAAGATGTTCAATGTGCTGCTACTGACGATGTTTTCTGGCAGCTGGTTCCAGTGTTCCACTACCCTGTTGGTGAAGAAAGTTTGCCTTAACCTTGTTCTGCTGTGGTTAATTTTAATTTTTAATTTATGACCTATAATTGCATCATTTCTGTTAAATTCAAACATTTCCCCAAGGTATCCCCTCTCCAGACCATTGACAAATTTAAAGACCTCGATGAGATCTCCTCTCAGCCTTCTATATCTAAGTGAAAACATATTCAATTTCTTCAATCTTTCCTCATATGCCAGGTTGCTTATGCCATTAACCATTTTTGTAGCCCTCTTTTGTACTCTCTCTAAAAGCCAGCAATCTTTTTCATAGCTAGGAGACCAAGCTTGGATGCAGTATTCCAAATGTGGCCTGACGTATGCACAGTAAAGCTTCCTGATCACTTCCTCACTTCTGTATGATACATTCCTATTTATTGCCCCGAGCATTCTCAGTGCCTTCTTCCTGGCTTCCTTGGTCTGTTCTGATGCCCCCAATTTTGTGTTTAGAATAACACCTAAATCCTTCTCCTGTTGAGTCACTGATAGCACTTGGCCACCCATCAAGTATGGAGCCTTCATATGCTGCTTACCTACATGCATGATTTTGCACTTATCAAAGTTAAATTTCATTTGCCATTCTTCGGACCACTTCACAAGTTCGTCTAAGTCTTTTTGCAGCGAGATATGCTCATCCTGACCTGTTATTGCCCTAAAGACCTTCAAATCATCTGCAAATTTCAAAACTTTACTGCTTAGGCCACTTTCAATGTTATTTACAAATATAATGAACAGTAATGGCCCTAGTACTGACCCCTGGGGGACTCCACTAAGAACATTTTGCCATGATGACTTTGTACCATTTAGCATCACTCTTTGCTGTCTATCTGAAAGCCACAACTCTATCCATTTTAAGATGCTACCTGCAATACCATGGGACTGAAGCTGTATCATTAACCGTTTATGGGGTACCTTGTCAAAGGCCTTACTAAAGTCAAGATATGCTACATCAACCTGATTTCCCTGATCAAATTGTTCTGTGGCGAAGTTCAAAAAGTCCAAGAGGTTTGTGAGACACGATCGTCCTTTTCTAAATCCATGTTGAGTATCTTGAATCAATCTGCTACCTTCCAGATAACTAACTATTCTATCCTTGATAATTGATTCGAGTACCTTGCAGACTAGGGATGTGAGACTTATTGGCCTATAGTTTTCAACTTTCCCTCTTTCTCCTTTCTTGAAAATAGGAACTACATTTGCCCTTTTCCAATCGGTTGGAATTTCATTATGTGAAACTGATCTACAAAATATTATACTAAGTGGAAATGCCAGTTCCTTTTCAGTTTCCCTCAACACCCTAGCATAAATATCATCAGGTCCTGCTGCCTTATTTGGCTTTATTTTCCTGATATGATTGTAAACAACATCACTATCAATGAAATCAACATCATTTGTCAGATCCCATGTCACTGAACTATGGTGTATGGTCGGCAGATTGGTCATATCTTCCAATGTAAACACTGATTTGAACTGCTTGCTCAGCTCCTCAACCATCTCACTATCCTCACCCAATGTAGTCCCGTTTACTTCCAGTGGACCAATTGTGCTAGAAACTTTACTCAGCTTGTAGAAACTAAAGAACTTTTTACTGTCCCCATTACAGTTTCTAGCTAAATCCAGTTCCTTTGCTCGCTTTGCTGCTCTGGTTTTTTGCTTCACAGTGTCTCTAGCTTTTCGATACGCCTTTAGATTAATGACATTTGAGGCTTCTTTAAAAACTCTAAATGCAGTTTTCTTAGCCCTAATTGCTTTTATCACGTCTGGTGTAAGCCATGCTGGCTTTCCTACCCTTCTTTTGCGTCTTTGCTTTTGGGGGACATGTCTTATCTGAGTTTCCTTTAAGTAAGATTTGAACTTTTCCCACATTTCACAGGCACTCAAATTGGAGAATTCTTCTTCCCATCTGATGGCACTTAAAGCCGCTCTCATGCCGTTAAAGTCCGCTCTGTTGAAATTTGGAACCTTTACCAAATTATCCCTGATAATTTCCCCTACATGTGCCTTGAATCTAACTATGTTATGGTCACTTTTTCCCAGAGTTTCGCCTACAGTCAAGTCTTGAACCAAGTCACTTAAATCCGAGAATACAAGGTCCAAGAATGAACCATGCCTGGTAGGTTCCGATACAAACTGGTGTAAGAACAGGTCCTCTTCAAGGCATTTCCTGAACATTTTGCATGATGGGGAGCCAACACCAGCATTTTCATAACCTTTTAGATTAAAGTCACCGAGAATAAGGCACTTCCTCTTAAAGTTTCTACTGATTTCCTCACAAATCACCTTGTCAAGCTCCAGTTGCTGAGAATGTGGCAGGGTTCCTGATCGGTAGAAAGCTAATGCGTGCGTGCGTGTAAGTGCACGCGAGTGCTTGCGCACCAGTGCAGGAGCGTTAATGCATGAGCGTGAGTGAGTGCACGCGAGTGCAGCCCTGGGCAGCACCGCCGGTTGTCACGTACCGGGACGTCTCCCGGAGCCGGATGGGCCTGCAGACCTGAGCAGCACCGCCGGTTGTGTACCCGGACGTTTCCCGGAGCCGGACCGAGCTGTGAAGCTCGACAGCCGCCGCCGTCGGCCGCCCTGTTTGCCGCGACTGGACGCGACCATAAGCAGACCACGGCCGCCATTCCGACACGCGGCTCCGGCTGGCCTTGGAGACGCCACCGGTGGTCACGCCGCGGTGCCCCCCCAGTCTACAGACAAATATCGGGTGCTTGCGTGACGGGCGCCGCGGCGGCCATCTTGGCAGCGCATCCGCCAGCCATGGGCGAGCGAGCCGACCGGCACCCGAGCATCGTTATGGAAACGTGGCTGGACAACAGCGCGTTTCCATGAGTGCTGGCACGCCAGGGTTAAAATATTGGTTTTTCGTTAGGTGTGAGATGTTGAAACGAGCATAGCAGGATGTCGAAGTTTGACATGCAAGTAGTGTAATTTAAAATGCTTTTGATGTCTTTCAGACTAAAATTCGGGTTGATGTTGTAGGTAATTATGACTGGACCTTTATCATTTGTTTTGAAGTTTATACTTTAGGAAGAGCTATATTTCATAAACGAGATACTATTAGAAAGGAGACATGAATAGTTCATATCCAGGAGCAGGATGCCGGTACTTCTGGAAGAAGGATGTCGATTGAGTGTTCAGAAAGTGGTATATTCCACCCTATTTCGCGAGTAATTTATCACTGTGGTACGCACTCACGCAAAGGAGGCGATTGCCAACTGTGACAATTGTAAATGATGTGAATTGGCTCGTAGTGTGGACTAGCAAGCAAATCACCATCGGCAGATTGCCATTATTCCTTATGGAACTGGCAACCATTGTCCAGCGCTTAGCATAACACGGGGAGAGCTTCACCGAGGCCATCCACTGTACGATGGCCCCGATAACACTGCTATCACCGATATGATGCCGTGCATCGATGCATCGGGTCGGCAACCTGGAAAATCCAGACCATCGCGTAACTGTTTCGAACAATGGCGATGCCAACTGACGCGAGGTGTGCCTATCAATTTTCCTCGTGAATGATAATCTTGATCGAATATGGGTATTGCGTTTAATCAGTTTGGCGTGACTGGGATGCTACCTTAGAATTTATTTAAAATGCAGTGTTCCCACCGATAAGAATTCGCTCGTTTTGCCTGGTAGTTCCACGCCCTCTCTCTCTAAAAGCTGTGCCAGGCTGACAATTCCCCTGGTGAAGGTGCCTAGGTTACGTGGAAAGCCATTATTACCGTGGTAACTCTAAGAATACCGAATAAATGAAGGTTGAGGGCTTTGTAGGTTGAGACGGTAGACCTGTAGACGGTGGACGGTGACGGTAGCCTTGGTTTTGTAGACTTGTGGGAACCGATCCGTCCTTGCTTTTGTATCAGTGCCATTCACTTGCCACGGAGTCTTCAACGAGTCATGCTTTCCGCCACGGAGTCATGCTTTCCGCCACGCCATTTGCATAAATATGCTACCGTTATTTGGTACAGGAAGGGTGCACAATGTATGTGATCACGTATGCACGGAATGACAGCCTATGTTAATGTAGACAACTCTTGGATTCGTCTTATTATGAGAGCTTGAATATACTTACCTGTTTATACGACCGAGTGGTATAAACAGCTCTTGCATGGTTTGGACATGAACTGAGCACAGAATGGTTTCTTTTTCTGGAGGGCAATAGCACAGGATCGAAATAATGGTTTTTCGCTAGGTGTGAGATGTCGAAACGATACAGTAGGATGTCGAAATTTGGTATGGGATTAGTGTCATTTAAAATGATTTTGATGTTTTTCAGATTCAAAGTTCAGCCTATGGTGTAGGTACTTATGACTGTACCTTCATGATTTGTGTTGAAATGCAAAATTTAGGAAGAACTATATTCAGGATAGAGGAAATAATACATATGCTATAAACTGATATTGTGTGCCACATCATATATAATCTCTTTACCTGAATTTGCGTTGCGAAATGTTCGTGTATCACCATTCCTTATTCTAGAGAATGTACATGATATATATAAACGGGATTCTGTTAGAGAGGAATCACAAAGATTTCATTGCGTGAGACGAAATGTACGACCCTCAATACACCAGGAGGTGCTGAGTTTACATCAACAGTAGCGTTAGGGATTATGCTATATTACTCAACGTTTCAGCCAGGGGCCATCGTCAGGAGTGATATAAAAAATGGCAGGGTTAACAATTGAAGAAAAAACGCGGGAAATAGCGTGCAAAAATACACGTGAATCACAGAAAAGCATCCTCATAGATGCAGACACTTCAAGAAACTCCAAACCAGAAATCAACTAGGTCAAGACTAGAATCCTCTGAGGAAGCCCGAGCCGAAGGTCCATATACATATCGACACATACATGCACGCACATATATAGGCATATATCGAATATAAAGCGTAATACATAAAGTATAATTCATGTTTGTAATCTTAAGTGATCTACCAAGACGTCGTTTGCGTGTTTAGTTGCGGCCGTGGATTACGTATGTGTAGAGATTCGAGGACCTTCAGATCAGCAAATCGTAAGACCTGAAGACCTGATTGGCGATTTGGGGCGAAAATTGCAAATTGACATATCGAATCCCCCATTTCACAATTGCAAGCCATTTGAAGAAAGTAAGTGGATGCCTTTTTATTCGTGTTATCAGCTGGAAATGTTTTTTTTTTAGATATGCGGGAGCATATTTACATTTGCGGTGATGGAGTTCGAGCCTGCTCACGTGTGCCGTACAAAACAAAAAGAATGTTGTAAAAAGTTGAAAGCTAACGACACACATTACATTATTGTCCTTTCCCCTTCTCTGCTGTGTTGTTCTTTTTGTCAATTTGGTCTGCTGTTCTGTTCATTGGAACAGCTGTGTTACTTTCCGTAATCCGGTATGCTGATTTATCCTGGCTTCGCGCATCGCAGATGACATCTAATTTCAGTGCTTACACCGGATACATACTTTACGACGTAAAAGTTTGATATAAATAATTTAATAACTATTTGGTCTTCCACCCTCCATGCCGTTTGCCATCGTACAAGTGTAGCATCGTGGCATACTGACGTCGCTCTGGGCTTCTGCTTTGCGCATGCAGTAATCCGCTTGACCATAGTCATGACGGATGTTTGAAAGAGTTGCGAGTGGTTTTCGACATTGTCGACGTATGTGACTTGTTTGTTTACGGCGAGGAAACAACATTCGAAGCTGCATCATATTATCGTTCACGATGGGTGTCATATGTACATTAGATGAACCAGCCTCACACCAACCCTCACCTACAGAGTGTCTTTGGCAAGCCTTTCCATGTGTGGGGGGGGGGGGGGGTACTCGGTGGTTTCCACCCATTGCCATTTCTTCCCTAATTGGGATAAAGTTCCCGGATAAAAACTAGCACATTACCTGCCACGAGGTGAATGCAATCAAATCACATGTTTTACTTTAACGACGTGTTTTCTTACTTGATCCCTCCTTTCATGACGTATTTTAGCATGGGGACCAAGTTCCTCGAAACCTCGGTTTTGCACAGCTTCAATCTAACCGTGCACCGCATCCAATTGAGGCAGAATTGCGTACGGAACACCAACGCGTAGCTTGGCTTCATACAACGGTGTCGATGTTCCGTTTGACCTCTTAATATGCATGAATAACAGGCCGGGTCGTGTAGTGCAAACCCTCGTAGATGGGACCAAACGTGGCGTACATTGACTGGTGAACGTTTGTCAGTGACTTCCTTGGGGCGTCCATGGGCAAAATTGTCGCTGATTCGGTGTTGGATCGTACAAATGGCCCGGAATGCATGCTTTCCCGAAGCGTTCATCCCAAGCTCGTCGAGGTTAGTGGTCTTCTTGACTGAAAAAGACCACCTATGTACGTCAGATGTAATCTTATCACATTATTGTATTATTGGATTGTTAAGCTGAGTGAAATGAAATGCCAATCGAACCACTTATGGACATTAACTGCAGCGTAAGTTAAAAAGAAACACAACATAATCAAGTGTGTCACGTTTATATGACCAGAAAGAATGCGACTGCGGGGTTGCCTGACAAGGCGACAGCAATACTCTTACCAAGAGAGTCGTGGTGGGTGAGCAGTGAATATTGGCAAGCGTGCGTGCACGTGTACAAACCTTTAACGAATGCGGGTTTTATGACCCTAGTTATGTCCGGGTTTGTGGTCTTTCTCCGCTTAAAACCGCTTCAGGCTATTGGTCTGAACAAAGCTAGCCTTGTCCGGATTTGTGCCGACCATGCGCGCAGTTAGTCACGCCAGACTGCAGCGCGCTGGCGCTTGCCTTCTCCCACCATGAAACAGCCGTTCTGGATTGCACAAAGCCCTTGGGACTTCCACGCACAATGTAGGCGTCATATTATTTTCGGAAGCAGTGATCCCCAAGTGGGCGCGACATAACCAGTAGTAGTTGATGCGCCCTTAAGCCAAAATAATGAATCAATAATCAATCAACCCAATGTTTTGCTAAGACTGCTATTGATCATATGTCCTACTGGATGTCAAGTACATATCCGGGAACACATGAATTCTTATGCTTATGCCAACTACTGTTGCGCTATGGCCTGTTGTGAAGAATCGTCTTGGAAACTACCGAAGTTAAAAAAGTAAGTGCGTCGTATATATTTGAGATAAATGATGCGTTCTCTCCATGTCTCATATGCATGTACATTAAGCACTCTTCAGAGGACTCCTGCAGCTCTTTTTATGATGTTTTTTGTGGGTAGTAACGTGTAATTAATTCGAGGATTTTGTAATATCCATGAAGTAACTTAACTTAGTTTGTTGACTGTATAACCGTTATACTTGCATCCTAGCGTACACTACCCAAGTTCATATTTTACTAAATATATAGCTGTCTTTAAATAATGAACTTTTTGATGGTGAGCAATGTTTTGCAGCCAATGCTCGAAGCCTTGATGATGAACAAAGACGCGTGCCCCGGGGGATATGTACCTGGAACAAAGACAGGAAACTTGTGACTATTTTCTGTGTAGATGGCGATACTCTGGGAATCCCGGCTATTGCCACTTTCCGCATATTTGTGGCTACGATTTGCGTTTCGACTAATTTTGCCGAATCCGTTTTAATTGACGAGTTTAATGATGTGCCATGTGGAGCCATGTATCATGTGCAGACATTTATCACGAGTTCATGTGTCATGTGTCGCCATATATCATGTGAAGCTATATATAAGGTGTAACCATTAGGGTGGAGTGATTTCCAAAATTTTTGGTGTTAAAGTCTTAAAACTTGCGTTTGGTTCCAAAAAGACGATCTGCAAAGTTTTAGAGCAATCTGAGGCCGGGAAGCCGCCGCGCCTCAGGGCTTTCTGAGGCCGAAATTACGTTTTTCTACCAACTTGCGGGATCAAGCCCGATTTCAGGAATTTAAATAATTAGATAGCAAATAAATATTTATTTCATTGCATTGTATAGTTTTTCCTCCACCGTTGTGCTAATTTTCACTTCCCTAACTTGAAAATTGTGCCTGCCGCGACGCAGAGTTCCGAAAGGTGTGCCGCCCGCAGCGCCACCACTCCCCTCTATCGGCAGAAGTATGAAATGCGACCATTCACCGTTCATTCCGCAATATAAGTATCTTTCTTGGTCAATTGGGGGGCAGGTAGGTGGCGGATTTGAGACAGTGCACAGTGTACTGACTTCTTATGCGCATAGCGCTATTTTATTACGATTCCAGCGACTTCTATCGACAGCTACACACGATTGGAGCGTAGCCACAGCCGGCTTTGGCATATTGTGGCCTGCCTTTCAGCCTCCAAGCTCACAATGTTTACCTGAGATACCCTGCTAGCATGTTTTCTTGGCTGCATGTGAATTGTTGCTGCAGATATTTGAACTTAATTAATTTACTTTGGCAGAAACACTGACAATCCCACACCTTACTGGGTGGGTACTCGGTTGCACGACTAACGCATACCGCTCAAATTTAGCAGTACTGGCGATGATTGTGTACTCCGACCATCGATTGCCCACCAACTGTTACATTTGCTCACCATCACCACCATGGTCATGGGTAAAGAATTGCTTTGTAAGTTACCTCACTGGCGGCCAATATATTGCGCGGCCACGGCCGGGGTGGCCGAGGCATATTCTCCAACCATGACCATGGTTGAAACCGAAAATAAGGATCTACGAGGGCGTGTGTCGCACGCGGAATTTCCAATGCCGTTGTGCACCCTGAACTTCCTGGTATAGCAAAACAACTTTGTGATACATTTTTATCCTATGGCGAGGGACGAATTTTGAAACTTACCAGTTGCCTAACCAGTTTTTGCCTCTTTTCCAGACTAGTGAACCTATCAGATTTCGAGTATGAAAGTAAAAAAAGTTAAGGGAAGTTCATTCCGATCGAAGGCGGCTCGCTTTGCGTTGGGCCATCCTGCGAACTACCGAAGAACCAACTGCCACTTCAGATTCATGTATACAACTTCTACAGACTACAGTCTACAGACTTCGGGCTGTCGACAACCATGCAGCGGGCGAAAGGCAAATCGCCACGAGCGTTGCCAAGGGCGTTGTATACCTTTGGGGAAAGCAAGCGTCGCTGTTAAATCGTTTCAGTCGATTGTCCGGGGTGACCTGGTGGTTATGAAGAAAGGAAAGGATCTAACAAAGACCCCAATAAAGAAACGCGCTGGCGCAAGCAAAACGATTCCCTCCATGAGCTGATTGACATCTGCGCGTGCAGTTGTCCTTCGAGAAATGCCTGCAGCTGCCCCAGCGAGAACAAGGTTCCATACCGCGAGTGGAATTTCTTACAAGACCAGCGAGGTGAGAGGAAGCGAAGCATCGGCGGTATTGACATGAAGACCTCCAATGCATTGGGGAGGAGGCGAAGAGATCAGAACCGTGGGCGGCCTGACCCGGCTTTTCTTCAGACGGACGCCAACGACTCGGATCCTGGTCCCTCGGGTCTGACCGAGCACAGCATGGGTCACGAGCCCGGAAGCATGGACGAGGGAAGCAATGGTGACGATGCATATGACACAGGGAGTGTCCACGAACCAACACAGACTAGGGCTCCGTACAATATGATGCCTCTAGAGAATTTCGCTAAGGAGTGTGACCGGTACATTGAGGTCACTGATAGGATTGCAGCGGCCCTTGGCACCGCTCTCTTGAAGGACCTTGGCCTCGTCACTGAGAACGACACGAGGCACGTCATCACACGAGATAAAGTGATAAGAGCCAGAAAAAGGGCACAGGAGAAAGAAAAACGAAAACTAAAGGAGGGCATAGGCGGTAAGGTGCAGTGCATGGGATTCGATGGGAGACAGGATATCACAAAGATACGAGAGAAAACAAATGAGCAAGACGTACGGCTTACGGGAAAAGAGAAGCATCTGGTATTTGTGAGCGAGCCAAGTAGAACCTACATCGCTCACAGAACACTGACATCAGAAAATAGTGCATCAATTGCTGGCAAGGCTTTAGAAGTCGTTCGGGAGTGCGACTCAGAAGAATCCCTGCAGGCAGTATTGGTCGATGGCACTGCCGTCAACACAGGCCGCGAAAACGGTGCACTCACGAGGATGGAGCGCCAGCTGGGCCGTAGCGTCCAGTGGCTCATCTGCCTTCTTCATGGCAACGTGCTCCCGATGAGGTATGTGCCGCTTGTTTTTTTAATAATAAAACGAGAATTGACTGAAATACATCGCCACTATCCACCTGATCCCTACAAATTACATGACATACAATAATATACTGCGTCATCTGCATACCTATCTAGAACCATGGCAATTTGTGAGTCCGTAGTACAATCCAAACACTTGCCATGCCATTTGCCCATTTAGACCCTGATAAATGTTAATAAAATTCCTTCCTTGTCCCAATCCCATTCTGTCCTGGGCTTTTCGCAGGCATGTGTTCGTGGAGCTGGATGAAGGCCACGGTACCAGTGGGTCCAAGTCCTTCAAGGGCCCGCTGGGACAAACTATAGCTGGTGACATTCACCGCCAGCCGGGGGTGGACTTCCGTCCCATACCATTCAACGCACCTGACATCGCGGAGCAGGTTGTCGCGGACCTGTCTGCTGACCAGCGCATCCTTCTCCGATACTGCCGAGCCGTCGCCACCGGCGTTGTCAGTGCTGAGCTGGCACGCACCAGGCCGGGTCCGCTTAACCACGCGCGGTGGCTAACTCTCGGCATCAGAGTACACGATAACTGCGTCGCCAACCCTGGCTCTGACAAAGATGACAGAGTTTGTCCAGCAGGTGTATGCCCCTATGTGGTTCGACATCAAGGCGCGCCACTCTTCACACAAGGAGTCGTGCATCTCTTCAGAACGATGGGACTTATTCAGGCACAGACACCTGAAGTGCAGACAGTGGCGAAACGTTCAGTGCAACGAAACGCGTGGTTCGCCCACCCGAAGAACCTAATCGCGGCCATGGTTGTCGACGCTGAGAGGTCGATCCGGGAGAGGGGGCAAACTGAGCATGAGTGTGCGGAGTAACTCGGGATCCCGGTGCCGACAGTTCATGGTGCCCCCATTGAACTGGGAGGCGGCCACATCACCGACATGATTCAATGGGACCATGTCGAGGTGATCGAACCGCCAGTTACAGCTCACATGTCGAACGACGAGATTATGTCAGCCGTCGACCAACCTCTCTCGCTACCGGCATTCCCATGCCACGCACAAAGTATCGAGCGATGCGTTACGGCGTCCACGCGTGTGTTCGGCGAGGACAGGCGACACGGCATTATCGTATCGTGCCAGGCCAGTTGTGCCTCGAGACCGAAATCCGCCAAGAAAAGTGACTTCGTGTAGCGGTAAATGTGAGAGAGATGGGGAGAGAGAGAGAGAGTGAGAGAGAGAGATATATAGACAGTCAGGCAGAGACAGAGACAGAGAGATAGCCGTGTGCAATTCGTAGTCGTATGGTGGTCCAGGATCTTATTTAGATGAGTAGGTCTTAGGACTAACTGCGCTTAGTTCGTTCTGTTCGTGTGCCTATTTGTAGGCATAGCAACCATCCGAATATACCCTGTCTTAATCCGCCCCTCCCTGCCTTCAGTTGTCACAGAGAGGAACTAAAACGGGAAAAACGACCAATACACACAGTTTACACTTTCACCGATAGAGGGCAGTGATGTCGCTGCGGTCGGTACACCTTACGAGACTCTGCGTAATGACGGGCACAATTTTCAAGTCAGAGAAGTGAAAATTGGCATAGTGGTCAATACAAGACTGTAGAATGCAATGAAACAACTCTTTATTTTCCATCTAATTATTCGAATTCTTGAAATGGTGACTTATCCCGCAAGTTCGTTAGAAAACGTCATTTCGGTCTCAGAAAGCCTTGAGGCGCGGCGGCTTCCCGGCCTCAAATTGCTCTAAAACTTTGCAGATCGTCTTTTAGAACCAAACGCAAGTTTTAAGACTTTATCCCCCAGCGTTTTTACAAAAACGCATAAAATCACTCCACCCTAGTAACCATATATCACATGTTGCTATCCGTCAGTTGGTACCGTAACCGTGCCATTCATGGATTGGCAGACACATTTCGCCTCATTGTTGGTTGAAAAAGTTGGCTGAATGTTCTTTTTATTGTGACGTACAGGATCATCGCTACCACTACTGAATACCCAGCAGCTTTCAGCTGCTACAGCCCCGGAATTATGTATCTATCTTTCGGGTGAAAAATAACGAAAACCAAGAACTGGAAGTAAGGTAATGTATATATATATATATATATATATATATATATATATATATATATATATATATATATATATATATATATATATATATAATACGGAGCATACGGAGCATAGTTATATTTGCAACGTTTCGGCTTCCGGCTTTATCAAGTCAACTCCAAGATGATTGGCATGCATGCGAAAGTTTAAAGCTTGTCGCTTTCTAATTGCAGATCGAAACAGAAGTTATACAGTGCCTACCTGCGCTGACATGGAAGAAACCAAATAGTGAAGTAATCAATCGAAAGTGAACTGAAAACGAAGTAAATCCGTCAGTGATGTTCACCTTATGCTTGTTTTCGCATGTTCCACAATTAATTCCACCATTGCACCTGCAACATTGAAGCTATCATACACACCGTTGATGTTTCTACGTATGACAATATACGCAGACTCCACCGTTTTCGTACACGCCTTCCCAAACCAGCACTAACAACAGATGCTTCCTTCCAATTTGGGAGGTGACCTTCATCGTCTTCCGTGGCCACCATAGCATTAGACACTAATGCTATTACATTACATTACATTACATTACATTACATTACATTACATTACATTAATGTGATTGCCTTGCATCCATCGATCCAGTTCACATTATAATATTAAGAGATAATGATTCCTTTATTGGACACACTGATCAAGCGTTGTGACAGTAGGTGCACCCTTTCCATGTGCAGAAACCCCACTAACAAAAACGTATGTCACAATATGTCAATATGTCGCACTACTTCTCGGGTCATAATCATGAAAGAATAACTGGGATTCTAATGGGTTTTTATTAAGAGCTTAATGAATCTACAGCATAATTATTGTCTCTCATCAGGGAGTATTTCTTCACACTGAAATATCCAGAGGGTTTGGTGATGGGAAACTACGCAAAAAAGCAGAAAAGGTGACCCCTAGGAGTCCATGCAAGGAGTTTTCACAAAAGGTGCATATCGGTATCAAAATCACATTGAGTAATCACCATCGCCCGGTTCGTAAGAGAAGACATTATCATCAGTCTCTCATCCAGGTCAAAATCAAATATATAGTCAGGAAAGGGGTCCGCATTGTGGACGAAGAAAGCGTAATCCACAAAATACCTTGCGCAGGATGACGTAGGAAAGGCTACAAGGGAAGGGAGGCTGGACGTGGGGTAACGGCTATAATTTAGGAGCATCGTTCAGACTTCAGACATCAGACTTTCCAATGTTATGGTGGCAGATTTCGATGATTATGGCCATCTCCCAAATTGGAAGGAAGCATCTGTTGCTATTGGTGGACTTGGGAAGAGTGCGGGACAACGGTGGAATCTGCGTATATTGTCACACGTAGGAATACCAATATCTTTGACGGTTTCAGGGTTGAAAGTGCTGTGGTGGAACTGATCGTGTTGCATGCCGATAAGGTATGGGGTGAAAATCACTGTCCTTCCCCACCATGTGGAAAGCAGATGTTGGATTGCCGGATGCATTCAGCATATGCTGGGCGGAAATCAGTGTTGAAGGTGCCAAGTGCGGTGGTGCAACATATAATCAGAACGTTTATGGCTGCAAGCACAGAACATGTCAATGGTGCGTGACGAAAGTATCTTGTCACTGACGGCTTTTACAAGGACATCCCTGCCCAGATATAGTTTTGTAGTGGGCTTGTGTGCATCAGTGTGTAGCCAAAGCGATATTTTATAACCAGTTAGCCGTTAGTGATCGATTATGTAACTCCAATGCCGAGGGACATGTTGTATTTCCTCTTTGTGTGCATCTCGAGTAGGCCTACATAGATATGTTTGATCTTCTGCGTACTTTTGATTGTTGGAAGCCATCACGATTTCCTCAAACAATTTCAATGAAAATAGATGTATTCTTTCCCGCGCATACATTACATACATGCAGTCGGCATACACTCAAGCCAATAGTTATGACTATAGCTGGACACCTTGGTGCCAGTAAGACAATATATCCAGGAAATACATAGCCACAGAATATGGCAACACAGTGCAGATGCGTTCTATTAACGATGAAACATAACATAGTTATCACATAGCCAGCTGGATATATGTCAAGCCGGATGTAATGCCCCGGGTGAAAATTGTCGGATGCTTGATGGATCCTCGTGCTTTGATTCGCGGTGAGGCCCTATTGTACCGCTGATGCCCTGCTGCGCCAGGCTGGATGGTCCCTGACACTTGGGGTCATGGTCAGGTAGCACTGCACTGCCGTTGTTGCGCTGTGCGATGCCCGATCGTCTACGGGTGGTGGCTCGTCTCCGGGTAGTGGGCCGTCTCCGGGTAATGGACCGTATCCGTGTAGTGGCCCGTCTCCGGATGGTGGCTCGTCTCCGGGTAGTCTCCGGGTAGTGGCCCGTCTCCTAGTGGTGGGCCGTCTCCGGGTGGTGGCCCGTCTCCGGGTAGTGGGCCGCCTCCGGGTAGTGGCTCGTCTCCGGATAGTGGGCCGTCTCCGGATAGTGGGCCGTCTCCGGGTAGTGGCTCGTCTCCGGGTGGTGGGCCGTCTCAGGGTAGTGGGCCGTCTCAGGGCAGTGGGCCGTCTTCAGGTCGCACGCCGCCGCAGCTGACACGCTGCGGCTGTCACGCTGCGGCTCAGCCGTGCCTGTAGAGGCTGGCGATGGGGACGGCCGGCCTGTAGGCC
Source organism: Imbricaverruca yamaguchii (assembly GCA_034440575.1). Taxonomy (NCBI): domain Eukaryota; kingdom Metazoa; phylum Arthropoda; class Thecostraca; family Neoverrucidae; genus Imbricaverruca; species Imbricaverruca yamaguchii. Next base: position 2,701,535 of record JAOTOL010001660.1, read on the forward strand.
AGCTGGAGGCCGGGAACGCCCCCAGGCACTGCCCACGGCGGCGGGTGGGCAGGCACAAACTGAGGCGGCTGCGGCTGCGGCTGCGGCTGCGGTTGCGGTTGCGGCTGCGGCTGCGGCTGCGGCTGCGGCTGCGGCTGCGGCTGCGGCTGCGGCTGCGGCTGCGGTTGCGGTTGCGGTTGCGGTTGCGGTTGCGGTTGCGGTTGCGGTTGCGGCTGCGGTTGCGGTTGCGGTTGCGGTTGCGGTTGCGGTTGCGGTTGCGGCTGCGGCTGCGGTTGCGGTCGCATGTAGGCAGGCGTAAACCGAGGTGGCTGTGGTTGCGGCTGCAGCTGCGGCTGCAGCTGCGGCTGCGGCTGCGGCTGCGGTTGCGGCTGCGGTTGCGGCTGCGGCTGTGGTTGCGGTTGCGGTTGCGGTTGCGGTTGCGGTTGCGGTTGCGGTTGCGGTTGCGGTTGCGGTTGCGGTTGCGGTTGCAGTTGCGGTCGCAGGTGGGCAGGCGTAAACCGAGGCGGCTGCGGCTGCGGCTGCGGCTGTGGCTGCGGCTGTGGTTGCGGCTGCAGCTGCGGATGGGGCTGAAGCTGCAGTTGCTGCTGTGGATGCAGCTGCTGCTGTGGATGCAGCTGCTGATATGGTTGCAGCTGCTGCTGTGGCTGTGGCTGGAACTGCGGCTGCGGCTCCAACTGCGGCTCCAACTGCGGCTCCAACTGCGGCTCCAACTGCGGCTCCAACTGCGGCTCCAACTGCGGCTGCAACTGCGGCTTCAACTGTGGCTGCATCTGCAAATGCGGCTGCGGCTGCGGCTGCCGAACAGGGTCCGCGTGAGGAACTGAGTCTGACTGCGGCGTTGGCTGGGGCACTGGCTCGGGCCTAGGCTTCGATTGGGACTCCTGTTGAGGCTCAGGCTGTTGCACCGGCTGCTGACGGTCCAACTGCTGCGGCTGTGGCTTCGTCTTGGTCTTCCGCTTCCTGGCTGCCGTCCTGGCACGCGTGGCGGTGTGTTGAGCCACGATCTGGTCGTACGTCGCCTGGAACCGGGCCTTGGCCGCGACCACCTCGGGCGTGTCCTGCACCGGCCGCTGGTGTCGACTGGAAGACGCCGACTGCACTGGCGCCGGGTCCTGAGGACCCGGCGACGGGCTCGCAGCCGGGGCAGCTGCGCCTTCCGCCGGCTGCTCGGGCAGGGCGGCGCCCTGGTGCACGATGGCGTACTGGGTGACGATCGGCATCTCGGACGTCTCGGGCACCACGTGCCGCTGCGATATCCAGTAGGACACGGCCGGCGGCGGCGTGGTCTGAGCGGCAGGCGGCAGCGGCGGCGGCGGCGTGGGTCCGCCTGCGCCCGTGCGCACCGCGTCGACGACACGCGTGTGCACGACGGTGGTGGCGGCCGGACGGCGCGGCCCGGCGGCGGCGTCGGCGGCGTCGGCGGCCGCCGGCGGCGGCCAGTGTGCCGAGTGCTGCTGCACCAGCAGGCTCCTGACGATCATGCTGGGACAGGCGCCGGTGCCGTAGTGCTGGCAGGGGTGCGCCTGGCCGGCGGCCAGGCGCAGCGCCGCGGCCAGCACCAGCAACGCTCGCATGCCGGCCGTCCGGAGCCCAACTGCCGGACAGTGTGGCCGGCACACGCGAAAGGCGCGCCCGTTTTATAGGACGCGATCGGTGGCGGGCGATTTTTGCTGCCGCGGCCGGCGGGGTGAGGCGACGGCCGACCGGTTTACGCATCACCGGGGCACGCCTGTCTTGTGTGCTCCGCTTAGCGTCAGTGGCCAAAGAAGAGAAAAAAACGGCCCGTGACGAACAGGCATGTGAAAAGTCGAGGTTGACTTTGGAAAGTGGGTTGTGCTCACCACGCCCAGGCACATGCTGCGTCCTTCGCAAGAGTTGTTAACATTTATGTCACCGCAACGCAAGTGGCAGTGAACATTTGATTTTGTCACTGTACATGTCTTCACTTTGGGTCATTTGAGCTTGTTACCCGCGTGATCGGTATGTAATCACACGCACAAAGGATACTTGGTCTTGTCAGCCTTGGACAGTATGGTGATTTAATTTTGAGGAATAAATGGTTCAGTTGCGAATGGTATTTTGAGTGTTTGCGGTGATACCATACAATATGGTGAAAACGCTCGTCCAAAGTACTATATTTCAACGCAGCTCATCGTATTTTCCGTGCTTCGCCGTAAAAAACAGCGACAGTGCCCAGTTGTCAAACGCACCGGGTTAATGGCATTCGCCAACGCATCCAACCGCACAGCTCAGGTTAACTCCACCGGTATCGACGGGACGGACATGCCAGAATAAGTTACACTGGGTGTAATTTCAGTCGAGGGTAACTGCTGTCGCCTGCTGTACATTAGACAGCGGGCGTCCCACGCAGCCATTGGACGCCGTTGCCGTACCAGTAACAACGCTACTGCTATTTACACTTTATACTTGCCATTGCTGGAACTGCAACTACAACTGTTGCAACGGCGATGTCGATGCCACTGATTTGGGTGATATTACCTCATATGCGTGGTAGCGCATGCATTCCAGGCGTACATGTGTGGTTCCCTATTCGTCTTTGTTCGGAGAATGGTATCTCTGGAACTTTGAAAGAGCGATTCAATTTAGCTCCGGGTGGCCATGATTCCCATCACTATGCAGTGATAGACTATTCGCCAAGTATGGTGGAATATACCATTCCCTAACCGTGAATCAACATCCTTCTTAAAGACGTATCGACACCGTGCTTCTTGGTGCGTATTTGTGAAGTCTTCATTCCTCGTTTCTAGCTGTTTTCCATTTGCAAGTATCACGCTGATCCTCACCATAGCGGATCCGGGATCGTGATACGTAACACCCCGTGGCGCAATTACAGGTGCAGGGATTACCTATGATTTGCTACTGCTATGCTATGCAATACTGTTTTTTAGCACAGGTGTTTTGTATCGCCATCGTTGATATCGGTGTCCCCAAAGTTGGTGCCTCTCAAAGTATACAATGCGGGAACAGTAATATGTACGCAATTGTCTCAACACTGGATCTTCAAGGATTAACATTAAAAGAAAAGCATTTCGCCATGGATGTTCCGACATCCTGCTGTATTCGTTTCGATGTCTCACTCCTGGCGATAAACCATTATTTTAACACTATCACCAGGTCATCATTGACCACTCCAGTTTGAACTGACGAAGCATGACGGCATCCTATGACAGCTGGACACGTAATGCGTTTACATTGTAACCGGCCTACTTTTTCACAGTGCGGATGCCATTGTGGGAATGCGTGCAGCATTGTGTCCTCAGATCTCTGAAAGATAGCCATGCGGCTTCCGCTATTCTTGGTATCTGGTAAGAACACCCCATTCAGTAGTTCCTACGATTGTGCCACATTTGGCACTAGTGAACAGTTGTGCCGTAATTGGGGCAGTTGGCGAAGTTGGCACAGTTGACAGAGCCGGCCTCCAAGTGCGATGGCCGCAACTACCTGCCATCTCACGATATGATCACTTTGTCGTTGCTTCATGCTGCTGGAACGGCATCTGCCATACTATATTTTTGTTGTTGAAGTTTGATTAGTCTCGTAAAGTTAACTCATTACAATGTTAATTAAATGACTGATGTATGGCAACGTACGTTACCGTAATGGTTTATTGGTCTCGTAAAGTTCCACCCATTACAATGACAATTCAATAACTGATGATTTGTGAAGATCAGAATGTATCAACGATCCATATGTAATCCGTTTCCTAGTGTCAGTGTGACAGTAAATCCAAAGTACATGCAGCGGTTGGAGAAAAAGGGGAGTGGTAAGATTATCCTCTCTTGCAGCACAATTTACAATTTCACATTTATACTTGTCTGATGCTGAACCTTGTCCCTCCCCATTCATCATCGGCGTGTCCCTCCCTTGTAAGAACAATCTGACTGAAAGTACGTCCAATGACATCATACGACTTGGAAACTCTTTGGGTTTCCAAGACATCGAATATATGAGCAAAGCACGAGATGCATGCAAAATACGGAACGCTCTGAAGGTTTCACTCATGGGCTTATATTTTTGAAAATAATTGGGGGAGGGGTACATGTGTGAAGGCACGAGTATGCCGAAACAGATGGGTGAAACTCCACAGGGTTCAGTTTAGATGTATAAGTTATTGGAGATTGGAGGTGGGGCGAAGCCCACATTTGGGGTACCCTTTGCCAGCGAGATTGACATTGAAATGCACCGAATCTGCCAGTAGCGAAATGTAACACAGTCCGGAATCTCAGGATAAACGTACCTCACATCCTGCCGGATGCCCATCCTGCATCCGGCCGATAAACGTACCTCACACGCCGGAACTGCCCTATCTGTGAACTCGTCGGAGAATGTGGCCCTATCAAAACGTGGCATTCCCCACATACCCAGACTACCGCTTCCGGCCGGAAGGGCTCCATAACCTGGCAGGTTGCTATGACAACAGCCGCCACGCCCCACACAGCTCTCGTCTGCACGGAAGCCAATGCCGTCGCCCGCCCGGTGCAAGCACATGACACCTTTTGACCCCGTCACGCCCCCCGAGCAATGGCCGCTGTCTCGACTGACCAATCATGGTCCGACATACAATATAGCCTACTGCGCCGCGCGACTTCAATTAAAACGCTGCTTATTAGAAATGCTGTATAGTCTAGGCTGTGTCGTATATATACCGGTGTTTTAGTGAAAATAAAAGGAAGAGAGAGAGGGTCCCAGGAGACACATAGAGAGGGACGCTGGTCTTTGCACTGTACTGGGTAACGCCCGGTCGCATCAGTCGGCTGCATTGACAGATTGAGTCAGAAAGATTCACGGTCGATTCTCACAGCCGTCTTGCTCCCGGAACTTCTGAGCCGACGTGGCTAAAGCGCGAGCTGTTCTCGACCAAAGCCGGGGTGCATCATAAACACGTAGGTCCATCCCTAGACTACCCACGGTCAGGGTATTAACTACCTGACATAAATGTGGTGTCAATGCATTTGAGTCCTGATCGAATCATTGCAGTACGCCTCTCACTTGGTTCCTAATAATAATAACTTAAAATTACCTTGTTATTTTATAAATACAGCTTTTTTCATGCGTATGCTTTCCATGGGATCAATTGCAAGTGCAGGCCTTCGCGAATTTGTGTCATGAAACTACGCCCGAGAAAATATATTTATTGAGATGGTACGAAAGCCAACGAATGCGTTCTTATGACGGTTCGTCATACACAACATCCAGCTAGCATGGGATGCATTTGGTATGAATAATTTCACAAAGTTTCGCCACGATACATGTCGAACAGACGCCATGCACTTCAAGTGATAGTTGAAATTGGATGTAACAGTGCTTCTTCCATCGCAATTCCAGGTGAAGATATTCGAAATGCGTATGCTTTGACGAATTCCAAATTAGAACCTATATATCATTACAGCACCGTGCGTTTGTGTCCACGTGTAGACTGGCAGCAAGTAGATTTGTACACTGTCGGGTGTATTTATGTTCAGCGATGCCGTGCGTTCGGCGGTAGCGGATGATACTGCATCGATACAATCGGAGACCGGCGATACCCAGTCCGCTACAGACACAATAGGATAATGAGGATCCTAGTCCCCCACAGAGAAAATCGGATACCGGAGACCCTAGTCCCCCACAGAGACAAGCGGATAGTGGGGATCCTAGTCCCCCACAGACACAATCGGGTGCCGGCGACACCAGACCGCCATAAACACAATCGGATAACGGAGACCCTAGTCCCACACAAGACAATCGGACACCGGAAACCCCACCCCGCCTGAGTCTCGGCATCTAACTTCATATCGTCATTACGGCGTACGATTGAATTTATTACCCGCGACGAAAGCTACAGCTTGTTACCAGTGGTAACCACTGTAGCCGTACTTCCCGTAGCCGGACGGGTGCGGGAGGTATCTCGGACCGAAGCCCAAGCCGAAATAGCCGGACGGACCGGCGCTGGCGCGTACCGCGGCGTTGGCGGGCCACGAGGCGGGCTGTCCGCCGCCGGGCCTGCCGGCGGCCAGGATGCGCCAGAGGCCCTGGCCGCCCGGGCCGGCCGAGGGATCCCAGCCGCCGGCCACGCTGTTGCTGACCCAGCCGGCTCGGGGCGGCTGGTAGGCGGCCAGTGGTGACTGGTAGGCGGCCCGGGGCGGTTGGTAGGCAGCCAGTGGCTGGGCGGACGGCTGGTAGGCGGCCAGTGGCTGGGCGAGCGGCTGGTAGGCGGCCAGTGGCTGGGCGGACGGCTGGTAGGCGGCCAGTGGCTGGGCGAGCGGCTGGTAGGCGGCTCGGGGCGGTTGGTAGGCGGCCAGTGGCGGGGCGGATGGCTGGTAGGCGGCCAGTGGCGGGGCGGACGACACCCGTCTTCCGGCCCAAGGCGGCAGGGAGACGGCCAATGGCGGCTGGTAGGCTGGTAGTGACGGGACGGACGGCTGGTAGGCGGCCAGTGGCGGGGCGGGCGGCTCCCGGACCCCTGTCACGCTGTTGCTGACCCAGCTGAACCGGGGTGGCTGGTACGCGGCCAGTGGCGGGGCGGGTGGCTCCCGTGCCCTTGCCACGCTGTTGCTGACCAAGCCGGCCCGGGGCGGCTGGTAGGCGGCCGGGCCAGCGCCGGCGCCCGCTGTGGAGGCCCAGGAGGCGGAAGAATCGGACAGCAGGTGGGCCAGCAGCTGCTGGCGACCGGTCGCCGACGTCGGTGCCCACGGGCACCGGCCGGCAGCCGGCGGCGTGTGCGGCGCGGCTGGCGGCGGACCCGGCGCCGCCCACGGCTTCGCCACGCCGCCGCCCGCGTCAGAGCCGGTGATCATGTTGGCGGCGACCTCGGCCAAGTTGATCAAGTCGGCGCTGACGCCGGGTGTGGGGGTGGGGGCGGGGGCGGGGGCGGCTGTGCGAGCCGCCGTGCGGGCGGCCACGGCACGCCTGGCGGCCGCGCTGGCAGCCACGGCCGCGTTGAAGGTGGCCAGGAACTGCGCCTTGGCGACGGCCACCTCGAAGGTGTCCTGCTGCACTGGCGGGTGCGTCGGCGGTGGTGCCGGCGCCAGCACCTCCGGCACTGTTGGTGGCGATGGTGGCACCAGCACTTCCGGCGTTGCCGGTGGTGATGTCGGCACCAGTACCTCCGACGCCGTTGGTGGTGGTGCCGGCACCAGCGACGTCGACGCGGCCGGTGCCTGGCCGGCCGTCGGCGGCGCTGCTCCGGTCGACCCGGTCACATCTGTGCGGGCGTCGGCCACAGTGGCCGCCGTGGCCGCCGTGGCCGCCATGGACAGGATGGTGTCGGCGACGGCGGCCGCCGGGTCCGGTGACGCGGCGGCGGCGATGGCGGCCGTGGCCGCGCGCGCGGCTGCCGCGTTGCGCGCGACTGCCGCGTTGAAGGCGGTCAGGAACTGCGCCTTGGCGGCGGCCACGTCGGCCGTGTCCTGCACGGGCCCGGGCGTCCGATGTGCGGCTACGGCGGCCGCCACTAGGTCAGCCCGCGGTGTGACCGCTGCTGGCGGCGGGGCGCCGCCAGGCCTGACCAGCGGCTGCCAGTCGGCGGCCGGCTGACCCCACTGCCAGGCGATGGCCCGACTGACGGACAGCACGGCGGCCAGCACCAGCACGCGCCTCATGCTGCCCGCGCGCGGCACCACTCATCTGGCGGCCTGGACTGCGTGTCGGCCCACTTTATACCGCCCTTTCGCCGGCCCAGTTTTTGTCCGATTATGTATGCGAGCGCGTGTTCGTGACGGGCGGGGAGGACAGACGCGCTTTGTGCGGGTAGCGCACAGCTCGGCAGCAGTGGCTCGATGGAGGAAAACAGCCGCGCCCTGGGAATCCCAAGAAGCCAACCAGGAGCTGGAATATGTCGGACCCTGAATGGTCTGTTCGCTAGGTCAAGGATGTGCAGCTGGTCCCTTTCACACCGCTGTGCACTGCTGCTCGTTTCGTTGCTTAATATGACACGTGATGCGAATGAACAGCCGCACGACTAATTCGATTGCAACACGTGCTGACAAGCAGTCCATTCAAGGTGGTGCAGCAGAGCCCAGTCGAACACTTATCTTCTCATGACAAATCGACGAAGGTCAACGGTTCCCTCAGGGGGCATCGGCAGCTCAGTGATTTAGCTGAGCTTCTGGCGCGCCAGAGGTACGGGATTCGAGTCCTTGTGATGCCTGCTATTCATGCTAGGGTGAGAGGCAGGCGACGCCATATAGTCTCAGCTGCTGAGTGCGTTGTAAAGCCACCATCCATCCATCCATCCACCGGTTTCCTTAGGAAATCCCTGATAAAATCATTTCATTGTATTTCTTCCATCGCTTCGGTTTTGCTTGAATGGACCCTAAGCCTAGTATTCTGTGATAGTTTTGTATCTTATGGTGTCATTGTGTCACAGTCGTGGTGCCATTGTGTTGTAGTTGTCATGTCATTGTGTTGTAGCGAAGGAAGAAGCTGCGTTCCTTCTTCGTTATATCATGCATCATTGGAGACTCCATGTCATAGAGTCAACATCCACAGATACGACCTACGTCGATTAATACGTTCGGTTAATATGCGATTGCCAGGAACCTATTTGAGCACCTTTTTTGTATAGAAGCTACCGGATATTCTCAATTCATTTGGATGTCAGTCCCTTAGAAATGAAGCTGGCCCTCACGTGATCTTTTGGACAGTCATGCGATGATGGTATTGGGACTGCCGTATATTCGTGTTTTTGTTGTTGTTGTTGTTGTACTGATTGCACTAATCATATGCAGACGATGAGAACGCATCATTCGTTATTATTATAGTCATCGTGACACTTATTACATGGTTATTGCTGCAAATTGTTAATGCTCATTTGATGACTTACAGCTTTGGCTCAGTCGATTTCCAGCTTGTTCGCCTTTTAACGATCACTTTTTTTCTTCAATTGTCTCCGTATCAGATGCAGTAGCCTTCTCTATTTGGTTACATTCACTTTTATGGTATCTTGAGATGTGGGGCTCTTTCTGGGGAGCTGCATATAAGCCAGGACAACAGACACAAGGATTCCTGATGATGGAATCCGAGACAAGGAAACCGATGAGTAGGTGTAGGTGCACAATGCCTACAATTGGTTTCTTTTTCTTCTTTTGCGGACAGGCCACCACCAATTGGTAGTAAGAAATATGACCCTGGTGGAGCCATGTACGTATAGTAACGCTCACACCATTATGAGGACCGCGAAGTAAGAGCGTTTATGGGCGTATGACAGTGAAGAAAAAAACTCACACATAGGTAATCCATGCAGAATATACATAGCAAATATGTATTCTGTGCAGTCCTATCAAAATCTTCCACACAGGCACTGCCACACGCATTTATGCGTCATTATATTTTTCCGTTGTGTAACACTCGCAAGCTACTGCTGCACTTCGTTGCAGAGTACATTACACAGGTACTAAGAAAATGATATGAACCATATTTAATCCTTGGCTTACATTGGATCTGCATGATTCTATAACGTAGCATTTTAAGCTGAGCGTACGGCATACGGGGTTTGAAGTACGCAAGAGGTACGGAATTTGATCCCCCGCGATGCTGCCCTTCCTGCCAGGGTGAGAGGCAGGCAACATCAAGTATATGGTTTCAGCTGCTGAGTGCGTCGTAAAGCCACAATCCACATGCAACGTAATGTGTATCGCATTTTCACACTACTTCTGTCTGTCTAAACAACTGACCTGTTCCGCAACTATTGGACAAATTATTTTCCCCATAATTTTGGTAGGGCGTATGTGATAGTATGAAGCCTACGTTGTTTATATATAAGTCGTACATTGCTGAATAATTATTGTGTTACGAGCAATAACATATTTAACTAATTATGTCGGGGCTGGTGGCAAGGTGTAATAGAACTGATTACTGGTAACACTGGTGAAGTGTTACTAAGTTTTGTTCCTTGTCATATCGCAGAACTTGAAAATGTTATTTTTGATTTATTCCTTTGTAGGGCTTGCATATTGTTGGTTATCAATTATTATAAGGGCACGTTTCTGGGATCGTATTAGTTGGCTTAATCCAGTGGGACAATTGCTTGCCCATATCACAACACAGTAATGTATTTAGGGAAGGATTAATGTGTTATATATGAGCATCAGCTGTCCACGTGCAATCAATTAATTTACCATCCCCGTAATGCCCTTGTTTCTAGAAAATGATTGCTGTGACATGATATATACGTACCGAAGCTATTTTTCATTTTTAGCAGCGGCAAAGTGCCATCCACTATAGATTGGTACGTTAAAGAAAGGGTTACGTTAATCCGGCTTCTGTGACATCCGGTTATGTCAAATAAGTGAGAGGAAAGCTGAGACGCCCCTCACAAGGAAGGTGTGTCCCTCCGGCCAGGGAAAGATGTCCCTCAGAGAAGGTTCGAGTGTATCCCATCTATTCTTTTCAGCCATAGGCGCCCCTCTGAGAGAGGAATGCCCATTGAGGAGGAACCCTCAAACGTATACAAATGGACACCCATCGTCAGGGCTATATTTGTGTTTTGTTATCCTAGATTTGGAGAACAAATTTCTTGGTCGTCCTAATTCGCAAAATATAATTATTTATGTTTCTCAATTAAAAGTCTGTCATCGTGTTCAGCTTTAACCCGCCCCGTGTTTCCGGTCAAATCCTCACACCCCGTCTCGTGGAGGGAGGGGGAAGGTAGTGACCCCATCTAAAATCCAAACTAAGCATCGCACGAAAACGAAAGAAGTGTCTTCGGAAAGCGCTCGACGAGTATGGTCCGGATCCACCCCCGAAGACATCTCCCCAAAAGTGACGTCACCAGGTGAGCTAGATTTTCACGACTTTTCACAACTTACATTATGTTTTTGGCTCTGGGGAGTTCATTTTGGGGATATATGAAAACACATTTTTTATCTGGAATGAGAAAAGGACAGCGAAGTCGACCAGGGCTATAATTTTTTTGTCCCCCAAAATAATTCTTTTATCTGTTTGATGTTTCGAAATTTTGAATTTTCAAGTTTTCTTTAATTTTCCTTTTCCAATGGGCAGAGCAGACCGAGAAACGTTGTTGGAAGTCAACTTGCCCCAATAAAAATGCTTACTTCAGCCAGAATCCTCTATTTGAACTGCAATTTGGCGAATACGCAAAATTTTCATGTAGTCAAAAACGAAAAAATGAAAAATCCCACTCGTACGTTTTGTTGCATCCCTAAATATAAGCAAAGGCTGAAAGTTTCATTAATATATCTGTATCCGTTAAAGCGTGACGGCTGGTTTAACTTTTTTGGAGGTGACCACTTTACTTTGACTAACTCATTGACCCTAGATAACCTGACTTCAAAATTTGGAAACAGCATACCAAATTGTTGTGGGAAAAGGTATGCCAAATTTGGGCGCGCTGCCGCGCACCGTTCGTCCACTATCCGCGAAAAACTGAGGCGGGGGGGGGCGGTTGAAGACCCCCGAGACGGGACGGGTTAAATGAGAGTTAAAACCTGCACCCTACTACTTTAGATCAAGGTGGAATCTAAGCCATCCCTGTCAGGCTTCAGCTGGCAAGCTCTGCTTAGCTGAGCTAGAACTGGCTGATATGCATCTCCCGCACATTTATTGCAGTCTGCCATGCAATTCGCCGTGAAGGCCTTTCTTCGCCGGCACGCCCGCCCGCTCTAACAATTCGACAACACACTTCTTCGTGGTCCGTAACTCTTGGGCCGAATATACAGTGGTATGCATCTGCCGTGCATGAACGTGTTTGTAGCTGACGTTTAGCTGGTGGTCGTATTTCATGTTTCATATTCCCTGTTGAACGCAGGGCCTGTTTTGTCAAATTATTAACAATCTGTGTGAATAGAGAAAGTGTACGCGCACGTGCCTACATTGTGTGAACAGCTCATTAGCAACGTTTGCGATCGGGTGGGCGACTTGAGTGCCCCGTATTGTCCGATGGTCCCAAGTATCCCAGGTGCGGCCGACATTGGGACTGTGGTGTGTCCGTCAGTGTCGGAATGGAAAATCGTTCGTTATATTGGCACCATGTCTGTATTTACACGTTCCTCGATACAACACATTCAGTCGCACAGACAAGTCCCAGCATACAGACATGAAGTGAGCCCTCGGGCGACGTCGCATTAACGGAGCGCCACCGGAACGCGCACGCACCACAGTCATCCGCACAGAAGATGGCGATGATAAATATGGCAAAACGAGGCTACACATCCCGCGAGGTGCAATGAAGGGCGAACGGTGTGTGCGTATATCTATGCGTACATGTGTGTGTATATACGTGTGTATGTGTGTGTGTGCGTGCGTATGTGTGTGACGAATAAACTATTGAGAGGCTTCAGCGGGACGGCGGTCATGGCCGAGGCGCTCCAACTAGGCAGCGTCCCGCCTTTCTTCACCCCGTTCTGGAGTCGGGAACTTGGTCGGAGCTGGTCGCGCGCGTGTGGCACGCCACGACGACGGCTGCCACCGGCTGCTACCACCAGCTGCTACCACCAGTGGCTACTACCAGCGGCTACCACCGACGGCTACCACCAGCGATAGTTGGCGTGGCTCTGCCACGGACTCGGGTAGCTGGCCGCGCCCGGGAAGTAGCCGCCCACGTATGCGGGCGCCAGGTTGTTCTGCGGCCAGGCGGCGGCGGCGGCCGTCGGGTCGGCCGTGGTGGACGGCAACGGCGCGGCGGCGGCGGCCGCAGTCGGCGTCGGCGGCGCGGCCGCGTACGGCGACGGCGTGGCCGACGGCGGCGTGTAGCTGGGCGGCGGCGCGTAGCTGGGCGGCGGCGGCGTGTAGCTGGGCGGCGGCGTGTAGCTGGGCGGCGGCGGTGTGTAGCTGGGCGGCGGCGGCGTGTAGCTGGGCGGCGGCGGCGTCGCGCCGTAGGCGTGCTGCGGCGCCGGCTCGGGCGCCGGCGTCGGCTCGGCCGCGTAGCTGGCCGTGCGCGCGGCCGACGCGGCCGCCGCCGCCACCGCCGCGTCGAACGCCGCCTGGAACTTGGCCTTGGCGGCGGCCACCTCGGGCGAGTCCTGCGGCACGGCCGGCGGCGTCGGATGCGCCGGGTGCGCGCGCACCGGCGCGTACACAGTCGGCGCCGTCGGCTGCGGCGCGAACGCCGTCGGCGGCTCGGGCCGGTACGTGGTCGGCTCGGGCGCGTACGTGGGCGTGGTGGGGCTGGGCGCGGGCGCCGGTGTGGGCGGCGCGGCGGGCGGCCCCGTGGCCGGGGCGGCCGGGGCGACGGCGACCGGCGCGACGGCGGCGCCCTGGTAGTAGCCCTGGTACTGGTAGGGGTTGTTGTAGCCGTAGCTGGCCAGCAGCTGCGAGCAGTAGGCCGGTCCGTACAGCTGACACTGCCAGGGTATGGCCTGCGCCACCGACAACACCGCCACCACCACCAGGAGGACCCGCATGCTGGCGATGCGCATGCGGCGGCCGCGTGAATACTGTGGCCTCGACCGCATGAGTCCGGCTTTATACCCGACTTTCCTTTTGGGATTTTTACAGATGGCTGGAAACATCGCGGCGGACCGGTTCGTCGGAATACTGGGCTGATGACGCCGGCTGCTTCGGAAATCGGTGCATCAGAGATGAATCAGCATTGTTTGCGTGTGGCGTCGGCCTTTGCCTCGACGCTGTGTCAAATCGAACGCCCTTTCTTGGTGTGCCATTCGGGAGGTCGCTATCAATGGCGTTACGGTTCTCACGTCATCGCGGTGAGATCCCGGCGTCTGAAGGGAAGTCTGACGGTGTTGCTGTTGTCCCCGGAAGTCGTCGTATTGAACAGACCCACCGGGTCGTGGACCAGCTTACATCAGGCTGAAGCCATGACCTGTCTGTTCATGACAACCTTCCTCACGATGGAATTCGCGAGGTTCGGAAATTAATTGATCTAGCGTGATCTAAATCCTCTTGTTTAATATATTGAGCTTATAGCTGTCTACTGGTGAAATGCTAATACGTCGAAGTCCTAATTCTAGGTTGCTCATATCAGTTGTGGAGGTAATCTAATCTCCACAAAGTAGCTTTTGATACTTTTTGTGCTGAGTCTGCACATTGACCGTTTTGGTGTGCTGAATTTCGTTCGAACGGAAAATGCATGTTCGTGGTAATAACTGTCCGAATGTGTCAACACATTATGCACGCAGTCATGACCAGAAGTGCTGACTGCGGAGGAAATTATAAACCCTGTTTCCTTTGCATGTGCTCATGGAGCACGGATCCTGGATGCGTTGGCTGGAAAGAAGAAAATGTGAAAAAGGTTATCTTATTTGCAATTAAAATACAACAGGTAATGCCGTAGCCAACTGCAGTACCATTCAAGGTGCGTGAAAATGGGCTTGTCGTCAGAGATACGAGTGGGATACGGGCGTGTAAATGTTTGTGTCTTCCTTCTTAGCCTCATGCGATGTTTCAAGGGCCAAAGGTATAGGCACACTAAGTAGTTCTGCAGGAATCGTCCTGTTTGTGGAAGAAGTGCTTCGTCTGACCATTGTGCCTAACAGTGCACATCCGATACGCCATACTGTGTAAGCTGTGGGCGCGGAAAGAACCCCCACACCTCCTTTGACGGTATTTGTTTGTCTTATGCCAAGGGAAAAGAAATGGTTACAATTAATCCCGCCATAAAATATATCGCGCATGGAAGGTTCGAAACACCGCACCAATCAGACATCCGGTACAAGAAGACCAAACCAAGGAACTGGTTGCGCACCTGCATGCAGTCATCCGCTCGTTCGGCTTAACCGTCGCCTCGCCAGCCACACTACAAACGCAAGTGGCTGATGCCTCCGAAGCGCCAAAACACGCTGCTTCGCCGCGACCGACCTCGCCGCCTCCTGCCGCGACGTCGCCTACTACAGAGCAAGCTCCAGAGGACTGACAGTATGCCCAATGGACCAAGAGACCCGCCAAGCGCTCTAACAACGAACTGGGGTCCTTGCCCACCACTTCCACCGATCCCACCCCACGACAACCCATCATCGCACCATCCAAAACCACGCCTACCCATCCACCTATTTCTGGAGGGGCCGGTGTATCCTCCAAACTGGTCCCAGTTGTTGCACCCCTGGCGATTCGAACTCATCCCTCGATCGAGGTCCGCCCGGGTCGCCCGATATGAGCGCGTCTGGACAAGCAGCGTGTGTTGAGTCCAGGGAGTCGTCGCCGGGCGCACGAGTTGACCGACGGCCTCCCGAGGGGTCTCCCTCACCTTCTCTTGCCCCTGGGGTCATCCATGTAGGTGCTCCGGACACGGGAGGATCATGGATCTGCCTCCCACACTACCCCACGCGACGTTGACTGAACGCAAGCAACCCCCCATGGATTCCTTCACCACCTGGTGGGGACAACATAGATGTCGCTCCAGATCGTTGTCAACACGAAGTCAGCTCCACATCTCTAGGTTAGTGGTATTACGTTTCCGTAGTCATTTTTCCTTCAGACGGTCCTTCGAGAAGGAATGCCAGCAAAACAACTTCTATGTTGCTTTTCAGTCACGGGTAGTCAAGCTTAGTTCATCGTGTTATTAGTTGTGCAGTGGAACTGTGGAAGTATGAGGACCAGCCTGGAGGAACTCCAAGTTATTATGAATGAGCACACTCCGGCAGCCGTATTTCTACAGCAGACAAAGCTTTTAGTTGGAGCGAATTTTACTGAGACTATCAGGCTTTTCATAATGACAACCAAACAGACACCATTCCACATGGAGGTGCACTGTGGGGTGTCCACCACAGTGTGTGTTCTTGCGTTCCCGCTAACCGGGTGCACTAGCCTGCAAGCGATGGCAGTACAAGTGTCCATCGGAGGTAGGTAGCAGTATGTTTGATGTACCTCCCTGGCGGAGCTCTACCATCAGCGAACTCGCGCGACTTCTAGCCGATCTCGCTCCTGTTTTACTTTTCGGGGACTAATGTCCATCACACAATCTGTTGATGCGCCGATAGTAATACACGCGGACGACAACTCGATGCATCTTGTGTGGAAGAATCGCAATGCATATTTGATACTGGTACTCGCACTCACATACCATTTTCACCGGGAAGCACTTCCGCGCCGGACATTATCGTGGCCAGCCCGCAACCGGCGCAATCTTTCCATTGATCCGTTGCCTCCGATCCTAGAGGCAGTGACCATTTTCCAGTCTAGCTTCATGGTATCAATGGGCCTATCCTTGACTCAGTGGCACAACGCTGGAATTTTAGAAAGGTTGACTGGCCGTACTTTGTAGTTAGGCCTGATAACATTATAATACGAACGGGAACGGTACTGCAACATATACAGAGGAATTTTCCTCCATAGTCTAGATTGTTCTGCAGGCTGTATCCCACGTATCTCTGGTATACCTCGACATGATCATGTGCCATGCTGGACGGAACTATGCTGGGAGGGTATTCGTGCCGGTCGACATGCGTTCCGAAAATTTGACCGCAATGACACCTTGGGAAGCCAAAAGGGTATCATGGAGACAGTATGTCCACAAGTTGGACCGCTTCACCCATACTACGCAGATTTTGTCCCAAATACAAGGAATATACGGACGCTCACCATCAACACGACTACCAGTCCTAATCATTGCCGGCGTTATCGTCGCACAACCTCTGGACGTGGGGAACATTATTGGTCTAGCCCTCGCGGATCGAAGCCTGGATTTGGACACAAATGCTTTTTTTTTGGTGAGCATCGGACTCGATGCGAACCATCGCTGGTTTATTTTACCAGCGTTGAGAAACTGTATTATAATGAACATTTACAATGGCAGATCTGGCGATGCAAATTGCTGAATTGCGTCCCGTGTCCGAAGGACCGGACAGCACACACAATGCGACACCTCTCTACAAAAGCGTTTGAAGTACTTTTAACATGTTGTGTGCTGTTTGGACGAGCGACAGATTCCAGTCATCTTGGCGGGAAGCGACTGCCATCCCTGTATTGCAGCCTGACAAGACTGGTGCTGACGCTCTGCACTACCAACCGATTTCCCTGACTTCATGCCTGATCAAACTCCTGGAGAAGATGGTCAGTGTGCACCTCACGTAGTTCCTGGAGCAGCATAACTTTTTTTAGCTACGCTCAATCTGGTTTTAAGAAGAGTCGGTCCACACTTGACCATGTACTGACGTTAGACACTGCGATTCGTACCAGTTTTACAGAGAAAAAACGATATGCAGCGGCAGTGTTTTATATTGAGGACCCCTACGACACGACATGGAATGGTATTCTTATGAAGCTCTGGATGTATGATGTGCGTGGCTTTATGGGACGTTTCCCTTCGTAATTTTCTTAATGATCGAACATACCGATTCCGTGTGGGAAAATCAATATCTGGTCTGTTGACGCAGGTCAACGGTGTTCCACAAGGAAGTGTTCGTAGTGTGGCTATATTTGCCTTGATGATCAATGGTATCGGGGATTGTCTGCCATGTGGCGTTGCGAAGTCCCTTTTCGTTGATGATGTGGTAATTTGGTGCTCGGCATCACGTTCAACCCTGATGGAAATGTAGCTGCGGCTTGCTGCATCTCACTTTGAGAATTGGAGCAATTTGAACGGTTTCCGATTTTATACCCCCTAAAAGGAGTGCACTTTTGTCGCCGCCGTAGCTGCAAGAACCCGAACATCCAGCTCTATGGAGAGCAGATTCCTTTCCAAAGGCAGCTTGCTTTCTGGGCATTATATTTGATTGTAGACTGACATACATATGATACGATTTTGTCATTTATAATGCACCATTCGGTACAATATCATTAAAATACTTCGGGTTTATGACCAAAAATTTAGTTCATAACAAAATGACTTTGTTGGTCAAACGTGTCGAATTTTCGGTTCCCTTGATTTTGCCTATGCCTCTGAATTTGACCTTCATTAGACCACAATGGAAAGCGCTATTAATTTTGAGTCAATTCTCCAATTTCTCCAATACATGGCAGTAATTGGACAGAATGCGTAATTAAGCAGAAGAACTGTTCGAAAACACAATTGAGCATCATTCGCCCTATTGTTCCTCATGCATCCGTCGGGTGTACAATTGTAAGACTTTGTTCCTACAAAAAATGTTGTCAACGATACAAGCCTTCGAACAGCATTTTCACGAAAGCGGTCCATTGGTTATCGAGATGTTACAGGAGTCGAATAATGTCCCCTTAACACTGACATGACCATTGATACCTTACACAATAGATGCAAACCCATATTTTCATTCCAGAAATGGCATACTGTATGGTTCGGAAGAAAATTGAGGTCATGTTTCACAAACCTATATTTGTTTAAAATTGTTGTATTTACTGTAAGAACAGGGAACGACAAGTACTTGTAAGTACACGAAGCATGTGGTGTAAGTACACGAAGCACGAAACTGTGACTGATAAAAGTGAACATGTCCACTACTGTACTGGAAAAAGTGAACATGGCAACTACTGTACCTGATAGAAATGAGCATGACTACAACTATGCCAGATGCAAGTGAACCTGGTTGCTACTCTACCGGATACAGGTGAACATGGCTACTAGTGTACCGGCTAAAAGTGAACATGGCTACCACTGTACCGCACAAAAGTGAACATGTTTACTATTGTGCTCGAAAAGGGTGAGCATGGCTACTATGGTACCGGATAAAGCAGTCATGGCTACTAGTGTGCCGGATGTAAATGAACATGTGTACTACTGTGCTGGAAAGAAGTGAGCTTGGCTACGACCGTACTGGATAAATGTGAGGATGGCATTACTGGATCGGCTAAAAATGAGCACCTACTACTGTACCGGTGAGCAAGGCTACTAATGTGCGGGATACAAGTGAACAAGACTTCTACTGTACTGGATGAATTAGTGGTCATGTATACTACTGTACCGGATGAAAGTGAACATGGTTACTAGTGTACCGGATACAATTGAACATGGATACTATTGTACGGGGTAAATGTGAGCATATGAATTGGTCCAACGTTAAGAAACATGGAAACTTGGGTTGGAACTTGGCTCGTGTTGTGATCTATAGTATTGCGGCCAGTTTGCGTCGGCTCAGTAGACTGCAAAGACGATCGGCATAAGGAAAAGTCGAACAATGGAATGGCAATAGGATTGAAGGAAAAAATAGCGCTATCCGGGAATGCGATTTAGAAAGCAAACCACAAACAGCGATGAGTCATGGTACGCTTCCTCAGTTTCGTTTTGTGTTTCCTTGTCGTACAGGTTTCCGTTTCAGGTTCTTGCTTTGATTTCCAACCGAGCTTCTATTGCATCCTCTCACGTCTTTATTTCAGCTGATTTTATGTGGCGGATATTCCTCTGGACGGCGGTTTAGGTCAACTTGTTTTTCATAACGGCATTATTTTTTAATAACTAATAACGTGTCCCGATGTCCAGCGGTACAAACAGTGGATTTGCATGTTAAAAGTCGAGAAGAAAATAACCTTCACCGTATTTGATGACCCGAAAGTTATTGTCTTCAAACACAGGATTCCGAAGAACGAATCCCATCAGGCGACGAGATGGGGCATCCTCCGCCTCCACCCCGGTTAGGGGCCCTTAAAATAGGCATGGCACTTTCGAGCTCCCCACCGGCGGAGAGGTCACCGCGTTCTCGTCCCAGGACCCAGTTGCTGGGACATAGTCGACGTGAACCTCGGAGATAGTGGACTCTCTTCCTGGACCCGGGGTTTAAACCCCTTCGCAACTTTCTAGTCAAAGTCTGTTTTGTCATCCAACTCTCCTTTTATTCCATACAGAAACCGGAACAGACTATATCTGTGATATTTTCCAACACCTATTTTGTCCATTAAATTGCCCCATTA
Organism: Imbricaverruca yamaguchii; assembly: GCA_034440575.1. NCBI lineage: Eukaryota > Metazoa > Arthropoda > Thecostraca > Neoverrucidae > Imbricaverruca > Imbricaverruca yamaguchii. Next base: position 2,721,269 of record JAOTOL010001660.1, read on the forward strand.
CAGGCATTTTTATAGTGGAACTGTACAAGTTATTTTTTTTTCAGCAGTAGTGTGCTTGTAAGAGACGAAGCTTCGACCAGATTTCAATGTATACCTTGAAGGTTACTATTTTTCGCAAAGACGTCTCGATTGATTCCATTGCTCATGGTTGGGTACTTATTGCCATGCATCGCAGTGCCCCGGGAAAAGAGATCGTGCTGAACACGAATCTGCAGGCGGCGGCTGCGCGTATACTCTTTGAACGTCGTGCTCTCGCTGTGTGTTCGCTATGCCTGCCTCCTGATGTATTTCCGACCATCGAATTCGGGCAACTCTTGGTCCAGCTTCCACCTCCACTTTTCCCCTGGGGAGACTAGCTATCATCACAATGTCTGGGTTTGTGATGAGGTTAGTTCCCGTGGGCGCCTCTGGGAAAACTTTATTGCACAGACCTCTTTGCATTTTAAGCACGGGCACACCTACAAATTTTAGCCTCCCATCAGGTTTTACTTCAGTCTTGGACCCCAGTCTTGTCAGCCCACAACGTGGGTTGACAAGACTGTTGTGAATGGGTGGTAGACTATGACAGCAGTTTTGAATTGGTGGTAGACCAGGAAACCATTGGGAAGCGACCACTTCCCGGTTTGGCTACATTATCATAGCAGTCATTTTCTGGGGCCAGGCTGTCCCCTTGGTAATTATCAATGCGGCTTTCGTAAAAACCGAAGCACCATTGACCACCTCATAAACACAGATGAGATGATGCCTTTCCGGAAAGGTACCATCTAGGTGCTGTTTCCGGAAATCCTTCCTCACCTCTGTGTTTAGAGACACGAGGTGGTCAATGGTGCTTCGGTTTTCACCAGGGCCGCATTGCTGTTTCTTTGATATCGAGAAAGCATAACCTAGCATAGAACATAACAAACAACATAACTAACAAAGCATACGCAAACGCAAAACGCAACTTGACGTCACAGTATTCTACCGCAGCTTTTAAAGAAAGGAATTCGCGGTCGTGTGGGTACTTTTTGCAGAATTGTCTGATAGAAAGACGACTTCGCATACGCATTGACAACCACTTCTCTAAATGTTTTTTTTTCTAGGAGAATGACGTCCCTCAGGTGAGCGTTCTCGGCGTACCTCTGTCCGGCATCATGATTGACGACATTGGCGACGTCATTTCGTGTATTGTGGGACGTACCCTGTTCGAGGATGACTGCCATCTGGTCGTGTGCCTCGCGAACGCCACTATTGCAAAGGCAGTCACAATTAGCAATCGCGTGCCTGGAAAAGTGGGCGAAGTACAATGGGTTTTCGTTTTCAACACCGAATGCTGTCGCGATCCATTTTAGTCGCCGTCGATCTTATCAGGATATGGAACTTGACTCTATGAAAGGAATGTTTTGGTTCAGCCGGTGGCGCTGCTCCTAGGAATGGAATTTGACCGATGCCCTACATACATGCACCACCTCACAGCTTCACAGGACAAGTGTTTTGGCGCAATGGACATCGTGAAAGGTGTAGTTTGTACCACCCATGGTACAGATCGGGACACGCTTATGCTACTGTGCTGCTCACCAGCACGCTCAAAGCTCGAATACGCGTCCTGTTTTATCTACGACGGTGCCGCTGCAACAACAAAGCGTAAACTGGACACTATCCATCATACCGCCATCCGCATTGCAACCAGAGCACGTCGCACCCCACTCACTAGGAGCCTTTTAGCAGATGCACACGGGCCACCTCCATGTCTGCGAATAGAAAGGCTCGGAAGGTGACACGGCTGCAAGCTTGGCCAGTTTCCTTGCCACTCCACTTACTGGAATGCTTTTTTTCGCGACTATCACCGACCATTTTTCCAGAACAATGGCATTTGAGTGTCGCCCCGTATGGTTTACGCATACGAAAGCTCCTCCAAGAAAGTAGGGTAAGACTACAAGGAATTTTGAGAGCCAAGGGCATGGAGACACCCCCATGGGAGTTGATCGTACCGGAGGTGGATGTGTTGCGAAAACGAGAAAAGCTGATGCAGCCCTGGCACAGTTTCGCGCACTGGCCCCTCAAGTACATCGCATCATTTCGGGATGGATTGCAACCTATACAGATGGGTGTCGAACGGGTTAGGGTGGGCAGTGCCTTTGCTCGTGGATTCGCCGCCAGATCGTTTTCCCTCCCGACTCACTCAGCTGTGTACTCTTCAAAACTTGTCGCCATTCTGAAAGCTATGTGTTATATAAAGGTGTCAGAAAGCGATCGACACGTGATATCCACAGACGCTTTAAGCAGCCAGTTGACCCTGAACATATTTGATTCATCCAACCCACTTTCCCGATACATTTTTTAACCGTCCCACTCTTGTACACCGCTTGGGCCGATGGGTGGTCCTGTGTTGGCTCCCTAGCCATGTGAGGATTTCTGGAAACGCGTTGGCGGGTGTTGCGGCGAAGCGACCAGCGCATACCCCGTACACTCGATCACTGCCACTCCCCGCCACGGACCATTGTCAGCATATTTCCATCTTTCTCCTTAATAGGGGAGCAATGCTGGACGTGACCCATGCTACCAAACAGATATCAAGCCACGTCTGGAACCATGGTGCTCGTCCCTTCGTATGCTGAGGCAAGAAGAGGTGACATTCTGTCGTTTTCGCATAGGGCACACTTACGCTACGCTCGGTTACCTGTTGTGCGTTGGCGACAGATCCCAGTGCGTCATATATTGATCACCACTGGCAGTCCGCCATGTTTTGATTTCGTGTCCTCTATATGCTGACGAACGTAGGCGGTATTTTTATCTCTCCAGATGCAGCTATCAATCTAACATTGTTATGGGTGCTGTATGACCGAAGCAGTCGAAGCGCCCCTAAGCCCAAATAACTAACTAACCATCTTTCCAGATGGTTTCTCTTAGCAATGTTATTTTCACCAGCTTTCCCATTGTCCAATCGAGACGACTGATGGCTTTCTTACCCGAAGTGTCGTTTTCAACCATGTGTATCCCTGATTGATATGAATGACATGTACACTCTGTAACAGAAGAGCTCGATATAGACGGTGTCCACTATGTGATGCTTGGTAATTTTTTAACCACATTTCCATGATCGTATGAGTTATGAGCGCAATATGGTCAGGGCAGTCGAAGCACCCGAAAGCCCAAAGAACTAACCAACTAACAAAAATACAAATCCGTCCCTGAAAACCATTATTGCTGTTTTGTATTGATAGGGTTTGCCTGACCACCTAGCTACGCATTTAACGGTCAATTAGTTCACTTTCTATGCCATTTACTATGATTTTGTCTCAACTACAGGGCTCGTACGCATACCTGGCTTAACCTTGTTCACAATTTCAGCGGCTTGTTGGGATACATGTTGATGCCGGCTCATCGGTACCGGTGTTTGAAGTTTCATCACATGCCACTAGCTAGCCTGATTACACCAACAAGCGTTCTGATCACACTCCGCTAGCTAGCCTGATTACACCAACCAGCGTTCTGGTTACACTCCGTGCGCTAGCCTGGTTACACCAGCCATTATTCCCACACGATGGGATCATGCAGCGACGGCTTGTGGCTTAGCGATTCCTGCGCGCACCAGCACCAAATTGTTCACTCACGAATTGACGCCAGCACACTCCCACGCACGCCCTACACTCCCCTCCCGCACGCCCGGTCTCTCCCTAGCGCTCAGGACCGGTGGGTCCATTTGGTACTGCCAAACGTTGGCGGCGTCCAGCGCGGACCGGTTATGCATGTCACGCAATCGCATGTGTGGCGTGTCCACTGCTACTTACATGAGCGCTGTCAACAATTAATCACATCCCCGGAAAATATATACCAAAATAGTCATTATCAATGATAACCATTGGAATAATTATTTCTGCCAACTTTAGGCTCCACCGAATACCACCCCCAGCCTTCCCATAAATTGGGTGATACAGAACCGTTGAGGTCTTGCCAGCGTAGGAATGTCATTAAACTGGCTCTCGCTATAGGAATACAACCTCATATTTTACTCTGAACATATGGTACCAAGCAGTCCCACTGGTCCTTAGCGGGTATTGTATCTGTGTGGCAATTCTCGCTTCCGGGCGTTGTATCTGGTAACTGTTCATCGAAGATGCTCGATTTTGAGCTGAAGTTAGGAACACAGGACCGTTTCACATTGATGCCACCAAAACTGATGCGCTGTACCAGTGGTATAGCCTTGACAAAGCACTTCCAGGAAAAAATTGATGTTGACCTTTCCTCGTCACGATGCGCTTGCCTGGGTGCAATCAGGTGCGCCTAACTCCATATACGCCTCGAATGCCCTGGATTGGAACGTACGGTGCGCGCGAATAAAACTACGCCGCCGAAAAAAGGAGGAAAGTGATCAAAATTCGGTGTGAAAGGACAGATGTTAATGATCTTGCAGCTCGTTATCGTGCTTCCTGTTCGCCATGTCTTTTCTAATGAGGTTAGACTTACTGAAAACTTTCTATACAACTCAGATCTCCTTATATCGTTCTAGGTGGTGCGTTCCACGACAGATCGACCCAAACAAATTGACATTTTACACCCACTAATTTTTTATTTGGGCCAAAATTGGTGTAGAAAGTAGTTTTGTGCCCTGAATACGCCGAAACAAGTTTTAGCCCGATCCGACTAATGATTCCGGAGTTGGTCGCCGGCACCAACGCCGGCGCCTTTATCTCCCTCGGAACCGCTACCAGGCTGGGGAGTATTGAGCCGTGTACGGATGGGTAGCACGGATAAACGTGCGTATGTATCAGCGGGCCCTGCTGTATTTATTTGCTGCCCGACAAGAATTTTTGGGTCGGACGATATTTTTTAAAGTCCTTGGCGCATTTCCTGAAGGTCCCACACCCTCTGAGGTAGAGGTCGACTCCCATCCCCTCCTTCCCTTTCCCTGTGGAAGGGGAAATTCCCTCTCTTAGTATCATTTTCACAAACACGAATAGCGATGATCGGTGAATAAAAACGTGAAATGAACATGCGATGTCTTTCCTTGTGTAGACGTTATACTTTTTTAGGATATATATATATATGTATATATATATATATATATATATATATATATATATATATATATATATATATATATATATATATATATATATATATGTATATATAGATATAAATACAAATCCACTCATGGGCTTGGCATTTGTGGGCAGCTCCCTGAGTCAGCTGGACGGCCACGGGATGGAATATACATGCACTATGTAGGTGATGAAATAGCCCGTGATTCACACATGTCTGTTTTTTTCGAGTAGGATGGTTCCGTTTCGAATAGATAAAGAGTGCGCCAGGTGAGCAGCACATTCAGCTATAGTGGTACAACTGACGGTATCGAGCCACCATAGCATGACTGGGTGACATCTCACACCAAGCCCGGGGTTCAAGTCCTTATTTTGAAGACAAATTTCCACTTCAAATAGGGAAGCTGTCAGATTACCATTATTAGGGTGCCAAGCCAGGGGGTCCAGACCTCCGACATACCCTAGATTTGCTGCCACGCACCGTAGCATTCTGCGAGCGAACGAATTAAAGCCGTGTGGTGCCTTCGCTTATGTTACGGCGGCCTGTGTATGAAGGGTGCGGGTTTTCCAAAAGTGAATAAAGGACGCCCTCAAATTGCATATGTTTCATCGAGAGCATTATTATTGCGGGCATACTAGGTGTAGTACACTTGACACTTTATACTTGTCTGCTCTTTACGAGGAGATATCGTTAACTGCCATGAAGCACTGCAATCATGCCCAATAGTTCAGATGCCGAAGATTCTCAGCTGTTATAACGTGAATTTGGAGTGCATCAAGGAATGAACATGGCTATGGTAATCGTAGTCATACCATTGGAGCATCCTCCACGCACCCTTTTCTCCAGCGAGCGTGGGGCGCTCGTTAAGATAAAAAATATTGTATTTGAACTGGTATACTGTTCCGCAAGACTATGTCATTTGTAGGTAGCAGCACCGGCGCAGCACATCCCAGCCAGACGCAAGCCGTAAGGCGAAGTGAACATCGAAAACACCAGTCGTAAATGTTAGGATGAAGTGAACATGGATTGGTTGGTTGGTTATTGGTTTTACGACACAGCGACCGTTAAGTCATATAGCGTCGCCAATCTCTCACGCCGATTGGTCGCGGGTGAAGAATAGCGACAGGTGAGACTCGAACCCACAACCTTTCGACTGTGAGACGAGCAACTTACCCCCAGACTACTCGTCCCCTGAAGTGAACATGGAAACGTCAACAGAACTGTTTAGGCTTTTCAGCGTGGTCATTCTCTCGTGCTCTAGTTTGGAAGTATTCAACCTAGTGCTAGCTAAGACACACTGACATTCATTGAGAGTAGTCTACGGATTCCTCTCTTAAAATAAAAAAGATTATAGTTGTTGGGGTTGGGAATTACTGGAAGCCTTATGGGCACTAAATGACCAACCATGGTCGATGCACCATAAAACCATAATCACACACACTGGAAACCTTCCAATATTTTGTCGTGAAAAGTAGTTTCGTCGGTGTGTTTGCTCCTGGCTGTTTTTTGCCGGTAGTTTTCTCGATGTGTTGCTCCCGGTCATTTGTGCCTGCCGTTTCGTCTATGTGTTTGTTCCCAGTTGCTTGAGCCGGTGTGTTAATGCTGTGCGCCGTTTCAGCCCTCATGGAAGCCTCCCAAAACAATCAGTTTTCTGACGACCCAATGCTTGGAGTCACAGACCATCAAACGCTCTAGTGCATCAGCTGGCCATCAGTACGTGCTGATAATATGCAGCGAAGTCGAACCGTATAAGGTTTGGGACCATGCATATTGTAAGATGCTGCACCATAAAATCCAAACCATACCAAAATACCTGGCTACACCTTACCCTGGAATCCTGCATGGAAGCTAGACGCTGGAACATAAGCTAGTCCACTTCTTTGCAAAGGTTTCAACTTAATTTTTTTTCTCACTGGGGCTGAAGACAGCAAAAAAAAACTTACACAGCAAAAAAAAAAAAACGAAAAAGAACAGAGACTGGTGCAACCTACCATGATTGCGTTTACGGGAACTCTTCACGCGCGTGTAGTCTCCTCGATATAAAGTCCGTAGTGCTCTGTTCGATGTGCACGTTCACCAATGACGTCCAATATTGGTCACAGACCAATCTGCTGAGCTGACTGAGCCAACGAGTTGATGAAATATGCTTCACCTTTCTGCCTTTCGACCCTTTTACATCGAACTGCGCCTAGTGGGTTCCTACGTTGAATCATGTGTAAACGAGCCAATGTTTTCCTTCAATTTCGCTCAACCTATCGCAGGACTAAGTTTCTCTAGCGGCTGACGAAGTTAATGATTACGCTTCGTCGAATATTTGCCTCTTCGGGCAACATGGACTGTCTAACAGATTTTACTGGGAACAAGTGGACATAATATGTACAGTAATGGAAATAAGACGTCGATTCAATACCGCATTACTTTCATGCATAAGGATCCTGCATGGGAGTGAACAACTCATGCAGTTTTATGTCAGTTGAACCGACAATATCCTAACTAAAATATCTGCCAATAAGGCTGGTATGGTGGGTTGTTGTGGAGAAACTGTTCCCCACCTGAGTGCTGTGGGCGCTGCATGAGCTCTGCAGTCGATGCACCCATACAGCCCAATAACCAACCAACCAACTAGCTGAGAGTTCCAAAGCTTTCTGTGACCTGCGTGATAATCAGGGAAGCCTCCTCTGGGTTGCGGCAACTTGGTGGGATTGAGCTGCTGCTAACTTCTGCTAACTTGATGTTCAAACGGCAGCGTGTGGCGGCCGGGCAGGCGACCGACTGCTGAAGTCACATCAAAGTGACTGCTCAGAGCGGGGCAACAGTCCACCCTCGTCCACCACCCGTCAGCGACTCTCTGAGCACCGGTGGCTCCCGCACATCGCTGGCCGTCTGCCGTACAAGGTGTCCCGTCTCACCCGGTGAAGGTCACTAGGGAGCGTCAGCCGTACCGTATGCCCAGCCGCACCCGCTGGAGGTCACCACTGAGCGTCAGCCGGACCGTATACCCCGCCGCACCCGCTGGAGGTCACCACTGAGCGTCAGCCGGACCGTATACCCCGCCGCACCCGCTGGAGGTCACCACTGAGCGTCAGCCGGACCGTGTACCCCGCCGCACCCGCTGGAGGTCACCACTGAGCGTCAGCCGGACCGTATACCCCGCCGCACCCGGTGGAGGTCACTAGGGAGCGTCAGCCGGACCGTGTACCCCGCCGCACCCGGTGGAGGTCACTAGGGAGCGTCGGCCGGACCGTATACCCCGCCGCACCCGGTGGAGGTCACTAGGGAGCGTCAGCCGGACCGTGTACCCCGCCGCACCCGGTGGAGGTCACTAGGGAGCGTCGGCCGGACCGTATACCCCGCCGCACCCGGTGGAGGTCACTAGGAGCGTCAGCCGGACCGTATACCCCGCCGCACCCGGTGAAGGTCACTAGGGAGCGTCAGCCGTACCGTATACCCCGCCGCACCCGGTGGAGGTCACTAGGGAGCGTCGGCCGGACCGTATACCCCGCCGCACCCGGTGGAGGTCACTAGGGAGCGTCAGCCGGACCGTATACCCCGCCGCACCCGGTGGAGGTCACTAGGGAGCGTCAGCCGGACCGTGTACCCCGCCGCACCCGCCGGAGGTCACTAGGGAGCGTCAGCCGGACCGTATACCCCGCCGCACCCGGTGGAGGTCACTAGGGAGCGTCAGCCGGACCGTGTACCCCGCCGCACCCGGTGGAGGTCACTAGGGAGCGTCGGCCGGACCGTATACCCCGCCGCACCCGGTGGAGGTCACTAGGGAGCGTCAGCCGGACCGTATACCCCGCCGCACCCGGTGGAGGTCACTAGGGAGCGTCAGCCGGACCGTATACCCCGCCGCACCCGGTGGAGGTCACTAGGGAGCGTCGGCCGGACCGTATACCCCGCCGCACCCGCCGGAGGTCACCACTGAGCGTCAGCCGGACCGTATACCCAGCCGCACCCGCTGGAGGTCACCAGGGAGCGTCAGCCGGACCGTATACCCCGCCGCACCCGGTGGAGGTTACGAGGGGACGTCAGCCGTGTCATATAAACCGCCACACCCGCTGGATGTCAGGGGGCCATCGGCTACACCATGTAGCCTGCCACACCCGCTGGATGTCAGGGGGCCATCGGCTACACCATGTAGCCTGCCACACCCGCTGGATGTCAGGGGGCCATCGGCTACACCATGTAGCCTGCCACACCCGCTGGATGTCAGGGGGCCATCGGCTACACCATGTAGCCTGCCACACCCGGTGGATGTCAGGGGGCCATCGGCTACACCATGTAGCCTGCCACACCCGCTGGATGTCAGGGGGCCATCGGCTACACCATGTAGCCTGCCACACCCGCTGGATGTCAGGGGCCATCGGCTACACCATGTAGCCTGCCACACCCGGTGGATGTCAGGGGGCCATCGACTACACCATGTAGCCTGCCACACCCGGTGGATGTCAGGGGGCCATCGGCTACACCATGTAGCCTGCCACACCCGCTGGATGTCAGGGGGCCATCGGCTACACCATGTAGCCTGCCACACCTGGTGGAAGTCACGAAGGCCGTCGGCCTTACCATGTAACCCGGTGAAAGTCACGAGGGTCGTCGGCCTTACCATGTAACCCGGTGGAAGTCACGAGGGCCGTCGACCTTAACATATAACCCGGCGAAAGTCACGAGTGTCCGTCGACCTTACCATATAACCCGGCGGATGTCACGATTGTCCGTCGGCCTTACCATATAACCCGGCAGAAGTCACGAGTGTCCGTCGGCCTTACCATATAACCCGGCGGAAGTCACGAGTGTCCGGCGGCCCTAACATATAACCCGGCGGAAGTCACGAGTGGCTGTCCGCGGGACGGACGCTGTATGACCGAAGCAGTCGATGCGCCCCTGAGCCCAAATAACCAACCAACCGACCGCGGGCCGTCGGCACATAGACGCCGGCTCAGCAGCTTCTCGCGCCGTGCCAGGAACGGGCTACCTCGGTGCGTTACCAGCTGTCACGCCTGCGCGCAGTACCTGCTGGCAGCAATCTGTGGAATCAATGGGTGACGAAATGATGTCCACTCACGCGCATTGGTGATGCGATCACACCTTGTTTTTTATTCCTGTGCACAATGCTGCGGCCGTGCACATTTAGTGACGCTAATGCCTGGCACAACACGCAACAGCACCGCAGTATTGCACAGCTCAATGCTTATTTGGAGTATCTAGACCACCCGATTTTGCAGATCTTATCCACGTTTCAGCCTTTGGTTATGCATCGTAGTATCCTGGACTTTATACGAGTGGTGGGACGTTCCGGTGACTTCACTATGCCGAATGCATTCCTGATATCTGTGTCCATGTTAGATGCACTAATGTGCACTATTAACCTAATTAATATTAGTATAACTAGTCGTTTGCTTGCATTAAGTGAGAAAAGTGGAAAACATCACGGGCACACCTGATTGTAGCTCTGCCCAACATAAAAGGGCAAACTTTCGAGTATTGACTGAAGCTATGAAGTATGCATGCGACACATTTTACGGAATAGCGATTCAATAAGTAGATGTAGAGCCACGAAGCTTCTGCTTCCTTCATGTTCATCAGTTCTGCATGTCTCATGCAAGTTTATGGTCAAAATTATCAAAGGTCCTGGATCTAGAACTGATCACGAAGAGTGATGCTCGAAAAGTTCCGAAGTGACAACACTTGGAGTAGTTTCAATATATCAGTAACAAACGCAGATCATTGTGTTCTTCCATCGGGGCGACCAAGTCTGCCAACTCGAAGTTTCCATTAAGGGCAGCGCTGCTGACCTGAGGTTAAGTCAATTTTCGAATTTTATTACCGCATCGGGTGTGGGAAATTGAATTTGGAGATATCTTTACTTGAGGAAATGATGAAGGGCATTCTCACAGCATTATTGTTTTAAAGTATATCGATGGTCAATGGGCTGCGGTCAAGTCAAACACCATTTGCAATGCGTATTTTATATTCTGCACAATACTGTTTGATACATAATGTTGCTATTCATCGCGAAGTCATATGACTTCGGTTTTAGCACCTTAGTCGTGCAACATCATTGGGTGGCAAACTAATGGACTGACATGACTTGACTTCGTGTGATCTGATCTTATTTGACCTTTCGATGGAATTATTTCCCAGCAGTGTGCATTTGGTGAGGGTTGAAGTGATGGTTGTATCAACCTATGTATTGTCCCAGTGTGGTCTAAAGTCAGATCTCAATGTTTGAAGCTGGATGTTTTGCAAAGAAGTTTCAGTGTATCGTTTCTTCTCGAGAGTGCGATTTTAATACTTCAAAGGTGATGTATCGAGAGTATTCAAGCTTTCAAGCTTGGACTTGCCAACGTTTTCGCTGTTTCTAGCATGCTTGATTTGATAGCTGATTGACAAGTCTGATTCTGACCTGACCTGATCTACCCTGCCTTGCCTTATTTTAGTGTTATCAGTGTAAATGCATTCATTTATCTTAGCTGTTGAATACCAATGCTGATTGCAAACAAGCTGTTTCTTTTTAGACCATTTCCAGGGATGTAGATGCATGTCTGCATGTTAACCTAATATAACCTGTGGTAACGACATTATCGGCCAAGATGCAAACGTAACTCATATTTCGGGTTTGCCGTAGCCAGGGCGTACTGACGGTATTATATCTTATTTGCGTTGTTCTTTATCTTAACTTACTTAGCTACCACTGGACTTTCGAGAATGTGGATCTACCCCTGGCTCGGCTCACCCTACAACTGAAATAACCAACCAACAGAGAGACAAATGGGGTAGAAGGAAGTGGATGGAGCTCAAGGAAACCGACGTGATCGCCTGGTGGATTTTATTATGATGGTGGGAGATATAACGCTGAATAGAGTGGGTAACGAACAAGACGGTCAAGAACTGTGAGTAGTCGTTGCTGAACCAGGCCACCGGTACGTCGACCATGTGTCTCGAGGCCGGTGCTGCGGACATAGCCAAGAGATGTTGGCTGTCATTCGGAAAATGATGCCCATCCAGTGGTGATAGGGTCGGACGGCACATCGGTGAATACAGCCCGCAATAGCGGTGTTAACAGGAGGATTGAATTGGGTGTTGGTCGTCCTCTCCAGGAAGCTATTTGGGCATACACACCAACGAACTGACGCTCAGACACGTGTTCAAGGACGCTGATGGCGAGACGAGTGGCCCGTCTCCTTCAAAGGGCCGATTGGTAAGGCCATTCAGGGTGATTTGACTGCACTGCCCCTTGCTCAGTTTAAGCCTGTGAGGGGTCAAGTGCCTCCCATTCCAGCCGATGTTCTGAAGGAGATGAACAAAGACCAGGTACCTGTGCAACATGTGCATGGCAGTCAAGCAGGACCAGGACAAGTCCTCCAGGTGTGCTGTCTGCAGACCCTGGTCCAATCCATCAGGCCCGCTGGGTGACTCTGGCGAACAGGATCCTCCGCCTGTACGTGTCGACGGAGTCGCCAACGCCGAAGCTAGTGAGGGTGGTGTTCATGATACTGAACCAGTACGTCCTGGGTGGTTTATGTATAGAGTTCGCCCACACATCAGTGATGGAGCTAAAACTTGTTCGAACTGATCCGTTGTCGAGGAAGTTGCCTGAAGATGACCGCAACATTGTGCAAAGGTTCTGAAACGCAACGGGTTCTGGGCACACAGTGAGAACATCCTCGCCGCCATGCTGACCGACAGCCGACAGGAGACGAGGGTGGCGGCCGTGGAGCGGATCAGGATGTCCCGAGCCAGAGACGCGAGGACGATGACCCGGATGACATCAGACAGTTCGTGTTCGACATCAACTTCGATGCCGATGACTACCAAGAAATGATCGACTGGACAAATGCAACAGAGCCACCACTGACCATGGACATGTCAGACGAGGAAATCACAGCGGCTGTGCAATGTGAACACCCATGGACTTCAGCGCATTTCCATGTCACTCACAGGCGTGGAACGTTGGGTAAGGAGGTGACGATGCGGCACGAAGAAGGCCGGGTACTGGCACGCCATGTCTGATTCTGGCAAAGAGTCCGAGCCGATCTTCCGGTGATGGATAAAGAAAGACTTTAAGCTGGCTTCGGAGCCGGTGTTCCTGAGTTCAGCTTCGCCATTCTGAGGTGACCTGTCGCCATGATTTGGTACCATAATCTATTGCCATGCGTTGAAAGTTGAAGTGTTTCCTGACAAAGGCACAGCCGATATTCAGGACGTCTGTTGATGATTGAAATGATGGTTTAGTTGATATGGTGTGTTTAAATGGTTGAGTAGAGTTAGGCAGATCGTATTTATGTTCCTACATAGATGGTGGTGATCACAAGTTCCGAAAACTGCAATGCAATAACTGAATAAACCTGGTTGACGTATTTGTTATGCAAAACTGAAACGTGGCAAAATGTAAATATTGTGCACCTCTAATCACGTAATTGTTGCTGACGGTTCATTTATTAAAGCTTCGGTGTTATAGACATGAGAACTAGTAAGCTTGGAACGGTAGCCGGAATTAGTGGGGGAATAGCGTGAACAAGACTTATGGTGTTATGTTCTTTAACAAGGAAGACTAATGGAACCACTTGCGGGCTAAGAACCGTTTAAACCTTCGTGGGTATCTGAATATTTTTGAAAAATGTTTGCCGCGATTTTCGTCTTGAACATTCACCGCACGTTTTGACCCGGAAGTGTTTATTTCCCTACCAACCAACCCGGCTCGGCAAGGGCGGATTTTCCTGCGGGCACGGCGAGGGTTCATACATACATATCGTGTTTTCATAGTGGCTCTCCTTGACAACTTTTTGCGAATTACCTACGATTCGTATTGTAGATTTTGTTGCTGTGTTGCTCATTTCTTAAGTGCAACATCTGATTGATGATTACGGTGCCCTCGCACCTCCTTGTACCCGCCATCCGGGTATACAAGGTGTTCACGTCGTGCCCCCTCCACCAGTTGAAAACAAAAGGTTCCACATTCGGCACATCGAGATTTGCATATGGCATTGTAAGTGGCACGTGCGAGTTAAGCGTTGCACAACGTTTAACCAGCGCACGTCCGGGGGCAGATAACTGCCCCCTGTGGTTTTTCCTAATTTGCCGCCATACTAATCGAGTTAGCAAGGTTAATCCTCGCATGGCTGCTAATTAGTCTTTTCCGCATATTCTCATACAATTTTAACCCTGGGTCATCTTAGGTCAGGCTACCAGGTTAGGCGAAGTGACCAAACTACACTAGGAGTTCTAGGTGGCATAACTTCCACAATAATTGGGCGATTGATTTCAAACTTATAAGACTTCATGGCCTCATCAGGGACCATAATATGTATATCGTTTTTTTTTCTCGTAGCACTGACCTTAGGTCAGGTGGCGGACATGGCTTTCCCATGATAGGGCTATGGTAAAATATACAAATGTTTCCTGGTTGCATATTTGCGCTCGTAATGATCACATAACTGTTCTGGCATGTAGATTGAAGCCATGCTCAATGTTACCGCTGATATTTTTGCTCAGTGACCTCACCAAGGTCTCTGAGGTCACCTGAGATCACTACACATTTATGCGCATTATATCGCACTGCATTGAGCTAGAAGGCAGAAATTACCGTCATTGTGCTTGTATCGCCAACACGTGTCGATTGATGCGTTACATGCCCTCACTAGGCCACTTCATGACCTTGACCTGAGGTAATAGTTTTGGTTGACCTGACCTTAAACCACACCACCTATTGTCGATATCACATTTCAAGGACTGTCGAATAGCGTTCGCCGTTTGTTTCTACCTGTTACAGGTCCTGAGATATGTGTCAATATCTGAGAGTCCCTCTCGATCTGGTTGAATTTGACCTATGATGGCCTAGTGACCTGAATATTGACCTGAGCGAAAAAATGACCGAAACACTTCGATAGAGCCTGTCACCAGCTATCCAACGCCGTGTTCCGTTTGTCGCTAGCTAGCATAGTTCTAGAGATCGTAAGGGGGCAGACATCTGCCACCTCCGGACATGCGAAGTTGGCGCGAACCGCCGGACGTGCGAGTGATGGTGTCGCGGAGGGTTCTGTGGTGGCTACGGTCCTCGCAGCGGGCGTAGTTGTGACATCATCTTGTAAATATTATGTCACCGAATTATGCACTGAATCAATATCGCCCAATGCGGCATCAGCATTCAAACCAATAAGAATAGCGTCAACCCTGCCGTCTTGGAACCACGTAGGATTCCAAGGCGCTTCTACCACCAAAATGTGCGATCGACGAAGCTCCTGCGGCATGTCTAGTAAAACAAGCCACAGTTCTTCAGCACAACAAAGCGCGAACGGTGCACCGTTCCACGTCACGAAGCTTTCGCCAAAGTACTGATTCAGTCTCGCAGCCTGTCTGCCCCATTGCGTGCGTTGTCCAACCAGCCGGAAATGGCTGCCTGCTGCTTATACTGTACCGCAACACGCGCCCGGGAGTCGGCAGATGCGAATAGGCTGTAGGTATACTGTACCGCAGGACACGGTGCCGTGGTCGGGATTTGCGGTCCGGCTGCCTGGCGAGGCAGTGCTGTTTGCTGTTTTGCTGTGCGTGTGGCTGTTTCCGAATGTGGTCGAGAGACAAACTACCACGACGACTGGGAAGAGCTGGTGATTGTTCGACCGTTGCGCCCGTGGCGGCCATTTCGACTCCAAACGTTGCCGAGTCTATCGGCGCCGCTGGAAAAAAACCTGGCTCCTTCATCCGCACCAGGATCGCGCTTGTCACGGGTTTTCGTGATGTTGCGGCGAAAGGGCAGTACGAAGGACATTGGACGAGTAGTCTATGGGTAAGTTGTCCGTCTCACAATCGAAAGATTGTGGGCTCGAGTCTCACCTGTCGCTACTCTTCGCACACGACCAATCGGCGTGAGAGATTTGCGACGCTACATGACTCAACGATCGACGTGTCGAAAAACCAACAACCACCACAATACAAAGGGCATGCAATACAATACTTTTAACACGGGAAGGATGCGAATGTGTGCCGCAAAAGGGCGTGGTTTACCCATCTGGCTACTGCTATGGACGATCTGTCGTTCTACACCAACGATGACACCGTCTGCGTGGCGTGTGTAATCAGACCGTTGGTGTCACACCTTGGCCTCCCAACGATGCAGAGGGTTTATTTGCGTGCACGTGTCGCATGCTGCCGGCGAGGGGTTACGGTAGCTCAGTTGGAGAGCGTCGGACTCTTGATTGCAAGATCGTGGGTTCGAATCTCACAACCGACGGAATTTATCGAGTCCACCCGCGACCAATGGGCGTGAGAGGTTCGCGACGCATTCAACCGTCAGGTTGAATGAGTCGTAAAATAACCCAAGGCTCTTCTTCATGCTGCCGGCGCATGGCGTCAGTTTGTCCTGCCGGGGTATTTCGCAGTGCCTTTCTTTGTGGTCGCTCCAGCCTGTATCCCAATGCTGGTGCAGATAGTGAACAGCAGAAGATGGTGCACGATTTGTCCATCGGGGGATGTCCTGGGTGCCACGTCGGGGTCAAAAGCGAACGCAGCATCAGTCGGGTTGTCGGTGACCTCAGTGTCATTGCCTCCCGGGTGGATCACGTGCGGTTTTACATGCTAGTACCTCAGCGGAACAATGGTGCAAAAATACTGCAGCATTGCCGTATACTGGTCCAGTATTCTGACAAAGAAGCGATGCCGAACAGAGCCGTGTGGCATGTTTGACGCGCGAGCTTTACTGCAAGACCTAGTGTGACGCGGTCCGGCCGGCCGGTCGGTGGCCTCGACGTCGGCGGCCGGCGGCCGAGCGGCCGGTGACGGCGGTATTTTATAACCGGGCCGCAGTGCTGATTGGTGCACAGTGGTGTGTCGTGCGTCCGCCGGTGCAGTTCATGAGTCGGCGCCGGCGCCGGCTCCGTTTGGCGGCCGACGCTGATCAGCCGACCGATGGTCGGCCGAACCGGTCCCGCACGGCCGCGCGTCTGCCGTAAAAATACCCGAAAACGCCGGTATAAAACCGTCGGCGCGCCGTAAGGGTTTCAGACTGGCCGCCTTTTCCTCGGCGGCGGGCAGTATGAGGGCACTGCTCGTGTTGGCGTGCGCGCTGTCGGCGGCGCGCGCACTTCATCCCAGCCTGTGTCAGCTGACGGGTCAGGGGTGCGCCGGCCAGCCATCTCAGCAGCTGGGTCAGCCGTCCCAGCAGCTGGGCCAGCCGTCCCAGCAGCTCGGCCAGCCGCGCTACGCCGCTCCGCCGTTCTCGGGCCTGTTGAGACGGGTCGGGCCGCCGCCGCCACCGCCGCCGCCGCCGCCGGGTCTACGCCTGCCTCCGCGGCCGCCGCCGCCACTACCGGGCCTGCGGAGAGGCCCGCCTCCGCCGCTGCCGCCGCCACGGCCGCCGGGCGTGCCGAGGAAGCCGGGCCGGCCGCCGGTCAACATCATCCCGCCGCGCGGCGCGCCGCACGACAGGGCCGCCATGGCCGCCGCCAAGATCGAGTTCCAGTCGGCGTACGACGGCTACGCCACGGCGCGCCGCCTGCGCGTGCCGGCGCGGCCGCAGCCGGTGCGGGGTAAGGCGGCCGCGCCGGCGGTGCCCGCCGTCGCGCCGGTCCGCCAGGCGGCCCCCGCGGCTCCGGCTGGCCCGCCGGCGCCGCCCGTCGACCCGGTGGCCAAGGTCGCCCAGGAGGTGCTGTCCGTGCTGCCGGCGCCGGTCGGCCGGGCGGTGCAGAACATCCTGGACACGCTGTCGCCGCAGGTGGTGCAGGACGCCTACCGGGCGCTGGCCAGCGTGCCCACGCAGGTGGTGCGCGCCGCCCTGGAGGCGGTGGCGAGCGTGCCGCCGCCGCCGCCCCACCAGACGCCGGAGGCGGCGCTAGCCGACCTGCCCGGGGCGGTGGTGCAGGCCACCCAGCTGGCGCTGGCCGCCCTGCCCCTGCCCGTCGTCCAGGCTGCCCAGAGGGCCCTGGCCAACGTCGCCGAGGTGTCCGCCGCCGCGCCCGGCTCTCAGGTGCAGTCGGCTCCTGTCTCGTATTCCTCGGCGCCTGCCCCTACTGCATATAGCTCGGATCCTGCTCCTGCTTCATACAGTTCGGCTCCTGCTTCGTATGCCTCCGCTCCTGCTCCTACTGCATACAGTTCGGCTCCTGTTTCTGCTTCATACAGCTCGGCTCCTGTTTCTGCTTCCTACAATCCAACTCCTGATCTTGCCTCCCGTAGCTCAGTTCCTGCTTCTGTTTCATACAGTCCAGACCCAGCTCATACTCTTGCTTCCTATAGCGCGCCTCCTTCTCAAGCTTCCTACAACTCAGCTACTATTTCTGCTTCCTACGGCTTAGCTCCCGCCTCCGATCTTGCTTCCTACGGCTCAGTCAGTACTCCTGCTGGTGGATCTATTTCCTACAGCTCATCTACACCCGCTCGTTTTAGCTCGGTTGCTGCTCCGCTTTCTCAGAACTCAGCTGCTGCTCCCACCTCTGTTCCTTCCATGTATGGCTCGGCCCACGATCCAGCTTCTGCTCCCCAAGTGGCTACTTCCCCTGCTGCCGGTCCGGTCTCAGTCAGCTCCGTGGCCGGTCCCAGTGCCACTCAGGCCGCCCAGGCTGCCCTGGCTGCCTCCACTGCCCAGGCCATCAAGGCCGCGCAGGCGGCGTTGGCAGCTCGAGCGGCTCGATCCGGGCAGACTGGTACCGCCGCTGCCGCTGCGTCCGCTCCATCCTCCGCCTCTGCTCCTGTTCCTGCTGCCACGTCTTCGACCTACCAGAGCACTCATCCTACCGCATTAGCAACTCCGTCCAGCCAGGGCGTTTCTGCTGATCCTTCAATGAACCAGGGTAACTCTGCGGCCTCCTCGATGTATGCAACATATCAGGGCGCGCCCACTACTCGCAGCACCAATCAAGCTCCTCCTCTGTCCTACTCGGTCAACCAGGCCTCTCCGTCTTTCCAGGGCTCTCCGTCCGCCTCTGCGGGCTATGAGGTTGGCCGTCCAGTTTCCACGGCTCAGCGGAGCGAAACTCCTGCTCTCCCATCCATCCAAGGCGCCATGCCCGCCTCTCCGACCTACCAAGGTTCCCGTCCAGTTTCCACGGCACACCAAGTTGCATCTTCTCCCTCTTCAGCTAGCCAAATGGCTTATCCTGCCCAGTCACTCAACGGAGTTGTTCCCCCTTCCGCTGCAGTCTACCAAGGTATTTCTCTGTCTTCGTCAGCGGGCCAAGTTGTTCCTCGTGCCTCATCAGCGTACCAGGGCGCTTCCCGGGAAGTCCCAGCTGGCCAAGGTGCTCCTGGCGCCCAATGGATGTACCACAGCGCACCTCAGTCCTCGACATACCAAGGTGCGGTTCAATCACCCATTCAGGGTTCTCCTTCACTCTCCTCAGTAAACCAGGGTGTTTCTCCAGCTTCCTCAGCCTACCAGGCGGCGGTTCCCATCGCCCCAGCCCCCCAGCCCGCTGCCTCCTCGCCCCCAGCCGGCCTAGGTGTGTATACAGCCTCCCAGCCCGCTGCCTCCTCGCCCCCAGCCGGGCTAGGTGTGTATACAGCCTCTCAGCCCGCTGCCTCCTCGCCCCCAGCCGACCTAGGTGTGTATACAGCCCCCCAGCCTGCTGCCTCCTCGCCCCCAGCCGGCCTAGGTGTGTATACAGCCTCCCAGCCCGCTGCCTCCTCGCCCCCAGCCAGCCTAGGTGTGTATACAGCCCCCCATCCCCAGCAGGGTTCCAATCTCCTTCGTCCGGCACCACAGGGTGCACTTTCGACCTACGAGTCGGCCTATCCGGCTGCACCACTCGCTCCCCAGCAGGGTACCCCTCCCGACTCCCAGGCGTACCCAGGGTCACCTTCATTGGCCAGTCAGGGTGTCCCTCCTGCCCCTACGGCCTACGAGGGTGCCCCTCCGGCCTACCAGGGTGCCCCTCTGGCCTACCAGGGTGCCCCTCCGGCCTACCAGGGTGCCCCTCCGGCCTACCAGGGTGCCCCTCTGACCTACCAGGGCGCCCCTCTGGCCTACCAGGGCGCCTCTGCCGCCTACCGGGGTGCCCCTACCGCCACTCGAACATTCCAGAGTGCACCTCCTTTGTCCCACCAAGGTGTCCCTGCCACTCCTCTGGCCTACCAGGGTGCCTCTCCGGCCTACCAGGTTGCCTCTGCCGCCTACCAGGGTGCCCCTGCCGCCACTCGGACATTCCAGGGTGCTTCTGCGACTCCTGGTGTCCAGGCGGCCGTTCCAGCTGTCCGCTACCCGGCTGTGGCAGCTCCGGTCGCACCAGTCGCCGAGGCGGCACCGCCGGTGGTGGTGGTAGTGCCGACTCCGGCCAGCCAAGCCCGCCCTACCAACCTCGCCGCCCCGCTACCTGGCGCCCCTCGTCCTGCCTCCAGTTGGCCACCCCTGAAGCAGAGCATCCCCAAATTGGTTCCGTTGAATTTCTATTCCAGGCGCTAGACGGTATTCGCAAGTCGTTTCGTGCCAGACGCATGGGTTGGGTGAATTTCCTCCACTGCACACAGCGTCTGGCGTACTTTACCGAATCTACCGTCCTTGAGATTTGTACTGGCTTATTTGTTCAAATACTCAATGACAAGTTTTTGGTTGATTCCCTTATAGTTCCGTTTCCGTGTTGTGTTAGCTGATTTTTATGTGCTGCTGCTTATTATTGCGTCAGTGGTGACAATTTTGTTTTTGTTTGCGAATGTACTGTGATCGGTATGTGTTGGCGCGTGCAGCGTTTGTGAGCGTGTGCCGTGTACGAGTATTTGATCTACCGTAGTGAAAATATACATGGCGAGATGTGGTCTGTTGCATGCACCCCACGGAGGTGAATGAAATAAAACGTGACTATGGGTGTGCATGCCCCTGTTGCGGTCAGACTGGCAACGCAGCGACTTTGTTCTGGCAGCTCGTCGCACGACGATGCATCGCTCTCCACGTGGGCTTCGGCCGAAATCGCCGACCAGTTATTCTGTCCCGCGGCGTTTTTCCTACCTAATCGGAGGTGTCCTACAAAGTTAGTGCTGATATTCGACGGATGAAATCACGTTGGGCATTGAACTTAATTCCGGGTACTCCATCCACCAATAGCTGTATTGCATGCAGGGATATAGCTCGCATGATGCACCATTATTGGCGACAAGTACGTCGTAAGTGCAAATTATTCGCTTTGCCCGAAATGGTGATCATACCAAAGTGTACAAAGTGCCTCGAATGCACATCGGTACCTCGATACACATCATGTGGGCGCGAAACGACCTAAGACGTCGGTGCATCCCAACGCACCAATCCACCACCACAAGGCCTCGGAGCTGCGACATCGGTCGCTACCCTGAGTATATTGCTCAGCTCATCAAGCTGAAGACATTTGGCGTATGTCCTTCGCAGTACATCTATTAAGAACATTATATGGCTCTGAGGCTGAATTGAGATAGCTCGCACGCTTAGTAGATGCAGATATCAAGGGAGCACGAACGGGTGTAGGACGAATCTGGCCCAAACCTGTCTACTGATTGGTGTCAGAGTGTGTTTCACTCGCTGAAAGCTCTTGGTGATATTGGAAGCATGCTGGAAATGTTGTTTCTGCATGAGTAGCATTGAGCGTCCCTCGTTTTCCTCCAACGCTGCTTATTAGGCATCGTTGCCGTTCAGTAGCCTTGGGTGAATAGGGAAAGGTGTAGAGCTGCAAGGTTGTCTTTCAAGTCTGTCACGACACGAGTAAGCATAAAAACGTGTGCATGATTTTTGGACACAGGCAACCACTCATCGCATGAGGGTCGTATGGTTTCATGTATGTCCACATTTGTGATCTAGATATTTGTAATACAGCTGGCGAAATGTTTTCGAAAGTCGTGATTGGTGGTTAGGTAGCATATCATTAGATGACCCCATTGTTTTCTTGATACTCTATACACAATGTGGCCAAGCCGTTTCATGTCCACTATTGTTAATTGGCATCGTATGCCATTGGTTACGTTATTCACCCCTTTAAGTCATTCAAACCATTCCACAAGCTAACATTTTCTGCCAACTAACTTTCAAACCACTCTCCCCCTCCCATGTTCAAACTGAGCCATCTTCCTACCACATTCAAGTGCTATTCTATATAACCTAAGTGCTGAATCTCCCTGAAAGTAGAACAACCAACTAATATGCTATCAGGGTTCCAGCCATTTTCACCACAGTCGTGCTTCATATGAACCTCGAAAGCGGCGATTGCATGAAATGCATTCAGTCGAGTTCTTCACATTCGAAACGGCGTTCTGGCCCAGGCTAGTCGGTTGAAATGCGTCAACTATCACTGTGATGCAGAATCACGGCCTTGCTGTCAACCCCTTGCAATGCACTTTCAAGCAAGCCTCTTCACTCATTGCGGTATGCGTGCGCAGCCAACGCTCCCGACAGTGCACGCGTGGCGGCGCGGCGCACAGACGACGCGTGCGGCGGTATGCTGACCCGCGAGGAGGAATGTCCGTCGCGGCGCCTCCGCGACGGCCGACCCTGGCACCGCTTTTCGCCGGCGCTGTCGCCGCCTGTCCGTGCCGGATTCGCCGCGTAAAAACGCGCTCGTCGGCCGAAAAGAGTGCGGGCGAGGCGGTCGCAGGCGGCACGGGACCCGGCCGCGGCCGTCCCGAAAGCCGGGTCGACGCCTGTCGGGCGACGTGCTCGGCGCGCCGGCGCCGGCGCAAAAATGGCGCGAACAATGGCGGAGCCATGTCGGCCGCCGGCGGCTGGCTGCACGCGAGGCGCCCACCCGGAGCTGGAGCTGAAGCGGTGGCGGATGTCCAAGAGAGGTAATGCTGCCGCTGGTGTGGAGGAAGGGCCGTGGGTGCGGAGGAAGGGCCGCAGGCGTGGAGCAAGGGCCGCAGGTGCGGCAGAAGGGCCACAGGTGTACACGAGCTGGCTTCGGATATGCGAACAGCACTGGTGAGTTGACGGACAGGCCATGTCCAAGCTGAGTCCATGTCCATGGTGGCCTGGGGATAAACAGAAACGCTTTGTTGCATTGGTTGCTGGGAGCGGAGAGGGACATGCACCACGGTGCTTGTGTGCTCCCGACCATCGACGCGGAGCCGGTTAGTATCTCGTGCTTAAACTGGAAAACATTTGTCCGAGGTCAGCAATGCCACAGAGCGAAAGTACTGAAACAGTGTGCGATGAAATCCGCGTCTGGTATTTGGTCTTGTGTCAGTGGCCTCAGGGACGCACTTCAAGGCGTCTGCGATAATATGGTGGCATTCAACATGCACGGAGGCCCGGGCCATTTAGGCAAGACGACGGTATATGTGATGGATCCATTCGTTGTGATGAAAGAGAGAGGAAGTGTAGGTATACCTCTCCTGTGTTTTCAGTTTCTCTCCCTTTCGGTGATGTTTGTGCCAAGTGTTCGCTTTGCGAATCTTCATTGCCCGGTAGCACTTTAGCCCTCTATCTCCGTCCTTTTCGAATGGGATTTTCACCTATGTCCTGTTTTTTTTTAACACGTGGATGAACCGTTGACAATGGTACCAATGTTCGCCCAAGCACATATGATTTTTGTATAGGTTGAGTGACCTACCTCATTGGAAGTAATGTATTGTTCTCCGCGACATCAATGATTGCTAAAGTCCCTTCCTGAAACCCTTTGATTTTTCTCACTGTATTCTATGTTATTATGGAACACAGTGTATTGTATAACATCTGTATGTATTATATCTTATTATTATCTATCTCCCATTGTTCTTTTAGCTAGCTTTAACGTTTATATTTACGTAGATTTAATATTATTAGCAACCACTTCTTTCATATCTGAGCCCATGATCTGTGCGGTGCCAGTGACCAGTGGGCCAATTATCTGAGCGGTGCTAGTGGCCGGTGGGCCAATTATCTGTGCGGTGCCAATATCCAGTGGGCCAATTATCTGAGCAGTGTCAATAGCCAGTGGGCCAATTTTCTGAGCGGTGCCAATATCCAGTGGGCCAATTATCTGTGCGGTGCCAGTGTCCAGTGGGTAAATTATCCGAACGATGCCAGTGTACACTGGGCCAATTATCTGTGCGGTGCCAGTGTCCACTGGGTAAATTATCCGAACGATGCCAGTGTACACTGGGCCAATTATCTGTGCGGTGCCAGTGTCCACTGAGTAAATTATCCGAACGATGCCAGTGTACACTGGACCAATTATCTGTGCGGTGCCAATGGCCAGTGGACAACTGTCTGAGGGCTGCCAGTGGCCAGTGGGCCAGTTATCTGTGCGGTATCAGTGGCCAATGGGCCAATTATCTGTGGGGTGCCAATGGCCAGTAGATCAATTATCTGAGTCGCTTTGGGTAGTAGCAAATGCCAAGCTCGAACCCACACTTCTTCCACACTTCTCCTAGACTTGTTGAGGACAAGAAGCACACCAGCAGCAGGAATCCGATATGCATCGGTTTAGTTGTGGAATGCCTGGTGAGCAACCCTACTGAACACTCAGCTAGCTGATTGGAACATGTAATTTTGGTCGAATGGGTTCACAGCGGTGGTGGCCACCCTCGGCATACTGGGGTACGCATTGTATGCAATGCTTGCTTGCCATACATGTGTATGATTGTGACAAGAGGTGAAACTTGATATACTTTCTGGGATGCATGTGCATCCCCGACTTGAAAATGTGTACCCAACGTCCATGAATGACTCGGGGTTTTTATGCAGAGGAGTTAGACGTTCTATGCGTGATAATGTTATTCATCGAGTAGCAGAGTTAAGCGTAGGGCAGTGCTTTAACATGGTTTAGCCTGATCTGAAGGTGTCATTCTACGCCTGCCGATGCTGCAAGTTGTCAGAGTGCAACACCCCCCCTCCCAACACAAATAGTTGCAAAAGTTGTGGCTGCCGCTACCATTCCACCTCACCAGTCTAAAGCCGTGCAGTTTCGTCGCAGGCCAGAGTACGACGCTCACACCGGTAGGCCGGGGTGTGCTATTGTGCACAATGTGCTGCAGCGTCGATGCTGGTTGACCTGCATTGGCCCGCGCAGGGATAATCTGGCACGAGGCACAGGGTGTCCAATGAACGTGCTGATGACATTCCCAGTGAACCGGTAATTTCTCTGTAGCGTCTTGGTCAAGAAGGCAGCTTCGGTTTTCTTGTGTTCTCACCGACACGGGTGCTTGTTGCAACCGAGCTGGAACAGCCAGTCAGAAAGAATAGCTGACGTGGACCTTCAAAATCGGGTGACGCTTTGTCTCTTGTATTTATTAACATTCACATATCACATGTCTCATTAGCTATATTCACATGCCTCGTTAGCTAAAGGCTTATTAACGTCCGAAAAAGATGCGTCTCGAAATGGCTGTTCCCACATGGTTGATGACCAATGCTACGATACCGAGGCTTGTTTGTTTGTTTATTGGTTGGTTCACGACACACTTTATGCCCATTCACGGCTAATGGCGCCGCCCACACTGTTTCGCCGGTGGGCCGCGGGATTAGGAAATGTCCTGAGTG
The DNA here is from genome assembly GCA_034440575.1 of Imbricaverruca yamaguchii. Taxonomy (NCBI): domain Eukaryota; kingdom Metazoa; phylum Arthropoda; class Thecostraca; family Neoverrucidae; genus Imbricaverruca; species Imbricaverruca yamaguchii. The sequence goes on from JAOTOL010001660.1 coordinate 2,746,698, forward strand.
GCGCTAGAGTCGAACCCGGGACCTTTAGTACCCATAGCCCGACACCCTAACCACTCGGCCATCCCCGCCCCACGATACCGAGGCTACGGGAAGGATCATGGTCTCACTCGTCACACCCGTTTCTTCGTCGATGGGGCTGACCGTGTGACGGCGTGGCACGCCTCCCGACGGTCTAGCCGCTAACGTGACCGAATAATTCACTCTTTGTTTCCATGGCTGCACGTCCTTGGATGACATTGCTACCCTGCTGACATGCAGGTGGACGCTTCCAGTCGGACGACGACCGAGCTGAGCCCTGTTTTTTAATTGGCGCATTAGTTGGGCCAATTGTCGAACTAAGTGACCCACATTTTTCCTCCTGGTAGCCTGTGTATCCGGGATGGATATCGGCGCCGCTGATGTCTGTTTTTGTTCCTGACAACATCGAGCAATGTTGGCGGAACAGCACGGAATCACGTCGGCTCACTACAGTTATGCCCACTGCGGCAAGAAGCATCTTCAAGTGAAGTTCACGTGCACAACGGTGTTCATACACAACGTGATGGTGGCGTTCACTGTAGTCTACTGATGCCTCCTATGAAGATAGGTTGACTTTTATAGGTTTGCAAAATTATGTAACGCCCACTGGGAGTCTTGGGTAAAAATGTTTTTGTTGGATGGATAATGCTGGCACGAACTCGCGTATCCAGGCGGAGGACAGCAAGTGTAAGGTTATCCTTCTATTTTATGTTAAGTTATCCTTCCATTATACATTTTCTACATCTCGTTTTATTGGTAGCTTTTGCCATAATATATCTACCCAAAGCTTTTCAGAAACCTTTATGTATTCGAACCTTCCTAGCCGGAGTTTTTTTGGGTATGTTGTATAGGCATGGTGTGGTATAGGCGTGTTCGAATATTAATCGAGCCGTACGTTATGCTGGGTCGCCTCGTGCCTCGCAAGATAGCGTATGCCATGCTATATAAATAGCTGATTACAAAATAGCGGATACCATGTTACAAAAATAGCGGATAACAAAATAGCGAATGCCATGCTGATCCCGCTGCGGTACCAGTGCCCAATACATCGAAGCGGTTTGGTATCCGATATAAGAAATCCCCGACGAGCAGCACAACACTGTCCATCCACTGTTGAATTCCGTGTCGTAGTATGTATGCTGCAATAGTTGGAAGCACTAACTTACACGCCTGCCCTGTTCATAGTAGTTGATTTAGTAAATATTACTGTTCGTAGATCTCCACCAACTGTGTATGCTCGTTAGAAGTAACGGCCGCAGAATAGTCCAAGCAGTCGACTAGCCATAAAGCACCAGTTCACCACCACCGCTCGGTAGAAGTCCATTGTGATCGTTCGCGGTTCATCGATTCCAATCAAGTGAACTTAAGTTGCGTTTCCGCCATAATACTAGAAGTGAACATGATCCGGAAGGTAGTGATACTGCAAGAACCCTAGTTACTTCGATGATCTTCCTCCAAATCTAGGCGTGAATGTGTTCCAACGAAGGTCTAGTTATGTGATGGACCATTTGATGATCACGGAATACATCGTCAACCAAAGTAAGGCAATCTGCTTGCACGTAGAGGCTTCCTTATGATTGGGTATTAGCGCTCCGTTAAAACGAAATGTGGCTTCGTTTTTTTGTTTTGTTAGTCCAGCACATATGTCCTACCAGCCATTTAGCGCAGGAAAGTCAGCATCTGCACGAGCCGGATGTGTGGCATCCTATTTGTGACGTCCCCGAGTGAAACAAAGCAAGACGCTATGCAACGATTGGATCAAGGATATAGACTCCCGGATGTGCAGCCGTCCACCATTCTTGTTTGGAATGAAGCCGTTACGTCCCGATACCATCAAGGATATAACGTCCGGGTGGTGTGGTTCTCCCGACCATCGTCGATCAACTTTGTTCAGGCTGAACAGGCGCCATGCGCTGCGCTGCTTCGCCTGTCGCGTAGCAACAGGCGAATTTGAGGAGGTTTCATCACAGGTCACTGGTCGCGTATCAACGGGCGAATTTGAACGGTTTCCTCACAGGTCGCCGTTCGCGTAGCAACAGGATAATTTGGGTTGATTTCTCAGCAGGTCGCCGGTTGCGTAGCAACAGGCGAATTTCAGGGGGTTTTCTCACATGTCGTCGGTCGCACAGCAACAGGCGAATCCGAGAGAGTGTTCTCACAGGTCGCTGGTCGCATAGCAACAGCAACGCTGTTCACACGGGGCTGGATATTGAGTATGCAGTACTCAGCTGAGTACAGCTTGCTGTGATATTGTGACTGTCGTGTTTCTGGCTGTGTGATGATGTGTTATCGCCCGGTAGTGACCGACGTGTGTGAGATTGCAGAGTGCAATTGCAGTACTCAAATTTGTGGTGGTATTTTGGTTTTGATAGGATTCGTCCTTGTTGCTGGTATGCTAATACATGCTGACAGCTAGCTCGATTTCGACGGCAAAGAAAACACATTTCGGATCATTTTATATTGCGTGGGTGGGGTAGGTGGAAGGGAGGAGGCGGTTAAAGTAATTCAGATCACCATGCTTGTACGATTTCGCCGCAGGCATAGCCTACGCATTCTGCTGGCACGAGTGACTCGATGCACTATTGTTTTGAAGAGGAAAATAAGAGGAGGGCAGCGACTCCGCTGCCGCTAATGACGTCAGGCCGGTGTTCATGCTCCGTTGACGAGAGCAGAAGCTGCCCGTACTGATCACGAGGACTAATGACGAGAGCAGTAGCCTCCCGTACTGGTCATGAGGGCTAAAGACGAGAGAAGCAGCCTCCCGTACTGGTCATGAGGGCTAATGACGAGAGCAGCAGCCTCCCGTACTGATCACGAGGGCTAATGGCGAGAGCAGAAGCTGCCCGTACTGATCATGAGGGCTAATGACGAGAGCAGTAGCCTCCCGTACTGATCACGAGGGCTAAAGACGAGAGCAGCAGCCGCCCGTACTGGTCATGAGGGCTAATAACGAGAGCAGTAGCCTCCCGTACTGGTCACGAGAGCTAATGACGAGAGCAGTAGCCGCCTGTACTGATCACGAGGGCTAATGACTAGAGCAGAAGCTGCCCGTACTGATCATGAGGGCTAATGAAGTCAGCGCGGTGTTCGGGCTCTTCTGACGAGAGCAGTAGCCGCCTGTACTGATCACGAGGGCTAATGGTGAGAGCAGTAGTCGCCCGTACTGATCATGAGGGCTAATGATGAGAGCAGTAGCCGCCCGTACTGATCACGAGGGCTAATGGCGAGAGCAGTAGTCGCCCGTACTGATCATGAGGACTAATGATGAAAGCAGTAGCCGCCCGTACTGATCACGAGGGCTAATGGCGAGAGCAGTAGTCGCCCGTACTGATCATGAGGACTAATGATGAAAGCAGTAGCCGCCCGTACTGATCACGAGGGCTAATGGCGAGAGCAGTAGTCGCCCGTACTGATCATGAGGACTAATGACGAGAGCAGCAGCCGCCCGTACTGGTCATGAGGGCTGACGAGAGCAGCAGCAGCCCGTACTGGTCATGAGGGCTAATGACGAGAGCAGTAGTCGCGCGTACCTCTCACGAGGGTCACTGGTTTTGCGGCGGTGCCCCGTTGTCGGCATATTCGTTCTGATGACGCATATACTGCCTGGATGTACGCCTGTTAACATATGGTATCCGACCGTGATCTGCCATGGTTGGTACGGAATGGGCGGGATACCGGGCACATGTGTCCCCTTCTCTCGAAAGAATACTGGCGTCACTCTGGTCGGGAAAAGACGCTCCTCCGTGGAGGTTTGGGTGTGAAATGTTGAAGTATCAAGTAGCTTCTCCATGTTCAACGAATGTTCAGCTATTCCTCCATACTTCGTCAGCCTCGCTGAGGAAGTCATCCATGAAGTATTGCTCGAGTATCGCCTTCCCGCCGCCCACTCATCGAATTTTTTTTCAGCTGAAGGCTATCTTCCTAGATAATTCCACAGTGGCGCGCATCCTAGGAAATGGCGTCGCTCCAGACGAATGTCCCTATAAAATGACTGGATCCATCCCTGTGATCTACCATGTCATATGACCGCCGAGCCTGGCTGAATCTGACCCATGACCTCGACTGATGCTCCAGGTGCCGATGTGGAGTCTCAGCGGCGTTGTTCCGCCGGCGTGTTCACCGACTCCAACGTGCTGCGCAAGGTGGCCAGCCTCACACACACGGCCAGCGGCCAGAAGACCGTCCGGCCGCGCTATCTACCCGAGAAACTCGACTTCAAGCACTACGAGAAGTTCGAAGGTATGTGCCGACGCGGTGGCGGGTGATTTTGGCGGGTACCTGTCGTGTCGCCAATGACGCATCGCCGCGGTGGGGACCCGGCGGCACGTGTGCGTGATTTGGCGCGATGGGTTCAACATTCCGCATTGCCTTAGCGGGCCCTGCACGCATTGCTGCCTCAGTGATCGATTGACGCCGTGGCTGCTGCGGTGCTGATTCACTCAAATAACACGCTGGTGCGCTGCGTTCCGTGATATTTGCTACACTTTTTGCGACATTTTGCGACATCGCAGAAGCAAAAATAGCACCGGTCAAACGAATGTGCGTTTCTGGGGACTGACGCATCGTATTCATGGAAGTGTCATCACTCTTGAACACGTTGCGATTGGCCACGTCACGTGATTCCTTGGTGCGTGACCCAGCCGCACCCCGAAATTCGCTTTTAAGGAAGACTATCGCATTCGGTGCTTCAAGGATGGGATATTCGAGGTAACGTTGCAAGTCGAGTTTTCCCCGGTGATTCTGCACGGCCATGAAGAAGAGTGACTCACTGCGTGTCCATGGTGCGTCATATCACTACATAGTGTACTGACAAAGCAAATGCTGGAGAGTTGGCGATAGACACTGATGTATTGCCTGTCGTCTTCGAATGTCGCGGAGATGGTCCGCACGGTAGCGTCATGAATTGTGTATCATATTGTCATGATAGTAGATAATCGGCCATATCAGTGAGGACACTGTGCCTAGTGGGCCTTCTAAAGCATGCCAGGTGGTGCGTTGACAGTTGCGGATTACAATGGTATCTGATCCGTGAACACCGAGAGTAGTCTGGGCTGCACCGACGTACCCCGGACGCCAGTGAAAAGGCCCTCTTGTCTTCTCCAGTATGATGCATGGTGGCCGTCGGGCGGTAATTTCAGAGTTCCCAGTCGAACGTTTCGAAAGGTTCCCTCCGTATACGATCATAGGAGGATGTTTGGCGGCGTCTCATGGTTTCACCGTGACTGAGCCCAATGGGTAGTCAATAATGCAGCTGCTTTTCTCATTCAGCACGCTACTGCCCAGTCATCTGTAAAACATGGAGGTGTTTTCGTTGATTTCAGTCGTGCCCTCACCGGCGGCCCTCAATCGGTATGGGAATTTCTCATTATAGCTTGTGATAACCAGAGGGGAACCTGCCACAGGAACACAAGTGTTGGCCAGGCGTAGCAAAGGACGATTAACATATTCGTTTGTTTACAAGAATACATTATAAATTAATACTAAATATATAATACATACTTAACCGAGACGCCAGGTAGCCTGATAGCACATTGACGTGGACACTGGCTTAATACATATTGCCAGTATAGTAATCTTGAATTTTGCGGCGTTAAATATGGAAAAGATAGTTCATCTTGTTCTCCCCAAGATGATTCTTCCGTCAAAGCGTTTGCAGATACAGCTTGGGGCAATGCAAGAATCCACATGTGCCACCATATTGTAGTCCAATAGTTTGACGTAACCATGCGTCGACCAAGCTGCATGACCATTGCAGTCGATACAGCCCCTAAGACCCCAATCAATCAGTAGCTGCATCCAAATGCCGGAATATTCAACAATCACCGTGAAGGTAGGGGCGAGGAGTGATTGGCGATTGCAGATGTTCCCTTTCAGCGAGGTGAGCAACCGGATATGGTTTGAAAGATTCTTGATGCGACAAGCTGGTTATGATTAGACTCGCCCTAAAAGTGCTTGGGAGTCTTGTGTTTATGGAAACTTTTTGATACCTTCAAGCCGTCCGAAATCGCTTTATTGTCATGGATTTCCTGGTGGTTATATGGGTATCTGAATAAAGTGTTCCAGAACTTACTTGACCTGAGGAATTATGCGGATTATATGAGTCACTGCCAGGACCAAGGCTCCCGAATGGCTACCGTATCATTTACGTCGTCCACCCCGATGCCATAACCTAGTGTCCCGAATGCCCACCGTACCATTCACGTCCGCTACCCCGATGCAGCAAGGCGTTCTGACGAGTTTGTCAAGTGGCTGTTGGGGATTGTGATATGTATGGCTACCTAATGCAGGAAGCACACCTGTGTGAAGCGACTGTGTTTATTTTAGTTGTACTGTATGACAACATTTCTGAATAGGCACACATTTTGTAAGTTGGTTTTGCGTACAGGAACAGCCGTGCACATCCAGAGTTCTCACTGTGATCCTTGGAGTGCGGTTTGCCTTTTTTGTTGTTGTAAGTACTATGCTGACATCCTATTCAGGTGTATCTATCCTGGCAAAATTCCTTTTGGGGCGTTCGTCATCTGTAGGGGCCATGCGGCGTTGGTCATACGGCGGTTTCTTATAGATGTGCGGCATCATTTTGTTTGTTCACGCAGACGTAGCTCGACGCGGGCTGTTGTGTAGGTGTTCTTTCGTGTTGGTGATACGTCTTACTTCGCTTATTTATCTATAAAATTATGTTCCACGCTTGTGCTTCTTTTTTGATGGTTTTTAGCGTATCAATGTAATATGCTGTGCACGAGCCGGTCAGCTTTAGTTCCCTGAGCTAATGGCAGAGGTAGGCTGGTGTCAGTGCTGCCATCTCTCGGTGCGGCGGAAGATCACAGTAGAGGGCACAGTCGCTTGTGGTTGGCGCCGCGCTCGAGTTGGTGAATACTTATTCAGAGCCGAACACAATATAGAAAATTGGTGTACCGATCCCTGCAGTTTTTCACTTGGCGTCTCCCTAATAGGAGGCTTTTTTAATGACGCCCCGTGGACCAAACTATTCTCGTTTGTTGTATCTGTAGTATCAGAAATATTGGAAACCAGTGTTAGTGTTCCGTGGTCGTGTGCTTGTGCCCTGTCCTATGAACATTTCCAGTAGCCAGTAGCACTCACTGGCAGTGCTCCGAGACCACCAGGAGACTTATTGGTGGTGATCCAGCAGCCACTGAGTGTTCCAAGAGTGCCAGAAGTTTTGGGAACGATGCAATGATTGTATGCTTGTTGTTTGCCTATTTCCACGAAAGGCTGTCACTAATTATGTATGTGGTGGACTGTGTGATGGTGGACCGTTTAGACTAATTGCAGGCCACTGTGCATAGATCCAATGTGGCAGTGCTTGCATGATTCATCAGCATACCCGAGCTTATTGAGTATGGTGGTGGGGGGTTGCCCTGTACCCGTGCACACTAAGGTACCACGCCACTCGGTGTTTCGTCGTTTTGCCAGAGCGGCTCGTTATGATGGCTGGCTGTCAGTGGCCGGCATCTGGACCATGCCGGGACGATTTTCGTGATGCCGTTATATATTCCAGACCGATAGGCACAGATACATGTACAGCGCTTGATATGCTTCATTCCCTGGTGGGAGTGAGAGAGTCGGGTCAATATCTCCCGCGGAGACTGACTGGGCCGGCAAGTAGTAACCCGCACACTACCATGTCGGGCCAGCATGCCTGGTACTCGCCAGTATGGGCGGACGGCAAGTGGAACGCCGTGGCCGTGCTCAAGAAATACCCACATGGTAGGGTCCCTGAGCTGTCCATATTTACAGCCATGGGCGAGCGCGGCTTGGCCATTTTCCGGGCTTGGGTCGACGAGCGGCGCCAGCAACGCCACTTTGCCGAGATGCACTCGGTCAGGAGAGCTGCGATGACAGCTGCATGTAGCGGGTCGTCGCGGGACCGTCCTCTGCCACCTCGTCCTCGGTGACCGGGTCGGAGACCAGCGATCGTAACAGTGCGGCGGGTACTCACTCATTTCCGTCAGTCGGCAGTGAAGCTGCAGCCGCTTAGCTCTACCCGCGTCCGTACTCCGGGTACGAACGCGGGCAGCCGGAGGCACTGCATGGAACCGGGAGTGCTCCATCTCAGCTGGCAGCGTGCTACTCAAGATGGGGACCAGCGGGCGGTGGTCCACAAGAAGATCGAAATGTGGCAGATCTTCCACGTACATGCGGCACTTCCGGACGGCCCGTGCTCCGGCAGCCGACTGTGATTCCACCACCGCGCGGCGGGGTTTGGTGTCGGTGACGATGGCGACATCGGTTCAGGTGTCGCTGTCACGCGGAGCCCAACGCTCGCATCCGAGCGGCGTCCGTCTGCAACATGGTCGGCAAGCTGACGTCACAATGTGCCATGACGGATGGGGCTGGCCGGGCGGTCTTGACGCGAAGTGTCGCATCGTCCACCGCCAGAAGTCGCGCACCTTGAAGTCTCCGAGAGGCGCTGCCGCTTGGACGAACTCCATTGACTTGTCACCAGGTTTGTCAGCTCGACTCATGAACGATCGGATGACGGTCATATTTTCTGGGCATGTGAAGTCCGCGATGGTCCGAGGCTTCTCGCCGTCTGATGTGTAGTCGTCCCGGTGATGCTGTAGCCGCAGAAGTTCACCTGGTGCCTCGCGAAGCGGACTTCGCCAGGTGCAGAGTCGTCCAACCAGACGTCACGTCTGGTTGCGGCGCTCCACGATGGCTATGCCATGGGCGAGGTGATCCCGGCAGCTGCTGTCCGATGTCATCCACGCTGACAGCGTGTCGCCTCGCTGGATGAAGACATCTCCGCTACTGTTGAGGCCCTGGCCACACAGATGCTTCCAACGACACACGCGGTGATGAAGCACGCCGCTGATTCAGCATGCGATGAAACCGCGGCGATTGTGGGTTCGAGTCTCACCTGTTACTACTCTTCGCCCGCGACCAATAGGCGTGAGAGATTGGCGACGCTACATGACTTAACGGTCGTTGCGTCGTAAAATTAATAACGAACCAAGCCGCGCCGATCAGGATGGGTGGCGCTGCTTCGGCACAGGTCCGGATAGGTGGCGCTGTCGCCTCACAAATCAGGATAGGTGGTGCTTTCGTCGCGCCGATCAGGATAGGTGGCGCTGCTACAGCGCTGGTCAGGATAGGTGGCGGTGTCGTCGCGCCGGTCAGGATAGGTGACACTGCCGCTGCACCGGTCAGGACAAGTGGCGCTGCCGCCACACCAGGCAGTGGAGGAGACGCTGCTGTCGCGCCGACATCATGAGGTCGGATCGCGGTCACGACGGCCCCTTGTGGCACCGAAGTCGCCGGGCTCGTAGGCGGTGATACAAAATTAGATCCGGACGGAAAAGTCAGCTGGTAAAATTCCCGGAGCGTCTGAATGAAATCAGCTCAACGGGGTGCCAGAAAGTTCACTGATAACTTAATCCAGCTCGGGATTGTGCTAGATAGTTCACTGATGACGAAGGCCAGCTGAACACGACGTCAGATAGTTCACTGATGGCGTAAGCCAACTCAGCAAGGTGTCAGATAGTTCACTGATGATGTAAACCAGCTCAGCAAGGTGTCATAAAATTTACTGATGGCGCAACCAGCACAGCAGGGTACCAAAATGTCACTGGTGACGTAACCAGCTCAGTGGGGTGCCAGCTAGTTCGCTGATGGTGTAGACTATCGACGACGACCCGATTGGTGCCCAGCCGCAGCGTCGCCTGGAACGTGCCCACTGGCCAGGCAGGAGGGCGACTGGCGTACCACAGCGGAGAAGCCAGACTGGACGCCGTTATTCTGCAGCAGAGCGGGCCGAATCCTGATGGATTGTGTGACGTTCAGGGCCACCGCTGTCGCCTCGGCTCGGAGATTGTCCAATGTTTAATGCGCGAGTGTGGCTGTCACGCGTGTCAGTGCAGACTATGACCACGCCAACTGCGCAACATTCTCCGTAGGTCTACTCGTGCTGAATGCATGTTGGAAGGGTAGAAGGCGCTTAAGGTCAGTTTTGGTGCTACCCACTTCAGTGGTGTGGCAAGTCCAGTGTGCCGACACATCGGTGGGCGCGAGCGGTTTCTGAATAGCCAGCCGGAACTCCAGCCTCTGAAATATTGTTACTGGTGGACGCTATTGCGACGATAACTCCGGCGAGCATTGTAGTGGTTGTAGCACGCCTGATAGGAAATGCTGGGCTTTCGGCCAGGTGGCCTGTCTGTTTATGACTAGGTACACATAATGTGACGACTGTTGTTGCAGTGTTATTTTCATTAACACGCGCTCTGGAGGGCCTCTGAAAATTACGCGCACTGGAGAGGGGGAGGGCGGATTCCGCCACCCAATAAGATCTCGGCCCCAATGATAGATATGGTAGCTCAAGATTCAGGGTGATGGGTATGGTGGTGAGCCCTATTGTGTGCAAATTTCATGACCTCAGGTCAATATCATCAAGGTCAAATGAGGTAACCTATGTCATATTTGGCTTGTTTTGCGTGGTTTGGCTTAACATGGTTATGGATCGCTGCGATTATGATTAAATGCTCCAAAATGGACATCAATGATGTTTTGGAAATACCCAATGACGCAGTACAGATGATAAATGCGGCATTTGACATCAGGTCATCTCTATATCAGCGCTTTATCGCATAAATCACCAATTCCAGTTACCGGAACCGGGCAGCCTACCTGACCGGCGGGCGACCCGGTGCAATCGGCTTCACGATGCAAGGGCAAGGGTAATAAATAAGTATGGAAATGCTTAGGTTCACAATGACACAAACAAAATCTTTCAGTGGGGAATAACATGCAAAATGACACGAATCGCTTGGCAGTCATCATTTGAGTTTAGGACAGCCTTCCAGTTGAACACGTTTAGTTCTATTGACCTGGTATGAACTTGACCTGAGTTATCCTCGGTGTCCTAGAATGATCGTGAAACAATATTGCATAACAGTATACATCAAGCAAGTCTCTAGTATTGCCATGAACACTTCCCTTTTGCCGATACACGGGAAGCGCATCAGCGCCGATTTTTGTGGTCTGACGCTACGAAATGTTTCGACTTTGACGGCCTCTAGCTGGAACAAATTTTCGGCCTATTTTCGTTTATCTTGCATCAAACGACGTGACGGACCTTTGTAAGCAGGTATTCAACAATTGGCGTTGTCGCCCGGTAAAATCTGGAGTTATTTACGAAAAATATTAGGGATGAGCGGATTTCGCCCCTCTCTAGTGCGTGTGTTAATGCGTTCACACAGCTCCCTGCTTTCCGATTGATAATAGTGACGATTATGTGGGAGCACTACGTTTCTGCCTGTGCACATCACCGGCACGTGTGTCGTGGGCCGCGAGTACTTCAGCACGTCTGCCAGCCGAGCACCGTATCCTGACGTGGCTCGGTGCCAGGCTGTCTGTGGGGACTGCCTGGTGTCCTGTCCTGGCGCAGCCCAGTGTCCGGCTGTCTGTGTAGGCTGCCTGGTACCATGTCCTAGCGCAGCCCAGTGTCCGGCTGTCTGTGGGGGCTGCCTGGTACCATGTCCTAGCGCAGCCCAGTGTCCGGCTGTCTGTGTAGGCTGCCTGGTACCATGTACTGGCGCAGCCCAATGCCCGGCTATCTGTGGGCTGCCCGGTATCCTGTATTGGCCAGCCCAGTGTCCGGTTGTCTGTGTGGGCTGCCCGGTACCCTGTCCTGGCGCAGCCCAGTGCCCGGCTGCCTGTGTGGGCTGCCCGGTACCCTGTCCTGGCGCAGCCCAGTGTCCGGCTGTCTGTGTGGGCTGTCCGCTACCCTTTCCTGGCGCAGCCCAGTGCCCGGCTGTCTGTGTGGGCTGCCTGGTACCCTTTCCTGGCGCAGCCCAGTGCCCGGCTGTCTGTGTGGGGTGCTTGACACCGTGCCCTGGCGCAGCCCGGAGTCTCCCGGCAGCCGATGGACACCGCACTCCGGTGCCGCCCGTGCTGTCCTCCATCGGCTGACCCGTGTCGCAGCGCACCGGCGCGCACCTGTACACACTGCACACCGCACAGCCGTACACACTGCACACCGCACAACTGCACACACTGCACACCGCACAACTGCACACACTGCACACCGCACAGCCGTACACACTGCACACCGCACAGCCGTACACACTGCACACCGCACAGCCGTACACACTGCACACCGCACAACTGCACACACCGCACACCGCACAGCCGTACACACTGCACACCGCACAGCCGTACACACTGCACACCGCACAGCCGTACACACTGCACACCGCACAGCCGTACACACTGCACACCGCACAGCCGTACACACTGCACACCGCACAGCCGTACACTGACACCGCACAGCCGTACACACCGCACACCGCACAGCCGTACACACTGCACACCGCACAGCCGTACACACTGCACACCGCACAGCCGTACACACTGCACACCGCACAGCCGTACACACTGCACACCGCACAGCCGTACACACTGCACACCGCACAGCCGTACACACTGCACACCGCACAACTGCACACACCGCACACCGCACAGCCGTACACGATGTGCGCAGCCAGGTCAGGGCCGCCGCCGCCCGCCGCCTGCCGCTTGGTATTCACCCGGTGGCCGACGTGTTGCAAAACGCGCCACCTTTCACCCGTCGTCGGTCACACTCGTCACCGCGACAGCAGGCCGCCGTGGCCTCAAATTCCCGTGCTCCGAGATCGACGTTACCTCAGGTGGCCGTGACTTCAGGTCGCCCTGTGATCGGGTGCCCGTGACCTCGTGTGCCCATGGCATCAGATGATCGTGAACTCTGATCAACGCAACCTCAGGTGGCTGTGACCTCTGGTGACCGTGACCTCAGTTGGCCGTGACCTCTGATCCCCGTTATATCAGATATCCGTGACCTCAGGTGACAGTGACCTCAGATCCGGTGGCCTCAGATCCCGTGACCTCGGGTGGTCGTGATCTGTGATCCCCGTGACCTCAGGTGGCCGTGACCTCAGATTCTGTGACCTCAGATCCCGTGGCCTCTGGTGGCCGTGACCTGTGATCCCCATGACCTCAGGTGGCCGACGGACGTCGATGTGTCTCTGCCACGTCTCGTGGCGTCTGCTCATTATTGTGGTGAGATGCACCGAACGACCGTGAGCGGACAGGTGTCGTGTGTACACAGTTGTCTCAGTGCGGCCCATTTGTCTCTCGTGATCGATCGTTCGTCAGTACTACAGCGTCGGTTCGAAGTGGGCGTCCGCCGAGTCAGCCATGCACATGCATTGATGGGCTCTGCGTAAAAATGCGTATGCTTGCGATTTTTAGTGCAGTTGGAAAGGGATGGAATGTGTTAGGGTCTGGCGGCTGCGCCCAAGGCTGCCTATCAGAGCGGGGATGGCCGAGTGGTTAAGGCGTTGCGCTCTGGGTACCAAAGGTCCTGGGTTCGACACTAGCGCCGCTCGGAACATTTCCCAATCCCGCGGCCCGCCGGCGGAACAGTGTGGGCGGCGCCGTTAGCGGTGAATGTCCAGAAAGCGCGTCGTGAACCACCCAATAAGCAAACTAACAACAAGTTATATCTCGTGCCGGCTGTGCACCAAATGCGGCTTCGCTCGCTCACCACTGACGGCCACTTGCCGGTCCGCTCAGCCCGTGTTGGCCGCCACGGCGGCGGTGTCGACGAGTGCTGCGTGTGGCAGGCCGGCGTGACGTCACCCGACGTGATGACGTCACGTTCGGGCGCCGCGACACGGTGTGAATGTCGTGGGACGGCCAACGGCCGGCGTGACGTCACCAGACGTGATGACGTCACGTCCGGCCGCCGCGACACGGCCGGCCTTTCGTCGCGCGCACGCGCCGTCCGTCAAATTGTGGCCGGTTAGCGCGGCGCGCCGCGCGCCGTTGGCGGTCCGCGGGCGATGCGGTGGTCTGTGCTGGCGCCGCCGTCGCTCCCGTCTTCACCGTCGTGGTGAGGAAGCTGTCTGTGTCGACGGGGCGACGTCGCCGCTTGCTCACCAATCTGGGCATGGATTTGGATGGTTCTTGACCTCGGCGGGTCTGGATGTACTCTGAACCGGTTTGAATTGGTCTGAACTTGGTCGGAACAGATCTTATTGAATATGGATATGGGAAGAACTGGATGGATCTAAATGAGCAATGCATCTCGGTCTGAACGAAGCACAGTTGAGCGACAAAACGTGACACTGGGCGGTACCAAATACGTAACCTGGTGGAATATGTATGTGCACTATGGGCCGAGTGACTTAAAAGAAACTGTTAATTGAGCTTGTTGAGTGACGTTGTGAATGTTTTAATTGTGGTTGGATTGTTGGGATATCCACATGAAGACATGCGTCTTTCGTGTGCCTGGTTTTTATACTACTCTGGAAAACGTGTAATGCGTTGGCGACAAAGGGTTCTGAAAGGAGCCGTTACTACACTAACCCTCTTGTCTGAGATGCCGTATGCGGTACAATGTGCACTTGTTCTTCCTGAACACAAATTAGTTACACCCGGTCATTTGTGGAGCGGACTATTTTTTCTTCTCTTGCTCCGAATAGGATACCGTTCCATGTCAGACACATTTAGAGGTTCGTGAAACAAGATGCCTTTTTAGCAATTTGTGCAAACTCCTCTTCGTCAAGAACTCACTATAGAGTATCCTGACTGCGTCTTAGAGTGTATCAGCAAGTTGTGACGCATGTAAGTGTGCTTGTTGCATGGAAGACAGTTCGAAATTAATGTAGGATGGCCTATAACTGTGATTAATTTGCTAACGTTAAGGTTAAAATGTTCATTCCAATGACCGACGTTTCGATGTCATACCTTCTCCAAGAGCAAGCAAAAGTGAAGAAGTTTTGCAGTCAGAAAATGAATTCGGATAATTTCTGGAAATTTAGAAGTCGACAATTTTGAGAATACAAATTTTGCAATTCGGACTGCAAAACTTGTTTATTTTTTCTTGCCCTTGGAGAAGGTATGAGACCGAAACGTCGGGCATTGTAAGAAATGTCATCACTTTAATGAGTACACTTGTTTGTCGATTATGCGGCCCGTATGGGGCATCTATCTGTATGTGGATTGTTCACCCTCGGTTGCGTATGGGTTCTTTTTATCCGTGTACGGGCTTCCTGTGTCGAGAATGGCACTGATGGCTTGTGTCGTAATTGTACGAGCTGCCTGTGTCTGGAATGGTACAGATTGCCTGTGTCGGGAATGGTACGAACTGTGTATCGGAGATGGCACAGATTGCCTGTGTCGGGAATGGTACGAGCTACCTGTGTCGGGAATGGTACGAGCTGCCTGTGTCGGGAATGGCACAGATGGCCTGTGTCGGGAATGGTACGAGCTACCTGTGTCGGGAATGGTATGGACTGCCTGTGTTCAGCTTCGGATTCACATGACGGAAAAGATTGGCTTTGACCTCAATCTCATTTAGTTAGATGACAACGGCTTCGGCTTCGTGAAACATGTATATTGCGTGAGACGAAATGTACGACCCTCAATATACCAGGAGGTGCTGGGTTTACTCAACATCAAAAGTAGCGTTAGGGATCATGCTATATTACTCGAGCTGGAGTAATATAGCATGATCCCTAACGCTACTTTTGATGTTGAGTAAACCCAGCACCTCCTGGTATATTGAGGGTCGTACATTTCGTCTCACGCAATGTCTAAAACCCAGGAGCATCTAAGAGCCATTCTTCGTTGTATTAAACATGT
Source organism: Imbricaverruca yamaguchii (assembly GCA_034440575.1). Classification (NCBI taxonomy): domain Eukaryota; kingdom Metazoa; phylum Arthropoda; class Thecostraca; family Neoverrucidae; genus Imbricaverruca; species Imbricaverruca yamaguchii. The sequence goes on from JAOTOL010001660.1 coordinate 2,762,361, forward strand.
ATATTGTGGCATTGGCTGCTGCTCCGGCTTTGTAACTTTTTCGCTTTTGGCTTTAACTCGTGACATTTTTTAACACCGCACTCCTACTTCGACTTCATTGCATTTCCATCTGCTATATCTTTGCCTTCGGTTTCGACTTTGGCCCCGTGACCTTATTGTGGCTTCGGTTTCGGCTTCTGAGCCAATAGCCCGGCTTCGTCCCCGTGTCCTGTTACAATCGGCCACCACGGTTAGGCAAATAAGTTATTGCTGGTGTTTATTTGGACTGCCGTAGATCAGAGGTGGGTGTGGTATGCTAGCTACTTGGGTACAATATCTCCAGACGAGCAGACCTTGGAGGGGACAGGGGTCTGGTATATACACCCACCGCCCCGTTGTCTGGGCAGGACGTAGTATGTACCTGCACAAACCCGGGGGTGTCTGTACAGAGCCGAGTATGTACCCTGCCGGGCTGGGTGTGTCTGGACAAAGCCGAGTATGTATCCCGCTGGGTCGGGTGTGTCGAGGCAGGGCCGAGTATGTACCCCGCCGGGCCGGGTTTGTCGAGGCAGGGCCGAGTATGTACCCCGCCGTGCTTGGTGTGTCGGGACAGGGCCGAGTATGTACCCCGCCGGGCTGGGTGTGTCTGGACAGGGCCGAGTATGTACCCCGCCGGGCTGGGTGTGTCTGGACAGGGCCGAGTATGTACCCCGCCGGGCCGGGTGTGTCGGGACAGGGCCGAGTATGTACCCCTGCCGGGCTGGGTGTGTCGGGACAGGGTCGAGCAAGCTGCGCCGCCGGCCGACCTCCGCCGCGGTGTCTGCACGGCCGGCCTGCAGCTGCGGGCGCAGCGCTGTCCGGCCGGCCGAGCGTCGCCCATTCATTTCACTTTTATTGGACGAGACTGGCCGGCGCGTCGCCGCCGCGCGGCCGCCACTGACGATCCGGACGGCGGGCGCGCACGTGCGCCGCGCTGTGCGCACACTGTGCACTCGAGAGGGCCGCGGCGCGCCTGCGGTGTGACGGTGCGACGCGTGGGCGCTTTGCTGGCCGGAGGACTGGCCGGCCGGTGGTACGCGGTGTGGACCCGGCTGGTCCGTGCAGGGTGCGCTCAGCTGTCGCCGGGTAGTGTCGAGGGACCTGGTCTGCACGCGCCGCCGACCTGCCGCTGGGCAGTGTCGAGGGACCCGGTCTGCACGCGCTGCCACAGGGAAGTGCCGAGGGACCCGGCCGGTCAGCTGCCACCAGGCAGTGCCGAGAGACCCCGCCGGTCAGCTGCCACCAGGCAGTGCCGAGAGACCTGGCCAGCCGGCTGCCAGCAGGCAGTGCCGAGAGACCTGGCCGGCCGACGGCGGCACACGTGCATCGGCGGCGCGTGTGCTCGTGTGCACGTGTCGACGGAGTGAGGCCGCGGTGGCCGGCCGTCACGTCACGTTACCGGCCGGTGTCGCGTGACGTGACGGCCGCTGGGGGCGATGCTCAGCTGCCAGCGCTACGACCGCGCGATGACCTGTGACCAGGAGTCCTGGCAGCACGTCTTCCATGGTGAGAGCGGGCTTGGGTGGGGTTGGTGCCGGCTGAGTGTTGTCTACCAGCGGGCTGTGGTGGGCTGAGGTCGAGTCGGCGCGCCGGCTGGGTGCCGCTGAGGTTGGCTGAGATGGGCTGAGGTGGGCTGAGGTCGGCCGAGGTCTGGTCTGCGCCGGCGGAGCGGTGTCCACCAGCGGGCTGAAGTGGGCTGAGGTGGGCTGAGGTCGGCGAGGAAGGTCTGCGCGGGCTGAGCGGTGTCCACTAGCGGGCTGAAGTAGGCTGTATTGGGCTGAGGTGGGCCGAGGTCATGTCGGCTCCGACTCAGTGTCGTCCACGAGCGGCTGAGGTGGGCTGAGGTTGGCTGAGATGGGCTGAGGTGGGCTGAGGTGGGCCGAGGTCATGTCGGCGCCAACTTAGTGTCGTCCACGAGCGGCTGTGGTGGGCTGAGGTGGGCTGTGGTGGGCTAGGACAGGCCGAGGTCGTGTCTGCGCCGAGTCAGTGTTGTTCACCAGCGGCGGCCAGCCTAACTGTGACCTTTCGGAGTCGCACCACTGGGAGTGGAGGCCCGGCTTATCTCCGGCGCTCCTTCGCGAGGAATCCTCGGCCGGATCTGCGGTCGCGGCGCCGCCGATTCCGGGAAGATTGTCGGGACGGATCTGTGAATGGAGCGACACACAATCCCCGGATTAAGCAGGCGGTAAAAGCTGATTTGTGAATCTGCGACTGGAGAGACGATAAGCATGCTGATTGGCCGGTTGAAAGGCGGCTTTGAAGCAGATTCGTAGGTGGGAGATGGCTAGCGATGCTCGGGCTGATCAGTTTCGTTCATGAGTTGTTCACATCAGTTTAACACAGTCATAGTGCATGTAGGGGTAAATAACATAGGTCAGACTAGGAGTGAGGAGCTTCTGCGGGAGTACAGGGCCCTTCTGGCCACCCTGAAGGGTACCAATAGAGTCATTATAACAGGAATTTTGCCTAGGGCTAGAGCCTCCCCTGAGTGGAGCTCAAGGGCACTGGCAGCTAACGCCAGGGTAGGAAAGCTCTGCCATGAGCTAGGTTTTACATTTGTAGACGAGTGGAGCAGGTTTTATGCATCGTGGGACCTCTATCAGAGGGATGGCCTACACTTTTCTGAGAAGGGGGTCCATGGGTTAGGCAAAGTATACGAGCATGTCCTTCAGGGAAACTAGGAAATGGGGTGGGGAGGGATGAAATTGCATTGCCAACTCAGGAATATTCCAATAGTGTCAGCCAAGGCAATAGAACCTCAAAGTCTGCAAATAGGGACAGCAGCAACTCAAGGGGACAGAGTTATAGTTCATCTAGTAATAAAAGAACTCCTCAATATGAAAAAGCCAAAGGTGGTTATGGAGCATTCGTTAAGTGTATGATGTTTAATGCTCAGAGTATCCGTTCCAAATTTGATGAGTTCAAGTGTTATGTTGCTGAGGAGGAACCGGATTTTGTTTGCATTACGGAGGCATGGGTCAGTGAAGGGTATTTTGGAGATAACTTACAGGACTATGAGATCCAGGGATACAATATGTTTTCGTGCAATAGGGGTCCAGCAATGAAAGGGGGTGGTGTAATGCTCTATATGAATAGCTTATTCAGTTCTCAAAAAGTAGCAGGTGGGGATAAAAATGTGTCTGTGGAGTCCATTTGGCTTGATGTCACTGTGGGAAAAGGCAACAGCAATACTCTTAGGATAGGAGCCTTCTACCGATCAGGAACCCTGCCACATTCTCAGCAACTGGAGCTTGACAAGGTGATTTGTGAGGAAATCAGTAGAAACTTTAAGAGGAAGTGCCTTATTCTCGGTGACTTTAATCTAAAAGGTTATGAATATGCTGGTGTTGGCACCCCATCATGCAAAATGTTTAGGAAATGCCTGGAAGAGGACCTGTTCTTACACCAGTTTGTATCGGAACCTACCAGGCATGGCTCATTCTTGGACCTTGTATTCTCGGATTTAAGTGACTTGGTTCAAGACTTGACTGTAGGCGAAACTCTGGGAAAAAGTGACCATAACATAGTTAGATTCAAGGCACATGTAGGGGAAATTATCAAGGATAATTTGGTAAAGGTTCCAAATTTCAACAGAGCAGACTTTAACGGCATGAGAGAGGCTTTAAGTGCCATCAGATGGGAAGAAGAATTCTCCAATTTAAATGCCTGTGAAATGTGGGAAAAGTTCAAATCTTACTTGAAGGAAACTCAGATTAGACATGTCCCCCAAAAGCAAAGACGCAAAAGAAGGGTAGGAAAGCCAGCATGGCTTACACCAGACGTGATAAAAGCAATTAAGGCTAAGAAAACTGCATTTAGAGTTTTTAAAGAAGCCTCAAATGTCGTAAATCTAAAGGCGTATCGAAAAGCTAGAGACACTGTGAAGCAAAAAACCAGAGCAGCAAAGCGAGCAAAAGAACTGGATTTAGCTAGAAACTGTAATGGGGACAGTAAAAAGTTCTTTAGTTTCTACAAGCTGAGTAAAGTTTCTAGCACAATTGGTCCACTGGAAGTAAACGGGACTACATTGGGTGAGGATAGTGAGATGGTTGAGGAGCTGAGCAAGCAGTTCAAATCAGTGTTTACATTGGAAGATATGACCAATCTGCCGACCATACACCATAGTTCAGTGACATGGGATCTGACAAATGATGTTGATTTCATTGATAGTGATGTTGTTTACAATCATATCAGGAAAATAAAGCAAAATAAGGCAGCAGGACCTGATGAAATTTATGCTAGGGTGTTGCGGGAAACTGAAAAGGAACTGGCATTTCCACTTAGTATAATATTTTGTAGATCAGTTTCACATAATGAAATTCCAACCGATTGGAAAAGGGCAAATGTAGTTCCTATTTTCAAGAAAGGAGAAAGAGGGAAAGTTGAAAACTATAGGCCAATAAGTCTCACATCCCTAGTATGCAAGGTACTCGAATCAATTATCAAGGATAGAATAGTTAGTTATCTGGAAGGTAGCAGATTGATTCAAAATACTCAACATGGGTTTAGAAAAGGACGATCGTGTCTCACAAACCTCTTGGACTTTTTGAACTTCGCCACAGAACAATTTGATCAGGGAAATCAGGTTGATGTAGCATATCTTGACTTTAGTAAGGCCTTTGACAAGGTACCCCATAAACGGTTAATGATACAGCTTCAGTCCCATGGTATTGCAGGTAGCATCTTAAAATGGATAGAGTTGTGGCTTTCAGATAGACAGCAAAGAGTGATGCTAAATGGTACAAAGTCATCATGGCAAAATGTTCTTAGTGGAGTCCCCCAGGGGTCAGTACTAGGGCCATTACTGTTCATTATATTTGTAAATAACATTCAAAGTGGCCTAAGCAGTAAAGTTTTGAAATTTGCGGATGATTTGAAGGTCTTTAGGGCAATAACAGGTCAGGATGAGCATATCTCGCTGCAAAAAGACTTAGACGAACTTGTGAAGTGGTCCGAAGAATGGCAAATGAAATTTAACTTTGATAAGTGCAAAATCATGCATGTAGGTAAGCAGCATATGAAGGCTCCATACTTGATGGGTGGCCAAGTGCTATCAGTGACTCAACAGGAGAAGGATTTAGGTGTTATTCTAAACACAAAACTGGGAGCATCAGAACAGACCAAGGAAGCCAGGAAGAAGGCACTGAGAATGCTCGGGGCAATAAATAGGAATGTATCATACAGAAGTGAGGAAGTGATCAGGAAGCTTTACTGTGCATACGTGAGGCCACATTTGGAATACTGCATCCAAGCTTGGTCTCCTAGCTATGAAAAAGATTGTTGGCTTTTGGAGAGAGTACAAAAGAGGGCTACAAAAATGGTTAATGGCATAAGCAACCTGGCATATGAGGAAAGATTGAAGAAATTGAATATGTTTTCACTTAGATATAGAAGGCTGAGAGGAGATCTCATCGAGGTCTTTAAATTTGTCAATGGTCTGGAGAGGGGATACCTTGGGGAAATGTTTGAATTTAACAGAAATGATGTAATTAGAGGTCATAAATTCAAAATTAAAGTTAACCACAGCAGAACAAGGTTAAGGCAAACTTTCTTCACCAACAGGGTAGTGGAACACTGGAACCAGCTGCCAGAAAACATCGTCAGTAGCAGCACATTGAACATCTTTAAAAACAGCATAGACAATCATTATAAGAATATAGGGCTTGCTTTTCAGTATTACAGGGAGGGCTGATTAACAGTTTTGGTGTGCAACTGGTTCAGTGTACAGAGTGCAACCAAGAAGGGCCCTTGTGGCTCATAGTTGCACTAATCTTTTATGTCTTTATGTCTTTACATACGAGGCCGAGCTGGCCCCGCCTGGCGGTTTGTGTGCGCTAAACACAAACACGCTCGCTAGCTCTCATGCTGAGCACACATGCTGAGCTACAGCCCAAACCCCATTCAAAGTGAACGACCCCAGGCGGGGAGGTTAAGTCAGACCCGCGGTTCAGGCGGTGGACTGTCCCAGTCACGGAGTCAAGACAGGCCTGCGGTGTGGACAAGACATATGCTGTCGCGCGTGAGCGTTGACATATTTTGGTACGAATTAATGGTGCTTATATTCGGAGGTTTTGCGCTGTCACCTGCTCCTTGTGCAAACAGAACATTAACTGGCGTATGTCAAGGTAAATATTTGCGGGGTGTATGGTTATATATTACACCACGCGCGAGTATAACATTAATCTAAACCACTCGTTTCGCCTCATGGTTTATGGATATTTTTTCTAAATAAAGCTGAAGGACAAGACCCGCTCTGCACCCCCTGTTAGCAGTGTGACTCCATTACTCCCATTCTCCTCTCCGTAGCTGGAAAAACACATACATACATGATATTTTACACTAGGTAGGTAGAAACCGAACCAATTTGGCCAAGGACGGTACTCCTTATAAATTGCGCTTGGTTTTTTACCTACGAGTTTTCCAAACTGCTTGGTTTTTACCCTTCATAGGGTTTTCCTAGCCTTAACTAAACCATACACCTATACATACCAGGTCGGGCCCGGCGCCTACGACTCGCCCCAGGCGTTGGGCCTCCACTTCGCTTTTCAGGTCGCAGGTGGGCAGTGGAGCCTCTCCGCAGGTTACGATCCTGCCCACCCTCCAAAGTGTAATCCTAAGTGTCATGTGTGCAACCATGTATGTGTATGTTTCATCTGTGTATGCATGTATCGGCCGTTGCGCCACGTTCTTTGCTTACCGACGTCTCATCTTTCCTATATTTCTTATTTGTTAAAACCGGATGCCAAATAAGCCGGGGTAAAGTAACTCTTCCTCACCATAGTATATCTCTAGCAGATGTCACTTTGCTTCTGCTATTAAAAAAAAAATCATACTGCAACCGCTCTTCCGGTGTTTATAGAGCGCTGATGCCACTGCACGCTTAAGACCAGCTGGTCAGTTTTGCTCTGGCTCTGGCTTGTGTCATGCTAAATGATATCCCGTCGCCACCCTGCAGTATGTCTGAGGTTCTACGATGATCGGTGAAACAGGATCTGCCTGTCCCATGGAAACCCGGAGAAATGATTTTGTATTGCTTTGGATTTAAGTAATCGGCCGGGTGTAATTTTGCGACCGGTCGGATTCGATGGGCTGAGGCTGTACGAAGTGTTGGTGAAATTTTGCGCACTAAAAAAAAGCGACCACCATGACCCTCAGCATTCCCTGTGTTCTCTGCAGCCATTATGTCCGGAGATACTCTTTCCTGCTCTCCGGCGCGTAAATTTAGAACTGAGAAAATAATGATGCTCCGTGTTAGTACACCATGACTATCTGGGCTGAAGACAATGAAAATGAAAGCAGTATGGAGGCAGCGTTGCATACCCGATGTGCAATTTGTTCTGCACGCGCCATCGTTATCACGAGCTCGGCGGGGTATTGAGCAGCCTGCTGCGGATCATGTGCCGTGTGCAGAGCGAACCTGCTCAGGGCAAGGCCCGCGACGGCTAATTTGCATACTTGACAAGACGCTTTGCAAATGCCCATTGAAGGTCAGCCGCCCATGCCCGAGAACAATTCTGCAAACAGCGTTCATGGCCAGCAGACTAGATGATTGGCCACAATGAAAGGCACGCGGCCTGTCGCTTATGGCACCACATGTTATGTTTTGGTTAGATTGAATTTGCCGAGCAACTTGACACACATCACCGTGCAATATGTCGCAAGTACTGCTCTGCGCCACATGTTGGAACAGCTGCACTCTAACACGCGCGCGGGGAGGCGGATTCGCCCCTTCCCGCGCCCCTAAGGTCCCGGAAACTACAGAAGCTATAAGCACACAATTTGAAGGTATTTTACAAAAACAGGGTATGTCGGCGTGATCCTCCCCCTCGTTTTCGACGATATCTCATGAACGAGCGGCGGTGTTGCAATACACTCTTTTTACTTTGGTTTAAAAAAAATTGTTAGCGCAGCCTATGCAAAAGAAGTCGAAATTCGTTGGTAAATATATGAACTGCGAGAGTACAAGGTGGACCGCCTGCCGCCCGGCCGACCAGCGTTCAAGGTCACAAAAGTTTCGTCGGTGCGGTGGTGGGACGACGCAGTAAGGCGGCCGATCTTTACCTCATTTGACTCTGATGGTTTCGACGTAGCGACATGGAATTCATACTGAAACTAGCCCACAAAAGCCCGAAGCTATCCGCGAAGTATTGTGCTTCTGACTTCAATAGGTCCCGAAATCTTACGGGCGAATCCGCCCCCTTCATCCGGTGCTCGTAATATGAAAGGTGCGCATGTTACCCCTATTACTGGAGGTGGCACAAAGTGTGCCCACGCCCCCCACCCAGCTGAAGTTATTTGTTCCGAAATCCTGCGCATTTGGAACGATTATCTTGAAAGTTGGTGACTTGTCCTATCTATATTTCCTACGTAGGATGCCGTACAATGCAAGACTTTTACTTTCTCATGGCCGACTCCATGAGCTAGTCTTCTGAGGCACGTTCGAAAATGCTCTGCCATAAAACCAGTTCTGGCACCGTGGACGTCATCACTGAAAAAATGTAGGCGAGAGGAGGTGATTCTGGCACGCCTGCGCATGGGTCACACATATGCAACGCACGGCTACCTTTTGAGAAGGGAGGCGAGGCCACGCTGTTCCCGATGTGGTTCACATATGACTGTTCGCTACATACTGTTCTTGCCCCAACTTCACGGTGGAACGAAGGCGGCACTTTGGATCCACTTTCGATATCTTATCGTACTGTGACGTTTTAGGTGACAGCGCAGAGATCGTCCAAACAGGTCAACTGTATCGATATATATCGGCTGCTCAATTACACGTAATATATCCATTCCACAAATAGACCCGTGCCGCTAAGCGGAATGCTGTAAAAAAAGTGAGCTATGGGCGCTACATAACCAGTAGCAGTTGATGTGCCCCTAAGCCCAAATAATCAATCAATCAAATGGTCTGTCTTTGTCACCCGGTGGCATTCTTCACTTTTACAGTCTATGACTTCGAAAGCATTTGACCGTTCTTCACCTAGCATTACAGCCAATGTTGACAGGTCATTGGCTACGTAACCTGAGAGGATCCGGTACTTATGCTTACCAGGGGCGCGTCCAGGGTGGGTAGTGCATATAACAAAATATTTACCCCCAAAGTTCAAGGACATACGGAGATGCATGCACGATTATGGGAGATGCGAGAACGTTCAGAGAATTTAGAAAGTACACTGTAATCAGGAGCGGTTCCAGTCGATGCGTCTTCCTTCTAATTTCTACAATTGACTATACACTTTAAAACATTGTAGCACCTATTATATGGTTATTGTACAGAGTATATGAAGGTTTATAACGTGCGTGCTTACCGAGGGCGAATGCAGAATAAATATGGGGATGGGTCTGGTTTTGCATATCGAAATTGAGGCTCTTTTGTCTTGCATAAGCGTGAGCAGGATATTTCGCAGGTTTCTGGACAGGGACACTGCTGTTGACACATGTCCTGTCCGGACACGAGAGCGACACTGGACAGTTGACACATGGCCGTGCATTCCAATCTCGTCAGCTCGCTACCGCGGAACCAGCGCAAAAAGCGTGAAATCGCAGCCGCCACGCTGTCGAGCGCACGTGCGGTCGCCACCTGTTCGTCGGTGTGCGTCCGCGTGTGGCTGTCGCGCCGTGTGTGTTGCAAACGCGGCGTCACCGTCACCGTCACGGTTGCGGTGACGGTGACGGTGACGGTGACGGTGACGGTGACGGTGACGGTGACGGTGACGGTGACGGTGACGGTGACGGTGACGGTGACGGTGACGGTGACGGTGACGGGGGCGGTGACGGCGACGGCGACGGCGACGGCGACGGTGACGGGACGGTGAGGGCGACGGCGACGGTGACGGTGACGGTGACGGTGGCGGTGACGGTGTCGACGTCGACGTCGGACCCGTCGTCACTGCGACGGCGATGGCCGGTATATGACCTTCGCAGTCGACGCGCGCCTGAACTACAATATCTGATTGACGCGCGCCGGTGTCGATGATGCTCGATCCGTCGTCACGGCGTCACGACGTGACTGTGGACTGCGCCGGGTTACGTGACGTGATCGGTCCCGGGCCGTGGCATTGGCTGTGTCGACGCAGCTGGGCTGGCTGCTGGGGTGTATGGTTCGGTGGTTGTGGGCGTGGTTATGGGTGGAGTGTGTGCGGGTGGGTGTGGTTGTGGTTTGGGCAGCGTTTCCTGCCGCGGTCGTGTGTGCGTTCCGTCGGAATTTTGTGTGATTGTGTCGTTCTCTCTTGTGTTGTGTGGTAGTCCACCGACCTGACCTTGACCTCGGGTCCAACGCTTCAATAATCTGTCGCTTAGCTGCCAACAGGGAAGAGCGTACGCCGCCTAACCTCATGTTTCTCATGGCAGCTAGTGATCCCCCCACTGAAACTTGTGCCATATAGTTAATGCTGCCCTCCTGACCTGAGGTAGCCCCGAGATGGCCAGTTGACCTGGCCTGGACCGGTCCGCAGATGCGCGGATCTGCCGCGTGCATCTGCCAGGGGCCATCCACTAACGTGACCTCACCTGGCCACCAGGTCAGATGCTGGTCAACTGGTTCGTGTCGTCGTTCTCCGAGGAGCAGTCGCGGCCGCCGCTGGGAGAGGCCGAGCTGCGCGGTCTGGCTGGACAGTTCCTCACGCACATGCTGGCCGCCGGCGTACTGCACCAGATCGAGGACAGCTCTGCACCGCTGGAGGGCGTGTTCAGGGTAGGTCCGGTCAGGTCACCCCTCGAGGGCGTGTTCAGGTCAGGTCAGGTCAGATCACCCCCGGCGGAGATGCTGCACTAGGTTCAGGGAGCACATTCAGCTGGAGGCTGTGCTCATTGTAAGTCAGATTAAGTCATTATCACCATCATCATCAGCAGCAGCAGCAGTAGTAAGAGCATCATGATCATCAGCATCAGCATCAGCATCATCTATTTCAATTCCGCCATGGGCATGGCTTTCATTTGTCCACGTCAGTCATGCGGTGAAAACACCAGTCAAGTGCACTTGTCGGTAGGCAATGCAGAATACGTGACCACCACCACCAGCCCACGCACAGTCGGACAGCCCACCTTCGCACAGCACGGCGCTAACTGGTGGCCATTGATCTGCGGCAAGTGTGGGATGCTCGCTGAACATATATTTGAAAGCATGAACATTCGGCGCGCTCCACACGCGTAGGGGCAGTTCATCCTACCTGGCGGGTGCTAGGTAGCGTGACGGGTGCTGGGTGACGTGGCAGGTTCTGGCGGGTGCTGGGTGGCGTGGCAGGTTCTGGCGGGTGCTAGGTGTCTTGACGGATCCTGGCGGGTGCTGGGTGTCTTGACGGAGTCTGGCGGGTGCTGGGTGACGTGGCAGGTGCTGGCGGGTGCTAGGTGTCTTGACGGATCCTGGCGGGTGCTGGGTGTCTTGACGGATCCTGGCGGGTGCTGGGTGTCTTGACGGAGTCTGGCGGGTGCTGGGTGACGTGGCAGGTGCTGGCGGGTGCTAGGTGTCTTGACGGATCCTGGCGGGTGCTGGGTGACGTGCAGCTTCCCCGCACCGTCATGCAATAACGTATGCGAGGAAAACCAGTGCCTCGACCACCAGCCGCCTGGTTTCTCTTGGTATGCGGCGGCGCATTCTGGCCAGATCGATAAGCACACAGTGACATCACCCGGTGATGGAACGTATTTGCTCATTCCAAGTCAGGCACACACCCAACGGCACAGCCAGAATCTCCCTCCACGGACTGAGTGCGCTGTAAGGTAGAGTTTGCAAATTGTGCAGAACGGTACCGGTGCGCGGTTTGACGCCGGTGATCTAAAGAGCAGCAGTTATATCTTTCACAGTTTTTTTTGGGGGACGGTGCTGAGTGATCCAGCTGAAAACAATTGACAGTAAATATTCAACTCCCTATTTGCGATATGAAAATTTGGATGGAAAGTCAGCGTCGACGGAGCGGATGTCGCCAGCGTAAGTGACTAATTTCCTGTGAGGGACGTGTTATAGCAAGCCGTTCGTGTAAGTCAGCGGGAGCACGGTCCAGGGGTGAATCCTGAACCATCCCGTGTGTGACCGGCAAGACAGAGCTGTTTCTCCGTCACTGGTTGGCTATTAGTTTTACGACACATCGACCGTTAAGTCATGTAGCGTCGCCAATCTCTCACGCCGATTGGTCGCGGCCGAAGAGTAGCGACAGGTGAGACTCGAACCCACAACCTTTCGATAATGAGACTGGCAACTTATCCCTAGACTACTCGTTCCTCTCCATCACTGGTGCACGGTCCGTAAGGCTGACCCTGGACCATCCGATGCGCATCCTGTCAGCCTAGTTTTTTTTTTCTTGCACAGACGTATGTGTTCATCACTACCAAAATCTTTGGGCGTGTCTGTTGTTAATGATGTTACCCTGCCGCAGTATGTGCTGTCAGTCGTGTGCGTAACACCATCTGGAAGAATTGCCTCAGTAGATAAATGCGCACGGAATCCGTGCTGCTCGGAATGGTGCACGGGGACTGATTTATTTGACCGGTCACCGGTCTGTGAGTTGAGCACATACCAGACGCACACATACTGGGGCAACAACAGGCAGAATTGACATGGGTGTGTAGCTGCTGGACCCGCTTAGATCGCCACTTTTGCGAAGGGGTATGATGACGCTCCAAAAAGAAGAAGAATCCCGGGTCGTTTTGCGACGGATTCAGCTGCCAGGTCGTACAACGTCGCCAATCCATCATGGCGATTTGTCGCGGGGAACTAGACAATCTCGCCGGTTGTGGGATTCGAACCCGCGACATTACGATCAAGAGTTCAACGCCCTACCGACTGAGCTACTGCAACTCCAAGTCCTTCCCAGATGGAAGCAGCACATAGTGTATGATGCTACTACGATGGCGAATAACAGATGTGTCTTAATAATGCTGAATACGATTTTACTTATCCTTGTAGTGATCCCGTCAGCACTACTAACGTGAGACGCTGAGATGCACTGCAGGGTCTGTGACGGTCCAGGCAGTCACAGGGTACGGGGGACCACTGCTGCAAACGCGTGGTGGACGCGGCCCAGGCCTGCTTCGCTCTCAAGCATTCTGCCGCAGTTGAGCTCATCTCCGCAAAAAGCCCCTTAAGCGGTCGTTCCAGTCGGGTTGTTGACTTGTCGAGAATTCTGGCTGCTGGTCTGGCCTGCTGGCGGACGCCAGCAACCGGCAGATGTCTCTGCATGTGGTGGACCTTGACTCGTTGTGGGCTGCAGTGGAATGCTGCGAGCATGCACGGTGCGGAGCGGGCCTCAGTAGGTCCCACCGGGCGCGGTACTCCCGACCCGCGGGCGCAGTTATCCTGATTCGTGGGCCGGGCATCACAGGATATCAACACGGTGCAGAGCGGTTCTCACTGTACCTCATCGGGCGCGATACTCCTGGTCCGCGGCATCACAGGGTGTCAGCTCAATAGCTGTCCACGCTCGGGCTGGTGTCTCCATTGCATCTGCGACATTTTGATCGTGCAGCCAAGGCTGCCGTGGGTGCCACATCTTGATCTGACGGAGAGACATGTGAGATGGTGTCGCACACTTGTTCCACCAGGCGTCCATCAGGCTTCCATGCGTCACATTTACCTGATGTTGGCACTGCTTGGTATGCAGATAACCAGTCATTAAGAAATACACACAGAGGGCGTCTTGGTTGACGCGCCGCTTGCAACGAAGGGCGATTATTTTCCATTGGCGGTGCCGCTCGGCACAAGTAACGACCGTCGCCATGACGGGACGCCATGACGGATCTACTGACGACCAATCGCACATGGGAAGTGGGGCCAGATCTGTTGGTGAAGACGTGGTCGATCACTGTTGGGTTGGAGTCTAGGCGAATGAGAGACGTGGTCAGTTGACTGAGCGACAGCTTGTTGGGAAGCTGCGTGCACGATGTGGCCCTTCGTTTCGCAGGATTCAAAAACTCAAAGTTTAGGTCGCCGAGTATATGTGCGGGCTTGCAGGTGACATGGTGTGCATCAGTTGGTCGTGCGGTTCGTCCTCGGTCTTCCGACACTTCTCCGGCTGGTGTTTCTGTACCGCCGTGTGGGCGGTGGGCAGCACCGCAAACGACTGGTCTGCCTGGCAGCAGGGCCCAGTTGACTCGAGTGACAGGTCAGCGCTGGCGGCCGGTGCCGACTCGGCGGCTGTGCTGATGCTATGTGTTACCGCCACACCTCCACCGGAGCGTCCTATCCGGTCTCTTCTCTGCATGGAATGTCCATTGAACAGGAGAGTCGTGCTATCCATGATGCGCGCTATCCACCCAGAGTCACGCAGTCGGTCACCCAGAGTGCGCCGGGCTGCTCCGACGGCAGTGTGATGCTGACTTCGTTCGGATGTTTTGCGATCTAGCGGACATCTCTGTGCGATGCCTGGAGCCAAGATGATGCAGCGGAAGCTCTAATGCTATTGAGCTTGACCTGAAGTGTTTGACGGAGCGCCATTCGTGTGGGGGGGGGAGGGGTAACAGGCACGGAACAGCCAGTGCGGTCGGAGACGGTTGGGTCACGGAAGTCGTATGGGAGCGGACCGAGACCTGTGCACGGATCGGATGGTGGGATTTTCAACCCTCCCTCGCTCCTCAGCGCCACTTGCCCTCTAGCATTCTTAGATTCGGTAAACTTTTCCGTGGAGCGTTGTTTCGAGGGCAAGCGATGGTTGGGTTCAGTTGAGGTATCCCCGATCGAGCATAGATGACGCTAGTTGCCGTTTGCCCGGCCTGGGCGCTGGGTCACCGGTCACTCGTTCGTCATCTGGTGGAGGTTGCGCCAAGTTGAATGTCATTTCGACCAGCCCAGATTCAACAGGTGGCGGCTTCGAAAGTCCACAAACTCGACAACAGACGAAAGTGGTTCGAGAAAACAGCATATTTGTAGAGTCGCATTGCAGCTCAGTCAGTAGAGATGCGAGAAACTTGCAGCAACCCTTTCCGATATCACTTCTGCACATCCTGGCGGCGTCCAACCCCGCTGGTGCGGAGAAAACCGCACAAAATCGTCAGTTAACTACCGGGCGAGGGTGCGCGTTGATGCGCAGCTAATCCAATCTGTCAGATTCAGGTTCAGGTCAGGTCGCCAGGTCACCACTGCGGCCGGAGTGCTGCATGAGACCGAGACCAGTTCGGCACCGTGGGAACCCTGATCATGGTTTGTCGGGGCAGGTCAGGTCACTTCACCACTGACGGGCTGTACTGCACCGGCTCAGATCATGTCTGGCGAAGGGCGAAGGACCACTCGACACGGCTGGAGTTCGAGTCTGAGGTGGCCGAGGTGGTGAGGTGGTCGGGTCGAGGTCTGAGGTGGTCGAGGTGGTGAGGTGGTCGGGTCGAGGTCTGAGGTGGTCGGGCTGGCCACCTCAGTCTGACCGCAGCGTGTTGCACAAGACCGAGTGCAGCCTCGCACAGCTGGATCACGTCGGATCAGGTCGGTTCACAGCCGACGGCCGGGACGCTGCGTGATGTTCAGAACTTTTTCCCCGCTGGAGACGCTCTGCATGCTGAGTCACGCTTGGGTCACCGGCGAGCGTCAGCTTAAGTCGCTCGTCGCTTATCGCTCTGCGAGGCAAGACTAATTGTAATGCGCGTTCTTATCGGCTTAATTCGCTGTCCAGTTTTCTGTCCCTTTGCTGTAAGACGGGTCTGCCGGCCGGCACTGTTCCAGTGAACCTGACACAGCCCCTTTGCTGTAAGACAGGTGTGCCGGCGACACTGTTCCAGTGAACCTGACACAGCCCCTTTGCTCTAAGACAGGTGTGCCGGCCGACACTGTTCCAGTGAACCTGACACTGTCCGGCCGCAGCTGAGTCTCTGATGAGTTCCGCCGAGAGGGCGGACCTCTTTGAGTCACACGACACGCCGGTCCGGCGGGACCGTTACCTGCGCTGTTTTTATCGTGTTCAAACGGGACAGCTTGCAGACGCCACCTCATGTTTATATATAGGTTGAGCCGGCCGCGGGGGCGGGAGTCATTCGTCAGAACCGCTGGCCGCTGGGTCGCCAGCAGCACGAGGGGCGGCCGGGTGTCACTCGCGCCTGAGTGGAGTCGCTCGGCGCCCCAGCCCACCGCGTGCCGGTCAGGTTCGGCGGATTCTCGTGTGGATGTGGGCGAGACGGCCGCTCGGTCCCCTTGCCGACACATGCGGCACGGCTGTTGGGTGGTCGGCGACGTGCACGGCGAACGTGGCCAACACTGGCGAGTCGTGTCACATGGAGGGTGACGTAGTACATAGGGGGGGGGGGCGTATCGATGCCGCACGTAGGGTCAATGAGGATGATTTAGTGGCAAGCCGACAGTGGTATTGGTATCACGTGCAGTCACTGTGGTTAGTCACGTGACATGATGGTATGATGTATTGGTGTCGCAAATGTAACTGTAATAATCACGTGACAAGCCGATGTGATCGGTATTGTCATGTATTACATGTTGGAATGATGTAGTAATGTTACACGTAATATCGCCGGTAGTCACGTGACACCCCAATGACAAGGTATGGGTGTCACGCTGTCAGATGTAGTGTCTACGCTTTCCTTCTGCGCATATATGTCACACGTGGGGTTGTCTGAAGAGGAGTGCCGTTGGTCTGTGGTCTCGTATTGCACGTGGTGTTGTCTGAAGAGAGATGCGGCTCTGCTCGGGTCTCTTGTCAGACGTGGTGTTGTCTGGGAGAGGTGCCGTTGGTCTGTGGTCTCGTGTCGCACGTGGTGTTGTCTGGGAGAGGTGCCGTTGGTCTGTGGTCTCGTATCGCACGTGGTGTTGTCTGGGAGAGGTGCCGTTGGTTTTCGGTCTCTTGTCACACGTGGTTTGTCTGGGAGAGGTGCCGCTGGTTTGCGGTCTCGCATTGCACGTGTTGTTGTCTGGGAGAGGTGCCGTTGGTTTGCGGTCTCGTGTCTCACGTGGTGTTGTCTGGGAGAGGTGCCGTTGGTCTGTGGTCTCGTATCGCACGTGGTGTTGTCTGGGGGAGGTGCCGCCGGTCTCCGGTCCCGTGTCACACGTGCTCCAGGTGGAGGTGTCCGTGTCTCTGCCACAGGAGCGAGACGTGTCGTCAGGCGTGCGGTCAGGCGTGCGGCCGTTGGTTATGTGGGCTTCAGGGCGCCTCGGTCAGACCGGAGTGCCGGCTCCCCGGCGTGCGACCGCCGGCCACACGTGGGGCAGGGTGGTGAGAGCTGTGCTCGTACACACAGTGGAGACAGGCGCGATTTATGGACCGCCACAGGAAGCGCCGACGGTGTTGCTGGCGCCGCGCCCGGTCCGGGAGACTGGAGAAATCGTCTCCGGATTTAGTGGTTCGGAGAATCGGGAGATCAAGGCAGACAATGTGCTGTGTTATTCCACGGTCACTGTGCCTAGTGAATCCTCTTCGACCAACCGTGGGAGATGTTCCATATGCATTTGTTCAGGCTGAATTTGCGTGCTGTGAGTTCTGTTTTTTTTTCTTCTCTGGAATAACTTCAACTAAAATGTGTGTACATTCGGGCGAGATGGTAGAGGGGTGGTGTGCTCAGACAACCACAAAGTCGTACAGTGTTCAGGCTTAATACGAGCCACAAGGACCCATCTAGGTTGAGCCTACACAGCGAAGATACTGTAAGATGAGAAACGATACTGAGACGTCCTAATAAATACTACATCCTTAGTTTTGCGGGGACTATCTACCCAGCGTGTTTAGGACCGTTCACTAAATTTCGTTCACTCGTATGACCTGTCGTGCTCAAATGGCCTGCCATTGTGATATGATATGTTATTGTCATATGGTATGTCATTGTCACATGTCATAGCATCAGTGTCCTACAGTTACTTCACCATTAACTGTGTGGAGGAAGGAAGAAGTTGCTTGGGAATAGTGAAAGATTGGAAGAAAATAAAGGATTGCCACTTAAGGATTAAAAAGCGGAATGCCTTTCACTTCAGCCATATGCATTTTACATTATTTAGCAGTTGTGTGCATGACTGTGCATACATCATGTGGCAAAATGGTAAAAACCGAAGACAAAGATGAAATGCAACAACTCCATTAACTGTGCATTTCCAGGCCACATGGCGAATTATTTTACACTGCATAGCATGCTCTATATGGTCTGTCGTGCTGATATATGATATGATAGCCCGTTGTGCTCATATGAACTGTCATGACCATATGACCTGTCGTGCTCGTATGGCCTGCCATGGTCATAGTGCCTGTCATGCTCGTATGGCATGTCGTAATCATATGGCCTGTTATGCTCGTATGATCGATCATGGCCGTATGGCCTATTGTGCTCATATGGCCGGACAATACGCCACACGATAAATGTTATCGTGTGATCTTATCGTACGCCTGCCGTTGGTATTCGGCCGGCCCTGGTATGCCCACGTGACGGGACCCCGCGTGACTCAGCTCTCATGGAGTCAAGAGTCACGACTCGTGTCGAGAGCCGACCGTTGGCGGTGGAGGCGAGCCCTTGACTCGGATGATGTCATCGACTGGCTGGTGAGGAGTGACCCGCGCAGTCTCCGGGGTGATTTTCAGGCGCGCGTGACTGCCAAACTGGGAATGACTGGACGTTTTCGTCGGGCACACCGTGGAGGGAGTTGTCATTGCTTCTCGCCGGGCGTGCTTAGCACAGTCGACAAAAGCTGGCTTCTCAGCAGTTTGTTTGTTTGTTTGTTGGTTGGTTCACGACACACTTTATGCACATTCACGGCTAATGGCGCCGCCCACACTGTTTCGCCGGTGGGCCGCGGGATTGGGAAATGTCCTGAGTGGCGCTAGAGTCGAACCGGGACCTTTGGTACCCATAGCCCGGCACTTTAACCACTCGACCATCCCCGCCCCCTGGCTTCTCAGCAATGTTTGTGTCGTGAGAGGTTTGAGTATTTGGCCATCCACAAATTCACTCTGCATATGCAAAACCCTTCCAGAGGTGATCACGATTCTGAGCTCGAGTGAGCTCAGAAGCGAATCATACCGTTAAAGGAGAGTATTCTGGTGCTCAAGAATTGGTTTTATAGTAAATCTAGATGTCAAGATTAGACTAAAAGGCTCAATTCCAATGAAGTGAGTGAAGGTTGTGCACTTGTAATGACATTTGTAGCCCACCCCAGTTAGTTATTGGGGCTTTAGGGCGCATCGACTACTATGGTTATGTAGCGCCCATAATCGTAACCCACCCCACAGTTTGTTTAAGCTAGGAGAATATCTCGTTTAACCTTCATATTATTTGAATGTGCCAATGCACCGCCCTTTTTCTAACTCATTCGTCAACAATCATGTATATATGCATGGGCATCGTTTGCTATGTTCGTAGCACAAGGATAATATATATTGGATATTGGACGAGAATAAGATGGTACGCGAAGCCCAGTTTACACGACGCAAATTGAAAGAAGACCGTGAGGGGACCGCGGCGGATCCACCGAATTGCGTGGTATAATAGCCATACTGCCTCGAGATGACGAACCTGGTAATCGCAAAGCTAATGTACAGCCCGTCCACGCAAAACATGCATCCTGCCCAGCCTGCACTTAAAGTGACTTGCGTCACTGAGGGGTCGGCGCGTTCCATCGATGCCATCAGCGGGAAGGAATGGTGTTTGGAAGCTCACCCAAGACGGGTTGGCCGGTGCTACTTAGCCCTCCATGCGCAGGGTCATTGAGGTACGTCACGGACCCGGTGCACAGTTATGTTTGCGCTTTCCCCATTCAGGTATCGGGGCGGGGGGCCGAGTGGTTAAGGTGTCGGGCTATGGGTACAAGAGGTCCCGGGTTCGACTCTAGCGCCAGTCAGGACATTTCCCAATCCCGCGGCCCACCGGCGAAGCAGTATGGGCGGCGCCATTAGCTGTTAATGTGCATAAAGTGTGTCGTGAACAATCAATAAACAAACAAACAAACCATTCAGGTATCGAGAGAAAAAAGTGTTCCTCACACTTTGTCGTATATGGTTTTATCATTGTTTCCACCCATCCCTTAAACTGGAGTTATTTTCCATTTTCACGCTGTGCACACACCATGCACCCGTGCGTATTTTGAAGCCGTTTATGTTAAGCGTGCACACAGCCGTGAAGCGATCGCACTCAGTCGTGCACCCAAGTTGCGCGTCTCGCAATGCAAGTTCGATGCATTTTTGTGCGTGAAGATATCTGGAATTGCGTGGGTTCCCATCAGGCATTTGAGAAGGTGTAGCTTCGCCCTTCGCCCGCTTCCAGCATGGTGATTCTGCATCAGGATCCGCAACACTGAAATGGCATTCGAGCTCCACTGTTTCCCCTTTTGCACATGGGAAGCAAAAGCATTACGGTGGATTTGTAACTGGGATATATTTATGCATTCGTTTGAGCTAAAATCCCTCCAGCGAATTTCTGGACCTGCTACTAGACTGTCGCTATGCTCTAGCTGATCGTTATTCCGCAGCAAGCAGCCGACTGCGGCGAGCCATACGGCGTCCGGACATTAGCTCGTAACTTACCGGACAGTCCATAGCTGCAGACAGTCCATACCCAAGCCCGTCCATATCCAGAATATCCATACACAGACAGTCCATACCCAAACAGCCCATACCCAGACAGTTCATAACCACAGTCAGTCGCCATCCAGACAGTCCATACCCCCAGCTGGTCCATACCCCCAGACAGTCCATACACCAAACCAGTCCATACACCAAACCAGTCCATACCCCCAGACAGTCCATACCCCCAGACAGTCCATGCCCCCAGACAGTCCATACCCCCAAACAGTCCATACCCCCAGACAGTCCATACCCAGACAGTCCATGCCCACAGCCAGACCATACTCCAGCTAGTCCATACTCAGTCCCGCCGACCGACGGATTATACTCAGTGTCACCTGCCCGGCGGCTGGTCACGTCGCCGCCGCGGGTCGCTCCAGCGAGTCCAGGTCACGGATGGGCAGCCCTGCGCACACATTGTGTGGCTCAGATGTGACGTGCGGTCAGCTCGGACCACTGGTCAGCTGCGCCACGCCAGTAATTCTGACATTGACCCAGGAGTATAGCGTGCAGAGCACATTATGCATTCCAGCACGTTCAGAGCACGTTCAAAACACCTTCCGGAATAAATATCACAAGCCGACAATATATTGTAGAATTACATATTACGGTCTGTTTAGTCTAGTATGCCCAGATGAATATAGGTTATATATATATATATATATATATATATATATATATATATATATATATATATATATATATATATATATATATATATGTGTGTGTGTGTGTGTGTGTGTGTGTGTGTGTGTGTATGTATGAGTGAAGTGACGTCTTTGGTAACCACCGGTTGCTTTGAGGACTACTTTGGCAGTCATATCGGGGACGAGTAGTCTAGGGGTAAGTTGCCCGTCTCGCAATCGAAAGATTGTGGATTCGAGTCTCATTTGTCGCTACTCTTCGCCCACGGCCATTCGGCGTGAGAGATTGGTGACGCTACATGGCCCAACGGTCGATGTGTCGTAAGGCCGATAACTAACCCACCAACCAACCTTGGCGGTCGTGTCAATCAGAATATATGGCTCACTGCCCATTCTGATCAGCATGAAATAGTTAAAGCGAAATGTGCAAAGCAACATGTATATAAAATCAGCACAATTGTATTCACCAGCAAATGACGCGATGAGAGGTGAGGTTCTAGGTTAGTTGGAAACTTGCATTGCTTAAATGTTTCAGATGGTATAGGCGCTATTGCACATTTAATTTAGTGTTGGGCCACCATCTGATGCCGACTGTTATTGTCAGTAAGATCGACTAATACCAACAATGTAAATTGGGGTTGGGCAGGGAGCAAATCAGGCATGAATTATTACACTTTGACGTGAGCAGTTCTTCACACCAACTGAAGACTTCGTCCCAAATAATCCACTTGTCCCAGTCTTCACGGTCTCAGCGATTGCGACAAATCGCCATGTACGGGAGCAGTATGAGTTGGGTGGTCCTACTGTGGTCCGGCTTGGGTCTCGACCCACCCCACGTGACGGTTCGCCAAGTACAGGAGCAGCATGACTTGGGTGGTCCTACTGTGGTCCGGCTGGGGTCTCCACCC
This sequence comes from Imbricaverruca yamaguchii, assembly GCA_034440575.1. Lineage (NCBI taxonomy): Eukaryota > Metazoa > Arthropoda > Thecostraca > Neoverrucidae > Imbricaverruca > Imbricaverruca yamaguchii. The sequence goes on from JAOTOL010001660.1 coordinate 2,784,396, forward strand.
ACGCTACCTGGCGGCTCGCCATGTACAGGAGCAGTATGACTTGGGTGCTCCTACTGTGGTCCGGTTGGGTCTCCACCCACGCTACCTGGCGGCTCGCCATGTACAGGAGCAGTATGAGTTGTCCTACTGTGGTCCGGCTGGGGTCTCCACCCACCCTACCTGGCGGCTCGCCATGTACCGGAGCAGTATGACTTGGGTGGTCCTGCTGTGGTCCGGCTGGGGTCTCCACCCACCCTACTTTGCGGCCGTCGTGTCTGGCCATTGGCGCCGGTGTGTTTGTGCTGGTGCTGTCGGCACCGCCCCCGCACACCCAGCTGAGCCGGCACCTCCAGCCTCCGACCCGACTGACCTTGTGGCCCGCTGTCGGCTCGCAACACCGCCGCGCCTGCCCCCCCCCCCCACCCTGCTGGTGGGCTGTTAGTTGCTGTGTGCCCTGGTGGTGGGCTGTTAGACGCTGTGTGCTGGATGCCCTCGCTGTCATCCGATTGTTTATGAATCTCAATAAGCATCCGTTCAAACAAGCTCACTGTTGCCTTTTGGTGTTCTACCTTTCCTGCTCATAGGCTTTCAGCTGTCTATAACTTTTTGCGAAGTTTTTACTGACCATGTGTTTTGTGCAAATCGGACTGATACTCGCGTGTCGTATGTGTATTGTGTAGCATAGTCTGTCTAGGCTGTGTTTACCATGTTCTCTGCCTAACATTTACCATTTGTCTAGCGTGCTGTACTGTAGTGGACATTGTACACTTCATGTACTGCATGGTCATGTGAACTATATTTACGTAATTTGTGAATTAGCGCCCCGTTCCGCGTGGTAATTAATACAGACAATTTCCATGCAAGTAGCTATGTATGCTAATGTGCCAATTAACATACAGTGTGTCAGGATTTTCAAGTTTAAGTGGAAGAAGAAGAACCTTGGGTACTTTTACGGCGTATTGGACTAGTAGACGTAGCATCACCACATAGGGTCGCCAACATCCAACTCTGAGTGGTCGTGGGTGGATTCGGTAACCCGCCAGTTGCGGGAACTGAGCCCACGATCTTGCAACCAAGAATCGAATGCCCTACCTACTTAACTGCCACGAAACCCACGTTTAGTTGGAAACATGGCCTATGCTGAGGTGAAGTATGACATCAAAGGAAAGTATTTGCATCTGACTTACGTATTTTCTTTCTCATTTGCGTATAGTCTCAAGTCAAGGCATCTCCGAGATGTACGACAATAAAATATAGATAGCCAACAAGAAGGTCCATTGACTTTCCTACTTTGTCCACGTCTTTTTACTGGTGCTGAATGCTTCGTATGCCTGTGGTTGGGTCGCAATTTACAAGTAATATATGTAAATATATATATATATATATATATATATATATATATATATATATATATATATATATATATATATGTATATATTCCATATATATACATCGTTAATCATACCTTCAAAGCGAAATGTTGAACGTTTTTATATACATCTGACACTCAACCGAGCGTGGAACTATACACATGCTGCACCAGCTGCGCCGTAGCACAGTCACATGCCGTCTGGGCTGGACTGAGTGGCCAGTGTGACCGAGAAGTGGTGTAGCCAGCGATCGCACGCTGTCTGGGCTGAGCTGAATGTTCGTGTGGCCGGGCGTGGTACAGCCCGCGGCGACAGGCGTCCCAGTGACGGTGCCGCCGCTGCCGCCGGGCACCCCCGTCCAGCCGTCACAGCATCAGTTTCGCGCGGCGCCGTTGTGCAACTGGGAAAGCTGTCGCGTGACGCTGCCGATCAGGGCGACGTCTCGGGGCGCTCCGCCACTGGCTGCCGACGCCGCTCGGCGCGACTGGGCGGCGGCACCGTGTCGTGCCGCACGTGCGTCGGTGACCCTGCGCTGGTCGTGCGCAACTGTCGGTCCGCTTACGGCGGTGTGCGATGTGTCCGGTCTGGTCTGGAGGTCTTGTGGCGCAGCGTCCCGTACTGGTGTCGAGTCTGGTCTGAAGCGAGATGGCGGCGGCCGCCGGAGCCCGCTCTACGCCACGTCGTGTGTCCCTGTTGGCTGCGGTCAGCTCGTCGACCTCCCCTTCGCTGTTGTCAGTCTGCGTTTCACATGCTATGTTTCGTGTAAATAACAGCAAGGTCTGCCATGTTTTGTCAGCGCAGAAAGCTCTGCGATGTCTTATCGGTTCGGTAGGCTCTGCCATGTCCTGTCAGCGCTGAAAGCTCCGCCATGTCTTGTCGGTACAAAAAGCTCTGCCATGTCCTGTCAGCGCTGAAAGCTCTGCCATGTCTTGTCGGTACAGAAAGCTCTGCCACGTCCCGTCGGTGCAGCCATCTTTATGACAGCGATGTCCACGCTTCCCGTAGCCAGCCTGCGTGCAGGTCTGTGCTTTATCTGGTATGACCGTTTTCCAATGGTTGGCATTGTTCAGGCGCCAGTGTGATCTTCTATACTAATTTGATTATCGCATCATGTAGTCAATATGCCTCCTGTAGCACGGTCAGAATTATATTGAGTGGCGAAGTTAGGGCATTTGCATTTTCTGTCCATAATGAAACATGTTTAATAACAGTGCCGTGAGTTTCACGTAACCCTTCTCAGAACGACGTCATATTCTCTGTTATCTAAAATTAACGAGTTATATTCTTGCATAGTCCCACGCGCAACTACCCGTATCTCTTTCGAACTAGGGCAACCGCTTGTTGCGCAAGTCATAAATGACATGGTATGTGCAACGCAAAGGAAATGCCAAAGTACAACTGAAAGAGACCAACACTGTCCAACGTTGCAATAATCAGTGGCATTTACAGCCGAATGTTCTTCAGCCCCGGCCGGGATGGGCACTACATGATCTCTGTAGTCGAAGCGCCCATAAACCCAAATAGCCAACAAACGCAGTCCTGGGCGCGTGTCAGCGCTTCCCATGTGTTGGTGTATCGGAGCTTCGGGCCGACTGGTAGTCGGAGTTCTCAAACCTAAACGATAAACGCAGATCAGTATCACCGAACGAGGCGGACATCTATCATTAGCGGTCGTATATGGTATGTTGTAGGTCGGCCGGCGGCCCTCTCCGGTGCACCGGTCAGGTGACCTGGCGGCCCACCCGTGTGTACCGGTCATGCCACCTGGCGGCCCCTACGGTATACCGGTCATGCCACCTGGCAGCCCCTACGGTGTACCGGTCAGGTCACCTGGCGGCCCCTACGGTGTACCGGTCAGGTGACCTGGCGGCCCACCCGTGTGTACCGGTCATGCCACCTGGCGGCCCCTACGGTGTGCCGGTCAGGTCACCTGGCGGCCCACCGTGTACCGGTCATGTACCTGGCGCCCACTACCGGTCGCACCTGGCGGCCCCCCTGTACCGGTCATGCCATCTCCCCCAGGTTCCGGTCAGGTCACCTGGCGGCCCCCGTGTACCGGTCATGCCACCTGGCAGCCCCTACGGTGTGCCGGTCATGCCACCTGGCAGCCCTACGATGTACCGGTCAGGTCACCTGGCGGCCCCTACGGTGTACCGGTCAGGTGACCTGGCGGCCCACCCGTGTGTACCGGTCATGCCATCTGGCGGCCCCGACGGTGTGCCGGTCAGGTCACCTGGCGGCCCACCCGTGTGTACCGGTCATGTCACCTGGCAGCCCCTACGGTATGCCGGTCATGCCACCTGGCAGCCCCTACGGTGTGCCGGTCAGGTCACCTGGCGGCCCGCCCCAGGGTACCAGTCAGGTCGGCACGCGCCTGATGCGAGCGGCCACCGCCGCGTGGCGCCTCGTGACACCTACACCGGCACGGCGATTGCGGCGGCGGTGGATTGTGCGTCTTGCATGCACGTGTGTGTGTACGATGGTGCGATTGCCGCGCCAGTTCGGTGCCTGTTGTGTGTCATGTGTGCTGATTGCACCGTCTGTCGGTTGTTTGTCTTGTAACCGTTGTGTTGATTCGCCGTGTTTCTTCTTTCTTCACTGTTAATTCGCCGTGTATTGTCTCGCCAGTTAATTGTCTTGTGTGCAGACCGTGTTGTACGTGACCCTGTCGTCTGTGGTTTGCTTTGTTGGTTCAGGTCAACTGTGATCTGCTTAGTGTTTGTATTTTACTGGTTGTCTCGTTGGCCTGTTCTCCGGATCCTGGATTATCGTGACTTGATTGCTTGAATTGCTGTGCCCGTCATTGTTGCGTCTGCATTGTTTGTTCGCATTTTCTGTAGCTTGTTGTTTATGCCGAATAATCGACGTGTGGATTATCAATTCTCCTGGTAGTCATATTCGTTTGAATGTTATTTGAAATTAATCGGAATGCATGTGCATTGTGCCTGCTGCAACAAATTAGCAGCAGGCACAATGCATGCGTGCTATAGGTGTATACTCCTGGGCGCATCCTGTTTTATTTTCATGTGACGTTGTTTCCCTTGTTCTGTGTTGTGCTCCCTTATGTTTTATTGCGTCAATTTGTATGTTGTTTTCTCTTTAGCTTGCGACTTTTAATACTGTTGTGTGCGCCCTGTGGAACGTTTCCAATATACGCTACAAATGCTGCTATTCTCATATAAGGACTCCTGATCTCCATGGGTTAATGGTGACGTGCACTCCACATGCAACATTTCCAATATATGCTGGTAATGTTGCTGTCCTCATATGAGTACATCGGGCGATCATGGGTTAATGGTGTGATGTGCTGACTGTGCCATCTGACGGCGGTGTCGCGCTATGACTGCTGCATGCTTCTCTTGTTTCAATTTTGTTCCGTTTCCCTGATGCAGCGCTATTGGTTATTGTTTGTGGTGTCTGCTCCTCTTTCCATCTTCAGCTTGAATCGCATGTTGAATGTACCGTCTGTTGAGTGTACCGTCTGTTGAGTGTGCCATCTGCTAAGTATGCATTCTCTTGAGTATACGCACCGTCTGTTGAGTGCGCCGTCTGCTAAGTATGCCTTCTGTCGAGTATACGTACCGTCTGTTGAGTGTGCCGTCTGCTGAGTATGCCGTCTGTTGAGTGTACCGTCTTCTGAGTGTACCGTCTGTTGAGTGTACCGTCTGTTGAGTGTACCATCTGTTGAGTGCACCGTCTGTTGTGTGTACCGTCTGTTGAGTGTGCCATCTGCTGAATGCACCGTCTGTTGAGTGTACCGTCTGCTGAATGCACCGTCTGTTGAGTGTACCGTCTGCTGGGTGTACCGTCTGCTGACTGCCGTCTACTGAGTGCGCCGTCTGCTGAGTGTACAGTATCTTGTGTATACCGTCTGCTGATTGTACCGTCTGCTGAGTGTACCGATGTGCCGACAGCCGGACCTGATGTACTACTGGGCACACTCTGAGATGCCCGCCTCTCAGGTGTCGACTCCTCGCAGGCTGCCGTCAGCCGTCTGGTCGCCGTTCAGCCCATGCCGACCGGCACCCGAGGCCGCTCCAGGTCAGGTCGGGTCAGGGTCATCACGGGTCCGACCTTGAGACGGGTATTGCGAGTCCAGTCCTGGTGGGGGTTATTCGAGGTCCGACCCTTGAGACGGTGATTGCCAGTGCAGTCCTGGTGGATGTTATTGGGGATCCGTTCTCGACCAGGCTTGTCCGGAGGCTGGCCATTTAGAGGGTAATTCAAGTTCCGTCCTGGTGGAGGTCATCATGAGTTCGTAGTAGGTGAGATGTGTCGCAGAGCCGGCCCCCGGATGGTGATGTGGAGGAGTCTGTCCCTGTGTAGGATTATGGGAGGTCTTCCGTTGACTATCAGGAGTCTACTTCGGATGGCAATCATGGTAAGTCTGCCTCAGAAGGTAGTAGAGTGCCAGGTGTACCGTGTCCAGCTTTTGTAGATTTAGATTCGCCATGATGGCGACAGCCTGTATCGGCTTAAGTTCGCTCGTAAACTGTTCTGCGACCCGTAGTTTTGTTCTCGTAATGCATGTTCTCGTCCCGTTCTAATGGCGACTGGTTCCTTTCGTCGTGAGCCGGTCGCCGGCCTTGTGTTCCCGCTTGGTGACTAGTCCGACCGCCGACAGACGTGTCCGGACGGCCCAACCACACCAGACCCGTGACGTACCCCGAGCCAGCCGGTGACGTTATACAGGACACGGCGCGCCGAGTGCAGGAGCACACGGCCGGCGCAGGTACGGGCACGGGCGGGACGGCAGCACTCGCGCTCGGCAGAGACAAGACGTGGGCAGGCTGGCTGCGCGGAAGGGAGGACATACAGACAGGCTGGCTGTGCGGAAGGGAGGACACACGGGCAGGCTGGCTGCGCGGGAGGGAGGACACACGGGCAAGCTGGCTGCGCGGGAGGGAGAACATACAGACAGGCTGGCTGCGCGGGAGGGAGGACATACAGACAGGCTGGCTGCGCGGGAGGGAGGACACACGGGCAGGCTGGCTCCGCGGGAGGGAGGACACACGGGCAGGCTGACTGTGTGGGAGGGAGGACACACAAGCAGGCTGACTGTGTGGGAGGGAGGACACACGAGCAGGCTGACTGTGTGGGAGGGAGGACACACAGGCAGGCTGGCTGTGCGGAAGGGAGGACACACAAGCAGGCTGGCTGCGCGGGAGGGAGGACACACAGGCAGGCTGGCTGTGCGGAAGGGAGGACACACAGGCAGGCTGGCTGCGCGGGAGGGAGGACACACAGGCAGGCTGGCTGCGCGGGAGGGAGGACACACAGGCAGGCTGGCTGCGCGGGAGGGAGGACACACAGGCAGGCTGGCTGCACGGGAGGGAGGACACACAGGCAGGCTGGCTGCGCGGGAGGGAGGACATACAGGCAGGCACGAGGAAGGAAACACATCGGAAGGCTAACATTAGGAAACATGCCAGGAAGCATGCCTATCCGTGGGAGGGATATAGACATCGGAGATATTAGGTTCCTTTGCAAGATTGTCGGAATGCTGATGTTCAAATATGTGCATCGGCAGGCTGCCATTCGGTGACAGACATCGCGAGGCTGATGTTCATGAACAGACATCGGAAAGCTATGTTTCGGACAGATATCAGAAGTCTGATGCTCGGGGACAAATATCGGGAGTCTGATGTTTGTGAACAGATATCGGCTTTTTATATATATATATATATATATATATATATATATATATATATATATATATATGACAAATATTACTATATCGACATTATATATATGCGGTCTTCCTAAGACCTTTGTTCGGCAATCCGTACCCAATTATTTGGTTCCGTCCTACTCATATTTCGGTTAGATACCTGGGTCCCCTGAATTGTTTTTGTTCAATGCACTTGCAAGACTTCGGAAGGTTTAGCATGTTTCCATGTCACATTTAATATGAAAGGAAAAGAGCCCTCAGGGAAGCCATATTACACAGATAAGCTACCGTGCACACATGCCGTAAATTGTGTAAATTCAGAACATTTACACAGTGTGCCCAGAAATGTCCAGATCTGGTCCACTCTCGAAACTAACGGATATGAGTTCTGAGGATGGTAACTCGACGTTGTATGTTTTCCAGTGTTCAATAATTAGCCTGACTTGAACAGTCCTCAAAGGTGTGCGTAACACTTTTCCCCCGTGCGCCAACGGGGAGCCAAATACCGAAGTGCCACTGACGCATACGTCACTGCAGAATACCGAACAGCTAGTGACGTACGAGACGTACCGAACAGATACATCGTCTTTGTTGCAGAATGTCGAACTGTGTACGCTGTTCGCTGACAGACACTGGCTGGGGAGGGGGGGGCGGACATGGCGCACAACCGAGTGGGTCGGTGCGCGTCGGGGCCAGTTTCGCCGCACTGTTTCCGGCATTGCCCGGCGGATGATTTCACGGTGCGTGGGCCGGTTGTGGCGGCGTGACGCGCCGTCGGACGACCGGCTGGTCGGGCATCGCTGATGCCTGGCCGGCCAGCAGTTGTGCGTTTTTCTAAGGAAATTTTGAATTGGAATTGGCATTTTCAGAATATTCCGTCTTGCTGCGATTCATTCCAACTGTGATTCAATCTGAAGACTGCGCGCAAATTCAGTCGTATAATGTCGATATAGTAATATTTGTCATACATATATATATATATATATATATATATATATATATATATATATATATATATATATATATATATATAAAGCCGATGTCTGTTCACGAACATCAGCCACCCGATGTCTCACCGAATGGCAGCCTGCCGATGCACATATTTGAACATCAGCATTCCGACAATCTTGCAAAGGAACCTAATCAATGAACCATCACTGATGCCTGATGCGCAGTGTCGTGCTGGGCCCGACGGCTGTGGTGTCGTCTCGGCGAATGGAGGGACTTTCCACCTCGCATACTGTTGTCGCCGCGGTGACCGCACAAATCGTCTTTCAGCAACAGCGTTGTGCATGACTAGGAGATCTCTCGTGGATCATGTGGTGTGAATACTTCCCCTGGTTTGGTGCCCTGCTAATGTTAATTCGTCGTTTTCCCTATTCAATTCGAAAATGTCGTGGAAATAATGGCGTGAGCCCCCGACTACATAGAACTTTAGCCATGGTAGCATGGCTATGAAATCTACCAAATATTAATAGGTTACAACATGCACCATCACCAATTCCTTTGTCTTCATTGTTTAATTAAATAATTCCTGGATGAAGCTAATGGAGTGATTAGCATAATTTAAAGGCTTCGAGTGTGCCAACCAGCAATTATGTGTTTTTCTAAGGAAATTTGGAATTGGAATTGGCATTTTCAGAATATTCCGTCTTGCTGCGATTCATTCAAACTGCGATTCAATCTCTTAATACTGCGCGCAAATTCAACCAGCATTTCTTGCTCTCTAATCGAGTGTGTCCAACGCTGGCAGTTGACATGAGCGCACGTTGCAGACCAACCACCCTGGGCGCCGCCTAGCGATGCGCCGCCGGCTCAGGTGGCGCCACCGTCTCCAGCCAAGGTGGCGCCACCATCTCCAGTAAAGGTGTCGCCACAGTCGCCGACGAATGCGGTGTCCCCGGCGCCAGCGAAGGCGGAGCCGCAGCTACCGGAACTCAGCGCCGAGGCGGTGAAGCTGGCAGAGCTGGAGGAGAAGTTGATGCAGCTGGAGCAGCAGCTGGAAAAGTACAAGGCAATGGCAGGCCTGCAGGTGGGTGAGAGGTTCCATAAATTGGAGGATCAATCCGTTCATCAAGTGCAACGGCAATCGGCATATATGGGAAATGTGTCTATTTGATCGTGTCGTGTCTATTAATGTCTATCGTGTCGTGTCGTGATCGATGTCTATTAATCGTGTCTATTTGATGTTAAAATTGGAAGCATTGATTGGGATGTGGGTGCATTCATGAGTAATAGGTTGCTTCACTGAGTGACTAGATGTGCGAGTGAACTCCTTCCGGCTCATTTCGTACCTCGTGAGTTCCCCTGTAGTTCCTCCTGGCAGCGTGCCTTGGTCCAAGGCATGCTGCCGATGGCTTAGCCACTACCACTTAGCTTAGACTTGCCATTTCCGTTAATTGGATGCGCCCGGGAGTTCCTGTTGTACCTAGGCTATATGTCACATGAAGTGTTGCCGTTTGTGTGACAAGTTGATGGACTTGGATGCCGTGATATCACTCGCCGAATATCATATTTTACAAATATATCATAGGTTTGGAAAGTGTCTGGATCAGGTCGTCACCTCACTGCGTTGTGTTGCCAGGAGCTCACCAAAAACATGAAATCCGACTTCGAATCTCCGTCGGCGGAAGTGAAGGAGCAGGCTCCGTTCACACCCCGCACTTCGTCCAAGCCTGTGACACCAGTCAGCAGCCCGTCAAAATCGACATCCCTACCTCCGCTGCCTCCCATGCCAGGGATCACTAGTCCGCCGCCGTACGTCCCTCCGCCTCCTCCGCCTCCGCCAAAGCCCACGCCCATCGGCGATCCACCCCATCCTTCACCCCCGCCTCCATCATCACCAATGTCTAGGATTCCCCCACCACCTCCGATGCCGGGGTCTGGAATTCCCCCGCCACCTCCGATGCCCGGTACTGGTATTCCCCCGCCACCTCCGATGCCCGGGGTGGGAATTCCCCCGCCACCTCCGATGCCCGGGGTGGGAATTCCCCCGCCACCTCCGATGCCCGGTGCTGGTATTCCCCCACCACCTCCGATGCCCGGTGCTGGTATTCCCCCACCACCTCCGATGCCCGGGGTGGGAATTCCCCCGCCACCTCCGATGCCCGGAACTGGCATTCCTCCGCCACCTCCAGCGCCTGGTTCAGGCCCGCCGCCGCCACCACCCATGCCGGGTGCAGGTCCGCCCCCGCCCCCGCCTCCGCCCCTGCCCGGAGGACCGGCACCGCTGCCGCCACCGCCACCTGGCGGATGGAACTCCCAGGCCGCAGGTAGGTGGCATTTAGGCGACGACCATCGGATTGTATAGTTGTATCACAACAGCACGAGCTGAAGAGAGTGGAGACGGCTCACAAACTTCACTGAGTCTGGGATGATTTAGATCTTGCACAGTTTGTTTCGAAGCGATGCGTAGTTTTCAACCTTCCCATTCGCACATGTCGTGAACTGACACCGTGTTGTTGTACTATCAATATCACTGTCACTAGGCCTTGCTGTTCTGTTTGTCTTTACTAGCGTAGCCTGCATGGCAAGTTTGTGTGCCATTCCGGCATCCACTCCATTAGGTCATACCGGGCCGTCATCGGCGAGCACAAATCGCACCCCAGCAGACAGACACAGTCGTCTGCTTCCTTCTCCGCACCCCAACAGACATAAACGTCTTCTTTTTGGTCACATCAGCTGCCTTCACTGCCTCACGAGCCTGTCGTGTTTGTTGCGTGACATAGCAACTTGTGAGCCGGCATGATGTGAGGTGTTCTTGTTGTAAGTCCGCATGGTGTGAAGCACACTACTCTTTCCATGAGTGTTTTGCGGAAGTTTCAATGGTTTTGCTCTGAGTTACATCTGAGAACGTTTGCTTTCGACTGATTGCTTCGTTGTCTTGCTTGTCTTTCTACCACTGCAATTTTAGCTTGTGGTGTGGCGTAATGATCTACTTGAAAGCTCATATTAAGAATAATCGCGCCGCACTTCTCTGAGCTACCAAAGCCAAGTCGGAACACTCATGGAATGGGCGCCGTCTGTGACAACTGAGTCGCGTGGTGCACGTGGGACGGATGGTACGGCGTGACCGATGTCTCTGTACTACAGGTAGTGTACCTGTCGTCGCCAACAATAGGCGAGGTGAGTTGTTGCACGGTTCCGTGTCGGCCGAGCCTGCCGTCACCCTGTCGGCCGCCACTCGCCGCGCCGCCAATTAGTTGCATCCGTGTTCGGCTTGGATCGGCTCCTGCTTTGCTGCGCGGAATGTCCGAGTTTTGCCGTGCTGATGGGGCTATGGCTTGTAATCTGTCGGCTACTCCAAGGCGAATTGCAACAGTAATTTTTTTTCAAATCAGTCGTATGCAGTCAGTCCTGCAATTAACTCTCAAATTTAAGAAACAAAACTGGAACGACAGATATGCAATGTTGTGCTGTGCTGGAGAAGTCATTGATCAATTGCATGCCAGTGGAAGTGACGAACGCCATCTTTAACAGACGTACAGCTTTAGTCGGCCCTCTAATTTCTCTAGCTATTGTTTAAATAATTATCACACTATTTGTATTAGTAATGCTGTTATTGGAAGTTTTTACTGATTATTATCACGTCTGACTCTTTGTTGCACTGAACGATATAATCTTGCAACTTTGCTGCAGCTTGAGGAAGAAATTAACGTGAAATTCATGGAAGCGTAGCTGGTGATATGTGGTGGTGATTATTAGTATTGGTTTTGTATTCAATGTTCGTGGTCTTCATGATCATCGTTTTGCCGCTACGGATCCTTTGAGATTACCATGCAGGTGGTGGACTTTAACGTGGATAATACAATGCTTGAACTCGCCTTTTATCATCGTGTCGGTGTCTTGATTTCGTGTGGGGATTTTCTTCGCTGCCTCTGTTTACTGACTTGCTATGTGCTTAGTCAAAAGGTGATAGTCTGCCTAGTCTGCAACTGGTTTTCACAAATCGTCAGCGCGCCTTGAATGACTAATGTTAGATTAATCAATGCATACCTTTCTCTGACACCGAATCTGGGAAACCATCGCGACTGTTCTTCGCAGCCACGTTTTGCTGTCGAGGCGTCGTTTCTTCCCGCCCTGCTGCCACAACGGTTGTCTGTGGGGCGGTTTTAGCCGGTGCCGCTGCGCTGACCCGCCGTTCGGCGTGAGGGTGTTCCGTGTGCGCGCCGGTCGTCCGAGCAGGGTCCGGCTCTGACGGACGGCGATGCGTTCGCAGTGCTGCGCAAGACGCCCGTCAGCCCCAAGGTGCCGATGCGGCCGCTCTACTGGACTCGGATCCAGATCCCGTCGTCGGCGCCAGTCGCGGACGCCGCCGCACGGTGGGTGCTGGAGGTGGTGCCGGCACTGGCGCTGGTACTGGCGCTGGTACTGGTGCCGGTACTGGTACTAGCACTGGCTGCCGGCCTGCCGTTATCGAGGTCACACCTGTCTCGCCACTCGGACCGCCTCTATCGGTGCTAGTTTGGTGACGTTTACGTGTTGTTTGTTGTTTGTTTTTTTAGTGGTTCGCGACGCACTTTACCCGCATTCACGCGAAATCGCGCCGCCCACACTTTTTCGCCGGTGGATACCGAGATTGGGACATTCCCCGAGCGGTGCAAGTGTTGGACCTGGGACGTTTGGTACCCATAGATCAACACATTAATCAATCGGCCATCCCTACCCAGATGTGTACGTGTGGATGCTGCATATTATCTGGGGATTGTAGATGTGCCTGTCATAAAGTCGGCCAGTGTCGGATTCTAAGTTGGATCTTGAAACTTCAGTATAGGGACTTCGTCAACGTAGAAAGTGTAATGATCGGCTTACACCATTGTACTGTATTCTATGACTGCTGAGTAATGTGATTATGTTAAGCAATGCTTTCATGGACACACATTAAGTCATAGCTTGACGTGATTCTGCACGATAGAGGCATGAACAATTTGTACGGGCCCGTGCCGGTCGGCTTTATCAAATCGGTTTTGTGTGTGCAGCCTGTTCTAAAATGGTGCATTTAGACACATGTGTGCCCGTGCTGTCATGGGTAAAACAGCCAGGGGTCAACGCTTCCAGCGCCGGCGCCCTCAGTCTCATCTTACGTAGCAGGATGTAACCTGTGGTGATCCTCACTCTCATTGTTTGTGATCTTCGGTGTGTGTTGGGGCCGGTGGAGATGATGTTGATCGGTGACGATGGTGACGAATTGGCGGCAGGATGCTGGGAGCTCGACTTGCCAGCTGAACTGCAATCCCTCCTCCTCCCTGTGCCGCTGTCATGTCCTGTCTAAAGTGACTGGACGTGTGCTGATGCCGTCCCGGGGGAGGCCGGCCCCATGGTCAGCTGCTCAGCGGAGGTTGCACGTCGTGGCTTGCGTGGTCGGGTCTATAAGGATTAGGCTGGCGGCGACCCCCCCCCCCACTCCACCCTGCACCAGAGACACAGAGTCGACGGCACCCCGTCCTGTTTCGGCTGCCCTCTCTAACAGCCCATGTCCGCTGGTGTTCGAATCGTCTGCTATCCGCGGGTGCCACAATTGACGTGAAATGGAAGCAGCCACTTTGTGAAATATTTATAATAAGCTGAACTGAAACTGAAAACTTTGTTCGTATCCTGCCCCCGTATTATGGGCGGGAGTGGCACCGTCTGACCCGGTTTGTCCCGTGTGATCAGGTTTGTCCCGTGTGATCAGGTCGGACCCCGAGTGACCGTGTTTGTCCAGGCGGCGAGGCTCGCCCGTGTGACCTGGCGTGTCTGTCCACTCTCAGAGACGGTGCCGGCTCCAACTCAGCGGCCGGCGGTGCGGAGACGGCGGCGCCCTCCCTGCTCTGGGAGCGACTCCAGGAGGAGCCGTTCGAGGAGGAGGAGTTCACCGACCTGTTCGCCAGGCAGGTTGTCCAGCGTAAGCCCGTGAAGAAGAAGGAGGTCAAAAGCCCGAAGAAGCAGGTGGGTGGCGGTGCCGGAAGATGTGATGTGTGGGTGTGGGAGAGCATGCCTGTGGGTCAGGTTAACCCGAATATATCTGGTCCATGCTGCATTGCGTATGACCCTTGTGCCTACGTTTTGTTCGTCAGTAATATTGAGCCGGTCTGATTTGCTCGCCCAGGTGTTTTTGTGTGTGTTTTTAGTCCGTAGTTTACTCTCAAGCGGTCGAAAATTGAGTAATGCCATAGGTGCAAGGTCATCTATCCTTTTGTTTGTCTTGGAATCCAGCTATTCAGCAAACATTTGGCGTCAGATTGGGAGCGCGATATGACCCACACAGTGCGCCATAGCAACCCAGCGATATTGCCTGCACAGTACTTCATAGCAGTCCAACGCTATGGCCTGCCCAGTACGTCATAACAGTCCAGCGGTATGGCCTACACATTACATCATAACAGTTCAGCGCTATGGCGTAGCAATCTAACCTTGCCAGTCTTCCTTTTTATCCAACAAAGTGCGTCGAGAAACATCCAACTGGTATTTCCGTTGACCTCTAGATCCTTTTTGTAGAAATGCACGACGTAAGCCTATACTAACATCGTACCTTCTTCAAGGCAGCGAACGCAGTTTAAAAAAAAAAAAACTCATTGGTCTCGTTTGGTAAAGATTGTCTTGAGGTCGTGAGGTCAAACAATTTGAACTGAAGAGCGATTTCAAGGATGGGGCATATATTGTGTTGCATTCACTTTGCACCGGCTTTGCGCAGTGTTTTCCTTCATTCACCACAGCAGTCTGACAGACACATGTTTGACACATTTATTGCATAGCTTGAATCACAAATTAAGCTTGGCGTGAATGTCCGGCCTCTTGTTACGAGTTTAAAAAAAAAAAATATTTCCGACAAGCACAAATACAGCTGCGGTGAAATATGAATTAACTGAGCAAGTGGGGTGGTCAAATTCGTCATGTCAAAATTCGTATGGTAGCAAGGCATGACAAAATTCCCATGGTAGCAAGGCATGCAGTTTTCCGAAGTGTTCCCATATTCATGGGTGAAGGAGCTGCTAAGCTAACCAGGTCATTCAGACGACCGTCTGAAGCGTCTAATGTCACCCCTAATGTTTGAATTCTTGAATAGTTTTAAGCGTAAATGTAATCGGTATTGGTTATTCTCTGGGGAAAGTTCCAATTCCGTGTAGCAGGTCCCGAGGATGCATGCGGCATCCAGTATACCACTTGGTAGGAGGAGGATGCAGTTCAGTCTGATCCAGCCAGGCTCGCGTGTTGCCGACATTTCTGGTAATGTGGTCGGTGGCGTTGGGTGCTACGTTAGTAATGCTTCTCACTGGATCGTATACTGGATCTCACGCGCTGTCAAACGTCTCGGGAGCTTCTGTGGACGTTCCTGACAACGTGGAATATCCCTGCACCTGTGCCATGTCGGTGGCACCTTTACAACATCGGTAGCCGTTCGTATTCGGGGCTAGTCAGTTCCGTGCTTACATCTTGGTTTAGTTAGAATCGCCCGCGTACAGGGACGAGTAGCCTAGGGGTAAGGTGCTCGTCTCACAATCGAAAGGTTGTGGGTTCGAGTCTCACCCGTCGCTACTCTTCGCTCGCGACCAATCGGCGTGAGAGATTGGCGACGCTACATGACTCAACAGTCGATGTGTCGTAAAACCAATAACCAACCAACCAATCGCCCGCGTACTCCGCTTCAGGTAAAGCGAGCGAAGCTGCTGGACAGCAAGCGGTCGCAGAACGTGGGCATCCTGATCTCGTCACAGCACCTGGAGATCGCCGACGTGGAGTCGGCGGTATTCAACTTCGACACGTCCGAGCTCAGTCTGGACCTGCTGGAGCAGATCTACGAGATGGTGAGTCCCGGCCGACGTGCGGGCGAGGGATTGGGCGGCCCAGAGGTGACATCGGTGGTTAGTTAGTTATTTGGGCTCAGGAGCGCTTCGACTGCTTCGGTCATACAGCGCCCAGCAAATCAGATGTAAACAGCAGCCATGGCATCTTGTTTCATGACGTTCAAACGGTAATTCCGAATCTCATCATAATAGGCATCGGTGGACGTGAGCTCGTTTAAGTTAGTTGATGTGATGAAGGTCGTCTCTGTCCTGTCCAGAATCCTCATTCCAAAGCTTTGAGTGGGGCGTCGGTAGCTCAGTGGTTAAGCCGAGTGTCTGGCAAGCCAGAGGTACGGCGTTCGATTCCCCGCGATGCCAGCCCTTCCTGTCAGAGGGAGAGAAGGGCGACGCCATATGGCCTCGGCTGCTGAGTGCGTTGTAAAGCCACAATGCGGGTTCGACTCTAGCGCCACTCAGGGCATTTCCCAATCCCGCGGCCCACCGGCGAAACAATGTGGGCGGCGCCATTAGCCGTGAATGTGCATAAAGTATGTCGTGAACCAACCAATAAACAAACAAGCAAACAAAGCCACAATGCAATCCAAAGCTTTGGAATTGAGCAGACCTGCCGGATAGTTAGTAGTTTCATGTCTTCTGATTTGGATGGCACATACAACCGGGATCCTGATGGACGTAGTACAATTATGGCAGCTAGGAAAGCATTTTGTCAGGATAAAAGGCTGGCAAATTCGCAAATCCGAAATACAGAATTAGACATATGCAAGATGAGCAAGGTATGAAGCAGCGAAGCTTCCGTCATGACATATTATTTGGTGCCTGCTTTATGCCAAAATATGACGTGAACTTCTTGCGCAATGAACCAAAATGACATTTGCTACCCTTTAACAGCCAGTGTATGTGCAATCAAACTACGCTGTGTTGCAACATAAATCTTATCTTATTATGGTCCTGCTGTAACCCTTGACCGGAGTCACTTCAGAGTTTCACGCTACGATGACCTTACTGTTTCTGCGAGCCGCTCGTCGCCTCTTCACATGTCATCCTACCACACATGATTCTCCTCTATGACGCCCATCTGCAAACATCCATTCCACTCGGGTAATGCCCGCTGACGCTCGACTCCGTGCGACACTCGTTTGCCGCTCGTTTGTCGCTCGTTTGCCGCTCGTTTGTCGCTTGTTTGTCACGCTCTCAATGGAGGCCGGCGGCCGCCCTTGTGACGCTCGTCTGACACTCTGCGGCCGTCGGCAGCGGGCTACCGAGGACGAGCTGGTCACCATCCAGCAGCACGTGCAGAAAACGCCCGACGTGCCACTGGACAAGCCGGAGCAGTACGTATCCACCAGATCAAGTCACATTGCTGCTAGATTTCACACTCATTAATACTCAATAAATCACACCGCTCCATGAGAACGATGTATAGGTTGTGTTTAGTGTGCTGAGTGGATATTCCAATAGCAGTGTGGTGATGATCGTACAAAGCCGTATATTGTCATTCGCCCAGTACCTTGCTGTGTTGAAACTCGTAGAAGGCCGTGGGGTGTGGTTCGTTCAGTACTTTGCTGTGTTGAAGCTCGTACAGGGCCGTAGAATGTGGTTTGTTCAGGACCTTGGTTTGTTGGACCTAGTGCAAATCCGTATGATGTGGTTCGCTCTGTACCTTGCATTGGTTGGGCAGTGCAAGATCGAAGACGAGCATCACTTGCGACAATTAATTTGTGAATGAATTCTATCCCTGGCGCAATCACAATGTAATCACTTCTGGACTATTTTCCGTGGTGGTAAAGCAGTGTCGTGTCGATTCCGTCAGTGTAATGTCAGTAGAAGCCGTGCCGTGTCAGTGTTGTCAGTCAAAGCTGTGTCGTCTTGGTGCCGTCAGCGTCGTGTCAGTCAAAGCTGTGTCGTGTCAGTGTCATGGCAGTCAAAGCTGTGTCGTGCCAGTGTTGTGTCAGTCAGGGCTGTGTCAGTGTCGTGTCAGTCGGGGCCGTGTCAGTCCCGTCAGTGTCGTGTCAGTCAGAGCCGTGTCAGTGCCGATGTCGTCAGTGTCGTGTCAGTCAGGGCCGTGTCAGTCAGGGCCGTGTCAGTCCCGTCAGTGTCGTGTCAGTCAGAGCCGTGTCAGTGCCGATGTCGTCAGTGTCGTGTCAGTGTCGTGTCAGTCAGGGCCGTGTCAGTGCCGTCAGTGTCGTGTCAGTCAGAGCCGTGTCAGTGCCGATGTCGTCAGTGTCGTGTCAGTGTCGTGTCAGTCAGGGCCGTGTCAGTGCCGTCAGTGTCGTGTCAGTCAGAACCGTGTCAGTCAGGGCCGTGTCAGTGCAGTCAGTGTCGTGTCAGTCAGGGCCGTGTCAGTGCCGTCTGTGTCGTGTCAGGGCCGATGTCGTCAGTGTCGTGTCAGTGCCGATGTCGTCAGTGTCGTGTCAGTGAGGGCCGTGTCAGTGCCGTCAGTGTCGTGTCAGTGCCGATGTCGTCAGTGTCGTGTCAGTCAGAGCCGTGTCAGTGCCGTCAGTGTCGTGTCAGTCAGGGCCGTGTCAGTGCCGTCAGTGTCGTGTCAGGGCCGATGTCGTCAGTGTCGTGTCAGTGTCGTGTCAGTCAGGGCCGTGTCAGTGCCGTCAGTGTCGTGTCAGTCGGGGCCGCATCAGTGCCGCTGTCGTCAGTGTCGTGTCAGGGCCGATGTCGTCAGTGTCGTGTCAGTCAGGGCCGTGTCGTGTCAGTCAGGGCCGTGTCAGGGCCGTGTCATGCGTCATGCCGTTCAGGCCGTCCAGTCATCAGTTCGTTAGGGCCGTGTCAGGGCCGTGTCAGTGCCGGTGCCGTCAGGGCCGTGTCAGGGCCGTATCAGTGCGTCAGTGCCGTGTCAGTCAGGGCCGTGTCAGTGTCAGTGCCGTCAGTGTCGTGTCAGTCAGGGCCGTGTCAGGGCCGGACCAGCCGCGGTCGTCGCCGGCCCGTCACGTGATGGACGGCCGTTTGGTGGCCACGTGTCCGCCGCTGAGGTCACGGGGTCGCCGGACGGCCGGGATCGCCGTGCTGTCGGCCGACGTCTGCACACTTGCGTCATGGTCGGCGTCGCAAGGTCTGAAGGTCCGGCTGTCGACCGGACGGACCGAGCCGTCGGATCTTCCGGGTCTGCCCGTCGGCCGGCGGGCGGTCGATATGTCTGCGCCGTGAAAGCAGGGTGAACATTTCACACTGGCCTGCAGAGGAAACGGCCTTGATGCTGCGAATGAGTCTCAACTGGAAAGGCTTGTTTCGTGTAGCCTGAGTTACCGATTGCACTGTGCCAGTAGCTGCCTGCACACAAAGCGCGTGCCTTTTAGTTGGTGATCGCACTAAGTAAGCACAACGCAGTGCGTTCATTCTTGATGGCTAGTTACTGATTCATGACATACACTGAGGGAGTGTAGTTTATTGGGAAGGTATCATGTATTTTAGAACCTTACATATCTCTCATCAACGTATCCGTTTTCGGATCCCTACAGTATGAACTGTGATTAAGGAATGGTGGCAGTCGCACGAGTTGGCACCTTGGCTACACGATTGACTGTGCCTGTGTTTGGTTTCATGCCGTTTATTATTCTCTTGACTTCCTCATACCAGATGTGACTACTGCTGATACCTATATAATGATCCGGATGCACCAGGTCTGATGGCTCCCGTCCTTTGTTAACTAAGCTTTTTTTCTGGATTACAGGTGACGGATACTGGCTGTGAGACTCATGTTTATGGCCATTAGGAAAACTAGTCGCTATCCTATTATGTTCAAATAGTACTTAAATCGCAAATAATGTCTAAATCAACAGTATATTTCACTTTTGAGGCTTCTTCAGTTGTTGTTGCTATCAAGAATTAAAAATCCGTATCAATAGGGGTAGGTAAACTATTGAGAGAAAATATATGCGCATATAATCCGTACTAGTATGAACTGACCTTTTGAAAAATGATTTTAAAATGGAAAAAAATGCCGTGAACGTGACCCCCACTGAACTGTGACCACCTTGCGCAGACAGGTTCCTCTGTGTGTCTGACGTGACCCTGACTCGTGACTTCCACTGACCTGTGACCGTCTCACGCGGGCAGGTTCCTCTCTGTGTGTCTGACGTGACCCTGACTCGTGACCCCCACTGACCTGTGACCGTCTCATGCGGGCAGGTTCCTCTACGTGTCTGACGTGACCCTGACTCGTGACCCCCACTGACCTGTGACCGTCTCACCTGGACAGGTTCCTCTACTTGTCTGAGTTAACCCTGGCTTGTGACCTCCACTGGCCTATGACCGTCTCACGCTGACAGATTCCTCTCTGTGTATCTAGCGTGACCCTAGCACGTGACCTCCGCTGACCTGTGACAGTCCACGGTTCCTCTACTTGTCTGATGTGACCCTGATATATGACCTCCACTGACCTGCGACCGTCTCACTCGGACAGGTTCCTCTACGAGCTGAGTCGGCTGCCCCAGTTTGCCGACCGCATTACCTGCTTCACTTTCCAGTCGTCCTTCCGTGAGATTCTGTCCACCATCGAGACCAAGCTGGACAACCTCAAGGGTACCTGTAAGGTGAGCAGGGGACAACCTCAAGGGCTCCTGTAAGGTGAGCAAGGGGACAACCTCAAGGGCACCTGCAAGGTAAGCATTGGACTGCCTCAAGGTCGCCTGCAATATAAGCATTGGACAAACTCAAGGGCACCTGCAAGGTAAGCATTGGTCAACCTCAAGGACACCTGCAAGGTAAGCATTGGACAACCCCAAGGGCACCTGCAAGGTAAGCATTGGACAACCACAAGGGTACCTGCAAGGTAAACATCGAACAACCCCAAGGGTACCTGTAAGGTCAGCAGGGGGCAACCTCAAGGATACCTGTAAGGTGAGCAGCTTGCATCGGTGGAAGTGTAGTGCCCAGTTACAATAGTATCGGTAATTGGGCTCATTGTAAAATGCCGTCAATTATAGTATACATTTTTCAGAACTGAAGTTTAAGCCACCATCTGTATTAGCAAGCAAATGTGTGAAGGTCTCCGAATCATTTGTTTTGTCCTGGGTATTCACAGGTAGGTCTAGGTACTAAAACAGTTACAACATGTGCCATATTTTGGTATATAGGCATTACCAGATCGGTGTTTAGATGGCGCCCAGGGTGTTCAGCATATTTTATGTATTGATGTTTGTGTTGCCTGTGCTTGTCAGTGAGCCTTTTCCGCTGTATGTTGGTTATATGTTTGGCCAGTGGAATGGCGCACGGCACGGATGGTGAGGTCGAATGGTGTAGGACTGAAGTCCATCGGCCACCTGTCACCTGCACATCATGGATAGCGGTGTAGATAGCGGTCGGCGCAGCAGTAGAACTAGCAGTAGAACATGCTACAACTGTGCCGAGATGGACGACATTTATCACGAGGAAATGGGGAGCCCCCTTCCACCGACTGAGAGGTGGATGCCCCCTCTTGGATGTAGTGCTACAGACACGGGCGTGAACTCAGTGTGGTGGAATTAATCACTTGCACCGCCTTGATCGCAGTATCGCTTTTTGCGACACCCTGTTATTTGCCGTTGACATGAATGTCGAGACTTTGTCGCTATTTGAAGCGATCACTGAGTCGTGATATTGCGAGCGATATTCGAAATGCAAAAATAAACAGTCGTGAATGGTTTCAGCGGGACAGCCTAAGAGCGTGACTTGTCTCACATAACCAAGCCCATGACTATGTGGTCACTACGTTTAAGAGCTGCTCGTAGTTTATCCTAATGTGCGCTTTTCGCGAGCGTATATCATTTGTCTGCGTCTGCCCGGTCTCGTGATGACTTCATGGGTATCACTGTACTTAGCTCAGTCATTATCTATCCGCTTGACGATAAGAAGTATTTTGTTTTAGGGCACAACTATGGTATCGGTTGTCCTTCTGTTCCTCCCCACTAGTATTTGCATGTATTTAGCTCCCTTCTTATCTGTAGGAGTACGTTTTGCTTCTTTACTTGGTCTAGAAAACTGAAGTTTCCCAATTAGTCACTTATATTTATTGTTCGTCCCCAAAGATATCGAAACGGATGCAAAAGTATGCAACATATTCCTTGGTGCGCTCTTCTTCGAGCACATTCCTTCATGCATGTTCTCAAGGTATGAGGTATGAGCAGTGGTATATGTGTGTTCACCCCGCTTGTGAACACGGTTATGACAGTCCCGAAGGGTCCGCGGTCATTGTTCATGAATGGCAGGTATTTCAGTACCTGTGCAGCCCACCAAAACCGTGCTTAAAATAGCAGCCAGTGACGTTGCAAAGCCTGTTCGTAAGTCGATGGTCATTCGCCCGCTAAACTTGGCTGCCCAAATGCCCGGAAACGTACCGAGCAATACTGCGAATTGTGGTGTGTAGTGAAGACATTACCATACCATAGCATGTTCATGCTGCTGCCTGCTGGCAGCCTGCTGGCAGCCTGCTGGCATGTCGTACCCGGCTTCTTATGTCTCGTCCCCAGCCGATGGTGCGGTTGCCGATGCTGCTATCACACCACACAGTGTTCTTATCACTCGCTGCCGGCTTGTCGTCCCCAGCCATTCTGGCAACGTGCACGTCGTCCCCGGTATCGCTGATGTGCTGACGTGTGGTGTTCCGAATCATTGCTACCGCTTAGCGTGTCGCCCGCCACCTCCACACTGATGCTTGTATCCAATCCGTTCGGCGACGTACCGGTCGTCCTCAGCCACGCGTGTCGGTCTATGCGCCGTTTTCCGTTGATGACGTCACAGCCGACTGGCATGCTGCTGCTGTGTTTTAGCTGTTGATGAAGTCACAGCCGACTGGCATGGCGGCGCTGTGTTTTAGCTGTTGACGTCACAGCCGACTGGCATGCCGTTGCTGTGTTTTAGTTGTTGATGACGTCACAGCCGACTGGCATGCCGCTGCTGTGTTTTAGTTGTTGATGAGGTCGCTGCTGTGTTTTAGCTCTTGATGAGGTCGCTGATGTGTGTTAGCTGTTGATGAGGTCGCTGCTGTGTTTTAGCTGTTGATGAGGTCGCTGCTGTGGTTTGGCTGTCGATGCCGTCACAGCCGGCTGACGTTGCGCTGCTGTGTTTTAGCTGTTGATGAAGTCACAGTCGGTGCAGCGGCTGTTCGGCCTGATCCTGGCGCTGGGCAACTACATGAACGGCGGCAACCGCACACGCGGCCAGGCCGACGGCTTCGGCCTAGAGATCATCGGCAAGCTCAAGGACGTCAAGAGCAAGGACAACTCCACCACCCTGCTGCACTACATCGTCCGCAAGTACATCGAGGTGCGACCGTGCACCCTCTGTGATGTAGTTGGGGGTCGTGCTTATGAGGAAGTGCATGTGGGCGACTTTCAAGACGTTCGTTATTGTGCCCGACTTCAGTGAACCCTTAGTATGTGGTAGCAAGCTAAACGTAGTGATGTTTGCTTTATAGTGAGAGTGGAGACGATGCGAGTTCAGTTTGCTGTGTAGTGTGTGCTGTAGTCGATTAGATGTTGAGGTGCCGGTGCGCATTTTGCGCGCAGTTATGTGTGTGTGTGTGTGGGTGTTACAAGACATCTGCAGTGTCGATTGAAATGTGCCTTTGTTGTTGGCTCCTTGTAGTACCTTCGTCGCCCATTGGAATGGCCAACAACGACTAGATAGGGATACTGTAAAGTATGTTAGCTATTCGCCGGTGATGCTCTGATCTTGCCGTTCTAAGCAAATTGTTGTGTAATATTCGACTCGGGGAGACACGACGCATGATGCAGTCATGGGGTCCCGAGTCATGGGCCTTGTCTCACCTGGCCACATGCAACTCCATGGAGGCACGACACTTGATTCATTGATGGTGTACCGAGAGTAGCTGTGGTTTGACCTCTCCTGGCCGGACGAGGTACGATTCAAGCTAGTAGAAGACCCCGCGGAGGTACGATTCAAGCTGCGGTCTTCTGCCAGCGCCGATTAGAGCGTGGTGCGATGCACTGACCTGACCCGACCTGACCTGACCTTTACAGAAGCACGACGCTGAGTGCAGACAGTTGCCTGTGCCGAGTCCCTGGGACGTGGAGCGGTGCATGCAGATCAAGTTTGATGACGTGGCCACCGAACTGCGCAAGCTCGGCAAGGACCTGCGCGACTGTGAACGTCGCACCCGGAAGGTCAGATGCGATCGCTGTTGAAGCTATTAGTCTTGTCTTTGCAGTGGACTCCTAGCTATGGCTCACGTTCAGTGTTTTACCTTCGGCACTCCATCCCTTGAAATCCTGTCTAATTGTGATTAGAATGAGTCCTTGCTTCCGAGCCAGCTGGTGTTATTAGGCACACGCTTCGCACACTCATTCCATGTCACCAGTCAGCGTGAACTGGTGGAAGTCCGTCTATCATTTGGATTTAAACCAAGCAGTCTACGTATTTTCCTTTTCGTTCGTCGGTGCCAGCATTTTAGGTCACGTATGTGTGTGAAATGCAGTGATGCATGCCAGGAATGGAATGTTGTACAGAGCGTTTTGCAACATCGATTGGACGTATTCGGTGTGTGTGTGTGTTTCATTTTTACACTTCAGAGTACCTCAGGAGCAACCCCACGAAGCTCGTCGTCGCGATGGAAAACATTGCGGTCGGGTCGATATGGGAAAGGATAGCACAGCCTGTCAAGGCACGTATGTTCAGGAACAAAACAACTATATTAAGAGACAAAGCAACCAAATTAAGTGACAAAGCAACTATATTAAATTACATGGGTGACGCGGCATATGTAAAAATACCTAAGCAACATGCAATGAGTAGTTCCGCTTCAATAATATGTTAGCTTGTAATTCGTGTTGCTTGTCGACCATTGGGTTCATTTACTGTAAGTAAACTAGATAACGCAGGCAATTTTCAAAATGGTTCCAATTTGGCACTTCGCATTAATTTAATCTAGAGAAACCCTGGTGAAGCCCGTGAACCGGCATACCACATAATCTTAGAAACGGCCCTGAATCGGCCCTGCTACCACTACCTCCGGACACATTTCCTATGGCGGCCTCTTGCCACTCAACCAAAACCCACAATACACCCTGGAACATCCGGAGGTTCTCTGGATCCACCACTTCCACCCTTCACCCCTACTTTTGCACAATTTGCTGGAGATGACGCTGAATCAGCACCTTCATCACCCATAGCGACTCACTGATGACACCTATAAATCATCACCTCATATCAGACACAAAATACTGTAAACGGCCTAAATCGACACCTCCATCAGACTTTCTGACAGAGTCCTGGGGATGACGCTGAATTGGTCCTTAATTGACATCTCCATCCCAACGGGCATCCAGTGTCGTCACCTCCGCACTTTGCACCAGAGTACACGTCTGGCGCTAGTTACACTCAGTTGGCTACATTGCTAACATCGAGAAGCGTGATCCCATCCCTCCGTCCTCCCCATTCACCGAACGAATATTTCCTCGAGCAGCGCAGCGAGACAGACAGACAGACAGACATGTATTAAGGCCATCCACAATAAGCTCGTGGCTATTATAGCCACACGTCATGCAAATAAAAAAGAGGTCGGCAAAGGTATCATACATTCAGATATCGTCTACAAGCAGTCATAAAAGCAGACACATAAATAAGGCGATAAGTACCTCCACAATCTGGGTTCCTACGCAGGTGACGCTTTAGATGCGGCCCAAACAGAGGGATGGGTAGCCGTGTCAGATCGGGCGGGAAGGCATTGTAGAGTCTAGCCGCACTACAAAAACGTCGCTTGCCCATGTTCGTTCGCGATCTGGGCACATGCAGATTGCTGTCTTGCCTGGTGGTCCTGTCGCGTGTCGGTGATACCAGAGCAAATTCGCAGGCTAGTGAGTCTGGCTCACCCAGGCGGCGCACCTTGTGCAGCAAGGTCAGCGTGTGGTACCGAGCGAGGTCCCGCGTGTTCAGCCAGCCCAATTTCTCCAGCAGGTCCGATACATGATCACATTTTTTGCGGCCGAAAACTACTTTTGCTGCATAGTTAATAATGTTTTGGATGCGAGACATATTCTTTTCTGTTCCATTGCCGTACACCGAAATACAATAGCGGATCTGTGAGAGTATCAAGGCATTGACTAAAGCGGAAATGACAGCGGCCGGCAGGTAACTCCTCAGATGCGATAGACCACTCAAAGTACCGAAGCAGCGCCTAGTGATGGTGGAGACATGGGAGTCCCAGTTGAGGGAGCGGTCAAAGATTAATCCGATATTTTGTTTTGCTTCAGAGATGGGAATTAGATTGTGATCGCGAAATTTTACGGTAATTCCGGGGGGGTGGCGCAAATTTTGCTGACTTCACAGCGGCACTAGTTGCGTCTTTCCGGCATTCATTTTGAGGCCGTTTGCACGAAAGCAAGAGTCAAGAGAGGCCAAAACATTCCATCCTCGTGACGACATTTCTAAATTCCGATTTTTTACCACTAACAAAAATTTGGGTGTCGTCCGCATATTGGACTACCACTGCACCTTCAACGAACAGACTGAGGTCGTTGGCGAAGATGCAGTAGAGGAGCGGGCCGAGAGCAGGTCCCTGAAAGACACCAATGCCGTTGGGAAGCGGAGTAAACTTTTTGAGATTGCCCAGATTGTCAGTAAGGCCGACACTCTGGGTATGATCGCAAAGGTATGCAGAGAACCAAGAAGTGTCGATACCGTGGATGCTTTAATTTAGTCAAGAGCCTTGAGTGAGCAATCACATCAAAGCATTTGCTCAAGTCCAGCAGGTAAAGAAGGGATAACCCCCCTCGATCACTGGCGGATAGGATATGATCGGACATGAAAGTCAGCGCGGTTTTTGTCGAGTGACGTGGACGGAAACCGTGCTGGGTTGAGGACAGGAAGTGGTTTTTGGACATGTAATTGTAGAGCTGTTGGTGAATGGCACGCTCAACAATTTTGGCAATGACAGGAACTATGTAAATAGGACGGTAATTAGAAGGGCTGGTAGGATCGCCCGACTTAAAAATAGGATGAACGAGAGTTACCAGTGGCCTGATATCCTCATTTATTCATAAGTGAACTGACATTCTCTCCCCTCAACCTACACACAGGCACCCAATCGTTCTCAATGAGCGTCAGACCTGTCTGAGGCCGGGTGCTCCACCCGCGCAATACAGCTGACTAGCTGTTGTTTTCCTCTTTACTGGACGCTAAATCAGGTACACATTCTGGCTGGCACCACATCGAGCATGATTCAGTTGGCTTTTTGTTGTATTATGCTTGTCTATTTAGCTTAATTCTGGTTTATGATACGGGATTCGTTATTTAAAAAAGTGATGTCAGTGATTTTGCGCATTCTTTATCGTTGCTTTAATTGCACGTATGTTAACCATTAGCACGCAACTAGTTGCATTCCAATCACATGACCTCTATCGGACGTGTGCGTCATTCTGAAAGAAAGCTGGCAATCGACGTATTTTTTCCGTTATCGAGGTAAACAAGCTGCAGCAAGGTTTTCATTTTTGTATTCAGTTCCATGGGAAAATAGTGAGGTAAGTAAACGTGGTGTGAATGCGTATTAGACACCACAATACTTCCACACATGGGCAACGAATGTTTTCCGCTTGAAAACCGCTTCTGTATTAAGGAACACTGGAATGCTGAATTTTTCCGCATAATGTCCAGCCAGTAGTGTAGGGTATTCGCTAATGGATGCGTCAGAACATATAGTCATAAAGGATGCATAAAGACTGCTCAGAATACAATGTCGCTGATGAAGCGGCCGTGAACAAGCTGTCGAATAAATCAATGCTGCATAGTCTGTGCGGTACATTATCATCCATCGTGCTCGTGAACCATAAAACAGACGAGGCGGCGGCTATCTGTCCCCTGTGGTGGCGATGGCCAATTTTAGCGTGAAACTGAATCTTCTCCGAGCCTGGAGAAATAGTTCACCTGTCAGCCGTCCCGGTGTTTAGTTTTCCGATGTTACCGCTGCTGTTGCGGTGGTGACAACTACTACGTATGCCATTCGTGTCTCGTCAAGCACGGCTACCGTCGCAGAGATGTTCAGAGGATGATATGCCCTCGGGCGTTGGCAGACGTATAGGGTTGGTTCTTGGCCCCGCTACAAAGTGCTTAAAAACACTTGGGCTGGTTGGCCCGTGTTCCCGTGCGTTTTCGGAGCAGATCGGAGTATCTCCAATCTGCTCCAGCTTGCTCCGGCCGAGAGCAGGGGCAGCATGGAGCAGCGCAATGTGCCTCTCGTTATACGTTTGCGAAGCGCCGTGTGCCTGCCTCGAATGTGCTAGTCCAAAAGCAAAGGTGGGTATCGAGGCCCAGTTCCGTCTCGTTCCGCTGATCTACTCCTGGGGGAGTCAGAAACAGACCCGAAGACACAGACAGCGAATCCACTGGCTAACTAACCAGTGTCTACGACTACTGGTAGTCGTAAGATGGACGTTCCGTCACGGGTGGTAAGCGAGCGAATAGGCGCAAAGTACTACATGCTTATGCACAGGCATTGTCTTAAAACAGCCATCAAGCGTTAGAGCTTAAGAGGAGGTACAGTGGCCCATCTGGGTTAAGTATATACAGGAAAGCTCGTTTAAAAGACGAGAAAAGGAAGCGATCACACCTGAATCAATACCATGCCTCGAGTCCCAAAGGAACTAACTACCCCAGCCTGTCTAGCACAATTCACTTGATATTGCAGAGCGCAACTCAACACCTATACCCCACGAGCAATTCTCATACTCCTCTACACATCTCCATTATGCTACCATAGTTAATCTCATTAGTATCACATACCCGTAGGTCGGTGTTGAATCCACTGTTAGGTACACCTGTCGTTAGTATATTATCTATTTGATCAGTACGATCTAAATATAAGGGTGTAAGGTCCAACAAGACGGCATGGCCCATCTTAAAGGAACCTCCTCAGTGCACAGCTACTGGTAGGAATCCCACCCCGTCAACCCCAATTGGCATGCTCCTATGGCAGAAGTTCGAACCCAGAAGCAAGATCCGACCTAAAAAAGTGATTCACTCCATTTTCAAATACATTTAATGAATTACTTCCCACTACATTAGCAGGCAGCCTATTCCATTGATCAATCATCTCATTTGACTGAGAACTTCCTGGCGTTTAGCTGTCCTACACCCTGCCTTGTCCTTCCTGAATCAATGACCCCTACGTGGTACCCTGAATTGTAGAACATCGTTCAGATTCTCATTGCCTAACCCTTTTACAATTTTGGACATTTCAATCATATCAGTCCCTAATCTGATATGCTTTTTAACGATCGTAGCGAATTGCAAGCAGACCTGTTATAGACAGGCACGTTAACCGGATAACTGTTTTCCGGGCAAATAGCTTACTGTCGAGGCTCAAGCAAAGGGAATAATTTATGCTTATGGAATGTTTGTCTGAGGGACATTTACTGTAAACCGGCTCACGTATGTCCGGCGCAATACAGCAATTTTCGGCGCACAGCAGTGACCAACTAACAGAGTGAGGAGGCTGGTCCCAGTCAGTCGTCGGTAACGCCGCGACTCGGTCGAACTCCAACCGTCCCAGAGACGGCGAATGGGTCGCATTGTGGGCCAGAATGCGAGCCACCTTTCTTTCACATCGCATTTATTTGCATGCATCATAATGTTGGATACCGTGCAGTCAGAGGTAGGATATATACTGAAGTTGGCTGGTGGAAACCCACACACATTGTGCCAAAATGTGTGCGGGCAGAACACAGACGGCCTAGATTTTCTGTACTGGTTCAGTTGATTTGATATAAGTAAGGGGAAATTCAGAAGCATCTAGAAAGTAGTTCGTAGGACTGTCGCCAGGGTTAGTTGAATTTGATTCTTGATGGCGTAGCGCTGCATTTGGTTAAGTATAAGGGTCAGTTTAGAAGAAGATGTGCAACTGCCTGAGGCGTACGGCAATGGTGTTGATGCGGGAACTGGGCTATCTGTTATCCAATGTAAAATACAGACGATGATTCACTGTTGTCCAATGTCAGAGTACATGATTAATATGGAATAGGTGATAATGTGGTTTCTGCTCCCATTGCTTCTGTTGGTTGGTTGGTTATTGGTTTTACGACACATCGACCGTCGAGTCATGCAGCGTCGCCAATCTCTCACGCCGATTGGTCGCAGGCGAAGAGTAGCGACAGATGAGACTCGAACCCACAACCTTTCGATTATGAGACGAACAACTTGCCCCTAGTGTTGATGCGGGAACTGGGCTATCTGTTATCCAATGTAAAATACAGACGATGATTCACTGTTGTCCAATGTCAGAGTACATGATTAATATGGAATAGGTGATAATGTGGTTTCTGCTCCCATTGCTTCTGTTGGTTGGTTGGTTATTGGTTTTACGACACATCGACCGTCGAGTCATGCAGCGTCGCCAATCTCTCACGCCGATTGGTCGCAGGCGAAGAGTAGCGACAGATGAGACTCGAACCCACAACCTTTCGATTATGAGACGAACAACTTGCCCCTAGTGTTGATGCGGGAACTGGGCTATCTGTTATCCAATGTAAAATACAGACGATGATTCACTGTTGTCCAATGTCAGAGTACATGATTAATATGGAATAGGTGATAATGTGGTTTCTGCTCCCATTGCTTCTGTTGGTTGGTTGGTTATTGGTTTTACGACACATCGACCGTCGAGTCATGCAGCGTCGCCAATCTCTCACGCCGATTGGTCGCAGGCGAAGAGTAGCGACAGATGAGACTCGAACCCACAACCTTTCGATTATGAGACGAACAACTTGCCCCTAGACTACTCGTCCCCCCCCCCCTTCCCATTGCTTTTGTAGATAGGTCCTGTAGCAACAGTGAAGATTCAAAAGGACATCGCAGAAGTGTAATATGGAAAGACTGGTGGGTTTAAATACAAACTTATTCTGGCCGGCGCATTTTCCTATACTTCAGAGTGAGTACATATCTAATGCCATAAGCCTCTCTTCATATTATAAGCTTACTAGTCCACTGATAAGTGTGTTAGCTTTGCGCTGCACTCTTTCTGGCGTATCTATTTCTCTTTCTATGTAAAGACTCTGTACCTGTACACAAAATTACGAATTAGGTCGCATACAGACTAAGTACAGTTTATTCATAACTTCCTTGCTCTTGTATTTCACATTCATATTTATGATATCTATGTAGCATTCTCATTGTTCTGTTTCTAGCTGAATTACATTATTTTGTTTTAAGGACACTCAAAACTCTCACCTGAATATGTTTCCTCTACAATTACGTCCATTTAAGTACTTCCAGTTGTATATATATCTTTTTTTTTTTTTATATATATATATATATATATATATATATATATATATATATATATATAAGACATCTGTCAGATGTATCGGCTCATGGTTTTAAGTCCTCCAGATCTAGCTGAATATTGCTAGATTCATCACTATTGTTGGCCATTCCTACTAGTTCAATGTGATCAGCAAATGTAAACACTTGATTAATCTGTCTTACATCAATGTTGTTCACAAAGATAAAGATAAGTAGACAGAACGAAGCCCTGTGGTACTCCACTCGGAACATCTTTGCATTACATATTTACATCGATTTAATACAACCCTTTCTTCCCTTCGCCTAACTATGCTTCAATCCATCGAAGAACGTCTCCATTGAACTCACGGTGCTCTAGCTGATGAATTAGATGTTTGTGCAGGTGTTTATCAAAAGCTTGGCTGATGTCTAAGTACACTACGTCTATCATGTTTCTCTTTCCAACTTCCCTAGTTACATGCTCCAGGTACTGCAAGTTATGTTAGCAAGATTTTCTAGATCTAGTCCCGTATTGAATATCCTGTAAAAGGTGTTGTCTATCAAGATGAGTATGATCACTCTCCTTGACATGTTGTCTAACACTTCCCATACTAATGAGGTGAAGCTGATAGATCGCTAATTTTCCGCACACCTTTTTCCTCTTTTTTACGCTGGAGCTACATTTGCATTGCGCCATTCATTAGGTCCTTCAGAATAATACAATACTAGCTTACATACTTCGTTCGTTACTGCATTGGTTCCTGCAACTGTATCTGGTTGTACGTTTTGCAGTTAGTTTTCTACAACTTCTGTAGTTGTAAAATGTACAGCCATGCCGTTTGCAATGCCCAACTCGAATGCTGACAGTTTGAAGACCACCTCAGATGGAAAACATGGCTTAACCAGCGCAACACACAATCGATCACGCCAGTTTTCACGAGGCTCCAGCATATGATGAAATCCAACACTATGCCACTGCCTTTGTTCCACACGGCCGCCGCTGGCCGGATGGCGACCGTGAGGGGTTATCCGGGGCCGAGCTCCGCGCGGCTGCCCCGGGCCGGGCGGCGGCCGTGAGGGGTTATCCGGGGCCGAGCTCCGCGCGGCTGCCCCGGGCCGGGCGGCGGCCGTGAGGGGTTATCCGCGGCCGAGCTTCGCGCGGCTGCCTCGGGCCGGCTGGCGGCCGTGAGGGGTTATCCGGGGCCGAGCTCCATGCGGCTGCCCCGGGCCCGGCGGCGGCCGTGAGGGGTTATCCGGGGCCGAGCTTCGCGCGGCTGCCTCGGGCCGGCTGGCGGCCGTGAGGGGTTATCCGGGGCCGAGCTCCATGCGGCTGCCCCGGGCCCGGCGGCGGCCGTGAGGGGTTATCCGGGGCCGAGCTCCGCGCGGCTGCAATTGGGTCGGTGGAGCCGGGCGCGGCCGTTTGCAGCCGGTCGCCATTGACACTGGCAGATGTATGGGAGTAGGCCCGGCGACGGGCCGGCGCCCGGCCGGCGCCCCGCCACGGCCGCCATCCATCACCGGGCGGCGGCCGGCCGAACTGCGTCTGAGTCGGGCCGACGGCCGGGCCGCCGACGGCGGCACCGACAGCCGCACCGACACGGTCGTCGGCGACAGGCCGTCCCGGGCCGTCACTGGTGGTACACCGCCCCGGGCCGTCACTGGTGGTACACCGCCCCGGGCCGTCACTGTTGCCGCACTGGTGCACCGCCCGGGGCTGTTGTTGACGGTACACCGCCCCGGGCTGTCACTGGTGGTACACCGCCCCGGGCCGTCACTGACGGTACACCGCCCCGGGCCGGCACTGGCGGTACACCGCCCCGGGCCGTCACTGGTGGTACACCGCCCCGGGCCGTCACTGGTGGTACACCGCCCCGGGCCGTCACTGGTGGTACACCGCCCCGGGCCGTCACTGGTGGTACACCGCCCCGGGCCGTCACTGGTGGTACACCGCCCCGGGCCGGCACTGGTGGTACACCGCCCCGGGCCGTCACTGACGGTAGGCCACCCGGTCTGTCGTTGACGAGGGTCCACGGACCGAGTTCTAGAGATCCTACTTAGGAGCCGTTTTCTACCTGTGCCACGTATCAGCTTCAGGAACCCAGTCACAACCAGTTGGCGGTACGGCTAGTCACCACGGCTAACCACCACGGTTGGGCACCATGGTTGGTCACCAAGGCTAGCCATCAGGGAAAGACACTTTGGCTAACCATCACGGATAGACACCACGTCTAGCCGCCACGACTAACCACCGCGGCTAGCCACCATGGTTAGTCACCACGGCTAGTCACCATGGTTAGTCACCACGGCTAGTCAATACGGCTAGACACCACAGCTAGCCAGTGGGATTCAGAGCGTATAGGTGGGAACTGGTGGCGCCTTTTTATATTTATTTTGACGGCGATGCTCTAGTTCTTTGATTTGCTTCAGGTGTGTGGGTGTTCCAGGGCGAAAATGCACGCAAAGTCATGCCGTACTGTACCACAATTGTTTAGCATTTCTTTTTGACTGAGGCTGAGGCGGCGTAATACTGGGAGAACTGCCGCCGTCGTCAGGGAATGGCAGCATGAGATCAACGACGTGGTGGGCGGGCACAGCGGTGTGCTATTGGTGGTTAATTGACTGGTGAGCGCACGTATTGAGGCTCGGCTGTGGCTATGTTTGTTGTGACGTGAAACACACCTGACAGTCATGGGGAAGGCATTTATGTTTAGAAGGTCATTATGTGGGCTGAATTATGTATGCCCATATGTGTGGACTGGTGACTCGGTATCAGTATTGGTGCATTATTTGCACTGTCTGAAGCGAGGCCAATATGCCCCTTGTTCAATATTAAGATTCCAGCCAAGAGCTCCTTAATCTCGAGCTTTGATTTGATCGCCAGCGTTACTCACCCCGTGATGACATTTTAACTCACGTTAAGTTGCCGTTCAGCGTAATGATGGCTGCGTGGGTCGAAGCGGGTCCTCACGGTAACTCTCCTCTGCTCCACCAGGTGGCAACGTGATCGCTAAGGCGTTCTAATCTGAGGAAAATAGTAGGAGTTCAACCATGGAGTATTTTCAGGGAGTCAGGGTACGCAATGGGTGCTGAAACATAATTGCGGAAGAAGCTTGAGCTCAAGCGGAAATAAATGCAGAAGTTAAATATGGATGAACTTGAAATTCAATCGGAAACTGGATGGCGCGTACCGCACCTGTGTGATTTTCGGCAGATTTTCCATACGTAAATGGTAGCCAGTTGTTTGCCCTCCGCGTCGAACATTTTGCGAATGGGTGCCTAGTTGTCCCATGGGTTCGCCGCTGATTGGCACGTGATGCGCCCCCCGAGAATAGTCAGGTGACTGCGGTATCGCACAACGCGTCAGCACCAGGAACTACAGCGAATCGCGCACGATGCAACTCCGATTTGATCCGCTAGATGGAAGCAGCATAGAACGAGGCTTCCCGGGTTTGGGTGCTATTCTTGTTGAAGTTCCCGGCTGATGTGCTAAACGGAAGACGCCACACGCGATATATTGCACTCTCGCGCGCTCCAACTCGTCTGCGATGCGTCAGGTGGCAGCAGTGGCGGCCGAAACGGAACTCATGCGATGTGATTCGTCGGTGATCCGATAGGTCGCGGAGGCGGCGGACGAGGCCTACCTCCAGCCGTTCAAGGACAACATGGAGCGGTTTCTGAAGGAGGCCGATCATAACCTGCTGACCCAGCAGAAGAACCTCGCCGAGTGTGAGGACAGGTACGGCTGCACATCTGGCCAACGTCCTTGTCTTTCGACCCGTCCGTGTTCCCTCGTCGATAAATTGCAGGTGGGTTTGGGCGAGTGAACATGTCACCTCTAATGCATAGTTTGTTTGTTTATTGGGTGGTTCACGACGCACTTTATGCACATTCATGTCTAATGGCGCCGCCCACACTTTCGCCGGTGGGCCTCAGGATTGGGAAATGTCCCGAGCTGCGCTAGTGTCGAACCCGGGACCTTTGGTACCCATAGCCCAACACGTTAGCCACTTGGCCCTCCCCGCCCCTAATGCATACTTATGCGCTCGTGTGTTTTGCGGCACGTTTTCGCGCTTGAGTTATATATTCCATCTGTCTTGTGTTCCAGGGCTTAGGGCCGCATCGACTGCGTTGGTCATATAGCTGTCTTGTGTTCCAGTTTCACGTCCATCTGCGTCTTCTTCCAATGCACCCACCGCAAGGACAATAAGAATATGACTCCGAAGGACTTCTTTGCCATCTGGGCGCCGTTTTGCGCCGACTTCCTCGACATCTGGAAGCGGGAGCAATTCAAGATGTAAGTGTGTTGCATGCCAGCGAGTCAAATGTTGCGAAAACAACGGTCAAATATATCGGACAGAAAAGTTGTCTGTGTTAATTCAGTGGCCGATTTAGCTCATTGAATGGCCCGTTTTCTTTGTAGAAAATGCTGCTGCAGGCCGGGCTACTTCTGTCAATGTTGCATGTCGATGTACAAGGAGCGTCATGTACATACACAAGATGTACAAGATGTACATTGATGGCGCTGTTCGGCGGAGCACATGAACGCAGACATATCACCTGTCGCCATTCAGGTAAAACATAGTCAGCAATACGCCACGTGAATGCGATTCATAAGCCTGCACGATTATCTCTTGTGATAATCCGTTAAATTTCCATCATAGTTTTTCAGCCTCATGTTTATTTTGTAGCCTAATTTTTAAGTCCAGTTGTATTATATCACAGCTTAGTTAATTGTCGCGTTCGTTGTGTTGTGGGAATCGCATGAGGTCAGACACGATAGTTTTATCTCGGTGATTGGTTTTACACCAGTTCGTTGTGGGATTTGATGTGTGTGAAGTTAATATATGGGCAGGCATGCCATTTGACCTTTTTGTTTCACATTGTCTAACCTATCCTTACCCATCTGGAAACTTGTACAGCTGAGCATGTCTATGAGGTCTTTTTGCCTGTTTTGCGGTGCCTTCACTGAACTATAAACAACAATTATGTGCGAAGAAACTTTGTTTGTCCTGCTCCCATATATATCCATCCACTTGATGTCCCTGTATCTTAGCATCAGTTCGATCGGCTAGAACGTAACTGAATTCCATCGGGTCACCTGAGCGAGCGTTATCCTTTAGACCTTGCATTTGTGATGGGCTGGTGGCATTCTCGTATATGGAGAGGAAGCGTATTATATATGGAGACGACGCCTGGCAGCAAGCCGAGGGGACAAAGTGTCGAACCTGAGAAGGATACAAACGCTGTCAGGTCGCATACAATGGGTCTGTCAGTGTTC
Source organism: Imbricaverruca yamaguchii (assembly GCA_034440575.1). Taxonomy (NCBI): domain Eukaryota; kingdom Metazoa; phylum Arthropoda; class Thecostraca; family Neoverrucidae; genus Imbricaverruca; species Imbricaverruca yamaguchii. The sequence goes on from JAOTOL010001660.1 coordinate 2,820,693, forward strand.
CCGCTGTTCAGCACCGGTTGAGATGCTGGAATCTTTTAAACCAGTTATGGTATCTAGACTAACCGGACCTTTCGAAATGTCGTAGCGTGTCTAGCATGCTGCATACTCATTGGTGCTCCTATATGACATGTCAGGTCGAGATGATTTGCTTGAAACTGAAAGAATGCGGGCTCGCGACCTGACATGTTTGTAGATTTTTGGCCTGAGACATGCCCGCTGTTATGCAGGCGATTAGAGCCCGCATCGTTAGAAACATCATTTCCTCCTCGTCAAGTACTTTTCGATGCCATTGAGCAGTGTTTATTAACACTAGAAAGCATCCCATATTTCAAGGTCAAGGCTACGAGGTCAAATTATGTTCGTGTCAAATGTTTGTCATGATATGTCCAGTGTTTGTCATTATCTGTCAAATGCCTGTCATCCGTCAAATGTGTGTCATCATGTGTCAGTGGTATGTCATTGTCTGTCATGTGCGTCATTACCTGTCAAATGAATGTCATTATTTGTCAAGTTCCTCACCTGTCAAATGTAAGCCCTGACGTTTGTTCAATCCAGTGGTATGCCGTGTTTTTTTTCGTGCAACGCTGCACTGTTTTTCAAGTAGGTAAGCACTCGGTATTCTCCCGCATATCCAAAAAGTGAAGGAGGTTGAAGCACAGTATTTCGAAAACGATGCCATTATTCGACGATCTGAGACATCGGGCACAGGAACTTTCAGGGAACGTGTCAAATTGATACACATTTAGGTAACTATATATTGTAGGTGGCCAAAGCTGGCTGTGACATGAATGATATAAACATCAGGAAAAGTACTCAAAGTATCATGCTATCATGCTGAAAATAGTCCTTTCGCCAGAAATATGTCTTATTTCAATGACATTAGAATCTGAATAATATTATTCTCGTGCAAGCTGAATTTTGCTGAAATCGCTTTGTTTTTCGGCTAGGTCCGAAACAAATTGACAGGTTGTCAAGAATCTCCCGCCTCGTATCGCAAAAGTTACAGATCTATATTTCTGCTGCATCTGATCACGTAGTTGTACAAATATTATTGCAAGCTGATATGAAAGATGTAGTTGATTCCAATATCTTTACCATTGATACGTATGAATGATAAAGGGTCCAGCTCGGTCCCCTCTCCCCTGACCGGGTCCAGTCTACTGACTCTCCCCCGGGCCGGGTCCAGCTCGGCTCGCTCTCCCTGGGTCTATCTCGGCTCGCTCTCCCCTGACCGGGTCCAGTCTACTTACTCTCCCCCGGGCCGGGTCCAGCTCGGCCCGCTCTCCCTTGGCCGGGACCAGCTCGGCTCCCTCTTCCCTGGCCGGGTCCGGCTCGGCTCGCTCTCCCTGGGTCTAACCCGGCTTACTCTCCCTGGGACCAGCTCGGCTCCCTCTCCCCGGGTCGGGTCCAGCTCCCTCTCCCCGGGCCGGGTCCAGCTCCTTGTCCCCGGGCCGGGACCAGCTCGGCTCCCTCTCCGCGGGCCGGGCCGGTGTCGGCTCCCTCTCGCCGGGCCCGGACCAGCTCGGCTCCCTCTCGCCGGGCCTGGACCAGCTCGACTCCCTCTCCCCGGACCGGGTCCAGCTCCCTCTCCGCGGCCGGGACCAGCTCGGCTCCCTCTCGCCGGGCCGGGCCGGTGTCGGCTCCCTCTCGCCGGGCCGGTGTCGGCTCCCTCTCGCCGGGCTGGGACCAGCTCGGCTCCCTCTCGCCGGGCCGGGACCAGCTCGGCCCCTCTCGCCGGGCCGCCCTCTCGCCGGGCCGGGCCGGTGTCGGCTCCCTCTCGCCGGGACCAGCTCGGCTCCCTCTCGCCGGGCCGGGCCTCGGCTCCCTCTCGCCGGGCTGGGACCAGCTCGGCTCCCTCTCGCCGGGCCGGGCCGGTGTCGGCTCCCTCTCGCCGGGCCGGTGTCGGCTCCCTCTCGCCGGGCCGGGACCAGCTCGGCTCCCTCTCGCCGGGCCGGGACCAGCTCGGCTCCCTCTCGCCGGGCCGGGACCAGCTCGGCTCCCTCTCGCCGGGCCGCTGTCGGCTCCGTGCCGCCGGGCCGCTGTCGGCTCCGTGCCGCCGCGCCGCCGACAGCCGGCCGTCCGTCATCGGCTGCCCTTAACGGACGGCCGGCCAGATTTACGGCGGCGTCTGCGGCGTGGCCGGGCTCAAATATGGTGCAATGGGCGCCGACGCCGCGCGGGAGGGCGTGCAGAGCCGGCCGCGGTTTTCTCTTCCGTACTCACTGCCGCCGGTTGTGCCCGGCCGGCGACGGAAGGCTGTCTGATGATATACCCGCCCCTCCCCATTCAGCGATCCCGGCGACCCCCTCGTAGTGCTAAGTTTTCCGTGTCGGAGTCGGCCAGCGAGCTGTTGGAGCGACGGTGTAAATAACACCTGCCGCCCGCTCTTGCAGCGTGAAGGAGACCACGAAGAAGATGAAGCAGATACAGCAGGACAAGAAGAAGGTGGTGAAGAAGGCGAAGGAGGCGGGCGGCTTGGTGAGTGCGCGCTGGTCCCCTGATCACGGACTGTCGTGGATTCACCGTTGTCTCGAGCCGGCCTGTCGGTTTATAAGCTGACGCCATTGCGCTGTTACCAAGCCTGCCAGGTCAGATTAATCGTTGCGCTGTCTCATGCCGGCCAGTCTGCAGATATGCTGACGTCGCTTTGCTCTTGCCCGAGCCTGCCTGGCCAGACTCGTGCCCGGCCGCCGACGGTGCCCGGCCGGTGGCGAGTGGCCTGCGCGTGTTCGGCTCGTTTCGACGACGTAGTTTTTTATGGGAGCTCATCGATGACAGGAAGCTGTGGACTGAAGTGGCTGCCGTCGGACATGCTGGTGCCGGAGCTTTAGCATTTCGTCAGCTGAATTCGATATTGACGGTGCGATTGTGTTCCCGGGCTGGGCGCATCTTGGCGAGTTTGTGACTGTTAACGCCTGCGTTACAGAAAGCTAAACTACGGCTATGACTGCCGAGTGCCCGGGGGTTGTCCGTGGCCGGGTGGCTTCGCTGGGATGCTGAAGCTGCACGCTCTGCCGACACTGCAAGAGGTCACGTCACGGTCCCTCCTCAGCCTCAGCAGAACCTCACGTCAGGGTCGGCGCCACTTCGGGGGCTGACACCAGGGTGCCTCGTCAGCCAGACCAGGCATCTGTTGCTGTTGCCTGGTGTACTGTCGACTCATCTGACCGTAGTGGGGTGCCAGGGCAGCAATATTCTGGTGATCGTGCGATTGTGTGGTGCGCGGTGGCGTTGATCTGGTGGCGATGCTGTGCTTCGGTGACAGTGTTCCGGTGATGTGTGGTCTCACTAGCCGAACGCAGTCGCAGGCGATTCGACTTCACTGCGATTCACCGACAGCGGAGTGGTGGCGATAGTGAGGTCAGTCACGGAGCGTCGCGCTTCGGCTGGAGCCGCGAACGAACATGCGGAACAGCTTGCCGTCGTGGTGAAGCGGCGCGGTCCTGCCGTTGGTGCCTGTCCCTCTCCGTGACGGGTCGGTCACCCCTGGCAGTGTAGGCCGTAGCGTCGAAACTGGAGGGGTCCGAGACCCAGCCGAGCTGGACGGCGACGAAGGACCACTGGCGGCATGTTCGACATCATCCCAGATGATGCGCTCGCGTCCATTCCTTTCACTCCTCCCCGCTGAATCCGAGGGGGCGTCGCGCCCGGACCGTGGTGTCTCTTAAGCCGCCGGCAGGCAGATAGTTCTTCGCTTGCGTCGCGGAGCCAGCATTGTTTGACCCGCTGTCGGGATGGGATTCCGTTTGCTGTATGCTGGATGCATTTATAGCCTCTCCCGTGGGCGACATGTATGTATATATGTGTGTGTGTATGTGTATATGTGCATGTGTGATTGGCTGCTTCTGTTGGCCCATCACGGCATCGGCTTGTGCGTGTTTTCCGGACGGACTGGTGTCCAGCTGATCGGACACATCGCGGAATATATCAAAGTTTTGATCTCATGGCAATATGTACATCGGTTGGCCGCCGCCAGTGGCGCGGCCCGCGTGCGTCGCAGTCGTCGCGGTCAATGCTGGCGTCTGTTGCTGACCCGGCGGCCGACTCACGGCGTGGTCGGTAGCAGTGGGATCGTCGGCTTCCCGGGGATCCGACGTGGTTTTCCATGCACAGAGCGCGCCGCCCCATGTCGGCGCTTTTTGCCGCCGCCGCGGTGGCTGGCTTGTGTAGTGCTTGCAGCTTGTTTATGGATCGTGCCGACCGCGCGTTGTGTGATGCAATGCATCGTGCTGTAGCGGTCGACGACAATAGGAATCCGTACCATTTTGTACTGTATTTCATTTTCACGTGCTGCGTAGCTGCGGTCGTTCTCCGCGCTGCCGTATCTTCGGAGTGACGACGATAAACCGGCATTCAGAAAGGTCGGTTCAGAGAATTGTCGGTCCGAAGCTAAGTGTTTGGCACGTGGTGATCTTCCTCAATCACCCGAGCTGAGCAGCCCATCTACTGCCATGCGCGTATGGGTCGTGGGGCGATGGTGCGCATTACGCACCACATAGATCACGTGTCCAGCTCGCTGGTCGTGCCATTTGAAGGGCGCACCCCGGGTCAGCTCACGTCTCCGCTACCGTGAGCCGGACCCCAGTGCAACTCGCCCTCCACCACCTCACCGCGTGTGAGTGTTCGCCTGTTCAGTATACCCCTCCGCCCGCACGAGCGGGAGCGCAACGTATCGCTGCGCATCAGCCGCTTCACTTGTGAGCGGGCGCCGACCGGGTACGGGGCGCCGCCGGCGGCGGCGGCGGCGGCGGCGGCTCCGTCTCTGCAGCACGACTGACCCGGCCAGTGCCCCGGGCGGCGGCGGAAGCGTCTCCGTCTCGGCGTCGCGACTGGCCCGGGCGGCGGCGGCGGCGGCGACGGCCAGCTTCCGTCCCGGCCGAGAGCGGCGACCTTGGGCGGGCGCGGCCGTCGCCGGGCCGGCCCCGACGGCGCGCCGCCGGCACGCCCGTCGGTGCCGTCGGCCATCGATCGCGACGGCCGCTGAGGTGGGCCGGCCGCCGGGCGGCTCCGTTGAGATGCGGTGTTGATGTCCTGTGCGGCCGGGGTCGTTGGCTTCGGCGGCGTGACGGTCATTGCTGTGTCAAGGAGCTCGGCTCCTGTTGCGGCCATGAATACGAAGCTGACTGTGGTGGCGATGGACGATTATGCATGTTGGCTAGCAGCAAATATACATGACATTCCTGAGCTCTACCTTCTATTTAGTCTTCTTGTCGGACGTTGATAGCTGGGAATGGGTGGATAGTTAACGCTTGTTGCTTGTAAGTGGAACTGTCTTGTAGGTTTTTTTATAGTGCAGGTCAGCTTTAATTTCCCTTATTTGCAATAATTTGATTGCGTGCATGATCGAGCAATGGACTGAAACGCTTCCAGTTCAAGTGCTGTTGTACATCACCAAGGCTTTTGACACTAAGAGCGTTGAAATCACATCATTTCACTGATGATTGATCATAACAAAAGGGGCATTTCCCAAACTGTCGGGGCCTTTAACAAGCGCATCGGAGGGAGGCAGGAATGGATGGGATGCGCCCCAGGCCTCTGTTTATGGATGCCGACTGCAATAGGAGAACTCGTCGCATGTCGTATTTGTTCAGTTTGGCCGTCCGTTTTTTTTCAGTGCAGCCTTCACAATATTGATTGAGGGTTAACACCTGGACAGAGTCGATGTCATGTCACACTATTACCTAGATATTCACAATTAATTGATAGAGATGCTTATTACAAAGCTGACAGTCTCCGAGTTGTGTGACGAATTCAAAGACAAACTTACAACGCTCCAGGCTCATTTTCGAGGAGTGCGATAGCGCGGAACAGTGTTTCAGATAGAAGCTGCATGCTATCATGTGGCATGCTGAGCATGCATGATCGAAAAGGGCTATTGTATTTGCCTATTATAGGCAAATTTATAACTCATTGAATCAAAACTGCATCTTCAATCCGTTGAATCCCTTCCATTTTTCCTTTATATGGATCACCACCCCTTCATATCCAGGAACGTAATGAAATACAATTCATATTATCCGCGGTGACACAGACATTGCACTAAGTATAGCTCCAGGTTGCACACTGTGTACGGAAAACGTTACGTGACTCTTCAAAGTTCACAGCTATGTCGTAGCCTGCGCACAGACACGCCATTGCTGTGATGAAATCGACAGGTCTCCGCACGGTGGTGTGCGCCGCAGCCATTCGGCCAGGCTGCTGCTCTTGGCATTTACATCTCCTCCCCAGTTGATTCGATGAAAGCCACTAGCTCATCGTCGTTTAAGCACGAAAATTGTTTCATTCAGCGTATACCGTCGTTATACGCACGAGTACCGACATTGATTAGCAAACCAGGCAGTTCTCATTCCTGAATGTACCTTCACTGACCCCAGGTTCAAAACTCCAGGACAGTTGTCAAGATAATGACCACAAAGTTAACCCGGCCTCCAGTTCTGATGCAAATATGCATATAGGTGTAAGATACATATTTGATAATGATTCTTTGCCTCCACCCACCTAGGTCAATAGGATCAAGAGACACAGACCATCGAAAAGTTCAAATCATGACAAAAGTGGTGGCAAAATGACTAAAACGTCAGTCGCAAAACAGATAGGTATTCGAACGAAATTTTTGGCATGAGGGAAATGTCACGAAACTCGTCTGATAATTTTGAACCTTTTATAGTGAGCCCGAATGGTTCGACTGTGAAAAATATTTTGTACTTCAAGGTAAAAAGAAGTTGCCATATTTTTGTTTTGTTTTACAGAACTTCTTCGCACTGTTGTGGCATTCTGTTAAAAAGTGTGTTTTGTGATGAACTCCTTAAGGGGTAGCGGAAGGCATGTGGCGGGACATGATCTGGCTGGAAGCATAACTGCAACATGTCACAAGGCCTCGGTATCATTGAAAAGCATTTTGTTAGTGGACCACGACGAACAGCAATGGCGCATGATTTGCCGTCCCGGTAGTTCAGTTGGTTAGAGCGCTGGCCTGCGCCGGTCTCCCCTGTCTTGGCAACACAGAGTTCGTGTCGTTTCGCGCGCTCACGTTTAGCCCCCGGGTGGGAGTGTCAGTTGGCAGCTCGCCCGATAAGGCCGGGAAGGTACCGAGCTACCGGGCAGCCGTGTCCGTGCATTGACGGCACGTTAAACGTTCCGTAAAAATTTTGCCGTCGAGCTGGAATTAATGTATCGGGTGGTGGGGCCAGGGTTCACACCACCAGCTCGGTTTAGCAACACAGTTGTGGCTCATAAAGCCACCCCAGGAAGAACACCGATTGAACTTTTTTTAGGCATGTGCATTGTATTGGTGTTGCATTTTTCATGATTGTAGCATAAGGGTTAATGTTCTACCTGCCCTATTTGCAGATGAGATTGCCAAACAAACCTGCTGGGCAGGTTGCAAACGTACCAAATCCATCAGAATGTGCGTAATGAGTCCGACAAACGCCGCGTAAACCAATGTCGGCTGACGCCGCCGTCTGGGGAGGGACGTGGGAAGGCGCGACAGTGTAATGTTGCCTGGAACAAGATAGACGGTTTGTTCTTCCAAACACCGGCCTCTGTCGTCAGCAGTGCAGTCGCGATCGCCGAAAACTGCATCCGCGCACGTAATCGGTGTACACAACGCGAGTTTGCAAGCAGTAACCAGCACGTACAATTCCACATTCACGCGGCCATACATCTGGGTGGCATTTCGAACGCAACGATCGCAAGGCACGAAATCGCACGGACGTCACGTTCGCGCTCGCTCGATCACCGTTTCGAGGCGGGACACGATGAGAGCCTCGGTGCCCTTCTCTGATCGGGCGCTCGGGAGCCTACCCGTCACTCCCTCCGACAAGGTAGCTGTATCCCGCGCTGACACGTGGAACTAGTGATCTTCGCACCCGGCAGCTGCACACAATACTGGCAGAACGCGTCAGGGGTCGGGATCGGCAGGTTGGGTCGACGAGTAGTGGAGCAGGCTGGCTCGGGACACGGAACGCTTCACCGTGACACTAATCAATTCGCAAGCCACAACATGATTCATCACTGCAGTCACGTATGAAATGGAACGCAATCCTTATGTGCCGACAGGCATTGCCGTCTGAAAAGTGTCGCGCCTCGTTGACTGCTTGGATGCTCCCTGGACTTGGATTCCTACGAACAGAGTGCGACAGCATCACGGACGACGAACAAACCTACAAACATACAGGGACTTACATTGCACAAACGTTCCGGTGTTGGGGGTTCAAACCGAGGACAATTGGGCGCAGCATGCACTGAGAATTCCCCCGGTTGTAGCTCGATAAGGAAAACCTTACCGGACATTCTTGCACCGCATTCTTCACAGGGAACTTAAAGTTTTCGAATAAAATCCCCCACTGCTTCGGCTCCATCGACGGAGACGGACTATTTCAGGCTCCTGAAGTACCGAGCATCAGCTATGAAGTCCTCACTCCTCAAGCGCCAAGCATCAGCTATGAGGTCCTCACTCCTCAAATACCGAGAATCAGCACTCCTCACCTCATAGTCCGCGAGAAACTGTGATGTAAAGTGGCTCAGGCTGGACAATTATTCATCCTGAGGTGGAACAAAATGAATTGAGGTACACCCAATGGACATCAATCGTTAAACCGTGCACAGAAAAGGGTTAGCCTCGGGGAGTGTTAACACGCCCCTTGGAGGGCCTCTGAAACTTACGCGCACTGGAGGGGGCGGATTCCGCCCCCTAAGATCTCGGCTCCCATTAAGGCTAGACCAACGGAATTTACAGGGTGGATGGACACGATAGTTAACTCTATTGTGTGCAAATCTCATGACCTTAGGTCAATATTTTCAAGGTCAAATGAGGTCAAAATAGCAAAATTTCCATTGTTATGGATCGCTGTGATGGTATTTAAATGCTCCAGAATTACCATTAATGATGTTTTGGGCATTACTAATGATGCATTGCATATGCCAGAACCGCCATTTGACCTCAGGTCACCTATATAGGAGCACTTGATCGGGTCATTACCTGCTCCAGTTACCGGAACCGGGCTGCCCACCTGACTGCTCCTTTGGGCGGCTCGAACAATCGGATTCGCAAAGAAAGGAGTGAAATGCATGAATAAAGTATAGAAACGCTTAGGCACACAATGACAAACAGTAGATTTCCGGATGTGTAGGGAGTAACATGCAAAGTGACATCAATCGCATGACAGTCATTTCCATTTGTGACAACATTCCAGTTGACCAAGTTTGGTTCCATAAGCCTGTCACGATGACCTCGGCGACCTAACATGACTTTTAAGTTATATAGCATAACAATATGCATCAAACAAGTCGCTAGTGTTGTCAATAACACTTGCCTTTTGCCAATATACGGGAAGCGCATCAGTGCCGATTTTTGTGGTCCGGCACTGCGATTTTTAAAAACATTTAACGGCCTATAGCTTAAAAACGTGTGAGCCGATTTTCATTTGTCTTGCTTTAAACAATGCGCTGGTCATTTCTAAGCAGGTACACAAAAAAATAGCGTATATTGGCCGGTACAATATGGAGTTGTGTACGAAAAATCGGAGGCATGGGCAGATTTCGCCCTCCACCCCTCCAGGGCGTGCGTTAACCTGTCATGAACTTGACCTGACTTGACCTCGGTGACCTGACATGACTTTGAAACAATGTAGCATAACAATATACATCAAACAAGTCGCTAGTGTTGCCAAGAACACTTCATTTTTGCCAATATACGGGAAGCGCATCAGCGCCGATATTTGTGGTCTGGCGCCGATAATTTTTTTTTTAACTTTACCGACCCCTAACTGGAAACATTTTCTGTAGATTTTCGTTTTTCTTTCTTTAAACGCCGTGCCGTTTATTTCTAAGCAGGTACACAAACAATGGCGTATATCGGCTGGTAAAATCTGGAGTTATCTACGAAAAACCGGAGGGGTGGGCGGATTTCGCCTCCTCCCCCCCCTCCAGGGCGCGTGTTAATCCAGATGGTAAAAAAAACGAGCTCCCTGCTCCAGCTTGGTTTAAGCAGGCTTTTGGGTGCCATCTCGAATGCCACACTCCGCCTACCTGATAATTTAGCACCATGTTCAAGTTGAGAATGCATATGGTGTTAGGTTAATAGTTAATCAGATGCATATGCATATCCATGAGCGCTGGAACACGAGTGTCCGAAGGTGCTAAAGAAATGACACCTTACCTGGTGTTTTCAGCAATTTGATGTGTTTCAGCATGTAATGTGATTGTAGCCGGGAGCAGACACCAGTCAGATGGACAGTCGACGGAGCACGTGCACTGACCGGGGGCCGACACCAGCCAGCTGGACAGTCGACGGAGCACGTGCACTGACCGGGGATCGACACCAGCCAGTTGGACAGTCGACGGTGCACGTGCACTGACCGGGGGCCGACACCAGCCAGCTGGACAGTCGACGGTGCACGTGCACTGACCGCGGACCGACACCAGTCAGCTGGACAGTCGACGGTGCACGTGCACTGACCGGGGGCCGACACCAGTCAGATGGACAGTCGACGGAGCACGTGCACTGACCGCGGACCGACACCAGTCAGCTGGACAGTCGACGGAGCACGTGCACTGACCGGGGGCCGACACCAGTCAGATGGACAGTCGACGGAGCACGTGCACTGACCGCGGACCGACACCAGTCAGCTGGACAGTCGACGGAGCACGTGCACTGACCGGGGGCCGACACCAGTCAGATGGACAGTCGACGGAGCACGTGCACTGACCGCGGACCGACACCAGTCAGCTGGACAGTCGACGGAACAACCATTACCTTGCCATTTTCCGTTTCATTTCTTATAATGTTCCAATGTATGACGACATCTCCGGTTGAGATAATGTCCCCGGCTGAGATGGATCCCCGTGGTTGAGATAATGTCATGGTGTCAGCCTCGTAGGGTCTCGTCCCTGTTAATATAACTGAAAAGTATGACTAATGATTCTAAACAATCTAGGAGTATTTTACCCTTGTCTATAGTCATGTCCATACCTAATAAGCTGAGCAAAGATGGTTGAACAGGACAGCACGATGAAGTTCACAATAGTTTCAACTATGAGGCACCTTCGCATGCAAGGCCGAGAACAGCAGACATCACACACACATGGTGGCAGGTGAACCAAGTTCAGCAACAACAGCAAGGGCGAAAAGAGGGGCGGATGGTCAGCCAAGCTATCTGCGGATCGAATGAACCTACGAAAACAAATGCGACATTTGGCAGCTCTCGATGAGTCCAATGCATATGTTCGTTTTTTCCGATCCGGATCCTGCGTCCTAGATACAATGAAGGTAGCATCTGGGATCCACTAGTGTTGACTTCTTAACATCTTGGGCGGCACAATGCATGAAGGCAATGGGCGGGCCGAAGAGGATTGGGGCGGACGCACTCTATAAGTCCCCATGTTGCAAGTTGAAATTATTTGAGAGGGAAATCCAACACTGAGGGGCACTTGTCCTCTCGGAAATATGCAAAACAACACCAATGTCTGTATCTCTGATCTCACCTACATAATTCAGAAATCCTCGTATTTCCAGGTCATTCATTGTGGATATATCAAAATCTAAGTGAATCTTCAAGATCCAGGAACGAGTCAATGTTGGAATAGAAATATATTGTGACATTTCGACCATAGGCCATTGTGAAACAACGCACTCGTTGCGATCGGCGAACAGGTTGGAAATTCAAATTACTGCAGGTACAAGAATTAGACAAAGTCCATTCATCACCTGACACAAAAAGCAAGTGAAGAAAACTAAGACCACACACATCTACAAACGTTAAAATGAAAAACCTAACGTGCACATGCATAGACATAAGCAGGTGAAAGCCGTTGTGGCACAAACGCGTATAGCTGGCGGCAGAAGGTAAGCAGTTGTGACATCAAGGTTATACCATTTGCACACATCAATATACAATTAATTGGCCTTTCCCTAAGGACAGTTCTCTAAAACCCCGTGAACGCGATAACTTGTAAGCCACACGCAAAACATCGGTAAAGCTGATAACTTACGATGCATGCCATGACGAATGGTGGAAATCCATGCTTGGTTTCAGCTCACGAATAAAATAGAATTGGAAGATGTTTAAGTCAGCGTCGTCTTTCGCTATGTCTAGGATAATTATGTTGGCATTTACATTGGTTTCAGGATGACTCATAATGAAGTGAAACTCCGTCCTGTGTTCGCCTAGGGGAGTGAAGGGATACCGGAGACGTGCATCTCCCAAATGCGCATTAAATAATTTCCTTACTGGGCGCATCGTTTCCCCATCATAGAAGGCTTACGAACAGGTTGTGCACGCCACCTTATCAACTGCGTTCTTGAATCTGCATCTTCTTTTCAGGCCATTGCCACCTGTGTGGCTTTTTGTCACATGAAGAACAAGTAGAGATGCTGAGGGCTAACCTTGCCAGGTGAGATTTTAGTGGGGGTCTGCTGTACCACGCGATTCTAAGTTTGGCTAGTTGTGATGTGATCATTTTGTTTATCGTGCAGCAAAGTTCGTCGGCGATGAAAGGTAGCTGAATGTAGGTGTAGTCCGACTGGATTACACCTACATTCTTGCTGGCCCGGTGGTATTGTACATGGTTCCTTTTACAGTGACGCCTGAACTGGGCCATTCCCTGGTCAAGGACCAACGACGCCTTCCTAGGCGTGTGTACCCATTGGCCAACAAGAGGTCGCGCATCGTCTGCAGACGGAGTCTGCACTCGGCTTCTTCTGAGGAAATGCGGCTAGCTCTCCTTATTTGTGCATTGAGCAACGAGGTCTTCGTGGTAATGGGATGTGCTGAGTTGTTGTGGAGGATGACAGGCGCCGCCATCGGCTTTTTGTGCAGCTCGTATGATCCACCCGCGCCCACTATGAACAGGGTGTCCAAAAATGGATCGGAATTTGAAGCGAACGTGTGCTCTATGGTAAACGAGAAGTCCGGATGAGTGGCATTGATGCTAGCGCAGAATTCGAGACGGGTTTTCAGTCCATGGGTCCAAATTCCAAACATGTCAGTGCACCTCAGATAAATTGCAGGGTTCAACATGGTGTCATTTAGGAATTTGGACTCATGGGCATGCAGAAAGGCTATGGCAAGCGGTAGAGCACACCTGTTCCCCATTGCTACGCCCTTAGCCTGCTTGGAAAGTGCATCCCCTAAGCGTATTACATTGTTTGGGAAAGCATGGCGCAATACTTTGATAATCCTCTAAGGTAGACCCAAAGAGGTTGACACTACGCGAATTTTCAGTGATTGTTTCCTTGACCGCAGCCGTACCTGCCCGTAACGGCATTCTGCCAAGGTTCCTTACGTCCATCGTACGAGCGATAGCTCCTGTCGGGAGAGGGCGAATTAATGTGTATTTCACTTTGTTCAGGTACGAATCCGCGTTGGGAAGGTGTGCTGGAATCAATGCCAATACTTGGGTCAGAATCTGACATGTGAACCAGGACACTTTCTCTAACGGGTCACCACACGCTGACACGGTTGGACGTAGTGGGGCGTCAGTCTTATGATTTCTGGAGTGCCGTACAGCTCTGCTGTACGACTGAAATAAGAAACGAGTGCACAAGTCAGATTTTCGGGAAGCTTCGCTCCAAGAGCGTGCTTGTTGAGATCACCGGTAGTCTTCTCGTATATTTTGGTTGGGTTCGGTCGAGAGGTATCGATATATATTAATCCGTGATAGTTTTCGTTTTCATAAGGCATTCTGATTTGTCATTATTACCAAGTTCTTACATTATCGGAGGTTTTGAGTATAATGTCGCTGTTGTTTTTGAGCCCCCGAATTCCCTGCTTTTGTGCCGGAGTAGCGTTAATGATCGTCGTTGGTTGTCTTTTAAACGTCATGAGGATCTTACATTTCATGCTCTAAGGACCTCTTCAAAATCACGCGGTGCCCAAGGTGCGCTGGCGCGCCAGAGAAGCGCTGCCAAATGCGTGGTGAGAGATGTTGAAGCTCGCCTGTCCTGTGTGCGCTTGGCCATGTGGAGATCGATTGAGCTTGTGCTCCCGCTGCCATCCCCACCGCAGTCCATATAACGCCATCTCCAGTCCGGATGTGTAGGGAGTAACATGCAAAGTGACATCAATCGCATGACAGTCATTTCCATTTGTGACAACATTCCAGTTGACCAAGTTTGGTTCCATAAGCCTGTCACGATGACCTCAGCGACCTAACATGACTTTTAAATTATATAGCATGACAATATGCATCAAACAAGTCGCTAGTGTTGGCAATAACATTTCCCTTTTGCCAGTTAAACTGTCAATGCAAAAATACACGTCTCCGGCCTCCATTTGCTCCCCTAGGCGAACACACGATGGAGCATCACTTCAACATGGACCATCCAGAAATCATTGAACATTTCAACATAGATATCCTGGGCGTAGCAAAAGACTGCGTGGACTTAAAAATCTCCGAATCCCTTTTTATTCGTGAGCTGAAACCACGTATGAGTTCCCACCAATCGCCATGGCATGTATCGGCACGGCAAGTCCCACCAATCGTTATCATATCACCAATGGGGGTTAACAGTTTTGCCGATATTTTGCGTGTGGCTGACGAGTTATCGCGTACGCAGGGTCTAAGAAAACTGTCCTTTTTGAAAGGCCAATTAATTGTATATTGATGTGTGTAAATGGTATGACCTTGATGTCACAACTGCGCACCTTGTGCCGCCAGGTATACGCGTCAGTGTCGCAACGGCTTTCACCTGCATATGTCTATGCATGTGTACGTGAATTCTTTTTTTGCCGTTGGTAGATGCGTGTGACCTTATTTTTCTTCACTTGTTTTTGTGTCAAGTGGTGAATGGATTCTATCCCGCTTTTGTGTCTGCAGCAATTTGAACTTTCGACCTGTTCGCCGATCGCAACGAGCGTATTCTTTGACAATGGCCTATGGCCGAAACGTTGCAATATATACTTACAATTTTCCCTAGCATTGAGTCGTTCCTGAGTCTTTAAGATCGACTTAGCATTTAATATATCCATTATCTCTTATTTTACATTGCTTTTCTGGGATTCCCTTTATGATCATTTCAGCGTGCAGGAGTTCGGGGGTATACTCTCGAAAATTGCATTATATTGGTCGTCGCATCATATACATCTGCCCAAAAATATTTGAAGCGGACACAAGGGGAAGCACTGAGGGTGCAACATTCTGGGAAAATTATATACAGCTAGCGTATTAGCACGCGCCCTGGATGGCCTCTGAAAATTACGCGCACTGGAGAGGGGGCGGATTCCGCCCCTATCCCCTAAGATCTCAGTTCCTATTACAGCTAATGCAACGAATTTTCAGGGTAGATGGGTATGGTGGAAACCTCTATTGTGTACAAATTTCATGATCTTAGGTCAATGTCTTCAACGTCAAATGAGGTCACATATGTCATATTTTGTTTGTTTTGCGTGGTTTTGCTTTGCATGGTTATGGACCGCTGCGATTGTGTTTGAATGCTCCAAAATGGGCATCAATGATGTTTTTGACATAACTAATGATGCAATATGGATGATTGATCCGGCAGTTGACCTCATGTCACTTATATATGAACACTTTATCGGGTCAGTTACCGCTCGAGTTGCCGGAACCGGGCCGCCCGCCGCTCTCGCGAGCGGCCCGGCGCAATCGGCTTCACGAAGAAAGGGATGAAGTACATGAATGATATATGGAAACGCAATGACAAAATGACAAAATCAAATCAAATGTTCACAATGACAAAATCAAAAGTTTCAATGCAAAATGGCATGAATCACATAACTGTTATTTGCGTTTATAACAACCTTCCAGTTGAGCAAATTCGGTGCCATTGACCTGTCATGATCTTGACCGGAGTTCACCGCGGTGACCTCACATGAATTTGGAACAATATAGCGTAACAATATACATCAAGCAAGTTGCTCGTGTTGCCAAGAACACTACTATTTTGCCGATATACGGGAAGCGCATCAGCGACGATCTTTTTTTGTCTGACCCTACGAAACGTTTTGACTTTGACGGCCTCTAACCCGAAAAAAATATTGAACCTATTTTCGTTTTTCTTATTTTAAGCGACGCATCGTACAAAACTAGGCAGGTACACAAAAATGGCGCATATCCGCTGGTAAAATCGTGAGATATTTACGAGAAATCGGAGGGTTTGTCGAAACTTACTGGCACATGCGACACATTTTACATCAACATCACGTCATCACCAAATTTAATCTTAAAGTGGCTCGAATTATTCAAGAAAAAAAATGTGCGCTTCGAACTGCGTTGACACGACGAAACCCACGCAGGCGAACACTAGCCATGGCACGGTGCCACCTGTAGAACGCCTCAGGAATGTTCCGACTACCCACCCACCGCCCTCCTGCGGTCGAGGACACCACCAGCGACAAAGGTGACACAAAGTACAGGCAGACCAAAATCCTAGATGCGCCCGCCCCCCCCCCCCTCACAAATCCTGGATCAGCCACTGCATTGGCGATGGTTCGGCTGATGGAGGAGTCTGCCGGAGAGTCTATGAGGGGGCCCGTGCGCGGGGACCTACCGATTATGCTTTTTTGTACTTCGTATGTGCATACATTTGTAGCTCTTTGTATTGCAAAGCAGGGTCAGGCTGGATGAACAAGATGGTCATGGGTAATTGTGTGTACTGTATTCATTCGATGCTTGGTAGGTTAGTCGCTTAAGCAGTAAGCGTACAACGATTACATGGATAGGTGCAAAACATGGGGCACTCTGCTTTTCAGTCATACAGCCATGCATTCACATAGATATGCATCATATGTTGTCATTTTCGGAGTAATCTGTTTTTCATTAGACTCGTGGAGTTGTGTGGTATGGCACTCATCAGCTAAATTGTGAGTGCTTGTTATGTGGACTTAAGTAGATGTTGATGCCCTATATGACTTGCAAAACTCTATCAGATATAATCATATAGAAAATTACGTACTTACCTGCTCATCTTCGTACACCATGCAAGTGTTAACTGCCTGACACTGCTACTTGCTTTGATAATATCAACCTTTTGCCAGCAATATTCGTTGTGGATGGACAATGACTCCAACAGTTGACTTCAAGTTGAAGGAAATTAAGTCCATGACCCAGAACATGACGGAACTCATCAGCTTTCATGACGGAACATGACGGAACTCATCAATCATTCATTGACCTATTGAATTACTTTCTTTCCTTTAAAATTACAAGTTTTCATGAAGATGCATCATTTTCATTTTGCTCATGCAAGAATGGACGTCGAACTTGAATTAACTACTCAAAATTATTCTAGAGTGGTCCTCGGCCATTGCACTGGAACACGAACGAAATTTCGGACGTCATACTATACCTTTCCACGTATAGTGTGGCATAAAACCTGGCATAACCAGCATGAAAATTCACACAATTGTATGAAGATGTCGATGTTAAGCTTTCCTTTCGTTTGCGTTCTCGTTTTGTTTCTCATCTGTGGCAGATTACAAATAAAACTACGATTGGTTTTCACCCCTCTTCCTCCTCCCTATTGCGTGCGGTAAGACTACACTCTAGTGCGCAGTTGTGCTTGTGTTCTTTTTATCACAACGCGACTACGTTATGTCGCTTTACCACATAGCAAGTAATGTGCCCGGCGAACATGCATGTGGACAGGTCATTCCTCATACATATGCGCAGTAGCATCACATTTCCTCATTCGACCTTAACCGTATTTGATCGTATGCATGTAACATGTGTAGATGGCAGTTTTTATTCCGGCTCTATAAGTGGTCAATCATGCGAACTGTCTCAAAGATGTTTTCTAAAGACAAGCATTATTCGATACATTTTCAGCTCTTTTCACCCTCGCTTCCCTGTGACGCTCTGGGTACCTAAGATATCAACAAGGTTAAATGTGACCTGAGTAGTCAATTCCGTTCGGCTATCTACTGCACTTGGCTTCATGTTGATCCGTCCGTTTGTTCCGTAGCTACAGGGGATTACCAGCAGACCTTCAATGAACGGTGCACGGGGAAATACACCAGTGCCTTGTTAAGCACAAACCACTGAGCTGCATAAGGTGTGGCTCATTTTTCAACTGTTGAACGGCCATGTCTAGACCAGTGTCCAACTTTCTAGAGGTTCTCCATGTCTAGACTCCTAGCCGAGACTTCCCCAGCTTATCGACACTCCTTGTTATGATATTTGTGTTGTTCCTCATGCGGCACACCTCTAGATACCACTCAAGAACAGGGAATCTAGCTGCTTGGTGATGGCTGCTAAGTGCACTTTACGCACGCTACTGACAAAACATGCTGGTGCGGACGTTGGCGTTGCGGTTGCGTTTGTTGACATCTTGGTTTGACAGACAAGGAGCAGGATGTCGAGAACTGCAGAGGATGGAGTGAGGATTATCCTCCTTATCCTCCAGCCTAGCGACACCGGTAGGGCTGTGACCTTCTGTCACCATGCAGTTGTACTATCCTGCTTATTTTGCAGCTTTGCAATTCTCGGACACAAACCATTGCCTATTAAGGGCGGTGGATTAGACGAAAAGTTGAGATCTCGTCGTGAGTTTTCGAGTAATACTGGTCCGCCCCGCCCCACACATGATTCATCGGGTTAGCTAAGCCGCGAGTAAATCATAGATCACGGAACCACTTGCCGTTGTCAAGCGAGATCAGCCAGAGTTTTCCGTTTCGCTGTTGCATGTTGTTGTAATGCAGCGTAGTCGTGACAGTGTTGCAGCGAAAGCTTGCTTTACCGCAAATTCCAAGAGGCACGTTGAAAGACGATACTCTTTTTGTGAAATTTTTCGCTCACAGGTAGCAAGTATAGTCAAGCTGAGAATACCAGTGTACTGAAGTGTATTTTGTAAGCATGCCATATGTCTCGTAAATTAAACTACTACACAATGCTACTGCCACTTTCTTTCGCACTTGCGAAGTCACAGTTCCTTCACCAGTTTTCCGGTTATCGCTGTCGGTGCTCCTCCGCAACCTGCGGGATGAACTGACGCACTGTTCCTCATCCCTGGTCAGAGCAATGCTGCAGATCTGCCCCAGAGCTATGAGACGTTCAGAGAAATCGTTGACGATGTGTCAACATGTGAATAATGCTGGCACGCTCAGCGAAATCGTTGACGTGTCAACGATTTCGCCGGGATTGACATCACTCTGATACCTGTCCACAAATTATCTGTTGTTGTTGGGTGAGCTTAGCCAGCCTGTCACCAGCACGGGGATTTCGGCGGTGTCCGATGTCTGTTCTTGGAGACTCGGAGTGGTGGTTAGTAACATTTGCAGGGAAGAAGTAATGGAGATGTGAAAATTACTTGATAGCGGTGAACAGATCTTGACTTGCTGACCAAGGATGAGGAACAGCGTAGGCTCATCCTGCAGGCTGTTGGGGCGCACAGGTAACGCTACTCAAAACAGCCGGCAAAGCAACTGCCACTTCTCAAGTGCGAGCAACGTGACATTGGTAGTGTTTAGTCGCTTGATTTACGAGACATGTGGGATTTTGTTCATAGTTTACTGGACAAGTTTGCATCTAACATGCCGTTACTGAAAATACATACACAAGGTATCATGCGTTATATCCTCTGTTGTAGTGCAAGTTACATCATTTCTCTATCGTACATACACCTGCATATTGAGCATTGAATTTGTTCTATCCAACTAATACTAATAATAATATTGATATTAGTCCAACTAATACTTATAGTGTTACTTATAAAGAGTATGACATCACTCATCAAATCTCAGTGGACTATGAGCGTTAAAATCGTTAACCAACTTGAAAGCGATGTTGAAATGTGCTATAATGTATTCTAATTGTGTCTCAATTAGTTTATATCGTCTGTGTGTGATAAAGAACACGTCGGACAAGCAGTTATATTCCTGCAAACATCAAGCACATATGGATCATCAATCTACAAGCAACTTATAAATATCTATGGAATCGCAAAGTGCAGACTACCCCCTGTAAAGGTGAATTTAATGAAATTTGATGGTATGTGTATGTGTGTAGTCATTGTCGATGTGAAGTGCAATAACACCTCTGCGATGTCGTCCTCGAAACACGTCTCAACGACCAACAACCAACGTCGCAACATTGTAAAGGTTGAAATTATATGCATTAACGGGTAAGGATATTCTATGATATATTTGATATATTATTCTATATATAATTGAAATATCTTGCATCACATTACTTCGGCAAGTTTGTGTTCTTAGGCTTCTTCCTACAAGTATCATCTTTCGTGATGCTCGAGCGACCCAGAGCATTGCGATGACATAGCTTGCATGGCTTAATGCGGCCTTTGATCACCCACTGGCACCAGCCGGCTCTCATTCGCCGCAGATGAGGATGATGGCGGGGTAAAGCTGGCGATAAGGGCGTGCTTCGGACAGAAGGGTGATCGGTCGGCCGGCCGGTAGATAACTTCACGACTTCGATTGGAAGCGAGATGTGCTTAATCGCCTTATCGTGAAGATCGAATCAGACGAGATCGTCGCAAAGAGGATGGGCAGTGGTCTTCTGCGAACTATCCGCACCGCAGATAAAGAGCAAGAGGTGGAGAACCCTGTATGTTCCCAAGGTCAGCTCGCGTGACGCGCAGCGGTCTGTGCCAGATCACTCACGAGAGATGGAGAACCTTGTGTGTTCCTGATGTGAGCATGCGTAACCCGTAGTAGTCGGCGCCAGGTCGCTAACAAGACAGTGATTTTCCGCTCGTCGGTTGAACGAATCCTGAAGTGCAAGTGAGTACAGCTTTTGCAAGGATTGTCAATCATCGCACTGTCGATGCCCGGATCAATTCGTCCCGAACTCCTGATGCGCTAAAAGAAATATATATTCTAGAAGCTGAGTATCGAACACTTGTGAAGGAAAATCGTGGGTTTATCTTCACCGACGAGAATGGCTGGGCACTGGAGGTAACCGTTAAACGCCAAAACAATGGCGTCTTTCGATCTTACAGGAAGACTGAAGTGTGACCCGAGATGTTCTACCATGAGAACTCACTGCTCTCAATGAAGTAATCTTGAGCTCAGATGCATCGTGGAATTGAAAGACCGGCATTTTCATGCGCATATAAAACACCAAAGTCAACTCGGTATCGTGCATCTGCTTGTCTGAGGAGCACGAGGAGCAGTTTCTGCCTGCATACCGACAGCGGTGCCAACGCAACGGCCACGTTCTCCTTCAGGATAGCACCCCGTCCCACCGAAGCCGAACTTTCATCTCGAAAGAGCTGTGGCCACCCAACTCCACCGGCGAGATATCACTTTACTATGTGTGAGACGTCTTGAAGTAGACGTTTACGGAAGCATGGCTGAACACTTCACGTCATTGCGAGAGTTCGGGGACCATATCGTGGCGAAATGGATGGAGGCATCGTCGGACACCATCCTGATACGTCGATGGAGGATGCGCCTCAGCGCTCTTTTGCTGAATGAGTGGCGTTATTATCAAAACGTTTAAGTAAGCCTAAGACGAAATCCATAATTTTTCATGGTTATGGGAATTGTCGCAATGATACAAACATACTCACAGAAAGCTGAAATTGTACACAAATCTTTCAAATTGCCTGGGATACAATCATGCCATATGTCAATTATCTAGCACTGATGGTTAAGTTTGTATTTCTGTATAAACTTCGGAAGGTCTATTTGGTCACATGGTACATACACAGAAGTAGACTCGTTCGCAACAAATCACTAATATAAACGTATCTTCATACTGGTTTTCGGTGTGGCAATACGTTTTGAGTCCAGAATATCTACTGCACGTCTTGGGCGTCGTGTTAAATTGACTTCGAACAGGAGCAGTTAGCCCTTCCCGTCTCGGGGGTCTTCAACCGCCCCCCCCTCAGGGTTTTCGCGGATAGCGGATGAACGGCGCGCCGAAGCGTACCCAAGTTTGGCATGCCTTTTCCCACATCAATTTGATATGCTGATTCAACATGTTTAGGTCAGGTCATCTACGGTCAACGAGTTAGTCAAGGTCAAGTGAGGTCACCTCCAAAAAAGTTCAACCGGTCGTCACGCTTTAATACAGATATTTTGATGAAACTTTCAGCGTTTGCATATCTTTACGGATGCAACAAAATGTACGAGTTGATTTTTTTTCGTTTTTGAAAACATAAATTTTGCGTATTTGCCAAATTGCAGTTCAAATAGAGGATTCTGGCTAAAGTAAGTATTTTTCTTAGGGCAAGTTGACTTCCAACGATTTTCGGTCTGCTCTACCCATTGAAAAAGGAAAATTAAAGAGAACTTGAAAACTCAAAATTTTAAAATTGGAGTGCCAAAACAAATCATAGCCCTGTTCGATTTCACTGTCCTTTTCTCATTCCAAATAATTTGTTTTCTTCATATATCCCCCAAAATGAATTCAGAGTCAAAAACATAATATAAGTCGTGAAAAGTCGTCAAAATCTAGCACCCCTGGTGACGTCACTTTTGGGGGGAAATTGTTTTGGGGGTGGACGCGGACCCTACTCGTCGAGCTCTTTCCGTTGACACCTCTTTCGTTTTCGTGCGATGCTTAGTTAGGATTTTGGAGGGTCTTCAATCGCCCCCCCCGAGACAGGGTGTGAGGATTTGACCGGAAAGACGGCGAGGGTTAATAACCGCCCCTATTCACCCTTCCTGCAAACCTTTAGAGATTTTGCAGTTGCCGAAGTATCCTGTCGCCTACCACCAAATGGTTGATTAATTAGCAATTGAAGATCACAGATGTAACAGGTTAGTGCAACGAATTACCTCGTTTACATGAGCAGGTCAGCCGTAAACGGAAATTTCCGATCCTGTCGATTCGTAGAAGTTCCGATCGCACGGCTCGTTTACAAGAGCGAGGCAGCCACCTGATCGTATTTTTGCGATTTGACGGCTGACGCAATGTGGTGAAAACTTCCGAATATTTGACGCATTTTTGCGCTTCTGACGCACCTGCTTAGCAACGGCAACTGCTTACACAGTCACAAGGTATCATCAATGATCCACGTAGTTAGAGGTTGTTGGGCGGATATATAGGGAATCTGTGAATTCGAAGATTTCACGCAGCCGATGACACGTCGCAAATGACAACATAACCCTTTCTTCTTCGTGAATCATATGGTGCATTGTTTCCAGGCCAAACTATGTTCTATAGTATAGGTTCCGGGCTCTGCAGTGGTGCATTGCTCCAGACGGTGTCTTGTTCCAGACTGTGCAATAGTCGAATATACGGTAAATCAGGTTCACTACGCAATCCGAGAGATAAATCAGCAAAATCCAAACGCTGTAGCGAATCCGCATGTTGACCACTCCGCCACATCATAAAACTCACGGTTGGGGTACGCACCAATAACGTGATGTCTCAGCGCGGCTTTCAGCTGTTGCGTGTCTGATTTTTGTGTTTCATCACTAGGTTTGCAATTAGAATAGAGAACAAGACGTCTATTTTTCATCTTTACCCTGAATTTACCCAACACATAGCAGATAATAGCTTCAAAAATTAACATGATCCTTGCAGCCGTTCCGCTATTTGTTCATGATTGGCGCTTATCGCAAACTTCCACCTACCGAAGCATAAATTTGCGTTAAGCTTTTCGCATGTTTTGCTACGCAAAAGCCCGTTTACAGTATTTTCGTATTTTCGTACTCGAGGGCAGTATTTTCGCAAGTTTTCCTAATCGCATCGTATTCAAAAGTTCTCCTGCTCATGTAAACAGGGTAAATGACAGGAACTATTTCCACTCTTCTCTCCCAATCTTCCACACTAAGTGAATATTTGGCTCAGACTTGCTGAAGGATTAGGAGAGAAGGGCAGCACCGGACAGTCCCAGGTGAAATCTGAAACTCTCTGAAGGGCCGGGAGAGAATGACAGATTCAGACAGTCCTAGGTGAAATCCGGAAGCACTTTGGAGATGGGGCTGACCAGCAATAGGAAATTGATAAGATGTCATGAGTACATGATGCGTTGAAAGGCAATGCTGCGCTTAACTTTAGGGTTAATAACCTCTTTGGACCCGATTTAAATCAAACAATCAACACATGTCAAAGCATTTCGACATTCATCTGATGTAATGGTACAATGACACTGTCACGATTGAGTGATCTGATAACGTTAAGCTCAACTGAGATGCCGCATGAAAAATCCACAGCCTGCCGAATCTCAGAAGACGCTACAGGCTTGGTGAGGATGTCGACAAGTCGGAAATTGGCACCACTCTGGGGCCCGCCACCGCAACTGGACGCATTTTTCCCTCCGATCGAGGGTGCCGTCAGGGAGTGGACGGACATTTTTCCGAATCCGTGCTGTCCGGATTAACTGGCCGGGAGGGGCTCGCGCATACTTTCGTTCCGATCGGCCGACCCTGAGAGCCGGCCACTATCGCCATCGACATCTGCCACGCTATGCGCCGTCACCGCCGCAACTGTCTCGGCGCGGCGGTCGCGCCGCATGCGACCGGCGCACCTCAGGTGGAGCCCCACGATCCGGGGGCGGGGCGGGGGCGGGGGGATGGGCTGCGGGGCGCCTTAGTTCCACCGCGGTCACGTGCCATCGGAACCGTGCCGCTTCCGGTCGCCGGTACACGGCCGCGACGCGCAGATCGATGCAATGCGCGATATGCACACGACGACGGCCGTCGGGCGGCGCGTCGTCTCGGCGTGCCCACCGTGACGTCACGGGTCCGTCGGGGATGACTGTGTCCGCCTGTTGTGGCGTGGTTGAGATCGTTTTGGGTGGTTGTCCCCGCCTGCTGTGAGGTGAGCGATCCGTCAGAGGTGGTTGTCACCGCATGCAGCGAGGTGACGAATCTGTCCGAGATTGATTGTTTCCGCCTGTTCGCTGTCAGGGGCTCCATTGAGTTGCCAAATATGACCGGCTAGTCTTCTAGATGACACGAGCCTACAATGGTACAGCTTAATAACCTCACTCAGGCGATCAAGATGGCACTCCTATCCCAGTGACGTCACAAAAGCGATCAAAAGGGCACTCCTCTTCCAGTTACATCACCGATACGATTGAGAGGGCGCATGCCTCCCTATGACGTTACCGAGACTATAGAGAGGGCGCTCGTCTCTTTTTCGAAGTTCTTCTTTTCTAAGATCTCTTTAGGTCAGGTCGGCCTATGTAGGTCGGGTTGACCCCCGTAGGCCCGATTGTCCTCTGTTGGTCGGGTTGACCTCCGCAGGCAAGGATGGCCTCTGTGGGTCAGGATGGCCTCTGTAAGTCGGCTTGGCCTCTGTATGTCGGGCTGCCATCTGTAGGGCTGCCATCTGTAGGGCTTCCATCTGTAGGTCGGGTTGTCCTCTATAGGTCAGGCTGGCCTCTGTAGGTCAGGTTAGCCTCTGTGGGTCAGGTTGGCCTCTGTAGGTCAGGTTAGCCTCTGTGGGTCTGGCTGGCCTCTGTATTTCGGCTTGACCTCTGTATGTCGGGCTGCCATCTGAAGGGCTGCCATCTGTAGGGCTTCCATCTGTAGGTTAGGCTGGCCTCTGTAGGTCAGGTTAGCCTCTGTGGGTCTGGCTGGCCTCTGTAGTTCGGCTTGACCTCTGTATGTCGGGCTGCCTCTGTAGGTCGGGTTGCTCTTGGCCAGGCTGGCCTCTGTAGGTCAGGTTAGCCTCTGTGGGTCTGGCTGGCCTCTGTAGTTCGGCTTGACCTCTGTATGTCGGGCTGCCATCTGTAGGTCGGGTTGTACTCTATAGGCCAGGCTGGCCTCTGTAGGTCAGGTTAGCCTCTGTGGGTCTGGCTGGCCTCTGTAGTTCGGCTTGACCTCTGTATGTCGGGCTGCCATCTGTAGGTCGGGTTGCTCTGTAGGCTCTATCTGTAGGCCAGGCTGGCCTCTGTAGGTCAGGTTAGCCTCTGTGGGTCTGGCTGGCCTCTGTAGTTCGGCTTGACCTCTGTATGTCGGGCTGCCATCTGTAGGTCGGGTTGTACTCTATAGGCCAGGCTGGCCTCTGTAGGTCAGGTTAGCCTCTGTGGGTCTGGATGGCCTCTGTAGTTCGGCTTGACCTCTGTATGTCGGGATGACCTCTGTCGGAGGAGTTTCGCCGATGGTACTGCAGCCCGTCTGATGAGACGGGAGCTAATTCCATGTGAAAGGAGCTAATTTTCGCTATATTCGTATCACTAAACACTTCGTATATTTGCGCTGCCTGACAAATGATTTTAAACCTAATCAGAAAAGGTACTGGCCATTCTTGAAATGCGCCTCAAAGAGAACTTGTGCGTCACCTATGTCGCACGATCAGCACAGGGACAACACTTCCGATGACAGCAAACGCGCAGCTGGTGGGAATGAGGGTTTTGCAGCAAAATTAACAAATTCAGCGGTGGAGCAGCACTTTATTTCACCAGTATGCCCTCTGGATTCTCTTTCCGGGCTGAGCATACCAGAAGCAGCAGTGATCGCAGCCTTGCAGTCCATCAGCCCCCACAGGGCTTGCGGACCAGCCGGTGTGAGCGCATGCATAATCTGTAGGGTTGCGGGATAACTCAGAAGAGCTCTTACCAAAACATTCAACCTTTCAGTACATGCAGGCGAATTTATAAACCGACGGAGAGAAGCAAACATCATTCGAGGGAAGGAGTTTTCTGGAGTTTTTTTTTCGTGGGGCTTTCGCCCCACCATCTTTGTTTTAGTCCACCAACATCTGGCTTTCTTAACATGGAACCCAATGGGATGGTCCCCACCAACAAAACTGGTAACACTCATTGCGTTCATGCATGGCAACACTCACTGGCAACACTCATTGCCCCACGAATAATTTCTCCATCTTCTCCATCCATCCATCATTCCCATATGAAAAAGGCGACGATGATACATATCCCCCCAAAATACCGATCCGTCTCGTTACCTTTACTCGAAAAAGCACTGGAGATGGCAGTATTTAGCGTGCTTTCAGTATGTGATTGCTGTATTATGTGCCCAGCAACATGGCTTGATACCAAAACGGTCAGGCTAAAAAATCTAGCCGACTATCTTTCTTCTGTGTGGTGGAGCGGGCGGCGATGTTGGACAGATATCAGATGGATGCAATTTGCACAGATGAATCAGCCGTTTTCCAAAGTGCAAATCACACTTTTGTCACCAGCAAGTCCAAACAACCGTAATACCATCCGCGGGACTTTCCTGCAGGACTGAAGATTTTCAGATTCCGGAAGGATCATTGCTGTTTCCTCTTCTCTGTTATTAACGACTTACCGCAAGAACTCCACTCTAAGTGTCTTCGTTATGCAGAAAATATAAAAATGTTCGGCAAAACTACTTCTCCAGCTGACGGCTTATCGCTGCAGCAGGACGTCGATTGTCTGGTGGCATGGTCCGCCACACGTTGATCAGATATAGATCCTGACATGTGCATAACGTTGACGGTGCGGACGTTCACCATGCGGACCCCACGTTCTCCACTTCAGTAGGAGAGCACGCCTCTCCTGATGAAGTGCAAAAATAACAATCTCTAAATAGAAGATGCTGACAAATTCGCGGTTTGGATGCAATACTGGATTAATCACCTGGGGCTCAACATGACGACATCGAATGAAAAATAAAGAGAGCTCTTGGTCTGTTAAAGCGAACCCTTCAGACTGGAACAAAGCAGTTCAAACTCAAACACAGTGCAGTAGCGACTGCGTACTTCGCCAAAGTACGCTCTATTTTAAGACACGACAGCCTCATTTGGACTGCCGCCGCTGCCACTCATAGTATGCGGGTCCATCAAGTACCATACTTATTCCTGATATGGCTGCTATTTCACACGCCAGCGGGTTCCGCGTTCTTCGTATCATGCAATGGTCTACACCGTTTTATAATTAATTTCGCAGCTTCCAAGCCCAAACAATTTGACTTGCCTTTCATTTGAAGCATCCTTAAAAACAATGTGGACATGTGCGACCATTCGGACATTCATTCCTTCGAATGTGTCAAGTCGATTAACCCTCGAACGATGTGCTGTATTGATACCAAGCGCACGTGTTAACAGGGTACAGTCGGGTCTATTTTGCAGACTTTCCAGGCTAGAATGCACTGTGGACTCCTTGCACGCTCCATGAGCGTCATTCAAGACAGAAGCGAAATGAATTTATATGTGTTGTAGGTCATTGCACAATGGAGAGGACGTGGAACCCGATGACGTGTGAAATAGCAACCACATCCGGAACATGCGCTGTGCTCGATCGATCTACCCGCTCGGTGTGGGTGTCGGCAATGAGGCAATGGTCGTCCAAATGAGGCTGGCGCATCCCGAAATAGAACGTACATCGGCCAGGTATGCAGCGATTGCAGCACTACGCTTGGATTTTTGTCGGGCGATTACTACGGCCAGATAGCGACTGATAGCACCAGGCTGCAGGGGCGGGTACCGAGGGGGAGGGGCTCTGCAGGCATGTGCCTCTCCCCATGGAAAGCTGACTCACCGCCGTCCAGGAACGGTGCCCTTCAGGAAGTCTCAATGGCACACTCCCCCACTCAACGGAGTTTTTTTTTCAGTCAAAGTCGCCCCTTTGAGGAGAAAAGGCGTACCCCTTCAGTATGCTCGAGGGCACCTCCCCTGAATCAGCGACTTTGTGCGCTGAAGATACCACTCGGAGGAAATGTGCTCCTCCTCATGAGAAGTCCTAGATCCGCCCTTGATATTCTGGTCATTATTTGTCCCGTGTCATCACATGTTTGTGTACTGACTCTTTTGCCTGACCATTTTAGTGTATATCAAGTTACTTACCAATATTTTAGGCCACACATTTAAATCGTGTTGGTATCTCCTGTACTGCACACTTGTTTGTTCTCGCATGCTTTAGAGTGGTTTTAACATACCTTGACTTCATATGTCGGTGGATGCCTACTCTGTTGATGATTACTTGTGAATAAGCGAATACACGAGTTAGCCTCTGGCAGTTGGGTTGGCTTCTGCCCGTTAGGTTGGTCTCTGTCTGTCGGGTTGACCTCTATCGGCTGGGTTGGCCTCTGTCGGTCGGATTGACCTCTGTCGGTTGGATTCGTCTCTGTCCGCCGAGTTGAGCTCTGGTGGTCGGATTTGTCTCCGCATGTCGGGATGGCCTCTGTAGGTCGGGTCGGCCTCTGTAGATCTGGTTGGCCTCTGTCGGTTGGGTTGGCCTCTGTAGATCGGGTTGGCCTCTGTACGTCGGGATGGCCTCTGTAGGCCGGGTTGGCCTCTGTAGGTCAGGTTGGCCTCTGTAGGTCGGGATGGCCCCTGCCAGTGGCCTCGCCCTCTGATGTTCAGTCTGTTGGGTGGGAAACACGGATGTTGGCTATCAGCCGGCTGCTGTCTGCCACGCGAAGACGTCAGGCAGTAGTCCGACCCTCTGCCTGCTGCGACTGAGCCCTCGGGCTCTGCCTGTGGCGTGCTGTGCCTGTTGCGTGCTGTGCCTGTTGCGTGCTGTGCCTGTTGCGTGTTGTGCCTGTTGCGTGCTGTGCCTGTTGCGTGCTGTGCCTGTTGCGTGCTGTGCCTGATGTGTGCTGTGCCTGTTGCGTGTTATGCCTGTTGCGTGCTGTGCCTGTTGCGTGCTGTGCCTGTTGCGTGCTGTGCCTGTTGCGTGCTGTGCCTGCTGCGTGCTGTGCCTGTTGCGTGGTGTGCCTGTTGCGTGCTGTGCCTGTTGCGTGCTGTGCCTGTTGCGTGTTGTGCTTGTTGCGTGCTGTGCCTGTTGCGTGCTGTGCCTGCTGCGTGCTGTGCCTGTTGCGTGGTGTGCCTGTTGCGTGCTGTGCCTGTTGCGTGCTGTGCCTGTTGCGTGCTGTGCCTGTTACGTGCTGTGCCTGTGGCGTGCTGTGCCTGTTGCGTGCTGTGCCTGTTGCGTGCTGTGCCTGTTGCGTGTTGTGCCTGTTGCGTGCTGTGCCTGTTGCGTGCTGTGCCTGCTGCGTGCTGTGCCTGTTGCGTGTTATGCCTGTTGCGTGCTGTGCCTGTTGCGTGCTGTGCCTGTTGCGTGCTGTGCCTGTTGCGTGCTGTACCTGCTGCGTGCTGTGCCTGCTGCGTGCTGTGCCTGTTGCGTGCTGTGCCTGTTGCGTGCTGTGCCTGTTGCGTGCTGTGCCTATTGCGTGCTGTGCCTGTTGCCCTTCAGGGTGGGAGCGGAGAGCCCCAGGCACTTCCTTGTGATGAATCTAATTCACGCTGACCAGCCGATGGAAGTAAGATCGAAAAGATAGGTATAAGCGGCATCTCAATATCGAACATTTTATGTTCATAAAAACTAATCGTAATTTGGTAGGAAGTTAAACATCCATTTGTCTGGGTTATAC
This sequence comes from Imbricaverruca yamaguchii, assembly GCA_034440575.1. Taxonomy (NCBI): domain Eukaryota; kingdom Metazoa; phylum Arthropoda; class Thecostraca; family Neoverrucidae; genus Imbricaverruca; species Imbricaverruca yamaguchii. The sequence goes on from JAOTOL010001660.1 coordinate 2,850,869, forward strand.
GCCCCGAATTAACAAAAATACTTTTGAAAATGTATGCTCTCTACCGTATCTAACCAGTACAACTTAAAAACCATGAACTACTAAGCAATATCCATGGCTCCAAGTTGTCAATTAGTTCAGTTACTTAGTTGGCATTTACCGGGCTGCAATATTTATGCTACACTTGACATTGAGCTTACCAGTCAGTGATTACTCATGTTTTTTCATTGATAACGTCCCAATATTTATGTCTGTTTGTGTTACCACCAATATATACCGCCTATCGAATATGGGCAGGATGCACATTATCAGTATATTGATATTCACAGCATGGTTTTGTATTGGTTCCAGGTGTAAGCATGTTCATGTTTGGTACCATACGCAATATGTGCATACATGTAAGGGCGCCATCATCATCAGACAGATGGGCGCTACATGACCGACGTAGTCAATGCGCCCCTAAACCCCAATAACCAACCAACCAACCATCACCAGACAGACGTTGAAGGCTGGAATGCATGCACTAACATCACTGCAGGCCCTTTCCTCTTCCAGTAGCCGGTGGCGACGGTCGGGTATTGCCTCGGGGAGGTCCCGGCTACATCACTGGCACCGACAGTCGCCATGCTTCTGATCCAGCCCAGTGAGCAGCAGGCTGTGATGCCGCGTGTCAGCATACTGTGAGCATTTGACACACCTACCCTGTTTACACGAGCAGACGAGGCGTAAACGAAAATTTCAACCCGGTCGATTCGCAAAAGTCCGATCGCGTGGCCCGTTTACAAGACCAAGACAGCCACCTAATCGGATTCTTGCGAGTTGACGGCTGACGCAATGTGGTGAGAAGTTCCGAGTATTTGGCGCATTTTTGCGCTTACGACGAACTTGCTTCGAGCGATGGTGCACACAGGCACAAGTTATCATCAATGATTCACGTAATTGAAGGTTGTGGGGCAGAGATGTAGGTAATCTGTCAATTTGAAGGGTTCACGTAGCCGATGAGATGTTATCGATGACAACATATATATTTCTTCTGCATGACTCAAATGGTGCATTGTTTTCAGGACACACAATGCTCTATAGTATAGGTTCTGGACTATGTAGTGGTGCATTGCTCCAGACGGCCTTGTTCCAGACTGTGCAATGGCCAAATAAACAGGGTAAATCAGGTTCACTACACAATACAAGGCATAAATCAGCAGAATCCAAACGCTGTCACAAATCCGCAAGTTGAACACTGCGCCGCATCGTAAATAATCGCACCAATAATATGATGCATCAGCGCCGCTTTCAGCTGTTACGTGTCTGCTTTTTGTGTTTTTCCACTAGGTTTGCAATTATAATTCAAAACAAAACGTGTATTTTTCATAAGTACCCAAAGTTTACCCAAAACATAGCAGAGAATAACTTCAAGCAGTATCATGACCGTTATTTGTTCATCAACGGTGCTTATCACAAACTTCCACCCACCGAAGCGTAAATTTCCGTTAAGCTTTCCGCATGTTTTGCTACGCAAAAGCCCGTTTAAAAAGCACTATTTTCGCAAGTTTTCTTCGTCGCATTGTATTCGGGAGTTTTGGGCGCTGTATAACCACTGCAGCTGATGCGCCCTAAAACCTAAATAACTAACTATTCGGGAGTTTTGCTGACCATGTATATGGGGTAACTGACTCGACACATGTCCGGCGAGCCTCACAAGCCTGCCGGTTTTCGGTGGCGGAGAGCTGCCGTCCTACGGGACATTGGCTAGTGTCCCATGGGCCATGGGCTAGTATTGGACATCGGCCCGTGGTCCATACTGTTATATCACTGGCCATGGGCTAGTGTCCCATGTGCCATGGGCTAGTGTTGGACATCGGCCCGTGGTCCATACTGCTATATCACTGGCCATGGGCTAGTGTCCCATGGGCCATGGTCTAGTCTCGAACATCGGCGTGTGGTCCATACTGCTGTACCACTGGCCATGGGCTAGTGTCCCACGGGACATGGGCTGTTGCCGCGTAGCGCCGTGTGGTCCATACTGCCGTCTCATGGGCCATGGGCTAGTGTCCCACGGGCCAAAGAGTAATGTTGGACACCGGCGTGTGGTCCATACCATGCCGACATTATGACATTCTGAGATTCTGACATGACAAGCACGGCAGGACGTACACACAGTGAAGCACAGCAACGTAGCGATCTGCCGGTTCGAGGAACCCTTACACTTTTCAGATGGCTGCACAGGAACGCCGTTGCTATGGCAGAAATGATGATCGGTGAAAAATGGCCCGTGTTTGTTAGGAGTACCCTCTCGGATCCCTGCAGTCCCCGCAATTCAAGGACGGTAGTGACTCGGTGTGTTATGGTTTTCAAAATCCTGGCGTCAGGAAATCTGATATTCTTGTGAGCCACAATGATATCGGACAGCTGCCACATCATTTCAGCAAGGGAAATCTTATCTCCAAGGCTGAAAAGAACCTTTTGGTGATCGCCGACGAGATGCAGTTCAGAGAAATTGGCCGCAAATCAGTTACGGGTCCAGTGGGCAGGGGGCGTGGGCAAAAGGGGCGGTGCTTCCTTCGGGATTGGAGAACACAAAATTTCCGAAACATTATTTTTTTCATGAGTGAAATTCATCATTTCATAATTTCATCATTTCGCCAGCTTTTTGAAAAGTTGGCGGCTTTCCACCCTTTCTTTGATTTTCTCTTCAGTAATAGGTGTAGCCGTGCGCCCTGAGTAAATTTTGGCACACCAAAAGGAATGTCGCCCTTCCCATAGGAACTCCTATATCAGTCACTGTCATAGAAGAAAGAGACCGAGGGACTGTCTGTAAATCACATGTTCATTGACTGTGCGAGTGAACAAAGTCACTTGGAGGCAGCGGAGGATGAACAAAATTAACTCAACTATAGCTAAGGATGACAATCCGGAGTATGACACATCAAGATGAACAATTCAAAACGATATTCGGCAATCGGATATAAAATGCTCGCAATCTTCCAAAGTGTGTAAAAGAGAAGAGATATCTGGTTCCAGATGATTATTATAATTTCAATTAACTGTCATCTCATATCATATTATGCATTAGACAACGAAAAATTATTTACTGTTGACAGGCACCGTGCATCTACACTTGGACTATAGTAACAAAGTAAATAGTTATCTAGTAGGCATAAACCCCCTTGTTTCAGATCTTCTCAAGCACTTCTCCCGCTGGGTATATTTTGTAGAAGAAATATAAAAATACGTTGATATGAATTCATTCCTGGTCTATGAATGTCAGTGATGTACTTCTGAATAGCGTCCTTTAGGAAAAAAGACTGTTCCAGACGAGGCAAAATTGGGCACAACTAAGATAACATTTCACAGCAATGATGATCAATTTCAGCCGCCGCAGTGCCCGCCTGACAGGTGCGGCATCCGCCGCCTCACGGGTGCGGCATCGGTCATCTCACAGGTGTGGCATCGGCCGCCTCATAGTCATGACAGGGGCCGTCGCATAGGTGTGGCAGCGGTTACCTCACAGCTCTGTCATCGGTCATCTCACAGGTGTGGCATCGGCCGCCTCACAGTCACGACAACGGCGGTCTCACAGTCGCAGCAGTAGCCGCCTCACAGACGTGGTAATGTCCATCTCACAGCCATCATAATGACCGCCTCACAGCCGCGGTAATGGCCACCTCACAGTCACGACAGCGACCGCCTCACAGGCACAGCAGTGGCCGTATCACAGTCATGACAGAGGCCGCATCACAGCCATGGCAGTAGCTGCCTCACAGGCACAGCAGTGGCCGTCTCACAGTCATGACAGAGGCCGCCTCACAGCCATGGCAGTAGCTGCCTCACAGGCACAGCAGTGGCCGTCTCACAGTCATGACAGAGGCCGCCTCACAGCCATGGCAGTAGCTGCCTCACAGGCACAGCAGTGGCCGTCTCACAGTCATGACAGAGGCCGCCTCACAGCCATGGCAGTAGCTGCCTCACAGGCACAGCAGTGGCCGTATCACAGTCATGACAGAGGCCGCCTCACAGCCATGGCAGTAGCTGCCTCACAGGCACAGCAGTGGCCGTCTCACAGTCATGTTAGCGGCCGCCACACAGATGCGAAAGTGGCCGTACTTACCAACCTAAGTGGGTTGGAACATCAACTTACCTTTATGTATTATCATGATCCGGCTTGAACCCCGACCTCCGGGAGCAAGCTGGCTCCCTGCAGGAGTTTTTAGTGGCTCCTGATCCTGATGTTTGTTCTTTATGTGCTTGTGATGCTCTGCTCTGCTCCTCGTTAAGCGTCAGACGCAATGCTAATGCGGACGTCGGGGGATCTGCAGTAAAGAAAGAAAACAGGCAGGGTCTTAATGCCATTCAAGGGCTCTGAAATATACATCCGCCACAAGCGAGCCCGAATGCTCACTAGTGTTTTGGCGAGGAGTATATGTACAATTTATGAAACTCTGAGGTATGCAATGGTGAAAACTCCATGAAATGTATTCAAGAAAATATCAACATGTAGCAAGCTCGATTTTCGCTTCATTAAGAACATTGGAACTTCTCAGCGCATCACGCAGAATATGTATGACACATTTGATAATAAAACGTTGAGTGACCAATTGCTTTCATTTCACTTTTTGAGAGCAAGATGACAAGGTGAAATTATTTGATAATTAAACGAACTACACGTTAAAAGAGATAGTTTATTAATGCTGCCCAGATTTAACCATTGAAAATTACTTCCACCTCCTCCAGGAACTAGAATGTAGTATTAATCCTTGCAAGCCCACTCTGGTGGTGTTCCTTCACAAACCCACCAGCAGAGGGGCGTCACCGGCGTTATTTCCCCTCATGACGCCTGACGTGAACGACATCCCTAGTGGCCACGACTCGCCTCCGCCCTATTATTGTCTTGTCAATTGCAGCCTTCTGTCACTGATATGATGAAAGCTGTTATTATGATGTCCAACTTGGTACTTTGCCAATATCCAATCCAACTCGCAAATGCCAATATTAATCAAGACACTTAAGCAATCAATTCACGAAGACACATTAATTCACCACCACGATTAGGTGCCCATAAAACAACTTTCGAACGAACGACTGAACAAACCACCAAGAGTTGCCCGATATCCAATTCCACATTTACGACTAGGTTTCCAGGCGGTAACCACGAAAAACATTGATCAGCGTTGTGGTATCGGCATTGCGGTTGTCCGAAAATGGCAGTCCTGTGCCGACGGGAGGTTCCTGTATAAACATGGTAGTTAGGATAAACTATATATTTGGTAGCACTAGCGGTACGCTCCTAGTATACATTTGATGTGGAAAATGACCTGTGTAACATCTGCAACATTGCTAAATAGAAACATCGATACATCGGCGAATTACATCTTTCTGGATAAAATGTTGACGGACGTAGCAAGCAAAATTCTTCTTTTGGTCGCCTCCGCGGCCTTGTGAGTCTGCACTTAGTTGCCGACACCATCGCCAGGACGACGCAAGTGGAGCCCCTCACCGGTCAGTGAGGGGCTCCACTGACCAGTGAGGGGCACCTCTGACCAGTGAGGGGTGCCACTGACCAGTGAGGGGTTCCACTGACCAGTGAGGGCTCCACTGACCAGTGAGGGGTTCCACTGACCAGTGAGGGGTTCCACTGACCAGTGAGGGGTGCCACTGACTAGTGAGGGGCTCCACTGACCAGTGAGGGGCTCCTCTGACCAGTGAGGGGTGCCACTGACCAGTGAGGTGTGTCACTGACCAGTGAGGGGTGTCACTGACCAGTGAGGGGCTCCACTGACCAGTGAGGGGCTCCACTGACCAGTGAGGGGCTCCACTGACCAGTGAGGGGTGCCACTGACCAGTGAGGGGTGCTACTGACCAGTGAGGGGCTCCACTGACCAGTGAGGGGCTCCACTGACCAGTGAGGGGCTCCACTGACCAGTTAGGGGTGCCACTGACCAGTGAGGGGCTCCACTGACCAGTGAGGGGCTCCACTGACCAGTGAGGGGCACCACTGACCAGTGAGGGGCGCCACTGACCAGTGAGGGTTGCTACTGACCAGTGAGGGGCTCCACTGACCAGTGAGGGGCTCCACTGACCAGTGAGGAGCTCCACTGACCAGTGAGGGGCTCCACTGACCAGTGAGGGGTGCCTCTGACAAGTGAGGGGCTCCACTGACCAGCGAGGGGCTCCGCTGACCAGTGAGGGGTGCCACTGACCAGTGAGGGGCTCCACTGACCAGTGAGGGGCTCCACTGACCAGTGAGGGGCTCCACTGACCAGTGAGGGGTGCCACTGACCAGTGAGGGGCTCCACTGACCAGTGAGGGGCTCCACTGACCAGTGAGGGGTGCCACTGACCAGTGAGGGGCTCCACTGACCAGTGAGGGGCTCCACTGACCAGTGAGGGGCTCCACTGACCAGTGAGGGGCTCCACTAACCAGTGAGGGGCTCCACTGACCAGTGAGGGGCTCCACTGACCAGTGAGGGGTGCCACTGACCAGTGAGGGGTGCCACTGACCAGTGAGGGGTGCCACTTACCAGTGAGGGGTGCCACTGACCAGTGAGGGGCTCCACTGACTAGTGAGGGGCTCCACTGACCAGTGAGGGGCTCCACTGACCAGTGAGGGGCTCCACTGACCAGTGAGGGGCTCCACTGACCAGTGAGGGGTGCTACTGACCAGTGAGGGGTGCCACTGACCAGTGAGGGGTGCCTCTGACAAGTGAGGGGCTCCACTGACCAGCGAGGGTCTCCACTGATCAGTGAGGGGATCCACTGACCAGTGAGGGGTGCCACTGACCAATGAGGGGCTCCACTGACCAGTGATGGGTGCCACTGACCAGTGAGGGGCTCCACTGACCAGTGAGGGGTGCCACTGACCAGTGAGGGGTGCCACTGACTAGTGAGGGGTGCCACTGACCAGTGAGGTGCTCCACTGACCAGTGAGGGGTGCCACTGACCAGTGAGGTGTGCCACTGACCAGTGAGGGGTGCCACTGACCAGTGAGGGGCTCCACTGACCAGTGAGGGGCTCCACTGACCAGTGAGGGGCTCCACTGACCAGTGAGGGGCTCCACTGACCAGTGAGGGGCTCCACTGACCAGTTAGGGGTGCCACTGACAAGTGAGGAGCTCCACTGACCAGTGAGGGGTGCCACTGACCAGTGAGGGGTGCTACTGACCAGTGAGGGGCTCCACTGACCAGTTAGGGGTGCCACTGGCCAGTGAGGGGTGCTACTGACCAGTGAGGGGTGCCACTGACCAGTGAGGGGTGCCTCTGACAAGTGAGGGGCTCCACTGACCAGTGAGGAGTGCCACTGACCAGTGAGGGGCTCCACTGACCAGTGAGGGGTGCCACTGACCAGTGAGGGGTGCCACTGACCAGTGAGGGGTGCCACTGACCAGTGAGAGGTGCCGCTGACCAGTGAGGGGCTCCACTGACCAGTGAGGGGCTCCACTGACCAGTGAGGGGTGCCACTGACCAGTGAGGGGCTCCACTGACCAGTGAGGGGCTCCACTGACCAGTGAGGGGCTCCACTGACCAGTTAGGGGTGCCACTGACCAGTGAGGGGTGCCATTGACCAGTGAGGGGCTCCACTGACCAGTGAGGGGCTCCACTGACCAGTGAGGGGTGCCACTGACCAGTGAGGGGCTCCACTGACCAGTGAGGGGCTCCACTGACCAGTGAGGGGCTCCACTGACCAGTTAGGGGTGCCACAGACCAGTGAGGAGTGCCGCTGGCCAGTGAGGGGTGCCACTGACCAGTGAGGGGTGCCATTGACCAGTGAGGGGCTCCACTGACCAGTGAGGGGCTCCACTGACCAGTGAGGGGCTCCACTGACCAGTGAGGGGTGCCACTGACCAGTTAGGGGTGCCACTGACCAGTGAGGAGTGCCACTGACCAGTGAGGGGTGCCATTGACAAGTGAGGGGCTCCACTATTCAGCAGTGAAAGGCACTCTTAGTGCGTAGAGCTTCCCCGAAAGAAAATCCCGGCTACGCCACCGCCCATTAACTCTCAGCCTTCTCACGCTGAGAAGACGACGCGCTTATGTGATCGTGGAGTGTAACGTTACATAATCCTGGAGCCTGGCCCATCATAATCTTGGAGTCTGGAGTCATATAGTCAAGAAGTCTGGCTTCACATAATTCTGAAGTCTAGCGTTAAATAACCCCATATCTAGAGTCACATAATGGTGGAGTTCGGTCGACATACTTAAGCAGTCTAGCATTACATAATCTTAGAGTCCGAAGTCACACAATCCTGGGGTCTGGTTCACTAAATTTTGGAATCTGGCGCCACATATTCCTGGAGTCTGGCGTGAACCATAAGGCACCATTGATACATGGCGGACCGCATGTCTCACATGTTAGCTGTGTCGGTCGTGTCAGTCGTGTCAGATGTGTCGGTCGTGCCAGATGTGCCAGCTGTGTCAGTCGTGTCTGATGAGTCAGTTGTGACAGTTGTGTCATCTGTGTCAGCCGTGTCAGTCTTGTCAGTTGTGTCAGCTGTGTCAGCCGTGTCAGCTGTGCCAATCGAGACGGCTTTGTCACTCGTGTCGGCTGTGTCAGTCGTGTCAGCTATGTCAGTCGTGGTGGGCTGTACCAATCGTGTCATCTGTGTCAGCCGTGTCAGGTGTGCCGGTTGTGTCAGCTGTGCCGGTCGTGTCGGTAGTACGAGCCGTGTCGGTAGTGCCTATCGTATCAGCCGTGTCAGTAGTGTCAGTCGTGTCAGCCGGGTGGCGGCGCCCGGATGAGTCACCGTTCCATGTCTGACACTGGAGGCCGCCGGAGATGTTGGTGCTGTTTGCGGGCACCCTCCAGGTAATCCGACCGCCGACGACAGCCAGCGGTTGTGAGGAGACGACCAGAGTACGGTTCGTTGTACCGTCCATCGCAGCGGCACACAGCCGTGTCACAGCACAGCTCAGCCGTGTCACAACACAGCTTAGCCGTGTCACAGTACAGCTCAGCCGTGTCACAGCACAGCTCAGCCGTGTCACAGTGCAGCTCAGCCGTGTCACAGTACAGCTCAGCCGTGTCACAGTGCAGCTCAGCCGTGTCACAGTGCAGCTCATCCGTGTCACCGTACAGCTTAGCCGTGACACAGTGCAGCTCAGTCGTGTCACAGTACAGCTCAGTCGTGTCACAGTGCAGCTCAGCCGTGTCACAGTGCAGCTCAGCCGTGTCACAGTACAGCTCAGCCGTGTCATAGTGCAGCTCAGCCGTGTCACAGTGCAGCTCAGCCGTGATGTTGAGTGTGTGTGGCAGACCATCACATAACAGCAGGCCAGGAAACTGGCAGAATGTCACTGACACAGGCGCGGCCACCGACACGACCACGGCGGATGTCACTGACACAACTGAGGCGGATGTCACTGACACAACCGAGGCGGATGTCACTGACACAACCGAGGCGGATGTCACTGGCACAACCGAGGCGGATGTCACTGGCACAACTGCGACGTTGTCACTGACCCTACCGAGGCGGATGTCATTGACACAACCGAGGCGGATATCATTGACACAATCGCGACGGAAGTCATTGAGACAACTGCGACGGATGTCACTGACACTACCGCGACGTTGTCACTGACACTACCGCGATGGTGTCACTGACACAGCCGAAGAGTTATCAATGACACAACCATGGCGGATGTCATTGATACAACTCCGGCTGAAGTCGTTGACACAACCGCGACGTTGCCATTGACACGACCGAGGCGTTGCCATTGACACGACCGAGGCGTTGCCATTGACACGACCGAGGCGTTGGCACTGACACAGCCGCGGCGGATGTAATCTGAGACGCGGATGTTCTGGCTATGACCGGCATGCTGGGCACTCGGTCCGACTCCAACCGCTCCACGGCAGTAGCGTGCTGTATTGGAATTGCGTCAGCTGTTGTGTCACTGGCAGGGAAGGGTAGCCGCCTGCCGCAGCGGTGTGAGTCGGCTGTTGTGTCACTGACAGGGCAGGGTAGCCGCCTGCTGCAGCGGTTTGAGTCGGCTGTTGTGTCACTGGCAGGGCAGGGTAGCCGCCTGTTGCAGCGGTGTGAGTCAGCTGTTGTGTCACTGGCAGAGCAGGGTAGCCGCCTGCTGCAGCGGTGTGAGTCAGCTGTTGTGTCACTGGCAGGGCAGGGTAGCCGCCTGCTGCAGCGGTGTGAGTCAGCTGTTGTGTCACTGGCAGAGCAGGGTAGCCGCCTGCTGCAGCGGTGTGAGTCAGCTGTTGTGTCACTGGCAGGGCAGGGTAGCCGCCTGCTGCAGCGGTGTGAGTCAGCTGTTGTGTCACTGGCAGAGCAGGGTAGCTGCCTGCTGCAGCGGTGTGAGTCAGCTGTTGTGTCACTGGCAGGGCAGGGTAGCCGCCTGCTGCAGCGGTGTGAGTCAGCTGTTGTGTCACTGGCAGGGCAGGGTAGCCGCCTGCTGCAGCGGTGTGAGTCAGCTGTTGTGTCACTGGCAGGGCAGGGTAGCCGCCTGCTGCAGCGGTGTGAGTCAGCTGTTGTGTCACTGGCAGGGCAGGGTAGCCGCCTGCTGCAGCGGTGTGAGTCAGCTGTTGTGTCACTGGCAGGGCAGGGTAGCCGGGTGTCGCAGCGTGGTAAGCTGACGAAGAGCGGTTTGGTCATTGACGAAACGGAACACCTTCGGCGGCTCCGTCATGTAAGGCTGGAAGCTTGAAGGACTTAGACGTCTTGTAGCGAGCCCCGTACAGTTGCAGAGGCAAACAGCAGAATATTAAATTTGATGAGTGTATGTGGTTATGATCCAATTATAACTTATTTGGTCAAATTGTGTCGAAATTAGGGAACTTTTGAGCTTTGCATGGAGGGTCCCTTACATCCCAATCGCTACGATCATGGAAGCAGTTTAGTGGCCTACCGAGGGTGGGGGGGGTGAGAGGAAAAGAGGAAATTTACACTCCAGAGGTGGTGCATCCTACTGTCTCGCACGAGGGCTCTGGCAAAAATTGATCCCGGGCCCTGAAAAAAACACGCAGCTATCCTCTGCTCTAAAAAATAGTAATCACACCTGGGCCCTACCAATCATACTAGGACCCGATGAAGCCGGGGTCCTGAATAATTAGGTAGACACTTAAAAATAGATTCGGGCAGGGCAAAACGCTTCGACGCCACAAAAAGCATACCCGGGTTCAAAAAAAGTAATGCTACGGCGACTTGAAAAATCGAACTGGGCCTTGAGAAAGCAGGCCCTGATCGGAACACAAATCAGGACAACTCGCGCGATGACACAAGTTGCATCGGGGCCTGAAAAGTCGCATGGGGATTTTGAAAATCACAGGGAGCTCGAACACCTCCCGGACCTTCCGGAGCGAATTGTTTCGCGCCCACAAGCGACAGAGCATTGATGCACCGGGACCTAAATAAACACACCGAGAGCCCTCAAGACATACTGGAGGCTTTCAAACGCTTCGGCGGCTTCAAAGCACACCGGGACCGCAAAGACGGCATGGTATGACCAATGCGCCGGGGTACAAGATGAATGCATCGAAACTTCGAAAATACGCCGGGAATTTAAAAAAAACCGTGGGTCCCCAACAAGAAATGGCAAGGTTCTAAAATAATCCGGATCTAAGAAAATGAGCCGGGAACTTAACACAATTATATCCGTCTTAGCACGCGCCCTGAAGAGGGTGGGGCGAAATCCGCCCACCCCTCCGCTTTTTCGTACATAACTCCAGATTTCACCACGCGATAGACGTCGTTGTTTGCGTACCTGCCTAGAAGTAAACGACGCGTTGCTTAAAGAAGAAACACAAAATTCGGCCGATTTTTTATTTAGGGGCCGTAAAATAAATCGAAATCGCAGCGCCAGACAACTAAAATCGGCGCTGATGCGTTTCCCGTATGTTGGCAAGAGAGAAGTGTTCTTGGCAACACTAGCGACTTGTTTGATGTATATTGTTATGCTTGATAGTTTCAAAGTCATGTTAGGTCTCCGAGGTCAAGTTGGGTCAAGTTCATGGCAAGTTAATGGAAACAAACTTGATCAACTGGAATGTTGTCATAAACGCAAGCGTCTGTCATGCGATTGATGTCACTTTGCATGGGTATGGATTTTGCATTGCAGCAAATCGTTTCAGTAGGAAATCTGGGAGCACATAAAAGAAATGAGATAAATTAACGATAACAGATGTAGCCAGACTTTTTTGGGAACGAAATGTAGAAAGAAGATATATAATCTTCTATTTTACTCCATCAAATTTCCCATACGAAGCATTCCATGACGTCAAAGATGCCACAAGACCACAATATTAGCAAAACACAAAAGACACAAAGCAGAAACCGCAGGAAGGGAAGAAACACACACATGCACGAACGTTGACATGATAGCTGCCGGGAGTTATAGGTGTGTCGACTTATGCAATGTAGCATTTTAACCCGCCCGTCTCTTTTGTCAGATCCTCATGCCCCGTCTCGAGAGGGGGGGGGGGTTCGATAGAGATTCCACATATGATTTCCAAACTAAGCGTCGCACGAAAAAGAAATAGGTGTCATCGGAAAGCATTCGACGAGTATGGCTTGGCACCACCGCACCCCAATATTCTCCAAAAAGCGAAGTCACTAGGGGCCCTAGAGTTCCACGATTTACATTATGTTTGTGGCTCTGGGCGGTTCATTTTGAGGGAGGTATGAAAAAAAAATTATTTGGAATCAGAAAAGGAAAGGGAAATCGATAAGACCCATACATTTTTTGGCCACCCAAAAATCAATTTTTGTTGTTGAAATTTCGCAATTTTGAGTTTCAATTTTTGTTTAATTTTCCATTTCTGATGGGTAGAGCGGACCGGAAAACATTGTCCAAAGTCAACTTGCTCTAATAAAAATTCTTAATTCAGCCAGTATCTTCGATTTGAACTCTGGGGGAAATGTGTAAAATTAGTAAGTAATAAAAAAATGGAGAAAATGAAGAATTCTTCTTGTACGTTTTGTTGCATCCCTAGGGATAAGCAAACGCTGAAAATGTCATGAAAATATCCTTATCCGTTAAAGTGTGACGACTGGTTGAACTGTTTTGGAGGCGGCCTCACTTGATCTTAACTAACTCGCTGACTCTAGATGACCGGACTTTACAATTTTGACACAACATATAAAATTGATGTGGGAAAGGATATGCCAAGTTTTGGTGCGCTGCCGCGCGCCGATCTTTCACTATCCGCCGAAAACCTTATGGGGGTGGGGTCATCAACGACCTCCCTCGAAACGGCTCGGATTAAAATGATTTTTGCAGAATTTGAGCAGCGTGAGGGAAATTATCAAGGGATAGCAGAAGAAAAAACATTTGAACAGGGGGAGAGAGTTGAAATTCGGTGACTTAGAAACAATGGTGTTAGGCTGGACACCCTCTACGGAAAAATTTCACCTGTCACTACAGATTTTAACTAAGAAATATTGAGGAAAAAATCCACTATGCAACAATGGTGATTAAATTCCGACAAGCACTTCAAAAATGAGGGTGTGTTGAACCACCTCTAAATCGTCGGCCCTCCCCAAGCCGCAAATCACAGGTGCGCCACGGATGCAATTCCGGAGATGATAATTAGCTGAAAAAGCTTCAACGCTAAGCCCAAAGTACTTGTAATACCGGTAAAATACTGACTCACTACCCTTGGCCCGACTGCTGATCTGTAGCTGAAGCCAATCAATGCACCAGACCAGCCACCTGCAGTTTCAATGGTGGCTTAACTTTACCACCGCTGGAGTGGGCTGCATGCACGATAATTCCTGCTACGTCGTGCTTCTGATTGTGTTTATTTTTTGCTGTCAGTCTCCACCGAACCACGTCACTCGGGGCTCGACACACATGGCAAAATCTAAAAGCATAAGCGTGTCCACTTTCGATATCGAGATACAAATGTCAAGAAAAGCTACGCTGGCGTTCCGACAATACGCTGAAGGCTTTGTACACATCCGTCATCGGTTTCGTTTATTGATTGCAATTAATATGAAGGCAAGTCAATAACGACTTGTACAATGTTTGCTACAGTCACATCGAGAGACCAACGCTCCGAGATGTTTGAAATGTTCTCACTTCACACATGGATCAGATTCTTGCTCCACACGCGGAACATGTTCTTACTCGAAACAAGGATATGTTTTACCCCACACGGAGCATGTTCTTACTCCACTCACGGAGCATGTTCTTACCCCACACGGAGCATGTTCTTACTCCACCCACGGAGCATGTTCTTACCCCACACACGGAGCATGTTCTTACCCCACACACGGAGCATGTTCTTACCCCACACGGAGCATGTTCTTATCCCACACACGGAGCATGTTCTTACCCCACACACGGAGCATGTTCTTACCCCACACACGGAGCATGTTCTTACTCCACACACGGAGCATGTTCTTACCCCACACACGGAGCATGTTCTTACCCCACACACGGAGCATGTTCTTACCCCACACACGGAGCATGTTCTTACTCCACACACGGAGCATGTTCCTACTCCACACACGGAGCATGTTCTTACCCCACACGGAGCATGTTCTTACCCCACACACGGAGCATGTTCTTACCCCACACACGGAGCATGTTCTTACTCCACACACGGAGCATGTTCCTACTCCACACACGGAGCATGTTCTTACCCCACACACGGAGCATGTTCTTACTCCACACACAGAGCATGTTCTTACCCCACACACGGAGCATGTTCTTACCCCACACACGGAGCATGTTCCTACTCCACCCACGGAGCATGTTCTTACTCCACACACGGAGCATGTTCTTACTCCACACACGGAGCATGTTCTTACTCCACACACGGAGCATGTTCTTACTCCACTCACGGAGCATGTTCTTACCCCACTCACGGAGCATGTTCCTACTCCACTCATGGAGCATGTTCTTACCCCACACACGGAGCATGTTCTTACCCCACACACGGAGCATGTTCTTACTCCACACACGGAGCATGTTCTTACTCCCCACACGGAGCATGTTCTTACCCCACACACGGAGCATGTTCTTACTCCCCACAGGGAGCATGTTCTTACTCCACACACGGAGCATGTTCTTACTCCACACACGGAGCATGTTCTTACCCCACACACGGAGCATGTTCTTACTCCACACACGGAGCATGTTCTTACCCCACACACGGAGCATGTTCTTACCCGACACACGGAGCATGTTCTTACTCCACACACGGAGCATGTTCTTACCCCACACACGGAGCATGTTCTTACTCCACACACGGAGCATGTTCTTACCCCACACACGGAGCATGTTCTTACCCCACACACGGAGCATGTTCTTACTCCACACACGGAGCATGTTCTTACCCCACACACGGAGCATGTTCTTACCCCACACACGGAGCATGTTCTTACTCCACACACGGAGCATGTTCTTACCCCACACACGGAGCATGTTCTTACCCCACACACGGAGCATGTTCTTACCCCACACGGAGCATGTTCTTACCCAACACACGGAGCATGTTCTTACCCACACACGGAGCATGTTCTTACTCCACACACGGAGCATGTTCTTACCCACACACGGAGCATGTTCTTACCCCACACACGGAGCATGTTCTTACCCCACACACGGAGCATGTTCTTACCCCACACACGGAGCATGTTCTTACCCCACACACGGAGCATGTTCTTACCCCACACACGGAGCATGTTCTTACCCCACACACGGAGCATGTTCTTACCCCACACACGGAGCATGTTCTTACCCACACACGGAGCATGTTCTTACCCCACACACGGAGCATGTTCTTACTCCACACACGGAGCATGTTCTTACTCCACACACGGAGCATGTTCTTACCCCACACACGGAGCATGTTCTACTCCACACACGGAGCATGTTCTTACCCCACACACGGAGCATGTTCTTACCCCACACACGGAGCATGTTCTTACTCCACACACGGAGCATGTTCTTACTCCACACACGGAGCATGTTCTTACTCCACACACGGAGCATGTTCTTACCCCACACACGGAGCATGTTCTTACTCCACTCACGGAGCATGTTCTTACCCCACTCACGGAGCATGTTCTTACCCCACTCACGGAGCATGTTCTTACCCCACACACGGAGCATGTTCTTACCCCACACACGGAGCATGTTCTTACCCCACACACGGAGCATGTTCTTACCCCCACACGGAGCATGTTCTTACTCCACACACGGAGCATGTTCTTACCCCCCACACGGAGCATGTTCTTACCCCACACACGGAGCATGTTCTTACTCCACACACGGAGCATGTTCTTACCCCACACACGGAGCATGTTCTTACCCCACACACGGAGCATGTTCTTACTCCACACACGGAGCATGTTCTTACCCCACACACGGAGCATGTTCTTACCCGACACACGGAGCATGTTCTTACCCCACACACGGAGCATGTTCTTACCCCACACACGGAGCATGTTCTTACCCCCACACGGAGCATGTTCTTACCCAACACACGGAGCATGTTCTTACTCCACACACGGAGCATGTTCTTACTCCACACACGGAGCATGTTCTTACCCCACACACGGAGCATGTTCTTACCCCACACACGGAGCATGCTCCTACTCCACACACGGAGCATGTTCTTACTCCACCCACGGAGCATGTTCTTACCCCACACGGAGCATGTTCTTACCCCACACACGGAGCATGTTCTTACTCCACACACGGAGCATGTTCTTACCCCACACACGGAGCATGTTCTTACCCCACACACGGAGCATGTTCTTACCCCACACGGAGCATGTTCTTACCCCACACACGGAGCATGTTCTTACTCCACACACGGAGCATGTTCTTACTCCACACACGGAGCATGTTCTTACCCCACACACGGAGCATGTTCTTACCCCACACACGGAGCATGTTCCTACTCCACACACGGAGCATGTTCTTATCCCACACACGGAGCATGTTCTTACTCCACACACGGAGCATGTTCCTACTCCACCCACGGAGCATGTTCTTACTCCACACACGGAGCATGTTCTTACTCCACACACGGAGCATGTTCTTACTCCACACACGGAGCATGTTCTTACTCCACACACGGAGCATGTTCTTACCCCACACATGGAACATGTTCCTGCTCCACACACGGGTAGCCTTGGTTCTATACAGACTTCTTTCACACATCTTCTTTCTCCACACAACGAGTATGCTCTTGCTCGATGTATCTTGTCGATTAAGAACTCGTCATATCTTGACATGTCTTTTTCGGCAATATCTTAGAGGTGCTTTCCAAGTCATGTTTTTCCATCTATCCTCAACGGCCAAATCACAATTTCCAAATGTTGTGTGGTGCTGGGGAAAGGTTAGCGTGCCTCTCAAGGATTTATTGCGCTGCGAAGGTTTACTGTAAGTAAACTTAAGTACTGTAAGCATACTGACGTAGTGTGATAATTTTATGATTGTACTGACAACGCCAAAATATAGGAGTCCACACCGATGCGAGATGCATGATGCAATCGGAAGTTTTTGCGCATTTTCCAAAAAAATATCTTCGCTCTATTAAACTTAATTAGTAGCGCAATAAGGAAACGTTCAGCAGTATTCGTCAAATATGGTTCGCATTCGTTGTGAGAGCCCATTAACCCACCAGTTTTTGGGCGGTTACTAGTCTTCCTTTCATCATGAATAACATACCGAAAGATTGGCGTATATAACCCGTTTAATCTGTCCAGCTGCATTCAATTGAGCATGCATCCCGTGAAAAGCTAGATTAAGATTAAACAGCTATACGGTAGCCTTTCGAGATATCGGTTCCAAAAACAAGCATGGTGGTTGTGTGCTCGCAATGGCGAAGTTTTAACCGTGTACTTGCCGTCTCTGCCTATATCCATCCCACGCCAGCCCTGGACGATCTTTGGTATGTACAATATCGCGATTATGATGAGTACGGAACAATCGATGATTGAGTCAAGGTCAATCAATCGAGACTTGACCATCTTTTGCCGTGACCTTGACTAACACGAGTTATCATCTACACTTTATATTTTAATACTATTGACCGCAAGATATTAAGAGTAATTAAGTCTCCCCAGCTATCTCCAAAACATCGTGTTAATAGCCAACTAAAGTTCGAAGCTTTTAGAGAAGGGCTGGCATACTCCAGCCAATATCCACTACGTCTTACTAACGTTGGCCTGATCTTGTGACGGTCAAAACGTAACCTTGTACGTACGTCGGGGAGGTAGCTCAAGTTGGTTCAACAACAAAAACCAACCTATATATTTTGTTTCATAAAACGGTTGTATCATCGAAATGAAACAAAGAAACATGAAATTACGAGTTTTAGTGCTATATTAGTGCAATGTGCAATGTTCGGATATAACTCCAACTTGAATCAATATGTGCAGTAGTCGATGCATCATTTTTCGTCTCGGAGTTACCTAGATCAACATTAGTATTGGTACGCATAGCTAGGTACTTATACAAATTGCAATGGAAACATGTCTTTTTCTACCTGCTGACAGTGTTCTCAGGAGCTGATCGGGTTGTTTATTTGGGCTTAGGAACCCTCAAACCAGTCTTATGATGACCAGTGCCTAATTCTAGGTGATCGTCAATAATTGGCTTATTCAAACGTGGCTAAATTTGGAGCAGTCGGTCAGGATACCCTAGGCGTGGTTTGTATGTATAGCTAAGGTTTCGGTAATTCAATCATAACAACGTTTTGCTTACTAGGAAATTATACACCCGAAGACACAAGAGATCTGGAAAGCCTGACCACATTGGAACCCTCCACAGCCGCACGTTCTACCGCCGGCCGACAAATCATTTACGGTGCCCATTACCGGGACAACTACACAATCTACACCGTGTAGCTGTCGGCAATTACGCGGGGTTAGTCGTGGCTAATGACGTCAGCTGTCAGACCCCGACTCGAACGGCTGTCTCGGCCCGATCTGCGCAGCGGGACCCCTTCGGCGCCTGCCCTTCCTTCCGCTACCGCAGCGACCTGCCACCGACTGCCGACCGGCTGCCGACCCGGACAAGCCGGTGTACACCACTCGGCGTCATGTGGTCCCGGGTGACCTTGATCCACACAGATCCACAGGTCCACATATTTGCATATCTACATATTTACATATTCATAAATCTATATATCGACATATTACATATCCAGAAATCTACATATCCACAAATCTACGCATCTACAGATCTACATGTCCAAATATCTACGCATCTACAGATTTGCGTATCCTCAGATCTACATATCCTCATATCCACAGATCATGAGATCTGCATATCCACATACCTGCATATCAACATATCTGCATATCCACAGGTCTGCATATCCACATGCCTGCATGTTCACAGATCCACATATCCGCATGCAGTGTGAGCGGATATTTGGCGGGTATCGGGTCACTGAAGGGTCGTCCTGTCGCCACCACAGCGCCACCTCATGTCGTCACCGTCCACACCGCGCCTGTCGGACGGCGGCGCCCACGCCTCTGGCCGTCGGCCCACACCGGCCCACACCGGCCCACACCGGCCCACACCGGCCCACACCGGCCCACACCGGCCCACACCGGCCCACACCGGCCCACACCGGCCCACACCGGCCCACACCGGCCCACACCGGCCCACACCGGCCCACACCGGCCCACACCGGCCCACACCGGCCCAGGCCGACCCACACCGGCCCACACCGGCCCACACCGACCCACACCGGCCCACACCGGCCCACACCGACCCACACCGGCCCACACCGGCCCACACCGGCCCACACCGGCCCACACCGGCCCACACCGGCCCACACCGGCCCACACCGGCCCACACCGGCCCACACCGGCCCACACCGGCCCACACCGGCCCACACCGGCCCACACCGGCCCACACCGGCCCAGGCCGACCCACACCGGCCCACACCGGCCCACACCGACCCACACCGGCCCACACCGGCCCACACCGGCCCACACCGACCCACACCGGCCCACACCGGCCCAGGCCGACCCACACCGGCCCACACCGGCCCACACCGGCCCACACCGGCCCACACCGGCCCACACCGGCCCACACCGGCCCACACCGGCCCACACCGGCCCACACCGGCCCACACCAACCAACGGCGACTCAGTCTCTAGCCCACAACAACTCAGATCAACCCGCAGCCGCCCACACTGGGCCATATCTAGCCGCACCAATACATACTAGCCAACAACATCTTTCAGCAGCCCATACACCAGACCACAGGAGCCCACACTAACAACTCTGGGCAACGTCCACACTTGGCCATATCTGGCCACACGAACACACACTAGCCAACAACGGCCTTCAGTAGCCGATAACACCAGGCCACAATAGCCCACACTAACACACATTGGCCAACAACAGCCTTCAGCAGCCCACACACGAAGCCTCAATAGCTCACGCTAGCGCACATTAGCCAATCACATCCCAACAGCCGTCCACACCAGTAATATTCCATGTCGGTCAACCAACGCTCGCTTGCACCACTGCACAGGGCGAATGTCGGCCCCTAGTGAGGCTGCGTGTCCTGCCCCAGTAAGGCTTGGTGTCCTTCCACAGTTAGGCTGCGAGTCCTACCACAGTTAGGCTGCGAGTCCTACCCTAGTGAGGGTTGGTGTCCTTCCCCAATGGGGATGCGTCATTCCCCAGTGAGGCTGCGTGTCCTTCCCTAGTGATATGCGTGCACTGTCCCAGTGAGGCTGCGTGCCCTTCCCCAGTGAGGATACGTGCCCTACCCCAGTGAAGCCGCGTGTCCTTCCCCAGTGAGAGGCCACGTGTCCTTCCCCCGTACGGTGCCGCGTGTCCTTCCCCAGTGAGGCGCCGCGTGTCCTTCCCCAGTGAGAGGCCACGTGTCCTTCCCCCGTACGGTGCCGCGTGTCCTTCCCCAGTGAGAGGCCACGTGTCCTTCCCCCGTACGGTGCCGCGTGTCCTTCCCCAGTGAGGCGCCGCGTGTCCTTCCCCAGTGAGAGGCCACGTGTCCTTCCCCCGTACGGTGCCGGCGTGGCGCGACGGCGCCGAACGAGATTGGGCCGGGGGCGGTGTCCTCCAGCGGCGCCGGGGCGGCGGCGGCCGCCTCCGAGGGGCGGCGGCGACGCCGGCGCCGGTGCGGCGGCGGCGGCGCGGCCGTGTCGCGAACCGGCGCGCCCAGGGCCGGCGCGGCGGCGCCGCGCTGCGCCGCGAGAGCACCTAATCACAACCATCGCCGGCCGGCGACGAATTACCACAGATGGCCGGCCCATTTAGTGGGCGTGCGCGGCCGGCAGGACGCGCCCGATCGTGCGCTGCCGGAGCCGGCCGCTGGTCTCGGTCACGTGCTGCGACGGCCAGCGCTGGCCCGCTGGCGCCCCGCTGGTGCCCCGT
Source organism: Imbricaverruca yamaguchii (assembly GCA_034440575.1). Lineage (NCBI taxonomy): Eukaryota > Metazoa > Arthropoda > Thecostraca > Neoverrucidae > Imbricaverruca > Imbricaverruca yamaguchii. Next base: position 2,872,164 of record JAOTOL010001660.1, read on the forward strand.
TGGCGCCCCGTTGGCGCCCCGCTGGCGCCCCGTTGGCGCCCTGCTGGCGCCCCGTTGGCGCCACATTGACGCCCAGCTGGCGCCCCGCTGGCGCCCCGCCGCCGACGACGCGGGGGCGCGCTGCCGAGATGCAGGCCATCCCAGCGGTTGGTCGCCGCTGCCCTTAGGGGTAGCTTTGCTGCTGAGCGACCTTTCAATGTGACTCTGGTCATGCTCTCCAATGGTGTAAAATAAGGAAGTGGGTGTCAGATCTTCGGGGTTCAACCTTTTCATTGTTCGCAGGCGAAGAAGATGTCAAAGAAGATGGAATTATGTCGATGATGATAGAATTTCTTCCCGCTATTTCTATAGCTGCAAAGGTCTCTCACATCAGGCGTGACAGACGGCACGCAAAGGCACACATCCGGCGTGACAGACGGCACGCAAAGGCACACATCCGGCGTGACAGACGGCACGCAAAGGCTCACATCCGGCGTGACAGACGGCACGCAAAGCCACACATCCGGCGTGACAAACGGCACGCAAAGGCACACATCCGGCGTGACGGGCGGCACACAAAGGCACACATCCGGCGTGACAGACGGCACGCAAAGGCACACATCCGGCGTGACAGATGGCACGCAAAGCCACACATCCGGCGTGACAAACGGCACGCAAAGGCACACATCCGGCGTGACAGACGGCACGCAAGGGCACACATCCGGCGTGACGGGCGGCACACAAAGGCACACATCCGGCGTGACAGACGGCACGCAAAGGCACACATCCGGCGTGACAGACGGTACGCAAAGGCACACATCCGGCGGGGCAGACGGCACGCGATGGCGCGCATCCAGTGTAACATGTGGCGCCAATGGAGCGAATGCATGTGAGCACGTGCACGTTTGGCTGCATGGCATACTCGGTTAAACATAGCCCGACTCAAATCAAAGCGACCGCTTGCAAAATAGATTTACGGTTACCAACGAAAACATCATGTTCTGCTTCCGAAACGCGCACGTGCTCGCTACCGCCATGCGCTACCGTCCTCGAGCACGTTCCTCATGATTCTGGCGCTCAGTGTAGCATCAGCGGCGAAATACAAAGCGCATACGGCTCAAGGTCACGGAAAAATCACACGAATGCATGCAGAATGTGTGTCATAACTTCCACAGCAAACATCCTCAGACACACAACATCCACAAGTAAGCAACTTTCACAGGCATAATGCTCCCACTTCAACTCACGTCATGTCAATCGCATCAATCAATCGCTCAGTAATGTTCTTGACATTGGCATCTGAGGAATCTGTAGCTCCACTACGCCTTGCAATGGCTAAGATTGTCATCTGATTGAGACTGGTCAAGCACAGCAAGATCGTGATCATAGGGCCATAGCTGGCGTTTTGATGGGACGCACGGGTACACTTTGGAACATAAGACCTATGCCTCCGGTAAAGCCGTAAACTTTCATTGTTTTCGTTTAACACCCGATACTTAACATGGCATGCAACCGGGCATTATTAAGAATAAGGAAGTGCGGAACACTGGTACCTTGCAACTCTCTTGATCTTGTCCTCATTGGTGGGCTGGGGCACCGCCCAATCTATGCCAGTAGGGAGGGGTGGATATGGTCCGGACACTTCATTAAAAGAACATTTACCTTCCCAAGACTGAACCACTAATTATAGTGGAAGCAGAAGTTTGCAGCAATAAACAATGCCATTGCTTTGAGAGGATGGAAAGAGCAGCTTAAGTGAAAATGCTGTACCACGCTACGCTACTCACTAGCCTGGCCGTATCCACGTCATTTACTAGCCGGGCTATATCCACGCCATTTAATAGACTGGCTATATCCACGTCACTCACTAGCCTGGCCATATCCACGTCACTCACTAGCCTGGCCATATCCACATCACTCACTAGCCTGGCCATATCCACGTCATTCACGAGCCTGATCATATCCACGTCACTCACTAGCCTGGCAATATCCACGTCACTCACTAGTCTAATCATATCCACGTCACTCACTAGCCTGGCCATATCCACACCACTCACTAGCCTGGTCATATCCACGTTGCCCACTAGTCTGATTATATCTACGTCACTCACTAGCTGGCCATATCCACGTCATTTACGAGCTTGATCATATCCACGTCACTCACTAGCCTGGCAATATACACGTCACTCACTAGTCTAATCATATCCACGTCACTCACTAGCCTGGCCATATCCACATCACTCACTAGCCTGGTCATATCCACGTCACTCACTAGTCTGATGATATCCACGTCACTCACTAGCCTGGCCATATCCACGTTACCCACTAGTCTGATCATATCCACGTCACTCACTAGTCTGATCATATCCACGTCACTCACTAGCCTGGCCATATCCACGTCACTCACTATCATGATCATATCCACGTCACTCACTAGCCTGGTCATATCCACGTTACCCACTAGTCTGATCATATCCACGTCACCCACTAGTCTGATCATATCCACGTCACTCACTAGTCTGATCATATCCACGTCACTCACTATCCTGATCATATCCACGTCACTCACTAGCCTGGTCATATCCACGTTACCCACTAGTCTGATCATATCCACGTCACTCACTAGTCTGATCATATCCACGTCACTCACTAGTCTGATCATATCCACGTCACTCACTAGCCTGGCCATATCCACGTTACCCACTAGTCTGATCATATCCACGTCACTCACTAGTCTGATCATATCCACGTCACTCACTAGCCTGGTCATATCCACGTCACTCACTATCCTGATCATATCAACGTCACTCACTAGCCTGGCCATATCCACGTTACCCACTAGTCTGATCATATCCACGTCACTCACTAGTCTGATCATATCCACGTCACTCACTAGTCTGATCATATCCACGTCACTCACTAGTCTGGTCATATCCACGTCACTCACTAGCCTGGCCATATCCACGTTACCCACTAGTCTGATCATCTCCACGTCACTCACTAGTCTGATCATATCCACGTCACTCACTAGCCTGGCCATATCCACGTCACTCACTAGCCTGGCCATATCCACGTCACTCACTAGCCTGATCAATATCCACGTCACTCACTAGCCTGGCCATATCCACGTTACCCACTAGTCTGATCATATCCACGTCACTCACTAGTCTGATCATATCCACATCACTCACTAGCCTGGCAATATCCACGTCACTCACTAGTCTAATCATATCCACGTCACTCACTAGCCTGGCCATATCCACACCACTCACTAGCCTGGTCACATCCACGTTGCCCACTAGTCTGATTATATCTACGTCACTCACTAGCTGGCCATATCCACGTCATTCACGAGCTTGATCATATCCACGTCACTCACTAGCCTGGCAATATCCACGTCACTCACTAGTCTAATCATATCCACGTCACTCACTAGCCTGGCCATATCCACATCACTCACTAGCCTGGTCATATCCACGTCACTCACTAGTCTGATGATATCCACGTCACTCACTAGCCTGGTCATATCCACGTTACCCACTAGTCTGATCATATCCACGTCACTCACTAGTCTGATCATATCCACGTCACTCACTAGTCTGATCATATCCACGTCACTCACTAGCCTGGCCATATCCACGTTACCCACTAGTCTGATCATATCCACGTCACTCACTAGTCTGATCATATCCACGTCACTCACTAGCCTGGTCATATCCACGTCACTCACTATCCTGATCATATCAACGTCACTCACTAGCCTGGCCATATCCACGTTACCCACTAGTCTGATCATATCCACGTCACTCACTAGTCTGATCATATCCACGTCACTCACTAGTCTGATCATATCCACGTCACTCACTAGTACATCTGATCATATCACGTCACTCACTACTAGTCTGATCATATCCACGTCACTCACTAGTCTGGTCATATCCACGTCACTCACTAGCCTGATCATATCAACGTCACTCACTAGCCTGGCCATATCCACGTTACCCACTAGTCTGATCATTCCACGTCACTCACCCCCTGCTTCCGCACTAGTCTGATCTTCCACGTCACTCACTAGTCTGTCTATCCACGTCACTCACTAGCCTGGCCATATCCACCCCCACTAGCCTGGTCACATCCACGTCCACTATCCTGGCCATATCCACGTCACAGCCTGGCTATCTAGCCTGGCATATCGACACTAGTTACATACTAGCCTCATACTACTACTACTGATATCACGTACTACTTCGCTGCATCACTTATTCTGATCATATCCACGTCACCACTAGTCTGATCATATCCACGTCACTACTAGCCTGTTGTCATATCACGTCACTACTAGCCTGGCCATATCCACGTTACCCACTAGTCTGATCATATCCACGTCACTCACTAGTCTGATCATATCCACGTCACTCACTAGTCTGATCATATCCACGTCACTCACTAGTCTGGTCATATCCACGTCACTCACTATCCTGATCATATCAACGTCACTCACTAGCCTGGCCATATCCACGTTACCCACTAGTCTGATCATATCCACGTCACTCACTAGTCTGATCATATCCACGTCACTCACTAGTCTGATCATATCCACGTCACTCACTAGTCTGGTCATATCCACGTCACTCACTAGCCTGACCATATCCACGTTACCCACTAGTCTGATCATATTCACGTCACTCACTAGTCTGATCATATCCACGTCACTCACTAGCCTGGCCATATCCACGTCACTCACTAGCCTGGCCATAACCACGTCATTCACGAGCCTGATCAATATCCACGTCACTCACTAGCCTGGCCATATCCACGTTACCCACTAGTCTGATCATATCCACGTCACTCACTAGTCTGATCATATCCACATCACTCACTAGCCTGGCAATATCCACGTCACTCACTAGTCTAATCATATCCACGTCACTCACTAGCCTGGCCATATCCACACCACTCACTAGCCTGGTCACATCCACGTTGCCCACTAGTCTGATTATATCTACGTCACTCACTAGCTGGCCATATCCACGTCATTCACGAGCTTGATCATATCCACGTCACTCACTAGCCTGGCAATATCCACGTCACTCACTAGTCTAATCATATCCACGTCACTCACTAGCCTGGCCATATCCACATCACTCACTAGCCTGGTCATATCCACGTCACTCACTAGTCTGATGATATCCACGTCACTCACTAGCCTGACCATATCCACGTTACCCACTAGTCTGATCATATTCACGTCACTCACTAGTCTGATCATATCCACGTCACTCACTAGCCTGGCCATATCCACGTCACTCACTATCATGATCATATCCACGTCACTCACTAGCCTGGTCATATCCACGTTACCCACTAGTCTGATCATATCCACGTCACCCACTAGTCTGATCATATCCACGTCACTCACTAGTCTGATCATATCCACGTCACTCACTATCCTGATCACATCCACGTCACTCACTAGCCTGGTCATATCCACGTTACCCACTAGTCTGATCATATCCACGTCACTCACTAGTCTGATCATATCCACATCACTCACTATCCTGATTATATCCACGTCACTCACTAGCCTGGGTATATCCACGTCACTCACTAGCCTGGCCATATCCACGTTACCCACTAGTCTGATCATATCCACGTCACTCTCTAGTCTGATCATATCCACGTCACTCTCTAGTCCGATCATATCCACGTCACTCACTAGTCTGATCATATCCACGTCACTCACTAGCCTGGTCATATCCACGTCACTCACTAGTCTAATCATATCCACGTCACTCACTAGCCTGGCCATATCCACATCACTCACTAGCCTGGTCATATCCACGTCACTCACTAGCCTGGTCATATCCACATCACTCACTAGCCTGGCCATATCCACGTTACCCACTAGTCTGATCATATCCACGTTACTCACTAGTCTGATCATATCCACGTCACTCACTAGTCTGATTATATCTACGTCACTCACTAGTCTGATTATACCTACGTCACTCACTAGCCTGGCCATATCCACGTCACTCACTAGCCTCATCATAATGACATGCAAGCAAGGTATGACATCTAGCAGAAGTGACACGTACAAAGGTCAAGGTCATTATATCCCGACAATAGCAAATGCTTTGAAATGTGTGATGAACTGTTGAATAGGACAATATTTGCACCCGATGGCGCTCAGGTAAGATGAATTCTACGAAGCCAAAATCAAACGTTTGTCGCCATCATTTGACATCCCCTCCCCAAAAATACGTCGCGCTAAAACCTACACAGAATGACCATAATGAAAATTCGACATTTTCGACTTGTAATTTAAGAACAAAATCATGACAAGGTGAAATATTCATACATAATTACTGAAATTTAGCAATGTTTTGTTGGCAGCAGTCCTTACCCAAAGGGCGTGGAAGGCATACACTCGCGGGACGTGTCACGTGGTTTCTCGGCTATTTGACCAGATGTTTACTCAACACTTCGAATTATGCTGCAGAACTTATTCTGGTTTTCAAAAATATTATTTAGTAAAAAGGGTATGCGCAAGTCTCTCTTTTACTGGTACAAGTACTCAGTTGAGCCTGGGACTTGAATTAAAGGCGTATGTTGTTTTATTGCGTTTCCGTTCATCATTATTATATATACTCGTGTTTTACTTTTGACTCCATCTTGTATGGTTTATACATGAATAATGGTTCCATGTACATCTAAAATGCGTAGTGAAAGAAAGTCATGACCTGATGTTGACCAGCCGTAAATCTTGAACCTTTCGAGACCATATCTCAATATTGTGACAAAATGCGTACGTATGAATTGTGGATAGGCCATCGAAATTGTACTGCGATATCCTGTATGGTTCGGTAATTACCTCAAAATAATTACGCAAGTTAAATCAATTGACCCCTCCCCTAGCATTGCAATAGTTAAAGTCACCAGACTTGCTGCTTTAAGTAGCTTTAAGTGTTCCATTATTTTTACTTTCCTGTTGTATGCAGTTGTTACATTGCTGTTAAGTGTGATTTTCAGTTTACCAAGTGCAGTCCCATGCCCTTTTGCTGAAGTTCCCCATGGAAAAGATGCAAATTCACTGGCATGACAAATAACAGTCGGCTTGACAAGAACAACATAGAAACACAGGCAGTCACACACAGTCACGGGTGGGAACGTTACACAGGCGGTCACACACAGTCACGGGTGGGAACGTTACACAGGCAATCACGGGGTGGGAACGTTACCAGGCAGTCACGGGTGGCGACGGTACACAGGCAATCACGGGTGGGAACGTTACACAGGCAATCACGAGTGGGAACGTTGCACAGGCAATCACGGGTGGGAACGTTACACAGGCGGTCACACACAGTCACGGGTGGGAACGTTACACAGGCAATCACGGGGTGGGAACGTTACACAGGCAATCACGGGTGGGAACGTTACACAGGCAATCACGAGTGGGAACGTTACACAGGCAATCACGGGTGGGAACGTTGCACAGGCAATCACGGGTGGGAACGTTACACAGGCAATCACGGGTGGGAACGTTACACAGGCAATCACGGGTGGGAACGTTACACAGGCAATCACGGGTGGGAACGTTACACAGGCAATCACGGGTGGGAACGTTACACAGGCAATCACGGGGTGGGAACGTTACACAGGCAATCACGGGTGGGAACGTTACACAGGCAATCACGGGTGGGAACGTTACACAGGCAATCACGGGTGGGAACGTTACACAGGAAATCACGAGCGGGAACGTTGCACAGGCAATCACGGGGTGGGAACGTTACACAGGCAATCACGGGTGGCGACGTTACACAGGCTGTCGCTGATTTACTAGCAGTGTAGCTTTGGTTCTATTCGCAGGGGAGCACAGCAGGGATTGCTATTATGCCCTGTCATACTCGTTGGATTCGGGATATGATTGGATGCAATCGTGACACTGCTTTTCGTTTCGGAATGGATAAAGGAAAGGTCTGTTAGCAAAGTTCTCGTTCGGAGCTCCGAAATCCGTGTATAATTCTGAATCGCTGGAGAGAATAATGAATAAGATAGTTAGCAATGGCCTTAGACTCATAATTCGACAAGGACAAAATGAACCAGAAATGTTGTTATTCAAATTCATTGTTCACATTGTTTGTTTTGTATTGCCGACGTTTCGTCTATATGGCATTATCATGGAATTGCTCTCGTCATTTGATTATGTTGTGATGAATTTTCCTGGTGAAGATGATGCAATGCAATTACGTAGAATGTCTTTGAATTTCATTTTGATGTAATTATTATTGTAATGATTTAATATATAGGTTAGAGTGGACGTCGCCCCGGTAGCTCAGTTGGTTAGAGCGTTGGCCTGCATTGGTCTCCCCTGTCCTGGCAACACAGGGCTCGAGTTTCCTCACGCGCTCGAATTAAGCCCACGATTGGGACAGTCAGTTGCCAACTGGCCCGATAAGGCCAGGCCGAGCTACCGCGGTGGTCGTGTCGATGCATTGATGGCACGCTAGACTCTCGGTCAATCGCTTGCCGTTGAAGTGGAATTATCGGATCGGGTAGTGAGGCCAATGACCATGCAACAAACTCAGCTTAGCAATATGACCCTGGTCCATGGTCTGGTCCACCCACACCAACAAAATATCCGGTTCAGCTCCTTACAAAGTCATCATTTTGCTCCATTATCTTCTTTTTGAAGAATAGTGGAAATATAGAGGCAGTGAAGTGTTTCTGTTGCTGTTGCTTCAGTATTTGTTGATTCTTGTGCTGTATCAACTATAGTACTACACACATCTTGCTATGTGTAACGAAAGGTGTTGTTTCCAAACAGATTAGAGTCCGGATGGAAGGATGCATGTGCAACAGGACCTGTGCACGCCGATACGCATCCGAATTTCATCCTGGATCTGGAACTTCCAATTAGTCTTACGACCTGACATCCACTCCGATTGCGTATAGCTCAAGCCAGCCGTAAGGGGGCGAGGAAGTGAGTTTTCCCGCGCGTGCCATGTGAGAGACGCTTTAGCGATGGCGGACCGCCGCAGGGCGTTTCACCGGCAATGGTGGCGTTCTTCCACGCCTGTGCCCAGGCCGGGTGTATGCTCGGGGCGGGGATGGCCGAGTGGTTAAGGTGTCGGGCTATGGGTACCAAAGGTCCCGGGTACGACTCTAGCGCCACTCAGGACAATTCCCAATCCAACGGCCCACCGGCGAAGCAGTGTGGGCGGCGCTATTAGCCGTGAATGTGCATAACGTGTGTCGTGAACCAACCAACAAACAAACAAACGGGTGTATGCTCTGATGATGACGTCACTGGGATCTGATGACGTCGGCCGGCCCATGCTCAGGCCGAGTGTATGCTCTGGTGGTGACATCATTATCGTCAGGTGGCATCAGCCCGGCCCATGTCCAGGCTAAGAGTATGCTCTGGTGATGACGTCACTGAGGTCAGGTGACGTCGGCCCGCCCGTGCCCAGGTCGGCGGCGGTGAGCGATTGTTGTCTTCAGGGCGCGCCGACAGCACGTCACGGCTCGACGGCGTCCGCCTCGATAAAACCGCCGGCTGACAGAGTAAGCCGCCGGCACGGCTGGTGGAACCACAGACAGGAGTAATGGAACCACCGACAGGAGTAATGGAACCACGGACAGGGATGATAATACCACTGACAGGAGTAATGGAACCACGGACAGAAGTAATGGAACCACGGACAGGAGTAATGGAACCACCGACAGGAGTAATGGAACCACGGACATGAGTAATGGAACCACCGACAGAAGTAATGGAACCGCGGACAGAGGTAATGGTACCACGTACAGGAGTAATGGAACCACCGACAGGAGTAATGGAACCACGTACAGGAGTAATGGAACAACGGACAGGAGTAATGGAACCACGGACAGAAGTAATGGAACCACGGACAGAAGTAATGGAACCACGGACAGGAGTAATGGAACCACTGATAGGAGTAATGGAACCACGGACAGGAGTAATGGAACCACGGACAGGAGTAATGGAACCACGGACAGGAGTAATGGAACCACGGACAGGGATGATAATACCACGACAGGAGTAATGGAACCACCGACATGAGTAATGGAACCACGGACAGGAGTAATGGAACCACGGATAGGAGTAATGGAACCAGTGACAGGAGTAATGGAACCACGGACAGGAGTAATGGAGCCACCGACAGGAGTGATGGAGCCATGTACAGGAGTAATGGAACTACGGACAGGAGTAATGGAACCACTGACAGGAGTAATGGAACCACCGACAGGAGTAATGGAACCACCGACAGGAGTAATGGAACCATGGACAGGGATGATATAACCACGGACAGGAGTAATGAAACCACGGACAGGGATGATGGAACCACCGACAGGAGTAATGGAACCACGGACATGAGTAATGGAACCACGGACAGGAGTAATGGAACCACGGACATGAGTAATGGAACCACGGACAGGGATGATGGAACCACCGACATGAGTAATGGAACCACGGACATGAGTAATGGAACCACGGACAGCACTGATATAACTATGGACATGGATGATGGAGCCACCAAAAGTAGTAATGCAACCACAGACAGTAGTAATGGAACCACGGACAGGAGTAATGGAACCACCGACAGGAGTAATGGAACCACGGGGAGGAGTAATGGAACCACGGACAGGAGTAATGGAACCACCGACAGGAGTAATGGAACCACGGACAGGAGTAATGGAACCACCGACAGGAGTAATGGAACCACGGACAGGAGTAATGGAACCACCGACAGGAGTAATGTAACCACGGACAGGGATGATAATACCACGGACAGGAGTAATGGAACCACCGACAGGAGTAATGGAACCACGGACATGAGTAATGGAACCACGGACAGCACTGATATAACTATGGACATGGATGATGGAGCCACCAAAAGTAGTAATGCAACCACAGACAGTAGTAATGGAACCACGGACAGGAGTAATGGAACCACCGACAGGAGTAATGGAACCACGGGGAGGAGTAATGGAACCACGGACAGGAGTAATGTAACCAGTGACAGGAGTAATGGAACCACGGATAGGAGTAATGGAACCACCGACAGGAGTGATGGAGCCATGTACAGGAGTAATGGAACCACGGACAGGAGTAATGGAACCACGGACAGGAGTAATGGAACCACTGACAGGAGTAATGGAACCACCGACAGGAGTAATGTAACCATGGACATGGATGATATAACCACGGACAGGAGTAATGGAACCACGGACAAGAGTAATGGAACCACCGACAGGAGTAACGGAACCGCGGACATGAGTAATGGAACCACGGACATGTATGATGGAACCAGTGACAAGAGTAATGGAGTCATGTACAGGAGTAATGGAACCACGGACAGGAGTAATGGAACCACGGACAGGAGTAATGGAACCACCGACAGGAGTAATGTAACCAGTGACAGGAGTAATGGAACCACGGATAGGAGTAATGGAACCACCGACAGGAGTGATGGAGCCATGTACAGGAGTAATGGAACCACGGACAGGAGTAATGGAACCACGGACAGGAGTAATGGAACCACTGACAGGAGTAATGGAACCACCGACAGGAGTAATGTAACCATGGACATGGATGATATAACCACGGACAGGAGTAATGGAACCACGGACAAGAGTAATGGAACCACGGACAGGAGTAACGGAACCGCGGACATGAGTAATGGAACCACGGACATGAGTAATGGAACCATGGACAGGAGTAACGGAACCACGGACATGAGTAATGGAACCACCGACATGAGTAATGGAACCACGGACAGGAGTAACGGAATCACGGACATGAGTAATGGAACCACCGACATGAGTAATGGAACCACGGACAGGGATGATGGAACCACGGACATGATTAATGGAACCACCGACATGAGTAATGGAACCACTGACAGCACTGATATAACTACGGACATGGATGATGGAGCCACCAAAAGTAGTAATGAAACCACAGACAGTAGTAATGGAACCACGGACAGGAGCAATGGAAACATGGGCAGGAGTAATGGATCCATGGGCAGCACTAATGGAACCACGGTCAGGGCTACTGGAACCACCTACATAGCTGATAGAACCACCTACATAGCTGCTGGAACCACCTACATAGCTGCTGGAACCACCTACATAGCTGATATAACCACCTACATAGCTGCTGGAACCACCTACATAGCTGATAGAACCACCTACATAGCTGATGGAACCACCTACATAGCTGATGGAACCACCTACATAGCTGATGGAACCACCTACATAGCTGCTGGAACAGACGCAAATCATCAAACGTCGGCCGAAGCGTCCTAATGACTAAATTATAACAACAGCTGATTGAGGCGCCGACAGGACCGCTCTCCAACCCCGGCAGACATTTCCGAGCGTTCACATACATGGGCGGCGGTTGCATCCAGCGCGCTATCTGAGAAATTGTAATTTAGGTAGTGGACACGAGACATGGCGATTTGCAACTCAGATACGTGTGCAGGGCGACCACCACCGGTGGCGGCTGCAGAGACGCAGTGGTGGCAGACCGGCCGGCCGCCCGTGTCAGCAGCATGTGAGGCGCTCCCCGCCGTTGTGGACGCGGGAGATTGTTCTTCGAGTGAAACTAATGGACTCAGATTACCAGCATTTTCCTCCGGGAGGGTTGTGCTGGAGCTACTGATGTGAGAGATTGGGGTGCGGGGGAGGGGATGGTGACGTGAAGGGTTCAATAGTGCGTCTGTGTGTGTGTGTGCGTGTGTGTGTAAGCGTGTGTGTGTCTGTGAGTATATACATATATATATGTGTATATATATATATATATATATATATATATATATATATATATATATATATATATATATATATATATATATATATATATATATTATATATATATATATATATATATATATATATATATATATATATATATATATATATATATATATGTATATATATGTACACATATGTATGCACATGTATATATATGCTTATATATGAATAAATATGTATATATATAACTGCGTGTGTGCGTGTGTGTGTGTGTGTGTGTGTGTGTCTGTGTGTGTGTGTGGGTGTGTGTGTCTGTGTGTATGTTTATGGTGCGTGTCTGTGTGTGTTTATATTGTATGTCTGTGTGTATGTTTATGTTGTATGTCTGTGTGTGTGTGTGTGTTTGTCTGTGTGGATGTTTATGGTGTGTGTCTGTGTGTGTTTATGCTGTATGTCTGTGGGCACGCCTTGTTGTGACCGGCCGAGTGCGGCCGGAGCAGACACGAAGGCGGGGCCGGTGATGTCTGGCCAGCCCCTGCAGACGGGCGGCACCGGTCAGGGCCCAGACTGGAGTCCGGGCCGGCCTTCTGAGCTCATCCCCGCCCTGATGTATGTCCAGTTCCGGCAGCAGCCCGCTGCCGCCGCCGCCGCCGCCGCCGACGACCGGTCTGCCACCTGGTGGCGGAAGGCTCAGCTGCCCAGGCGCACCCTGATCGCCAGCTTCGCTGTCGTTGAACCCGCTTCACCAGAGGAAGACTCGATATCGTGGAAGACCGACCCACTGCTTCGACAGGGGCGTACCAGAGACGCCCTCAAAAGGCGGGGGAAGGGGACGAGATCTTATGACCCAATTAAAAAGGACCACATGCGAGTGTACGAGGTAAGAAAGTTTATAATTTGGATAGGCCATGCTGCAAGGAATATTGGGTGGGGCAGCGGGAGGGAAGTTTGAGTGCTGTGGTACAACTTCAGGCGAAAATTATGAGTCAGCTCACCACCGGTAATTTTGTATGTCTAATGGTCTCGTGACCCCATTATGTCGCTCATCATCCGGATACTCTTGCTGCAAGGCGGACATAATATTATTTTCGACACTGCCAGAATGGTGGTCCCTACATCCTTTCATTTTTATTGTGTCATCCCCAGTGGTGAACATTTGTCAGTTCGCCATCTGATTTTCCCTTCCGAAACTGTTCTGTTAGTTTCTAGCGTTATAATGAAAATATGGTCATGAACATTGCCAGAGATGACAATTTTAAGAACAAGGTGAACTGTGAATGGTGAAGGTGAACTGTGAATGGTGAATGTGAACTGTGAATGGTGAAGGTGAACTGTGACTGGTGAAGGTGAACTGTGTATGGTGAAGGTGAACTGTGAATGGTGAAGGTGAACTGTGAATGGTGAAGGTGAACTGTGAATGAACATGCAGGACATGGAAATGTACATTGCAACCTAGCGAAATACAAAGCGCATAATGCTTGAATCAGCTTCAGCTGACGGTAACATGCTCCTCAGTTTGCACCTCCACGACAGTAGACGACGGTAGACAGTAGATAGTAGACAGTGTAAGGTATACAGTAGACAGAACACAGCAGACAGTAGACAGCAGACAGTAGATAGTAGACGGCATACAGTAGACAGTATACAGTATACAGTAGACAGCACACAGCAGACAGTAGATAGTAGACAGCATACAATAGACAGTAAACAGTAGACGGCAGTAAACAGTAGACGGCAGTAAACAGTAGACGGCAGTAAACAGTAGATAGTAGACAGTATACAGTATACAGTAGACAACACACAGCAGACAGTAGATAGTAGACAGCATACAATAGACAGTAAACAGTAGACGGCAGTAAACAGTAGACGGCAGTAAACAGTAGACGGCAGTAAACAGTAGATAGTAGACAGTATACAGTATACAGTAGACAGCACACAGCAGACAGTAGATAGTAGACAGCATACAGTAGACGGAAGTAAACAGTAGACGGCAGTAAACAGTAGACGGCAGTAAACAGTAGATAGTAGACAGTATACAGTATACAGTAGACAGCACACAGCAGACAGTAGACAGCAGAGAGTAGATAGTAGACAGCATACAGTAGACAGTATACATTACACCCTATACAGCATACAGCATATAGTATACAGTAGACAACACACAGCAGACAGTAGACAGCAGACAGTAGACAGTAGACGGTAGACAGTAGACAGCAGACAGTAGACAGTAGACAGTAGACAGTAGACAGTAGAAGGTAGATAGTAGACATTATACAGTATACAATATACAGTAGACAGCACACAGCAGACAGTAAAAGTAGACAGTAGACAATAGACAGTAGACAGTAGACGTAGACAGTAGACAGTAGACAGTAGACAGTAGACAGTAGACAGTAGACAGTAGACAGTAGACAGTAGACAGTAGACAGTAGACAGTAGACAGTAGACAGTAGACATTACACCGTATACAGCATACAGTATATAGTATACAGTAGACAACACACAGCAGACAGTAGACAGCAGACAGTAGACAGTAGACGGTAGACAGTAGACAGTAAACAGTAGACGGCAGTAAACAGTAGATAGTAGACAGTATACAGTATACAGTAGACAGCACATAACAGACAATAGACAGCAGACAGTAGATAGTAGACAGCATACAGTAGACAGTATACATTACACCGTATACAGCATACAGTATATAGTATACAGTAGACAACACACAGTAGACAGTAGACAGTAGACAGTAGACAACACACAGTAGACAGTAGACAGTAGACAGTAGACAGTAGACAGTAAACAGTAGACGGCAGTAAACAGTAGATAGTAGACAGTATACAGTATACAGTAGACAGCACACAGCAGACAGTAGACAGCAGACAGTAGATAGTAGACAGCATACAGTAGACAGTAGACAGTAGACAGTAGACAGTAGACAGTAGACAGTAGAAGGTAGATAGTAGACATTATACAGTATACAATATACAGTAGACAGCACACAGCAGACAGTAGAAGTAGACAGTAGACAGTAGACAGTAGACGTAGACAGTAGACAGTAGACAGTAGACAGTAGACAGTAGACAGTAGAAGTAGACAGTAGACAGTAGACAGTAGACATTAGACAGTAGACAGTAGAAGGTAGATAGTAGACATTATACAGTATACAGTAGACAGTAGACAGCACACAGTAGACAGTAGACAGTAGACAGTAGACAGTAGACAGCAGACAGTAGACAGTAGACAGTAGACAGTAGACAGTAGACAGTAGACAGCAGACAGTAGACAGTAGACAGTAGACAGTAGACAGTAGACAGTAGACAGTAGACAGTAGACAGTAGACAGTAGACAGTAGACAGTAGACAGTAGACCTGCTCGGGCTTCATCCTAGATTGTAGTTAACTTTTTTTTAAAGAAATAGCCGGATGTGTATCGAAGAAGGCCTTCTCAGAACTGTTCGGGCTCCCCTGAATGAAACACCACAACCAAGGGAGATCGAGAGGAACGGAAACTGAAACATGTGCTGAATTGAAGGGAGGCATCTCAGAAACTTGAGAGGTTCACCACTTTCACGGCTGAGCTTTTACTCCTGTGTGACATTCTTTCACCCTCGACAGTCCAGGATTGTCGCGACTCACCTCTGTTGACAAACATGGCCGTCAAACGGAAGAGGCAAGCATTCTGCCTTTGAAGAGGTCACAAACAAAATGACTTTTCATTTTCATACTTACGTATTACTAGATAGTCTTCCAGTAAAGGACAAATAAAAAAATAGCAAACAGGCAGATTTTGTTTGAAATTCGGACATCAATTTTAGTATGAAAAGCAATGCAACTCAAAACTATTTACGACAATCTCTTCTCGATTTTAAAATTTAAACAACCTTATGGATGCGTCATTTCAATGAGCATTTTGCGACCGAGATTAGGTAAAGAACATCACTTCATCTGTGTGGCTTCGGAAATCCTTCCACTAACTTACCTTGAACTGGCATATCACTTCAGCCCTTGAGCCTCTCTGGAGCGCTGAAGGTGCCTGTCAGTGTTGGACGCTCCATGGAGGCCGCACGACCATTTTTAGCAGACGGACATGGCCCCTCAAAGGTTACCTCAAAGGTTGTGGCGGAACGCTTAATTGCGCCACCTGGATATGTTCGAAGCGCCACTTCTCGTGCTTATCACATCCCGTAACACCACCTTTGTGATGGAGTACCTGTCCTGACTTCGCTGCCCTGTACGGTTTTCGCTTACCACGGCCATAGCATTTGCGCACCAAGCCGAAAATGTTTTATTCCTGAGTATCCCACTTACACATTCTGTGACAATTTCACATAACATACGTACTCTGAGGCAGCGTCAGTGCTAAACGTGTACATATGCATATTCAGCTACAATTATGATCATGAGTGGATCTAGGGCTGATATAATGTGTGTGGTGGAGGGGAATCGGACATTATGCAATTATGGTTTTCTGAGGCGTCTTTTATGCAAATTAGGTTACTGCAATATTGCCTGCATGTATGTACCATCAACCTGTCCATGGTCTCACATTTATTTATATAGTATACTGAAGAGGATAGGCGATCACAGAAATTCAAAGAGCTGGCATATGTGACATAAAAATACTTATTTTATCTTCAAGTTAACCCGCGCCGTCTCTCCGGTCAGATACTCACACAACGTCTCGGGGGGGGGGCGGAGAGTAACCCCCTCTAAAATCCAAACTAAGCGTCACAAGAAAACGAAAGAGGTGGGATCGGAAAGCGCTCGACGAGTAGGGTCCGGATCCAACCCCCAAAGCAATTTTTCTTCAAAAATGATGTCACGAGGTGGGGCTAGATTTTCACGACTTTTCACGACTTACATTATATTTTTGGGTCCGGGGAGTTCATTTTGGAGGATATATGAAAAACAAAATTTATTTGCAATGAGAAAAGTACAGCGAAATCGACCAGGGCCAAAAAAAGTATTTGGCCCCCTAAAAATAACATTTTTATTATTAATTTCTTTTTTTTAGTTTTCGAGTTTTCTGTAATTTTCCTTTTCCAATGGGTAGAACAAACCGAGAAACGTTGTTGGAAGTCAACCTGCCCCAATACAAAATGTTTACTTTAGCCAGAATCTCCTATTTGAACTGCAATTGGCAAATATGCAAAATTTATATGTAGTCAAAAACGAAAAGAAATGAAAAGTTCCACTTGTACGTTTTGTTGCATCCCTAAAGATAAGCAAACGCTCAGAGTTTCATCATAATATCTGTATCTGTTAATGCGTGACGACTGGTTGAACTTTTTTGGAGGTGACCTCACTTGACCTTGACTAACTCGTTGACCCTAGATGACCTGACTTAAAAATTTTGAAACAGCATGCCAAATTGAGGTGGCAAGGTGGCAAAAGTCATGGCAAATTTGGGCACGCTGCCGCGCGTCGTTCTTCCGCTATCCGCGAAAAACCTGAGGGGGCGGTTGAAGACCCCCGTAGACGGGGCGGGTAAATGGACTGAAAGTTGTGTCTACAGAAATAATGGAAACGCTTAAATCAAGGACGTCCAAATACATTTCAAAGCAATCATTTTTGTCCTGGATAAAGTGCAAGTCATCGGGACAAACTCTAAGCATATTTTTAATCTTTTGGTGCCGCTGCTGGTGGTGCCGCCGCTGCTGGTGCTGCTGCTGGTGCTGTTGCTGCTGGTAGTGCTGCTGCTGCTGGTGCTGCTGCTGCTGGTGCCGTTGCTGCTGGTGCCGCCCCTGTGCCAGTTGGCCAGGCGACGCCTCCCCTCCGTCCCAGTTTGGCGATGACACGGACTGGTCGTGTCGGGAGTTGTGCCGACCCGGCCGGGCTCACATTGCCATGTAGGTGTCGCCAGTTTGACCGCTCGGCCATTCGTCTTATCTCGCCGCCGTCGGGGAGGTGTTGCCGGGGTCGACACAGATCCCCAGGACTGACCACAGACGCCGCCACTGGTGAAAGCACCACACTGAAGTCTTATCCAGAGAAGCACTATCCTAATGCCATTGGTTACGATGAAAGGAATACATGTCAATAATGTCATTTGCCAGTTTTGCTGTCGCTTTTACTTACACGTCTAGCTTATTCAGGGGCACATATTTCGTTGCAATGCGGTTTTCTTCCATCGAATTAGTGCCATTGACGATCTATAGTAGTCGCTTCTTGTACCTAGATAGGGCTAGAATACCTGTTTGTTAAAAATATTATAGGCAAAGTTGAGAGTGATTATGTCCCGAGAAATCCCTATCGGAGATTTAATACATGGCGGTCGATTTTCGTTGTGGAGAATTGTTCGTCTGTATGCGCAGTTTCAGTGCATGCTGTGCGAAGCCGGTCGGGTGGATTCTACTCCAATTTGCACATGTGATGGGCGGGTTCGGCGGACAGGTTTTGGCTGCAGTTTTGGGTCGCACAAGTCACGTGGACACGTGTCACGTGCCGTCAACTGGTGTCATGTCGAGGTCAGTTGACCAGGGCTACAACGTATACAAGTCGCATGAATATGAAACACTTTGTGGAGACACACGTCCGATAGGGAACTGGGTCCATTTTTGGTCGGCGGTCGGGTGCACTGTTCCGTGTTTATTATTATTCGTAATAGTATTGTGACCGTCAGGCGCGTGCATCTGTTTTCAGTGGGCACCTCCGAGCTGGAAGTGGCGCTTACTGGATCTAGCAAATTCGGTGAGCGGGTACCCTGTCATCGGGGCTATCGGGCCATGCTCAATTTGTAGGGGTGGGCAAAGCGCATCGCGCGACATGAACTAAAGATTCGTGCGACACCCCAATCCTGTTTAACATGAGACCGGAGCTTCTTCGAGCGAAAATCGTGACTGCCAAATGTTGGCGCCCGGCTCGGTGCACATCGCACGGACCGGAGGATGTGTGACACCACGTGAAAGCCCACGGTGTTGGCTACCCTTTGGCTAGGAGCGTAATGCGAGCGAGTCAATGCACTGCACGTGAGCGACACTGGTGTGATGGAGAAACTGATTGCACCAAAACCTTCTGTCGTCAATTGGATTAGCGTGTGAAACGTGGATTTTTACGTCGGAATATAATCCATTCAGTGCGCCGAATCGTCTCGGTTTAAACCGGCATAGCTCGCGAACCGACGGACCGATCGACACGAAACCGACATCAGGGTATAGTCAAGGCAATCTCTAAGCTTAGCAATGTAAGCATTTTTTGGCTGCACGTTCCACGTGCACCGGCGGGAGGGGTGCACAAGCGGCGGTCGTTTTCATTGTTTTACGCGATTGGGTCTGGGACCAGAATACTGCTAAAAGTGACGACACGCCGTTGCATGCAGCACCCGACTGAATGCGCTGGCTACAGTTTTCCCTTCGATCGGCGCCTGGCGCATGCCAGTGGTCGGCTATCGCGACGAGAGTGGCAAGTGACGTGAGTCGTTAAACAGGCTTTGCTTCCTTTCCTTACCCCTTCGACGGCGGTAAGCACGCATCGGCCAAGCTTTTGTGATTCCCACTATGCCTTTACATCTCCACATCGCAAATACTTTTCCTACAATCAAGGCTGCTCTAAAGCATTGCCAAACGTCGTTCTAGGTCTTCCCAGCCGGCTCATCGCATCGATGGATCGGCGAGTTTGCTGGAACCAACTTCATCAATTATACGGTCGCACGTGCAGTCACTCCAGCCAAGCTACCGCGAGAGGGATTGCATAGATTAATACAAAAATATGGTGTATACAGGGAAAGACAGCAGAGTTATAGGGAGCATGGACATCAAGTTAGGAAAGGGCAGATTAGGTCAGATCAAATGGGTCTGCTTAAATTAGGTCAGATTACGTGAGGTGAGTTTTGGCAGAGTTAAATTAGGTTATGCTAGGTTAAAGTCGATCATATGGTTTAGGTCTAGGTTAGGTAGGAATTAGGTTAGGTTAGAATAGGTTAGTTTGTGAGAATATTTAATTTCGATTATCTCGGTTTAAATCCGCTTGGAAAGAGGGTGGATGGTAACCTGCTGGCCCCATGAGGCACGTTTTGATTCTGAGCACACATTGGTAGTAGGGTTGGTTACCCAATCCAGAAATTGTTTGGTGTAATACATATGTATATACATATGTATATACACACACACACAATATATATATATATAAATATAAATATATATATATATATATATATATATATACATTTATATATATACATATGTGTGTGTGTGTATGTATGTATGTGTACGTGTATATATAACCGCACAGCATAGCATATCCAAATGCAAGAAGTGCTCTCAATATTCTGGAAAGCGGCACATTTTGGGAACAGTGCAATCAATTCCTCTACAGCTAATTACTGTTTTAATGCACCTCCAATGCATTGAATGCAAACAGCGAGGCTATAAAGTTGGGGGCCTAATGTCTATATCAGGCCCCTGTCGCTAAATATGGTGCGCACATCTCAAATTCCAGCACAGTTTTGAACTTGACGAAGTCGCTGGTACATCTGTGTGAAGCGCTCCTCCGTCCGGTGATATTGGGTACAACAAGGTAATGCTTCCACGACCTGCCCGGAGTGTAGTCAACCGACACGTCTCCTGCCGCAAAAGGTGTGTCTAACCGATTCGGCACCCTAGAGCCGATCTATTGTCCTTGCTGCCCAATATCTCCGTAGTGCCACATGCTTATATTGTACTTCCGTAGTTCCGTTTGATATAGTTCCGTTTGATCTAGTTCGCTGTTCGTGACTGTTTTCCCTTCTTCGGGAGCTCAGTAGCAAGTCCGACCGAGCGTATCGTACTGGCTACCTGCCCTGAAAGTCGAGTTTCGGCAGAAACACATCATGAGGTGTAGATAAAAGAAAACTATACTTTTATGTAGTGTATCACGACTGGTAATATCACCTTTGCTCTAATTCCATGCTGTTGTACGATCACCACAGCATGACTAGGTTGTAAATAACGTAGCCTGCGTGGACATGACATTGCTTCGCCATTGCCATCTCTCATCAGTGATGTTGTTCGACCATGCCGACATTCGTGCATGCATCCGATCGTGGCGGTTTGTCTTGCCTATTCCGCGTCCTTTCGCATCGGCGCAGTGGGATGTATATTACGTCAATCTCATTGTCGTAAACTGAAAAGTGTAAAGATCATGCGCCTCCAATGTGGGCAAATATCGGTCGCGTGCCGAAGAGGAGTTCAGAAAAAGTACAGCAGCGGCTGATGTCACGGCTTCTGCAGACAGCCGATCCGGGTCTGACGAAGCGACGACCCGCTGCAAATAGCCCTCGTGGCTCCAGATTCGCTCCGTCTGGAAATGACATAAAAATCGGCAGCCGACATAGACGTCTGGACTTGCCTAGCAGTTCGTTGTGGTCGTCGTCGATTCGTTTCCGACAAAGGGCGTTGGAAGGCAATAAAAGGAGCCGACCTGCCGTGCACCGCCCACCGCGCTGCCCCGCCCGGCAGGTCTCGCACAGCTCTGCACGTGGCCGTCAGAATGTGCCGCGACCCTGCGATGCATCCGCCAAAAAGATCGGCGCATTTCGGAATGCCGCGAGACCCGTCGGCATTCTGCGACATACCGGTGCGTTCTCCGGGGCGAATGTAGGTCGGCCAGGTCGCCGCGGCTAACGGCGGGCCCTCCGGCGTCGTGTGCCCGGCCAGGAAGCTGTGCCGCGCACAAACCGGGCGCAAACGGCTCCGCCGACGTCCTCTTTCCTTGAAGTACATTAGCATAATTACCGCGCTGATCGTGAATGAATGGTGCTCGGCACGAACTAATCGGGGCGCCGATCGTCGTGTGAGCGGCGGACAGGGCCGGCCCGCCGGATGGGTGGCGGCCGCGCCAGCCGCCAGCTGCGCGCCCACCACTATGTTTGGCCAATCTGGGATCGGCGCGCACGGGCGCGAGCTGCCACGCGCGCGGCGGCGGCGGCGCGCAGAACGCGCGCCGGACGCTGATTGGTCGGCGGCCGCGAACAAAAAAGAAAAAAAAAACGGCGCGCGCGCCGCCGCCGGCCGACGCGTCTGGCTTTCGGCGGCCGTCGAATGATCTCAGTGGAGTGGATTGCAGGTCAGGGACGACGGCGGCCGGGGTTTCTGCTGGTGACGCCGGTACCGACACACCGAGTGACATCACCGCCTCGCGTTACGGCCGCGCAAAAACGCGCCATTGCGAGCAATTATCGTGGCGGGGAAAAAGTGCGCTGCACGAGAATTAGTCATGCAGATATTTCGCCTTGTGTCACGGGACCTCTACTGGAGGACGGAAACGTGTGGGCTTATCGGGGCATTAGTGGTCGACTGGGTATGCTGTTCGATAGTTGCCGCGTCGGCAGCTCAGTTGGTTAGAGCGCTGGCATGCACTGGTCTTCCCTGTCCTGGCAAGACAGGTTCGAGTCACTTCACCAGCTCGTATTTAGCCCCCGGCTTGGAGGGGTCAGTTGCAGCTGGCCCGATATAGTCGGGGCGAGCTACCGGGGTGGTCGTGTCGGTGCATTGTCGGCACGCTAAGCTCTCCGTCAAAATTATCCCGTTGAATCGTGTTTCATGGATCGAGTGGTAGGGGCCAGGATCCACGCAGCATGTTCTGCTCAGAAATACGACTCTGATTAATCAAGCCTCCACAGCAAGAATTCGGATCAACTTCCTTACATTAAAAGAAGTATATTACGCAGTAAAAAGGCTGTTGTTGGATGACTGTTCGTGCATTTCCGGCTCCTCTGCCAGATGGCTCAAATTCGTATAATCCAAATCCACTCGAACGAACTGAAGCCGGAAAGCTCACAGACTGATGAAGATGAAAATACAGATCACTCCCCATGCTCCGAGAAGAAGGGTGAAAAACATCCCGTGCATGTCGCTACGCATGGCACCCTTGCATGCAAGCAAGAAGGGGGAAGATCTCTCAGTATCCTGGGTTGAAGCATCAGGGATCAATATATTATTTACCAATCAATCAATGCACGTGAAAGCGGCTCGTTTGTATTGGACTCGTCTGTCGATTGGACCCGTGCACTTCACGGAAACTTCCAGAGACAAGAATCGAACCACTAGCCGAAGTCGGTGACCAGAGGGTGACCACTGGTCACTCCGTCACATCCGTCGGTAACCAGAGAGTGACCACTGGTCACTCCGTCACGTCTGTCGGTGACCAAATAGTGACCATTTGTCACGCCATGACGTCTGTCGGTGACCAAATAGTGACCATGTGTCACTCCGTCACGTCTGTCGGTGACCAAATTGTGACCATTTGTCACGCCATCACGTCTGTCGGTGACCAAATAGTGACCATGTGTCACTCCGTCACGTCTGTCGGTGACCAAATTGTGACCATTTGTCACGCCATCACGTCTGTCGGTGACCAAGTAGTGACCATTTGTCATGCCATCACGTCTGACAGTGACTAGAGGGTGACCACTGGTCACTCCGTCACGTCTGTCGGTGACCAAATAGTGACCATTTGTCGCGCCATCACGTCTGTCGGTGACCAGAGGGTGACCACTGGTCACTCCGTCACGTCTGTCGGTGACCACATAGTGACCATTTGTCACTCCATCACGTCTGTCGGTGACCAGAGGGTGACCACTGGTCACTCCGTCACGTCTGGCGGGCGCGAATCATTCGAGACTCATCTCCCGAAGATTGCACAATCGCACGTCTCCACGGCCGGCCCGGTAATCCTGCGGTCGGACCTCCGTCTGCCGACGGGACTGTCTCGCTGGCGCTACCGGAAGCGGTGGACCTGTCGGTATGTGACGCGGCAGGGTGTGTCCACCAGCTGGCCGGCTGGTGGGCCAGAGACGAACCGGTCGGACGTGGTCCGACCGAATTTTGTCGTCGGCTGATCCTGATCGTGACGGCGGAGTGGAGATGCTGCTGCTGAGATGGTGCTGCTGAGATGGTGCTGCTGAGGTGGCGCTGCTGAGACGGCGGAGTGGAGATGCTGCTGCTGAGATGGTGGTGATGAGATGGCGGTGCTGAGATGGTGGTGCTGGGACGGCGGAGTGGAGATGCTGCTGCTGAGATGGTGGTGATGAGATGGCGGTGCTGAGATGGCGCTGCTGAGACGGCGGAGTGGAGATGCTGCTGCTGAGATGCTGGTGATGAGATGGCGGTGCTGAGATGGTGGTGCTGGGACGGCGCTGCTGAGATGGTGCTGCTGAGGTGGCGCTGCTGAGACGGCGGAGTGGAGATGCTGCTGCTGAGATGGCCCTACTTAGACGCTTCGTGACGCGTAGCGTGAGTTCGGAAGAACAAAATGTGAAAATCGTGAAAACGGAGGTTCCTCTGAAATGCTTAGATCTCGGCATGAAAACCATTCTGATAAGGATGAAACTGTAAGATTTGCTGTCAGCGAACACAAAAAGCAATCTACCCTGACGGGCTTCCACTTCATTCGCCATGCTTTATCTAAAACGTATCCGCTCAGCTTGTCCCAGACCGCGCCCCACCATGGTTATCGGTATCTTGGTAGATCACCATGGTAGGGTGTGACTGAATCTTCTTCATCTCTTTCATCCCATAGTCTCGAACTGGTCAGAACTGGTTGAAGAGATCTCAATCCAAGTCCGACACATTGAGCCCTAAATGCTCTTCACTCCATAAGTGGCACCCTCCGATCTCGTGCCGCTGCTCTCTCTCTAGCATAGTTATGCTCCTCGACACCATTTTCTCAATTATTTCCCAATTTCGTTGTCTCGGGATGGTCAGAACTTGGTGAAGAGAGCTTGATTAAAGCATCAAAAACTAAACCGCAAAGTTTAAGGAAATAATTCACTTTTCATCAGCGTCAAACTGTGAATGCAATTAAAACCATTCACAAAACTGGCACACAAAAGCAACGAATCATACAGCAAACTTGGGGGAACAAAGTTTGCATCACGGTTCAAATATCATTGCATCACGGTATACATCATTGTATCGCAGTGCGGTTAAAGCAAGGCCAGGATGGCACCTGGTCCGTGTTCGAAAACCTTGGAAGCGCAACGAAATCACGCCTGGGTGAATTGTGCTTGTGCAAATCACATGCTTGACAAATCATCTGCCGACATTTCTAATCGCCGGTGCACACCAAGGGGATTATCGACTCCCAACACTGTAGCATTCCGCATGACATTTGCCAAGACAATGCATAATATCCCGACAGTTGAGGAATGTTTATTTTGCTTTTCTTACCAGTTAGCATGTCTGGTGTTCATGTGATCATTCTCTTCATGATAAATTGTTTTCAGCGCACTAGTTACAATCACCTTTGAAGAATCGCAAGTGCACCAGGAAACAGCGCATTCACATAAGTCTACACACATCATACAACACACAACATCGGCATACAGCAAAGGTACACTAGTCTGGATACAGCATAGAGCATACACACAGCATCGGCATACAGCATACAGCACACACAGCATCGGCATACAGCATACAGCACACAAAGCATCGGCATGCAGCATACACCACACACAGCATCGGCATACAACACACAACGCAAACAGCATCAGCATGCAGCATACACCATACACAGCATCGGCATACAGCATACAGCAACACAGCATCGGTATACAGCATACAGCGCACACGGCATTGACATAAAGCATGCTCACAGCATCGGCATGCAGCACATGCAAACACCAGCCTGCATATAGCACACAGCACAATCGGCACCGTTATATAGAACGTTCACACATGTCTACATTTGCACATACTCATGCATAATTAAGCGAAGCCGCCGAAACGCCAGCCTACCAGATCACAGATGTATCAGGTTATGAACATGATTTACGTCAAGTGTACACCACCACTTGGTGTCATCACCGGCGGATCTTGGTCTCCTTTCCACGGGGAGCCAGAGGGGGAATGAGAACTGAGGCCATATGAAGCAAATTATGCATTCATGAATTTTGTATGACAGCGAAACATTGTTGATGCATGCTGTACGGGTTGGTAAAGTATGTTAATAAATATGTGCCAGTGGGTTCATATGTCGGTGGGTATGTCGGTGGGTGTGTCGCTGGGTGTGTCGGTGGGTGTGTCGGTGGGTGTGTCGGTGAGGTGTGGTGGATATATCGGTGGGTGTGTCGGTGGGTGTGTCGGTGGGTGTGTCGTGGTGTGTCGGTGAGTGTGTCGGTGGGTATATCGGTGGGTGTGTCGGTGGGTGTGTCGTGGGTGTGTCGGTTGTGTGTGATATATCGGTGGGTGTGTCGGTGGGTGTGTCGGTGGGTGTGTCGGTGGGTGTGTCGGTGGGTGTGTCGGTGGGTGTGTCGGTGGGTGTGTCGGTGGGTGTGTCGGTGGGTGTGTCGCTGGGTGTGTCGGTTGGTGTGTCGGTGGATATATCGGTGGGTGTGTCGGTGGGTGTGTCGGTGGGTGTGTCGCTGGGTGTGTTGATGGGTGTGTAGGTGGGTGTGTCGGTGGGTGTGTCGGTGGGTGTGTCTGTGGGTGTGTCGGTGGGTGTGTCGGTGGGTGTGTCGGTGGGTGTGTCGGTGGGTGTGTCGGTGGGTGTGTCGGTGGGTGTGTCTGTGGGCGTGTCGGTGGGTGTGTCGGTGGGTGTGTCGGTGGGTGTGTCGGTGGGCGTGTCGATTGGTGTATTAGTGGGTGTGTCGGTGGGTGTGTCGGTGGGTGTGTCGGTGGGTGTGTCGGTGGGCGTGTCGGTGGGCGTGTCGGTGGGCGTGTCGATTGGTGTATTAGTGGGTGTGACAATGGGTGTGCCTGTGGGTATATTGGTAGAGAATGCTGAGAGTGCTGAGTATGTTGTCGCTCCGCCGCCGCTGCCCTGCAGCTTCAGGCCGGACCCGACTGAAGCCTGGCTCAAGACTGAACGTCAGTGGAGGTTCCTGCGCTTACTTCACCCAACCGGTCTGTTCCCTACTCATGGTCGCAAGTGCAGGGCTTACCACAGGGGCTACACAGGGAACCAGAAATGCTCTTTATGGTTCGAAGGGGGATGCATTTGTCATTTTGTTGGGACATAGGACGTCACGCCTTTTGGGGGTGGACTTCCATGCATGTTAAACTGCGTAAAACGGCGCGATTAGGTTCAAATATGTCAAATTGAATTAGCAAGCACATATTAAGCTCGGCGTGGACTGCGTTCTTGGCCGAACACCATAGACTGGAGGAAGCATGTCTGATGCTTCCTAGCTATATCACCAACCAATGAGCGCATCAAGCTAACACAAACGGCGACCGGTAGGCCTGTCCAAAGCGCGTTGGGGGTTATGAAAATATTGGCTGTGAGGTGATGGGTCGCGTCACAGGTAAGGTCAAGATGTAAATAGGGAACCATTAGAATGCTACGCCTTGCCATCAATTGACCTTATATTATCCACTTATTTGCTTGATTAACATGATAATAATTTTACCTCAAATTTGCGAGTCCCATGGGCACGCAAGTCAGCTTTTCGGGTTGCGGATGTGCTACCAGGGTGACGTCATTATCAGGTTAGCCCAAACGTATAATTTGTCTTCATCGCATCATCGAACCAATTGATGCAAACACCCAATGCTGAAGTGATGCATTTTGTCAATATAATAGTCATCACGACGCATAACGTTATAATACAAACAGTAATATGCACCATTGATATTTGTCCTATGGTGACTTTGGCAGAAGGTCAAAAACACCTTTAGCTAATCTGTCTGGCTTGTGAACTGCATGAGGTCCGTTTCTACAACATAAACTATTTAAATATAATTTAGATATGTGCCAACTATGATTTGGACGAACACCTATTCGATGTATGATAACCTAGAGAAGGTGACGCAATACCGACTCCCGCGCCTAGTCTCTAATCACCTTGGGATCGTGTCTTATTTGTATTTGCGGCAGGCAATAGTGAAATGCAATTGGATTCACTGCGCTTTACACGCAAGATTTTGAGTGAAATCCAGAGGCGGACATATGATGAACTTTAATGAAGTGAGAGGTGTCTTTAATGAAGACATTGGCTCTAACTTGGTTTACACTCACTTGTTGTGTCGCTCTGTCTCATACGTAGGCGTACAGACATGTAGCTCTACACCTGGCATGCCACCCACCAGGAGTGGAGTTATCCATACCTTTGCTGGGACCTGGGCACCACCACCATTGCCTTGGCTCCACACACTTCTTGCCCCCTCTTAACATGGTTTGTTTGTTTATTTATTGGTTGGTTCACGATACACTTTATGCACATTCACAGCTAATGGCGCCGCCCACTCTGTTTCGCCGGTGGGCCGCGGGGTTGGGAAATGTCCTGAGTGGCGCTTGAGTCGAACCCGGGACCTTTGGTACCCATAGCCCGACACCTTAACCACTCGGCCATCCCCGCCCCCTCTTAACATGGGATCCTAGGGGATTGACCCCACCGCCCAAATTGGCAGCAGTCATTGCCTCCTTGCATTAGACTCGACCAGTAAATTTCCAATTTCTCCACCCATGACTCTGACCCATATGTGGACATACCCACGTGCCACAGATCTACACTTGATGTGTCACTCATGTGGACACAGACACATGTTGCGGCTTTACACTTGATGTGTCACTCTGACCAATACATGGACAGCCCCACGCGTTACAGCTCTACACCTGCAGTCCGACCAGGGGATATTCAATTCGGAGTGCGGAATTGTAAGACATGGTCTCTTCGATTACGTAATAGTTAGTTGCATACGATGACCTCCAATGAAATGCTTCATACAACGTGCAACATTGAGCTATCTGGGGAACTGGTGTCGGTAGCTCAGTGGTTAAGCTGAGCGTCTGGCGCGCCAGAGGTACACGGTTCGATTCCTCGCGATGCCCGCCCTTCCTGCCAGGGTGAGAGGAAGGCGACGCAATATACCCTCAGCTGTTGAGTGCATCGTAAACCCTCAATCCAATACAATCATTATCTAGGAAAAACGACAGTGGCGGCCCTCTCCCCACCCTTCCAGTTAATGCCGTGTTAGTATTTTATAAGCAAGAGACATTTGCATTCATATTTCGCCCATCAAGAAATCGCTTGCCGTTATTGACCCCCTTCATTAATTATCGGTATGAGTGTTCCGCTTTGTGACCATATCTTTGTGAAAGTGAAGTAAGTGAAGAAGCAAGCTGCATCGTAAGCATACACCAATAGTGTGCTTCTTGAGTTGAAGATGCTACAAAAATCGCCTCTGCACTAGAGTTCAAAGTTCGGTAATAATTTGAACCCTCAAAACTGAAGTATTTCGTGCCCGCGACACGTCACAACGCCAAGGATCGTATCCGTCACACTCCGCATCTCTCCTTTTATTTCTAGCCTTGCAGATCCAGATATGCTTCCACTATTCCTCGCATGCCATTGAGAACAGTACCGGTACTGCAGAAACTGTGCCGATACCGAGTATAGTATCGGTACTGCAGGAACTGTACCGGGACCGAGCACAGTACTGGTACTGCAGAAACTGTACCGGCACCAAGCACAGTACCGGTACCGAGCACAGTACTGGCACTGCAGAAACTGTACTGGTATCGGGTACAGTACCGGTACTGCAGGAACTGTGCCGATAACGAGTACAGTATCGGTACTGCAGGAACTGTACCGGCACCGAGCTCAGTACCGGCACTGCATGAACTGTACTGGCACTGCAGATATTGCACCGGTACTGCAGGAACTGTACCGGCACTGCAGGTACTGTAACTGCAGATATTGCACAGGTACTGCAGGAACTGCACCGGTACTGCAGGTGCTGTGCCGGTACTGCAGGTGCTGTACCGGTACTGCAGGTGCTGTACCGGCACTGCAGGTACTGTACCGCACTGCAGGTGCTGTACCGGCACTGCAGGTGCTGTACCGTCAATGCAGGTGCTGTACCGGTACTGCAGGTACTGTACCGGTACTGCAGGTGCTGTACCGGTACTGCAGGTGCTGTACCGGTACTGCAGGTGCTGTACCGGTACTGCAGGTGCTGTACCGGTACTTGCTACGGTGCTGTACCGGTACTGCAGTGCTGTACCGGTACTGCTGTACCGGTACTGCAGGTGCTGTACCGGTACTGCAGGTACTGTACCGGTACTGCAGGTGCTGTACCGGTACTGCAGGTGCTGTACCGGTACTGCAGGTGCTGTACCGGTACTGCAGGTACTGTACCGGTACTGCAGGTGCTGTACCGGCACTGCAGGTGCTGTACCGGTACTGCAGGTGCTGTACCGGTACTGCAGGTACTGTACCGGTACTGCAGGAACTGCAGAAGCCGGCCGGCCGGCCGGTCGGCTGCAACTAGTTGTAATGAATGGATCGCGGCCCGGTCGGTACACCATCTCGGCGCGAGACGACGCCGTCTACGGCTGGGGTTGCAGGGGCGCCGACTGACTGATGGTATCGTCCCGCTCAGAAGTCGCTGCAAACAGGTGCAAACACGTATTGGTCGGCTCGGTGCCGCGTTCTGTCGGACTGTCGACGTTGTCGCGTGGTTGCCACGTGGTTGGCGCGAGGCGCGATTTGCATGAAGCGAACACCGCCCA
This sequence comes from Imbricaverruca yamaguchii, assembly GCA_034440575.1. Taxonomy (NCBI): domain Eukaryota; kingdom Metazoa; phylum Arthropoda; class Thecostraca; family Neoverrucidae; genus Imbricaverruca; species Imbricaverruca yamaguchii. The sequence continues at coordinate 2,903,360 of JAOTOL010001660.1, forward strand.
AAGCGATTCTTATCCTAGGCGCGACGGGACAGCACGGGCCGGTGTGCGGATCAGTGTAGGTGCTGTCAGTCCGTTCAGCCGTACTGGACTACGTGTCGGTCCATTCAGGCGTACTGAGGTCTGTGTCGGTCCATTCAGGTGTATTGAGGTCCACGTCGGTCCATTCATCTCATACTGAATTTCATGCTCGTCCATTCATCTGCACTGAGGTTCATTTCAGTCCATTGAGACGTACCGAGGTCCATGTCAGTCCATTGAGACGTATTGAGGTCCGTGTCAATCCATTGAGACGTATTGAGGTCAATGTCGGTCCATTCATCCCATGCTGAACTTCATGTCAGTCCATTCATCCGTATTGAACTCCATGCCCGTTTGACTTGCAGGCGCACGAAGGAATGTTTCATCAATGTCAGAAGGGCTTCCAGCCAGATTCTGTCGACGAATGAATACAATGCTCAGTAATTGGATGGCATTACGACTGTCAGCATTGTGACGTCAGGCAACAATGAGGGTGTCTCCAGTGCTCCTGGAAAAACCTCAATTTGGCTATTTAAGCTACGGTGTTTGCATGCTTATCCTAGATGGTATGCTGAAGGGGACGCTCACCAAATTTCCGTAAGAAGAGCACATTTTTTAGAAGGTTCTTCGGCGATCGGATTGTTCCGAACAAATATGAACCTCCTAAAAGGTTAACAATGGACTGTGGACTATCATTAGTGCTTGCTGCATACAATCTTCTTTGAGTTGTTGTTATGGCTTCGCTTATGTTCTGCGGCGGACAACTACACACACGACATAAAATCGCATCATTACTCTACCTCTAGAGTAATGCTGTAATTTGTGAGTAATGACCCCACAAGGGCCTGTTGGGCTGATCCGAGCACCAGCATATGGCTTCCTGTGGGGCTGCAGCTCTATGTGTTTGGATGGTGTCTTTATAAGCTACCTTTATAGGGGCTCTGCGCATCTGTCGGAGGGCTCGCTGAAGCTCTCCGAGAACCCTCTGTAGCTGTCCAACGACCCCCATAGTCATCTGAGGACCGTCATAGCAGTCCGTGCACCCTCAGGAGTTGTCAGAGGACCCTATGTAGCTGTCCAACGACCCCCCATAGTCCTCTGAGGACCGTCATAGCAGCCCGTGCACCATCAGGAGTTGTCAGAGGACCCTATGCAGCTGTCCAACGACCCCCCCCCCCATAGTCCTCTGAGGACCGTCATAGCAGTCCGTGCACCCTCAGGAGTTGTCAGAGGACCCTGTGCAGCTGTCCAACGACCCCCATAGTCCTCTGAGGACCGTCATAGCAGTCCGTGCACCCTCAGGAGTTGTCAGAGGACCCTATGCAGCTGTCCAACGACCCCCATAGTCCTCTGAGGACCGTCATAGCAGTCCGTGCACCCTCAGGAGTTGTCAGAGGACCTAATGTAGCTGTCCAACGACCCCCATAGTCCTCTGAGGACCGTCATAGCAGTCCGTGCACCCTCAGGAGATGTCAGAGGACCCTATGTAGCTGTCCAAGAACCCTCAGTAGTTCTCCGAGCACCCTTCGCAGTTGTTCGAGGACTATCAGCGGTTGGCAGAAGACTCTCAGTCAGCAATTGTCCGGTAACCTTCAATAGTTGTCCGGTGACCTTCAATAGTTGTCCGGTGACCTTCAATAGTTGTCCGGTAACCTGCAATAGTTGTCCGGTAACCTTCAATAGTTGTCCGGTAACCTTCAATATTTGTCCGGTAACCTTCAATAGTTGTCCGGTAACCTTCAACAGTTGTCCGGTAACCTTCAATAGTTGTCCGGTAACCTTCAATAGTTGTCCGGTAACCTTCAATAGTTGTCCGGTAACCTTCAATAGTTGTCCAGTAACCTTCAATAGCTGTCCGGTGACCTTCAATAGTTGTCCGAGGACCCCAACTAGCTGTCAGATCGATCACTACACTTGCTGTCAACGGAACTTTGTAATCTGCAGGGAACCCCAGAACTTTATCAGGGCCTTTAAGGTGGACGATAGGGCGGCTGCACTCCCTCTTTGGAGATGTCAGGGCCCAATGGTCCCGCTAAAGGGTGGCTGCACTCCCTCCTTGAAGATGTCAGGGCCCAATGGTCCCGCTGATGACACAGACAACGGACCTGGAGATACTCTCGCACCTCCAGGGGATCACAGCACAGTCCCAGAGGGGATCTGAGAGTATGAGGAGCGGGCACACGCCTCTTCCGCCACATCCCTACCTCCGGACACTGAGGTACAGAGGGCAAGAAGACCTTCTTTGGGCCAGAATGACCCAAATCCCAGGAAAACAAATTATTTTTAGGAAATGAATATGGAGCACCCAATTATACGGGAGGGGAGGAAGCTGTAAGACCACAACCTCCCTCCCTCTTCAGAGGATTGTGGTTCCGTATTGAGTTACATTGGTAGGAAATGCATAAGTGTACATAGCACAGCTCTGGTTATTTTCGCTGCCGAGGCCAAAATGGATATATTGCGGTGATTTCCTTTTGGTATGATCGACCCTACGGAAATGGGTTGCCAGCTCGCTCGTCCTATGGCTTGAAGGCCTTGGAAGATGCTTTCAAGTGCACTGATATATAATCATTTTCTGACCAACGTTGATGTTTCTCAAATTGAAGTGCCATAAAGTTTTGCGAAGGGATAGGATCCCAAAGGTCTACCTGATACGTTTAAAATTGCGTCGAATCGAAGAATACCAACAATGGAGTTGTTACATGTAGGCTAACATTTCGTTTCCTTTTATTTTATACCGATAGTTTATTATTTTGACAAATCCAATATTTATTTTGACCCAATATGAAAAACGTAATGAAGCTAGATTAATACTTCTCGGTTATCAAGACCGTTCTGTAATTGGTCGTGACGTCACGTTTGAACACCAGCCGGGAACAACGGGCGGCAGCAGTGAATTGGCATTTGTTGGTACACTGAAGGCATGGAAACGATAGAGATGGAGGGGTGGGGCGTCATCATTCTTGCTTTGTTCCATTGTGCAAAATCCCCAGAAATAATCAGCCCAAAAAGGCATGCATTGGTCTTTTCATCAACTGCAAAAAAGGAAATATGGGGCGACCAGCCCGGCCGGAACAACCCGTTACTAACCGCTAGAAGTGCAGTATGCTCAGAGGATCTGTCATCCAAGCTTTGAGCCTTCATTATTATCAGTTTTCTCTACTAGTTTGTCTGCTGACCAATGTAATGATGATTGTCTGTTGGCCACTGTTATGTTGCATTGCTTTGTTGTTTGAGAACTGTGGAACTTTGAAATAATGGGACTGTAATCATGGATAAAGCTAGTATTGCAATGCGCAAAGTTAGAAACTCTGGCAATGCAGCCAGGGTCCCTAAAGTCGGGTAAGGTGGTACGTGGTTAACATTTCTCAGTTTTTGGCCTCATACAATGCCCGTCTGGGATATTTTATCTCCTCATCTAGGCCCGTCCCATGGGGTTTTCTTAAAACTGACATTGCAGCTGATGACATGGGTGAAGAATGGAACAAATTGGAGAGCATAGAGAATAGAACATACCTATGTTAAATCTATGTTAAATAGAGCTTAAGATCTGAAACCCACAATGCCCAGCAAATCCATTGTATCGTAAAAAGGCGTACTTGTGACTTTCTGTTGAAAAAGTTGCTTCTGACAATCGAGCTCATCGCTACCACATACTGGGAGGGGTGGGAGTACATGGCCGAGTGGCTAAGGTGTTAAACTCCGGGTACCAAAGATCTCGGGTTCAAAACTCGCACCACCGATAACATTTCCCAATCCCGCGGTCCGCCAGTGAAACAGTGTAGGTTGCACCATTAGCAGTGATCAGGGATGCGGAGCGGAGAAAATATTTGACGGCTCCGGCTCAGACTCCGGCTCCGGGGAAGTATCCCGGCTCCGGCTCCGACTCCGGCTCTGGGCAAAATGTACCAGCCCGGCGGCTCCGGCTCCGGCTCCGGCTCATGCACCAGTCCGGCTTTTTTATTTGCATGACGTGAGGCTATAATAGCAACGAGCTAATTGTGGATGGCCTTAATACATGTCTGTCTGAGTGCGACGACATCGCCTCGAAGCAGTCTTCCAGCTGGCCGACAGGCCGAAGAGTTCGGACACAGTCCCACGAGAACATCTGACACAGAGTAGACCATTTATTGCTAACATGTAAACGACGAGTCGTACGTATCACAGCTGTGCCAGCATCGCCGGCGGTCGCCGGGATGCCGGTCCTTTCTCCGCGTCGCGCGACTCGGCACTCTGACCCGTGCCCGCGTCAGGTCTCATTGTGCGCCGTGCATCGGAGCGGGGGAGGGTCAGGTAACTGCGGCACAGCCGCCCGCTTGCCACCCCGTCCGGCCGGTCGGGCCCACACGTTCGCACGACACGAACAGCGTCGAGCCGCCCGCGGACGAGCGGCCGCGCCGCGCCGGGGGGCACTTCGAGTCACGTCCGGCGTCTTCGTCGCGAACCGGTGCGAAGCTGGCTGCTTGTCTACACACGAACTACGGTCAACACGCCTAACAAATGACTAGTTGGTGCTGCGCCCCCACCGCTTTGGTGACGACACAGTGGCCCGCGGCGGCTCCCGTGCCCCGGAGCCGTGAGTTCTCGACTATCTACCGCTGATCCGCCTGTTGTTTCGTCATTTGTCAACAGCTGCTCGGACACGACACGGTGCGGCGCCGTCCACCGGCGGTCTGCCTCGTCGCCGCGACAGCGTGTGCACGCTTCCGCGAACGGAAATCCTGGCGTCTGAAACACGACACATCAGACCAAACACGCACACGCGCACACGCGCGCACACGCACACACGCACGCACACACATCAATGCCCGCCAACGCGTTTGTCAAGTTCAACTCTTCGCAAAACTGTCACGGAGATAACAATCGAGAAAGGATGGTCCAACTGTCTCAGAGAGCTTCGGCCACCGCGGACACCCAGAGTGCATCGTTCCGGCATCATCGGAAGCGGTAGACTTCGCCCCGGCTGCAGGATCTGTCAGACTCTGACGGATCCTGGTCGTGGCAAATGCACTCCGCCAGACTCGACTAAACTCGACGGGCCTTGCCGGAACGGTGATGTGCTGTGTTGTTTGCGGCACGGAACGCCGCCAAAACCGGACATCGCACGGGCGGCGGTCAGGCGATGCGGCCGTCTTCCGGACAGGCTCAGCGGTGTTCGCAGCACTTGCGCCTGCAGAGCTGCCAACTGCGCCTGCCCGTTGTGACTCAGTGCCGACTCTGTCCGGACAGCCGCAGCGCCCAACTGAATAGCTCGGCGTTCGCGGTTACGCCGCGTGACTCAGTCCGCGTGACTCCGCAGACGGACTCCGCTCGTGACTCAATACTGAAGCGAGTCTGGCAGGCAGCGCCCGCCGTTCGCGACTCGGTGCCGCGACTCCTCTGCCGAAGAGATGCCAAAGCGGCTTAGTCAGTGCGCTTCCTCTGCCGAAGAGCCGCCCGACTGACGCTTCCTCTGCCATGGAGTCGCCCGACTGACGCTTCCTCTGCCATGGAGCCGCCCGACTGACGCCTCCTCTGTCGAGGAACCGCCCGGGCGGCTTAGTCGGCGAGCCGCTGCGCCGAGCAGCTGCAGCGCTTCACCAGCTTGACGTGGCGCCGCTGCTTGGCCGGTATCCGGCCCGGACAGTGGAACGTGACCGCCACCGTGTGCCAGCGGCGCGGCTGGCAGAACGCGCACGACTGGAACGCGCGGCCGCCGGCGCGGCGGCGGCGGCCCTCGCGCGGGATGTAGAACGAGTTGCACTGGCCGTAGCAGAAGTGGTCGAGCACGCGGCGCGACCGGCAGCCGGGCTCGCGCAGCCGGCGCACCAGCGGCTCCGTCTTGCACCAGTCCTGCTTCAGGTAGCGCCGCTTGGTGATGAGGCGCGCGCGCCGCGACGACTTGAGCACGTCGGGCCGCAGCTGCGCGACGGCGGCGAGCCGCTGGGCCGACGTGAGGTCGCCGCCGGCCAGCGCCGACGGCGGCGCGCCGGCGGGCCGCTTCTGCGACTCGAGCGTGCGCAGCAGCTCGTCGGTGTCGATCTGCTCGCTGATGTCGCCGTGCTGGTGCCGGTGGCGGCCGCGGCCGCGCCGTCGCGCCTCTGGCGAGCCGGCCAGACTTCCGCACAGCGTCAGCAGCAGCAGTGCCAGCCGACCCAGGTGGTCGGTCCTGCGGCAACAGCACGCCCATGTCCACGTCAGTACCCAGCAGTCGTCGCAGCAACAGCACGGCCCCACGTCAATACCCAGCAGTCATCACAGCAACAGCACGGTGCCACGTCAATACCCAGCAGTCATCACAGCAAATGGAATTAATGGAGATTGTATGCCAAGAATTGATTATGCACTGAATGGAATGCTAGTTTTTGTTTGTTTTCTTTTATGCTTCGCGTTTTTTTTGTAGTCTTCTTTTTGTATAATTCTTGATCTTCTTTATTCTTTTTCAACCTATCTTATACCTGCTTTCGCATTTACTTTAATGTTTTATCCGTGTTTTCTAATTTTCGTGTTTTCTAATTTTTGAGCCAGCATAATAATGGTTCTGCCGGAAGGTGATCACTGCAGGTCCTGTCAGAGCCTCAAGTCTTCGGGAATCACGTTCTGATCACGGAATCTCTTGAGATAGATGACATGGTTGTTGATTTTCATATCCATAGAATGGTGAACATGGTTCGTTGAAGGTTTGACGAAGTAAGCCGAAGTGCAGACCTTTTGCAACATCGATCTTTAGAATCCAGTGAAGTCCGAGAACCGTTGAAAAGCCGCAACTAATTACATTCCAGATTTTAGTGCCTACGCTTATGGGGGCTTAAAGTATCAAGATAGATGCATCGAACACACTGAATGCGCCACAGTTAGGGCCAACCCTGTCCATCATGTTGGACAGTGCCTTTATGGAAGACTTGGAGGAACAACTCTTAAGAAAAGCCCCACTCAAGCCGACATACTGAAGTGTGTGTGGCTGACCGATTTATTGTGTGCCCACATGTAAGGGAGGCACTCGACCAGCTCTTGGAGCACCTCAATAGCGGCTGTGCTGAAATTAAGCTTACGTTGAAAGTGGAAAAAGTGTCACATTCCCGTTTCTTGACAAACTCTTCAGCAGACATGAACAGAAACTAGCAACTTCGGTGTACAGGAAACCCGCCCGCTCGGACATTTACACCAAACACGATCAGTACCGCACCAACTGCATACAACATGGAGCGATGCACTTTCTCACTGAATGGGCCAACACAATCTGTATTGACGAAAGTACGCGAAAAGCTGAAATATCCTACCTCAAGCAAGTCTTTTCCGACAACGGTTACCAAAAGCCCTTTGTAGAAAAAGCGACAGCCGGGTCATGCACCAATGAGAACCAAGCGCAAGCACATAAATGGACATGTGTCAGCCTACCACACGTGAACAGCACCAGTGCGAGAATCCGACGAATCCTCGCAGCACATGGCATTCGAGTTGGCCACCGGTCCATGTCTACCCTCAATGGCCAACTGGGTTTACCTGAACGACCCTATCCTGAAGGAAAATGAAAAGAGCGTGGTATATCGAATATCATGCTAGTGTAAGGCCACCACCATAGGCGAGAGCGGCCGCCCCAAATGCGCCCGCCTAAAGGAACACATGGCTGTCCCAAGGGACACTTGACGCTCCGCCGAACTGCGGGGTGGAAGCGAGGAGAGTGGGTGTAGAGGCATGTCGAACCACAGAGGCAATCTGCGCCGCTCTTAAGCGAGTTGCTTTTGCACGCAAACTCAAGGCAAGTGTACGTGCACGTCAAAGGAGATATACGCTATGGTGTACGTGATACTAGGTACCGAAGGCGTTGTGGGGAGACCGCTTCTCAGGTGGTTGAGGCGGTTTTGATAAAAGCTGAGCTTAGTTTACCTACTCTTTCACGATATAATTTATACCTTGGAGTGGGGATGGTTGGCAAGAAAGGTGATTTTGCCTGGGTGCTGGCAGTTGCCTACTCTTATCGAAGAGCATCAAGGGATTTTACCGCGCGGGCAAGGAGGTGAATTCCACACCTTTGGCGTCGACTGTCGCGTGTTAACCGCAAGTAGTAGCGTGAGTGCTTGTAATGAAGGCCGGGCAAGATTAGTTTCCACACTCACGAAGGGCCAGGATCATCCTTGCATCTTTGTGCAATAATTGCAACACTGGATTGTCAAGTTCACACTCCTCCCTGTGGCAGAATCCTGGATCCACTCCGCTGCTGGGTACATGGAAGTACCTGTTGACTTCCAGCAATAACCGACACGCTCGTTTTCACATGATGTTTCTTCCGCGTTATTTGCCAGGTGCACTGCCTGGGGACATCCACCCTCTGATTTTTTCAAGGAAAGTTGTCGCAAACAGTTATGCCGCACCAACCTTTCGACAATCCACATGTCAGCTTCCATCACATCTTCATACGCCTTAAATCCGAAATGTCGCTCCAGCTACAGTGGGTGGTTACTACAACCTGAACATACAGTGGAAGGCAACGAATAATGTCATCCGCGTATCATAATCTATCAACGTTCATGCGTGGCACCGGGCACTGCAGAGGCTAATAGTGGCTGAAGTCTGGACATATACGCGGGTGAATGCTATATCTTTGGAACAACTGTCTCTGGCCCGGTTCAACGTTCCCAATGTCAGGAATCGCGTTGCACATTTACGTTAGCAATGCACACATACCGTGTGGGGAAAGCTAGAGTAACTTTTCAGATTAGTGATGCTTATTTGGAAGTTTGCAATATGGACCATAGTGTTCAATTCTACAAACACTCCGATAATATCGGTCCCATGGTGTATCAGGCAGTGGCACAGTCAGCATATTCTGAGGGACAGGTCCAACGAACAAAACATATGGGAAAAAGAACGCTAGCAGCGAGCCAAGCGCACTGAGAATGTTATATTTGTGTGTCAAAAAACTTTAAATTTCTGGTTTAATCTGGTATATTTTAGTTGCTAAGGGACGGGGGTCAGCCTGGCCCCCTCTGACCTCAGAATCTGTGGTGTGCTGTGTTCTATTAAAGTCGCACGAAACGCGATGCGTGTTCTTTATTTCACCAGCACTGATCTAGCCTCGGCTACGTCTGTTTTGATGTTTGTGAGTTGTGTAACTCACACACCGCTATCTTATTGTACAAGTAGCTTGGCCTGGTCCGGCGGACCTCGTCATAGAAGTGACCACAAAGGCCTGCCTTCTCATCATTTCGCGGCATTAATCATCAGAGGTTCACAGTACCAGTGTGTGTGTGTGTGTGTGTGTGTGTGTGTGTGTGTGTGTGTGTGTGTGTGTGTGTGTGTGTGTGTGTGTGTGTGTGTGTGTGTGTTTGTGTTCTTGTGTATGTGTGTGTGCGCATGTGTGCGTGTGTTTGTGTGTGTGTGCATGTGTGCGTGTGTTTGTGTGTGTGTGCATGTGTGCGTGTGTGTCTGTATGTGCATACGTGTGTGTTTGTGTGTGCATTTGTGTGTATATGTGCATTTTGCATGTGTGTACGTGTGTATGTGCGTACGTATGTACGTGTGTATATGTGTACGTGTGTATGTGTACATGTATGTATGTGTACATGTGTGTATGTGTACATGTGTGTATGTGTGCATGTTTGTATGTGTACTTGTGTGCATGTGTACTTGTGTGTATGTGTGCATGTGTGCATGTGTATATGCGTACATGTATACATGCGTGTATGTGTGTATGTGTATGCGCGCCTGTGTGTATGCGTGTATGTGTTGTGTTCATGTGTACATGTGCGTATATGTGGGTGTATATGTATGTGTGTATGTGTGTGTATGTGTGTGCATGTGTGCATCTGTGTATGTGTGCATGGGTGCATGTGTGCATGTGTGTATGTTTGTATGCGTGTATTTTATGTGTGTGTATATATGTGTGCATGTGTGTATACGCGTGTGTATGATGTATGTGTACGCGAGTGTATAATGTATGTGTGTGTATGTGTAGTTGTGTATGTGATTGTATGTATGTGTATATGTAAGTGTGTATGTGTGTGTGTGTGTGCTAAGCGAAATTTCATAATGCCTTCCTTATGATAACGCAATACGTCCATTATATCACAATGAACTGCGAATAAATCAGTGCAGTTGAGATGTATATGCCAACGGCCCCCAAAATGCACACTGCAGTGCATGCATGATCTTACAAGGCTTCCAATTCGTTCCATGATCTTCAGATTCGTCGTACTTGAAAGATCATTGAAGAAGTGTTTGAAAATAAATAAAAAGACACCAACGCGCGTCACTTGGGAAAGCTCCAAGCTTTAGAAGATCCAGTATTTGTTGCACTAATACTCTGCTGTAATACTGCTGTACTATTGCACATTACTGTAATACTGCTATAATGTTGTTCATTACTGTAATACTGATGCAATGTTGTTCATTACTGCAATACTGCTGTAGTATTATGCATTACTGTAATACACTGCCGACGCGTGGTACTGCACAGTCCACAGGTAAGCTGACACAATTACCGCTGGCTAATGGACATTCAGCTAGCCATGATCTCTGTTCACCACTGCGCTTCATGGGAGAATCATAGGCCACCGCCGATCCCCACCGAGGCCTATCGACGCAACTAGCGGGCTTCTAAACGGCACGCAGTGCTGTTGAAAACGATGCGAACTCTCGCGACGTCAGCCGTTCTCCCATGGTCAGAACGTCTGTCGGCGCCCTGTTATTGCAGCAAACAACACCTCTTTGATGGTGCAATGTCGAAATCTCGGCCACATCAACTGATCCGCCGACCAGGAATGCTTTGACGATAATAACAAGTCGGCTCTTCCTTTTCTGCTAAGGTCAAGCTATTCTTGCGTCTCTCTGCGTATATTTTGTTCGCTTTCGTCAGTGCAAGATGGCAATATGGTTTTGGTAATGGTTTTGGTTTGTGTGAGGAAGAGTGAGCAAAAAAATGCCACTGCGATGAAGTTCACATTTTCGGCATACAGCAGCCATATTGGCAAGCATCACTTGTGTGTGATACTCTCCTAATGGAAGCCAGCAAAAACAAGAAGATAGAGAATAAATGTGACACCAGTGCCAGCAAGCCAGCATTGTCTGCGGTGTAAGATTTGAATATCAGGCTTTCCGGTTTGTAGGAAGATCTTCTTGCGCATTCAAGAAGTGCCTAGCATGCATTATGTATGCTAGTAGCGCACTCTGGGGGGGGGGGGGGGGGGGGGGGGGGTGTAACGAGGATCAAAGGTGCCATGATCACTCCAAATCCCTGTTGCTGACGAAGTTAAACGTTCTTGGTGGAGTACCCTCACGAAGCATTCAAAACATCCCTTGAACAATCCGAGCACGGATTGACGGCGAGCATGCTACATTGAGTGCAAAGGTTTCTCATCTGTTTGTTGTGTTTATCTTTTGTATCTTTGCCCTCCAAAAGTGTTACCTTGATCCGCCCGTATGCACAAACTTAAAAGCAGAGGAGAAGAGGTGCTAGGGTATCGGATTCAAAACAAGTGCTAAATGATATGACTATACATGAAATGAAGCCTTTCCAATCGGTCTTGTCGGACTCGGAGAACTTCTTGTGCCCATCGCCTCTATAACGTTGTCGCAAGACCGCGATTCAGAATACATCCTGTCATGTCAAATACATGCCTGCATCATTCCATGCTTTGTTAACTATCCAAAACAGCGCGCATTATGTGGTTGACCAGAGATGATAATATGGATGGGTCGGAACCATGCGGCCTCTATAAAATAGCCGTAGCATCATTGAACCGAACACCTTTATATGATACGACCACTTCAATTGAACCATAACACATTGAGATCCAGTAATCGATCCGACGTGCGAATGGGACACAAATGCGATCCCGACCACAGCAAAAGCATCATGTACTCTGCCGAGCTTCCCCCTGGATCTTTGCGTTCAGTGCTGCAGCTGGTGACACTGTACATCGAACATTCAAGCGTGTTGTGCGGTAATGTGACAGCGCAGCGACCTTGCCGAGCTCAACCGAGGCTTCCACTTCAGTTGACACAAACTGCTGCCGTCGATTTATCTGTGACGCAAAATTGTGCCTGTCTGTGGTGAATGGTAAACTCGAACTCGGTGATTGCATTTTGCACCAATGCAGTCAATAGGTTGTTACGTTTCAACTCCGCAGCACTAATGCGAAATAGTACTTGAAACATGTGGGGATCATGTCACCGCAGAAGAAATAAGGAGCATGTGAGGTCATGACACATCAGAAAAACGAAACCTTCACCGATGCAAGCCTCATCTGTCCTTACAGGAACCTTCATAAATGTACAAACAACCGTCAACGGGCAAGGCGGAAGCAATTTCACATGCAATGATAGGGATGAGATATTGTGTATGCGAGCATTGTAACTAAGCTTGCAATAGCAAGGCGTGTGCCATTACCCAGGCCATATACGTACAGTGGACATTGCTGACCATTATACGGCTTGCACTGATTTCCCCTAAATATGGCATGCGTGAACATGCGTGGTTGCGTGAACAGTGAAGTCCCCCGATAAGGTACTTTTGGGATGTTTTTTTTCATCGTTGCCACGTGAATATGGTACAGCCGCTAGCGTGAGCCAGTGCCACAATACTTTTTTCACAGGAGAAGCTTTCACACAAACTATGACATAAGTACAGAAGCTTGGTGTTTCTCAGCAGGACACAGAAGGTTAATACTTCTTTGCACAAAGCAAGGTGCGGGATGAAACTTCACTCAGCGACACGATCTGTGTAGAACGAGCGTAGTAAATAGCGTATGAGCAGGGACGAGATATGCTGCCTTCAGATTCTCCAGGAACTTAGCCATTTATCGCATGACCCTGACTGGAAATAATTGGCCGTATAATCGGCTTTCGACTCTCGCCCAAAACCATTCAGACCGCTTGTCCGTCACTTGCGACGGTGCCAACATCGCCATGCTCGCCCAGGCATGCAACATTCCATACATACCTGGCACATTGTGCTTCTGCGGCCGTCTCGGCATTGGCGCGCATTACTCGTCACAGTGAGGCGGGAAGGGGGTGGATATGCTGCATCCGTCACAGTGGGGCAGGGCAGAGCTGGATATGGCTCTCATCCGTCACAGTACGGCGGGACTGGGATGGACATGGCTCTCACCCATCGCAGTGCGGCGGGAAGGGGCGGGTATGCCGCATCCGTCACAGTGGGGCAGGACGGGGGTGGATATGCCGGATCCATCACAATGCGGCAGGACGGGGAGTGTATGCTGCATCCGTCATAGTACGGCGTGACGGGGGCGGGTATGCCGCATCCGTCACAGTGAGGGAGGACGGGGGTGGATATGCCGCATCTGTCATAGTACGGCAGGACGGGGCTGGATGTGCCGCATCCGTCATAGTACGGCGGGACGGGGGCGGGTATGTCGCATCCGTCACAGTGAGGAAGGACGGGACTGGATGTGTCGCAACCGTCATAGTACGGCAGGACGGGGGCGGGTATGTCGCATCCGTCACAGTGAGGAAGGACGGGGCTGAATGTATCGCATCTGCCATAGTACGGCAGGACGGGGCTGGATGTGCCGCATCCGTCATAGTACGGCGGGACGGGGGCGGGTATGTCGCATCTTGCACAGTGCGGCCGGGCGTTCCCCTGATCACGTCGCGCACCGCACGGCCGCGCCGCGCCGCGCCGGCCTCACCTGAACAGCTCCATGTGTGTGTGCCGGGCGGCGCGCGGCCTCGTCCGGCGGTCGGTCTCCGACGGCGGCGACGACGACGACGACGGCGGCGGCGGCGGCGGCGGCGGCGGCGGCGGCGGCGGCGGCGGCGACGGCGGCGGCAGCGGCGGCGACGGCGCACTGGCTCACGTGGCGCGGCGCTCGGCGGCGGCGGCGCCTCGGCTGGACCTCGCGACGCGGCCGTCAGCACCCGACTGGCCGGGCCGGCGGCGCGCCGGCGGTCCGCCGGACCCGCTGAACGGCGGCACGCGCCAGCCGCCGCCAGCCCGTCTGTGGGGGAGGGGCCAGTCGGCGGCCGGTCGGCGCATCGGTCCGATCCGCCGACCGTCGGCCGGCCGCGACGCAGCTCGGGTCATCTGGTCAGTGGTCAGTCCCGTCCGCGCTCTGCATGCAGTGCTTCATTACTTCGTTCCAAGAAGCGGCGATTTGACAAGATGTCACACGACCTTTTCTGGCAGTACACCGATCCCCAAGGACCCGTGCCATTTTGCTATGCTTATAGCTTGATACATCAGTCCAGCGCTGGTTTAAGTGGCTTCGAACAGGTCTGTGGGTACCAGCTCGACCTTCCTTGACTCTGATATGGAGGTGGCCTCCTCGCCAGTCGGCGAGGAGGTGCTCTCGCTCAGCGATTCAGCCAGTACCACAACGGTGGGCCTCTACCGAAGTCCTAGCTCCTGATTTCGTCTCCAGTGGTGTGTAAGAATAATTCAGCACTTGCGTCTTACTGACGCAAGACGTCTTACTGACGTCTTCTTACTGACGTCTTACTCCCTGGTGCTGAAATAGCAAGGAATAGGAGTCGCAGCGAAGCAGGGCCAAGTGCTGGAAATCCTTGTGGAGAAGAGGGATGAATACATGGAGGAAATGAGATGGTCGAAATAGATTGAGGGGTCGCCCACAATGCCATATACAACTTGCTCATATTGGGGTTCGTCTCACATTGAGAAACATGATTTAACACCTCTTGATGATCAAGGTTCCTCCAAAATGCATGCAATTGACTCCCACACACCGAAGACTACTATTTCGAAGTACTTGACAAGCACAGTGAGGTTGTCGTTCAGTGTATATTCACAGATTGTCTAACTGCACCACTGATGGCACAAAAAACCACTGCGCAGTCATAGCCACCCACGAGCTGACTGCTGAGCAGACTCCTCCGACTCGGCTTGTCTCCCTTGGTGGAGCAAGTTCCTCAGCCCCGGCAGGTTTGACCAGGGAGACCTCCCGGGTTTGAGCAGGTTCCTCAGGGGCTGAGGAACCTGATCAAACCTGAAGCTTCCTCCGGTCCAGAATATCTCCCGGGCCGACAAGAGTAAGTTACCAGTTTGAACTTGTTCAATCAGCTGGGGCTAGCCAGCCACGTCAATCACATCCGTCATGTCTGTCACTTGAGGTCACATCACGTCATGAGCTGAGGGGTATGGGTGTGGCCGCATTAAATCGTGTATATATGTATATTAAATCATATATATATATATATATATATACGCATTAAATCATATATATATATATATATATATAGATCGATAGATAGATACATAGATCGTCTTATTAACATAGACGCAGCGCTAACTCAGCCTATCCCAGGTGGATGGCATTTTGTCAATGCTCCAAAATCATAACCTTTTTAGGCACCAATGTCCATGCATGATGTGACCTATCTGGAAAATGGGAATTAGAAAATATTTCACATCTGTTGTCCTATAAATATTATCGATTGCAGTATCGATATTGTCCAACGTTCCTGCTATAATCATATAGATCAGGCTAATCAAACATTTAGACCAATATGATCTTATTCACCAGAACTAATTCGGATTACACAATAATAAATGTTCCTATGTGCCTTACTAATTACCTAAAAAATAAGCACATTTATGCATTCGAAAGAAAGAGAACATGCCATTTGTCTGCTTATTGATCTTAGGAAAGCATTCGATGAAGCTAACCTGGATATGCTGCCTGTTAAAATGAGAATACATGGCACGCGTGATGAATTCTACCGGCTTATGCCATATCATTTGTCCAATGGATACAAATGTGTAATGCATTAAAAATGTGTATCGTCCCTTAGGCGTGTGACAATGGGCGTACTCCAAGGATCTATTCCGGGGGGCCACTTTTTGTATAATGCAACGAAGAATGGTTCTTAGGTGCTCCTGGGTTTTAGACATCACGGGTAAAGAAAACAATACGACCCTCAATATAATAGGAGGTGCTGGGTAGATATCAAAAGTAACGATAAAGGTTATATTTTAGTACTCAACTTTTCGGCCAGGGGCAGGAGTGATGTAGTACGTCGTCAGAAATGATGAAGAAAGGCTCCAACTTAAAAATAAAAAACGCACGCGGAAAATATACGTGCAAAACGACACATGGAATACAGAAAAGCCTCTTCAGTTGCTTCAGTAGTACAGTCACTTACAGAAACTCCAAACAAGGAACAAACTATGTCAAGAAGGAAAAATCCACTCTAAAACAAACTGGAACTGGAAAGCAATGCCAGCCACCCAGAACCAAACTCCCTCTGGGCAAGCACGACCTGGCCATACATCTAATGTCCATACTTACTCAGGCTACCTATACAAATACAAATATATACCCCACTCCAAAAGAAACCGGAAGTAATGCTAGGTGTCAAGTACCAAATCCTCTCAGGAAGCACTAGCCATGTGTACATATGCATATCGATACATACAATCACGCACATATAAATAGACATATATCCAATATAACGCGTAATATATACTATATATATAGTTTAAGTTTAGGTATATTTTACATGATATACCACGACGTTTGCGTGTTTAGTTGCGGCTGTAGATTACGCATATGCAGATATTCGAGGACCTTCAGTTCAGCGTTGTCCCTGACTGTCACTAGAACTTCTACTTCGAAGTTTGTGTTGGTGTCGCTGTGTTCCATGTTAGAATGTTTGTCGATCGTGTGTTCGCCTAAAGGTGTGTAGGCTCTCCGAAGCCTGGCACCTCTGAAGTGCTCATTGTACCTATCCCTGACGATGCGTTTGATTTCACCGACATACAATGTTCCAAGACAGTGATTGCACGTTATTTTGTAGACTACGTTTTTTTCGTGTGCACCTACCTTTGAACCGGTTGATTCAGGTGTGGCACGCTCTCCTACCAGCAGGGCATGGCGGCATTTCCAGGGGTGAGCGTACCAGGTAAGATGTCTGCGTAGGCTCCGCTAGTCCAGGCTATCTTAACATGTTTTAGATGACGTCCAACGGATGGCTGCGTTTACCTGTCAACATAGTTGGTCATCGACAAAAGGAAGTCTCATGTAAACATAGTTGGGATTGCTACCCGTTCGATGCTGACCTTGCCCACCTATCCTACTATTGTTGTGAGGATGAACAGCACAAGCGGCGGAGAGTACCCGATGTGCCGAGTATCTGTTTGCCAGCAAAATAGCCGTCATCTTCGCAAAGCTCCACTCCCATGAAATGGTATCGGAGGAGACTCATGCTGCTCTCCTCAATTAGGATGTTAGAACTGCCTTTTTAGTGGTCATCGGGTTGGCCAAATGATGGTGCAAGTTGGTCGAGGCTGCCATTGGTTTAAAGTGCAGCTCGGTGGTGTAGCTCCCATCAGCCTGAACTGCAAACAACGTATCAAGGAAAGGAATCGAACTGCTAAGGCCAGTGTGACCAGTGAAGGTCGTATGATCTCTTCAAACGTAATGCCACTTCTTGTTGCAATTTACATACTTGAGTTCCTAAACATAAGCTCCAAAATGATTTGTTTGTCCCATGCTGAATATACTGCCGTCATATTGAAGCATAAAATTGCATCTGAGCTGCAAAACATTCTCAATAATCAACTTATCAAGTCACGAAATGACTTCAGGCAAACTGCTTGTACCTTAACGTGGACAAAATCCTTTACTGCTGTCCTCATGGTCCTGCCGTTCTTGGAAGCGAATCGTCCGGTCTCTACAGGAGCAGGGGGTACGGAAAGGGGCCACTGAAGCTCGACACCCTTGGCAAGGGTCCCAGCCCCATCGAGGACACACAGTTCGCTTTCTGGTCGGTGCACTGGGTCGCCACGGGTACACACTCCTGCTGATCTAAGCCGGCCATCAGGTCTCGGCGGCACGTCAGTCACACGGCCGGCGAGGCCCTGGCCGCCGACCGTATTGGTCCTATGAGCGGAACAGCCCTGGCCAGGTGCCAAGTCGTCTACCTCCTGTGGCCACTTGCACCGACCGATCAGATCATGGAAATACTATCTGGGCCACCGCCTCCAGAACTGGTCGGACGATGCCGAGTACGGCGTCAGATCTTCCGGCCAGTGGTGTCGTCGTCCTCAAATATTACAAGTTGAAGGCGGCTGGCTGGTCGGTCAAGAAGGCGATTGGACGTGAGAACCTCCGAAATACCTGCTTGTTTGTTTGTCTGCAAGATACCCGTTGACGCACGTCTTTAGACGTGCGTCAAAGGGGGACTGTCAGCCGGGACTTCAGCAGCAAGTACAGTCAGCAGCTCCCAGTCCTTGATGAAGAACTTGCCCAGAAGCGTTCCGAGCGCCCTCTTAACTATACGAATAATCGGTTCCCAGAAGCCAGTAAGCTGTCGGTGCTGAAAGACCTCTAGCTGTACGGCTCCGGTGGATGGGCATGTCATCAGCAAACTCTGACAATTCTGCTGCATCCTGATGAAGCCCTATCACATCTGTCTTCACCAGGAGTGGGCCGAAATAGCCGACACAGCTGGAGCTGGAGCAGCTGGAGTTGTGGCGCTTGTCAAGCCGTGCGCCGAACATATCCGTCGTTCAGGGCTGGCAGGATCTCACGGGGCATCTATGACAGACAGGGAACCGCGCGTGACCTCCTGACCGCCGCCCTCGCTCGTAGCGTAGAATCCAGACGGTCTTCCGCGGTTCGTACAGGACATGCTGAGGTCCCACGTGCAGCAGCTTTGATGGGTCTCCGTCACGATCAGTGTGGTGGCTCGGCTGTTTCGAGGCAGGACGATCGGGTGGCGCGCTTTGTCCGACAGAGGAGCGGTTGACAGGGTAACCGGACAAATGTACGCAAAGCAAATGTACGTATGGCAGATCTACGTACGCAAATGTACGCAAGCAAATGTACGTGAGCGCAGATGTACGTGTGGCAATTGTACGTAAGCACAAATGTACGTAAGCACAAATGTACCTAAGCACAAATGTACGTAAATGCAAAAGTACTTATGCGCAAATGTGCGTAAGCGGAAATGTACGAATGCGCAAATGTGCGTAAGGCTAAATGTACGTAAGCGAAAAAGTACGTATGCGCAAAAATACGTATGCGCAAATGTACGTAAGCGCAAATGTACGTAAGGGCAAATGTAAGTATGCGCAAATGTACGTATGCGCAAAAGTACGTATGCGCAAATTTAAGTAAGCGCAAATGTACGTAATGCTAAATGTACGTATGCGCAAATGCACGGATGGAAATTGTACGGATGCGCATATATACGCATGCGCAAATGTACGTATGTGCAAATGTACGTATGCACCTAACCAAATGTGCTTAAACGCAAAGGCACGTAACCCTAAATGTACGTACATTGGCTCATGCCTGTATTTCCTCATGCATTCTTTTACGTTTAGGTACTGTTGCGCTGACGTACATTTGTGCTGACGTACTTTTGCCCTTACTTACATTTGTGTTTACGCACTTTTGCGCATACGTACATTTGCCATACGTACATTTGCGCTTGCGTACATTTGTGCTCACGTACATTTGCTTACGTACATTTACTTACGTACATTTGCTTACGTACATCTGCCATACGTACATTTGTCCTTACGTACATTTGTCCTAGAATCCGGTTGACAGACATCCGCCGAATGGCAGTAGTTCCTTCCGGTTCAGCGAGGGGGAGGACTTTAGTAGGCAATTGCTCGCGTTGACCTAGTCTATTCTTCTGAGTATTGCTCTCTTGGGGTGAGGGCTTGCTGCTGCTGCAACCCACAAATAATAGTCACCTTCGCGTTTAGTGATCCTCAGACGAGAAGGCATACGAGCAATTCGTCGAAAATTGCTGCAACCAACCGAATACCAGCCTATAACGCAGCCACTTAAATGCATCCGGACCAGGAGCGCCAGCTGCGGTGGTCTCGAATTCACGTTGCTTGCCGAGCACCGTTAGCATTTCCGAATCTTCTTCTGCGCCCGCTGTTTATCACTGGTCTTCCAGGGAGCTTCTGGGTGTTACAAAAGTTCAAGTCCTCAGATATCCAGCGATCGCCGTTTTCCAGCGAGGAGGCATCAGTTCCCAGTGAGCTGGGCGCTACAGAAAGTCGGGTCCTCGGATATCCAGAGGCCGTCCTTGTTCAGTGAGGAGGCATTGGCACTCGCGAGCATCCACCTGACGAGGTGAAGTCGCCGATAACGTGCCGCTACTGGCTGCGATCAGACTAGCCGCAGATCTGAGACATTCGATTCGCGACAAAGGTGTGGAAGCTCTTGTGGTCGTTGGCAGCATCGTTCAGGACACCTTGACTGTCGCTTCAGAACGCAGTGTTGTGTATCGTTTGCATCAGCTTCCGGCTGACAGTCAGCCAGACACACTGCCAGCACAGCAAACACAGCAGACACACTACCAGCACAGCAGACAGAGCAGACACACTGCCGACATAGCAGACACAGCAGGCACACTGCCAACACAGCAGACACAGCAGACACACTGCCAGCACAACAGACACAGCAGACATACTCCCAGCACAGCAGACACAGCAGACACACTGCCGACATAGCAGACACAGCAGGCACACTGCCAACACAGCAGACACAGCAGACACACTGTCAGCACATCAGACACAACAAACACACAGCTAGCACAGCAGACACAGCAGACACAACAGACATACTGTCAGCACAGCATACACAGCAAACATACTCCCAGCATAGCAGACACAGCAGACACACTGCCAGCATGGAAGACACAGAAGACGCACTCCCAGCACAGCAGACACAGCAGACACTCTCCCAGCACAGCAGACACAGAAGACACACTACCAGCACAGCAGACACAGTAGACACACTGTCACCACAGCAGACACAGCAGACACACCGCCATTACAGCAGACACAGCAGACATACTGCTTGTTTCTCGAGACAAACGTTCGAAAGTTTCTTTAGAGGAGTAAATTCGGATTTACCCATGCTGAAAGAATTGTGTACATTACCGTCAGGCTAGATGAGTCATCGGTAGATGACTGCTCCAAATTTTTCTTTTTTCGATCCGTCACAAAACACGTTCAGTTGTCTGGTTTGTCAGACCACCTCTTGAGCGCCATACCAGAACGGCACGCTGACGTCACAGCTCCGTCAGCCAGGCCTCCCAGTGGTCGGCTCGCTCACAGCGAGCACCCCCCTCCCCGTTGTTGATACCTTATTGAGACCTGACCTGCACTTAGCATGCACAGCCTGTAGCTTTGCTGTAGGGTCGTTAGGTGAACCGTACATTCCGTCTTTCAATTTCATAGCAAACGGTAGCGGCGTGCGCCGATGGCGCCTTTTCTTTTGCAGCGAGGCAGCATTGCCACCTGCTGTTCTGCGGAGGATTCACCAGTGTCACCTGCGGTTCTGCGGAGGATCCACCAGTGTCACCTGCTGTTCTTCGGAGGATCCACCAGTGTCACCTGCTGTTCTGCGGAGGATTCACAAGTGTCACCTGCTGTTCTGCGGAGGATCCACCAGTGTCACCTGCTGTTCTGCGGAGGATCCACCAGTGTCACCTGCGGTTCTGCGGAGGATCCACCAGTGTCACCTGTGGTTCTGCGGAGGATCCGTCAATCCCAGAGCCGGAAGACGCGTGCCCGTACGGGTCGTTCGGGCACATTGTGCGTCGCGAGGCGCCTCTAGTCTCCGCTTCCACCAGTGCGTGGCAACCTCGGAAGCGGTGCGTCGCTGCAGGCAGCTTCGGCTACTCGCTCGCGCGCCGCGCCGCGCCGCGTGACGTCAGCTCACGTGCCGCGTGACGTCAGCCGCTCCACGTGTCGTCACGTCTCAGGTCGACCGGCCACTCATTTCCGCGACGTCGCTGGCGCTGGTGACGTCATACTCAGCCGGGGCGTGTCACGAGCGCGTGCGGGCCCGCCCCCGTCCCCGTCCCCGCCCCCGTCCCCATCCGGGTGCTGTTGGGACGCCGCCTCGAGGTTCGGAAGCCGCACAACTGGACGATGACGTCACCACCGAGGCGGATTTCCGTCGTCACTCGCGCCTCACGCCATTAATTGACACTGACTGATACGATGTTTTGCGACAAGTGCCTGCGACACGTCACGATGCAGCAGGGGCGCAGTCAGGGCTTGTGCGGGGGGGGGGTCGAGGGCAAGTTTCTTAAATCCCACGTGCAAAACGGATCACATCTTGAAAGCTGCATGCGTGTAACAAATATCCAAACTACGTGGGGGAAGGGCGGGGAGTTATTTCGCTCGAAGCCCAGTCATGGTGTACACCGCGTGCGGATCCTGCAGAGCAGCCTTGGCGAACCATGTCCTTGAAGCATTCCAGTTGATTTATGACGGCCATCGACGGCACACGCACCGCCACAACGGCCATCGGGGCTTACGCAACGTCCGCCGGGCACTTGGTGAATCAGAACTGCCGCTCCAGCGAAGTCCGCCGCTAATTTGTGTCGGCCGATGGGCAACAGCAGCTGAGTTAAACCCGTAAGTTTTGCAATTGTGAAGGTGTGGATAGCCGGCCTCCGTTGACAACGCATGTCAGCTGCTTGAAAATAATCGAGATTTTGTGTCGTGTCATCAACGATATACTAGGTTGATAAAACTAAGGACTACCAAACATATGCCCGTCACGGTACACTTCAGGTGGGTAATCATTGCGCCGTGGGTAATCAGTGTTGATTATTAACATCACTCGATTTTTATCAATCGATCGATCGATTTTCGAGTATCGAATTGCCACGGAGCCAATGTTTCCCATGTTTCTTAAGTATTGATATTATCAAAGAAGTATTCTTGCATGGGAGGTTTGAATCGCATTTTGTAAGTTGCAATGTTTTGCATATTCCAATCGGCACAACAATTATGCATAATACGCCCAACTTAGCGGCTCCGCACGAAAATGTATTATACTGCTCCACTCGTTTATGTACATGTAATGTGGAGTGGAGGACTAAGCAAATGTTTACAGACCAATTGATGTCGAGATGGGCAGTCAGGACATTATCTATTTGAATGGCGGAATGAACAAGGGTCAGAAGTTTTTTTAGACTACTAGCTGACAAACCGCACCAACATACAATTTTCTGGTAACCCATGGAACTTGACGGAACGGGAGTTAGGACCCATGGGACTTTTGTGTTACAATTTTGTTCAGCGTCTTTTGAAATACGACTCTGAGGCCAGAGCATGCGCCCCTTAAATTCCCTTCTGAAGTTTTGACTCGACTTGGTTACTTGGCCTTACATGACCGATTAAAACTTCTTTTTGTGGCCGTTTTCTGTGATGGTGTATTTCGCACTCATTTAAGTTCATCATTACTCGTCCAGTGGCTTGTGCATCATATATTCCGATGCACGTCTGAAAACGGCAATGACACGCGGTGATGACTTGACGTCGGCCAGCCCTTGCCCGGTGACCTCCGTGGACCGTACATTTATTTAAATATAATGTTCACTTTTACACTGCAAGAAGATTAAAAGGTACATGTTGAACTTCTTATAAGTTATCTAAGAAGAGCCGTAGGGTCATTTTAACTCCTCTCCGCGAGGACCAGAGAGCTTTAGTCATGTGGAGCACATCCGCCTGCTGGACCACCTACTATGTG
Source organism: Imbricaverruca yamaguchii (assembly GCA_034440575.1). Classification (NCBI taxonomy): domain Eukaryota; kingdom Metazoa; phylum Arthropoda; class Thecostraca; family Neoverrucidae; genus Imbricaverruca; species Imbricaverruca yamaguchii. The sequence continues at coordinate 2,926,852 of JAOTOL010001660.1, forward strand.
GTTGTCCGCTTGACTACCTATTACGTGGTGATCTGTTAGACCTACTCACTTCGACCTGTGGGCAAATGATCGCACCGAACAGTGTTGTGCATAGCATGCCAATATGCATCATATACACCGAGTTGGAGGCCGGCTGACATTGTCAGGTAGTATTGATCAGTATTCTCTGCTGGGAATCTGTGGCAAACAATAAGGGTAACCACGAAACATGTCGGTTCATCTGAGTGGCGATTCCCAGAGTTGGAATGGTCAGAATTTACAATGCATTTTTTTTGTCATCAGTTACTGCGTTTATTTGCATAAATATGCTCAAGAAATGCCTGCTTAGTTGCCGCGGAGTACGCTGGGGCAATGCCTGTCCCAACTACTGCCAGTCAGCATGCATGGCATGGTCCGATTTGTAAAACCAATTCCAAGAATTGGATTATAGATCGGCGGCAACTGTTGAGCGCTATTTTTAGTACATCGCGCCCGAAACTACAACTGTTTGAATTTTTGGAGGTTTGCGATACCCATTGCATGCTATTTTGTCACAGCAGAAGGACGTGACATGTCAGTTGGTGATGATGGACTATTGACGGACATGGCAGAGGACAAATTCGGACATGGATGACCTACCGGGTTCTGTCAGCATACATACTGCGAGTTGCTTGATAGCCGGTTTCAAATACCTGATATTCAAACTTCAAGGAAGCCGGGCATTGTCAGCATATTTACTACGAGTTGTTGCATGTGCGCTAGGCCTGCTTCAACTAGGATGTGAAATACATTTTACTTCCCACATCAATAATTCCAAAACTTCAACTATGTTCATCAATTGTGGATACGGATATCCAAAGCACCTTGTTTTCATGGCAGGCGAAGTTATTAACACGTCCAGTCTAGGGGGAGGGGAGTCTTCAACCGCCCCCTCAGGTTTTTCGCGGATATTAGATGAACGGCGCGCGGCAGCGGGCCAAAATTTGGCGTACCTTTTCCCACATCAATTTGGTATGCTGTTTCAAAATTTTGAAGTCTGGTCATTTAGGATCAACGAGTTATTCAAGGTCAGGTGAGATCACCTCCAAAAAAGTTCAACCAGTCGTCACGCTTTGACGGATACAGATATTTTAATGAAGCTTTCAGCGTTTGCTTATCTTTAGGGACGCAACAAAACGTATGAGTGGAATTTGTTCACTTTTTTGGGGTGCCAAAACAAATTTTAGCCCTGGTCGATTTCACTGTCCTTTTATCATTCCAAATAAATTTTGTTTTTTTAATGTATCCCCAAAATGAACACCCTATAGCAAAAAACATAATGTAAGTCATTGCATCACGGTATACAATGGTCGATGAGCAAAACGCCACTAGGATCAAAACCAGAGCCGAAATCTGAGGAAAATATGATGATCAAAATATGCACTTGCGTGTCGCTATGACATATGTTTTTGTCTGAACATTTAAGCTTGACCTAACCTCACTACGTAACCACATGCCACCAATTTGTTTCAAATGTACAAAAACGAGTCCTCCTTAGGCACAAACATATCATATTAATCTCGTTTTTCTGGTTCCAGTAGTTTCTAAAATATCGGATAGGGTGGATAAATTGACGTTCCCCAGCCGGGCGTTGATAGTTCAGTGGTTAAGCTGAGCGTTTGGCACACCAGAGGTACGCCGTACCTCTAATCGAACCCCGGGGGTTCGATTCCCCGCGATGCGCGCCCTTTCTGCCAGGGTAAGAGGCAGGCGACGCCATATAGCCTCAGCTGCTTAGTGCGTCTAAAGCCACAATCCAGTGCAGACGTCCCCTTACCGGAGCGCGTTGCAATCGGCCATTCATTCGCGAGCGGGGGCGGGTATTATGGGGGCTGCACGAGCGGAGACATGACAGCTCCCTATACGGCTCCAGGACTACGGGCACATAATCAGGAGGATCACGGCTGATCAATGCAAAGATCATCAGGGACGACGCGAACCTACCGCTACTGGACTCCATTGGCAGTGGATGCAGACGTAACCGTATTGTTCCCAGTTTTTGTTTTTGTGGGGCGGGGGGGGGGGAGGAGTGCAAATATTTGAAGCATAAGTACAACAGGCGAAAGTGGTCACGGTGGGGTCTCGTCGGATCGCTCAGGTAAAAACCTTCCGTACATGCGAGGGATAAATCTCGCCCGTGCTGAACCATTGCTTGTAATTATTAGCAAGGCCTTCGCACGCTTCCACTTCTTTTTGGAACCAACTTGTTTTGCGGACCGCATGTATGTCACATGCTTCGGTACAACCGCCAGCATTAATTTCCGTGGTGGCCACAGTTGGTGGTCTGGAGACTGCCAGCTGCCGTCATGATATGCATGATGATATACTGGAGACGGCCATCTGCCGTCATGATATACATGATGATATTCTGGAGACCGCCAGCTGCCGTCATGATATACATGATGATATACTGGAGACCGCCAGCTGTCGTCATGATATACATGATGATATACTGGAGACTGCCAGCTGCTGTCATGATATACATGATGATATACTGGAGGCCGCCGGCTGCCGTCATGATACACATGATGATATACTGGAGGCCGCCAGCTGCTGTCATGATACACATGATGATATACTGGAGACTGCCAGCTGTTGTCATGATATACATGATGATATACTGGAGACCGCCAGCTGCCGTCATGATATACATGATGATATACTGGAGACCGCCAGCTGCTGTCATGATATACATGATGATATACTGGAGACCGCCAGCTGCCGTCATGATATACATGATGATATACTGGAGGCCGCCGGCTGCCGTCATGATACACATGATGATATACTGGAGGCCACCAGCTGCTGTCATGATATACATGATGATATACTGGAGACCGCCAGCTGCCGTCATGATATACATCATGATATACTGGAGACCGCCAGCTGCTGTCATGATACACATCATGATATACTGGAGACCGCCAGCTGCTGTCATGATATACATCATGATGTGCTGTCTTTGCGGCTTTGTAGGATGATGCACACAGCTTCAATCTTGTACCGCTGAACTAGTGATGGAATTCACTTTAGCCCACTAATAACTTATAACACATGTGCTGGCCAACACGGATGCCCATACTATCTCTCTTGCGACATCTACCGGAAATCGGTGTTGAAGTGCTGACGCGCCGTCATGATAGATACATTTGCTAATAATCTGCGGAATTGTATCTTCACGCGCCCGTAAGCACAGAAGTGTACCTTCCATTGCAACTAAATAGGCAAGAGATTCTGGAGTTGTGTTGAAGTACTCTTAGCTACTATGCACCCAGCAGCACGTCCAGTCGACCAGACCGAGCGGGTCGGACCGGATGTCGCCTGACACCCGGCCATCCACGCCAGCGGCTTCCTGACTTCCACAAGCCGTGAACGCACCAGCAGGGGGAGGGGATGGCCGAGTGGTTAAGGTGTCGGGCTATGTGTACCAAAGGTCCCGGGTTCGACTCTAGCGCCACTCAGGACATTTCGCAATCCCGCGGCCCACCGGCAAAACAGTATGGGCGGCGACATTAGCCGTGAATGTGCATAAAGTGTGTCGTGAACCAACGAATAAACAAACGAACGCACCAACAGATTTCTAAATATCAACGTTAAAATATGCCTGATGTGCCCTCCATTGGTAGCTGTGAGTGCAACACAATAACGCATTTGCTTGTGAAATGCTGCACAACTGAAACGTGAGTGATATGCATCTACCTTGCGACCAGGTCGGTAGAAATACCAAATTCTACGTCATGGTTTCAATTGTTGTCTTAACCTGCGCCTTCACACGTTAGTGGAGTCTGCCCCTGTCGCTGATCTGCGCAATTAAGTAACTAAGTGAATCGGTTGGTACCAAAAACAAGCTTTCTTTGCTATATTAGAGTTATTAGAAGACAGTTGTTATAAGCCACCACACCTTTGACGAAGTTGATAATCAGAACGCCTGGGCACCTGAAATGACGACGTTGTAACATTCGTAATGCGCTACTGAGGCCATATAATCTGCTTTGAGTGTGTCTTAAGCCCGGGGGTGTCAGTGTGTGTGCGCTAAAGGGGAAACTGGCCACGAGATGTTAACTTGGTGTCCCGAATCATTGACCTGTCCCATAAATCAAACCAAAGCTTAACAATTGAATGCATGAAGTAGCCCTTACAGAACGCTCGAAGGCACATGCCCTCTCACCTGCTCAGCGAGTTGCTTCATTCAGCTGATGCTTTCTGTGGAAACATGCCACCAAGAACATAAATTGGCCCCCAGTCAATTTCACAAAATAATGATATCCATGCTTAGGCTTCACCCCACCCCCTAAGTCAGCTGCTTGCGCTGCTACTAAGCGTTTTCATCCGGGTGCCTCATCGAACACTCCAAACAAAGTCCATTCGATTACCATCGTGCTTATACTGGGCTGGGGATCAAGCCTTCTTTCGCCAAGACGCTTAAACTGCGAGGCACTAAGCACAGCTCAGCGTCACAAGGCGTCGGAAGCTCTGATTCCGCGTCGTCCGAGCAGACTGAAGCACATCCGGTCTCATGAGGCCCTACCGAAGGCGCCCCGGAAACAGCACCCGAATTTTCAGACGCATTTGCATGAAAACATAGCCGCTCTTGTCCGGTGATTAACTGTGCAGCCACGTTTGCCCGCCGAGGCCGACATGTCGCAGATAAGCGCGCGGCAGAACCGCTGGTCGGCCCCGCCGGGGACCCCGGCTAACAGGCCGGCGACCGTCTCTCGTAATCCCCTCCGGAGGAGTGGCAGCCTCCGCGGTGGGTGCGGCACTCTGTGGCCACCCCAAAAGGCCCATACGAGTTTTGTGCTGCAGATCGAGTGATACGTTCAGGCGATGGGCCGCTTTTGGCTATCGCCGGCTGTTGGCAGGTGGACACCGACGCCACAATTATACTTGCCGGCGACAACGGTCCGGTCTTCTCCAGTCATTTCCCGGTATCGCGAGAGCTATGATCAGTATTGACTGTTCGGCATACTCCTTGATAAGTACACGCGCAGGGCAGGCTGTAGGAGAGTTTAAATTATACACGATGTCGCAGCTCGTCTAGGTATCCCACGTGGGAATGCAGTCATTAATCTGATTTGACATTAGCAATCTTTTTAATTTTTGTTCGAAGCGCGGCTGCACCGGCTAATGCCTGGTTACGACAGAGGGCGGTGCCCGAGCGAATATACCCTCGTTGTATATACGACAGAGGGCGAAGCCCGAACGAATCTACAACCGTTGTATATACGACAGAGGGCGAGGCCCAAACGAATCTACACATGTGTATACACGACAGAGGGCGAGGCCCGAAAGAATCTACAACCGTTGTATATACGACAGAGGGCGGTGCCCGAGCGAATATACCCTCGTTGTATATACGACAGAGGGCGATGCCCGAGCGAATATACCCTCGTTGTATATACGACAGAGGGCGGTGCCCGAGCGAATATACCCTCGTTGTATATACGACAGAGGGCGATGCCCGAGCGAATATACCCTCGTTGTATATACGACAGAGGGCGAAGCCCGAACGAATCTACAACCGTTGTATATACGACAGAGGGCGAGGCCCAAACGAATCTACACATGTGTATACACGACAGAGGGCGAGGCCCGAAAGAATCTACAACCGTTGTATATACGACAGAGGGCGAGGCCCGAGCGAGTCTACACCTGTGTATATACGACAGAGGTTGAAGCCCGAACGAATCTACAACCGTTGTATATACGACAGAGGGCGAGGCCCGAGCGAGTCTACACCTGTGTATATACGACAGAGGGCGAGGCCCGAGCGAGTCGACACCCGTGTATATACGATCAGCATAGGCGCCCCTAGGGGTGCTGGGCGAGCGAACAGCAAGGGGCCGTTAGGTTATGAAGCGCAGTATCTGACATACAACCCCGAAAGGGAACTTACGGAATGGTCGTGACTGTGCTCTCTGGGCAGCCCGTGATGACATGTATCAAAATGCGTAAGGCTGTCGCAGAGTAGTGGGACGCTTAGAGATAAATGAAGCCTATTTCGACATTTCGGTAGGGCGTGCTCAATGCTAAGACATCTCGGTATTCGATACGGTGTCTTCAAGATATGCACATTTCCTCAATATTCGGCACCTTGTGATCAATGTTGGGATATCTCCACAATATTCGGCATGGAATGATCAAGGCTGGGACGTCTGCAAGGTATTCGACACGCAGTGCTCAATGCTGGGACACTTTCTCGTTTTTCGTCACGGTGTGCTTAAGTTTGGAACATTTCCTCGAAGTTCGGCATGTTGTGCTCAAGGTTCGGACATTTCCTCGATATTTAGCAAGGGATGTCAATTGTGCAAATGATGTTTCCAACTTCGCATACGTACATTGGAAGCCAATGCGATTCGGCCATAAATTGAGTGCACAATTTGTCAGACATCGGACCAATCTGTCGAATATGCTGGTAAATACCTCAAACGTGACACACTATGTCAACTTATCTGGATAGAACGTGTGCCATTCTGTGGTCCGATCCTTCTCACAGCCATCCCGTCCAATCTATATCGCGTGCAACTTTTCAGCACGACGGACCTCCGCCGGGCACCGACACCTTGTGTTGCAGGGCACGCAGGTCACGTGGTGGCATGACGTCATAGGGGTCAACCGACGTGGCTGGTTATTATTGGTTGGCTTTTTATTCTTTTTTTACAACACATCGACCGTTCAGTCATGTAGCGTCGCCAACCTTTCACGCCGATTGGAGGAGAGCGAAGAGTAGCGACCGGTGAAACTCGAACCCACAACTTTTCGATTATGATACAAACAACTTACTCCTAGACTAGTACGGAACGGACGACGGGCGCCGGCTGAGGTGCGATTTGTGTTGCGGGGTGCCAACGCGGCCAAATGCTGCCACAAACTGACTTCTTGGAGCGGAGATTGAGACTATTTGAGGAGAAATACTCATACACGTTGGTAAATATCGACATGAAAAGCTTCTCATATGTATATATATATATATATATATATATATATATATATATATATATATATATATATATATATATATATATATATGTATGCATATTGCGAAGTAGATGGAATCTAACTTCATAATTAAAAGTGTAATGTCCGATGCACTTTAAGTCGCTTGTCTCGGCTAAGTATACCATCCATTCAAGAAAATACGTACGCACAAGGCGACACTGTTCCAACTATGTTGTGGTCACCAGAAAGATGACCATCAGTGCTGGGATTATGAAGCGGTTGGATTTTGTTCTACTGCCATTGCGATTCTCAACATATTGAGTGGACACATTTGTGAACATGCCGCAAGAGGACTATTTCCCACCCCACTCCAAGAACATCTCTGAGGAAAGTCTCATGGCAAAACTTAGTCGGTGACGGTTCAGTCGGCACCGACCTGAGTCAATCCCAAAAGCCGTCGGTCACGTGGTTACGCCATCATGCTGCGATAGCTACGCGACTCGAAGCTGGACGGTTGTATAGTTGGTGTTAATTTAATGGATGGTCTCTCGCTGAGCGGGACAACTTCCCTGCTTAATTTATGTATTGCACAACTTGAGTAGGGAAGTTGTGAGACAAAACGGACCGTCATACTGCATAGCACGAATACTGGTTCGAACACTCACCACCACCAGACAATTTAGATTAGACATACGTGCAGCATACTCGACAGATAAGCCAGATTTCGGTCAGATTCCAACGGATGTCGGCGATGGAGAATTGCCTTTTGAAGGCACGTAAGCTTAAATTTAAATGCCTATGTTCTGAATTGAGTCTCTCCTTCAAATATCGAACATGCGTCTCAAACGTGAATGCATCGTGGCGAATTGTCGAAATAGGTTCCACTTATTTCCAGATTTTTGCAGCACTTCCACTAAAAGTGCCGCAAAAAATGTGCACATCTTCACGTGCTGTCCAGAGAGCACAGTTGCTGTCGGGCCCCAAGATCCCCTTCGCGGTATGGTGCCCTGTTCTGTGCGTGCAGCAGGATGGCACCGTCTGAGCAGATTGACGTATATCCGGTCTTGTGAAGCTCCATCGACGCCAACATCGCATACATATACAGCGATGCCGAGGTTGTCCATAGCCCGTCGGCCTCCTGCTTGCGTTCGTTTAGCACCTACACCGGCGCGCTACGCTGGTCTGGAAACACCGGATCGACGGATTGAACTGCCGGCAGTACCGGCCGACTACCCGAGTCGCTAGTCAGCTGCCGAGTACGTTCAACTGTCTTCGACTATGGCAGTATTCTGGGAGATGACTACCATTGTCTAGCTCTGAGATACACCGTTGTCTAGTTCTGAGGAATGACTGCTTAACTCCGAGGAACGACTATGTCTAACTTCGAGGGATGACTCTGTATAGCTCCTAGGAACGCTGAAGGTCATTGTGCCGCAGACATGTCGTACAACGGAAACGGCCGATGGTGCAGTTGGTGCCCCAGCAATTACATGCACTCTGAACAGCCGGGGTTTTCCTAGTTCCATTGAGAGGTTCAGGTTGTCTTCGCATTTGAGGGACGCTTTTGTTTTTTTAAAAATGGCTCTTGGTAACATACGAACGTCGACGTCGACAATTTTGGTGAAACTGCCACTCTTGGGGTTTGGGTAATCAGATTAGGCTTGCCAATCATTGGAATAGAACATGGCATAATTGATCGTCGGTTGTGCTTGACCAGCTGCTGGCAGTGCCCAAGCAGCCACTAGCAACGCTCGGGGCCTCACCGAAGTGTACCACCTGACATCCGTGCTGGATTGAACCACAGGAGTAGCTAGTTTAATGGATGTATCGGCAGACGTATGTACTGCACAACCTGTGCACTTTCATGCACATATATATATATATATATATATATATATATATATATATATATATATATATATATATATATACACATTGCAATAATATCGAAGGCACGGCTTCACTGCCGCCGAACTCTGACAAAGTCAAAGGTTGCCAGAAGACCAACCCGACTGACGGGGCGGCGCCTATTACCCTCCAACAGTCTGGCTCGAAACATCTCACACCCCGAGGAGTCATTTGCCGGAGCAGGAGGACCTCGTGAGCCTGGGACGGGTCAAGCCAGGGAACACGCCTAAGCCTGGGACGGGTCAAGCCATGGAACACGCCTAAGCCTGGGACGGGTCAAGCCAGGGAACACGCCGAGTGATGTTTCGAGTGGTAACCACTTCGAGTCACATCAAGGACGCTGTCAGGTTATCCTCAAGAAGCGCTAGAGTCGTCTCCTTGAGCCTCAACGGCCATTTTCCGAAGGATGAGAAACTTTAAAGAGCATCATCGGGTCATTTTTCAGGGTTTCGCAGAAGTACATCCCACATATTCATCCTTTGAGTGCGACACTGGGGAGTGGGTGGAGCCTTCTCACAGTCTTCTCCCATATACGAGAGTAGGTAGGTCATTCTCCCTGCCTTGCCACATATCCGGGTGTAGGTAGATCCTTCTCGCAGCCTTCTTTCATATCCGACAGTAAATATAAACTTCTCCCAGCCTTCTCCCATATCTGGGAGTAGATAGAGCATTTTCCCACATCCGGGAGTATGTAGGCTATCCCTTGTCAAAAATTTGCAAAATGGTGTTATCAAAAACGGCTACCGTTGTTATTTTGTCTCGCTATGTGCCTAATGATTTGGCTTACATATTATATCGCTGGGCTATCAGCATTTTTTTTCAAAATGTGTTTGAAAAATACTCTGTTTTCGACATTCGACGCCATATTGACTGTGAGAACCAATCCAGATAAGTAGGTCAAATAGTACCTCTTTTTATTTGTCTCGACGAGTTGAGTCGATTGAAACGACGCACTATTGTCGAAAAATCGATAGTTAAGAAAATATAGCCTATCATATGTCTTCTAATACACCAGCAAATGTCCATTTCGGGGCATACAAGGAACTCTGAACTTTAAACAAATAATAATCATGATACAGCCGCGATTTCTGCACTTAATCATTTGAAGTTGTGAACTAACTCATTATTTTCATTAGTTTCTATGAGTTAGCCACTTCTATTGAAATTCGCCGTGATCACCATGGGACTATCGATGCATACTTTTCCCCAAAGGTACACATGTCAGACATCAATCAATGAACACTGGTATATCCAAAGCAAACATCGCGCGAAGCTGCGGAGCACAACTGACTGGACGGCATAGAATACCCCAGTTCCAACTTTCATGGAACTCACAGTTGTTTTAACATATTCACCACGTCCCTCTTAGTTGTTAGCACGGGCAAAAGCTGCCGGTGCATGCAGCCAGCCTGGATGTAGCCGTCCCTCCTCTCCTTCCCGTATACGATTTTTGCAGCTAGCGACACCTGTTCCACGCATCGTTCAACTGACTGACCGTGCACAGGAAATTGTGGAACTGACATTGGCATGAACACATAGCCATCAAGTTCGGAGCTTGACGTGTGGCACGTGAGGGCCGGTTCGAAGGCGCCGTCTCAGTATATCAACTCCTGCAGACTCTCCGCGGTCTCATTTAGTCTTGGAGTTCTCCTGGGACGAACACTGGGCTCTCCACGCTCATTTTTGCCGCGAATGCACCTGATACGTTCAACAGCGAACTGGCGCTCTGCTCTGTCATCGCTACAGAGAAGTGTCTGGAACACCATTTCACTGTGAGCAACGCTCACGCGCGATGTTTGTCTTGGATATACCAGTGTTCATTGATTGATGTCTGACATGTGTCCATTCGGGAAAAAATAGGCATGGATGGTCCCATGGTGATCACAGCGAATTTCAATAATCACAGCGAATTTTAGTAATTTTTATCACCAAAGTATCTGATTTTTGTCTGAACGTGATGTGGAAAGGCATGATGTGAACGTGATGTGGAATGTCTCAATATGCAACGAATAGGTAGGTATTTGGTATATGATGCACGTGAGTACAAAGTAGCCTCCGTCAATCATTCTGCTATGTAGTCCAGACAGCGAATAAATATGAAGCTTTGTCTATATGTCGATGCCCAGTGAGTGATGCTGAAGTCTTCAAATGAGTAAGTTCGGAAACCGCGGCTGTATCATGATTTCTACCTGCTTAAACCTCAGAATTCGTTGTATGCCCCGAAATGGACATTTGCTGGTCTATTAGAAGACATTTGATAGTTGATATTTTCTTAGCTAGCGATTTGTGACAATACTGCATTGCTTCAATCGACTCAGCTCGTCGAGGTGATCAAAAAGAGTTACTATTTGACCCACTTATCTGGATTGGTTCTCACAGTCAATATGGCGCCGAATGTCGAAAGCAGTCTCTCAAACGCATTTTGAGAAAAACGCCCATCGCCCAGTGATCTAATTTTATGGAAAATTGTTAGGCACATATCAAGGCAAAATAAAAACAGTAGTCGTTTTTGACAACACCACTTTGAAAATTCTCGACACAGGCTAATGTAGGCCATTCTCCCTGCCGTCGCCAATATCCAGGAGCAGGTAGAAACGTCTCCCAGCCTTCTCCCATATCCAGGAGTAGGTAGAGCCTTCTCCCGTACCCGGAAGTTGATGGAGCCTTCTCCGCGACTGACGCCACGTCATCTCTTGCATGCCCACCTGGTCCTGGGCGGCGCCGCCCGGCCGCCGCGAGCTAGTTCCGGGACTAGTTCAGTGCGGTGGGCGCAGCGGTTAGTTGCCAGTGCTACACCGCCGCCGTCATAATGGTCAGTCTCATTAGGACGGGGCACCGTCTCCGTCCGACCGAGGCTAGCCGCCAGTGGCGTCCCCGCTCCTCCGTCATAATGGGTGTCATCATTCGGACAGGACGCCGTGTCCAGTTGGCCGGGACTAACCACCAGTGGCGCCCCCTTATCCGCCGTCCTAATGGACGTCCTCATTATGACCGGGCGCCGTCTCCGTCCGACCGAGGCTAGCCACCAGTGGCACCCCCCCCCCCTCCACCGCCGTCCTAATAGTTGGCACCATCGGGACGGGGTGCCTCCTCCTCCCGGCCGAGGTCAGCCACCAGCGGTAGTCTCAGCGTCCCAATGGATAACTTCTTCAGGACTGGGTGCCAAGCCACCTCCACCCAGCCGGGTGGAGGTGGCGCCACCGCTGCCGGACCTGGCGGAGCCACTGCTCGCCGACCGTGCATGCGCACCTGGCGGTGTCGGCATGAGCCACGAGTCTGTGCTGGCCGTTTTGGTCTGGACGAGCCACGGGAATATCAGTACGGGTCGTTGTAATCGCTGAGCAAAGCGCAGTGGTCTCTGGATGTGAGTCATAGTGGTGACCTGGACCAGTTGTTGTGACCTCTAGCCGGTTTCTGAGCGAACCATGGTGGCTCGTGCAGTGGTGACCTGGACTAGTTGTGACCTCCAGACGAGCCATCATTGAGCGAGCCGTGCTGGCTCGTGCCGTGGTGGCCTGGACGAGCCCAAGGAATGGGCTCTGCACAGGCCTTGCTCGTACAACACGACAGGCTGCAGCATATTCTTGATATCAAGTGACTCGGACTTGTGTACAGCACGACAAGTTGCAGCATATTGTTGATCTCAAGTGATTCGGCATTTACGTTTTCACTGGTCGCCAAGGAAGTGCAGCTGCGGTCGATCTACAAGTTCACAACGTTCCCAACGATCTACAAGTTCTCGTGCATCACAACACGCTGCGCAGAAGTCATATAGCCCACCCGACTGTTGACGTCGCTCGTCAATGGCAGATTCAAAAGCAACATAATGGCGCTTTGTGCTGACATTGTATATGAGCTCTTAACGGAAAAATACAGTCTGCACTGGTGAATGATTTACAGGAACAGGAAATGAGATTGCTGGGTAATGGTTAATGGGCTTTAGTTCCGAGAAGGGGAGAGAGAGAGAGAGAGAGAGAGAGAGAGAGAGAGAGAGAGAGAGAGAGAGAGAGAGAGAGAGAGAGAGAGAGGGGGGGAGAGAGAAAGAGAGAGAGAGAGTGAGAAAGAGGGAGAGAGATAGAGAGAGAGAGAGAGAGAGAGAGAGAGAGAGAGAGGGGGGATGGTGGACATGAGGAGCTAGGGAATACGAAGCGAATAAAGCTATTCTAATTTGGCTGCAGAGGTGTGCTGGATAACGTTTCCAGAAGCATTGCTGCATGTACCACTGATCGTGTACCGATGGCAAGTCGCTATTCCACACTGAATGTCAGAATGTCCATGGTACCTGCTAAAGGCATGTTTTCGGCGAATGCTGTCGACACTCACATTGATGGCTCAGATAGGCTTTTTACCCTTGCTGATGAACTGGAAGATTGCCGAATGAAATTAGCGACGTCCAATCCCACGCGAAAATCGCACAAATGAAATAACGGACTGGGAGCGTTTAGAAGTTGGTGTGTACGCCACCCAACTGTCGCATTTCCCTGCCCTGCTCAGCCCGTGAAGACTCAGATGTTGCGATAGAGAGTGCTGGCACTGGTTTCGCATTATTACGGTGTAATTACACCCTGTGATGACCCTAACAGCACAAATGTATGAACCGATGCGTGCTTTGGGTCCGCAGAAGCACTCACGCTTTTAGTGCCCATCACTCTCGTCGTTTTCCCCCAAATCATCAATGATGGATGTGGCAGCGTGGTCGACAACTCAAATAACACTCACTGACTTATCCATGGTTATTCCAGATGAAGAACCTAGCTTGACGTCTGATGACATTAGTGGAGTTAATCATAATTACATATATGGTTAATGTGCGACCGAAGAATAAATAAGGCGTTTAATTTGGTTCGTGGGCACTACAAAATAGTATTTCCAGGGACCATTGATCAAACATCGAACATTATGTGAACCCTTCAACCTCACCTAACCAGTTGCCTATGAGTCGAATTATAATAAATCACACATGACCAGCATCTCGGGACATTAAGAAACACAGGTGAGCACGATCACCGCGTATCTGACTTGAAATAGGCAAACTGAATTCGGAGAAGTGTCATCAAAAGTTGGAGAACGGCTGTCTGAATCAAGAGGGACAGCATTAGTACGGTGAATTGCTGTCGAAGGGACGCCTATACATACGTATATATATATATATATATATATATATATATATATATATATATATATATATATATATATATATATATATATATATATATATATATATATATATATATATATATATATATATATATATATATATATATATATATATATATATATATATATATATATATATATATATATATGTATATATATTCATACGTTATATATATATATATATATATATATATATATATATCCTGATAGGCATCTAATCGTCCTGATAAAACGCTTCATTGAATTGAAGTTGGACATGAGAGGTAAATGTGGCATTGCTGCCATGCAAATCACTTCTACGAATGTCTGCTTGGGGTCCCTGCCCTTCTAATGGGACAACACAGAAATTGGCATACAATAATAGTCTTGATACTCATAATTTGGAATGGAGAGTACCTGAGCCTCTGACCACCCTAATCCACCGTCCCTATTTGCACTGTGGATGCTGAATTTTTTTGACAGTGTATCAATGCTTCGTAAATGATGGCCAGATAGCAACTAAATGTATAACACGAGATGTTGAACAGAAAATGGTAGCTACCGCCTATGAGCTGTGCATACACTGTGCCGCATAACAGAGACTGCAGAAAATCATAGGTCGTGAACCGTGACTTTGGAGCAGGCGCAGCTGCGAGAGGAAAGCTTAGTGACGCCGACGGAAGGCATCACGGCAAGAGGAGCCGAGGGGTGGGGCTGTACCTTGCAAGGAGTGCTTCGTGACGCTGACAGGGTGCAGAGGGGCCGGGGGACCGTCCGGCGGCAAGGGGTGGGAGTGTGGGTGGGGGAGCGCTGCACATTGCCTATTCGCAAGCGGTATGATACCATCTCTGTGAGTCTAGTTTTATGTGACGATAATGACAACTGACTAAGACGGTGCTTAGTTCGCTTCAGCTCATTGTCCGCCATGAACTCCCAGCTGGCCCGCCACTTCTTAGAAACAATATTCCCAACCTCTGAGTAGAAGTGGTGGTCTGTATTCCTGAGGTCAAGGCGACCCACTCGCCGCTTCCCAGACTGGTGGAAACCTGACAGCTGAAGGTGACGTTGCCATTCGACTGAATCGCATCGGCAACGACGACTGACTGGGTGAGTTGGTCCTTCTCACTCGGTGAGTTGGTCCTCCTCACTCGATGAGTCGGTCCTTTGCACTCGGCGAGTTGGTCGCTTCTGAGTACCAAAAACTGTTTGCGTGTATTACGCCGGACTTAGGTACATGAGACGATTTGTCGCAAACGTCCTTCAAACATGTCGGCAGCATAAATTATTCCCTTTCATTGAACCGATAGCGTAACTTATTGGCCCCGAAAACAATAATTACCGGTTAGCGTAGCTTTCCCCAACAGGCTGGCCGCCTGGCACTTGGTCACGGTCGTTAAAACTGAAAAATAGACATGCGGATTTCCTTTTCGGACAATACGGCACACTTTTCGCCTTCGAGGAGACAAGTATGCGGGTGTGCGTGAGAAAGGAGGGGAACAAGACATGCCTTCCTCAGTCCAAAAAGTTGGGGATGCGTCCCCCTCATCTCTGTCTCGCGGTTCCTGCTTGTTTGTTGGTTGAGTATTTTATAAAATATGCAACATGAAGTGTTGGCGCTTTAAATATAACACAATATTTCATTTTATATTCATAAATACACCTTCCTCTCCATGAACCTATCAACTAAGCGTCAAAAGACTAACTTCGCAACCAAAAGTGGTAGGTTAGGGGGTCGACGAACCCCTGATGAAAATTAGTGTTCAAGACCATCTTCTCCACCACACACTTCTGTGTTGGCCCATCAGTCAGGCTGGGACCAAGCGTGTCTCGTAAGCCCGCCCCCGAACCTACGAACTTTTGGTTTTGACCACACTTCTCTCGAACTTCTGAACCAAGACGCATTTCTTTTGGAGGGATTACGGCTGTAGTGCATAGTGCTGCAGTGCATTACGGCTATGCAGCATGAATGTTACACCCTAAGTCAGTACATTCAGTGTCAAATGAGATCCACCAGCCGACGCGACGTGCCGAAGAAACCATTGTGGCGGCCGGCCGACTTTGTACTCCCCAGTTCCTGTTGAACAGCCGATTAAAACAGAATGTTTTGCTTGAGAAGCGCTGATCAATTTGCAATCCAATACAAAATTTAATTACAACTTTGTCTCCATTCTTTTTTAAAGATATCTTCGAAAAACAGGAGGCGAAAGCAGATTCTGCCCTTCCACTCCCGTACGTGTGTTAAAGAGGCGACATGTAAATAGTTTCTGTTGGTTAGTCTGGCTATATCCTTTTCCTCGAAATCGTCACGTCAAGAACAGCGAGGTATGGCAGTGAGCAGCGAAATTGATTGATACGAAACGCGAAAAAGCCTTATTTTCCTCTCGCTGTCCTTCGTGCCGTCTTTGAACAGCATTTAGCATTTACTTACTCGTTCGCTGGAGTTTTTCTTTTTCTTTGCAGTTGCGACCTACGGTTTGGCTTGCGATGGTCTCGACTCCAGTTAGTTTCAGCCGTTCCGTTTTCGTCGATGTACGGCTGAAGGACCGTCGCTGATGGAAGGAGGAGACTGGAAATGGGCGTCACAGGAAGAGGTGTGGTTGATGGGGTGAGGGTGGGCTAGACTATCAACCCTACTCTTCCGTTGTTCCGGCCGGAAGGTGCTCGGCTGCGGCGGGAAGAGGAACGTTGCCAGATATCACAACACACTTCAGCTGTGAATTAATTTCTGCGTGGAACTTAGTAATACTGTGTGTTCCCATCTGGCCATTTATCATCTTTCAGAGTTACGGAAGTGTACTGGCCCATTAATCCCGGAATTTTTTTTCTGGCTCAGTTCCGTAACCAGAAATTCCGCGAGTGGTCCGCCGAGTCCGACATCTACCGGCTGTAAGTATAATTCGTAGTAGTTTGATGCCGCTAAAGATGACGGGAACAGCCTGCTGAGTTGCACGCCGCGCCCTAAGGCGCGGGTTGAGCTCTCACTACCTAGCGTCTTGTATCAATGCTAATAAACATTGCCCTCACGGGAATATACTATATCAGTTTCCGTCCATTGTCTGCTTAGATTATACACAATGTGCACAATCCAGCTTCATGCAAATGAGCTATCTCTGAGCACAGGTGTCATGGTGACATTGGTGCTGGGGCGGGCGCAGCCACCGCTGGGTCTCTGGGCAGCAGACTCCGCCTCTTTAATTTCTCGGTGGGTTTCAACCCCACCCGGACAAATGGTAAGCTTCGGCAGAAGACCGCATCTTCCTGGAATTTCTCAGCTTCTGTATCAGGCGACACCCGATTCGGGGAGATGGACTCGCCCGACGGTCCCGCCACGGTCCCGGCGGGAGGTTCCTCGACGCGGTCAATGTCGTAACCAGCGGAGTGCTCAAGTGGGTCCGCCTGCCTGTCTGACCGGTCTTTAAACATGTGCTGCCTTTGAACTTGTGCAATTGAACGGGACAGGATGGAAGTAGAGGGCAGACACGGTCTTGCTCTTATAGCGCCTCAACTGGAGACACGGAGGGCGAGGAGGGACCAGGACGGAAACAGAAGACGGCCACGGTCTTATCCTTCTAGCGTTCAAATCGTTCCTGCGCCCCATGTGTGCGGGAACCTAAACTGGAAACAAGACGGTGGCATCATTTGGCGCGTGTGTAACTGCAGCGAAACAGGTAGTCACTTGGTACATGAGGTTAGTGAAGCCGACATATAAAATAAAGGCCCTTGAGTCACAAACTTATGGCTACAAGTTAGAGGAAGAATACGCCTATCGGTATTCTGCCTAATTTTAAATATATAAAAATAAGCATGATTGAGGGACGTTCCAATATATGCAAAGACCACAAGAACGTAGCCTTGCGGTGAGACACCGACACCCGAGTGCAGCATCGTCAACTGCACCGTTGACAGTCTTCCTGGTGCCGGACGTGTGCAGTCAGCGGGTATCGCGAGTACGGCGTCCGGGCACGCCCCTGCGAGCCGACTGGTTCCATCCTCCAAAAGGGCAACGGCCCACTTCCACTTAGACTGCAGTGCACACGCAAGCGAAATAAGATCTCATCCTACCACACCCGGCCAGGAATTTACCCACCGCAATACCTGTTTATTTGCGTCATTAACCCCTGCATAACTCCGCGGGGCACGTTGCATACGATGGGGGGGGGGGGGGAGGTCGAGCTCCCCCACCCCGCCACTGATCGTCGGAACTAAGCGACGTAGAGGAAAACATCGAACGGCATTACGAAGCCTGTTCAATTTGACTGACAACGGTAGGTCACAAGAGATGACCCGCCGTATCAGGTCAACTGAACCGACATTTGTAGATGTTCAGCAACAATTCAGATGGCGTCAACTCTTGAACTATGAAAGGATCTAGAGCAATTACAAATATTCGAGGTGCGAAGATGCCAAAGAACATGTACGTACATCTTTTCCGCCAGGTCACAAGCCAAGTCGAGTCGTTTGCTTCCAATGGAAGTTGTAGGTTCGAGTTTTAGTGAGCGCTTAGCTTTTATAAGCATGGTCTCGCCCTTCACGTAACAGATAATAACCAGAGTCAAAGCTGCGACGTGTGTGCGGCCACCTCGGTAATTAATTCGACCGTTTCAATTTATCAATTCCAGCATTCGCGAATACGAGGGCAATTTATATACCGGGTGTGCATGTGCTCGATGCCTGGTAGACGTTGGCTTTTGTCAGGCTTGGTTACGGCCACTATTACTCAAGTGATGCCCAAAGCTCATATTATAGCTTAGGAAAGGCATCACGTGAGTACTGGCCCATGACGCATGTCTGATGAACAATGGTACACACTTCACTAACATCGGGAATAGGTAGAATTAAAGGTCAATGTCACCTTTAATTTATGCTAACTTGACGTCAAATCCAAGCTACAGCATTCCTGAATACAATGGCCGCCTGTTTATGGTCGAGCAATCCTAACCTAGTTTTCCAAGACGCAAAACTTGAGCGTCAGTCCGGGTACCACAAAACATAACCGTTTCTCAGGTGCCTCTGAATTAAGGTCACTACTCAGTGGCCTTCTCAGCCCGACACGTTAAATTTTCAGTATGTGTCGAATTCATGCAAACTCAACTGCAGAATATTGAATAAAAACCGGTTAATCCAGTTCAATTGGACTATATCATACAAAATCGGGTATGCCTGGAATCCATTCGGTTGACGTCAGCCACCCACAGTCCGATGGAAAAAGGGGATACAAGACGGCAAGGCAGAGGAGTTGGGGAGGTGGGGGAGGGGAGGGGTTGTTGACGCAACGTTGTGTAGAGCTTCACCTTTAACACACTACCAAACCCGAATCGTTTGCCCTGCTTTATTTCTGCTTGGTAACTCTGAAACCGCACACACACACACACACACACACACACACACACACACACACAGCACCCGCCAGAGTACAGCGCGCGTCCCAATTGTGAACTCACGTCCGGCGGCCACTAGATTCCCCACACACGCCGGCACAACAACGAGCACCCAACGAACACGATTTCCGACCGCTCCCGAACTAAACATCCGAGACGACGGCGAAGCTCGTGGAGTGGTGACGGGCCCGACGGCGCAATATCACGCGCGAGGTCGGCCGGCAGGCGACACTCAGCACCAGGGCGAGGTACACGTACTCATGGATGACTGGGCACGTGCGGGAGGACGGGATACCTCTTCCTCGGGGAGAGGGCACGTCCCCCTGACAGTGGAGGACTAGATTTGCAAACATGCACGCCGTAATACCATCACGCCCACTGGTAGTTGAAAAGGCTCCGAATGTTCAACCTTTTTTAAACGTATGTTGTTAATACGACTTGCCATCCGTTTCAGCGCACCCGGTAAGCTACACGCGTCTATCCTGTTTCCTGTTTGGTATCAATCATCTCCTCAGATCCTGTCCAGCAGCAATGCACAGCCTCTCTTAAGTGCGTGTAATACCTAAAATCTGCTGCTCCATGTATTAGCCGTACGACCTATTTTCGGCCGCATAAGCGCATAACATCGTCCATATCGAGACATCCCGGACCCGGACATCGAGACCATTCATCGACTCAGGCATACGGAGACGATGTTTCATCAAACAGCTGACGCACGATTCGATTCAAACATTTACTTTATGCTGTTTGTGTCAGTCTTGTTCTTCATGAGGGCACCGAAAAGTTCAAGGAATTGGAACGCACCGGAAGGCACATAGCTAGCAATTTTTGCACCTTGCAGTCGCAAGCAACTTATGGGGGATTTGGTGATATTTAGCCATTGCCGGAGCTCACACAAGATATCTGACTGGGCTCGCGATGCAGGAGGGGCACACTGACCAGGTCACCTGCCGTAACTCCGCACACCATAGGTGCTGGCACGGTGTGGGGTAGCCCCGGGGACGCAGACAGCGACGTGTGCACACAACGGCAAGGCGCCTCCGGTCAGATTGTTTATCTCAGCTCGGGAAACGGCTAGATACGCAACACCAGGTGCGATCTGACATGTTCAGCTTTTAGATGACATGCGCCTCATGTGTCGAGCATCCGAAGCACCTTTCAAGCTACAAGTGCTGCTGGAACATGGAAGGAGTGGAAGATCCGCGACGGGCTGGCAGGGCACCGGTGTCGCCTCTCTCCGTCACACGCACGCACACGCATGCCCGCACGCACACACACACACGCACATTCAAGGTGGAAGGGGTGAGCCGTCGGGTGGTCACTCGCCGACACCTCCGCTCTTATCTCGCACATGGCGAATGGCGGAACAGGCGCACACAGGCCGTGGACTCAAACTGGCCAGACTCGGCTCCTCGGACAAGAGATCAACAAAACTGGCCTGGGTAACACTCGCTTCCTAAGCTCGCGCAAGGTTAGACACACGACACAAACGTCCGCAGAGGAACCGCAGAGGGACCGCGAATCGGATGCCAGCGTCCCCCTTCGTGGAACCAGCGCCCCGGCAAATATCGTCACATTGTAAACCAACACAAGTATCACAAGATCAACTCGTGGAGTGATCGTCAACCGCTGGCTGTACAAAACGTTCGTACAGAACGTGCACACGGGAAGGACAACATGCTTCAGAAGTACACCCACCCACAAACTTTGAGACGTGATCAGGGTGGCTATCCACGCACATCTAAATGAACGACGACCACGCGTCGTTTACCCCGGTGAGCACAACTGTAAATACTCAGGCAGTTGAAGCAGGGCGCGAGGTACCGGAATCAACGCCATGTTTGGCACTTTACACGCACAATCGGCTTGCGAACAATCGAGAGCATCTGCTAAAACAGGCCACATGACACTGTACTCTGTGCAATGCGCAGTGCCGGGCATCTGGTCAGCCCGTCACTCGCCACCGCCAGCACCTTCGCCTGCCGTCGCCCTCGCCGCCCGTACTCCGTCCTCGCCCACATTATCGTCCTGCGTCCCACAACCGCCCGGGCCAACTGGAAGTCACTCCTCCTCCCAGTGCCGTGGCTGCGAGTCAGAACACCGCCACCCGGGCCACGGCGGCCAAACGGGAAGTCACTCCTCCCGCCACCGCCGTGGGTGCGAGTCAGAACGGAGCCACCCGGGCCACGGCGGGCCAACTAGAAGTCACTCCTCCTACCAGTGCCAGAACCGCGGGTCAGAAACACGACTGTGTTCGTCAGCTGACCTAATAAGCTCGTGACGACCAGCATAGAATCAGCAGAGGGCGCTGCCCATGTGCAGGTACCCATCCACCGTCAGCAGAGGGCGCTGCCCAGTTCAGGTACCTATCCACCGTCAGTAGAGGGCGCTGTGGTCAGCCACCCCACCGGCACGCCCATCTGCCCAGTACAGGTACGCATCCACACCACAACGCAGCCGACCATTGTCCTCCAGGGGACACCACGCGACTGTCTAGATAGATGACGGCTACCACAACCACGCCATGGCACAATAACTTCACACTATGGCACGATAACCTCCACTCAGTGGGTGCCACACCAACACAGTCAACAACATCCTGCGCAGGGGACGTCAGGTAGCTCTGTGCCCTATGGATGTCGTTGTCACGACTGCCAGTGTACACAGAGCGCTGAGCATTAGATGATTGTCACCACCCCGAGGGCCCGGAACAATGCTTCGACACCACCACAGCTCCGATGGCCTTCAACACGGATGGTGGCAGCACCGCAGGGCTGTGATGACTCGGCACGCTGACGGCGGCCGGCCTCACACCTGACCCACGCTTCAGCGCTGGGACGACTCAGGGCATCATCACACCTGACCCACGCTCCAGCGCTGGGACGACTCAGGGCAGCATCACACCTGACCCACGCTCCAGCGCTGGGACAATTCCTGCATCATCACACCTGATCCACGCTCCAGCGCTGGGACGACTCAGGGCATCCTCACACCTGACCCACGCTCCAGCGCTGGGACGACTCAGGGCATCATCACACCTGACCCACGCTCCAGCGCTGGAACACTTCCGGGCATCCTCACACCTGACCCACGCTCCAGCGCTGGGAGCGCGCGCCGGGCTGACACCGCGCCGCCGTGACGGTGCCGCTGGCCGGGAAGCCAGAGTCGACGCACAGGTCGTGCAGCACGTGGCGAAGACTGCCCGAACGGCGCTCCCATTTCTGAAACACGGTCTGCCCGTCACTGCTGTCGGCATCACGGCCGGTGGGACGGTGGCCAGGTTGGGTGTAATGGTCAGTACGAACAGTGTGATCAGTTGTAACGGTCAGTACGAACGGTGTGGTCAGTTGTAACGGTCAGTACGAACGGCGTGGTCAGGTGCAACAGTCAGTACTAAAGGTGTGGTCAGTTGTAACGGTCAGTACGAACGGTGTGGTCAGTTGTAACGGTCAGTACGAACGGCGTGGTCAGGTGCACCAGTCAGTACTAAAGGTGTGGTCAGTTGTAACGGTCAGAACGAACGGTGTGGTCAGAAGTCGGAGCGGTCGCGAACGGACAGGCAAGACCAGTCAGAAATAGGGTCAGCAGCAAGCTTCGTGTTCGAGTCCTGGCTATGGTCCAGAGCAGGAATACACACTGGGTTCGGATTAAACGCAGATATAGGTGATCATGATACAGGAGGTGGATTTATAATAAGATCACAGAAGCAGCTGTGCTTAGTCGGGCGACCACTATTTTACCACATGGGTGCGAATAATCTAGTCCGATCGAAGCGCCGTCAATCCCAAATAACCAACTAACCCCCATTTTACCTGTGTGCTCTTCTTTGAGCGTGCATTTCCCGGTATGGTGCCATGCTTATATATATATATATATATATATATATATATATATATATATATATATATATATATAGCATATGCATACATATATACATAGGTTTGCATGTGAATACATGTAGTGTGTATATCTACCTGTGGCTTGGGTTTAAAGGGCGCGTCGACTGCAAGTCATATAGCGCCCATAACAAGTTTATTCAAGGAATCTCAGCGGTAAATTCGTGATAAAATAGTGTCATGTTGAGGTGTAGTTCCCTGCATATTGCTTCAGTTAAAACATCTCTTCACAGTTAGCCGTTTAGGGATATAGTGTGGTGCGATTAGCAGGCATTCTTATGCGGTATTATGAGGTATTAGCCGTTTAGGGATACTGTTGAGGACGATCATCTATGCCACACGTCTCGGCTTACAGGTGGGTGTATCTCATCAGCGTGTGTGCATGTACATATGTTTGGTTGGTTATTGGTTTTACGACACATCGATCGTTGAGCCATGTAGCGTCGCCAATCTCTCACGCCGATTGGTCGCGGGCGAAGAGTAGCGCCAGGTGAGACTCGAACCCACAACCTTTCAATTGTGAGACGAGCAACTCACCCCTAGACCACTCGTCCCTCATGTACATATGTTTATACACGCGTTTACACACGCGCAAAATACGCCATACGACATTCAGCGATGGGTTGGCTTGCTTTCACTGGCGGAACGCTCTACGAACACAATGGTCCGGAGTGTGGGGAGGTGCGGCCGCCCCGGTCGCCCGGCGGTCAGTCGGCGTCCGCTCTGACCTGGTCGCGGCCGTCCCTGCACGGCAGCAGTCGCAGTGCGGTGCCCGGCGCTCCGCCCAGCAGCGTCAGACACAGGTCGTCGTGCCGGAGCGTCTGCCGGTCCGTGTACGACCACGCCTGTCCGCCGGACATCGGCCGCCGTCAACACAACAACCACGACACAACACAGCAACGATGGAAACGTAGTGTACCACAACACAACACAGCAACGATGGACGCGTAGTACACTACAACGCAACGGCGGAACGCATGTCAGTGCTGAGCGCATGGGAGAGACCACGTCTCGTGTCAGTGTGTCACGTCTCGTGATTGCCTAACCTGCCACGCCTGACAGCAAACCCATATATTTTGCACACAACGATCAGCGCGACATCTATAACCAAATCTGGCGACCATACTGCCATCTGCAGAGCGTTTCTACACGAGGCAGAATCACTGCGCCCGATCGGTTACAGGCAAGTGGATGAGCAATCAGCAATCAGTTCATTGGTGACGAGTTCATCAATGAACTGGACCTCATCAGTGAATTGCAGCTCACCAGTGAACTGGGAGTAATCAGTCAACTGGAACTCATCAGTGAACTGGAGCTCATCAGTGAACTGGAGCTCATCAGGTAATTGTAGTTCAGTTCAGGGATTAGTGAGGCCACATGCTGCCCGCTATCGTTTCCTCTCGAAGCCCATATGCTTTCGTGCGCGAACCTCACAGCCATATCCATACTCAGCGTGAGCGGCGATGGCTAAAAACGGAAGGTGATGGTGGCAGTGTGTGTGGCGATGACCTGTTTAATCGTTCAACAGTGATTCTAAGCAGTACTTATGAGTTTGCAGCTATTCGGTGTTCACGTTTGTATTTTGATGTACTATTGCGTCGCAGCGAAAGCGAATATAATATTACGGTGCATGGAAAACGTTACGAGTGAATATGCTGATGCTAAAGTAGCGCCCATCGTAATATCAATTGCATGCCACATGCTATTTTGTGGATACACGTGTCATTTTGTGGACACAACACATGCCATGTTGTGGACACGACACGCGCCACTTCGTGTCAGTTGTCACGTGACATGGTCCGCACCTGGTTTCCTCCGCCGCCGTGACATGGATACATGCCCACCGTGTCGTTGCTGCCATGGCCCAGCGTGTCCATGCACACTCGCCCCTGCCGATGTAGGCAACAGGTCACAGTCGACCGGGACGTGACCCAGCCGGGCCCTCCTAGCCCTCACACTCGCCCCCCTCCCCTGCTGAGGTAGGCAACAGGTCACAGTCGACCGGGACGTCATCCGGCCGGGCCCTCCTAGCCCTCACACTCGCCCCCTACCCCTGCCGAGGTAGGCAACAGGTCACAGTCGACCGGGACGTCATCCGGCCGGGCCCTCCTAGCCCTCACACTCGCCCCCTACCCCTGCCGAGGTAGGCAACAGGTCACAGTCGACCGGGACGTCATCCGGCCGGGCCCTCCTAGCCCTCACACTCGCCCCCTACCCCTGCCGAGGTAGGCAACAGGTCACAGTCGGACGGGACTTGACCCGGCCGGGCCCTCCCGGCCTTCACACTCGCCTCTCCTGTCAAGGTAGGCCACATATCACAGCAGTGGGCCACAGGTCACAGCAGTGGGCCACCGGTCCGAGGTGGTCACAGGTCACAGTCGGCCGGGACTGCGACCTGTGACCAGCCAGCCGGGCCTTCACAGTCGATGCGACCGAGAATACCGAGACCGTTTCGACTGTGTGGCTTGGGCCACCCGGCTGTTGCCCGTCACACCACCAGAACTTATCCACATTGCACAGCTGGCTGTAGGAGTTAGTAAAACAGCTGGATTGAAAATCAGCTATATTGCATATAATAACGTAACACTAGCTACCATCAAAACACAAACGTAAAATACCTCCTCTCAAACCTAATAATAATAGCTATTCTACAGATTGCAGTGTCGTACGTGACGGTCGTACTTCCATCACAAACAGATCGTAATCCGTCGTTCAGAACCTACACCCTCACTTCGCCTAAAATACACTGCAATCTGCAGAGCCGGCCGCTTCCTTTTCTAGTGCACCCTGTCCATGCCCAGCGCCGTGTCTACCGCACGGTCAAGTAGCCATAGCGGTCCCGATATATTTCAAGAATCCAAATTGAGCTTACCGCATACCACCCGCTATTCTTAGTGTCTAGTGCATAGCCCAACTTCCAGAGCAGCCGACCCTGGACTTTCTCAGCAGCCGCACCGTGCACCGAAGACGGGCCCAATGCCAGCGCCGTCTGGGACATATACATTCAATGTGAACGTTTCCTGCCACATTTATCTCCAGCTTCATCTCGTTCTGCCATGTACCTCTCGGAATGACTGCTTTGCCAGCCTCTGGGACGCTGACTTTCTTGATTCGATGTGATGCCTGCCACACATGATTTAAAGCAGGCTTCGCCGCTCCCAGAAACGAATACCGTACGTTTCGTTAGCGGTAATTCTCTATGACGTATACGTGGGAGGTTGCTTAACCCCTGTCCTCTCTGTCATATCCGCACACCCCGACTCGAAGAGGGGGGCGGGGCCATTATAGGCCCCTCTAATCTCGAAACTACGCGTTGCACGAAAACGAGTGGTGTCATCGAAAAGCACCCGACAAGTTGGGACCCGAACCCCCCCCCAATATTTTCTCCCCTCAACAAGTGACGTAAACAAGTGACGTCCATGGGACCACGACTGAGGTCACGTTTTTGGCTTTGGGGAGTTCATTTTGGGGTAGATTTAGCAAACAAAAATTATTTGAATCAGAAAGTGAAACCGAAATCGTCCATGGCTCCAAAATATTTTCTCATGCAAAAAACAACATTTTAATTTTGGCAAATTTGCAAAAGTTTCAGATTTAATTTAAAAAAACAAATTATTATAGTGGATAGAGCGCACCGGAAAGCGTGGGTTGAAGTCAACTTTCACTCACAAAAGCGCTTACTGTAGACAAAATATTCGATTGCATCGATAATGGGCAAATATGCAAAACAAATGTAATCATAAACAAACAAAAAACCCTCTGGTGCGTTTCCTTGCATCCTTAAAAACAAGCAAACGATACAAGTTCCATTCAAATATCATTATCTGCTAAAGCGCGACGACTGGTTGAACTTTCTTGGAGGTAAGCTTACTTGACCTTAAATCACTCGGTGACTATAGATGACCTGGCCTGAATTTTGTAACATAACATGTCAAATTGATTTGGGAAAATGGTATCCAAAATTTCGACACGCTTCAGCGCACCATTTCTTCTCTGTATGCAGACAGCCTTACAGAGTAGAGGGTGAGGGTAAAATGCCCCTCGTGAGAGGGCGAGTCAACGTACCTGTTGTATGGAGCCTTGCGCTTGGTCTCCCACGTCCGGTATGCTGAGCTCCGGGTACACGTTTTTCAGGTACCACCGAAACGACTTACAGTTCAGCCGGCTTCGCAGCTCCTGCCGTTCGCGCACACTGTCAACGGGAACATTGTAGTCGGGCCACACAGCCAACACTGAAGTCAGCAGCACATTTTACAGTACAATTGGTAGCTGGACTACGATATAAAATTACGTTGTGTTAACGATACTTTGTGTTTTTGCATTAGGTCGTCACCCTGACCCACTGCATTGCTGCCAAACGTTTGCTGCTACCGCCGATATCACGTGTTCATTAGGTCGTCCCCCTGGCTTTCTGCGTTGCTTCCACTGAGGTCACGTCAGCATAAGGTCATCACCCTGGCCCGCTGCGTTGCTACCGAACGCGTGCTGCTGCCACTGAGGTCACGTCATCATTAGATTGTCACCCTGGCCCATTATGCTACTGTCACTGAGATCACGTCATCAATATGCTGTCACTCCCACCCACTGACCCCCCACCCCGGCCCGCTGCGTATCCACCAGACGTGTGCAGCTACCACTGAGTGTGGTTGCGTGCCGTCCGCACCAGCGACCCGGCACCAGTTTCAGCACGAGCGGAGACGTCCAGCAGGCCACGTCAGCGCAGCCGTGCCACTGTCTGCCCGCGGCGCCGGCCGCTCGACCGAAGGTCCACCGAACCGAACATCCGGCGGCCGACCTGTCGAGCTGCTGCTCCGGCTCGCCAGGCACATGGCGACACGTCCACGATGGTGGTTATTGGTGACGTGTCGTAGAACCAATAACCACGATGGTGGTTATTGGTTCTACGACACGTCCGCCGTTGATTCACGCAGCGTCGCCGATCTCTCACGCCGACTGGAGCCGGGCGAAGACAGGCGAGACGCGAACCAACACCTTTCCGGTTGTGATACGGGCGACTCACGCCTAACCTACTAGTCGCCGGGCACACATTATGGCGGCGGCCACGGGCACGCGGCTGTTCAATGCTGCGGTCTGTGCCGAACCGTCACTTCCACCACGCTCACGCCAAGGGCATCGGAGCCGGACCGAGCGGCACCCACTGACATATCGTCGGCGAACGTTCGGACATGTTCGGGGCGGCGCATCTGGGGCCCGGCGACGTCTCAAATCGTCTCGGCCCGCCCCAGTCGGGCCGTTTGTCCAGCAAAGTGAACCGCCGGATGGAACATAATGGCGGATGACGCAATACTTGCTGACACAAGACGAAGACCGAACAATCGCATCAGCACTGGATCGGCACAATTCGGCCGATAATATAGACCAAATGTGGCCAAGAACGAGCGGATTTCTCAGTATGAAAACCACGTTTCTTGGAACAGAATCCCGACAGGCAGCACTTGACTGCTGATCGTCCTCAGTCAATTTTTTCCTCCAAATTCTGCGCATCTGCGATAGCCACTAGCCGGTGGCAAGGTCCCTTGGTCTCTCAGTCAAATGACCCGGAGCCATTTCTTCCCGAACTATTTCTGGCCCAAATGTCATCCAAACGAACACAGCTAATGATTAAGCTGAACGGAGAGGAAATTTGATTACGTAAATGCATTCGAACCAAAAGCACTCAAGAGCCATGTCTAGCTATCTCCAAACAGCATTAGCGTGCACTCGACCTGAGCTCGACTGTCATCTCACTTCACTGATGCCGTTTTGTCGCCAGCCTGTGGCGAGAAGGAAAATCCCCTGGTGGTTCTTGTTATCTTGCTTGGCGTCTGGCGTTGCTAGGCGACGGAGTGCTGGCGCTCTCACCTTCTCAGCAACACTCCCCGGCGGCCTCATTGATCAGACAATGCCGCAGTGGAACAAGGACAATCGGGAGCACGCCGTGGAGATAATGTGGCTAGGAAAGGAAACAACGCCGTGAAATATAACTTCCAGATCCGGGGCTTAATGGGTCAATGCATCATACTTAAGGCTATATGGATCTTTGCAGATGTAGATTATTAGCACATTAGCATTCATAAGACAAACTTAATTTTAAAATGAACGCAGACTGAATACAGTGGTAATGGTTGTCGGAAACGAAAATGTAGTGACCTGGCAACAACGAAGCACGGTTGTTTTCCACGCCAACAGACTGACAATCGCAACACAGTTGTTTTTTAAACCTACCTTCCGAATGAAATTCCTTTCGCGAGCGGGACAGCAGCGAAGTAGTACTTTTTGTACTGGTCCATCCACACCTCCGCGGCGCGCCGTGTGTTCTTCATAAACACCTGGCGACACAGGGGCGGGTCTCACACCCGCACACCGTGATATGGGAGGTAACCGAGTGAGTATGTAGCTCACGTCACGTCACGTCACATGTATGTGACGCATGAGAACACACCGAGAGGCCAGACCAGACAGCATGAGAACACACCGAGAGACCAGATCAGACAGCATGAGAACACGCCGAGAGGCCTGACCAGACAACATAAGAACACACCGAGAGGCCAGACCACACAACATAAGAACACGCCGAGAGGCCAGGCCAGACAGCATGAGAACACGCCGAGAGGCCAGACAGCATGGGAACACACCGAGAGCTGGAGACGTCCGCCAGAACACACGACGACCAGCACTGCAATACAGACGCCGTCGAGACGAGCGACGGCAAGCGACTCGGAACCAATCAGCGTCCGACATATCCGGCCGAGTAAATTGGATGGGTGAACTGGGACTTGTTCTGCCGACGACCCCCTCCCCCACTTGCGCGTTCGGGGACCATCCTACCAGGTCGAGAGATTGCCGCGAGCCGCTGCCGATTCCCGGGTGTTCCGGCACCGCGGCACACCTCACACCGCCGACCGGGGGCTCACCGGCCTACTGCACGTCGTCGCCATCCAATGTCAGCCGTGTACCCAACGGTACTGACTCAACTGGTACGGTTGATTGATTGATTATTTGGGTTTAAGGGCGCGCCGACTACCAGGTCATTTAGCGCCCATCAACTGGTACGGTCACACACACTGGTTGGTCATTTGGGCTTAGGGGCGCATCGACTGCTTCGGTCATGCAGCGGTCACACACACCATGCAGCTGGTGCAGTCACAGCTGTTGGTACAGTAACAGCTGCTGGTACAGTCACAGCTGTTTGTACAGTCACAGCTGCTTGTACAGTCACACAACTGGTAGTCGCATACACCATACGGCTGGCACAGCCACAGAACCATACGGCTGGTAGAGTCACAGCTCCTGATTCGGTCTCACACATCGTGTCACGGCCACTTCGCTTGCCATTGAGGCATACTCAGGGTTGGATTTATACTTTGTAATCCCGGATGTGGGGAAGAATATTTGAAGGTAACCGAAGATGGAGGGGATATATTGGTTGGTTGGATATTTGGGCTTACGGGCGCATCAACTGCGTTGGCCATACAGCGCCCAGGAGAGGACATCTATTTTCAAGCTTGTGACATCAGAATCCCAGTTTGCACTTCCTGGTGAATATTGAGCGCTAATTCACAGGGCAGACCGCCGTCAGTCAGCCCATTTAACATCAAAATGAGAAAATAAGGATAAGTTTTAGAGTAGGAGAAGTTCTGGATGCAACAAAATCCAGCAAGAGCCTATTTTGTTCGAACACTGTCCATGATATACATGTATGCATCATTGACGTGGAATGCAGGAATGACATCAACAATCTTAATATAATAACAGAAATGTCAGGATTTGAGGAATATTACGCTTGCCTTCTCAACCCAAATACACAAACTAATGAAAACTGGCCTATAAACAAGGTACATGGTGGTGCAAGCAGAACATGAAGATCGCATGGACATGTGAAGTAGTAAATATGAAGACATGGATCATGAATTACAACGTGTATGGTAACTGCAACGTACGCACGTAACAGTGCGAAGATGCAATGAAAGAAAGCACAACGTGTGCGCAAATCGCAAAGGTGTGAAAAATTGCAAAGGAACGCAAATGTAGCGTACGTCTCATGTGGTCAGCTCAGCACAACACCGGCAGTGCGGCAGCATTGCGTGTGGTCGGTATGTTCATACACACACTGCGTACACGGGCGGGTGCAACAACAACACGGATCCATCCGCTATCCATTTGTCAGTCATTACCCGCCAATGTGGGGGTGCGTGCATGTGAAGGGTGCGTGTGTGTGAAGGGTGCTTGTGTGCGAAGGGTGCTTATGCGTGAAGGGTGCTTACGCGTGAAGGGTGCGCGTGTGTGAATGGTGTTTGTTTATTGGGTGATTCACGACTCACTTTATGCACATTCACGGATAATGGCGCCGCCCACACTCTTTCGCCGGTGGGCCGCAGAATTGGGAAATGTTCTGAGCGGCGCTAGTGTCGAACCCGGCAACTTTGGCACCCAGAGCACAACACCTTAACCGCTCCGCCATCCCCGCCCCTGTGTGAATTGTGCACGTGTATGAAGGGTGCATGTGTGTTAAGGGTGCATGTGTGAGGGGTGCATGCGTGAGAAGGCCGTACTCACCTGGCCGCTGCCACCCGGGAACGAGTAGGGGTGCTGTTTGCGGAACACGTGGCCCACTCGGCTGCACGGGATGATCTCCAGCGAGCCCCCGCACTGCCACACCCGGAACGAGAACTCTGGCGACGGGTCAGGTCAGGTCAGGTCAGGTCAGTGGCCGAGGGAAACGGTTTTGATCCCGACCGTCACAATGTCGCATGCGGAACGATATCCGGTTGGTTGGTTCGCTATTTGTGTTACGAAATCGTACATCGATGATTGTTTTGAATTAAGCTCGTAACCTAACGTGAGGTCACACAATAATTTTTGTTTGGTTTGATCACAGCTGCCTATACGTTGACATATGATTACTCTGCACGTATAATTTAAGAACGTAGATCGCATGACCCAACCCCACGCCACTCCACGAGTCCGCAGGTCGTGGGTCTGCCTCCATCTGAGAAACTTTTCACACAAAAGCCCCGAGGAGGGCCGGCCGCCTTCGTGGGGCGAATTGGCGTAGCGACAGCCGCTAGACAGGATGTCTGGCAGCCTCTGTAGCTGGCTAGACAAATCCCAGCCGGGCTCGAATACGTCTGATCGGCCATTGACGTCGTAACCAAGTTCGCTTCGATGGTCGAGCTGAGGCTCAACAGAACATACGACAATCGAGGAACGGCTGTTGCCAGGCGCGAAACGCTGCGGTGCAGTCAATTTAATAAGTGAACAAGCTGACGCAAGTTAGTAAAGCACAACGGCGCAGGTGATAGTGCTATTGGATGGTTGATATACACGAACGACTGGCCGCACCCGAAAGAGGACCGCATCTGATTTGAGGACTGGATAGGATCGGGGACTACAAGAACAGAGGCAAAAGCAAGAGAGGACAACAGGGGACTGGAGATAACAGAACGTTGCCGAAGCAGTGGCGTACCTAAGGGACCCGTCAGGGCCCCAACACCCGGCACGCCACTGCAACCATACGGCTGGACCACTGACGCCACTACAGCCCGACTGCTGGACCACTGCAGCCCCACGGCTGGACCACTGACACCACTGCAGCCCAACGGCTGGACCACTGACGCCACTGCAGCCCAACGGCTGAACCACTGACGCCACTGCAGCCAGACTGCTGGACCACTGCAGCCCCACGGCTGGACCACTGACGCCACTGCAGCCCGACTGCTGGACCACTGCAGCCCCACGGCTGGACCACTGACGCCACTGCAGCCCGACTGCTGGACCACTGCAGCCCAACGGCTGGACCACTGCAGCCCGACGGCTGGACCACTGCAGCCCGACTGCTGGACCACTGCAGCCCAACGGCTGGACCACTGCAGCCCGACGGCTGGACCACTGCAGCCCAACGGCTGGACTACTGCAGCCCGACGGCTGGACCACTGCAGCCCGACGACTGGACCACTGCAGCCCCAAGGCTGGACCACAGGCGCCACTGCAGCCCCACGGCTGGACCACAGGCGCCACTGCAGCCCGACGGTTGGACCACTGCAGCCCCACGGCTGGACCACAGGTGCCACTGCAGCCCCACGGCTGGACCTCAGACGCCACTGTAGCCCCACGGCGCTAGTAAAAGCGAAAGTAATCGCGTGAATTTGAACTTGCGACATCAACACACATGTCACTAACCTGATGAATGACAGACAGCAGGTGCAGACGGAGATTTGAAAGGTACATGGAAATCAGACGGGGAAGGGCTTCGAGTACGTGAACTTGTGCTCGGAGTCTAGCAGACTGGAAGGCGTTCCTTGACAGTCGGGTAGGCGGAGTCTGGAATCAGCAGCAAGACCGACTGGAGGGGAAAACTCGAGGGATCGGGGATCGGCGTGAGTGGATCAGCGAGCAGCAGCGTGTCCGAGAAACAGCAGCTTGGCAGGGCTACCGACGGCCACGGACGTTAGCTGATGTGACACTCACCGAGGTTCTCGCCTCCCCACACCTCCATCTGCGTGTCGTAGCGGCCGAGCTTGTCGAACCAGGCCCGGTCCATCACGAACAGACCGCCGGCGATCATTGGCGTCCTGCGGCAGGAGGACGCACGGCTAAAGCGCAGGCCACCATCGAGCTCACATACTCAGGAGAGTTCGGAGGGCACCATCATCATCAACAGAGGGCACCATCATCACCAACAGAGGGAGCCATCATCATCAACAGAGGGCACCATCATCACCAACAGAGGGCACCATCATCACCAACAGAGGGCACCATCATCACCAACAGAGGGCACCATCATCACCAACAGAGGGCAGCATCATCACCAACAGAGGGCACCATCATCATAAACAGAGGGCACCATCATCACCGAGACTGAGGACAAAAGTTGAGGCCGCAGAAGCGTCAGTTGGCTGGTGAGTTAGTGCATGTCGGCTGCACGGCGTCTCGGCTGCCACTGTCGTATTGCGGCCATAACTCGGGCGGCCACCCAACTGTGGCTAAACGCAGTGCCAGGCTTCACATCGTGAACGAATACCGCATGGCGTTGCGGCGCCACGGACCTCGTATACAACGCATACCAGTGAGAAGTATTCAACGCTGAGAACGACACTTCCGATAGGAAATATATCAGTCGTCCCGATTAGACAACGCAATACCTAACAGACAAAATACCACCAATGGAAGCTATCTGGATACACCATAAATGGTGTCGACGTTCGTCAGCATAAAAGGACAGGAGATCAAATCATTGCAAACTGTCAGTGGTGTGCGACATGTAGAGCACATATGCTTTTCACCACCGCAATATAGATAACCGTGAGTGGCATAGTCGTGCTGAAAGTAGAGCACCGTTACCGGAGCACCGCTACACCGGTGCCGAGAAACGTGCTCAATGCCGAGTCGGCACAGCGTCCCCTCTTCTAGCCTTAGCTTACGACAGCACGAGACATTGTTTGGTGGCGATCAGTTTGTTTGTATGCAGCGCATCCCACACTGCCTGCCACTTGCCCGGGATGGAAACAAACATTTCTGGGCAATGGTAAGTGGTAGGTCGCTAAGGGAGACAGGTAGGCAGGATTAAGTGCACGGAGCATGTGCAGCTCGCTTCGTCGTAGCATGGACCAACTCGTCTCTAGGAATTATCACATGGCTATGGGCCATCCTTTGTCCTAAGCGATGCACGGCGGTAACACGGTTTATACCTTCGCGAAAAGGCGGATTAGGCTGATAGAACGTGTTCAGAGCCGAAAGGCCACATTTAAGAATATGTGAAGATTACGTCGATCGCCCTCAGACAAGCCGATATAGCATGAAGCTTCAATATATCGACTAGCTCTAACGGGTACAGACATGCGCATGTCAGGAGCGAAAACGATTGCGCGATAGAGCCATAAACAAAAGCGTTGCCCAGACCATTTTCTGTTCGAGACCAATCAGTAGCATGATCTTACCCAACCGTGTGATCACCTTACATGTGGGTGCCTGCAAGTACTTAACTATCAAAATTGCTTGAAATCTTACTCGATTTTCTTGCTACAGCTTACGAATGAATACACTAAACGGGGCAGCACTGGAATCCCGCCCGTCTGAACAATAATGGTCGGCAGACGTCACGAAAAAACCATGTGAACAATCTGGAGTTGCGAATACGGGGATGCGTGGTGTCGTTGTCTTGTCCACCACAACGTGACGTCACACAATCAAAATCATGTGGGTCGTAGTAAACATGTTGTATCAATCGGTATACGTGGATAAACATAACGCAAAATACTAACACAAATACCATAAAAATAAAATAACAAAAACAATGTATAAGAGGTTAAATGCAATGGGACACGAACAAACAAATAGAATGAACAAACGTATCATATCAATACCAATTGCGAGTACATATCAAATAACATCACTGACAGTTTGTTGCCAGGCAGCGTGACAACGACAGCTCCAGTTGTTGTTAACGACTAGAGTCGGAAATATTGGGTCGAGTACACCAGGCACGAACACCGGTATGACAGCGCGGGGACAAACTTTCGTCTCGCGTGTCCGACTGTGTAGCGCCGTGCCTATAAGTGCTGACCCCGACACGCGAATAATGTTGGACGGACGACTGAAGGCGTCGTCGTACCACCGTCCTTTACGGACGCGACGACTGGTCTGCTGCCTTGGCAGTGGTGCCTCTGGGAATACGTGCTGCATTCAAACTGGACATGGTCGGTCCCCGGTCATAACCGGCGGCGTGCGACGTGGACCTTAGCCTCCAGGACTCCATCAACCCTGGACAGTGGGGCGCGACTACCCCGGTACAAACCGAACGGACGAAAAGACAAGAAGTTAGCCAATCCGCTCATAGCGGGCAGGATTCGTGTTGCAAGTTGTTCACACGGGAACATCCTGCAAGGTCTGGTGAAAAACAAGGATGTTCACACGGGACCGATATTGGAATGGAAGTGGAGGGATGGAAGAGGCACTCATGTTCTGGCTCCTGCCCTTTGACAGCGAACCTCCCGTCGGATCTCTCGACCACACAATCCTCCCTAGCGAAAGGTGCTCCATTGACGGTGAGGTTCAGAAGCGTAAAGAAGGGCCACAATCAGAATACAACGCATTCTCAATACCCCATGTCCCACACTCAATAAGTTCCGTCAAGAATTGCTCATAATTATGACGAAAGTCAGCGTCAAAAGTTACCCACAACAGAGTTACGTGTTCTATTGAAGGGAGCACTCGGTCAGAGCAGATGTTCCGATAAGAACCAAGAACACAAAGAAAAGAGTTGATGTCGCCGAAAAGGAAAGCGCAATGTCTATTCGGAGGCCATCAAGACAAAGCATGGCTAACCAAAGACAGCTCGCTACAATACGCCATCGCAAACCTACTTCGGCACACATTTTGTCCAGAGACCCCCATTTCCTCAACGACGGCGCTCGAATCACTCGAACACTCCAGGTCGTCCATCAGGCGGAGACAAGGTGGTCTGGTGGCCCGACAGCTCGACGGTGGGCAAGCCGTTGCAGCGAGCCACCGCATCCATCAGACGTGATCCGGGGAGACAGAGGAGAGCCAGGGGAGCCGGCCGCAGATAGGCTGGCCGGCCGAGCCGCCGGGTACCGTCCGCGCCACTGCCGAGTGACCGGGCTGTGTCGCACGGGAGCCGCAGCCCAGCCGCCGGACCGCGTCCACACCACTGCCGAGTGATACACCAACGTCTCGTGATGCACCAACGTCTCGTGATGCACCAACGGCTCGTGATGCACCAACGCCTCGTGATACACCAACGGCTCGTGATACACCAACGTCTCGTGATGCACCAACGGCTCGTGATACACCAACGTCTCGTGATGCACCAACGGCTCGTGATACACCAACGTCTCGTGATGCACCAACGCCTCGTGATGCACCAACGCCTCGTGATGCACCAACGCCTCGTGATGCACCAACGGCTCGTGATGCACCAACGGCTCGTGATGCACCAACGGCTCGTGATGCACCAACGTCTCGTGATGCACCAACGCCTCGTGATGCACCAACGGCTCGTGATACACCAACGTCTCGTGATGCACCAACGCCTCGTGATGCACCAACGCCTCGTGATGCACCAACGGCTCGTGATACACCAACGTCTCGTGATGCACCAACGCCTCGTGATGCACCAACGCCTCGTGATGCACCAACGCCTCGTGATGCACCAACGTCTCGTGATGCACCAACGCCTCGTGATGCACCAACGCCTCGTGATGCACCAACGCCTCGTGATGCACCAACGGCTCGTGATGCACCAACGTCTCGTGATGCACCAACGTCTCGTGATGCACCAACGGCTCGTGATGCACCAACGGCTCGTGATGCACCAACGCCTCGTGATGCACCAACGGCTCGTGATGCACCAACGTCTCGTGATGCACCAACGCCTCGTGATGCACCAACGGCTCGTGATGCACCAACGGCTCGTGATGCACCAACGCCTCGTGATGCACCAACGCCTCGTGATACACCAACGTCTCGTGATGCACCAACGCCTCGTGATGCACCAACGCCTCGTGATGCACCAACGGCTCGTGATGCACCAACGGCTCGTGATGCACCAACGGCTCGTGATGGACCAACGCCTTGTAGCGCAATTCTAGGTGGAGGGATTGGTTGGTTATTGTTTTTTACGACACATCGACCGTTGAGTCATGTAGCGTCGCCAATCTCTCACGCCGATTGGTCGCGGGCGAAGAGTAGCGACAGGTGAGATTCGAATAGGTGGAGGGATTACCTATGATGTGTTCTGTTATACAATGCCCATTTATAGCATAGATATTTCGCATAGTTACCGTTGATATATGAATGCGTACATTAGGTATCTCAAAACAAGCGAGAAATGTAGTCATAAGTACCATATTGGCTCAAAATTAAGTTTGGATTACGTGGCAAGGTTCTAAAATGACATTGTTTTCATGGTGAAATTCGGCACCTTGTACTCGTTTCGACATCTCACACCTGACGAAAAAGCATTATTTTAACGCTGCGTCCGCACCGCTGCCGAGTGACCGGGACCTGCCACGCGGGAGCCGCAGCCCGGTACTCCGTCACTGAGCCGGGGCGTTTTTGCACCACGAGTAGGGCGCACCGCCGGGCGGGTGGCTGGGCAGAGTCAACGCTTGCTGGCGAGAATGCCGGCCGTGGTGGTGGGAGTGATGTGCAGCACACCCACAGAGGCTGTCGAGGTTGTGGGCGAGAATGCCGGCTCCGCTGGTGGGAGTGGTTGGTTATTTGGGCTTCGGGGCGCATCGACTGCTTCGGTCATACAGCGCCCAGGTGGTGGGAGTGCTGTGTTGCACACCCACAGAGGCTGCCGAGGTTTTGGACAAGAGTTGACAGGCTGACAGCTGGGCAGCAAACGAGGCCTGAACATTAGCCAGTCGACCTGATGAGGACTGATAGAGATCACATGGTATGGTAAAGAACTAGTTGTTATTATATTGGAGTTTAGGGGCGCATCTAGTTGCTATTTTACAAGAAGCAAAATACGTGCTATGTGAGCGGCTAAACGGCCATCCTATTCCTTCCTGGCCTCACGTTAATTCCATCGATGAGATACATTCTCACAACGAACATATCCCACTCAGAAAGATATCAAAGTGTATATTATCCACAAAGGTGGCAGTAAATGACATCAATATAATCACAACACATGGTGTACATATTAATGAGCCCCGTTGATTGGTTGCTTCATTTCAGGAACGGTTACTCAGGAACCTCCACTGCAAGAACGGAGTTATCCACCAATCTATCGACAGATATAATAATACCAGGCCAGATAAACTCAACAACGATTGACATGGTATGAAATACCGGGCGAGATACGGCCAACAGGAATTAGCATGGTTTGTAATACCAGACCAAATACATCTAACAACGATTGACGTAGTTTGTAATACGAGTCCAAATACATTTAACAATGATTGACATGGCTTGACTGTACATGTGCCTGCGGTGATCTATTAGTAAATGTGGTAATGCAGCCATCAGTAAATAGTGTTAATTGGAACAAAATATCTGGCAAGCGTGCTAGAAAGCATTGTGTTCCATGTGGTATGGCTATGAAGACGATTGGTAGAGCAGTAGTACCATGACGATAATATATAAATCACCCATGTGTGAGTTAATTTATAGAAAATTTTTGTAATGCATCACTGTTCAACAGTGCAAAGTTGATTCTGCAACTGCAATTGCGACTACACATATTTTCATGTATCGAGGCGATAGTAAGGTGAGGGTAGCCAAAAGCCTTTTGTAGTCATATATGTCACTAAGTTCAACATTAGCGACTCAAACGGCAACTAACAATGTTAAATCCACAATCGAAATAAACAGGGCATACTTCAACTTTCCAATCAAATATGAAGTCATATTTATCACCCAATGAACAAACGTAAGCCAGCAGT
This sequence comes from Imbricaverruca yamaguchii, assembly GCA_034440575.1. Taxonomy (NCBI): domain Eukaryota; kingdom Metazoa; phylum Arthropoda; class Thecostraca; family Neoverrucidae; genus Imbricaverruca; species Imbricaverruca yamaguchii. Next base: position 2,966,542 of record JAOTOL010001660.1, read on the forward strand.
CGCAAACAGCTAAAGCAACCAGTTGAAACAAAACAACCCCAACACCGCACCCTGGCGTAAAAACGATCCACGTTGAACTCCGTGGCATACATAATCCAAGCCTGACAGGTGAGGTACAAAGCGGCACCAATGCACGGTACCCCGACTGGTACATCACTCACCCGCCCATCCGTCCGTACTCGGACCGGTACATCACCACCCACCCACCCACCCACCCACCCACCCATCCGTACCCCGACCGGTACATCACCACCCACCCGTCCGTCCGTACCCGGACCGGTACATCCCACCCATCCACCCATCCGTACCCCGACCGGTATATCTCCACCCATCCACCCATCCGTACCCCAACCGGTACATCTCTACCCATCCACCCATCCATACCCCGACCGGTACATCTCCACCCACCCACCCATCCGTACCCCGACCGGTACATCTCCACCCACCCACCCACCCATCCGTACCCCGACCGGTACATCTCCACCCACCCATCCATCCGTACCCCGACCGGTACATCTCCACCCACCCACCCAGCGGTAGTGGCGTCGCGCTCGGCCCACCTCCAATACCGCGTTCAGCAAATCGCCACCATTCGGCCGAATCGCGTGCATGAAAGCGCGCGGCAAAACGGAAAATCAACGCCCGCGCAAACTCACCATCCTCAATGCGATGGCAAGCCAACTACACTAAAACTCCGCTCAGCTGCTATGCAACATCCACGCCGCTCAGCAAGAAACCCGCCTGCGTCGGCAGCGACGGCAATTTCATTAGTACGCCGCGCGCGTCGGCGCCGACTGTTGACTGGCACGAGACTGTAGGCCGCCCGGCCGCTTGTTTCCGCCGCCCCGTGTGAAACGCTGCTCGTGGGATAGCATCTGGCTTCTGATTGGATTGGGCGCTGGCGCCGACGACGATGAAACGGCCGCGGATCGGCGCCGCAACGTGCAAGAGACCGGCCCGCAGCGGCGCGGACTTTGCCAGAGACCGGCCCGCAGCGGCGTGGACTTTGCCAGAGACCGGCCCACAGCGGTGTGGCACCGTGTCAGAGACTGGCCCACAGCGGCGTGGCACCGTGTCAGAGACTGGCCCGCAGCGGCGCGGGCTTTGTCAGAGACTGGTCCGCAGCGGCGTGGCACCGCGCCATAGGCCGACCCGTGGCGCTGTCAGAGGCCGTACTCGCACGTGATTCTGCGCTAGTACACTGCTCGAAAGACCGAAACCAATTTCCGGACACAAGTCAACTGGACATGGCCCATTAATAATTATATCAGACTGAGATGAGTTAAGACAGCGACTAGGCCAGCGCACATCGTTCTAGGCATAGATAGATGACGGCAATGCAGCGGAAGAACGAGCTGGGTTGAACCCTGGAACAACTCCGCAAAACTGTTCCCGGACCAAGTGCAGGGTAGCACGGACTAGTTGGCTAGTCCCTGTGCTCCGACTGAATTGCGTGGGAGTTCTTCGATATGTCAACATCACATGCGTCTCCATTTTTGCCAGTCAATTTTTCACAATACCATTGCAGCGCATAGCACATCAAGATCACGAAGATGATCCTTTGTGAAGCTTCATAGGGCTATCCGTTCTGCCTTTGCGCACACTAAACTGACTGACGGAAGATTTGCACGGGGTAATTTCATGTGCAGTCAATGTCAGGCGGATGAAAGAAACGGCTGGAAAACTGGACGGGCCATTGCCACGCGAGGCCATTTGTATTACTTGTGATGAATAAGACAACGAAATTCAGGATCATTGCGCGCGGTCCAGAAATTCGTGGGCTCACAAATACACCGCGCTGACTGCGACCGATGTGGATGAACTGTCTGTGACGCCGCCAGTCCATAGACAACGGTCCCACTGAAGCGGCAGACCACACAGACCACACAGACGGGCGCTGAGCTGGTCGGCCCATACAAGTGGAACTGGATGGGAGGTGCTCATCGACTTCGACGGAGGCCGAGACTGCCGATGGACAAGACAATGAGGAAGTTTGGGAAGAGCGCACGATGTGCGCCAGGGACATACCAGACAAGTAGTATGGCGTCCCATCTGTAATCCAAGTAATTCACATGCGAGACGGCCTGTTCACTAGTGCCACCCCCGCCCATGAATCGCACTTCACGTGCGGGACTGCTCCTCTAGCGCCACCCTGACCACGAATCGCACTTCACATGCGAGACGGACTGTTCCTCTGGTGCCACCCCTGCCCACGAACCATACTTCACACCAGAGATGGACTGCTGCTCTAGTGCCACCCTGCCAACGAATCGCACTTCACATGCGAGACTGACTACTCCTCTAGTGCCATCCCTGCCCACGAATCGCACTTCACATGCAGGGTGGACTGTTCCACCAGCGGCACCCGTGCCTATGAACCGGCCGACTACAGTCTCCGCGAGATTCGACAGCCGCTCTGGCAACCCCATCGAACGCCGCAACAGAGCGATGCCACAGACTGTGGCCTAAACGTCACCGACAGCTGACCCAGCTGATGGCGCTGTGAAACGTCACGGAGACGGAGGCAGGGGAGACGGAGACGGAGGCAGGGGGAGACGGAGACGGAGGCGGGGGGCGGAGACGGGAGGCAGGGGAGACGGAGGGAGGGGGGGAGGCGGAGGCGGAAGCAGGGAGGCGGAGACGGAGGCGGGGGGGGGAGACGGGGAGACGGAGGCGGGGGAGGCGGAGACGGGCAGGGGAGGACGGAGGCAGGGGGAGACGGAGACGGAGGCGGGGGAGGCGGAAACAGAGGCGGAGACGGAGGCGGGGGAGGCGGAGACGGAGGCAGGGGAGACGGAGACGGAGGCAGGGGGAGGCGGAGACGGAGGCAGGGAGAGGCGGAGACGGAGGCGGAGACGGAGGCGGAGGCGGGGGAGGCGGAGACGGAGGCGGGGGAGGCGGAGGAGGCGGAGACTGAGGCGGGGGGGCGGAGACGGAGGCAGGGGGAGACGGAGACGGAGGGGGAGGCGGAGACGGAGGCGGGGAGGCGGAGACGGAGGCAGGGGAGACGGAGACGGAGGCGGGAGGCAGGGGAGGCGGAGACGGAGGCAGGGGAGACGGAGACGGAGGCGGAGGCGGAGACGGAGGCAGGGGAGACGGAGACGGAGGCAGGGGGAGGCGGAGACGGAGGCAGGGGGAGGCGGAGACGGAGGCAGGGGAGGCGGAGACCGAGGCAGGAGGAGGCAGAGACGGAGGCGGGGGAGGCGGAGGACCAGCCGAGCGCTGGGCGGGCCGACAGAGGCAGACACATCATCAATAGAAACAGAGCGACATGAAGACAGACAGTCAGGCAGAGAGGCAGGGACAGAAAGGCAAAAATATACAAATACAAACAGGGATACAGAAACCGAGGACATAGAGAGACAGACAGAGGCATATACACAGATACACAACGAGACAAAACAGAAAAGAGAGGTAGGGAAAAAGAAAGGCAGAGGTAGAGACAGACAGACGGAAGGGAATGATTAAATTGTCCTTGAATTGAGGGAGCATCAAACACACTTGTCATACAACAGCGAGAACCCATGGTGGACAAGCCAGAGCAAACGTGAGGGAAAGATGGATGCTTTGGGTCCACTAAATGGCCATATATTTTTGTCGAAGCGTCCTAAAACCAAAACGTAGACTTGAGGACACAGTTATTGACTTAATGGACTTAGTGCACAACAATCTATTTTGGTCATTGAGGCTGAATTGGCTATAACACGGTGCGGGGGGGGGGGGGACGAGGAACCGTGAGGCGAAGATGGATATAAAAATATGGATTTGTTTTCTCCCAGCAGATATAAACTGCGCCGGCCATCTTGCGCCCACGAGAATGGAGACAAGCTTTACGCCGTACTCTTATTTGTCCATTTTCTTCCCGTACCCTCAATCCTCATACATTCCTTCCACTTCCCAATGCTCCTTCCCTGAGATGCCCAGCTTACTTGATGGGCAGAGTGGGGTCGATGCGGTGGCGGGACCTCTCCGCATCAGTCAGGTACTCCCACTTGAACACCAGGTTCCAGTTGAAGCCGCCGCGCAAGTCCGCAGAGGCGCCGATGTACTGGAAGCTGTCCATCGAGATGACGTCGATGATGGGGCAGACGACGCGCGTCCGATCCTGTCGGGTCAGCTGAAGTCAGTCACGTGGTCAACGGGAGGCGAAGGGCAGCGCCTCTGGTGGATCCGTCGGGAGCCCTCCAGGGGACCGCTCTGAGGGACCCTTGCGGGTTGCACAAACAATGGACGGAAGAACAACCCAGGACAAATAAATTTTCGTTGAACAGATAATGTGGATAGGACCCTAGGAACTGAAGATGCTCACTCTGAGGGCTGGCAAAGGCCGTGAAGACAGAGGAAGGCCGCCTGAGGAGCTGGAATGCCAATGTTGTCTAGAAGGGTCCATCTGGGCTTGGAAGGGCGCCCAACAGCTGAGGCATAAACTGAGGGCCCCTAATTAATAAACTGGGTGCTTGAGGGCCAGAGGAGGGTGGATTGCTGCTCCTCATGTTTTAAGGGGTTCCTGGAAGTTAAACAGGACCATGCTATAGAGCTAGAAGGAATAGGGGGGTTTATCTCAGAGCTGGAATGTCCCTGAACTGAGAACTAGCTAGAAATAGGAACCAGAAAATGGACTGATGGACTCCAAAAAACAGCAAGATCCTGAGAAGGGTCCCTTGAGAGTCAGGATGGACTCGATTGGGGAGCACCTGAGGTTTGGAAATGCCAATGAAGTATTCACTCGGCCTCCTGGAAGCAGAGTGTCCCTGTGAACTGGAGATTGTTGTGAGGAATACTGAGGGCCCGCTTCAATGCTAGAATGCCCTTAACACCACAATATACACACACACACACACACACACACACACACACACACACACACACACACACACACACACACACACACACACACACACACACACATACATATATATATATATATATATATATATATATATATATATATATATATATGTAGTATGATGTCGGGCGTACGTGTTGACCTGGCCGGTTCGACGGCGGAAGGGCGGGGGCCGTCGATCGGCGCCGGTCTGGCGCGCCGTGGTTCCGGCGGCCGACGCGTGGTGTCATGAGTCACGATCACGCGAGGGAACCGGAGCCGAAACCCCTGACTCAGCCCGAGCTGTGCTGATGGCCCCTGGTCGTGGCCGGGGGCAGTCTGCTTTGGTCTCCCGCAATATACGAACGGGTTCGGATGGCTCTCAGTTTTTTTCTAACGGGGTTCCAAAAAAATAAAATGGGACTACCAAATTTATAAAAAAAGGTTTTATAGGTATGTATGCTAAGCTTGTGCATTTAGTTTGTTTCCGTTTTTGTTTACTTGTTTTTGTTTTCCTGATCTTTTTGGTGTATTTTTTGGTATGTTTGTACTAATTTATAGTCAAATGAAACAACATTAAGAATATGACTCTGCCACCATTTAAACTTTATTGTATTTTTGCACTCTGCCAATAAAAATTGAAAGAAATAAAACATTTTCCTCGATATGTATTTTTTACTTTCATATGAAGAGCATTTTTTTACCCTAGAAACATAAATAAAAGTGGTTATGACTTAAGACGAATAAATGCGGTGAATGCGGCGCTGCGCTCACCGACCGGCGCGCCGCTGCCGCTGCCTCGCGATACGCCTGCCGGGGGAAAGCCGAGCGTGGATGTCAACAAAGCGCGTCCCGGGAGGATGATATGAACGTAGTGCCACTCCCTCCTGCCCCGCCCTGGTTTGTGATGTCGGGGGAAGCCTGTATGCTGAAAGTGTGAAACTGTCCAGGTGGACGGTGTCGGTATATTTGATCGACACTTTAATGGCAGGCAGGGAAATCTCGACTTGTGGACGAGTCAGATTTAGTCAGTGGCTAAGCACGGATCGTTGCACTTTGACCGAAATTGTTCTTCCTATGGACGAGTTCTTGACAAACTGTCTGACGCCATTGTGACACTTACTCGGCATCATTTCACGAGTCGCATCAAGCAAATATTTCACGATCTAAAAAGCAGCTACCTGAGCATGAAGCACTGATCATATTATATTTTAAAGAAAACTACACTTTTGTAGTTCAAGACGAAATTCAGTCATATCACTGGAACGCACCACAGTGTACCGTTCATCCGTTTGTTGTTTATTGGCGAGAGGCTGGAAAGATTGAATGCCACAGTTTTTGCGTGCTATCAAACGAACTGAAGCATGACACCGTCGCTGTGCACACATTCTTGCAGCACATTGTACCGAAAGTGAAAGGCATAGTCCCGAACTTGAAAAGATTCATTATTTTTCGGATGGGTCAGCTGCCCAGTACAAGAATAAGTTTAATTTCGTGAATGTGAGTTTTCATGATGAGGATTTCGGAGTCCAGTGCGATTGAATTTTTTGCAACGTCGCATGGGAAAATTCGTGCGACGGTGTTGGGGGGTACACTGAAAGGGTTGCAGCTAGCGCCAGTCTTTCGCGGACACACTCGGACCACATTCTTACTGCGGAAAAGCTATGTAAAGTGCTACAGGACAAGGGTAATTTGCATACCGAGTGCTGCTTTGTAGCGAAAGAAGAGGTTAGTCGTACACGGCATGAGCTTGGCGATAGACTGTCAATGGCAAAACTGTCAAAGGGACTCTAAAAATACAAGTTTAACGTTCAACTACAACATATAAAGAAATAATTTCGAGGCACTTTCAACACACAATTTCCGAAATCGGAGGAGCATTGACGAAGTATGGAACTTCAGGTTCTCTTCAGATTCTCTTCAGATTTACTACCCTTCCTCGACCAAATCCTGGCTACGCCATTGGGTCAGGTCGTGCCAGATCAGGTCGAATTAAACCACAGGTCACACAGGTCAATTAGGGTGTTAAACGCCGAGTATCCAGTTCGTCAAGTCAATACCGGACAAGTCAGGTCAAACATGCGCGGATAATGGTGGTAGGCCAAGTTATCTACGCCTAATTTGGGTTATACTGGGTCAGATCACCGCACGTGTCCTGCCATTCCGAGTCAAGTCAGGTCATGTCAGACCAAACGACGCAGGCCCGATGTTGCTGGCCAGGCCAGGATGAAGCACAGACATTCGGTCATACCCAGTCAGCAGGCCGAGTAAAGCCTGCTCAGGTGAAGTCAGGTGAAACGCAAAACCGGTCTGGCCGGCACAAACAAGGCCAGGTCAGATCAGATCAGGGTGGGTGAAACCTTGCGCATGCAATCCTGACGGTGGATCCAGGTCATACCAGTCCAAGACAGGGCAAACAGAACGAGACGGGCAATATCAGCCCCCATCTGATTTGATAGCCATGTCAGGTCAGGTCAGGTCAGGTCGGGTGAGTCGGTCACGGTCATCCGCGCAGTCACGAGCTTGATTACGACAAGGGTAGCATGAATTCTCTTCAGAGCTGGGAGAAACACTTTCACTTTGTTGGATGCAATGTCCACAGGTTAATGACAAAAAGGTGGTTCATACTTCGGGGAAGACTGCCATCACATTCCCACTAATCAACTATTGTCTTACGCCACTGGTTGCCATAGCTTGCTCAGGTGGGGAAGACCCCAGACATACCATTAAATGCCAAGCCACACAAATACAATCTGCTCTGTGGCGTGGAACATTTTCCAGAAAGTTATACCACCGACAGCGTGGACTCATATTAGTGGAGTTCAGGTGACTGAGCGCCTGGGTTTAATTTTGTCGGAGGCAGTACAAGTCACCAGCTGAACGGGGTGGGCGAGCCAGCCTATCTGCCAACGCTCGGCTAATCCTGCTGGCACATAAATGGCCGGCTCTAAATTGAATGTCTTCATAATAAATGGTGCCCATTTAATTTCATTCCGGATCCGTACGTGTGAAATGCACACTGCCCTCTGAATTTTGACCACGAACAAAGGTAGGTGTGTTATTAATGTAGCCGACTGGAGTCCATAAAACCCAACGACCCATCTTCAAGTAGCAACAGAGAACCGATGAAATATCTAGTGTCTGTGTCTGTCTGTGTCTGTCTGTCTGTCTGTCTGTCTGTCTGTCTGTCTGTCTGTCTGTCTATCTCTCCCTGGCAGAGCACCAGACGCGAGCTTGGTCCTCGGGTACGCGCCAGACCCCGTCGGAAGGAGCTACTGGCGGAACACGTCGGCACTCGGATAGCAGACGGGCACTTAAAGCCTCGTTGCGAGGCCGTGCAGGCCTCGACCGAGCAGGCAGGGCAGGACGGACACCAAAGCCTTGCAGCCGGGCAGGCCGGGCACTAAAGTTTCGTAGCCTGGCAGGCCGGGCAAGCCGGGCACTAAAGCTTTGCAGCCGGGGAGGCCGGGCACTAAAGTCTCGTAGCCTGGCAGGCCGGGCAAGCCGGGGACTAAAGCCTTGTAGTCGGGCGGGTCGGTCACTAAAGCCTCGTAGCTGGGCAGGCCGGGCACTAAAGTCTCGTAGCCTTGTAGCCGGGCAGGTCGGGCACTAAAGCCTCGTAGCTGGGCAGGCCGGGGCACTAAAGCCTCGTAGCTGGGCAGGCCGGGGCACTAAAGTCTCGTAGCCGGGCAGGCCGGGGCACTAAAGTCTCGTAGCTCGGCAGGCCGGGGCACTAAAGCCTCGTAGCCGGCCAGGTCGGTCACTAAAGCCTCGTAGCCGGGCAGGCCGGGCAAGCCGGGCACTAAAGCCTTGCAGCCGGACAGGCCGGGCACTAAAGCCTCGTGACTGGGCAGGCTGGGGCACTAAAGTCTCGTAGCTGGGCAGGCCGGGGCACCAGTCGGCCATAACGGCGCAACGTAGTAAGTCGGTGCAGCCGTCTGCGGTAGTGGGTCATGTCGCACTCCGGGGGCCCACCAGCCCTCCGCCGTAGCGACGCACCGGTCAGTACAGCACCACGGCGCGGCGGCCGGCAGGACGTGAGACGACGGCGTGAAGGTGAAGCAGAGAGGGCAAAGCCGAGAGGCAGATGTGTGGCGCTAGGACGAAGAGCGTGAGTCGGACAGGGAGAGGTGTGATGTCAGGCGTAAGACGACCCGGAAATTGGCAAATGTGGGGCTGTGAGAGGGGCGAGAGGCCAGAAGCAGAGTGCAAGGCTGGGCGAAACACGAGTGAGACGCGATACGAGGAGGAAGAGGAGCTGATGATAGGAGGAATATGGCATGAGGATGAAGGAACATGATGTGAGGATGGAAGGCAGAGGGTGTGAAATCGGGGAGAAGAGGGTGTGAGTTCGGAAGGCAGAGTATGTCTTTGATCTGGAGGGGGCAGATGGTGGGATACTGGAATGCAGAGGGTGTGAGGATTGGAGGCGGGTGTGATGATTGGAGGCAGGTGTGAGGTCGAGAGGCAAAGCATGTGCACCTGAGAGAAAGTTGGCATGAAATAGGGGGAAGGCAGTTTGGGACAGCGTGGACGGTCGTCATACTGTGAGGCGCAGTAACGAAGGAAAGGAATACGGAGCACAAATGAAGGCTGAATACGGAAGAAAAAGAGTAGAAGTACGGAGGGAGGCAGAGTAAGGAAGGCCCAGAGGAAATGTACAAATTATTCTGGCAGTGAAGCCGTCAACAAAACGAGGTGCGAATCCGGGAGTGGATTGGAAGTGAGCCTGGAAAACAGAGTGCGACGCTGGCAGGAATAGCGCGATGTGCGGAAAGAGCATGATACAATCGGAAGAATGCGGTAAGAGTTCGGCAGCCGAAAATGGCAGCCACCCCTCCTCCTCATCTGTCGCGGATCAAAGGAGACCGACACGGACGTGGCCCGAAGGGGTCCTCTGGTGACGTCAGAGCGGACGAGGTGGGAAGTGTCGGGAAGACAACAGACCATAGCAGTGATCATAGTTCTGCGGTCTACCAGAAGCGATCCCAAGGAAAGAGATCGAAGTGAGCAAAGAGGAAGAGATGCTAGTAATGCCAATGAAGTAACCGCATTAACCCGATGAAAAAAAAACGAAAAAATGTATTTCGGTGAAGGGAACTGGAGTGAAGAAGACTGCAGCGAACTCAGCAACACACAGCAAAAAACTATCCTAATGTTCGTGAAAGCCAGGGTGAGCCGATGCGAAAGCTGGGCATACTTGTACCGTTACGGATAACATTCAGCACAGCGACATCAGTCTCTCAACCAATCAGAGCGCGGCGACATGGCACAGTGACATCAGTCGCTCAGCCAATCAGAGCGCGGCGGCACGCAACCTCTCCAGGGGGACTCGTCTGCACAGCGACGGCGAGCGCGCTCACAGCACATGGCTGTCTCCAAGTACCGGTCCAATCTACAGGAGTGCAGCAGTTTACGCGTCGGTCGGCACAGCTAAATCCAGTGCAAATGCACCAACAGCGCCATGGACGTCATACGCACCGCCGCTGACGCGATGCACGGGAGAAAATCAACACAGCACACGACGCAAATCAAATCAACCGCTGGTTTGTGGATGGTATGGCAATAGATCCGCCTGCCAGCCCCACAGCAGCGAGCATGGTTAGTAATACAAGATAACACCCGGAACGATCGAAGCAGACCCCGATGAAGTGGAACTACAACCGGAGTGGTGGGCTTTGCTGGAGTGTTGACCCGAGTAACGGGCAGTGTTTATAGTGCCCCTGTATGTGTTTAGCTGCACAGTACGCCAGTTAATGCAGACCGCGGGCCGCCGCCGATAAACACGGCGACGACACACCAGCAATGTCAGGCCACTGCTCATTGCTCAATATACCAGCAATGTCGAGCCACTACTCGACGTACCATCAATGTCGAACTACCGCTCGACATAACAGCAATGTCGAACCACTGTTCGACATACCAGCAACGTCGAACCACTGCTCGGCATACCGATAATGTCGAACACCCACTCGACATACAGGCAATGTCGAACCACTGCTCGACACGTAATCAACGTCGAGCCACCGCTCGACATACCAGCAATATCTAACCACTGCTCGACATACCATCAACGTCGAGCCACTGCTCGACATACCATCAACGTCGAGCCACTGCTCGACATGCCATCAACGTCGAGCCACCGCTCGACATACCAGCAATATCTAACCACTGCTCGACATACCATCAACGTCGAGCCACTGCTCGACATACCATCAACGTCGAGCCACTGCTCGACATACCATCAACGTCGAGCCACTGCTCGACATACCATCAACGTCGAGCCACTGCTCGACACTACCGTGCTCAGCGCCGGCCGTTATCGCAGCCGACAATTCCCAGCGCGGCGGCAGCCGATACCTGGGAACGGCCGGCTGCAGACGCCGATAACGGCCCGGCCGGCGGGACAACTCTCAGGTGACACACCCCACCTCTCCTCCACCAGGCTCACCTGACCTCACCTCGTCACGTGACAACTGGTCTCGACCCGGTCACCTCGCCTCATCGCGTGACCTCACCTCCGTCACCCGGCTGAGGATCACGTGACCTCACCTCCGTCACCCGGCTGAGGATCACGTGACCTCACCTCCGTCACCCGGCTGAGGATCACGTGACCTCACCTCCGTCACCAGGCTGAGGATCACGTGATCTCACCTCCGTCATCAGGCTGAGGATCACGTGATCAAGGCTCTGTCACCAGGTCCAGAACTACGTGATCCAGGCGCTGTCACCAGGCTGAGGATCACGTGATCAAGGCTCTGTCACCAGGTCCAGAACCACGTGATCAAGGCTCTGTCACCAGGTCCAGAACCACGTGATCCAGGCTCTGTCACCAGGTCCAGAACCACGTGATCAAGGCTCTGTCATCAGGTCCAGAACCACGTGATCTCGGCTCCGTCACCATGTCCAGAACCACGTGATCCAGGCTCTGTCACCAGGTCCAGAACCACGTGATCCAGGCTCTGCCACCAGGTCCAGAACCACGTGATCCAGGCTCTGTCACCAGGTTCAGAACCACGTGATCCAGGCTCTGTCACCAGGTCCAGAACCACGTGATCCAGGCTCTGCCACCAGGTCCAGAACCACGTGATCCAGGCTCTGTCACCAGGTCCAGAACCACGTCACCTCACCCGCGTCACCCACGGGGCGCTAAATGACCTTGTAGTCTGCGTGTCCTTAAACCAAAACATCAATCAACCACCACAGTCACCACCAGCCTCCGGACCACGTGACCTCACCCCGTCACCAGACTCAGCACCACGTGACCTCACTCCCATCACCAGGCTCAGCACCACTTGACCTCACCTCTGCCACGCGCTCCAGCAGGGGCTCCAGCCAGTTCTCGTTGCACTCGCAGTGCGAGTCGAGAAACGTGAGGACGGGTGCTGTGGCTGCCCCGGCGCCTCTCACGCGTGACCGCATCAGACCTGGGGTCAGGTCAGTCCGGGTCAGAACTGGGTCAGCATTAGTGGCTAGTGCGAAACAGATCAACCGCATCCTGAGCTGATGTGGCTTCAATCGGGTCTGAAAACATTTACCAGCGGGCGAAGGAAACTAGGGAAAGGTTAACATTTGATAGCAGTCCTGGGCTACACGTGTATCAAAGAGAGAACATGCGCAATACGGTGGGCCATCGAAATACCTTTCGTCGGATATCAAATTATAATAGCGAAATTACCGCAGGGCACATCGCTGTGAAGGTACGTAATTACTTTGCAAAACGTGTGCTAGAGGTGGGCCGTTTTCGATTTTTGAGACCACCTTCGGCGACTTTTTCCGGCCATCACGATTTTAAGTATGATCGCATTGACAATTCTCATAAATGTATATTTGTTTTTGTAGCTCACATGGCCTTCTATAAATGGGCCAAGTTCCATGACAGCAGAACTTACAGTTATGACGCTATTTTGTTTGTTCACATCGGTCGTTAACAACGCCATCTACTGAACGAAAATGTAAGCATATATGACATTAGCGCTTCCGAGTATTTTTTACCTGGGAATATACCAAATTAGTACAAAGGTAAGTCAGGAAAAGAGTGCCTGATGCTATTATCGCGTCATAGCACAGGGAGAGCCTGGTAATGCCTTGGATCCACCCGCTCACGTTGACTATGCCTGTTTGCGTTCAATGCTATCGGTACCGTTCCAATTTCACTACTTGTTCCATTTGTATCAAACTATCGTGAATTTTTTTATGCGCAGTATCAAATAGGAACCTGACATCTGCTCGCAAAAACCATGCAAATAGTGCAAACCTGGGGATAAATGCATTGCCGCACGTCAAGCATTACAAGTGGCACTGCTGCAACAATTTGCTCACACTAATGATTCACATCAGCAACTGGCGACATATGGATTTGATAGCATATGAACAGAACGAATCACTCTCACTCAAGATGAAAATCCCGCTTTGACTGTAAGGCGGTGGTAGTTTGTTGACGCTTCGTGTGCACACATGTGTACCCGTGGTGTGCATCCCGTCCCACGACTGCTGCCGCCGCCTGGATCAACAGCTGCACCAGTCACTCAAACGGCTGTTTATGGACGGAGTAGGATATCACCTCAGCCCCACTGCCGCACCATTCCACTGCCTTATGGGAATCCTGAGCGGTGGCTCCGTGATCAATGCAATTCATGCGTCCAGTCAATCGGATCTGGATGGTGTGAGGCGTCGAAAATGATTACGGGCGGAAGGTATGCTGCTCGAGCCCTTCTGTAAAATCACGGCGACATCAATCTATTCTAGCCAAGATCCTCTCCAGTATCTCCATGGCAGTGTGGGGATTCGGAAGTAATGGCCAAAAGGGCTGGATGAGCCCAGTATCCATTGCGCTGGATAAATGGGCGGACATATGATGCTAGTTCTCCACTGAACTTAACTCCTCAGCGAGTTTTCGCTCGGCTTCTGTAAATATTTAGGCACGACCTCGAAGTGTGTGGCTGCTTTCTTCTTTAGACCACCAGCTAGCAACTTTCCAATCGAACCAATGAATTATTTCGGGCCTGTTATGACACCATCAAGTTCGGTAAAGTGCTGTCGTAAGTTTGCTTCATTTCAGTGAAGCCGACATATGAAGCAATAAACCGACTATCCTCAGGAACTCATAAAAACAGCACATGCCAGTGGATTTTCCCGTGTATACTACGGACCCATCGACATCGATAGCACTATATCGTCATCGAATTAGTCGGCCACAGGCGTCAGTACTGAAAAATATCCAACGCATTTCCTGACGACGAGGTAAAGTGGCCAAATATCCCACAGCGGATTGCGCTTTTACGGAGATGTGCTCTTCTTGCTGCATTATTTCGCTCGTGCGGGGCGATGCGAACATCCATCGACCCGTCTAGCACTCGGTCGGCCCCCGGACATGTGCCCACTGCTGAGCTACTGCACCTACATCCAGTCACGCCGGACAGGCGGGGAAAACCCGCCATCTTCTCCATCCACAGCGCCGTCATTTTGCCGCCCTTCCAGATCGTTTTTTTCTGGAGTTGCATCATTTGCGACAGACTTCGAGCGGCTGGGTGACGTGAACCTGCGCTACAATCGGCTACTTCCACCGTCCAGGGCTGCATAGCATGTTGACAGGCTATTTTCACTGCTTCGCTCAGCAACGTAGGCTTTCCAGAACGCCGACCCACCGAAAATCGTGTTTTCATAAGCAATTTATCACATCTTTGCGCGTGGGCAACTTATCACCTGCCGAGTCGAATCTCGTGCTGTACAAACGAAACCTTCATATCTTGTACAACTTATCCTCCTTCCTGGTCACTTCACATCAGCTTAGAATGCGAACAAGTGCTAACAAGAACTGAGTTGCAGTTATGCACTGGGGTGCCATGTGATGTGCCAGGGTGACCAGACGATTGAGATGAACCGTTAGATGTTCATTTACTGCCCACATACACCACTCCACTTTACGACCAATGACATACATTTCGTAAAATATTAAAAATTAATCAGTCCTATTTTTGTATCGTAAACTTTCTATGCCGAACACAAAGAACACGTCCAGAATAAACGTTTTTACAGACTAAACTTAATTCGGTGCATTACTTCTACATCATGTGGAGCCGATCGGCATACACTTGTACGAGTGCATAAATCACTAGTCCTCGGCATCATTCAAATGCCTCCGCAGTTTATGCTGGTGTAAGCTCTTCTTGACCATTTTGGACATCGTTCAAAATAAATTCCTCCGGTGCACACAGGCAGTTTGCACTTGGTGGAATGACCACTTCCCCATCAATTCCTTGGAAGGCAAAGCAGGAATTCCTCCATTAGATCTCCGTCGAATGCGACAGACACCTGGGTCGGCTCCAGGCACCTGTTGCGGACACGGCTGAGGTGGCAGAGATCAAGCAGAGATCGAGGGTGGCGAAGTTGCCTCAGGTGGCTGCACGTCTATCGCTTCCTGCTGTCGGAACCTGGCGCGTGCTGACTATGAAGAGCACCACACCGGGGTACCCCAGCTGTCACGTTTCCCGGCCGTCGGCGACCCAGGCTTCCTGCTCCAGCACCAGGCGGTGGCCACGTCTTCGCCACGAGGCGGCCAGGTCCGAGAGGCCCGGGCAGGCATCATCCACGCGGATCAACATCAACATTCGACGCCGGCGGAGCGCGGGAGACGCTCATACACCTCCCCGCACGTCGCACTCCAGACGGAGACGCTCATACACCTCCCCAACACATCGCACTCCAGACGGAGTGGTGGTGGCTACTGGTTTTACGACACCTCGACCGTTGAGTCATGCAACGTCGCCAATCTCTCGCGGTCGATTGGTTGCGGGTGAAGAGTAGCGACAGGTGAGGCATCTTCCGATTTTGAGACGGGCAACTTACCCCTAGGCCACTCGTCCCCGCAACTTCAGGCGGAGTACAGTATATACAGCATAAGTTCATCACGTCGAGTGACGCTTCCGTGCTATTCAGCCGCTTCCCAGCAGCCAATGCCAGCCCTTATAGCCCGTGGTCTGCGTCTCTGCGGGGCGCCCAGACTTTTCAGCAGTCAATAACGGCAAGTCGCCGTGCATAGGGTGCATCGGTACCGCTCACTCCGAATTCCTAGCAGCCCACGCCAATAAATCGCCACACACCGCCTGCATCGCCACAGACCGCCTCTAAGCACACTCATGCCGGCCCAGAAGCCCTCCCACTCAAATGGCGAGCGCTGTGAGGCGAAACATCGCCGCCGCTTCCGGGCCTCGTTTGGCGCGGGACGAGCAGTTGAGGCGCGAGATCAGCCGCTCGTGCGCGTCCCATAACATCATCGGACGAGCGTTGGTCTGGTACGGCCTCCGTCGGGCGGCGAGACTGCCTCTCACACAATGCGTCGCGGGCACACCAGTGTTTCTTCAGCAATGGAACAGCCGGCGACGGCAGCGCACGGCGGAGGCGGGCGGTGGACGGGGGGACGGTGGACAGTGGACGGGGGGTCGTGGACGGTGGACGGTGGACGGTGGGCGGTGGGCGGTGGACGGGAAGCGGTGGACGGTGGGCGGTGGACGGTGGACGGTGGGCGGTGGACGGTGGTCGGTGGACGACAAGCGGCGGGCGGTGGACGGGGGCGGTGGACGGTGGACGGTGGACGGTGGACGGTGGACGGGGGATCGGGGACGGTGGACGGGGGCGGTGGACGGTGGACGGTGGACGGTGAACGGTGAACGGTGAACGGTGAACGGTGAACGGTGAACGGTGAACGGTGAACGGTGAACGGTGAACGGTGGACGGTGGACGGTGGACGGTGGACGGTGGACGGTGGACGGTGGACGGGGAGGTACGGTGGACGGGGGGCGGTGGACGGTGGACGCTGGACGGTGGACGGTAGACGGGGACGGGGGTGGTGGACGGTGGACGGTGGGCGGCGGGCGGCGGGCGGCGGGCGGCACGCCAGTCAAAAGAGCCGAATATGTACTCCGCGCCTACCGAGCCGATTGAGACGTATTCGGTCGATTCGACTCCACGTGCCGCGAGCGGCCCCTATCGCCGTTATAATGACGGATCGGAACCAGCTGGCGGCGGCAGTGGTGCGACCCCGATGGAGGGGGCAGTAAGGAAGCGCCCCCGGATACTACACCAAAACAATAGCCAGGGCACCTGACTGTGACGAGATCAGAACATTGCGGGGTCGTTCCGATGGGACGAAGCTGGAAGACGGTGGATATGAGAGAGAATGACAAAACGAAGCCATCCTGGGACACGAACCAGTGGAGTGTGGCGAGATCGGACCGGAATGTGGAGCCAGGAAAATTAACCAGATACGGAAACTGCGTGCTCCAAAGAAGCCTGGGTGCAGCGAAACCCCACTAAGGCATGGACAGTCTGCGACCCAGGGCAACGGCCCAATTCTACACCTACATTCTACGCAACTATCTGATCCAGTACCTTACGCTTTATAATACAACCTGATCATTAGCAACTTTGAGGTGTTACAACTAAAGCAAGTCCTTCTGCCTTGTAGTGCCATCATATGAGGGCGATTTGGAGATTCCTTAGGCTTCCCAGAACAGAAACAAACGTCCGAATCCATGAATATGCGATACTTCTAGTAGCAATGACTTATCCAACTTAAGTCAACACGTGAGCTGTCAAAATAACGCGAGCATTCGAGCCGCCAAAGAAATGACGTCACGAAGTGTGGGCAGACCTTAACGATACTGGCTTACGATTGCGAAAGCGTATCACAAGCTTCAGTGTTATTGGATCACACTTAATCCTCATGGGGATCAATGTGACATTCTCTGGGACTAATCACAGCTAACCTCTGAAACGGCCATGATATCGCCTTCTTTCGAGCTTGGAATACCCATCGACGATTAATTGAAGCTCATTGTATACAAAATTGAGCTCCAGCCTCCCATGACACCTTAATGTATATTGAAACATTTTTTAACAAATAAACCGTGTAGGATAAGGGCGAAAGTAAACATGAGTGCATGGACAAATGATGAAAGAAACATGCTCCAATATAGAAGGCGACCTAGGGTCACGTCACCGGATCAAGAAGAAAGCAGGTTGAAAAAAGTATCAAAGCTTATAAAGTGAGCTGAAAGCTATCATGTATGTATTACGAGTAAAATGAAAGCCATAAAATGAAGGCTTAAATGAACTGTCTTTGGTGCATACCATTGTCCCTTATAACTCATTTTTAATGTATGAATATGTGTGGTGTCAAATGTATTCAAAGCTTCACGCCAATACATGGTCGAATTGCTAGGATATGATCTGAAATGTCACGAGGGTACATGCACTGCAGGCGTTCTGGATCCTACAGCCGGCCAACGGTACGACAGCTGCACAATACGACGGCTTCGCGGTACAGCCGGCCAACGGTACGACAGCTGCACAACACGACGGCTTCTCGGTACAGCCGGCCAACGGCACGACAGCTGCACAACACGACGGCTTCGCGGTACAGCCGGCCAACGGTACGACAGCTGCACAACACGACGGCTTCGCAGTACAGCCGGCCAACGGTACGACAGCTGCACAACACGACGGTTTCGCGGTACAGCCGGCCAACGGCACGACAGCTGCACAACACGACGGCTTCGCGGTACAGCCGAACGGCGGTACAACACCATAGAATGACGACCACACAGCACACAGGCGAGGACAGAAGCTGTCGCCAAGCTGTTAGCTGCAGCAGTGGACGGTCAGCTATGGCTCAGGTTTGTCTCAACCAGCAGTTGCTTGTTCACAAAGCACCAGTCGGCATCTGATCACTGCCGCAACATCGCTGACGCCGCCCAACAGCTCATCAACACACCATAAGCCCGCATCTAAGGTATGAGCCAACATGTGACGAATCGACACGTCTAAATATCACCAACAATCAATAAATCGATCGGCCTGAAGCCCGTCCGTACATCACCCGCCAGTCACAGCGTTGTCGGTCGACTGTAACCGGCAGGCTGACGACTATACCGCGGCTCTCTGCGCACAACGGAATGGTCTATCGCCAGACTGGACATGACCATCGATCTTCTGTGCCTCTCTTTTCTGTCCTACCAATATGTCCTGTACAGATAGCGCCGTCTGGATGACAGATTGGTGGCGTCGATCCGAGGGAGCGACGGCGTGCAGCCTTTCGTGTCCGCCCCGGTATAGGCGACCCAACCGAGGCCAAGAATCGACATAAGCGACCGGACTGACGTCGAGGATGGGTATCGGCGACTAGACTGACGCAGAGAATCGATGCAGGCGCTCCGACTAGCGTAGAGGTATCCGTACAGGTGCTGGTGGGGCGGGTTCCGAATGGGAGCCGCACACTGCTGTGGCTTCCAATGCATAGGGAGATCTCGTCTGGACCGCGGGTACACGATTCGGAAGAGCCGCTGTTAACAACCGTATCGACTGTACTCGGAAACGTCAGCGGTCGGCGGCGCGGTGCCGACCCGGATGCCGACGTGAACTCAGCGAATCCGCTCAGAGCAGCGCGGCAGGCCACCCCCGTGAACAACCCGTCAGCAACTCGTCGAACACTGAGCGCTTCCGCACTTCACCGAGTGGCAGTCGTACCACATAACCCACCACGTCCGGCGGCAGTGGAGGGAGAGGCGGTCGGCACACGGACGCCGGCTCAGCAGATTAGAGCGCCGTGCCAATTACCGCGACGCAGCCGACAGCGGACCGGCACGTTCGGACATGCTCAGCAATGGTTAGGTACTGCTACTGTGACACTAAAGCTACCGCCAGAAGCTCGCTTCGTTACACAGGTAGCCTGACTGACTGCCCAGGACCGGTACAGGTGACACGACTGACCGCCCAGGACCGGTACAGGTGACACGACTGACAGCCCAGGACCGGTACAGATGACACGACTGACCGCCCAGGACCGGTACAGGTGACACGACTGACCGCCCAGGTCCGGTACAGGTGACACGACTGACAGCCCAGGACCGGTACAGGTGACACGACTGACCGCCCAGGACCGGTACCGGTGACACGACTGACCGCCCAGGACCGATACAGGCGACACGACTCACCGCCCAGGACCAGTACAGGTGACACGACTGACCGCCCATGACCGGTACAGGTGACACGACCCACCGCCCAGGACCAGTACAGGTGACACGACTGACAGCCCAGGACCAGTACAGGTGACACGACTCACCGCCCAGGACCGGTACAGGTGACACGACTGACCGCCCAGGACCGGTACAGGTGACACGACTGACCGCCCAGGACCGGTGCAGGTGACACGACTGACCGCCCAGGACCGGTGCAGGTGACACGATTGACTGCCCAGGACCGGTACAGGTGACACGACTGACCGCCCAGGACCGGTGCAGGTGACACGATTGACTGCCCAGGACCGGTACAGGTGACACGACTGACCGCCCAGGACCAGTGCAGGTGACACGACTGACAGCCCAGGACCAGTGCAGGTGACACGACTGACAGCCCAGGACCAGTGCAGGTGACACGACTGACCGCCCAGGACCAGTACAGGTGACACGACTGACCGCAGGGGATCACAGACACCGGTTTGAGCAGCCGTGGCCAGCGACGGATCACGGCCGCGGCGCATATGGTGCAGCGCCGTAGTCTCAGACTCATCCGTGGCTGTGGTCATTCTCACGGCTGTACCCGCGCCACGTGTGTCTCAGACTCGTCCATGGCTGGGGTCAGTCTCACAGCTGTACCCGCGCCACATATGTCTCAGACTCGCCATGGCTGGGGTCATTCTCACGGCTGTACCCGCGCCACGTGTGTCTCAGACTCGTCCATGGCTGGGGTCAGTCTCACAGCTGTACCCGCGCCACATATGTCTCAGACTCGCCATGGCTGGGGTCAGTCTCACGGCTGTACCCGCGCCACATATGTCTCAGACTCGCCATGGCTGGGGTCATTCTCACGGCTGTACCCGCGCCACGTGTGTCTCAGACTCGTCCATGGCTTATAAGCCCATTATTGTTCAGATAATACAATTTTGGATGCGGGAAAAACCAGAAGATACATATAACCCAGATGACTTATTGTCACCCACTGTGGCCCGTAAAATTTGGCTACGGAGACTATGCGTTGCGCTATGGGGCTTTGGCTGTCAGCTGGCTTCATAAAAAAATCATCGGGGATGTCTGTGGGCTGGGGTATATCTGGCGCGCTGGGCACTTTGCAAGACTTCCATTCGGAAGCCTTCAGACGCCGTGATTGATGGGCTATAACAGCACACTCATGAATGTGAATGACCAGACGACTAACTTCACTGTCGGGTCCTAAGCTAGGCCAGATGAGCAAACGTCTCCGAGCCTCTGCTCTGACAGAGCAGAGGACAAGTTCCCCAGCAGCGGACCCATCGACCCGCAGCCCTCACATAGCAGAGGACAGGTTACCCAGCAGTGGACCCATCGACCCGCAGCCCTCGCAGAGCAGTGGACAGGTTCCCCGGCAGCGGACCCATCGACCCGCAGCCCTCACATAGCAGAGGACAGGTTACCCAGCAGCGGACCCATCGACCCGCAGCCCTCACAGAGCAGTGGACAGGTTACCCAGCAGCGGACCCGTTGAGCCACCGCCCTCACAGAGCAGAGGACAGGTTACCCAGCGGCGGACCCATCGACCCGCAGCCCTCACATAGCAGAGGACAGGTTACCCAGCAGTGGACCCATCGACCCGCAGCCCTCACAGAGCAGTGGACAGGTTACCCAGCAGTGGACCCATCGACCCGCAGCCCTCACATAGCAGAGGACAGGTTACCCAGCAGTGGACCCGTCGAGCCACCGCCCTCACAGAGCAGTGGACAGGTTACCCAGCAGTGGACCCATCGACCCGCAGCCCTCACAGAGCAGTGGACAGGTTACCCAGCAGTGGACCCGTCGACCCGCAGCCCTCACATAGCAGAGGACAGGTTACCCAGCAGTGGACCCATCGACCCGCAGCCCTCACAGAGCAGTGGACAGGTTACCCAGCAGTGGACCCGTCGACCCGCAGCCCTCACAGAGCAGTGGACAGGTTACCCAGCAGTGGACCCGTCGACCCGCAGCCCTCACAGAGCAGTGGACAGGTTACCCAGCAGTGGACCCGTCGACCCGCAGCCCTCACAGAGCAGTGGACAGGTTACCCAGCAGTGGACCCGTCGACCCGCAGCCCTCACAGAGCAGAGGACAGGTTACCCAGCAGTGGACCCATCGACCCGCAGCCCTCACAGAGCAGTGGACAGGTTACCCAGCAGTGGACCCGTCGACCCGCAGCCCTCACAGAGCAGTGGACAGGTTACCCAGCAGTGGACCCGTCGACCCGCAGCCCTCACAGAGCAGTGGACAGGTTACCCAGCAGTGGACCCGTCGACCCCAGCCCTCACAGAGCAGTGGACAGGTTACCCAGCAGTGGACCCGTCGACCCAGCCCTCACAGAGCAGTGGACAGTACGCAGGGACCACGACCAGCCCTACAGAGCAGTGGACAGGTTACCCAGCAGTGGACCCATCGACCCGCAGCCCTCACAGAGCAGTGGACAGGTTACCCAGCAGTGGACCCATCGACCCGCAGCCCTCACAGAGCAGTGGACAGGTTACCCAGCAGCGGACCCATCGACCCGCAGCCCTCACAGAGCAGTGGACAGGTTACCCAGCAGTGGACCCGTCGACCCGCAGCCCTCACAGAGCAGTGGACAGGTTACCCAGCAGTGGACCCGTCGAGCCACCGCCCTCACAGAGCAGTGGACAGGTTACCCAGCAGTGGACCCATCGACCCGCAGCCCTCACAGAGCAGTGGACAGGTTACCCAGCAGTGGACCCATCGACCCGCAGCCCTCACAGAGCAGTGGACAGGTTACCCAGCAGTGGACCCGTCGACCCGCAGCCCTCACAGAGCAGTGGACAGGTTACCCAGCAGTGGACCCATCGACCCGCAGCCCTCACAGAGCAGTGGACAGGTTACCCAGCGGCGGACCCATCGACCCACAGCCCTCACAGAGCAGTGGACAGGTTACCCAGCAGTGGACCCGTCGACCCGCAGCCCTCGCAGAGCAGTGGACAGGCTACCCAGCAGTGGACCCATCGACCCGCAGCCCTCACAGAGCAGTGGACAGGTTACCCAGCAGTGGACCCATCGACCCGGAGCCCTCACAGAGCAGTGGACAGGTTACCCAGCAGTGGACCCATCGACCCGCAGCCCTCACAGAGCAGTGGACAGGCCACCACCGTACTCGCCGAGTCATAGCACGCACATTCTGCACAATGCCATCTTATACGGGATGTCGTTGTTCCTCGATAACTAATATCTGATTTCAGCTTCAGCACCGCATAATTCGTGCGACATCACATTAGATGGGCAACCGATCGCCTGGGATGACCTGAGATGACCTCCCAGTGTGATCTGATCCTATTTGAAGTTTATATGGGCTTACTTTCTCGACAGTGTACACATAGACAAAGGATGAAATGTTCGCTTAAGCAATCTACGTAATGTGCAACCGTGATCTCAGGTCAGGCCATGATGTCAGAAGCTGGACAATTAGCAAAAATGGTGCAGCAAAATATCAGTTCCTCATGGGAAAACAAATTGTATGATTCAAAAGTGGTGTACCAGGGCTGCTTAAGCTTGAACTTGGTTTACCTCATCTGACGTGATCTGGCGCATGACCTGACCCAACCTTAGGATTTTCGGATAGCAAGCAGGTGCACGCATTTTGACTGAACGATTCTGATGAAAGGACCGGAAACATACGTATTCATATTTTACAGGCCATTTCCCATGATAAAAAGTCCCCATGAATTTCACTAGCTTGACCTACTATGACCTTTAAGGACCTCAGGATGGCCGAAAAGGAAGACTACGATGTGACACGAGCTCTAGGCTGCATTGGCTTGTCAATAGCATTTCCCCTGTGTATCGAGCATACATAGTTGGGAAGCTAGTTTTCTAGGCTGATTTATTTACCCAATCTTGGTCTTTTGTTACTGTGATCAGTATGAATGCATTCGTGTATGCTAGTTCTTGAGAAAAAAGTGATGCCGAAAGAAAACAAGTTCCGCATTTGTAAGGAAATCAGGAGATCTGAGTCGATGTCCGAATATTGACGTAATATGAGTTCTGGTAACCTTATCAGCAAAGATGCAAATGTAAGGTATGTTGCGGGCTCTTCGTGGCCAGAGCGCTCTAACGGCGATTTGCATTGAATCCTAGCTTATGTAGATCCAACGTAAATAGAGGGGATTTCAAGATCTCTCCTTCCTCCCAGTCCAGCGACGGTGGGTTCGCTGGCCGACCCGGCGTGGGTTCAGAGCCATGTAAATCGATACGAACCGGTGGCCTCAGAAACACTTCACATGACATCAGCGACCAGCCACGCTCGCGACGGTCCATTACGTCACAGAATCGGGCTTGGCGCACGCCGCGCTTTTCCAACTACACCCAATCACATCGAGACAACCAATCTGGTATGTGCCACTGCCACCACCAAGACCACCAGTCCCAGTCGGACTCCTGACTGCGTGCCCCGCGGCGCTGACCAGGATGTGCAGCCGATCGCACTGGAACAACTCGTCGCTGGACACTCCCCTGCACGCCGCCGGTGCCCGCTGGCTAGCTCACCTTCTCTCTTGTCGTTGCGCAGCACCACCACCTTGTCGATTTTCGCCAGCTCCCTGGCGTCGCCGGCTGCAGTCGAACAGCAGCGTTAGCACGACACGGCGGCCCACGCGCCGAATTCACGCCGCTGAACGACGCCGTTCAGACCCACTGCCGACGGTCCGGACGCCGGCCCTGAGCGATCCGCAGGGAAACGCCGCTCCAAAATGGTCGGCGCGGGTCGGGCATTGTTGAACTGTTGTCGAGACCGCACACGTCCCGCGGCGCCGACAGCGCCGAATAACACCCGAAATATCCACACAACTTCGGACCGCAGCTACCAAACCGGAAGTCTCGGTGGAGTTCCAGCGAGTTGGATGTAGTTTTACCGACCGGCATGAAAAGTTTCGAATACAAGGGACGCAGACAGAAGCTTTCAGCCTCTCGGTAACAGGAGCCACTCGGCGACATTCTGTAGACACGCACCTGCACGTACAGACTCACAAACATGTCCCAGGCCTCTCGGGAGTCGCAGACACACATGCAGCAGCTGCACGAGGAAGTGAGCGAGCAAACAAATAAATGCGCTCACAAAACGACGCCAATAACGCCGGCCAGCATCTACAAAGAATGTCAGCAAATAAAGCACTTCAGTCGCGACGTAAAAGACCAATAAAGCCGACGACGAGGCCAATAAAATATATAAAACGCGACGAGCCCAATAAAAACAGGTCAAACTCCACCAAGCCATGACTCAGCCGGACAGATTACGACACGGGCTGGCGCCCTGAGCGGACCACATCCGATGTGTTTCAACGACTTGTTCCGCGCCACTCGGCGTCGCGGTGGGCGGCCTGGAGACAGCACCGGCTTCCGCCCCGACAACCGGCCACTCACGGTCGTCGCTGCAGTCGTCCACCAGGATGATCTCCTTGATGAGATGCTCCGGACTCCGATTGAGCACGCTGAGGTCGGAGCGCCCGCGTAGTGTTAGACCGGGCCAACAGCCGGAGGGAAGCCCCAAGCGCGGACACTGGTGGTTTGTCGACTAGTTGTGTGTCGACTAACTAGACCACTTCACGCCCATGCCCAAATAATACCACAATATTTAGCAGCGTGATAGTGTAAGGTCACAGAGCTCTATATTTTTAAAAGAGAGTTTTTAGGATAGTTTTCTCCTGAGTTTCGTAACAGATACTTCAGTTGCTGCACAATATTATTTGAATGAAAGAAATACACATATAATGGAAGAGAGAGGCAAGATGCCAACATGAACTTGCTTACTTTGGATGCTGACCGTATCTATACCTACCAGAAGGTATTCTTTCCATCAATCATGAAATGTATATATATATATATATATATATATATATATATATATATATATATATATATATATATATATATATATATAGATATGTGTGTACATATACATACATATATACATATTATATACATACATGCACATACACCCATATATACATATACATAAATATATACATATATCTACATGTATATATACTTATATATGTATATATGTACGTATGTACGGATGGATGTATGTATGTATGCATGTGTGTGTATTTATTGTTAGCACTAATTGCTTAACGTGTACTTTACTTCCATTGCATCATAATATCCAGAACACTTGTTCATAGGTAATACACAGTATGCACTACCTCTACCGTTCTACGCACCATACAGCATAAGACTAAGGTACACCTACCATTTGCCATCTAACGGGCGCCCAAAGGGCCCAAAAGCGCCCAAAAGCCAAAATAACGAACGACCACCTGCCATCTGACACCCTCCTACCTGACGACGGTGCGCAGCAGGGTGGAGCGTGCCTCGTTGTGGAAGGTGATGACCACACTGGTGGCCGGCAGGTCTACGCGCCATTCCCGGCTGCGACACCTGCGGCACACACAGACACGGCGGTCACATGTATGTGTGGCGAATACGGTGACGCCGGTCACAGCCACTCCCCGCCAATGTCCGGGGCCAGGGCACAACGACACAGCGGTCACACGTGTGCGGCGAGTACGGTGACGCCGATCCCCGCCCATTTCCCGCCCATTCCAGAACCAAAAACAAGGTGAAGATGACACGAGGGATGCATGGAGTGGTACGCAACATGGAAGAAAGAACAAAATAGCCAATAGAGAACAATGAGAGTTAAGCAAGAAGGGAAGATAATAAGCAGAGGAAGAGGCGGTAAAAGCCAGCACAGCAAGAAAGCATGTGATCATGCCGGAGAGCAAAAACAACGAGAGCGAGAGAAAACAAGGGCAAGTGGGAGAGAGCCAAAGAGGAAGAGGAAAGGGGGAGAGAAAGAGGGAGAGGGCATGCGCCTTGTCCTGGTCAGACAAGAGCCACAACTTTCCGTGGGCGCATTCCCACGGTTCCTGTATCCGCCCCAGATGCTATATACATGGTGTTACAGGCGTGGGCCAAACCCATATGTGTGAAGAAAAAATAACAGTTCACATAAGCACAACGACCTGCACGGCACCTGCCTCTGAGCGATCTTTGTACAATTTACATCCTGATCTTTTCACTTAGGAGAAGACCTGTTCCCTTAATGGATTGTTTGACAGTTTGGACCAGTACATTTCCTAAAGTATCGACAGGCTTCGTTCAAACAACGATCGGATTTACGGGACAGACCATTCCACGCCTGTGCGGCGTCCAATGGATTTCGCACCGCAAGTGCTTGGCGGTCTGACCGATAAGCACAGTCGGCACGTGACTATGACTAATGCGGGGGCTTTAGTTTCGTGGCCAACACGGGGAGGCATACTTCACCGAGGTGTTAGTGATGATACGCGATGAATGCATCAAACCTGTAGTTCTCCGAGCTTTTCGTGCGTGTTTCAAGACCAGTGACCACAAAACACGAGAAACGATGTGCTTCGATGACGAACGTCCATCGAGCGACGTTCGGCTACGCTGCACTTCAACACCCACCCTCGCTCGTCTGCCGCTCTTGCCGGCGCCCTACGCCGGCAATATCCCAGCCCGACTAGGTGAGCCGCAAACCGCGGCAGGATACGGTACACAGGATGCACGCCGCGAGCCAAGATAGGCCGGCCCGGCCGGCTATCTGGTGGGCCTCGACGAGGCGCGAGACGGCAAACAAGGCGTCACTGCTGAACAGCGCCCGCAAATACAGCCGCGATTCGGCTCAAACAACGGCGGACGGCAGCGCACAGCGGCAACGAACAACGGCAGCAAACAGCGGCAGCGAACAGCGGCAGCGAACAGCGGCAGCGAACAGCGGCAGCAAACAGCGGCAGCGAACAGCGGCAGCGAACAGCGGCAGCGAACAGCGGCAGCGAACAGCGGCAGCGAACAGCGGCAGCGAACAGCGGCAGCGAACAGCGGCAGCGAACAGCGGCAGCGAACAGCGGCAGCGAACAGCGGCAGCGAACAGCGGCAGCGAACAGCGGCAGCGAACAGCGGCAGCGAACAGCGGCAGCGAACAGCGGCAGCGAACAGCGGCAGCAAACAGCGGCAGCAAACAGCGGCAGCAAACAGCGGCAGCGAACAGCGGCAGCGAACAGCGAACAGCGGCGACGCACAGCGTCACGCATTGGCAGAGAAACGGGCCCGGTTGCTGGGTGCAGGACGCTTGTTTGGTTGGGTGAATTACCACGGTTTTCATTTCATCAGCTGAAACCTAAAACCATACGCAAATTACGGAACAATGAGCCCTTCTAGTTGGAGCACAGCGGCCATTTTAAGGTTGCCAAGCCGCTCTCTCATCGAATATTCGTTATCATATCATAGCAGCACCAAATTCTGGACACGCCTAGTTAAGCAAGAACCAGCACCGCTCCAGAGCTTATGTTCGCCTAAAACGCATAAATATGAATTAAAATAAGAACTTGGTTAAATAAATGTTGAATAAGACCTAAGGAGATTAAACGTCAATGTGTTCCTGTCAGGGCTTTCCTACAGTTGGACCACTTAATTTCCCAGCATTGACGCTATCTAGAAACGATGTGTCGCGGTGTACCATCTGAACTCAGTACCGGCAACAAGCGGCTCTAGTTGCGCGGAACGTCGCCGCTTCCAAGACATCTTGGAAACGTCGCCGCTTTCAGCTGACACTCGTTTGATCAATCGTTCCAAGACCTCACGAGCCGACACCCGTCTGATCAGATCTCCCAAGACCTCACGAGCCGACACCCGTCTGATCAGATCTTCCAAGACCTGATACTCGTCTGATCAGTTCTTCTAAGACTTCACGAGTCGACACTCGTCTGATCAGCTCTTCCGAAACTTCACAGGTCGCACTGGTCTGATCGGCTCTTCAAAGAATGCGCGAGTCGACACTGATCTGACTAACTGTTCCGAAACTTCACGAGCCGACACAGGTCTGATCAGCTCTTCAGTGCTGCCATGCTAGCAGGCCGGCCGGATTTCCCAGCTGGCAGGTCGATGCGGCGCAGAAGCAGCATGCATATGGATGAGGAGGACAAAACGATATGGGATCTTAGTTTGAATGCATATATGCATAGATAATCGCGCGGGACGCGGTTTGTGCATTCGGTCATAGATCCACTTCAGCCGGCTCGCCCTGACTCAGCATACGTTGATGAAAATGCTACTTCGGCCGGGAGAGCCACATGTCAAAAGCCAAAGTGTGACATATTTTCCGTCGCATGAGTTGTGGACACCACCCTCAGTTGGACTGCATGTGCCCTGATGTGCGCTGGCTTACACGAGGAACCAGCGTTAAAACAATGGTTTTTCGTAAGGTGTGAGATGTCGAAACGAGTATTGTAGGATGTAGAAATCTGACATGGAAGCATGCCACTTAAAATATAATTGCAGTCCTTCACGCTCCATTTGAGCATATAGCGTACTCATCAATGCATGCTTTTGGTTTAACTTTGGAGACACCAATATATTGTCACCTATGCTAACAATATCGAATGCAATGCCATGTTAGCAGCAGATGGCAATGCTTAGCACACATGGGCAATCTATGCATCTGGAATTGCGTCACGAGATGCTTGCGTTATGAATCCGCAATGGTCGGCATAGGCATGCTCCCTATACGCAAAATACCCTAAGGAACCAATCATGGGGACTTAATAAGCACACATCAAAATGCACAATGTCAATACGTCCTTGGAAAGGATGTGTATGGAGTGGTCAGAAATTGGTATATTCTACCCTGTTTCATGAATAATTTATCAGTGGGCAGTCGTCAGACTGGGATTGCCGGTTGACAACCGACCAGACAAGGTGGGGGCGCGGGGGGGGGGCAGTAGTCAGACTGGGATGGCCGGTTGACAACCGACCAGACAAGGTGGGGGGGGGGGAGGGCAGTCGTCATGCTGGGATTGCCGGTTAACAACCGACCAGACAAGGTGGGGGGGGGGGGCAGTCGTCAGGCTGGGATGGCCGGTTGGCAACCGACCAGACAAGGTTGGGGACGCGGGGCGGGGGGAGGGCAGTCGTCAGGCTGGGATGGCCGGTTGGCAACCGACCAGACAAGGTTGGGGGCGCGGGGGCGGGGGGAGGCAGTCGTCAGGCTGGGATTGCCGGTTGACAACCGACCAGACAAGGTGGGGGCGCGGGCATCAGACTGCCATGTTACTACCACTGCTATTGCCTATGTGGGTGCATTAAACATTCGGTACGAATTGCGCTATAGCACTTGGATTTTCCGATCGCGGGGTGAAGTCGGGCTCGAAGCAATCAGCCTGAGTTTAGCATTGGCTTTGATTCAGCAAAACATCTCCAACAGCAATTCAAACTGGACTGACTTCATACAAATAGCCAGGCCCTCCGAGTGAGCTAGCGATACGCCAACGGCGGTAATATGAGCGTCATTAAAAATACCTTCAGTTATTTTGATCACAGCTTTCATACTATTGCTTAAGGCGGTTTAGGACACGTCCGTTGCTGCCAACACGACACCGTAACGCTGCCTCAGCAGGCTTAGAGCATGTCCGTTGCTCCCTACACGACACTGTTGCGTTGTCTTAGCGCACTGCGCGACAGGAGAACCTCACTTATCCAGAAATGAGCCGAAAACTCATGTCACCTTAATCAAGATTACCCCAAGATTTATGGGCGCTGTATGACTGTATGTATGGGCGCTGTATGACCAACGCAGTCGATGCGCCCGAAAGCCCAAATATCCAACCAACCCCAAGATTTATCAAGATCAGCACATGTATCACGATCAAGATCATTTATCGAGATCTCCTTTGTGAGACGGGTGATTAACTGTTTCCATCGGTGTATCAGCCTCAGGCAGGAAATGCAGGCCATTCAAACGTAACAGCAGGAACGCCGCACAAAGATGTGGCGGCAGACGCAGAACACCGCAATCTCCGCGAATTGGCGACGGTGCAGGCGCAGACGTAGATTGACGCAACGTCCTTCCGGTGTAGCATCACAATGCCTGGGTAGATGGAGAGATCTCAGGGGAGCAGGGAAAACACAAAGATTCAGATGTTCACCGATGTGTGGTGCCTGGTGGCCATCGCTATACAGGCAGGCATCTCAACCTTATCATATGATAGCGTTAGCTTTACTACAAGAACATGTCACAGTGCAAGCAAGTGAGTATGCAGGGGAGCATATGGGCGTGCAAGTAAATAACGTAAGATAAATAGCTCCGTCTCTCCCCAAGTTATTGGCTTGCGCAGCGGTTGCACACTGTGTGGGACTTCGCTTTTGAAGCTGCTCCCGGACTGTTTCTCAATGTTTGTTCTGCTTTCTGCTGCTTCCGCTTCTTCACCGGTGCACTGTCCACAAAACATTCATTTCGAACGACCCAGCCTTCGGATCAGCAAAACTGAAATTGTAATAGAGCCATCTGCATCGGAGAGACCTTCGTCTCGGATATAATCAAGATTAGTAGCTGGCAGCATTCCAGCCGAATAAGGCGCCTGCCGCACAGGCTTCCTCGTCTGGCAGTTGGAGTTGACGCCCAGTGAATGTGAACCTGGACGCCGAGCCGCCGGCCGGCCTGAATTTCCCCGGGCGACTATAATCGGCGTGTGTGATACGAGTGCTTCGACTGACGTCCTCGCCTTCCGCCCATTCGGAGGCAATCGCCTGATGACCGGACCGACGCCAGCGGCGCACTGCAAAGGTCAGGTCGAATTACGCGGCTCGTCTACGGCAATGAAACCGCCAACCAGTGTCGCGGGCCTACAGTCCGGGGGTGGCGTAGCTCGGGCCCGGGGACCAACTCCCCAGTGTCGGGGGGGGGGGGGTCTCCAGTCCGGGATTCGCGTAGCTCGGGCCCGGGGACCAACTCCCCAGTATCGGGGGGTCTCCAGTCCGGGAGTGGCGTAGTTCGGGCCCGTGGACCAACTCTCCAGTATCGGGAGGTTTCCAGTCCTGGAGTGGCGTAGCTCGGGCCCTGGGACCAACTCTCCAGTGTCGGGGGTCTCCAGTCCGGGAGTGGCGTAGCTCTGGCCCGGGGACAAACTCCACAGTATCTGGGGGCCTACAGTTGGGCGGCAGCGTAGCTCTGGCCAAGGGACTAACCCCCAGTATCAGGGGGCCTCCAGTGTGGCGGCGGCGTAGCTCGGGCCCGAGAGTTGATTCAGACCTCAGTGCTCCGTGCGCAGCAGGTCATACCTGAGGTCAGGTCTGGTCTCGAACCAAAGAGATACCTGCAATGATCATGCCCCCTCCCCAAGGGTCACCCGAGAGGTGGAGTTTGGCCTCGAGCCGCGTGCCAGGAGGAACACCACAGAAGTCAGCTGAGGCGCCGGAACCATCGGTCCATCTCTGGGTATCGTCGTTGGTTATCATCTCGCACGGGACGAGAGCGTACGATGGTTGCGGGGCGTACCCCGGCTTGTATTTGATCTGACCCGATGTGTAGACGCGTATTTTACTTAACCCGACGTGTGGCCCGGCTTGTGTTTGACTTGACACTACGTATAGCCTGGCTTGCATTTGGCCCGCACGGACCTGTTCATTTGACTTGACACCGCCTGTATTTACCAAACCCAAAGTGCAACCCAGCTTGTACTTGACGTCCACACGACGTCTTGTACCAGCCCGGCTTGTATCTGACCCGATCCGACGTGCAGCCCGGCTTATATTTGGCTTGAGCCGACTTGTAACCCGGCTTGTATTTGACCTATTCGACGTGTACTCCGGCTTGTGTTTGACCTAACTCGACATGTAGCCCGAATTTTATTTGACCTCACCCGGCGTGCGACTCAACGCGACGTGCGACTTGAAACCCTCGCTCTTAATTACGCATTTCATCAGAAAGTTAATCCTTCGTTCTAAATGTCGACATCTCGGCTTAGATTTCCCCAGGTCACGACGAGGGATGCGACATAACAGCTGACCAGCTGATAATGACCGGATTTCAGGCCCGCAGCACAAATACGCAAACACGAACCGGGCTCACTGGAAGCGTGAAGGCGGGTTCGCCAAAGGGCTGCTGCCACGACAACACCCACGCCGCGCTCCTGGTCTCTGGTATGTGTCACAACACTACCGCCGCGCTCCTGGTCTTTGGTATGTGTCACAACACTATCGCCACGCTCTTGGTCTCTGGTATGTGTCACAACACTACCGCCGCGCTCCTGGTCTTTGGTATGTGCCACAACACTATCGCCACGCTCTTGGTGTCTGGTATGTGCCACAACTCTCACGCCGCGCTCCTGGTGTCTGGTATGTGCTACAACACTCACGCCGCGCTCCTGGTGTCTGGTATGTGTCGCAACACTCACGCCGCGCTCCTGGTGTCTGGTATGTGGTACAACACTCACGCCGCGCTCCTGGTGTCTGGTATGTGCCACAACACTTACGCCGCGCTCCTGGTGTCTGGTGTCACAACACTCACACCAGGCTCCTGGTGTCCGGTATGTACTACAACACTCACGTCAGGCTCCTGGTGTCTGGTATGTGCCACAACACTCACGCCTCCGCGGCTCTGGTGTCTGGTTGTGCCACCCTCGCCGCGCCCTGGTGTTGGTTGTGCCCACACTCCGCCGCGCTTTGGTTCTGGTTGTGCCTTATCGCCGGCTCCCGGTGTCTGGTTGTGCCACACTCACGCCAGGCTCCTGGTGTCTGGTATGTGCCACAACACTCACGGCAGGCTCCTGGTGTCTGGTATGTGCCACAACACTCACGCCGCGCTCCTGGTGTCTGGTATGTGCCACAACACTCACGCCGCGCTCCTGGTGTCTGGTTGTGCTACAACACTCACGCCGCGCTCCTGGTGTCTGGTTGTGCCACACCACGCCGCGCCCTGTGCTGGTGTGCCCACTCGCCGCGCCCTGGTGTTGGTTGGCCCCCCGCGCGCCGGCGCACACCCCCGCCCCGTGCTGGTAGTGCACAAACCCCTGGTGCTGGTGGCCCCCGCCGCCGTGCTGTGGACCCCGCGGCCGGTGTCTGGTTGTGGGCTCGTCAGGCTCCTGGTGTCTGGTATGTGCCACAACAATCACGCCTCGCTCCAGGTGTCTGGTATGTGCCACAACACTCACGGCAGGCTCCTGGTGTCTGGTATGTGCCACAACACTCACGCCGCGCTCCTGGTGTCTGGTATGTGCCACAACACTACCGCCGCGCTCTTGGTCTCTGGTATGTGCCATAATACTCACGCCAGGCTCCCGGTGTCTGGTATGTGCTACAACACTCACGCCAGGCTCCTGGTGTCTGGTATGTGCCACAACACTCACGGCAGGCTCCTGGTGTCTGGTATGTGCCACAACACTCACGCCGCGCTCCTGGTGTCTGGTATGTGCTACAACACTCACGCCGCGCTCCTGGTGTCTGGTATGTGCTACAACACTCACGCCGCGCTCCTGGTGTCTGGTATGTGCTACAACACTCACGCCGCGCTCCTGGTGTCTGGTATGTGCTACAACACTCACGCCGCGCTCCTGGTGTCTGGTATGTGTCGCAACACTCACGCCGCGCTCCTGGTGTCTGGTATGTACCACAACACTCACGCCGCGCTCCCGGTGTCTGGTATGTGCCACAACACTTACGCCGCGCTCCTGGTGTCTGGTGTCTGGTGTCACAACACTCACACCAGGCTCCTGGTGTCCGGTATGTACTACAACACTCACGTCAGGCTCCTGGTGTCTGGTATGTGCCACAACACTCACGCCTCGCTCCAGGTGTCTGGTATGTGTCGCAACACTCACGGCAGGCTCCTGGTGTCTGGTATGTGTCGCAACACTCACGCCGCGCTCCTGGTGTCTGGTATGTACCACAACACTCACGGCAGGCGCCCGGTGTATGGTATGTGCCACAACACTCACGCCGCGCTCCTGGTGTATGGTATGTGCCATAATACTCACGCCGCGCTCCTGGTGTCTGGTATGTGCTACAACACTCACGCCGCGCTCCTGGTGTCTGGTATGTGCCGCAACACTCACGCCGCGCTCCTGGTGTCTGGTATGTGCCACAACACTCACGCCAGACTCCCGGTGTCTGGTATGTGCTACAACACTCACGCCGCGCTCCTTGTGTCTGGTATGTGCCACAACACTTACGCCGCGCTCCTGGTGTCTGGTGTCACAACACTCACACCAGGCTCCTGGTGTCCGGTATGTACTACAACACTCACGTCAGGCTTCTGGTGTCTGGTATGTGCCACAACACTCACGCCTCGCTCCAGGTGTCTGGTATGTGTCACAACACTCACGGCAGGCTCCTGGTGTCTGGTATGTGCCACAACACTCACGCCGCGCTCCTGGTGTCTGGTATGTGCCACAACACTACCGCCGCGCTCCTGGTGTCTGGTATGTGCCACAACACTCACGCCGCGCTCCTGGTGTCTGGTATGTGTCGCAACACTCACGCCTCGCTCCAGGTGTCTGGTATGTGTCGCAACACTCACGCCGCGCTCCTGGTGTCTGGTATGTGTCACAACACTACCGCCGCGCTCCTGGTGTCTGGTATGTGCTACAACACTCACGCCAGGCTCCTGGTGTCTGGTATGTGCCATAATACTCACGCCGCGCTCCTGGTGTCTGGTATGTGCCGCAACACTCACGCCGCGCTCCTGGTGTCTGGTATGTGCTACAACACTCACGCCGCGCTCCTGGTGTCCGGTATGTGCCGGTTGCTGGCCAGACTGTCGCTGACGCGCTGGTTGAACTTGTTGCGGCGATAGGCGTCCTCCCCCAGCCGGAGACCGCCGCGCGCCGTGTAGGCCCGCTCGTCGAACACGGTGGCGGCGCCGGTGGCCACGCGAGGTCGGGTCAGCGCCCGCGGCGCGGCCGGCTCGCTGTCCCACACCTCGGTCTTGAGCCGCAGGGCCCGGTTAGGCGTCAGCGGCTCCTGTCGAAGAGGACGGGACAGTGTGAGCTCAATGCTCGCGTGTGTTGGAGGAAGGAGTGGGCGTCAGAAGCTTACATTATACTTTCCAGGTTAATTTTATTCACACAAGTGCTGTACTTTGGCCAGAAGCGGATGCAGAGCGGGACTCTCGGAGGCGGCACGACGCATGCTCAGCGCCATCCGCAACACAGATCTCAGCGGGTTTACACTGTCTTGTCAGGCTACTGAGTTAACGTTAAAAACTTATCACTGCGTGGTGACATCTATGTAATGGATGAAGCGACAGACTGTGTCACAGGTTAGTTAGTTATTCTAGTTTATGGGCGCATCGACTGCATAGGTCGTGTAACTCGGTCATTTACACATAGAGGTAAGTAAACGTCAGTTCAGAAAACAGGTCATAAGTGACAATGTCAAATATGTCCTACGATAAAAATAGTACTAGCCGCGAATGTAGCAGCATATTAAGGAAGGGTGTAGATTACGATAAAACAAAATAATAAGAGGAATTTTAAAAGTTGTCCGGAGTGGACAAATTCAGACCAATCTCCGAATACTTCCTGAAACGAGACGGAGCAACGTCCACCGTGACGTCTCCGTTCGTGGGCAGGCCGGGGACACGAGACTAAACTGTGTCGCACTGGCATTGGTGCGGCGCACCTCGGGCACAGCGGCGTCTCGTCAGTTAGTTAGTTATTGTAGCTGTGAGGTGCATCGACTGCATGGGTCAAATAGCGCCCATAACTCAGTCATTTAGACACAAAAGCGAGTGAACGCCGGTTCGGGCTACTAGCTATAAGACGATGTGGGATCTGCTCATGATAAAACTGGTACTAGCCACATCTGCATCAGAACGTTTATGACCAATGTAATCACCCAGAAGATACCGAAGATGTCGCATAGGTATGTCCCACACACAGGCGACACAGAGACACGTCGTAGTGTCGGTTTCGGTGTCAGAATGACGCCCAGTCACCAATACAGGATTCCACATTAAGAAATCCAAGCTTGCCTGCCATTTCCTGAAAATAGCACATCTTCACATCTGCGTAAGCGTCCGTAACAGGAAGAGGGAGGGAGCGCACGGTGCCTGTGCACTTCCTTTCCCTGCGGCATCAGCGGCCTCGTTTCCACAAATTCCCACGTTGTTTGAAAACCAACATAGGACAACCGCTTTCCTAGCACAGGTCAGAGAGGCAAGCCTACATAAATAGATTGCGCAAGTGGGTCCCATGGGTAAAACACACTTCGAGACGTAAGACTACTGAGTGAATCGGTGTAAATAATATCCAGCATGTCATCACATTCTTTATTCGAACTCAAAAAGTGATAATACGTACTGCTGTGTGATGTACTGTGTCTAGTGTTCGTTTTCTGGTCGAAGCTGCGTCGTCGAAACAAAGCATGCACAATCGAGTCTGAACCGAATCAGGGAGTTGCAGCGGGGTTGATCGATCGGCACCATATGATGATCATGCAATCACCTTCAGGACATTTATGGTCTTACAACACCCATATCTAAGCATTTTGAAATTATGTTTAATGCCAGTCAGTTGTCGAGTAGAACGTTGGGAAATTTGATCACTATCTCCGTTGGAATTTCCGAGCCACACAATCTGATATTCATATTCCGACAGTTTCGACGTCGGAAAAATGCATGGCGCCGTCTGCTGTCGAAAAGCGAGAGCATTTCACCTTCGCCCAGAGTTCAAGCCTATTGACAGCGAGCTGCAACTGTCTCTGCATTATTGGTGTTGAAGTGCTCAACGTCCAGATCGTAAAATATTCGACGAATAATGGACGAGACATTGACAGCGACAAAACAGAGCAGATAGCGTCGCAATAGGGTCGCACTCAGTACACTGCCTTGGGGGATCCCGTTGACCTGTTAGAACAGTCGCGAGAGCCGCGCACCAACCTCAAACCTAAGGAAAATCCATATTTTCCAAAAGACTTTGTGGCAAGAATTAACTGCACATCAGCGGAAATATTTGTATATTTTGATTTAGTCACTTGTATTGCTTCAGGTCATAACTCATCGGCAAAAAACAGTGCTGGCGTCATTTGGAAGACGAAGTACTCCGGAAAATACACATTCATCTGTTCTCTTCCGAACAGCTGATGTCTTCCCCAAGTTCCATTCATGTTTGGTTATTGCTTTTGTTCTTTTCTCCCGGCGAATACGCCAGGAGGTAAACGAAGGATCCACTGTAGTTTTTCTGTTATTTTTGTCCAGGGTTTGAGTCTCGAGAAGAGCGGTTGCTGAGGAGATGGCACGCGCTAGCTTTCTATGGTCTGAGACTCCCATATTTCACAGCTATTTTATTCTTATTTATCGCTCGTTGTTTTGCCCATAGCACTGCAGGAATGAAGTTCAGAAGCACATTCTACGCACTAAGAAATCAATAATCAAAATGGTGACATTTGATCATTAACTGGATATTTTCGCTGCACCCAGAGTAAGTCCAATTAATTAAGCATTTTATCAAAAACATAGTTTGATATGAATGCAATGTATGTGTTGTTGCTATGGCCTATGAAGAATAACGGTTGGGATGTTGTAGTTTTAGTTTACATTACTCCCTGCTATACGACCAACATCCATGCACGTCATGTTGAACATAAACATATTTTTGCTCAACACAATATCTATATTGTACGTACATCAGCATTGAGACCGGCCGGCAAAGTGTGACAATGCAGTCAACAAGGCACATCGGATTGTTGCACAACGCACACCGAAATGCAGCATTCAAACTTTCGATGCCAAAACATATCACATCTAAAACAAACGTTAGGAGTAAATTATACACTCCTTCAGTGCATGCAAACGTGATGCTTTATACTGAGTCCTGTCAGAATTAAGACGCGCCCGGTCGGCCGGTACTGGCACAACGCTGCTGGGTCAGCGGCATTAACTGGTAGCAATGCCCGCTGACGTTTTCAGGCGGAGTGACGTTGCCACGGCACGTGGCGAGGCGCGCCGTGGGCACTGGAGGTCAAAGGCCAGCCAACGTTGCCGGCCAGTGTGGGACCGCCATGATGACGTCAATGGCGGTCCCACATATCAATCATCAATTTGCCGCCCCGGTAAATTGATTAAAGTAAGTTGTTCGGCAGAATATCACACATCCGGTCGTTGATTTGCCGCCTCGGCAGCTCAGTTGGTTAGAGCGCTGGCCTGCTCTGGTCTCCCCTGCCCTGGCGACGCGGGGTTCGAGTATCTTCGAGCGCTCGCATTTAGCCTCCGGCTGGAAGGGTCAGTTGGCAGCTGGCCCGATAAGGCCGGGACGAGCTACCGGGCGGCCGAGTCGGTGCATTGACGGACGGCACGTTAAACTTTCGGTCAAAATTCTGCCGTTGAACTGGAATGCATTGATCGGGTGGTGGGGCAAGGGTTAACGCAACAAGCTCTGCTTGGCAATAGGACCCGGGTTCACAAAGCCACCCCAGGAAGAATTCGGTTTTTTAATGGTGGCGCCATGATGACGTCAATGGCGGCGTCATTAAGACCGTGATCTGCGGTGACCATAATTGTTGCCTTTTAAAACCTGATCATGACTCCGTCAAAAAGATACTTTGTGATTTTATGTCTGACCACTCCTTGACTCAGTGTGTTTCATCTCCTACTTACTCAGCAGGATCCCTACTCGATGTATTAATTACCAACTGTCCCGACTTTGTGAAACGTTGCGTAACAAAATTCTGTCATTTTAGTCCACATTATTTTATCCGTGCTTTGATCAGTCGCTCTCGCCAGCGCCAGCGATCTTTGATCGCTTTCGCCAGCGCCGATCAGCTGTTCGGTCTCATTGTCTCCATCGGGTTGACCAAGCTGCGCTTCATGCTCACCTTATTAATGCTGACTGGTATGGTGTGTTTTCATTGCCGACTGTCACTCAGAAGTGGGACTGTTTCCTCAGTGTGTTTCTCCCGATGCTTGACGCTCATGCTCCGGTCAGAGCCATGTCCATTCGCAATCCCAGCGCCCCTCCAGTCACCGAGCTCACCAAAAATATAATGTCTCGCCGTCGCGGGGCGTTGACTGAACACGGTCACAGGTCACCAGAATATGTCATCCTAAACAGAACGGTACGGTCCGCCATGCCATGACACCCGCGATGACATTCAGCGGCGCATCCAGGAGGACGGAAGTCGATCGATGTGGCAGCACATCAGATCCACCGTCAGTGGTGGGAAGCCCGTCCGTAAGGCGCCCGACGCCACACCTGATGAACTGAACAACTATTTCGTTGGCATTGGTCCGCGTGATGCGAGTGAGGTGAGAGAGTTGGGAAAGATGTCGGACCAAGCATACCGTCCAGCACGTGTTGGCGCTTGTGCGTTTTGGGTGGCACTTCTGACGCTGTCAGAGTTGAGGACCGTCATCCTGGGGATGAGTGGCTCGTCGGCTTGCGGCGAAGACGGGGTCAGCATACACATGGTGCGCCTGTCCTTTGACGCGATCGGCACGGTGCTCCTGCATTTCGTCAACTCCAGCAATTCCTTTCTGATGTTCCTCGATCCTGGAGGCACTCCCTCGTTCATCCTATTTTTAAGTCGGGAGATCCTACCAGCCCTTCCAATTACCGTGCTACTTCCATAGTTCCTATCATTGCCAAAATTGTTGAGCGTGTCATTCACCAACAGCTCTACAATTACACGTCCAAAAAACCACCTCCTGTCCTCAACCCAGCACGGTTTCCGTCCACGTCACTCGACAGAAACCGCGCTGACTTCTATGTCCGATCATATCCTATCCGCCAATGATCGGGGGGAGTTATCTCCTCTTTGCCTGCTGGACTTGAGTAAATGCTTTGATGTGATTGATCACTCAAGGCTCTTGACTAAATTAACCATCCACGATATCGACACTTCTTGGTTCTCTGCATACGTTTGCGATCACACCCAGAGTGTCAGCCTCACTGACAATCTGGGCAATCTCAAAAAGTCTACTCCGCTTCCCAACGGCATTGGTGTCTTTCAGGGATCTGCTCTCGGCCCGCTCCTCTACTGCATCTTCGACAACGACCTCAGTCTGTTCGTTGAAGGTGCAGTGGTAATCCAATATGCGGACGACACCCAAATTTTGGTTAGTGGTAAAAAATCGGAATTTAGAAATATCGTCACGAGGATGGAATATATTTTGGCCACAATCTAATCTAATCACAATCTAAGTCCCATCTCGGAAGCAAAAAAATATCGGATTAATCTTTGACCGTTCTCTCAGCTGGGACCTCCATGTCTCCACCATCACCAGGCGCTGCTTTGGTACTTTGAGTGGTCTATCGCATCTGAGGAGTTACGTGCCGTCCGCTGTCATTTCCGCTTTAGTCAATGCCTTGGTACTTTCACAGATCCGCTATTGTATTTCGGTGTACGGCAATGGAACGTAAAAGAATCTGTCTCGCATCCAAAACATTATTAACTATGCAGCAAAAATAGTTTTCGGCTGCAAAAAATGTGATCATGTATCGGACCTGCTGGAGAAATTGGGCTGGCTGAACGCGCGGGACCTCGCTCGGTACCACACGCTGACCTTGCTGCACAAGGTGCGCCGCCTGGGTGAGCCAGACTCACTAGCCTGCGAGTTTTCACTGGTATCACAGACACACGACAGGACCACCAGGCAAGACAGCGATCTGCACGTGCCCAGATCGCGAACCAACATGGGCAAGCGACGTTTTTGTAGTCGTGCGGCTAGACTCTACAATGCCTTGCCGCCCGATCTGACGCGGCCAGCCATCCCTCTGTTTGGGCTGCACCTAAAGTGTCGCCTGCGTAGGAACCTGGATTGTTGAGTCACTTAGCGCCTTATTTATGTGTCTGCTTTTATGACTGCTTGTAGACGATATCTGAATGTATGACACCTCTGCCGACCTCTTTTTTATTTGCATGACGTGAGGCTATAATAGCCACGAGCTAATTGTGGATGGCCTTAATACATGCCTGTCTGTCTGTCTGTCTGTCAATAGTGGCGCCATGACTACCGAACTTCTTCCGAGCTCAGGCCAGATCGCCCTTGAATGATAATGGAAGTGAAGAACGGAGATACTGGACATTCGGCGTTGCGAACTAAGTCTTTGTTTGATACAGTATAATCAGAAGAAATGAATGGGAGCAAATAGGAGCAGTGCACACAACGTAATGCAATGAATACATCACGCACAAAGAATCACGAATCAAGAATGAAGAATCAATGAATACATCACGCACAAAGAAAACATCGCAAGAAGTACTTTGATGTACAACGAAATAGTCCAACCGTTCATTTTCCACGCCGGCGTTTCGCATTTAAGCAAAGGATATTATAAACTGAGAAGAAGAAAATTCCACCTCAAGCAATGTCCCATCATTTCGTAGATCCGTCGCTTGGTGCAATCCAGTTCTACCTATCTGATATTTGCTAACACAATCGTTCTTGAGTAAAACCGTACAAATTCGCAATGCAGCGCATGGCACGTCAGCAGACTTTTGTTCAGGCAAAGCATCTTAAACGGCTTGTAAAACAGCGCAGCCAGGCTTTGATATTCAGCCTTGGACTGCATCCACGAACAA
Source organism: Imbricaverruca yamaguchii (assembly GCA_034440575.1). NCBI lineage: Eukaryota > Metazoa > Arthropoda > Thecostraca > Neoverrucidae > Imbricaverruca > Imbricaverruca yamaguchii. The sequence goes on from JAOTOL010001660.1 coordinate 3,008,737, forward strand.
AACCTTGTAGCCCGACTATGCAAAAGGGCGTGCAAAATAACTACTCTTCCAGTAAAACTAAGGCCGCATCGAAACACTCCTTCCCGGCAAACTTTGCTGCACTTGGCACTAACGACCAGCCCGAGACGGGACGGGCCCTCTTGTCGCAGACTCGCCTCCGTCTGAGAGGCAGCGAACTTTTCAGCCGATAACGGCCAAACCTGAGAAGACATGGATTCCTCGGCAGCCTCCACCAGTGTTGAACCATTGGGGTACAAACTCGGGCCTGAATCGAATCAGTGGGATGCATACTCGGGTCTAAACTAAAACACTGGTGTACATATACAGGCCTGTACTGAACCACTTGTGTATATACTCTGGTCTGAACTGAACCACTGGTGTACATACTCGGGTCTCAATTGAGCCACTGGTGTACATACTCGGGCCCGAACTGAACCAGTGGAGCACATACTCGTGTCTGAATTGAACCAGGGGCACATAACTGGGTCTCACCATCACCGCAAATGTCCGAAATGGTGGGGCTGCGTCACAGTAATACAATCTGAAGTGAATGAGAAACGGCATCAGAGGTTTCACGAGGCTTCACGTGCAAATATGTCGAGCGACCGTAGTCATTCCAACAGAGGCGGATCCAGAAATACGAAAAGGGAGTGCAAAAAAAACAGCTGGGAAGGTATAATTCTCCAAGTGTTCCTGAGTTACCTAAAATTCCTCGGACTCAGTTCGATGAGGTCAACTATTCTAAGCCAAGATCGCTGTTCTGTTATTTGCTGCACCGATAATCGATGATTAGCGTCAGCAATTGCTTTTCTTACCTGTGCAGCATAATTGGTTCGCCTATCCATTCCACATGCCATTCATAAATGTCTAGCTTCAATCAAAAGTGACGCTGAAAACTGGCGTTTTATGACGTTGTACATCCGTATATAGTTATATTATATATCAGGGATGCGGAGCCGGGAAAATTTTGGACGGCTCCGGCTCCGACTCCGGCTCCGGGGAAGTACCCGGTTCAGACTCCGACTCCGGCTCCGAGTAAAATGTCCCGGCGGCTCCGGCTCCGGCTCCGGGCAAAATTTACCGGCTCCGGCAGCTCCGGCTCCGGCTCCGGCTCGGTACATCCCAAACGTGATCGAACCATTAAGTAAGAGTTAGGAGGGATGTAAAAAAAAGTTAGCCGCGCACACTCAGGGGCGCAAACTTCAAACAATTATAAGCAACTTTCCCATATAAACCTTGAATCTATCTTTATATTAGGTATAATGTGCTCATTTCACGTTTGTTAATTTTGTTTAATTTACACCTCTTTCGGAGTCGGAGTCGCCATGCTTTTGGCGGCTTCGGCGGCTCCGGCTCCGCATCCCTGTTTTTATATATATATATATATATATATATATATATATATATATATATATATACATATATATATGTCGGATATATATATATATACACACATCAGATATATATCAGATATATATATATATATATATATATATATATATATATATATATATATATATATATATATATATCAGATATATATCCAAGATAAAATAATGTCCTGAGTCAGGCCGCCATGATCCACCTAAAGACTCTTCCTGACAGCTACTCCAGCACATTCTCACTGTCTTCAGCTTACGTCATTTCGAGCGCAATTTTTTAAACCAGCTAGGTACAGCATGGGCGGATGATGACAACTATGAATTGGCTGCATGTGATCGTGTGAGCCACAAGTGATCATGTAGAGAAGTTGTATCCACCTAGGACTCCACGGCTTCTGTGGATCGTCACACCAGCGGAAACCTGGTCCGGATCACGAGCACTTGGCTGGGAAGAACTGCTGCAGACCGTTTTCTATTCGCTGGACTTTAGCGACGGACAGCGAGCGGCGGTCGAACGCATGTCTGGCTGATGACGTAACCTGGGCGACTCTGCTAACTCTGACGTAACCTGGGCGACTCTGCTCACCCTGACGTAACCTGGGCGACTCTGCTCACCTTGACGTAACCTGGGTGACTCTGCTCACCCTGACGTAACCTGGGCGACTCTGCTCACCCTGACGTAACCTGGGCGACTCTGCTCAACCTGACGGAACCTGGGCGACTTTGCTCAGAGCAGCGTGACAGCCCACCATCGGCGACAACTCCTTAGCGACTCCTGAGCGCTGAGGGCCTCCGCACGTCACCGACCGGCGGCCGTACCCATAGGCGCACCGGAGGGGTAGGGGGCAGGGGGCCGCCACCCCCCCCCATGAGACCAAAGTGCCCTTTTGGCAAAAAGTGCCATTTTGACTGAAAAGTGCCTTCTTGGCCTGAATGTCCCAAATTTAGCCCAAAAATAACCTGCCTTATATGGCCGCCTATGCCAAAGGTGCCCTTTGGGCCCAAAACTGCCCTTTTGGCCAACAAATTTTCACGCCCCCCCGATCAACAAACCTTCCAGTGTGCCCCGGGCCGCAAAGTGCCTTTTTGGAGCCGGTCAAGTGCCTTTTTGGAGCCGGCAAGTGCCCTTTTCGGTCCGGGACCCCCATGGAAAAACCCTGGGTGCGCGCCTGGCCGTACCGCATAACCGGCCACCCCCCGGCGGAAGTCTCAAGGGGCCGTCGGCCGGTCAGCGGCACACAGACGCTGTCTCAGCAGCTCAGCGTGCCCTATCAGCTACTGAGACGTGGCAGGACAGAGGCTGGCAAGTTCGAACACATACAGCTGTGACTTGGCTACCTAATTTGGTACTAAAGGCACTGCTAGAAGCAAACTTCACTGCAATCTTGGTACATATTTCCACTGAGACGCCTCTCCATTGCAGTGCGGCTTCATTTAATTTCAACGCCTAGAAGTGCAACACGTCATGTTTGGAATATAATGTTCGGCGCAGGATACCAGGCAGTAGAAAACTTCGAAGGTCTGGTCTATTCTTTCAATTATATTTCTTCGGTCTACTTGCGTTTGTTTCCTAGTTGAGATTGACCAAATTGTTCCCGAGGATGTTTTACTGAGAACAATGAAAATTGCATAGCAGCGAACATTGCGAGTCACGTCTGTATTCTCGTAAGCTGCATTCCATTCAGAAGGAATACTTTCATTCAGAAGGAATACTTTGTATTCTCCTTGTGAAGCAATACTTATCCATGCAGTTTGTCAGTGCTCACTTGGCTTGAGGCTGACCGTACTGGGTAGGAGATGGGAGGGAAAATGACCCTTGAGAGCGACCAAGTGCCTGAGTATAAATCAAAATGTAAACCAATGAAAAACAAACTCTTGGCCTTTAAATAGTTCGAGGAAAAGCATGTGTATCATTTAATATAAATTGAATATGTACCTGTAACTGCAGACGAACCACAGACCATCCCCGTTGCCCCTGAAAATAGGTCACCGTTAAGGAACGCACGACCCGTTGAACATCCTTCTATCCGCCACTGCGCCGGCCGCCTCGGAGGCGACCGAAGCTACCGCCGTCAAATACCGGATTTTACGGCAGGATCACTTCTTTCACAGCGCCACGATTCAATTTCTCCCACGTCCAAACAATCTGCGAACTGTGCGATATTGCAGAGCTCTGACTCCGCCAAGACACACGAGTTCGGAACCATCGATGCAATTCCCTCGGGGGAACAGTGCAATCCGACAAAATAACAGGCGGACCATTGGGTGACCGCCAGCCGCCAAGCCGCCGCAGATGATGATGATGCGAAAATCACGAGCATCTGTTTCATCGCTTACAGTGACCGAGATACACAAATGCATGCATGCACACCCACACACACACACACACACACACATATATATATATATATATATATATATATATATATATATATATATATATATATATATATATGCATATATATACATATGTATGTATGCATATATAAATACACACATCCGTGACGTACACGTACCAAAAAATTGATTACGAAGCATACGTCTGTGATAGGTTTCTTCACATTCCATGCAGAAGATGGCAAGCGATATTCTCAACCAGGGGTGTCACACTGCACGGGTTGATATAGGCAATATATACACATAATAGTAAAATTTACAAAACGGAAGATAAAGCCATAGAACAAACGCAAAGTCTGTCTAAAACTTACAGCATACATAATGCCAACCAAGCAACGGCACAAAACAGAGTGAACACAAAGTCACTTCCTATACATATGTTCCAGTCCGCAGTCAGTAGCTACAAACGTGTGCTGAAACTGCCGCCGATGCTACAAGTCTGACTACATTTGCAGCTGGTTCCACTGGCCGGCTGACAGTATTTCAGCCAGCCCGGCTTCCGATGGCCAGACGGAGCCTGCGTGCTGACGCCACGGGCTGAACCAGCCGCACCAAAGGCAGCCCAGTTCCCGCCGCGTGCGCCACAGCCTCCAGAAGACTGCACAGCGCAGCTACGTTCAATGTGCACCGTGTGGGATCCGAACACTCTCCCTTCCAAAGAACGCCCTCTATAGCAAGGCGTACTTCAGCGAAGTGTTACTGTTGGTGCCAGACGAGCAGAGGTCCGGCGCCCAGGCACCACACGGGTCAGCCCGCTTACGGTGGCGTCCGCTCGTTTACGGTGGCGTCCGCCCGTTTACAGTGTCGTAGGTCCGTTTACGGTGGCGTCCGCTCGTTTACGGTGGAGTCCACCAGTTTACGGTGGCGTCCGCTCGTTTACGGTGGCGTCCGCTCGTTTACGGTGTCGTCAGTCCGTTTACGGTGTCGTAGGTCCGTTTACGGTGTCGTCAGTCCGTTTACGGTGGCGTCCGCCAGTTTACGGTGGCGTCCGCCCGTTTACGGTGGCGTCTGCCTCATTACGGTGGAGTCCGCCCGTTTACGGCGCTACTGGGCCGAAGCGTCGACAGAGGCGAGTGCAGGGGCCATGGTACGCGCCGGCCGACCAGCATCCCCGCGGGAGGGGCCGGCAGCGGCGAAATTGATAGCGGAGGCCGACGGGCATATTAATGAGGCAGAGACAAACGGATGCTTAGCCGCAGATTGCTCACGGCAGGGACCCTGGCGGGGGGGGAGGGCGACAAAACGGCCGAATATCGCTGATGAGATGGTCTGGCCCGAATTCCAGCCGCTGAAAACGATGACTGGACAACGAGAGAACACGGATCGGCGTGCTGCATACTTCACCTCTACACGGCGAAACATCAGTGGAGCCATACAAGAAGTGAAATCCCGGTACGGGTAGCTTACACAGGGAATTCGCCAATAACTAGCTGAGTTTCCAAGTTAAAGATTGCACTTCCAAAATTAAATTCGCCAAGCCATGCGACCGGAAAATAATCCAATAGCAGCCGATAAGGAAAAGCTAAACAGTAGTTTGATTGTGTACCAGACTACACTGCCGGTCGATCAGCAGTCATCACATAAGCAGCAGCGACCAGCTGCGTGCCGAAGGTTCGATCTACGCCGCACGCAACCCCACCGCCGCAGTGTGTGCCGCAGACCAGACGCCACCCCACCACCGTAATGTGTGCCGCAGACCAGACGCCACCCCACCGTCGCAGTGTGTACCGCAGACCAGACGCCGTCCCACCGCCGCAGTGCGTGCCGCAGACCAGATACCTCCCCACCGTCGCAGTGTGTGCCGCAGACCAGACACCACCCCACCACCGCAGTGTGTGCCGCAGACCAGACGCCACCCCACCACCGCAGTGTGTGCCGCAGACCAGACACCACCCCACCACCGCAGTGTGTGCCGCAGCCCGTGTGCCGCAGACCAGACACCACCCCACCACCGCAGTGTGTGCCGCAGACCAGACACCACCCCACCACCGTAATGTGTGCCGCAGACCAGACGCCACCCCACCACCGCAGTGTGTGCCGCAGACCAGACACCACCCCACCACCGCAGTGTGTGCCGCAGACCAGACGCCAACCCACCACCGTAAGTGTGTGCCGCAGACCAGACGCCACTCCACCACCGCAGTGTGTGCCGCAGAGAAGGCGTCTGGCCTGACTCCCGGCACTTGGCAGAAAGCCGCTCCGCCAGATACCGACACATCTGGCAGGTCGCAGGAGGCTAATGTTGATGGGGCGTCCACATGCCATCAGGGGCACCTACACGGGCTCGGGGACGACTGGTTGGCTATTGCTTTTACGACACATCGACCGTTGAGCCATGTAGCGTCGCCAATCTCTCACGCCGATTGGCTGCGGGCCAGGAGTAGCGACAGGTGAGACTCGAACCCACAACCTTTCGATTGCAAGACGGGCAACTTACCCCTAGGCTACTCGTCCCCTCGGTGGCAACTGGAAGGGCGGTATCTTCTCAGAGGGGCACAACTGATTAAGAGAAGTTTGAGGGGGTAAATTCGAGTGTCCTTGGAGGGGGACCATTTCTACCCCTGCATTATCCAGCCTTCAGCTGGACAGTGCAAGATGGCGCACCCGGGGGTCCACAATGGGATGCGTTTCTCCAGACGAAGGGACACCTCTCAGGTCCCAGGGCGAAGGGCGCGAACGCATCCTTCGCCCCTTCCCCACTGAGCCTCCTTGCAGCCGTTCCTGCTGCCAGTTGAGAGTTCTAGCTGAACCGTGGAGCTGGCCACACCCGGTGACGTCATATCACGTCACAGTTTGGCTCCGACCAGCCAGGCATGTGTGGAGCCAGGTCAACGAGGCAAAGTCGCACGACACATGGGCTTAACGCACCCGACATCTCTCTCGGCCGACATTGCAGGCAATTGAGCGACATCGGTTCACAGACGTAAGGCGTAGCTGCTGCCCAACGGGATTCCCGAGTTCTACGATCACACGGTTTTCATGAATATAGGTGGATATAAGCTGAATGCTGCTGTACCAAGTCTCCAGCGTCTGTGATATAAGTAGGGCCAATTTTATGCTGCTTTGCCAGGCCTCCGGCGTTTGTGATATAAGTAGGACCAACTTTATGATGCTGTACCAGGTCTCCAGCGTTTGTAATATAAGTCGGGCTAACTTTATGCTATTGTGCCAGGCGTCCGGCGTCTGCGATATAAGTAGGGACAACTTTATACTACTGTACCAGGCGTCCAGCGTTCGTGATATAAGCAGGGCCGACTTCATGCTCCAGCGTTCGTGACAGTATCCGAACTGGCATCAAAGAAAATACGAAGATATCGCAAACGCCACATAAAAGCGTCGGCGCCCAACGCGCCTGCCAAGGCACCCTGTGTCCTGCACTGTCGACACTCACAACGGCAGGCATCAGCTGAGACAGCCGACACCTCGGCTCGCCCCCAGGGCGGGGCAGTCTGGGCAGGTCAATAACAGTGAATGCTATTGATCCAGACAAAGGCCAAATAGTCGGGTATCGTGCGTGACCCATGTTGGCTGGGGCAGAGCGACACGGTCTATGGAATCGATGACCTTTATGCATACCTGGAGCGCGATATCTAACAAACGGATACCACGCAAGTCTACTTTTAAGCCTGTGTATGAACTATTAAGCTAACTAGAAGATGCATGAAAGTCTGCACAGCATGCAATGGAAATATTTCAGAACATTCTTTCCCTGCATGATGACCTAAAATCATGCAAAGCAAGTTTGTGAGCTGCAAAGCATACATCTGCCGAAGACAGGTAGAAGATACTTCTGCAAATATTTGAAAGCCAATCACTTTATCATTCTCGAGCGGAGTGAGCACAAATTTGGGATTTCAGATACTTTCAAGACCTGGTTCTAATAGTAATAACAAAATACCAAGACGCCAACAAGCCGTCCTCAGAGTTAGTCAGCACTTTGAAGAACCAATGTCTGCCACAAATTATAGGATGCTTCGGAATACGCGCGTTGCATACACTGCCTATTAACAACACCAGTAGCAACACCCTGGGTTGGGTTGGGTCCCTTCTCACCACCCCAGTGGCACACTTCAGCAACGGACTTGACAATATCCGATGTACCCGCGGCTCATCCGACGCCGGCATCAGATCCTCCGACGTCGGCATCCGATCCCCAGATGTCAGCATCTGAGCCTCCGGCGTGATGCGGACGGGACGGTCGGGGCCGATGACGTCACGTCGCCGCAGTGCGGTGCCGTGATCGCGGGTCGCCATCGACCAATCGGACGACGCCGAACGCAGCTCGGCCCGACGTCGGTGCACGATGTTTTGGCGCTGCGCGAGGCGTAGTAATTTGACCCGCGGAATGCGACGAACAAACATGAGACCGGGGAAGTGTAACTGGAGCTGCGAGGCCATACACGGGCGCAGTAGTAAGGCTGTGCGGGAAACTCATAGGAGGCGCTATAGGCTATAGGATGGCGAGCGGAAGTCTAAGCAGGCTGTCCTGAACTGCTTACATTATGACGGAGCCCAAACATCGTGTCTGATACAGGGGGCGGTATTCTTTCTAACCTCCACAATTTCGGAGTCCTGCATGCGATTTTGGGGCCTCCGGCGTGATATTTGGGACTCCAGAGCGATTTTTTAGAGCCCCGATCAATTTTTTTGGTGTTCCTGCTGAATTTTGGAGGTACCGGCTTGTCCTTTGCTGGGTCTCGGTCTGATTGAGTGGCACCAGCGTGGTTGTTCGGGGCCACAAAAAATTGTCCGACTCAGAGCACCGTGGTAGCGACCAAGCGAACCTGTTTGCAAACAATTCACTGATGTCCATGGCTGACTGTGTCCTTAACACATGCCAACGTCATAACTGCCACAGCTCTGTAAACGCTTCCCATGCAGCAGAAAGGTCTTGCTGTGTTATAATTGCTTCTCACGATTAGCACTGCCACTCTCTCTGTGTTATGCTTACCAACTATAAGAAACTTTTTTTTCGCAATGTGTATGAATGTCGTGTTCGAAACGTGAGAGGGTGCAGTTAATCTACAAAAAACGTTTGAGCGTGCCTAACGCATACGTTCATGAGATCTCATGAGATTATGAGATCGTGCATATCTAAGTATAAATGCACAAACATTGGAGGCTGTGCAGCAGATACACAGGAAACCCGAGGATGTGCACAACATCTACGAAAGGTGGGGGAGTGTACAGGTCTACTCCAGCCATACGAACGTTTAACAGGGGTATTCGACGAACTGCATCTAACAACCAGGGGCACAGCGTGACGTTATCAACGATCTGGAGCAGTTTGATTTCGGAACAAATTATTAGGGATATCATTGTTAGCGCACATGTTTGATGCAGAGGGCTCTCCGACAAGCAGAGTGCCCTTGAATAAAAGATAGCATAAGATAAGATAAAAGATAGCATGCAGATATTGTTTTTTGTAGACATTATGCACATCACAGCTTTTTGCATATCTCTTGTACATCCCTAGTTTTTATGTAGATATTCTGCGCATCCGGTTGTTTCTGTAGATATTCTACGCGTAGACCTTATGAACGCAGATGCTACGCATATCCTAAAGCTGATGTAGATCTCCTGCACGCTCCCAGTTTATATTTAGCTATTTTGCACACAGACCTTATGAACATAGATTTGTTAGTTATTAGGGTTTTAGGGCACATCAACTACAGTGGTTATACAGCGCCCATGAACATAGACTTGCAAGTAGATATTATGAACGTAGATCTTGTACACATCCCTGCGCTTTTTGTAGATCTCTTGCACACCCTTTGCCCTTGTAAATTTTCTGCACACCCGGCCGTTTTTTTAAGATTTACCGCACGTATATTTTATTAACGTAGACATTATGCACATAAATTTTACACACGTAAAAATAATGAAAGTAGATCCTATGGACCTCCACCAGAAATCGCTCCGTGGCTCAATGGTGATGCGTCGGTCCCATAACGGATAGCTCTGCCTTCCGCCCAAAGTCGAGCAGGCGAAACCACTTATATACTTTCGAGCGCCGGACGACTCCACGTGGCCTTGAGCCCTGGCATGTGCCTGGTATTTTATGTCATTTTACAGTCTTGTTTAGGGGCTAAAAGATAGATAGTTCACCCTCAAGCAGCTTAGGGGGCTAGGACCCCGTGGCACCCTCTAGAAGATCCGCCAGTGGCTATATCCACAGCAAAATTGAGGGGTTCGTATAGGACTTGGGCACCATGGATACAGGTGTGAGTCAGGCCGGGCTAGACAGCTGGGCCCGTTTCAAAGTGGTTCGCACGCGGCGGCTGCGAGCGAAACGCGGCGCCCGTCCGTCGTAGGAACTGTCGAGACGCAGCGCACAGTTAATGATGGGCGGCGAACGGCGCGCGACCCGGCCGATTGTCAACGGCGGCGGTCGGTCGTGTCGGCAATAGTCGGCCGCGACAGCACCATCAGCGGGGGTGGGCGGGGAGTGGGCCGGCCACGACAGCACCATCAGCGGGGGTGGGCCGGCCGCGACAGCACCATCAGCGGGGAGTGGGCCGGCCACGACAGCACCATCAGCGGGGAGTGGGCCGGCCGCGACAGCACCATCAGCGGGGGTAGGCGGGGAGTGGGCCGGCCGCGACAGCACCATCAGCGGGGAGTGGGCCGGCCGCGACAGCACCATCAGCGGGGGTGGGCCGGCCGCGACAGCACCATCAGCGGGGAGTGGGCCGGCCGCGACAGCACCATCAGCGGGGATAGGCGGGGAGTGGGCCGGCCGCGACAGCACCATCGGCGAGCAGTAGGAAGGTTGGCAGCTCACCGGATATGTTAATGCGTGACTTGCCTATGACAGAGGCGGATACAGACAGCACATGTGCTCCAACCATGCATGGTGGCGCCCCTTCGACCGTGAAAACGAATCTCTCCGGGAAACCTCGAGACCACCCCTCCCCTTCCCACTCAGCGGAATTTTCAATCAGAGGAGCCCCTCGGAGAGAAGTAGGCGCCCCATTTGAAAGTAAAGGCACCCCATTCAGTGTGCTCGAATGCACTCACCTCCCCCCCCCCCCCCCCACCTTCCCGCTGAACGAATTTTCAGCTGAGCGCTCCAAATACTTGCAGTGGCGTGTAGACAAGTGCCCCACCCCAATACCGATGGCAATTCCTTGACCTGTCCCTGGTCTGTGACAGAAAAGGGAGTGACCAACATTCGTGCCTTCATAAATAATCGCTGGAGCCGCTTCTGGCAAAGTTAGAACTCTTGACAGGATGTGTAACAACGTAGTTTGAAGAGGTTGTATGCTTCAGACGTCTTACGCACACAACTTGTAATTGACACACGAAAAACAAATATTGGTGGAGAGTGGGAGCGCGGAATCTGCCATTTTCTAAAGTGCATCATAAATTGCGCGAGTATGTAAGCGAACAATGTAACGAGAGGGCGAGAGGTCGCTGACGGCAGCCATGGAAACGATACGATAAGAACGATAGCAGTACTGTATCAGACAGATCTGACAAAATAGGCACAATTCGGTTGTCTGTAGGATACAATAACAGGGTAATACATTATACCCATTAATATTATTGGGGATACGGATGCATAAACATCTCCCATGTGGGATGCGACATGATATATTGCCTATATAACAATGGAGACATGGCAGAAAAAATAGAACCAATACTTGCAAACGAAGTCTCCCGTGGACGAGCCATCACAAAGGTGAAATCACAGTAAAAGCATCCCAGGCCATACATTATTTGTGTCTGGAGACTAAGATTGGTTCCGGCGACTTTTAGCAACCGTACCAGAAGCACTTAGAAATCATGCTAGAAGCAATATTAAGCATTGCCAAATGCAATGTTTAATATTGATGATTGTAGGGTTTTAGGGTGCGTCAACCCCAGCCATAACAATGCAATGCAATAAAAAAAAAGTCCAATTAAATGCAAAGAAAAACATGTTAAAACAAGTCGTATTCGCCTGAAAATATGTATGATTTCTTCAAGGAGGTAGCTCTGGGGTTGAAGATCGTTTACCTATATATTATTTGCATATTCATTAAAGTACTTTAAATGCATAATGTCGTGTTCTCATTACTTTTGCAAACAACAAAGTACCCGAATCTTTTATCGATTATTTGGACATAGAGGCACTCCGATTACATGATCTTTTAGCGTCCATCCATACTACGCTAATCACATAGTTTCTTCTTCATCCATTCATTACACGAACGCAAAGTTCAATCTGGGAACAACGGTTTCAAATTTCTGCCATCTGTCTACTACCTGTTCTGACTTAAGCCAATCACAGCCGCCAGCATGGCTAAAACTAACCCAGCCGAGTTCTTACCACCAAATTTTTCATCACAATCTCTGAGCCTGCTTAATATTTTAATACATGGCTTATTCGGACAACTTCAAAAACGAGGTGCTAGTGTTATAAGTAGAACCTCGCTCCAATTCCACGGTATAATTAACACATGCAACCATGTGTTATGTTTCGTGAAAGTTGGTACGTGTCTCGACGAAAACCGTTCGATTATCAACTTTGTACAGTGGTGCTCTGGCGACCGAAAGCGGCGGCATCATGCTGGGAGAAATGCCATCACCGATAAATACTCGACCTTCCATAAACACGCAATATTCAGCCTTCGCGCAAGGAAGGTTCACGCATTCCTTTCACGAACGTTCAGAATGACCCAAGACCTGCATCCGGCACGATGCCCAGCTGCCAGCTCCTCTTACTCAGTGCAGTAGCACTGCATACCACCAGCCCGCTGCAGGCGCGCGCCTCGACATCTGCCCTGCGTCCGCTCCCGTCATCGCTCCGGCACGTGACTGTCGTGGTTTCGGGGCGCACGGACTGCGTATAGCGCACGTGTGTGCTGTGATGATCACGTGTATGATCACACAGCGCACGTGTATGTCACAGTCCGCGGGGAGCAGCGGACCGCACTGGGTCAGCCGCCTGCAGCCGCGGACAACCGACAACGCCTGGTTACACGTGGCAGAACTACGGCAGAAGCTCACATTGGCAGACCCGACGTTCGCGGCGTCGGCGGCAAAAATCGGCGGGCAGCAGCAGAAAGTAGCGGGCGGCGGCAGACTCTGACGTCACGCCTCATTCTATCAACGTCATGCTCGCGGGCCGATGCTATCTATCCGACGCGCCATGAAGCGTCTCGGTTGCTTGTCTACTGCGCCACAAATGATCCGGTGCAGCACAAATTGACTCAAGTGGTACCATTCACGGAAGTACCCAGATAGCATTATTTTCTAGATATTTGATACTAGCTCATGACAAGAATGGCTCCTGTACGTCAATGGCAATGGTTTTCTACGGAGGACGTGCTAATTAAGTTATTAAAACATTGGACCAGGGGAAAATATCTTTCTGTTAAAGAGCTGAAAAGGTTGCCAAGAACTGAAGTGTCGAGAACCGCTTCTCCATACCAAAATGAGTGGTAAGGCTACAGAAACAAGACGGGGGTGGTGGTTAAGAGGGCAACGACCCCAACTTTTAACGAGTTGATCATTAACCGCGTGGATGTTGCATAGAACGAATGGACTTTCCGAAATTATGTGTTGCCAAACCAACTTCTGAATTCATTCATTTCATGCAACAACAAAGGCGTAACGTTAAACTTGGTAACTGGTGTTTCATCAGCAACACCACAGGTGCACAAAGCTCCACCCCTGAGCAGTTGGCATTTGGTGGCCTCCTTCCAAATATTCACGTGCCTCCTTCCAACTATTCACATGATTTAGGTACACCATATTTTGCATTTATTTCGATTAAAGTGCTTGGCATGTTACATAGAGGAATAGTATAAGTACAATTTACCCACCGATAAGTCCAGCCACATCACTTACGATATACAATTTCAGCAAATGTAGCCAACGGAAGGCCCAACAGCACCACGAAAACCGTCCGACGTCCGCTTCCGGCGGTAGTACGCGGCGGACAACTTGAAATATGTCAGCTTGTGTCTGCCGCCCACGCCGCCGACGTTGACAAAGCTCCTCAATCACAATCGATATGGCTAATACATCGCATGACGTCATCTATCCATGTTGTGACGTCAGCGGATGTGGGCGTCGTCGACGTCGGGCTCTGCTCGATTCTGCTCGGGTCCTGGTACAACCCACGTTGTTGGATATTCTTTTGTTTATTTTTCCTCATCTCATCATGATAGCTTTTTATCAAAAAGGCAATGCAAGCCCAGGAGCATAAAAGCAATTATTATGTCGGAAATGAACACAAATGTGCTTCTTGAATGCGATCGTCCGATCATTATGCTCCAATCATACCCAGTGTCTGCTCGTGATGTGTCACCGGTGACGAGGTCATCAGTACCGACAAAGGTACCTGCTCCTGCTGTAAGACACCGCTCACAAGAGGTCACCAGTGCCGACAAAGGTTCCTGCTCGTGCTGTAAGACACCGCTCACAAGAGGTCGCCCGTGCCGACAAAGGTTCCTGCTCGTGTTTTATGTCACCGATGACGAGAAGTCACCAGGACTGACATAGGGTCACTTGTGCACCAACACAACAATATCCCCGAAAAAAACTGCTGGCATAAAGACCTCGTTCGCAGAATCCAACATGAATTCATGAACACCCCGCGAAAGAAGACATACAAGAATCAGACGGCGTTCCAATTTCCCCGCAAGTAAAGGCTTGACGTGATAAACTGACGCGAACAGTATCATGAACGGCACTGGAACTCGCAGAAGCTGTATGCGATGGCACTGCGGGCGACCGCTTCGGAGAGATGGCTCCCAATTCACGCGCCATGTCGTCGGGATCCAACTGTCTCCCTTCCGATGACCCCGTCATGACCCCGTGAGGCGTGCATGAGCCAGCAGCCGGTTCAAACGTTTGCTGGATATACTTTGCCAAGAGTTTGCAGTCCTCGTTAGTCGCGTGTTTTCCAATCTACTCCACAGAGAGCCGAAAGAATCTCACCCGGCATGTAACATCCCAGATATCGGCTGTTTATGGATTGCATATACAAACTAGCTGCCGGCATGGTTCAGCGAGCCATATGCTCGGCGGAAAGTAAGGGAAGTCGGCGGCCACTGCGTGGCCACGTCTGCTCCGCCGTTGGCTAGAATCGGCGATTGAAGTACGGCTTCAGGTATTATCGTCGGAGCCGAAATCACTGGCTCAGTCTCACCACTGTGTCGGGGATTTGTGACCGAACCACGCGTCAGGATCATCACTGTGTCGGAGATTTGTGACCGATGCACCCGTCAGGACCACCACCGTGTCGGGGATTTGTGACCGAACCACCCGTCAGGACCACCACCGTGTCGGGGATTTGTGACCGAACCACCCGTCAGGACCTTTTATGTCACCGGTCCCGCACTGAGATGGGAAAGCGGCGATTTAGTTCCAGAGCACGACTGCCGTACAACTCATTGCCATCCGAGCTGATGCGGCTTCCCGCTGAGCCCATCTTCGGTCGCCACCTGCGGCGGCACCCGTCCAACGTGCCGCCCGAGCCGGACTGATTTGCTGCTCACCCTCCTGTATTTTATTGACACGCATGACCACAAGTTTAACTGTTCGGTGATTTTGACCTATTCTACCTTGCCGTTTTATCATATTAACGTGAGGTTGCAACAGCCACAAGTCCATCGTGTATTACTTCAATACAAGTGTGTATCTGTATCTGCATCGGTATCTTGGAGCTCACGTAATCTCATCTTGTCTGAACACATCCAAGAGTCTGTGATGCTTGGAAGTGGTCGGGATTCGTCGAGGTCGGGAGAAAATGGTCGGGAATTGCCAGAAGTAGCCGCATTGGTCGGGACTAGACGGGTCGGAAAAATTTCACCGGTGTCGGCCGCGCTCCCAGACATTGCATCAGGACTGAACCAGGGGCCGACACCACAGCGAAACTGTGCAATGTAGTTGAGCTGTGGGTGGAAGTGTTCTCATGGTATGTGTAGGTTCTCGGGGCTGTCAGTGGCAGTGTTGTCAGAGCAATGGATGAGAGGGTTGTCTGTGGGCTGTAGGCTGGAGTGTTGTCTACACTGTGGATGGAGTTGTCGGGGCTGTGTTTGTGGGTGTTGTCGGGGCTGTGGGCTGGAGTGTTGCCGTGGCTGTGTTTGGGAGTGTTCTCGGAGCTATGTTTGGGAGTGTTGTCGGGGATGTGGGCTGAAGTGTTGTCGGGGTTGTGTTTGGCAGTGTTGTCGGGCTGTGGGTGCGAATGTCATTCGGAAAGCGGACGGTGTGTTGCAATGGTAAGAGGACCAAACGGTCGGTGATGTACTGCAACTAAGGGAACCGCATCTTCTCTACAAAACATACAATGTGCTCCCCAAACCAGTCGAAATCACGGCATGACAATCATTTTACTGAAAACAATTAATTTTGCTTTAACTCCGGCTTAGTGATCTAAAATTATGCTCTGAGCAAAATATAATAATTTGTGGCGCAACGATAAGCCATTAAATCAAAGCAGGGGGCAAAGCAGCGTAAGCAATACGTAATTCATATAAGCGAAACACTAAACCTCGAAAAGGATGATAGTTACCGCACTGCTCGTGATAAAATTAATCAGCTGTTTCTACATTGCTGAGCTTCATTATTGCTCATTTTGAGAAGATCCAAAGAAAGAACAGTTTGCAGATGCAACGAGCATTAACTTCTGTGCGAGAGTACCTCCTCAAAATGTGTAGCTTCGCCATGTAATTAATGTTTGTCTCTAGTGCGCCGTGTCAGTCAACACTTACGGCCAGCATATACAGTCAAAACTGTCTAATCTGGTTGGATCCAGAGGGATTATTCAGTGCATCGCACCGGGTGCGCAAACTTCTAAGCTGAACAGGTCAGTGTCGGTCTCAAGTCCAGCGGCAATGTACAGAGCAGTTCATTCACCCAATAGTTGAAAGCTATTGATACATGCAAGAATGTAAATATGTCCCATCTGACTGTGTTTATTCGTGACAAAGCATGGCCTATGGCACGAGACGTCCACTTTCTGTTACGGCCCGGTACGGATTGTGATTCGAATTATGTCGGCAATGCATGGTAGCCGCGTTGTCGCTGGGATTTGAACTAATCAAGATAAAGGCAGGGGATCCCAGGCACGGCCGCAACGATGCTTCGGCTAATCTCGCGCCTCAGCCAGAAATATGGACGCAAATTAGCATGCTTGGGTTCGTATAAGCTGAGAATAGTATCATGCCTGGTTTTCAGAGGTTCCGCACGTGGCGACTGCGTGACTGCAGCGGAACATTTCCTGCAGGATGGGAGAGGCAGCTGAAGCGGCAGCGATTTGCTCTGCTCTGGGTACACTTTATCGCGATGATTTCCTTCCATTTGCTATATGCAGGACATGACTTAACAAAAGCGTTATGCGCATCCTGGTCCTTGCCAAAATTTACCCACTACGGAGACTCAGTATTATACTGATCCGCGGCGTGATTAGAGGATAAACATCTGCGAGATCCAAGGGACGATCGATAGCAAAAAACCATGCGTTTTAATTACGCGTGACTAAGATGAAGCTAACATATCGACGTACTAGAGAATTGCCGTTCCGTTCGAATGAAGGCTTGCTTCAAACTCAGATCAGTCTCACTCTAGTTGTTCAAGATAGTCAATTTGCTGAAGACATGAGTCGGCAGTTGGTTCGTTCACATTCATGCTTGTGTCCAGACTTCAATAAAAAGAGGAACCGAAATACTATTATTCAGCATTGGCCAGCACATACGCCATATCTCAAATCAAAATGCAGCATCAAGCATGCCCTGCAGCAAGACTGGGGAATAATTTATCGAAGTTCGTAAGTGCATTGGTAAACATGAAACACATGCACTTTAAACCAATTGGACATCGATTCACTGTGTCCGCCTTCTAACTCACAATGGCTAGCCAGCCACGAGACAAGTGTATTGAAACGCGCACTGCGGCGTCCGCAGTATGGGCCGAACGGACAAAAAATACACGTAGTTCACGTTAGTTCGTGTATTTATCCCACGTGAACTCATATCCAGCGTATGATCGGTGCAATATTTGCACACATCTCTTTTGCGGTCATTTCAATAATTACTCGGTGGTGCCAGACATGGAACGAGAGAGCCGTTGCACAAAAGACTGCTAAAGGGCTAACCAGAACGCCACAGATGTTGTTCTAGCGCATAGGTTCATACAATAACATACATTTCGCATTGGCTACGGCACAGATCTCGGCGGCGAAATGTAGCATAAAGGATTTCGCCTCACAATTAACTGACTAGTGTAATGTCTACTCAAAGGGCTTCCGATATCGGGTATGTCTAATACGCAAAGTCAACGATCATTTGGCATAATATTTTGTCACAATAGTACTGTTCCCAATCGCCCAGCTTGCGCTTCACAGCTCCTACCTATGTAAATACTGTCTTGAATTTCGAGACTACACATAATCAACTGTCAAATACTGGAAGGTATTTCTTTCCCTCCTACTTGTGATGCAGATTTCATACAGCCTTGTCAGCGCCGCGGATTTAATGTCACACTCAGTCACTCAGGCGTGCATTTAATGTTGCCACGCAGCAGATGGCTGGAAAACATCAGACTGTTTTCCGGGAAACATTGGGAACGAACTTAAAATCAGCATTCCGACTCTGTAATGCAAATAACCGCAAGGCCGTGGCAACCAAGCATAATTTCCATACCACGTGAGCCATTCTCAAGAACCCTGGAAGCCCGCGCTGCATATTGTATTCAAACGAGAAAACGAGAAGGGAGTATTTGTGAAGGATTGTGTCTTGAACACGCATGTGTTCATGAAGCCGAATTGCTAAATTAGATGTAGAAAGCTAACATCAGGTTTTATATAACGGAAAATCGTAACGCACAGCAGTGAATCATGCCTGTATACTCTATCGGCATACAGCGATTATATACCAGCCAGCGAACCAGCCACACATGATCGTACAAAACATTGTTCTGGATTCCGAAACAACGCATAAGCTAGGTGAGCTCTTCGACTTGGCCACCCTCTGGCGACCAATGGTCGCGAAGCAGCCGAAACCCCACGCGACTGACAGAATTACAGCATTATCACGGCAACGAAACACGCCACACAATGTATGGATTCACTTCCCACGCACTTCTCAACCTCACGAAATTTTCGAATAGCCGGGACCAGGACAGCGAGCGACCACGTTTTCTGGCTGGATACCCAGCACGAACGCAACGCGAAAAAGGTCATTCGTTCAGACTCCAGCCGCAACCGGAAGACAGCGCGTCACACCTGCATAGCCATACGTCGACCTACCACATACAATTAGGAGATGTTACCTTATCGTGCCCAGTAGAGAACTGCTGCCGCGGCGATGATAAGATGAAACGAAACTTCGTTAAGGACCGGCCAAACCGCTGAAGGGTTTGTTTGGGTGGTTCACGATGCACTTCGGGCACATCCACGGCTACTAGCACCGACCACACTGTTTCGCCGGCGGGCCGCGGGATTGGGAAATCTCCGGAGCGGTGCGAGTGTCGAACCCGGGACCTTCGGTACTCAGAGCACAACACCTTAACCACTCGGCCACCCCCGTCCCGCTGAAGGCACCTGTTCCGTCCGATACTTGTCAGGTGACTTCACAGTGTCCGACCTCGGCAGGGTACCCGACGCTCTGAACCATCCCCCCCTCCCCACCGAGAGTTGTCGGCCACGGCAGTGGATCAAACTGTCAACGCCCTCTGTGTGACCCAGATAACGTCACAGATCTGACCTTACTGCAACTTACGTGTATGACATCACCGTCCACATCGAACACATCCGATAAGCTGGGCAATTCGGGGCGGGGATGGCCGAGTGGTTAATGTGTCGGACTATGGGTACCAAAGGTCCCTGGTTCGACTCTAGCGCCACTCAGGACATTTCACAATCCTGCGGCCCACCGGCGAAACAGTGTGGGCGGCGCCATTAGCCGTGAATGTGCATAAAGTGTGTCGTGAACCAATCAATAAACAATAAACAAAGCTGGGCAATTCGCATCCAAAATCCGTGCCTCGGCGACAATGATCTACATGCACATGGATGCCTGAAACATTTACACCTGTCTGTAAAAGCCGTGAGGGTGCCGCATCAAGCTGAGCCAAACTAAAAGAATACGTGCAATTTCACGTTTAGTGAAATAATTACACGACGCAAGATTCTGATACAAATGTGGCTAGTAGCTCGAGCATAAATAACTTACGACATTTTAGATGAGGGAAAAGTATGGCCGCTCACTGCAGGAGGCATTAAAAGATGGAACACCGGTCTTCCTCTGCCCTGGTGCCAACTCAACATGATAGTAGTGACCACACCCGGTATAACCATGGCTAGCTATTTGTCATTAGGGAGCAGCGACCAAAAATTGCTCACTCAGCGACTTCCGGTGACCTGAACGTACTGGAGACGTCTGAACTGAACGTGAAAGACGGCGTCTTAAAAGTGCCCACTGAATTACTTAATGGAACCATTGGGCACTGCACAGCAATACCCAACGCCGTTGTCTTCTCACCAGCTTATTGTTTATTGATTGGTTCACGACACACTTTATGCACATTCACGGCTAATGGCGCCGCCCACACTGTTTCGCCGGTGGGCCGCGGGATTGGGGAATGTCCTGAGTGGCGCTAGAGTCGAACCCGAGATCTTTGGTACCCATAGCCCGACACCTTAACCACTCGGCCATCCCCGCCCCCCTCTTCTCACCAGCTGACACGTAGCGACGCCTCTCGATATTTGTGGCAGAGCAATCGAATCTCGTGAGCACCAAACTATCAATCTAACCAACGAATACCCACAACCTATGGCGGCCGGTGAACCTCCATCCCAATCTCCAGCCCATGACACGTCGAGTTTGTCGCAAATTGTGTGCACAACCGAAGGCGGACCCTCACTACGCACCCAGTCGGCCTGTCACACAACGTAACCACCCCCTCTCGCCTAAAGTTCGCGGCGTGGCAGAGTGCCCTCGCGGGCAGCCAGCCTTGAACCCGCAACCAAGCGGTCGTGGAACGTCCAGCTGACCACCGCAGCGGCGTACGGCGCTCTCGCCAGGTCAGCGGCGCTCACCTGCGGCGGAGCGGCCCAGGCCCGCAGGTAGCAGACCACGCCGATGCACCAGACCAGCGCCGTCAGCAGCAGCCACTTGAAGTTGCGCCGGTACAGCAGCTGCATGGTGCAGGCGCCAAGACTCGCACCTGCAGCACGCGGACGGATGGTGTGTGGACGCTCCGGGCCGGACGTTCATTGTGGCACCTGAATGGCTGGTATGTGGACGCTCCGGGCTGGACGTTCATTGTGGCACCTGAATGGCTGGTATATGGAAGTTCCTAGGTCGACGTTCATTGCCGGCGCCAGGGCATGTTCATTAAAGTTACATCAGAATACACCCAAGAAATATGTTTTTGACGAAAAATGTGACTAGAGACTTCTGTGCATTTACCCTGACACCACCAGGGAAACAGACCACAGTCAGTTATTTTTAATAAAGGAAAGAAATTACCCAATAATACATAGCTCTGTTACAAGTACACAATAGACAGCATTGGCTAATATAAATGTATTTCAATTTCAGGATTTGAGCTAAGAAATTCATGAGATGGCTTGAAGTCTTTAAGATATTTGATCCATACAAAACACAGACATCTGGTTCAAATTCCCCCTTAAAAAAATAAGCAAGTCAAGTGATATTGTGGAGATTTCCAGGTAATTTATCAGAATTAGCATGGAGCAAATCATGCTTACAGCAATAATTACCATAATCCTGAAACAAAATAAAAATGGTTCAACTACAAATGCATATGCTCAGTCATGATCACCCATGATAAAACTTAAAACTATAAAACACAAAATTCATAGCTTTAAATAGAACAAATAAATTTCCCTGAACCAGCATACAATGGTAAGCACAATCATCTGGGTTAGGCATATATGTCACCCATGGATTTTTGGCATCCAATATTTATCTAGGAATACCACCTCAAGAAAATAATTACCTCAATTTTCTCACTTGGAGGTTGCAAGATGTTGTCTTACCATTAATTGCTCTATGGTAGATTGTGCAATGTGTACTGGGAAGTGCAGGCTGACATTCTGATATCACAGGTTTGAAGAAAATATTATCTCAGTATTTGATTACCAACAAATTTGGTTCTGAACATCCAGGATTGGAAAGTACAAATCCAAACCTGGCAATCTTGCTCCCTTTATTCTAAAACATAAAATAATATTGAGCAATGGAATGTCAGTTACTGAGACATGTATTTTCCCACATGGATCAATATGCAAAATACAGCATTTGTCAGGGAGTTTGTTTGGAAAGCATGGCAATCTTGAGAAGGCTTAAGTAGATTTCAACAATATTCTGGTGCAAGCTGATGTGTTCCAAAACATGAAGTGGTTCATGCTGAAGCACAGACCAGTACATACAATGGGGAGTAGCAACAGTGGTATGTAGTGATGCTGCATGGGCCAAATTGGTCTTGCCAATATGCCTGGGTATACACTACACTGGATATTACAATTTGCATACAACACACAATGGTTGGATGCTGTACATGCTCAAGATACAATAATTGAGTGTGCTTTGGTGCACACAATTGCATACTACTGGTTTATCTAATCTGAGTAAACTGGCATACTGCACAAGCAATATCATACTAATACCAGCATCAGCACAACATAAACCAGCACAAGAGCCAGACCACGGCCTGTCATAGATGCTTCTGGGTGTCCACAATATCTTACCATGCTCATGTGTAGTTCTCAAATCACAGGCTGCTTTCCATTGTAGATGAGAATTTGTGCATAGGGATATCCATGAATCATTTATTCCTTTGGAAATTGCAGTGCAACAGCTGGTGCCATCCTACCAAGTGTTGATTGCACAAGCAGATTCATGAGGAAATTTGTCTTAAAAGGTGTTTTTTTACATTTTTCCTTGGAATACCATGTTTATGGAGGTGAAGATGATGGGACCACTTATTTGCTGTACAAATGCTCACTGTTCATGTTGTAAGAAAAATGATGCCAAAAGGGGCTTTGAGATAAGTGGTGGATACATTTATAATTTTTTAATAACCTAACAATGCATGCCAGCGTAACCTAACCTAGCCTAACTTACCTTTTGAGAAAAAATAATAATACAAAATGTCCAGGAATATATTTTCAGAAAATTTTCTAAATTTTAAAACAAATATAACCCAGACTAACTGAACCTGAGCTGTTCTGGAAGAAAAAATAATAATTTTTTCGTGACAATTTTTGTGAATGTTTTAGAAACTTTTTGGTATCACCATGCTGTAAGGTGGTAACAAGAAACGTTTTTACAAGCATTTGCCTCTGTAAAGCAAACAAATGAGTTAAGCTTGGCTAGGATAGGTTCGTTTAGGTCTTTTAAGTTGGAAAATTGTTTTAATTTTTTTCAATCAATTTGCACAGAAAGCAAGTGGTCCCATCATCTTAGCCACCTTCATAAACATAGCATTCTGAAGAAGAAAAATTTTAAAATGGATAAACACATATTTTGAGAGAATAAATAATAACTTACCCTAACCCAGCAGTCATTTGCAGTCAGAAAACGTAGTGTTGCTGGAGCTTCCTGCTGCAGTTTCCTTTCACGAATGACACTAATGTACCAGCCACTGAAGATATAAGAATCTCGAACACAATAGTGTGATATCCACGTACAAATCGCAGCATAGCACGAGCAACCACCACCCACCCGAACTCCTATGCGACTGCAGCCTAACGCTGCAGCGAATGATGAAAACAATTTCTTGCGCAGTTTATGTCTGAACTGCGTCAAGAACACTCCTTTGTATTTGAGGGTATGGCCGACGAAATAAAATTTACCTTTATGAAGGAATATCCTGTCAATTGATTCACACGGCTGGTTTGCTGGATGACTGACTGAACGAGGTGAACACAGCTGGATCTCCCTCATACTTGGGAAGGGCGTGTACAAAACGGGGTTCAATGAATTCCGATTTGGAACAGTGGTGTAGCCAGGATTTGATCACGGGGGCGAGCATCTGAGAGGGCACCAGCCTACTTCATGATCCCTCCCTCCAATACTTCCCCAAACTCCTCGGATTTTGGGAAGTTTGGTTTCATGTGTCCCCTATGCATTATTATTGATAACATTGATTTTATTAACATGGTAAACTACCTGGGGAAAGACAGCGCTTGAGTGGCTAATGCTAGTCCTGCAATGAAGAGGAAATTTCCCGGTAATGAGTAGCAAAACACTTAGTTTAACTGCCAATAACGACCAACAATATAAAATAAATTACTGAAATTAATGGGAATTAAACGCATATCTGACGGAAATGGGGCGGGGGTGACCGAGTGGTTAAGGTGTTGGGCTCTGGGTACCAAAGGTCCCGTGTTCGGCACTCGTACAACTCTGGACATTACCCAATCTCACGGCCCACCGGCAAAACAATATGGGCGACGCCATTAGTTGGTGAATGTGCGTCGCGAATCACCGAATATACAACATATCTAACGGAAGTGTGAATATTATTGCCTTCAATAAATAATATGATTGCTCCAGAGCGACCCGTTCGGCAACTTCTTTTCGGAAATGTTCAATTTACGAATGATTTCTGGTGAGTTATCTGGCACTAATTCCAAATATTGCCACAAAAAGGTGCTAAACCGCAAATATTGACCGTCAGACTGTTTGGAAATCTGCAATTTCCTCGGTTTTGCTAATTTGGACCCCCCCAAAAAAAAAAAAATGGTACACGGATAGAGTCAAACTGGTACTAGATATTAATAGCACTCCACCATGGACATCTCGCCATCAACTACACCTTCATAGCGCAATAGATCGGCACGATATATCTTCCTCAGCATCACCTCAACTATTGGTGCCAATTACCCACGATAGACGGCGCTAGTGATGTGGCGGACGACTTCCATCACCTCTCCGACTCAAATGCCACCACTTTTTCAATTCCAGTGGGGATCACTTTATCATTGCAGGGTGAGGGACAGATCAGACGTCGCCAGTAGTAGACGGAAGAGGTGCATCACCACCACAAGCATACGAGCACACAAGCCCCCTTCCCCAAACACCACGCCGATAATGTTAATCGTCTTTGATCGCCGGGCTAACCCTCCAGCTCAGGATCGCAGCTCCCTTCCCCCCACAAATCAATCGGCAGCCCCTGGGGAGACTGGCGACGCCTCTGGGGAGAGGAAGGTACTCCTGGTGTACTTTGCCGGTGTACTCCTGGTGTTACTAAACCAACACCAATAAATTCACAATTGAGCACTGGACCTGTGGCGAAGCATGGAAGGAGGCTAAAATTCGGTTTTGAAACACCAATAATGTCGGAAACCACACATCCGCGGCGGCGACAGTTAACTGCTCGACTCCTCACCGCCTGCCCAGTCAGCCAAATGGCTCCCTTCGCGCACGTCCAACGTCCGCAGGCAGGTGGCTGCCAGCACTGGTGGTCACACTGCGCGTGCCGCCACCGACAGTGGCCAGCGGCGTGGTCCTGGGCTTCCGGCGGCGCCGCGACGTAGCCAACCCACGGAAGCAGGCGGGCTGGACGAGCTACTGCAGCACCTGACCCAGACGCAGCGGTACTGGGGTCTGACGTCAGACGCGCCCGCCAGCTCATTGGCGACACGAGCATGACAGGATGTCCTGGCGAAGCAGCCCGATCCGTCCGGCTGGAGGGCGTCTCACTGCGAGAGCGTCCGAAGGAAACTGCAGAATTTGGTTTGGTTGTTTGCTGAGAGACGGCTAGATCCTATGGTTGTGTAGTGGGTGACATTTATGTCAGCACCTCTGGTCTCTGGTGGTGATCGTGGAGAACCAAACAGACCATCGCACTGTGAGAACAAATAGTTTATATATGCTGTATTTCACGGCACAAGCTCTCTGCGATTCATATCTCGGCTAATAGCTGTCATGGAACACGAGCAAAGCAGGGTGATATATTGATATAGTTATGTACACACAACCATAAAAGTACTGCTTCACAGACTTGTGCAATACTGACTAGCGTACCCCATGACAAACGCTAATGATACGTCTGATTATACATATCGTCACTCTTCAATTCGGTATTACATATTCTTCACCAGATAGACTTAACATGATCATGTTCACAAAGGCACTGCGAGAGGTACAACAGTTTACCACCAGGGTCGATTCGTCGTTTTGGCCTCAGGGTGCTTCAACAACGTTAGCAACAGTGCGTACAAATTCATTTTCGCTGCGTGTCAGATGCAAAAAAATCATCTCTTGCTATTCAAAAGGTAACTAGAATGTTGGGTCATGCATAATGCATCCTATATGCAACCGCAGTACACAATTATGTGTCTGCATATTGACAAGCATCACTTAAAATCCTATGGCAATAATTGAAGGTGATTGATGCCAGCTATGTTCTATTATCAGGTACCCACCTGTTGGTCATCACTAAGAAAACACGTCCTAATACACGATCGAACCCATTATATCTATTCCACAGTCACGCAAATTTTCACACTGAATCGAGAGCAGCATCTGCAAGATGTAAATGTCCTCTGCCATATACAATACCCAGGTTTGAACTGCTACATATGCTATGTGGCTACCACACCAACTCCAGCATCGGGCATCGCTCATTACTCAGCGGGCATCACTCATCACTAAGCAGCCATCACTCATCACTCAGCCGGAATCACTCCGCCTTGCTGTCTGTGGAGAAGGTCGGCCGGCTGTCGCGCATCTGCATCGCCATGCGCGTGCCGAACACACGGAACGCCCAGTCGGTGAGCCAGGACGCGTACCGCTGCACGTACTGGAACAGCAGCACCGGCTGGATGGCGATCCACGCCTCGGCCACGTCGTTGGCCATCGCCACGGCGCACAGGTGGGCGCAGCGCTCGGTCGCCATCCGCCGGTCGGTGGCGGCCATCTCGCCGCCGTACACCCGGCCGGGCTGCGCCACGAACGCGCTGCGCAGCAGGTCGGAGAAGGTCGGCCCGGGACAGAGCAGGGTGACGCGCAGGCCCTCGCTCGACAGCTCCCAGCGCAGCGAGCCGAAGTAGCCGTGCAGCGCGTGCTTGGAGGCCGTGTAGGCGGCCGAGTACGGCACGGGGCACGTGCCGGCCGTGGACGACATGAGCACCACGTGGCCGCGCCGGCGGCGCAGCTCGGGCAGCGCGGCGCGCGTCAGCAGCACGGGCGCCAGCACGTTCAGCTCGAACACCTGTCGGTCCACGTCGGCGTGCGTGTCGGCCCAGCTGCTGCGCTGGCTGCGGCCGGCGTTGTTGACGAGCACGTCCAGGCGGGAGAAGTGGCCCAGCAGGCGGGCGAGCGCGGGCGCGTGCTCGTCGGGACGCGTCACGTCGAGCGGCAGCACCAGCACGTCGTCGGCGCTGGCGCCGGCCGCCAGGCAGCAGAGTCGCACGCGCTCCAGTTCGGTCGTACGACGCGCCGACAGTGCCAGGCGCGCGCCGCAGCCGGCCAGCCGGACGGCCAGCGCCTCACCGATGCCGCTCGACGCGCCCGTCACCCACACGACGCGGCCGGCCAGCGCTGCCGGCGACCGGCCCACCCAGCACAGCAGCCGCAGCATCGGGTCGCAGTCGGACAGCAGGAACAGCAGCAGCAGGACGCACGCCACGGCCACACACAGCAGCAGCGCCATCTGTCCAGACGGAGAGCACGTCACCGTAATGGTTAGGAATACAACACAAGGAGCAGTGACTTGTAGGGGAGATGGCAGAAGAGGCAGTGATGGCATGGAGCATGGGTTAATGAAAGAGTGTTCAGGGATAACTTGCAAGGGTTTGAATTGGCCAGCATACATGTATGGGGGCTTCACAGCAATGGCTAGGAACACAACACAAGGGACACTCGTGACATGCCACTTGAAGGGGAGAAGGCAGGAGAGGCAGTGACGGCATGGAGCATTGGCTAATGAAAGCATGTTTGGGGATAATGTGCAAGGATTTTAATTGATCAGCATGCATGCCCATCAAAGGAGGGCATGGCCTGGATGTGGGATACTTTTTGCATGTGAGGCAAGTAATGAACTAACTATAATATCTATGATGTCCATAATGCATACTGTAGATGATAGAGTATATAGTGAAGGCATAGAATCTTTGTGGTTAGATATCATCCTGAATAATGGAACAAGATTATGAACTGGGGCATTGTACTAGCCACCAGACCAGAATATAAACACTGACAGGTTGATGCAGAAAGAGGCAAGCAGGAGACTGCATGGGATAACTGTACAGCTGGGGGACTTCAATGAAGGAGGGATGGGAGACAAAATTGGATGCCTAAACAGTCACAAAGAAGTTTTGCTTGTTTGAGGAAAATGTGTTGTTCCAAATGATTCATGAATCTACAACATGAAATGCCCTGAACTTGAGACAGTTTGACTTTTACCTTATCCATATTTGATAAGCATCTAAACCCTTCAGTAACTCTTCCCAATGAATTTCATCTGGGAAGGTCCTGAACTCACTGTAATTCTCTTTAACAAAATTTGGAATCAATGTTTTATTAATTCTTACACTTCTAAAATATAAGGAAAAAGATATAGTAAAATAACACAAAACTATTGGTTGTCTAATGCACCTCATACATCAGCCCCTGTCCAGCTTATATACAGCCATTCATTAATAAATGTGTCAAGTTGTGTGATCATTGTTGCTTTATTTATATATTAAACTCATTAAATTGTTTGGGAACAATACACCTAATGTTCATAATCCAGCACATGAACATCTTAGTGTCCAGAATACAACACAACACTACAAAATAATTGAACAAACTTGTTTTTAAATGTTTTGTTTTGTATTCATAATACCACATTTATGAAGGTGACTAAGATGATGGGACAACTTATTTTTCCTGTCAATGCTTTCTTGAAAGATAAACAATTGACAAATTTAAAAAACCTAAACTAACTTAACCTAACAAAGCCTAATCAATTTGTTTGGTTCATGGATAAAAATACTTAGAATGCATGCAAAATTTGTTCATGTCACAAACTGAAAGCACTGAAGTTTCTCACAATTCTACACAAAATGCATGAAGAAAAACTTTTTTTCCTTGAAAAGCAGCTTAGGTTGGGCTTGGGTAGTCCGAGGCTGGGTTTTTCTTTTTAATTTCCAAGATTAAAAAAAATAAGTTGCTTAACATTCTTTTCTCCAAAGGTAAGTTTGGCTAGGTTAGGTTCGGTTATGTTGCATTTCTATTTTACTTTTTAAACTTGTCTATATGCTGATACCTAGCTTGAAGCCCCTTTTGGCACTATTTTGTACAAAACCTGAAAAGTTAACATTTACATTGAAGATAAGTGGTCCCATCATCTTAATCAAGTTCATAAACATGGTATTCTGAAGAAAAATACCAAAACAAATTGCCAAAAATTGCCTGTTCATAAATTGCTCTTCGAGTTGTGGATGATTTTCACCAATAGAAACTTTAAAATATGGATAGCTTATCCATTTCTTTCGTTCTGTAAACGCCATAAAATTGCTAGTTCGGTCATACAGAAGCCACCAAAGCAAATGTGTCCAGTTATCATGTGTTCGGGTACACTACCTCCTCCCCTGGAGGATGTTCTGCCTGGTTAAACATGTATATCTTTCTTTCCGGTGATTTTTAAGCCATTGGAATTAGTTTCACGTTCCTTTTTTCGTGGAATAAATATTCAATTGAGATATACACCCTCAAATTTAAATTGCTTACGCCTAGGTCGGGTAACGCGGTCAGTATCCGCACGGCTGGCCTGTTCGGTTTCCAGTACACTTCCCTTTTTCCGTCTCCCCGTCACGTTCGGTGCGGGTTCTTTGGAGAATAAAAAAGTTTTGTTAAATTTCCTGAAAAAAAATTCATAGGAGCATCCAAAGGTAGAGCCCAATTATAATATCCAATTATAAATATAAAAGAATTATGAAGCCCAACCATGGAAACACCCAAGACTAAAAAAGTCGAACATTCACAAAGTGCAAGAACATAACATGCAACGATTCAAAAAGTCCAAAACCGTAGCAGCCAGGAGCCAACCAGGGCCCAGTTTCATCAATGTTACGAATTGACGATTTCACGATTCAGCAGCTTTTTTGTGCGTTAAACGTAATTTCCAGTTTCACAAAAATAAATTCTATGATTTTCCAAAAAAAGCACGCTTTCAAAAACACGCACACAATTTTACGAATCCACGACTCAAAAACTACGAATCAATGCATGTCTAGTTTCATCAAACCCTAGTGGTGGGAGAATTTTAACGAAATGACGGCATGCAAATGATGCACAACATGACAAGCGTAACATTGTGATTTCATTGTGATTTTGGCAAGGAGGTGTGAGGAGGCAAGAGGTGTGAGGCTGCATAGGAGACAATCAATTCATCAGTGTTTATTGAGTTTTTTCTAGTTGTTGTTTGTTGTTGTTTATCCAGTTCTAGTGTTGTTAATTGTTGGTTTAGTGTTGGCTTAGTCTCAGTGTATTGTTATTTTTCATTGCCATGGACATGCTCCAACTAGGAGTTTGGGGTGATGGAGATGTGGCCCCTGACAGGCCCAACAGGAGAGTGTTTCGGCACAGGACGAACTTCAATTTCGGTGCCACAGAATTCAGGTAAGACTGATGGCATAATATCAACATTTCCAGCTTTACTATATAATTTAAAGTCTGCACATATCTACACAATATGCTTTCCACCAAACTAACAAATTGCACGTGTTTAATATTGTGCATCTTAAATTGGGAAAGGTTCCCACTGAACAATGTACAAGCAAGTGTGGATCTATAAATATGTGATTAGCAGGTTCCTACTCACCTAGGTATATGTATGCAACATTTTATCCACAAAGTGCATTCTCACAACACTGTTCCTACATACCCAGGATGCGCTTCAGGGTTCTGCCCCAAACAGCAGAACGGCTTATTCAGCTGCTGGGGCCAGCACTGCAGCTGCTGGGGCCAGTTATCTATCTGAGGTTCTCCCTATTAGGGGATTCTCTCTATCAGGGGATCTGGCATTCTTGCTATTGGGAGATTCTCACTATAATTAACATTAGCAAGGCACCAAAGTAAGGGGTTGAGTCTCCAAACACACCTGAAATCTCCAACCATGCTTTCTCTATAGTGAGATGTATTGGCATTTGGGCATACCACAAGTAGCTCCGGATCAGGATGTAATTAGAGAATGAAAGCTATATCTGAAAGAAGTTGTTAATGTCCACCATATTATTGGAATTTGAGAACAGTGCCCTGGACAAACCAATTACTTTGCTTGGCCTACTCATCTGTGGTGGTGCGGTGGCCACGACCGTGACTGTGCCTGACCTACCCATCTGTGGTTGTGACCGTGACTGTGTCTGACCTGTCCATCTGTGGTGGTGATGGTGACCGTGTCTGACTGGCCCATCTGTGGTGGTGATGGTGACTGTGTCTGACCTGTCCATCTGTGGTGGTGATGGTGACTGTGTCTGACCTGTCCATCTGTGGTGGTGACCATGACCATGTCTGACCTGACCATCTATGGTTGTGACCGTGACTGTGTCTCACCTGTCCATCTGTGGTTGTGACCATGACCATGTCTGACCTGACCATCTGTGGTTGTGACCGTGACCGTGTCTGACCTGCCCATCTGTGGTAGTGACGATGACCGTGTTTGACCTGCCCATCTGTGGTTGTGACCGTGACCGTGTCTGCCCTGACCATCTGTGGTGGTGACGGTGACCGTGTCTGCCCTGACCATCTGTGGTGGTGACGGTGACCGTGTCTGACCTGCCCATCTGTGGTGGTGACGGTGACCGTGTCTGACCTGTCCATCTGTGGTTGTGACCGTGACTGTGCCTGACCTACCCATCTGTGGTTGTGACGGTGACCGTGTCTGCCCTGCCCATCT
Organism: Imbricaverruca yamaguchii; assembly: GCA_034440575.1. Classification (NCBI taxonomy): domain Eukaryota; kingdom Metazoa; phylum Arthropoda; class Thecostraca; family Neoverrucidae; genus Imbricaverruca; species Imbricaverruca yamaguchii. Next base: position 3,040,368 of record JAOTOL010001660.1, read on the forward strand.
GTGGTGGTGACGGTGACTGTGTCTGACCTGCCCATCTGTGGTTGTGACCGTGACCGTGTCTGACCTGCCCGTCTGTGGTTGTGACCATGACCATGTCTGCCCTGCCCATCTGTGGTGGTGACGGTGACCGTGACCGACCTGCCCATCTATGGTTGTGACCGTGACCGTGACCATGCCTGACCTGACCATCTGTGGTTGTGACGGTGACTGTGTCTGCCCTTCCCATCTGTGGTTGTGACCGTGACTGTGTCTGACCTGTCCATCTGTGGTAGTGACAGTGACCGTGTCTGACTGTCCCATCTGTGGTGGTGACGGTGACCGTATCTGCCTCGCCCGCCAGGTGGGGCTCACCGTGGTGAAGTGTACTCGAGGAGCAGCTTCGATGGTACCACCCACCTGAAGACTACCGAGGCGTACGACCCGGACGAGGACACGCGGCACATCTGCGACACCATGAACTGCCGCCAGCTGGGCAGTGACGTAGGCATGGTGCGCCTGTTGCCTAGCGAGTGCCAACTGTGATGACATGAAATCGAAGTTATCACAGTTGGCACTCGCCGTGCGGGGCACGCCGTCGGCGACACGGCCAACCACCACCGGCGCGCCGGCTCTGTCCGCAAGCACTGGCCGTGGCACGGTGATGGTGGCAGGCAGCGGAGAGGCCGACGGACCGGACGAGAAGGTGCAATCACTGAGGCGCTATCGGGCCGTCGAGGATGTGTGTCTGACTGCTGATGTCTTGCTGCTACCCTCGTTGGTGGCGTGACCGCACCGGAATCGAAGCTGAAGAAATATACCGGAGAACCGCGGTGGGATGCCGGTTTGATACCGAGGCCTCACGGTGGGGAAACCGGTGGCTGACCAATCCATCGGTCAGCCTGTCTGGTCAGGAGTTTATTCACCTGACCGGGGCCGTCTCCAACAATCTCCCGGTCCGTACCAATCTAAACCGTGGACAATCTCGACCGGGCAGGCTCTGTCCGAGGTGTGGTGCATTTGCGTGCATTAAGCGTCACAATTGGCTACACCACGCAGTGGAGAACTTGTGGCGTCGAGGCACGCACGACTCAGTCTATCGAGAACCCGCAATCGAAGCAGGTGGCGAAACCTTCCGCCTAGATATAATTCTGGTGATGGAAGGGCGGAGGTAGGCGGCCCTGAAGTCCACCACGGCCGCCGTTGTTGGTTTTTTGGCTTGATAGGGGTTGTTGGAGAATGGTTGCGGAGTGATGCGTTTTTGTGCTGGGTTGGAATGATATAGTCGATGGCGAAGCGGATGATGATGAATATGGCGAAGCGGTATATATTGTTCGCTAAGGCTGGGACGCCGATCCCTCTGGGACCGAAGCACGCCGCATGCGGCTTCACGATTTTGGTTTTGCGTGCATGAGTGATCTGATGTGTCTAGTGTTTGTAAGCCCAGTCTACCGGGTGGCACGACTCATGTTTGGTGGGGTCGCCCAGGGAGCTTTTCTCTGGCCCCTTTTAAATCCGTTTGCCATCCGGCGGAAAGTCGATAATAAGAAATGCTTAGGTAGCTGTCTCGTTCAGTGTTCTTTTGCATATCCACTGCAGAATTTCCGTAGAGTACCGGTACGTCGCCTGGGGGAAGCTGGTCGGACGGCCGACGTATGATCAGGGTCACTCGAAGCGAACGCATTGCGACCAGGCCGGCGAACGGTCGCCGGTAGCCGGCGGCCAGCGTTCCAGCCGGCGTCGGTCGCGGTCGTGGACGTTGAGACCGACGCGCAGCCGATGGCGTGCCGGTGTCGGGTTGTCGGCGGAGCTTTAACGTCGGCGTTGGTCGTGGTCGTGGACGTCAAGTCCGACACGTCGCGGCCGCCGCGCAGCTGATGGCGTGCCGGTGTCGGGTTGTCGGCGGAGCTTTAACGTCGGCGTTGGTCGTGGTCGTGGACGTCAAGTCCGACACGTCGCGGCCGCCGCGCAGCTGATGGCGTGCCGGTGTCGGGTTGTCGGCGGAGCTTTAACGTCGGCGGTGGCCGTGGTCGTGGACGTCAAGTCCGACACGTCGCGGCCGCCGCGCAGCTGATGGCGTGCCGGTGTCGGGTTGTCGGCGGAGCTTTAACGTCGGCGGTGGCCGTGGTCGTGGACGTCAAGTCCGACACGTCGCGGCCGCCGCGCAGCTGATGGCGTGCCGGTGTCGGGTTGTCGGCGGAACTTTAACGCCCAGTGGAGCGCGTGCGACATCTGCTTTCACGTGTGATGGTGTATTCCGGGTGGTGTGACTGCTCCAGCTTCGAAGTGTCGTTGTTATTTGGGTTTTGGGGCGCATAGACCGTATTTGATCATTTCGGGCCCATAGCTAGTGAAATGATAATACCATACTTCGGCCTTCCAAAGTTCTAAAATCTATAGTTACATACGTCCAAGTCGCACACCTAAACATTGACGCAGAATCTATACTATGTCACGTTAGACCGGCGGAGAGATGACGACGAATCTTATGTCAGAGATATAATCAAATAATTTGCCGGTCTGGACAAAACGTGAATCTTCACCTAAAATGTCAGTCAGCTTAAGCGCGTTCACTTGTCCAAAATACCGTCTACGTTGAACTCAGAAACGGAGGCATGCAAGCAGAACATGGCGCATTGTCAGAAGCACATCACAACAGTTACAGATCGGCTTTCTCCCCTTCATGAGCAAGTAGCTATGAGTGCCGTATGTGTGCCCAATCCTTAGCCGAGCAAGTACTACTCTTCCCTTCGAGATTTTCTCATTGAGGACTCCCATAACGCTAGACGGGTTTTCAGGCTTCTTAGTTTGTTATTTTCAATGGAGTCCCAATTATGTTGCCATTTAAGTCCGAATAATGTGTTGATAGATTGGTTGAAATTTGTGGCAGGGAGGGGAAGTACACGCGAGGGGGGCCGACCAGCTGCCCTCCTTGCCGCGACACCAGCCATGTCATTTCCTGTAATGCCGAGCTTCGAAGTGTCGATGTGCTGAAATTTACCATCTGCCGTCTGGTCAGTGGTCAGCGCTGTGGTCAGAGGCGGGCGCGGTTATCTGCTGATGTATGTGCAGGTGCCACCAAAACCCAGTGTAATGTATCCGTGTGTCGCCGGTAAAGATGGTCATGAAATGGTTTGTGATACGCAGCAGCCAGATGTTCCATTTTCCTCTCAGCTTCCTCTTCGTACCAGGTCGCCCGCAGGCCTGAACAAACTAAAATTACATCGCTCTGTTAGTCAATCAATCTGGCCATAAGTCTGCCTAGCCCTTGGCGGTCCGTTATATCCCTTGTAGCTGTTCGATCCCCTCGTGCAGCCCTCTGATCCTGAGCCATACTACGTGGCGCTTCATATGATCATTTCATCTACCAAATATACCTTCCGACACTTCTTGTGTGATTTTTTTGCCGCGTTTCATTTTCCGGCCCAATACTTTTGGGTTAGGTAGAATGCTTGCCACGCCCATGCAATGTATACGACATCGGAAGTAATGGCAACGCTGACACATTTGCAGCTAAGAAATTACGAGGAACGTTATAGTCACCGAGATCTTGTGTCCATTGCGTTTTTCCGAACTGACTTAGTTCATGGCTGGCTATCTTTATAGACTGGCTGCACACACAAATATAGTGGGAATGCATGTAGGTCATCGAGCTATCAAGCGATGACCCCACGGGCCGAGCCATGCCGTATAATTTTTAATATGGATCGCCTAGCTTGTTTCCATAACTCATAACCATAATACATGATTCCATCACTATCTGATGTAAGCCTGACTGAATATTGATTTAAGGAAGTGGAAAGTAAAACGACCTGAGCTTTTGTGCATTGAATGTTATTGTAACGTATCCTGCAATTTCCGTTCAGGCATTGTTTCGGGTTGCTGGTATGGCGTTATCGGCCAACACTATATATCGGTGCCAGGGGTGTGGGAATCCTTTCAGTTGGGAGGGCTCCGGCCTTCCCCTCCAACTTGGCAGTCAGCTCCCCCCCCCCTCACAAAAAGGAATTCAAACTCATTACAAATTCAAGTAATGCAGCATAAATGGATGTAACTAGTTGTATGCTGTTTTGAAGTGCCGTGGTCTGCACGAATGACGTGCATACGTGAACATTCATGCTATGAAAATACATCGGTGCGTTTTTTGGCTGCGGTTACCAACAGGAGGGTGAATATTCTGTAGCTGATATTTCATGCTTCTATTCTAAGCCTTCGCTACGGCGAGCGGTCGGCGGATGAGTAATCTAACGCTTTTTCTCGGTTGTCCCATGTGTCACGCGCCTGTGGCGGTCACGGCGGCAAACACAGCGCGATCAGATTAGATTAGATACGGGAGATGGCGTCGCGCATGGCCCACCGACCGGTCAAGGTGTGGTGGGCCTGTCACCTTGAGCCGCCGCCCTGGAGGGTGCACCACGGGGACGGCCACCCACCCCTCCCCATCTTCCTGGGGTCTGTGAGCGATCCGACGTCAGACGTCACACTGGTGCAACAGTGCCGCCTCTGTCGACCTGACGTCACCGAACAAGTCGGAGCTGAGGTCCGTCACGTGACTTCCGAATCCATCCGGCGAGGAGCTGCCATCGCAAGATCGGCTCAGTGCCGGGACGCGCGAGGCCAGCCCGCCCGAGTGTCCGACAGCAGTCACGTACGGCTGAGGTCACGTGCAGCTGAGCCGGGTCACGACATGTCGCCCGAGGCGGTGGCGCGGCCCAGGTCGCTGTCCACCAGCCGGTCGACGCCGGCCGCTGCTCAGCTGGCGCCGGTCGAGCCGAGACGCCGCTGGCGCCGCAAGACCGCCAGCGGGCCTGACGTCCCCGACGGAGCCGAGCTGCCCAGACGAGCCAGCGTGAGTACCGGACCCCGGCCGGCCCGAGCTGCCCAGACGAGCCAGCGTGAGTACCGGACCCCGGCCGAGCCGAGCTGCCCAGACGAGCCAGCGTGAGTACCGGACCCCAGCCGGGCCGAGCTGCCCAGACGAGCCAGCGTGAGTACCGGACCCCGGCCGGGCCGAGCTGTCCAGACGAGCCAGCGTGAGTACCGGACCCCGGGCCGAGCTGCCCAGACGGCCGCGTGAGTACCGGACCCAGCCAGGCCGAGCTGCCCAGACGAACCAGCGTGAGTACCGGACCCCAGCCGGGCCGAGCTGCCCAGACGAGCCAGCGTGAGTACCGGACCCCGGCCGGGCCGAGCTGTCCAGACGAGCCAGCGTGAGTACCGGACCCAATGGGACATGGCAGGACCCGACTGTCATGACTGAGGGTCATGCTGCAACCTGAAGGGCATGGTGAGACCCGACTGTCATGACTGAGGTTCAGGCTGCAATCTGAAGGGCATGGCATGGGGCCTGAAGTCGTCACGGAACTACCAGTAGCCCGGTCCAGTGTCAGCGCCATCTGTGCTCCAGTGGTGCGACTTGAGCGACATGCTCAGAATATACTTGGCCCAGTGTCAGTCTCATCTGTGTTCCAGTGGTGTGACTTGAGCAACATGCTCAGAATATACTTGGCCCAGTGTCAGTCTCATCTGTGTTCCAGTGGTGTGACTTGAGCAACATGCTCAGAATATACTTGGCCCAGTGTCAGTCTCATCTGTGTTCCAGTGGTGTGACTTGAGCAACATGCTCAGAATATACTTGGCCCAGTGTCAGTCTCATCTGTGCTCCAGTGGTGTGACTTGAGCGACATGCTCGAATATACTAGGCCCAGTGTGGCCATCTGTGTTCAGTGGTGTGACTTGAGCGACATGCTCAGGATATACTGGCCCAGTGTCGCGCCATCTGTGTCCCAGTGGTGCGACTTCAGCGACATGCTCAGAATATACTTGGCCCAGTGTCAGTCTCATCTGCGTCCCAGTGGTGTGACTTGAGCAACATGCTCAGAATATACTTGGCCCAGTGTCGTCTCATCTTTGCTCCAGTGGTGCGACTTGAGCAACATGCGCAGAATATACTTGGCCCAGTGTCAGTCTCATCTGTGCTCCAGTGGTGTGACTTGAGCAACATGCTCAGAATATACTTGGCCCAGTGTCAGTCTCATCTGTGTTCCAGTGGTGTGACTTGAGCAACATGCTCAGAATATACTTGGCCCAGTGTCAGTCTCATCTGTGTTCCAGTGGTGTGACTTGAGCAACATGCTCAGAATATACTTGGCCTAGTGTCAGTCTCATCTGTGTTCCAGTGGTGTGACTTGAGCAACATGCTCAGAATATACTTGGCCCAGTGTCAGTCTCATCTGTGCTCCAGTGACACGACCTGAGTGGCCTGATCAGGAAATGCCTGCCCCAGTGTCAGTCCCATCTGGGTGCCAGTGGTACGACCTTGGTGATCTAACCAGGAGATACCTGTTCCAGTGTCAGTCAGTCCCATATGTGTACCAGTGGTTTGACCTGAGTGACCTGGTCAGAATATACTTGGTCTAGTGTCAGTTCCATCTGTGTGCCAGTGGTACGATCTGAGTGACCTAGTCAGATGCACTTTCAGTCTTCAAGAAGCATATTTTACCGGAAAGAACATGGCATGTGTTGCGGAAAGGAGCATGACGTTGTAGACGGGCCTCAATAAATTAACTAATCTGGGGCTGACTCGGGAATTCGTACCATGTCTAAAAAAGCTACCTAAATACTCTGGCTTCTTCTCGCATGATCACTATTGCATGCTCCTGTTCTTATTCCGGCTCCCCGTCGCAAGCTTACTGTCGTAAACTCATGTTCTTACTCGGCGGTCTCTTTTCGCATTCTCGCTGTTGTACACTCCTGCTCTTAATCCGACTTCTTGCGGCATTCTTGTCCGTACTCATACTCCGCTGGCGTCGTAGTTCGCTATATTCTCGTCATATCCTTACAATTTCGGTAATGGGGTCCACTCGTTGGTACCTACTTTCAGCAATTTTCATATTAATTTGCGTCGCGACAGTGATATTTGAGGTAAAATTATCAGACAGACATTTCGCAATAAATTCAATAACTCCCTCTAAACACAGTAGCTCAGCCAGTGAGAGGGCACGGTTCAGTTCACGTATGGGCTCGTTGAAAGCTAAAATTAATTAACATTGTTCAGGACAATATCATGCAAATCATTTATAACGGAAAACATAAAGGCTGAACAAAAGCATGACGTTCAGAGTAAAGATTGAATAAAATGGACCCGATCAGGTCGAGTTGGAGCCGATCAGTTTATGTTGGAGCTGGTCAGTTTGTGTCGGAGCCGGTCAGTTTGTATTTAAGCCGGTCAAATCAAGTCAGATCCGATCACATCGAGTCAGGTCCGGTCAGGCAAAGTCATGTCTAGTCGGGCCGAATCAAGCCGGTTCAAGTCAGGTCGAGTCGGGCTCTTGGCTTCCTTTCGCATATGCACGACAATGCAAACGCCTTGGCTGCACCCTGCTTTTAGCTAGGGTGAGAATAACTGGTTTCCCATGCAGTGATGTGGGCATTGGACCGAAGGCGCGCGAGGCCACGTCTGGACAGCGCCCGCCATTGTCAGTCCGGTGAATGGTCAACGGTACGCAACTGTCAAACGCACGGGGGGGGGGGGGGGGGGGGCAGTTCGGCTATTACCGTCCCGCGTTCAACTCTCGCCACTCAGGACATTCCCCCCCCCCCGCCCCCCACCGAAAAAAGGGTGCGGCCCCCATAACCAGAAAAAAAAAAAAAAATTTAAAAAAAAAAAAAAAAAAAAAAAAAAAAGTCAAACGCGGCGGATGTTCATTGACAGCGCACGCACGTTTGCTTTGGGCAGGAGTACTTTCCGAATGTGCGGGCGGACGACGAACCGGGCGTGGGTAGTGACGCACAGGGCACCTCCACCGACGGAGGCCAGCGGCCACCTTCTGCTGATGACGAGCCGTCCGACAGCAGCGACAGCCGCCCAGGTAGTGGTGACGTCATCACAGCAGCGACAGCCGCCCAGGTAGTGGTGACGTCATCGTAGGGGCGGTAGCAACCCAGGTACTGGTGGCGTCATCGCAATAGAGCAGCCACTCAAGCATTGGTGACGTCATCACAACAGCACCAACCGTCACCACCAAGTAGTGGTGATGCTATCATAGCAGCGACAGCCGCTCGGGTACTGGTGACGGCATCACGGCAGCGACAGTAAGCGAGATGTCTTTGCTTCAGCTAAGTTAGCCTGTATTTACAGCTTAACTCGACGACTGTAGATAAGCAGGATTTTCGGACTCGGCATGCTAACCCGCGGTAATTTGCCAATGCCATGGTTGTGATCGAAATATATGGATTGTGAAATAAATCACACGCACGCACGACTCCGGTGTTTTTACCCACAGATGTGTGTAAAAACGCGACAGGAAAATTAATTAAAATCTTCTCTTTTTTTGCTTACAGAGAGAGAGAGAACTCTTTTTCATGAGGATTGGGTGTAGTTGTTGACGAAGGTGGTAATGCTGGTGCACATGTCAGTCCAGTAATGACAGTAAAAGCGAGCATTTAGACGATTAATAATGAATAGAATCGAGGTGCATGTTCTATGGACACATAAGCAACAAAATAATGACCGCCACCAATTTTTGGGCATGTTTGCATTGTACACTGGTGTTCTAATACTTATTTTATACTTCAGAACCATTGGAATGGCTCAAATCCTTACTGGGTTCACTAAAAGAGTGACGGTGGCTTGCGGAATCCCTGGGGCGCATACCCCTTGTGTCACCCTGTACCCGCGCGGCTGGCTTATGTAGGTGTGTGTGACCGTGGTGCTTACGTGTGTGCGTGCGTACTTGCCTACGTGCGTACGTGCGCACGTGCGTGCGTGCGTGCGTGCGTGCGTGCGTGCGTGCGTGCGTGCGTGCGTATGACTAAGTAAACCAGCAGATCTGGTTCTCACTTGCTGAGTGTTCCTCAATCACTAAACACGACAACCTCGCATACACACAACCTAAAAATGTCTCCAACTTCTCTCGCATGCTGTCGCTCCAATGGCAACTTTACTTCCAAACGCTTCGAACACCAGGTGGGTAACTCCAGTGTGCTAGGCACGTGTTCGCGTTTCTGAAGCCCTCGCAATGCCTGTAACATGACGACGCCATCGTCCAACGTTGTCACATCACTGAAGACGCGTCCATGTCGGTACTGAACTATGCCAGCCTGAGGATCAGGGGAGGCTCGCTGAGCATGATGTGAGCATGATGAGCATGATGTGAGCATGATGAGCATGATGTGCGTTGTCAGCGGCTGTCGCCGGAGAAGGGTGCGACGGCAGCGAACATGGCGGTCGTCACGTGGTCTCCATAGAGGTACCGGTGCACATCGACCAGCTGTTCACCATGATGTTCACGCGCTCAGAGTTCCTCGTGGAATTCTACAAGAAGCTCAAATATTACGGTGAGCATACCCGGGCAGGCTGCACCGAGGGTGTAGGCTGAACTTTGTCCCTGTGTTAATGTGTGGGAGTATAGGTCGCGAGATGTCCGAACTTAAATATGGGGGAGGGGCCCGATCACTTTTTTGGGCGACTTCTTCCAGCCAACGCCGTAAGGCCAATGTTGAACTTCAGGATTTAAGGAGAACCTTCCCACGGTGTTCCTACCCATATTCTTCCGTTGCGTCGCTTGTGTATGGGAAAATGTTGGCAGATGAAGAATGAAGGATGACAGGGGAGACGAGTGTAGCACATAACAGCAGAAGCAAAGCTGGCAGAGCAGAAGATGGTGACAAACGAGCAGGAAGCAGAGGACCATGTAGGATGGCAGAGAGTGGCAGGGTATGTAAGAACGTGCCAGGGTAGCCGAGGGACAGAAGAGCATAACACAGCCGCCGATACTGATATAGATTGCGAGACTGTGGTTGCAGCGTGAGTGACTGATGGTGCGGTTTGGTGTCAGACTGTTCAGTGCCGGACTGGCAAACCGCGGACGGAGGCGTTCAAGCACGTCGCGTCCGCTTCAAGCTGGACGTGACCCTGGGAAAAACCTCCACCGTTACAGAAGATCAGGTCAGTTGTAACTGGCTAAGCCTATTTGTGTAGGTGCACTGATGGATGCCCATATAGCTGTACAATGTACATGCACACACACACACACACACAAATATATATATATATATATATATATATATATATATATATATAAATATTTATATATATATATATACGTATATATATATATATATTATATATATATGTATAGTATATATATTATTTTATATTTTTTTATTTATACAATATATATATAGTATATATACTAGATATATATATATATATATATTTATTATTTATATATATATTGATATATACATGTAGTATATATATATATATATTTATATTTATATTTATATATATATATATATATATATATATATATATATATATATATATATATATATATATATATATATATTTATATTTGTATGTACATATATATATATATATATATATATATATATATATATATATATATATATATATACATGCATGCATTCCTTTGCATGCCTGGAGCATGGCACGTTAATACTCCAGACAGATGACAGCGAAGACGTTTGGCTGACCGACAGGAGATAATGCCAGTCAGTCGGCCCGGCTTTCGGTACATCATCAACGCGGAGGTGAATAACGCCGGGGTGCCCATGGCAGACGTGTTCTACACCACCAAACACTACTGCATCCACCGGGTGTCCAGCACCACGACCAGGCTGGACGCCTGGTGCGAGACAAGGTTCAGAAAATCAACACTCTTCAAAGGTTCGTGACAGGCCTACTCCGGCAAATTTGAAAACAAAATGTGTCGTGGAGAACGGATGAGCATGCTGAAACGACCTGTACGTTAGGGTCACCCTTTGGGCAATGAGTGTACGTAAATTGACCGGGAGAATGCCTCGGGAGCATGTGTGGTGGCTTCTACTGCAGTTGTCATCCTGCCCTGCATAGAAACCACTTCTGAAAAAGTGGAGGTGTAGCAGAACGCTGAAACGTAGGTAACAAAAGCATGTAATGCAAGACAAAATGGATCTTGCTGCTTCTGAATGACCTAGCACATGCCAGAATCAGTACGATGGCTTTCAGAGTATGTTGTGGACCAGATTACCTGCGCCAGCTGACACCACATCCCACGACCCGGTCGCAGGCTTCATCGAGAAGACGGCCATCGACGGCATGCAGGACCACCACAGCGTTCTGCAGCAGATGTTGGTAGACTGGACCAGCGAGCCGGCGCAGAAGCGCAAGCAGCGGCGGCATCTCACAGGCGGAGCGGGATTCGGCCGAGGCACAGAGACGAATCGGTCGGCAGCAGACCGACCCTTCTCAGGTGATACTGGTCATAAAGATGCATGATGCATCGTGAACTCTAACGTATCATCAAGTGCTGACCAGAAGAATGCAACGTATATGGTAGTGGTTGTTCACTCACTTGGCCCGATACATCGATTATTGATGGAATAGTGTACAATTATTATTTGGCCCAGCTTCAATTATTTCCAAAATGTCACTGAATTACCGCCGACATTCCACCACTAAATAAGGATCGGTTCCATGCCCTCTCCCGCGAAAAAAAAACCCCAATCGTTGCAATGTTCCTCAATGGCCGATCTTGGTTGTGAAGGCTCCGCATACGCAGCTCTTCCGTTGGTCGCATCACTGTCGTAAGTTTCCGATTCAGGCATCCGTCTTTATTTATTTATTCATTTATTTATTTATCTATGTATTTCACGATACATGCCCTCCACGCGCAGTGGCTTTTATGGACAGTCAGTCATCCATGTCGTGCCCATGCACGCACAAGCGGTCCATTCCGAAGCAAGGTTGACGCAGCAATGCATCTGGCGGAGCGCGGGCCAGCCGTGTGACGTCACCATGGCGGGTACCGCCAGATGAGGACACGTGGCAGCGACGGCCCGCCAGCGCACCGCCTCTGGTCCGGGTCACGCTGGCGCTGACGCTGCTCCTGCTGGCGCTCAACTGCTACATCTACCTGAGGATGTCGCGAGTGGGCCAGCAGATAGAGGTGCTGGCCACCAACAGTCTGCTGACGTCCGACCTCAGGTGAGGCGTGAGACGTCCATCGTCCCTGGTTTTGGAGAAACGGAGACATGACGAGGCAGAACGGAGACAGAAGACGCTCACGGTCACACCCCTCTAGCTGTAAAATGGTTCCTGCGTCCTTGTGGTTGGACCCCACCTGGAAAGTGAAGTTGATGACGCTATTGCATACACGATGAACAATGTACAACTGCTGCAGGATTGACTGGCGTCGAGTCAGCGCCAGAAGTTGACCAGGTCCGCCAGTCCGGAGCTGCTGCAGGGCTGGCTGACGTCTGTTCAGCGTCAGAAGGGTCTCACCTTCCCTGATCCGCAGGTCCGCCAGTCCGGAGCTGCTACAGAGCTGGCTGGCGTATGTTCAGCGTCAGAAGGATGTCACCTTCTCTGATCCGCAGGTCCGCCAGTCCGGAGCTGCTACAGAGCTGGTTGACATCCCTACAGCGGCAGGAAAGTGTCACCTCCCCTGATCCGCAGGTCCGCCAGTCCGGAGCTGCTACAGAGCTGGCTGGCGTCTGTTCAGCGGCAGGAGGAGTCCCACCGGACAGATCTGGCCCGCTGGCAACAGGCTGTACTGTCGGCCGCTGAAGTCGTGCGCCAGTCAGAGTCCGCTCTCGCTAGTCTGCACGTGAGTCCGCCTTCACTAAGCAGCACGCAAGGGGGTCCTCTCTATTCTTCGCGTGAGTCATCCCACAGCAATCCGCAAATGAGTCCATCTTCACTGACTGAGTAATCTGCAAATGAGTCTGCACATCACTCCTCCCTCACTAGACAAAGCGTGAGTCTGCTCTTACTAGGCCGGACAAGAAGTGTTCCTCTCTATTCCATGCATGAGCCATCTCACAGTAGTCTGCAAGTGAGTCAGCCCTTACCGAACTGTGCACGACCTCATTAGTCTAAGCGTAGGTCTGCCCTAATTAGACCGAACGCGAGTCCTCCCTCGCTGCCCTGCGCGTAAGTCTAGTCTAGACATGAGCCGCCCTCACCAAGCGGCACGCGCGAATCCTTCCTGACCAGTCCACACGTGGGTGCCCAGCTCTAACCTGCACGTGAGTCCACTCTCATGAGTCCACGAGTCCTCTCCTTCGTGTTCTGTCCCACACATGGAAGCTGCATCCTGCATGGTTTGGGGCGCGTGTGACCCACCGTCTTTACTTCGGTAACGCACCTTTCCATGCACACACAGCTTTGAAGAAGCTGTGCAGAAATTAGCTCGACAAACGTTATGACTTATTTTGTATAATGCAAAATATATACGTCCTCTACTCGGGATTTTATAAAGTACACACTTAGAGATACACGAACGTTACATACCCGGCTGAAGGGATACTTTCTGGTACCTGTGAGGAACAGTGTTGCTCACGAGCTTAGGCTTGGGCTTGGGGTCTTTTACGAGGCATTCAACCGCTGGGTTATATAGCGTCGCCAACCTCTCACGCCGATTAGTCGCGGCCCCTGATTTGCACCCACAATCTCGCGATCAAGAGTCCGACGTGCTACCAACTGAGATACCGCGGGCCCTGCTCGCGAGCCTACTACGGCATTACCCCCCTCCGCACGTGTGCACATGACAGGACTAGCCTAATGTATCTGACCCGGTGAGCAGAGACCTCTGCCGTGCCAAGAGGCGAGACCGTGCCTCCGGGCGTGCAGGAGACCGAAGGATCTGTGCTAAGGCAGATCATTCCCGTGCGAGCTAGACGCCGTGCCGTGGGAGGTCGGCGTCAGTCCCCCGGCGCGGCGAACTCCTCTCAGTTACTGCCATCTCCGGGACACGGGTCGGGCGATGAAAACTGTGTCCGAATTAAGCTTAAACCAAGGGCCTCCCACGCCAGAAGCAGGCACGTTAGCCAAGTCCGTCACGGAGGCGGTGGGAAACCAATGTCATACTGATGTCATACTTAAGGATGAATTGTCTAGGGGTAAGTAGCACGTCTCACGATCGAAAGATTGTAGGTTTGAGTCTCACCTATCGGTACTCTCCGCCCGCGACCAATCGGCGTGAGAGATTGGCGGCGCTACATGACTCAACGGTCGACCAGTCGTAAAGCCAACAACCACCAATGTCATACTTATCTCATCACCCATGGACGTTCGTTAGATACTGTGAACTTTGTGACGCAAAAATTGCACTCAAATTTGCTTAGGGTTCCATTACTTGGATACGGTCGTGTGCATGAGTTGCGCTTCCGACAGCGCAGATCCATTAACTCGTGTAGTCCAACTGAGAACACCCAATCGTGTGTGTCGCCATGATCTGACCTGCACTGACCCGACATGGCTTATAGGAGACGCTAGAGCTGAGCCAGGCCGACCCTGCCGACCGACGTCAGCAGTCAACGCACTGGGCGCCGCCGTCACGCTACCAGATGAAGGTGACGTGACGACCGTCACGTCACCTGCTGCAACCCAACACCAGCTGACGGCCGGCACCAGCTGACGGCCGGCACCAGCTGACGGCCGGCACCAGCCGACGGCCGGCACCAGCTGACAGCCGGCACCAGCTGACAGCCGGCACCAGCTGACGGACGGCACCAGCTGACGGCCGGCACCAGCTGACGGCCGGCACCAGCTGACAGCCGGCACCAGCTGACGGACGGCACCAGCTGACGGCCGGCACCAGCTGACGGCCGGCACCAGCTGACGGCCGGCACCAGCTGACGGCCGGCACCAGCTGACGGCCGGCACCAGCTGACGCCTGGCACCAGCTGACGGACGGCATCAGCTGACGGCCGGCACCAGCTGACGGACGGCACCAGCTGACGGCCGGCACCAGCTGACAGCCGGCACCAGCTGACGGCCGGCACCAGCTGACGGCCGGCACCAGCTGACAGCCGCCACCAGCTGACGGCCGGTACCAGCTGACAGCCGGCACCAGCTGACGGCCGGCACCAGCTGACGGCCGGCACCAGCTGACGGCCGCCACCAGCTGACGGCCGGCACCAGCTGACGGCCGGCACCAGCTGACGGCCGGCACCACCTGCCGGCCGGCACCAGCTGCCTGCCGGCACCAGCTGACGGCCGGCACCAGCTGACGGCCGGCACCAGCTGACGGCCGGCACCACCTGCCGGCCGGCACCAGCTGCCTGTCGGCACCAGCTGACGGCCGGCACCAGCTGACGGACGGCATCAGCTGACGGCCGGCACCAGCTGACGGACGGCATCAGCTGACGGCCGGCACCAGCTGACGGCCGGCACCAGCTGACGGCCGGCACCAGCTGACGGCCGGCACCAGCTGACGGCCGGCACCAGCTGCCGGCCGGCACCAGCTGACGGCTGGCACCAGCTGACGGCCGGCACCAGCTGACGGCCGGGACCAGCTGACAGCCGGCACCAGCTGACGGCCGGCACCAGCTGACGGCCGGCACCAGCTGACAGCCGGCACCAGCTGACGGCCGGCACCAGCTGCCGGACGGCACCAGCTGACGGCCGGCACCAGCTGACGGACGACACCAGCTGACAGCCGGGACCAGCTGACGGCAGGCACCAGCTGACGGCCGGCACCAGCTGCCGGACGGCACCAGCTGACGGACGACATCTGCTGATGGCCGGCAACAGCTGACACATAATGCTCTGCTGCGTACAATTGATATCGTTACATCTGGAGTAGTGTGAATAACTACACACTGGCGAAGGGGATGCGTGACCGTGACTCAGCTGCCCAGCGGGCAATAGTTCCGCATGTGTACTGAAAAGCTCGACGAAATATTAGTAGAAATATACGACATGATTGAGAAGTCGTGGACAGATGCGAAGCGGCTGGCAGCAACACTTCAGTGATGATTAGATTGCGAAGAGGGGCGAATCCAGGAATTGTTATCTTGGGGGGGGGGGTACACTTGTCCGGAGAAGCGTTACTAGTTGATAAATTTTGAAGGGGGCACTCTGGTGTCCTTGGAAGGCACCCTTTTATTTAGGAGCCTCCTCGGCTTCAAAATTAAATGGGAAGGATGCACTTGAGAGTCCCAGTAGCGACTCCACCTTTCCATGGCAGGCGAATGTCCCGTGCACAGGAGATGTCATGCTGATTTTTTTGTGAATGGTGAATTAGGCAGCTGTTTTATCTGAAGACGTGAGTAACTTGTAAGCAATGATCTGACAAGCTGTATCGAGAATGGCAGGTGTGCCCTTTTTGCGCTACATTAAAAAGGACACATTTTGTGCTCGTCATTTTGTGCTTGGGAGGGGGAGGGTAGTTCCTGTCCCTCCAGCCACCACTTTTAATATTTAGGGACGAGATTAGTTAGTCTAATAAAATATTCGTGTTGGTCCGCATTTTCCAATATGGGGCATATATCGCCAAGCAAGGCGACCAACTGGTCCGCACAGGTGGCCATGCCTTCAAGAGCCCAACTGTTCCAATGGTCATTTGGCCATGCTGTGCCGGTAATTGCATTGTGTTGCGAAAAGTGCGGGGCCTACATCATCCCGAGAGGCGTTCGCCTGACCCAGCAGTACACGAAAATATGTGCTCAATGAACTGATTTCAATGGCGAAAACCGTTTTGCATCACTTTAAAAATGAGATCAACAGCCAAAAGTAGATCCACCATATATGCATTACACCACTAAGATTCAGATTTGCTAAACAACCGGACTCCTGCGATTCACCTGAAACCTTGCACACAGACAGTACCTACTCTGCTGGCCGATCACAGTAGCGACAGTCCGACTGCCGCTACTGTTCAATGCTATGGAAACGGCATTTCCATAGCATTGAACACTTTGGCCTCCAAATGTCAAGGACGATGGTCTTTAAACAAGATCATTGACCAAGGATACCTATCATTTTCAGCGATGACACCAAGTGCGGACAGATTCACGAACCCGCTGAATACATTTAGGACTCGGGTGGCTAGATACTGTGCTGCACGACACGCTCACATCTGAGTCGAGTAGCCACCATGCATCGATGTAGTTTTAACAGCCGTTTACCTGCTTTAACCGTTTTCCTGTTCACATGTTCTGTTTATGCCTTTTAGCTAATTATTTCTGTAAGGGGCACAATGTGCTGTTGGAGATTGTGGACAATAAACAATAAATAATAAATACTGATGATAGTGGCATCAGTGACTTCACACCATGCTAAAACTTTTACCTCCCGACGTCATCGAATGCTAAGATCATTCGTCCCGAATCCCGACGATTTGGAGGAAAATTTCCACAAAGACAGTACCAATAGTGTCCATCACAGTGGTAGCGCTCATTTCCCACCACTATGAAATTTGACACCCAAGGGTCATCGAAGTTGAAAAACCATTGAAACCGTACCCCTTCGACGTCTCTGAAAATATGCATACATGCACTACTAATTGTGTTAATCACAGTAGCACAGTGTTAAAATAATAGTCTTTCGCTAGGTGTGGGGTGTCGAAACGAGTACGGTATGATGTCTACATTCGCCGTAGAAACGGTGTCGCTTGGCATAACTTATGAGCTCTTCAAGCACAATTCTGATCCCATTGCTTACTCCTACGCGCAACATTTTCTCTATTTTGAGATGCCTTATTGAGGGGTTATTTTTTGCGATTACAATGCAAAATATCTATCCCTATCACTTGGTATTGTACAACAAACCACACCATAGGTAATCATCTTACCTGGAATTGGGGTAAGAGATGTTTGTGCATCACAATCTGCAATGGTGAGTATAAGCATGATTCTTATCAACACGATTCTGTTAAAATTAGATAGGATGCCGTGATAAAGACTCATAGCGAAGCACGATGTCGATGCTCCGTTGGGAGGGATATCGATTCGTCGTTCAGAGAGTGGTATATTCCACCCTATTTGACGAATAATTGATCACTGCAGTAGCAGCAGTAATTTCACATTGCCTTAAACACTTTGTCCTCCAGAGTTCATCGAAATTCAAGGTCATTTTACTTCCGGACCCCCAGGAGTTCGTCGAAAATATGCTGTTATATAGTGCTCGATGAACTGATTACAATGGCGAACACCGCTTTGCGTCACATGAAGAAATAAATTATACAGGGCCAAACGTAGTTTCATATATATATATATATATATATATATATATATATATATATATATATTATATATATATATAGCCCATTGAGATTCATATTTGCGAAATACCCGGACCCCTGCGATTCGCCTGAAACATTACATATAGATGACACTCGGCGAGCTGATCAGTCATTTCCAATTACATAAATGACTTCGGTCTCCAGACGTCAGGCACGATGATCCTCGAGAAGGTAGTCGACCTAGGTTAACGTGTGCTTGTTTTCCCCTGTCATGCACTAACCAAAAATAAGATAAGCTAGAGCTGCCATATCCTCGACAGTGGCTTCGTTCTTTGCGCCCTGTGCGTGTATAGTCTCAGGATGAATGCAGGCTGTCCACGGTGGTTTCGCAATCCGGGGCCACCGTACCTCCGATGTGACTTCCGGAGCAGAATATGCGCGGGCTGCCCACATAGGGCCGGCGCGGGCTGCCCACGTTCAGGCCTTTCCTGGGACTACTGTGGGGTTGCCGCGATGACCCCAGGTTACGGGGCCGCCATACTTCTGACGAGACTTTCAATTAAAGACACAAAGACATAAAGGGATAAAGGATTAGTGAAACTATGAACCACAAGAGCCCTTCTTGGCTGCACTCTGGACACTCAACCAGTTGTCTACAAAATCCGTCGATCAGCCCTCCCTGCAGTACTGAAAAGCAAGCCCACTATTCTTATAATGATTGTCTATGCTGTTTTTAAAGACGTTCAATGTGCTGCTACTTACAATGGTTTCTGGCAGCTGGTTCTAGTGTTCTACCACCCTGTTGGTGACGAAAGACTGTCTTAACCTTGTTCTGCTGTGGTTAGCTTTAATTTTGAATTGATGACCTTTAATAGCATCATTTCTGTTAAATTCAAACATTTCCCCAAGATATCCTCTCACCAGACCATGAACAAATTTAAAGACCTCGATGAGATCTCCTCTCAGCCTTCTATATCTAAGTGAAAACATATTCAGTTTCTTCAATCTTTCCTCATATGCCAGGTTGCTTATACCATTAACCATTTTTGTAGCCATCTTTTGCACTCTCTCTAAAAGCCAACAATCTTTTTCATAGCCAAGAGACCAAGCTTGGATGCTTCCAAATGTGGCCTGACATATGCACAGTAAAGCTTCCTGATGACTTCCACACATCTGTATGATACATTCCTATTTATTGCCCCAAGCATTCTCAGTGCCTTCTTCCTGGCTTCCTTGGTCTGTTCTGATGCCCCCGATTTTGTGTTTAGAATAACACCTAAATCCTTCTCCTGGTGAGTCACTGCTAGCACTTGGACACCCATCAAGTATGGAGCCTTCATATGCCGCTTACCTACATGCATGATTTTGCACTTATCAAAATTAAATTTCATTTGCCATTCTTCGGACCACTTCACTAGTTCGTCTAAGTCTTTTTGCAGCGAGATATGCTCATCTTGACCTGTTATTGCCCTAAAGACCTTCAAATCATCCGCAAATTTCAAAACTTTACTGCTTAGGCCACTTTCAATGTTATTTACAAATATAATGAACAGTAGTGGCCCCAGTACTGACCCCTGGGGTACTCCACTAAGAACATTTTGCCATGATGACTTTGTACCATTTAGCATCACTCTTTGCTGTCTATCTGAAAGCCACAACTCTATCCATTTTAAGTGCTACCTGCAATACCATGGGACTGAAGCTGTATCATTAACCGTTTATGGGGTACCTTGTCAAAGGCCTTACTAAAGTCAAGATATGCTACATCAACCTGATTTTCCTGATCAAATTGTTTTGTGGCGAAGTTCAAAAAGTCCAAGAGATTTGTGAGGCATCGTCGCCCTTTACTAAACCCATGTTCAGTATCTTGAATCAATCAACTACCTTCCAGATAACTAACTATTCTATCCTTGATAATTGATTCGAGTACCTTGCAGACTAGGGATGTGAGACTTACTGGCCTATAGTTTTCAACTTTCCCTCTTTCTCCTTTCTTGAAAATAGGAACTACATTTGCCCTTTTCCAATCGGTTGGAATTTCATTTTGTGAAACTGATCTACAAAATATTATACTAGGTGGAAATGCCAGTTCCTTTTCAGTTTCCCGCAACACCCTAGCATAAACATCATCAGGTCCTGCTGCCTTGTTTGGCTTTATTTTCCTGATATGATTGAAAACAACATCACTATCAATGAAATCAACATCATTTATTCGATCGCATGTCACAGAACTATGGTGTACGGTCGGCAGATTGGTCATATCTTCCGATGTAAACACTGATTTAAACTGCTTGCTCAGCTCCTCAGCCATCTCAGTATCCTCACCCGATATAGTCCCATTTACTTCCAGTGGACCAATTGTACTAGAAACTTTGCTCAGCTAGTAGGAACTAAAAAGCTTTTTGCTGTCCCCGTTACAGTTAATAGCTAAATCCAATTCTCATGGAAGCTAAATGACCTTGTAGTCGGCGCGCCCTTAAGCCCAAATAATCAATCAATAAATCCAGTTCTTTTGTTCGCTTTGCTGCTCTGTTTTTTTTGCTTCACAGTATCCATAGCTTTTCGATACGCCTTTAGACTTACGATATTTGAAGCTTCCTTAAATTATGATATTTGAATATAAAATATTTGACTTATAAGTCAAATATTTTATATTCAAATATCATAATTTAAGGAAGCTTCAAATATCATAAATGATATTTGAAGTCACTTAAATCTGAGAATACAAGGTCCAAGAATGAGCCATGCCTGGTAGGTTCCGTTACAAATTGGTGTAAGAACAGGTCCTCTTCAAGGCATTTCCTAAACATTTTGCATGATGGGGAGCCAACACCAACATTTTTATATCCTTTTAGTTTGGTTGGTTATTGGTTTTACGACACATCGACCGTTGAGTCATGTAGCGTCGCCAATCTCTCACGCCGATTGGTCGCGGGCGAAGAGTAGCGACAGGTAAAAGTCGAATCCACAACCTTTCGGTTGTGAGACGAGCAACTTTCCCCTAGGCTACTTGTCCCCTATCCTTTTAGATTAAAGTCACCAAGAATAAGGCATTTTCTCCGAAAGTTTCTACAGATTTCTTTACAAAGCACCTTGTCAAGCTCCAGTTGCTGAGAATGTGCATGATTCCTGATCGATAGAAAGCTCCAATCCTCAGTGTATTGCTGTTGCCTTTTCCCACAGCGACATCAAACCAAATGGACTCAACAGACACATTTTTATCCCCACCTGCTACTTTTTGAGAACTGAATAAGCTATTCACGTAGAGCATTACACCACCCCCTTTCACTGCTGGACCCCTATTGCATGAAAACATATTGTATCCTTGGATCTCATAGTCCTGCAAGTTATCTCCAAAATACCCCTCACTGACCCATGCCTCCGTAATGCAGACAAAGTCTGGTTCCTCCTCAGCAACATAACACTTGAACTCATCAAATTTGGATCGGATACTCTGAGCACTAAGCATCATAGGGGAAGCCTCAGCTACCTGGTGGCCTGCGACCACCTAGGCGTATGATGTCCCTGCTGCGGAGTGACCCCTTGTTGCATTATCTTGCCTACCCTGTGCAACAAGGGCAGCCTTGAGCTTAGAAAGCTCTCCCCTAAGGGCCATAATCTCTTCCTCTAGTGCCTGTATCCTGGTAGAAACCATCCTGGATTTATATTGAAATTAACTCGTTAAACAACCGAAAAAAAAATGATTTAAAAAATTGCCATCTATTATTCACTACAAATCGCTACATCGCTAAAGTGTCGCTAAAGTACCATCTACGTGCAAGGTTTCAGGCGACTCGCAAGGTCCGGGCGTCTAACGAATCTGATGCCCAGGTGTTGGGTGTAAATATGGTGTAAATAAATATACTTTCGGCTATCTAGAACTGATCCTATAATGCGATGCTAAGCAGTTTCCTCCATTATAATGGGTTCATCGGGTAATACAAAACAGCAGCGGCATAGAAAGCACAGGGGTTTTGGGTCAACGACCTGGGATTTCGATGATCTCTTGAGGTTAATGTTTAACGTGATGTGAAATGACTGCTACAACTGGGATCAGCACCACTAGTACTGGCTGTACTCATGTATTCATTTTTTTCAGCGAAATCGAAGAGATCCTGGGTCAACGATTTTTAACCTTGATGATCCATCCCTAGAGGTCAAACATCACATTGTGATGGGAAATTAATGTTATCACCGTGATAAGCACCATTTGTTCTATCTGTGTGTAAATTTTCGTCGAAATCATAGGGGACCGGAGTGAATGACTAAAATTTGATGACTTTCAGAGGCCAAAGTCTAAATGCGATGGGATGTGGCTGCTAGCATTATGATCAGCACTATTTGTACGGCATGTGTGTAAATGTCTAGGCCAAATAGTATGTTTGGCTTAACATCACGATAGTTAAAATGGCTGAAGGGCTGATGGAGGGCCCATGCCGATATGAAGGGTCCCTGGGCTGCCGGCAGAACCCAAGCCGAGAAAGGGCTCACGACCTGATGGACAGGGTCCAAGCGTTTGAAAAAGGACCTCCGGCTTACCAAGAATATGCCCTGGGTCGGCCGAGGGCCTCAGAAAGGGCCCACGCGCGGACGAATGTGACCCAAATTGTACAAGGGCCCCTGGCCTGATAGTTGTTCAAAGAGGGCCTCCGGCCTGACAGGAGATTCTGGATCGCTGAGGAGGGCCCTGCACCAACGGAGAGGACCACTAGCTGTCGGAGGACACTGGCCTTCGGAGAGGGCCCAGAGCCGGGATGAAGGGCTCCTGGGCCATTGAAGGGCTGGGACCACACAGGGGCCCCTTGTGTGAGGAGGTACAAATTATTGAAGAGGGAATTTCGACCGTATGGAGTGTGAAAGAGGGTCCATGGTGGGGGAGGGTCCCTGGTGAGAGGGTCCCTTCGGCCGACGGGTGGGGCCCTGGACCGAACGCGCAGAGCCACTGGGTCGGCTTTGGCTCACGCTGATGGAGAGGGGCTCAGAGCTGCGAGCGGAGATGAGAACGATAAATAGACCCCCGAGTTACGAAAATAATCAGAGCCCGAGCGGAGGGTTCCTGGTGCTCTGCAAAGGGCCACTATGTCCATGAAAAGCCAGGACTGCTAAACAATATTGGCGTCTACAAGAGTCAGGGGCACCCACCATCCTGTCAAGTTCCATGGTTCCTCAAGGCGACAGCCCTGCGGGGCAGAAATACAACTGAACAAAAATTGTAAACGCATTCCACGCTTGTGTGGAAAGGGCTGTGAAGCCTGAAAACAGTCACCCCAAGGGTAGACAAGGGCCGTGAAGACAATGGAGGGCCCGCCAGAGAGCTGGAATGCCCATGCCCGCTGCAGAGCAGTATCAGCAAGAATGGGCCCCTGATTTATAAACAGGGTGCCTGATTCCAGAGGGCTGGGATTCCCTCGGCGTTTGAAAAGACTCCTTAGGGATGAACAGGATCCAAAAGAGGTAGAGGATTAGTGAGGACTAATATCAGAGCTGACATTCTCAAGATATGAAAGCTGGACGATATTGCGGATTGTGATGGGCCTCATAAAAGCAGGAGTGCCGTGAGGGATGAAGAGGATCTCTGAGTAAGTGAGGGCTGGACAAGGATTCTCCTTAGGTTAAGAGCGGCCCCCTAATTGGTGCACAAGGTCCACTGAGAGAGTAAAGAAAAGTTCGCTGTTGGCTGGCGGTTGCTGCGAGGAATACCGAGGGCCAACCTCAGAGCTATAATGCTCTTGAAACCACAACAGCTGTCAATAACTGAGAAGAGTCCCCAGCAGCTTGAGGGCCCCCAAAGGCTGGCAGAGCCCCCAGGAGCTAAAGGTAGTCCCTAAAGCTAACGATGGTTGTGAGGAATACTGAGGGCACGCGTCATATCTTGAAACTAAAACCAAAAAGGAAAAATAACTGAAAACAAAAACAAAACAAAGTCCTTGAAGCTAAAAAGGCTGTCAGGGACTGAGAAGGGCCCCCAGCAGCTGGGGAGGGACCTGACGAAGCAGTTTGGAAGGTGTCCCCATTGAAAGAACAGGGAGCCTTGAGATCTAAAGAGTTCCAAAGGGATAACGATGGTTGTGAGGAACACTGAGCCAGTTTCAGAGCTATGTCGAAATAGGTACAAGCTTCGTTCCTAATCGGCCACTTAGGAAAATAATGCTACAGGGATGATTTTCCTAATGAGTGGGATGGGTCTCGTCCCACCATTTCAATACCCTTCCGAAACTTTGTCAGAAAGTAGCGGGGAACAGAAGGAAGTAATTGTGCGTCCGCGGAGATGAACAATCGTAGTTCTACCCAAGCAAAACATATTCGTGCCTTCATCATATGTTCTTTTATGTGCTAATGTTCTAAGCTTTCTTTTGTTGGCTGTTGTTGACAGCTAAAAGATATATATATAAATATATATATATATATATATATATATATATATATATATATATATATATATATATATATATAAATAAATAAATATATATAAATATATATATATATATATACACATATAAATATATATATATGTCAATATACAAATATGATCCATTTGAAAGTAAAGTCACCAAAGTCCAAAGAGTTTCGGAAAAGTGGGTCTTTGTTGTTATTCGGAAAAGTGGGGGAGGTGAGCTAAATAAGCACGGGCACCTTCAGATGTCCCCCCAGACCAATCCTGGTTACACCACTGTTGCCGCCTATGAGTACCGGCTGGTATGACCCACCGTACGCCTCGGGCACCGGTCACAACTCAGCCGCCACTTGGCGGCTGAGTTGTGGCCGTATTCAATTTCACAGCTATATGGACATGGGAAGAGATTTTTAACAGCTGAACCAAATATTTTGACCGTGAAAATATACACCATATTGGGAATATTGAAAGAATATTGGGCTGCAGAAAGAAAGCTGCATGGATCAGTTTTATGTCAAGTGGGTGTGAGGGGATGAACTAGGACAAGGACATAAAACAATCAGAGTCTCACACATGTTCTGGAGAAGTGTTTGTCGCCCTGGGGTTAGACACTCTGTAACTAAAGGTGGCGCCGCCATTGTAAATGGGCGCCAACAGGACAGCCTAGGAGATCTCTGCATTTCCGGATAATTATGGTAAGCTCAGGGGAAGATATTGTGGAACACAGCTATGTATGTATTATATTGTTCTGTCAGGCTCGGTTAAGATAGGTTAGTTTGGGTCAGGTCATGCTACCCTTCTTTACATGACTCAAAACAAAACATTTATGGATGCTTCATGTGCCAAAATCATTCCATGTTTCACTTTATTTTGTTAAATCCCTCTTTAAAAAGTGACTGTTGGCAATGACTCACAATAAGGACCATCTCATTGTGGTATGTGAAATGCTTCAAACCTGAATGATGTGAAATCCACAGTTTCACAGGTGTCAATGAGGAAGGACTCAGTACTTGGTCATCAACTAAAAAGTATGCATTGGTGACTGGAATTAAGGATCACCTAATCTTAGCCATGTTCAAAAACATGTTGATATATATTTTGCTAAATGCCATACTGGCCTGGAAATTCACATTTACTGTTCTTAGTGGGATACCACAGGTCTGGATTCTAGGTGCACTTCATGATATCATATTTGTGAACAATATTGGGGCAGGGCTGTGAAATAGCATAAAGTTGTTGATGATATCACACTAGTAGACATGACTAATGGCAATTATGCATAACATTGTGACCTAGTCTTAGTGAATACAAAAAGTGGTATGATGAGCTGGCAACTGTCACCTATGGCAAGTGAAGGGATGCTACAAATGAGAAAAACAATTCAACACTGAATTAAAAACAATTACATTTCAGCACACAGTCAATATGACCTACACCCTCAGCAACTACAAATACACTTTATCAAACACAACATTCTAAGATTTCCATCACAAGACCATACAATTTTAACATGATTCATACACCAATAGGAATCTCATGATTTGCAAGGCAGGATAAGACTGCAAGAAAAATTAAAGTGGATCATGAAGTGCAATGCTGCATTATTCAAATTGTACAAAACATGGATGAGACAAATACAGCCACCATAGCCAGGCAGAGCTCTGAAATGTCCTATGCATCCTTGCTGTGATTGCACAAATCATTCATGAGTATGTAATGAATGAAATCTTACCATGGTTATAACTAAGAGACAAACAAATCCACTGTAAAACAAATTATCAATTATTAATATTACCAACATTAAAGTTGTTTCTTTGGCATGCCATGTTGCAGCACAGGCATAATTGCATGTATCTTCTCAACCATACCACAAATAAAACCAAAGAGCCCACTTTTCATTGTTATTCAGTCACCACACAAGACATTGTGACAGGAGAGCACTACATGCACAACCAAGATGATCTGAAGGCCATACCACAAGCAAGGTCATCCCACAATCAGACAGAATTCCACTTCTAATAAACAAGTTATTATAGGACTTGATTGCTACAAAGCTCTTGTAGACCCTGCAGACTGAGACATGATCTCAGTCTCTGTCTCAGGCCAGTCCCCTCTCCTTCATTTCTGCAAGCAGGATAGAACCCATCTGAGCTGGACTCTTTGTCACCTTTACCCCAGCTCCCTGCAGGGCCTTTATCTTGTCTTCTGCACCTCCCTTGCCACCAGAGATGATGGCTCCAGCATGCCCCATCCGTCGACCTGGAGGGGCTGTTAGTCCAGCAATGAATGCCACAACTGGCTTGGCATCTGCACCAGAGTTATGTTCCTTCAAGAAGTCTGCAGCTTTCTCCTCTGCTTGGCCTCCAATCTCACCAATCATGACAATGCCCTTGGTGCCAGGGTCATTCAGGAAGACATCTAGACAGTCAATAAAGTTTGTTCCATTGAAGGGATCACCTCCAATTCCAACACACAAAGTTTGGCCCAGTCCAGCCAAAGTTGTCTGGTGCACAGCTTCATATGTAAGAGTGCCAGATCGTGACACAATGCCAATGCTTCCCTGCTTGTGAATGTGAGCAGGCATGATTCCAATCTTGCAGCAGTTAGGGGCGATGATGCCTGGACAATTTGGTCCAATCAGTCTGGATTTGTCCTGCCTGGTAAGCCTGTGCTTCACTCGAACCATGTCCTGCTGAGGAATGCCCTCTGTGATGCAGACAATCAGTGGCACCTCTGCATCCATGGCTTCAAAAATAGCAGCAGCAGCAAATGGAGGTGGGACATAGATGACTGACGCATGGGCATTAGTTTCCTTCATTGCCTCTTCAACAGTATTGAAGACAGGCAGGCCCAGATGTTTCTGACCTCCTTTCCCTGGGGAAACACCACCAACAACCAGTGTCCCATATTCGATGGCTTGGCGACTGTGGAAGGTGCCTTGCTTTCCCGTGAATCCTTGACAGATAACTGTCGTCTTTCCTGTTAGTCTTAGGTTGGGTCTGGTAGAATCATATGACACAAAACGAGCCACCGGGTTGTTCAGTACCTGGGTCCAAATCCTGCCTATGTTTCGGAGAGGGGCAGCCATGCTCAGTAAATCAGGGACAGGAGCAAACCGCCTGTAAGTCACCGAGGAACCACCTGGTCAGATTCCCGAAAAGCGAGTATGAGGACGGCAGAGAAAAAATGCATGTCACAAGAGCACCACAATCGAAATTCTGAAGGAAAATTGTCAGCTGACGAACAGCCCGAGGGTTGTCAGGGTG
Source organism: Imbricaverruca yamaguchii (assembly GCA_034440575.1). NCBI lineage: Eukaryota > Metazoa > Arthropoda > Thecostraca > Neoverrucidae > Imbricaverruca > Imbricaverruca yamaguchii. The sequence continues at coordinate 3,067,979 of JAOTOL010001660.1, forward strand.
GGTCTACTTCGTTGCCTTGGGTTGTTGCCGTGCCCATGCTCCGAAACTACCGAACCGAATTTCATCAAACCTTCAGCAATTGATTCATTGTAATCGATTTCTTTGGGACTTTTGAATATGGTGCCTCTCACCGTTACATAAAGCTATTGCATTACCCCTTAGATTCGGAGCGAGCATTTTGAAAATATTTCCGTGCCCATGCTCCTAAATGGCTCAACGGAATTCCATGAAAGATTGACGAATCGACGCAGCATGGTCGATTTACGTGGGGCTTTACAATACGGTGACCTCGAACTCGACCTAAGGTCGCAAAGTAAGTGCATCTATATTTTCAAGTGTTGCGGTGCCCATGCTCCAAAACTACTGAACCGAATTTCATGAAACCTTCATCAATCGACGAGACATGGTCCATATACTTGGGACTTTTCAGTATGGTAACCTTGGCCTTAGGTCAAGTTCATTAAAAATCTTTGGAACTCATTTTAATGGTATTTCGGCGCCCAAACACCGAAAATACTGAGCCGAATTATATGACACAGTCATCAATCGGCGTGACGTGGTCAATACACTTGAGACTTCTCAATATGGTAACCTTGGCCTAAGGTCAAGGTCATCAAAAATGTTGGAAACTCATCTTAAGGGTATCTCGGCGCCCATGCTTCGAAAGTACTAAATCGAATTTCATGAAACATTCACCAATCGACGTGACATGGTCAATATACTCGGGACTTTTCCATATTTGTGACCTTGGCCTCAGGCCAAATGGTCACAAATGCATAAAACTCGTTTATGGCTTGTTGTGCCCCATGCTCCAAAAGTAGGGAACCGAATTTCATGAGACTTTCACCAATCGACAAAACTCTTTTTAAGGGTTATTGCGCCACCCATGCGCAGAAAGTACTTTCGATCAAAGGGAATCAATCACAGGTTACAAATGTCGATGATAGCAATTGTAGATGCTACAAAGACAGCAAATTATGTATATCAATAGCTATTATACCACACCTCCAGTGCATTTTCCAACATTTTAGCACCAGTTGGCTGCAGGAACATTACCTTAATTTGCCATTTTTGTTTTAGTGATATTTTCTTCAAAATGCATAACAATGTAGATGCGACTAATGCTGATGGACTGCATATTATTGGATGATGGCAGGCTGCATCTACTGCGCTATCATACGCCATCGGGGTGATATCCAATGCTGTATTTCTGCTCACCACGCTTTCTGAAGTCAGCACTGATGCCATTCCATTTTGAGGTTTACTTTTGGGGCAGTATCTGAGAATCAGATCACAAGGATATTAGAAGTGTACAGCAAATGGGGTTTTGCTGAAAACAAGTGTATGCAGATAATTTTTGTGATGTATTCAGAAAAGGGAATGCTACAGGAGTTTCTCAATTATGCTGTGCGCCGTATTTCTCGCTATTTGGTTTAATAACATTATTTTCATAGCAGGATGTCAAAGTTGATGAATGTTGAAAGTTTTAACCTCACGTCATGTAAGGTCATTGGCCGAATCAAAGAGGACCACGTCCAAAAATGTTTCATGATCAATAACTGGTCTGATGAAAATATTTTGAAGTGAAACTTGGCATATGGGTACAATAGGGCAGTACATACAAAACGTATATCTCAGACATTTGTTCGAAGTTAGGTCAGTGACATGAGATCATGGCCAATTTTGAACCAATTGTCTTGCTTTTCTTATCATTTTCTCCATTGATGTAATTGTACATGCATAAATATGAGAAGTCCCTAATCCAATTGCACCGATTTCCTTTAAGTGACCCGAGGCCAGGCCAAAATAAAGTGAGGTAAGTGGGCAAAACCCATTTAAACACTGCTGTTTTCTTGGCTTATTTGGAGTTTTACCCGCCCAAATAGTATCGAAATAGCATTTTATGGGCTAAATTACCCAATGGAACTAATCTTATATTATAGTCATGTCAAGTCAACTAACCTAGCATTATAGTCAAGGTCACGTTCATCGTAGGTAATTGCAGGTAATCCAACCATTTGTATGGTATTCATTGTAAGTAATCATCCGACAATTGTACTATTCTTTGCGGGCTCATGCACATACAAATATATTGAAATGAGGCTTACTACAGAATTACAATTTGGCAGTGCTTGTCGACACTCGTCATGGATTTGTGCTAGGGATCAGGTCAATCACCACCAATTTTGGTTCATAGTGGATAAATGTGTCTATTTGTGTAATATGTGCTGAGTTATTAGCTATAAAATGGTGCGCTTGTTCGCTCCTTGCCTTTATCAGAAATTGAGAAATATAATGGACCTAAAAAGTATTTGTTATGGAAACAGCCATTAGGAGTCTCAAGATTATTTTGAGGTAGAAAATATAGGCTATTTTTCGACCCCATTTGTTCAGGGTTTCTGATGAAATTAGGTTCGCTTTCGTGCACCGCTTAGTTCGAAAGTTAGAGGGGATCTTTTTACAACCAAGGTTAGCAATGTCCGGTACCAAGTGGCAAGTACTACAAAATAAAACTGCTGAAGCATGTGAACACAGCACCAGAAGTACCAGGTGGGGTTGTCTCCTCCGTATCATCAGCGGTTCGTTAGGCGTCGGGCGCAATGTTAATACGGACATCGAGGAGATCTCCAGTAAGGAAAGAAAACAGGCAGGTTCCTGATGCCATTCAAGAACTCTAAAATATGCGCCCGCGACGACCGCTCCCGGATGTTCACTAGTGTGTGCGCGAAGAATATAGTTCATATTTATGAAACTCAGTCTGCACAAAATCTGATATGAAGTGCATTCTTTAAAGTTAGCTTGCCTTCAGACGTCAATTTCATTGCCATCTATAGTGATATATTGTGCATATTGTTACTTTGCGCGTTATCCTATGGAACTACTTTCTTGATCTTTATGCACCATAGTCGGCGAACTGCTGGCCGAGCCGGCCGCGGCCCGCGGCCCGCCGCTGGCTGCCCGACCATTCATGGTATGACAGGGCGCGGAACCGTTCCCTGAACGTCAATAGGTCCCAATGCCAAAGTTACTGGCAGATTTTCACATTTGAAACCATGAGTAATGTTCATGGCATGATTCCCGCCACCATTGAAGTTGGGACCGACAGGTCTCCTCAATATTGTTTAAGATCATTATACTTGTTGGCGTTGAATGGAAAGAATGCATCTGCAACATTTCATTTTTAATGCATGTTTCTAGCGTGATAGAGCCGATAACACTTGGTATTGATCAAGGCTGGAATTTTATTTATTCACGTCGTGTCGCCACCCGGGGGCTCTTCGGATCTGTTGGGCAACAACTGTCGGTGCTTGACGTGCATCGAGGCTTGCCAGAATCTCAATAATGCATGAAAGCTTCATGTCAAAAAGTGAAAGATGACGGTTAAATATTTATAAAAGTAGTCGAATGTGGCATCAGAAGGCAACTAATTTAATGCCGGTTTATTTGAGACCATTGGAAATTAATTCACTAATGTAGAACGTCTGATGCACAATATAAAGGAATACAATGTGATAATTCGAGACACAAATCCTGAGGGGACGACTAGTCTAGGGGTAAGTTGCTGGTCTCACAATCGAAAGGTTGTGGGTTTGAGTCTCCCCCGTCGCTACTCTTCGCCCGCGACTAATCGGCGGGAGAGATTGGCGACGCAACATGACTCAACTGTCGATGTGTCGTAAAACCAATAACCAACCAGACACAAATCCCGGAATTTAATGCAAAAATGACAGGGTTAGATATAAATAAAAAAGTAGTGGAGTGTGATATCAGAAGGCAGCTGATTTTATTTTCGTATTTTTGAGACCATTGGGAACGTATTCGCTTTTGTAGAACATCTGACATACAATTGAAAGGGGTGCAATATGATAATTCGAGAACAAATCCTGGAATTGAGTGCAAAAATGACAGGGTTAGATGTCTATAAAGGAATCGAAAATGACATTAGAAGGCAACTGATTTTATGTCGGTTTATTTGAGACCATTGGAAGTAGATTCGGTAATATAGAATTGCTGATGTTCAATTTAAAGGGATACAATGTGATAATTTGGGACACAAATTCTGGAATTGAGTGCAAGAGTGACAGGGTTAAACCTTCATGGAAGTTATTGAAGATTATATATAAATGTAACATGTTCAATTTTCGCTTTGTTGAAAACTTTGGAAATTGTGAGCACATCTCACAGAAGATATATGACGCGTTTGTATTGCAAGATGTTGAGTGGCCAATTGCTCCCATTTCACATTAAGGGCAAAGTAACGAGGTGAAATGATTTGATAATAAAACGAACTATGCGTCATTTCAATGTTGTTCCAATGTGACCAATATAAATTACTTGTGCCCTCTCTATAAACTACAATATAGCATAAATCACAGCAAGTGCACTCTGGTGGTGTTCGTTCACAAACACGCCACCAGACCGGCGCTAGCGGTATTATGTCGGCTTCTGACCCCTAACGTACACCTGAGCCTCTGGGGACATGGATGGATTCGGTTATTTTATTCCGGAGCGTGGCGTATGTCTGGAGGAGGGAGAACTGCTGCATTTGTGTGATTTTATGCGAACGGGCGAGTACTTGGAGTATTTGAGCATTTTCCAGGCATGCCTCTTCTACTCGAGTGGCGGTAGCACCGGTTGAGAAATTCGTTGAGCAGATCGAGAGGTGTACTGGAATGTCATCGAGGGGCGCAGCATGTCCATAGGAACTGGGAAAACATGCCCTCAGTCGCTCCAATTTCTGGACCCACCAACTCTCTGTGATGCACTTCATTGCGGTTCAGATAGCATCGGCTTTTCTTTTGACCACACCACACTCGATTTTGCATCTCTGGCCTTGTACGTTCTATGCTTCATGGCGTCTATTCACTTAGGTTATTTATGGAAATTTGGTCGTCTACGCGAAGTATCGCGACAAAAGCATTAGTCTAGGTCACAACCCGCGAAAACCTCGCCAACCTGCCTACCGCTCTTTAGCGTATTAGGCCGTACCAGAGCCCTTATTGTATCGCTTCTGGCGATAATTGAGTTTGTGATTGGCCTCTCCTCGTTTCCCACGAACCTGGCCGCTTCTGTTGCACGAAAGGCGATGGTCGATCCTGCCTCTTGTCACCCTGGCCTTTCAGGCCGCATTGCTTCTGGAGGCCCGAGCCGCATTTTTTTGTGCGACAAATGGCGATCCATGCTCTATGCGGTCTTCAGATGTTCCAGACGTCTGTTGAACACCTCAATTTCCAAAGTCTTCTCTGAGGAATTTTGACTGGTACCGCGCCGATTGACGAATGCGGCACCGCACCGCAGGAAGCCCGACTTCGCTCCAATAATCCAACCGCAATGGAAAGTGGTCGTTGATTGCAGGCATCGGCCAGGGATAGTGGCCAGGATCCCCCAGCGAACGTGTTAAATGAGTGCGTGTTCGTTTCACCTCCAGCGTTGCGGGTTGCCTGTGGTGGCAGCAGGTGGGTCTGGGCTTTGGTCAGTGGCCATGACGTCTCAGATCGCATCCTGCGCTGTCCCCGACTGAGATGCTGTTGATACTTTTGGCGAGAAGAGATGGCCTAGAAATACCATTAAGCATTGGCTTAAACCGCTGCAGGTTGGCTGTCTTTCGTTTTGTCCGTTCTTGATACCTCGTGTGTTTTTAGAGGCTGGGCCTATCGTTCGCGTTATGCTCTGAGTTCTTAGCACTAATTCCACCCGCTTGTTATATTATGCTGTGCTTAAGCAGTGCTTTCTATGGCGTATGTTGGCTTAAATGGAGGGTTCAGGCACAGATGGTAAAGGGGAAATGCTCTCCCCTTTCTCAAACACTTCCGAACCCCATTTATCCCAGTAGTCGCTGGATGGAAAGAATCGACCCAAGAACGGGATGTACTGGATGTACGGGATGCTTTTTTATAGCATTACATGAACTGGCCATGATATGCTAGTCTGTTTTAGCCTGCACTTATTGGAAGTACATAACTCGCCATCGCAGCTCCAGGTGTATTGTTCGTCCACGCTTCTCCTGGAGCACTCACTAGCATTTATATCGGTTCAAATCATGGTGTTTCTTCAAAACAACTGTAGAACATAAGCGGATGTTTTTTTTTGGCGATGCCATACCGACATCAGACAGAGGTTTGACCATGATTCCTGATGCCATGAGCGTAATCTTCCGAACGCCACCATTATTTCCCTTTCAGACGCTGTTGTGCACATTCTGTCTTGCGATGTCATCTGTGACATCAGATCAGATCCAGGCATCGGCGACGGCGATGGCAGGAGGGGGCTGGTCTGCGGCCATCCGCACCACACCAGGTGCGTGTGTGTAGGGCCTCGATGGTGTCAAGATTACCGAACTGCCGTGTCCCAAGAAGGGCCCTTGTGGCTCATAGTTGTACTGATCTTTTATGTCTTTAGCATGCTTTTATGTCATAGCATAACATCTTTTATGTCTTTGAGCATGCAGCAAGACTGCGCGTGGACATCCCCAGAAGCTGACAGCGCTTTGTCACAGAACTGCGTTGGATGTATCCAAAAGCTGACAACACTATATCACAAAACTGCCTGTGGACACCCGGAACGGTGACACAGCTAAGTAACTGCCGTGACTTCAAATGAATGCTGCTATACTTCTCAACTGGTTTGACTTAGCTTGGTGTGTGCTCCTTCAGCCAGGTCTGACCGTTTTTCAACTAGCATGAAGTAAATAAGAAAAATAGTGTAGATGAAAGGATAACTAGAACAGGGTGGGCGCGGGAAGTGGATGGGGCAGTATAAGTTTATGCGCTGGTGCTCTTCAACTAGGGCGGAATGTTTTACCGTGGTGATCAACGTGTCCAAATTCCTCGAAATTCAGACAGTTACCGCTACGTGGAAACGAACAATTGGCAAATTTGCTTTGACCTGCGAATAGTTTTTATTTCCTGAATTGTTTTTCATGAAACTTGACAGCAATCAACTGTGATAAACGTTCACCACATTCGATTCCTGGCGTTTGTCATCACAGCGTTTCGAACAGACACAATCTTGACTTATTAGCGCCATCTCGTAATCTCAACACACTCTTCTGTTGTAACTTTCTCAATCTGGTAATCTCTCATAATCTCGTAATCTTTGCATGTCGTAATCTCACCGCACTGCGATTATCCAACCACAGTTGCCATCAGTGCTGAACTTCGGCAGGCGAAAATGATACGTCGATAAATCAAACACGCAGTTATTCGTAAAAGTACATTCCCTGACTCGTGTATTGTATACATACATGCATCAAGAATAACTCGGTCACGCTTCCCCGACCAACATTCGCTTCTACTTGATCATGTCCACTGTGAACACCAACAATGTACTCGCTTCAGGCCTGCCCTGAGTTAGGTTACACTCGCTGGACGGGCGCGTACCCTCGTCATACGCACCCAAATTATCCGGCCAAACCGCGTATTAAATCGACTGCAAAGTCATTGGGGGAGTAGGACGTCAACCTCATACCTTTTGCCCAGAATCGACAGACACCGAGCAGAGAACGGACGGCGGAGACGGCAGTACCGACAAGCACAATCTCTTCGTTCTACCGCTAGATGTCTCACACAAGGTGCTGTCTATTGACTGAACAGTTCGTGTGTCGCGCTGCCTGCTCGAGCTGCGACGTGGCTAGAAGTAGACTGCATCGTTCGCAATGCTGCCTGTCCAGCACGCCACCTACATGTGCGTCCTCTGCGGCCGAAGCTGACGGTGTGGCATCTGGTGGTTGATACGTCCAGCAGCCGCTTCAGCGTGCCGTGGCGATGTCCTTGTCGGCAGCGTCGTCGTGCTGCTGACCCGGCGGCGGCGGCGGCGGGTCCTGCACCGGGTCGGGCGTGATGTCGGGAAATATGGTGGACAGCTCCTCCAGGATCGTCTCGTAGCGGTACGACACTCGAATGTCGGGCAAGTTGGTGCGCGTCACGTCGTTACCGGCGACGCCCTCGCGCGTGTAGTTGGGCCCCAGCCAGTGCTCTTTGGTCTCGTGCCGGAAGCCGGACTGCAGCACCGAATTGTGGCACAGCTCCGACATGTCGGTGGAGCTCAGCTTCCACACCTGAAACGGCCGACGACTGGTCACAGGGCGGCTGGCGATAACGCTGCACTGGCCACGGTCAACGGTGGCTTCCCGGAACATTGTGACTGTGGCCTGCGTCGTCATTCGCCCACGATTGTGAGCAGCTGGTTATTGCGGAAATACACAGCGTAGGCAGTTGCGGCTGTCGATCCTTCCTGAGCCTGTGTGGGTTCCCTGTTCTCACATAGTTCGTTTGAGACAGTGGATGTGTAGTTACCGTGCTTTGACCTTCGTACCTGACGCCCCTGTTGTCCAGCGTCCACCATGTCTAAATGGCCGCTGCTGACCCAGGATGAAGTAATGCTGATTTCAGCGCAAATGCGCTGTGTTCGGAGCTATGCTGTTGCAATCTAACCTTGCAATTAACCACGACCATGCTAACCGGGCAGCGAGCCCGGCACTGGTCACTGATTGTCCTGCCACACCACGACCTGGGAACATCACCGCTGACCTGATCTGACCTCTCACTGAGCATGACCACGGCACAAGGTATGGCTGTGGTCGATGATCATACATCACCAGTTTCCTCACCTCACCTCACCTATTGATGATCCGAGCTAGGAACGTGGTGAGCAAACGCCCAACATCGAATATTTCAAGCTTGGCCCACTACCACTGACTTCGTCCGACATTCTTACTGACCTCGCTCACGCCTCGGCTGTGGCTTCTGACCTGACGACCTGACCTCTACTGACCTCGGCCATTCACCGACCTGCAGCCGTAGCCTCTGACCTGACCTGACGTCACCGACGCCCTGGCCTCCAGCCGATGTGGCGCTGACCTGGGCTGACCTCTGCTGACCTCGTACATTCACCGACCTGCAGCCGTAGCGCTCTGACCTGACCTGACGTCGCCGATACCCTGGCCTCCAGCCGCTGTGGCGCTGACCTGGGCTGCGATGCTGAACTCCTCCATCAGCGGCTCCTTGGTGAAGTGGAACTGGAGCGGGTCGTCGGTGGAGAGCGAGACGTTGAGGCCGCGCGCCAAGTACTCGGGCAGCGGGTTGCGGTGGTAGTTGAGGAACAGCGAGTTGTTGCTGAGCGGCGACATGGCCAGACCGATCTCGGCCAGGTAGTACAAGTACTGCAGCACCGGTACCTGCCCCGTACACGTCAAACGGTTATCACCCACACAGGTGCATTGAGAACAGTCGCGCTACCCAGCCACTGATTCCTTAGACGTACGTACCCTAGTTTGTGGTGGATACGCCAAGATTGTGTTTAATCACAAACTGTGTTAGGCTGCCACAAGCAATCTATATCGTCTCGGATCTAGACGATCTTGGGCTCGTCTGGACTCACAATGCAGCAAGTCCATGGCGACCTGCTGGCATTCGTAGTGCGGCTGCACCAGCCTGTCTATGCATTGAACCAACTAGCTGCTAGCTGCTGCAACATGACCGACATGACTTGCTTATGAGCTGAACTTGGACTATGACAGGTGGGTCAGGTGTAGACGCGAGGGGTGATGATGATCTGTCTGAACATCGGCAGTCCTCGACATGGACCATGTCATCTGGGCCTGGTCAGAGCACGAGGTCAGGTCGGCGGTGAGGAGGAAGGCGAGGATGACCCGCCTGGACGCCGACAACACTCCACTCCATGGCAGGGCAGGTCAGGTCAGGTCAGTGGGCCGACCCACCTTGCGCAGACAGAGACCGTGGTTGATGGACTCGGCCATCATGAAGGCACACACCAGGTGGTTGACGGCGCCCGCCTCCCCGCAGTGCGGCCGAAACGCGAACGTGTTCAGGCCACGCTCCCTGCCGAGGTCACACGGAGATGAGGTTCGCGGAGACGGGGGCGCAGCAGTGCAGCACACAGCCATGGTACCTTTGGCAGGTTGGAGTTTGAATCGACGTATTATAGGGGGCCGCGGTGGCTCAGCTAGTAGAGCGTCGGACTCTTGATCGCAAGAACGCGAGTTCGAATCTCACAACCGACGGTGTTACCGAGTCCACCCGCGACCAATCGGCGTGAGAGGATGACGACTCTATATAACCTAGCGGCTGAATGCGTCGTAAAAGAACCCAAGGACGAATCGGCGTTTGTACATATGGACTCGAGTCCATATGTCGGCAATACACAGTCACATATGGACTGTGTATTGTCGACAAGATGTATCATCTCCACGGAATGTCTGCATCAGGGTTAGATTACATATATTATTTCTGGACTGTGCCATCTCCAAGATAGACCTATCCCAGGAACGTGGACATGTATGTGCGCGTCAAATCTGATGTGAAGAAATTACAGGAAGCAAAGCGTGGCAAGCAAGGTTACGGTAAAGTGGGAACGTGGGCTGAACCTGTTCGTGAGTTGAACTCTGAAGTATGCATTGATTTGCACGCAGTTGTATCATCGATAGGAACGATGTAGCGAGTTTCATGTACCGTGCTAATAATAACTCCAAACATGCAGTATCCAGTTTGCATCCAGCACACAGACTCTTCAGGACTCACCTCCACTACCAGACCACACCTCAAACTACAGCATGGATTACTGAGTCCAAGCCTTTCTCCAGCCTACAGTAGTCGTATCCAATCATTAAGAGTGCCATTCTGGTATCTCAGTTAATTAGAGCGCTGGCCTGCACTGGTCTCCCCCCCACCCTGTCCTGGCAACGCAGGGTTCGAGCCGCTTTACGCTCTCGCATTTAGCCCCCCCCCCCCTGCTGGGAGGGTCGATTAGCAGCTGACCCGATAAGGCCGGGGACGGGCTACCGCTCTCTCTCTCTCTCTCTCTCTCTCTCTCTCTCTCTCTCTCTCTCTCTCTCTCTCTCTCTCTCTCTCTCTCTCTCTCTCTCTCTCTCTCTCTCTCTCTCTCTCTCTCTCTCTCTCTCTCTCTCTCTCTCTCTCTCTCTCTCTCTCTTATATATATATATATATATATATATATATATATATATATATATATATATATATATATATATATATATATATATATATATATATATATATATATATATATATATATATATATATATATATATATATATATATATATATATATATATATATATATATATATATATATATATATATATATATATATATATATATATATATATATATATATATATATATATATATATATATATATATATATATATATATATATATATATATATATATATATATATATATATATATATATATATATATATATATATATATATATATATATATATATATATATATATATATATATATATATATATATATATATATATATATATATATATATATATATATATATATATATATATATATATATATATATATATATATATATATATATATATATATATATATATATATATATATATATATATATATATATATATATATATATATATATATATATATATATATATATATATATATATATATATATATATATATATATATATATATATATATATATATATATATATATATATATATATATATATATATATATATATATATATATATATATATATATATATATATATATATATATATATATATATATATATATATATATATATATATATATATATATATATATATATATATATATATATATATATATATATATATATATATATATATATATATATATATATATATATATATATATATATATATATATATATATATATATATATCTCTCTCTTCTCTCTCTCTCTCTCTCTCTCTCTCTCTCTCTCTCTCTCTCTCTCTCTCTCTCTCTCTCTCTCTCTCTCTCTCTCTCTCTCTTCTCTCTCTCTCTCTCTCTCTCTCTCTCTCTCTCTCTCTCTCTCTCTCTCTCTCTCTCTCTCTCTCTCTCTCTCTCTCTCTCTCTCTCTCTCTCTCTCTCTCTCTCTCTCTCTCTCTCTCTCTCTCTCTCTCTCTCTCTCTCTCTCTCTCTCTCTCTCTCTCTCTCTCTCTCTCTCTCTCTCTCTCTCTCTGTCTCTCTGTCTCTCTCTACGTGCGTTGACGGCACGTTAATGTTTTCGGTCAAAACTCCGCCGTTGAACTGGAATTTGTGGATCGGGTGGTGGGGCCAGGGTTCAAGCAACAAGCTCTGCCTAGCAATAGAACCCTGGTTCATAAAACCACTCCAGCAATAACTCGGATAATAATGCAAATTGTCGACTGAAGGCCCGCCCAGCAGCGCGCGCCAGCCGATCTCACTCTCTGAGAGCGTTGAGGACGGTCAGGTTGGCGTATGTGTAGTAGAGGTAATAGGCGTATGGCGGGTTGTCCGGCTGCGTCCAGTCCTCGGGCAGCGAGGCCTCCTTGTCGAACACGATCGACTCGGGCTTGCTCTCGTCGTCCACCGAGTCCAGGCCGGACACCTGGCGACACGCGGCACGTGGCACGTGACTCAGGCTCACTCTTGTCGTGCACCCTAGTCAAGGTCGAACACGTGGCGACGCGTGGCATGAACGGGGCGACGCGTGGCATGGACGGGGCGACGCGTGGTATGGACGGGGCGACGCGTGGCAAGGACGGGGCGACGCGTGGCATATGGCGCAGCCGGGGCACGTGTCAGACAGTGAGGTACGGCAGCACACGTCAGATAATGGGGCAAGTGTCACAGATCTCGCATTTATCAGAAAGGGCACAGACCTCAATGCGCCAGATAGTCAGATTCATGTCGCCAGTCTCGCAAGCAGATGTATATCTGTGTCACAGACTCTGTGACGTCATATGTCGCCAAGTGTACGTCACATTCTGGCATAGGTGAAATGGTGAGGCTCATACCACATATCCAGCAGATCACACATCCTTCAGTCGTCGCCAGCGGTTTAAATAATTGCATGTTCGGAGACCAAACCAGAGTAATTTACCAACAAATACAGATGATATAGTGACGGATTCCGAAGAGTTTCGACGGCAGCCTCATGCTGAGGAGTCAGGTTTGAACAAATAATGCACCCTAAGAAGGTAGCTGTTAACAAAACTCACGTGCTGCAGGAAGAGATGGAGTTCCGGATGTGATTTGGGGTCGATCGATACCTCGAACAATGGCAAGAACATGTTCCTGATGAGCTCAGAAAAGTTCTTGACGAGGTTGTTGGACCGGTAGATGTCGCTGGGATCAAACAGAAGATTGTTAACAGATGTGCACGAATTACAGTGTAGAGGACAATTTCCTCTGACGCGCTTGGCATGGCTGTCTAAATGCAACACGAATCGAAATCATTGCCACTTGTTGGAAGGCTTCGGTGTTCTCTACAGGCAAGCTGCTCCACCAGCTCAGCAAAATCAGGGTTGCTTGCTGTGGTCATATTACCAACAAAACAGCGTTTGCCGAAGTCCTTCAGATGGTATACATCCACCAATAATAGTTGTGGAGACGCGTGGATCCGAACTGGCGACCTCACTATCGCTCTCGACCGAGGGTGGCTCAGGTCATTTGACCACTCATCAGCCATAGACCGCGAAACCGTGGCCAAGGTTTGAATCATGTCATAAAAATCACGTTGCATGCTCTCTCACGTAGCTATGTTACCGCGATGACGTATGCTATTCGTAGCGAATATGTGGAGTTGGTTTTTGCTAAGCTTTCATTAAATATTACTACTTGTTCAGTTGTGTACATTTTAAACGAATTAGCAGTTTCATGTACAGCTGACTTCACCTAGCCGTGTACTGTGTCAGCTACCTGCAAGTGTCTGCCTGTGTCTTTGCCTGTGCACGTGAATATGTCTGTAAATTTTGCCTGCCATTTCGACAATAACTCACTATTGTCGAAAAGGCTGATGTTATTATTGAAAAGGCACTAATAACTCACTATTGTGATCACTGGCACTAGCCCCACAGCCCATGTACATCTGCCTGTCTGTGTGTCAGAGACTCACTGAAGCCGAAACACCGTCTCCATCCTCAGTCCGTACCTGTCCGTGTGTATATCTGTGTGACTTAACTCACTATAGCCGGGAAGCCATCATCATCCTCAGTCCGTACCTGTCCGTGTGTATATCTGTGCGACAGTGACTCACTATAGCCGAGGAACCTGTATCAGCCAGCGCACGTTGTCCGAGTAGACGTTGTTGTGCACCGCCCACTTGGCCAGCTTGTCCCACTCGTCCACAGACCGGCCGTATATTGACAGGCGCAGCTCAGCTGACTGATACTTGCTCTCTTCCAGGTCGAAACATACCTCCTGTCGCAGTTAAAGCGTTTAGAATGAAGCCGAGGCCGTGATCGAAAGGCATGCCGAGAGATAATTTGGATGGACAGTTTATCCGTCCAATAAATTGATTAACCTGACATAATTGGTTAGCCTGTAAACAGGGGCGCAGCTTTCAGAAAGGGGACCGACCCCAAAAACATGAGATAAAATAGAGAGATATTGGCGCGCCTCGCCGATAAATTTATGGTTTTGTGTGTCGAAAATCTCAAAATTTTCTTGTTTGATGTACATTTTTGGTTCATGAAAGTGGATGGGGTCCAGCCCCCGACCTTCCTTGGGTACGCTTCTGTTTCTAAAATAAATATAGTTTAAGCCTCAGCGGTTAGGATTTTTTTCAATGAAAACGGAATTATTAACCCCCAGAGCGCGAAATAATGTCCTGCCCTTCGTGGTATGGAGTGGGAGGAGGAAATTGACATTCTACTAAGCTAAGCTATGTATAAGTTAAGGAGACATACGAAAAACGGCATGAAGTAGTTCCACCGATGAACTTGAACTGATTTAAAACATGTCTGTCCAACTCTCTTAGTTGATCTTCCAGGTCAGTTCGAACAAGTAGATTTCGAGGGTAGAGTTAGTCACTCAGCCGTTTCCAAACTATGATTTTTAGAGAAGTCGGATTCCATGATTCAATGTCGATGATATGAAGTCTTAGCCTGTCACCATTCCAGCCAGACAAGTGAAAGTTACACATCACGTCAAGGTCGAATGCGCGGAAACATGTGACGCAATGTTGAAGCTAACGATTTCAAATCGGATGTCACTCAGGAAAGGAAAATAGGTGCCACCATCGCCACTGAAAAAGTTTCCCATTTCCTAACATTTCCAAGAATAAGCATTTCTGACAAACCATTTTTTTCTTCTCAAAATGTTGGAAAAATCGGAAATGTTTCACTGTTCATTGGATTATACGTCTGCGTTCATTCCCCCAATGTGGAACATTTATATGCAATCTAAAATAGCATGGACATTTGAAAATACAACGGCGTTTTCCATCAGGATACTTCATGCCGCCACGCTAGATCATACGTTAGACCTCAAAGTTGTCAGTCGTTCTTTGACCAGCTGACGACGTTGATCAACCTACTGGAGTTGCAACTGTCGCCGCCAGGGCCAGCAACGGCAGCGGCATGACCATGCCGTCCCAGGCTTGCTCAGACGGACGGCGGCTACTCGATAGTCCACTCAACTCGTATTGCATGGATTGGACATTCGACGCCGCACGGCTGACGTGTTAGTCAACTTCGAAGCTCAACAGGCCCAGCAGCTGCCAACTGAGCTCCTGCACGCAGGGCAAATGTCCGATTTCGGCCATAAATATTCCCCATCGCAGTTCGAGTGGATTGGTGCACAATGCAAGACCAGCGATTCGTTGGCGCAACGGACGGGTCAGAGGGTAGCACGGGTCCAGCGGTGCTGCTTCAGTGTGGAGGCTGTCGCAACGACGAGAGGCTGTTGCACTTTCGTCATGCTTCATTGCAATAAATATCGTGTTCATGTGCGTACTAGTTTGGTTAATTATGATCGTGAATGGCGAAAGGGGCAGTAGTTGTGGCGCCGATTTTTCATGCATCGACGGCGGTCGCTCAAGACGGCGAACGCATACTTACACCACAGACAAAACGTTGACTGACGACATTGGTTTTCGGAGCCAGGGAATACAATATTTGGTAAACTCTGAGTGCGATGATCTTGTGAACAGATCATTGCGTTTGAAAATTTGTATTACCATGGAACAGCAACTCCTGTTGCAGTACTGTTTCGTTTTGATTCACTATGATGCGATACGTACACAGGTCATGTGTAGAGCAGCCCGGGCTTGGGAAGCCTGTAGCACTGACAAGCATACAGTTTCGGGCGAGCTCGGCCTGATGCATCTGAACACATGGCAAACCACACGAAGCCAACCTCCGGCCAGCACAACGCCACACGACGCCGCATCGTGCCGAGAGCAGCCGTGTTCGGCGCGGTTCTACTCGCCTTGATGATCGAGGCGAAGTACTCCCCATGGATGTAGTTGTCCGTCTTGAGGAACACCTCGCGCAGTCGGCTCTCTCCCACCGGGTTGTACTTCGCGTTGAACTTGTCAAACCGGTGAAACGTGTTACGATCCTGAGGGCATGAGAGAACCACAATGCATGGGTTTTTCCGTTGCCTATGCTAATATATATATATGCATACAACACACACACACACACACACACATGTATATATATATATATATATATATATATATATATATATATATATATATATATATACATATGTATGTATTTATACATATACAACGGGGAATTTCAGAAAAGGGGGTAGAATACCATCAGTGTACATTCAAGGTAAACGTTCTGCTCCACAAAACTGAGACATGTGCATGCACCTAACATAATGCCATTTTATATCGCTAAGATCTTGGCCAGGTTGGACACTTATCAATGGGTGTAGATCGCATCCTCTATGTGGCCATCTTTCGCTCTAGGCACAGCTTGGTGCGTTTTTGTATCGCTCTAGAGCTGTACGGCAGGCTTTGTATGGCCCCATAGAAATAGCAGAGCTGGGTTGGCTGCGGTAAGCTGTGCTTCTTATAGAAATTATGCGCAATCCGAAGCAATCTTTCAGCCAGCTGCTCGTCGCGGTGAAGGGCTGACAATCTGGCTGGATCATTGTTTTCCCTGTTGCATCTAAGTACGGCTACATTTGTTCTTCAGGGCCTCCCTCTTCAGAAAGAGGGAGCTGGTAGAGGAGATAGTTGAGATACTATACACAGTTGAGATTTCAATAGATTGTTCAGAGACAAGAGGATTTCGAACCTTTGACTAACTTCAACCACGTTTTGTTCTTGCTTCCCAAGTAAGCAGCGGCAGTGGCTGTGGTGGTCTTCAGTTCGAAACTATGCTGAGTTATCCGGTTGACACCGTTGGACACGAAGTTCTACCATCGGCGCCACTAGCTTCCACGGCTTTCACCTCTGCTCACCGCGTGCACGTCGAGCATATCGACGTTGAGCTCGTACGGCGTCAGGTTCATCTGCTCGAACACCTCTCGCAGCGTGATCTGCTTGCCGTTCTTGACGCACACGATCTCCTCGCTGTTGGTCTTCATCATCTTCTTGATGAAGCGCAGCAGGTGTTTCTGGTTCATGCAGCTGGACGCGTGAATGTGCGTGTCCACCTGTGGGCAGTCGGCCGGGCCGGCGGTCACGGTTCACTGACCACGTATGGATCGTCGGCGGCCGGTCAGGGTCGCCGGCGGGCATGATTGGCCCGCGACTATCGCCGGCGAACTCATCGTCGTGGCCGCGGCCTCGCGACACGCGACGCCCCGAGCGCAGACCGCACCGGAGTGGCTGCCACAAGGTGATCGGGAGCAGCGAACCAGGGAACGGCCACCTCGGGCCCGCAGTCGCATGCGCTGCTCACCGAACTTTGGCGCTGGCAATTCGAACATTCCCTCGGTTCTATCGATCGTACAAGGTTGCGCTACGTCAGGGATTATTAATACCGAACGATTGGCAGATAAAACGGAAAATAGCCTGCATGTCAAACGCTGCGAAAATGTATCATTTTTGTCGCAGGACGGCTAGCCGCAAGGGGTACATATCGCGAGCACAGATATTCTTCGCTCATTGTTCTTTTCTTACTTCATAATCCAGCACACGAACAGACCAACCGTGAGCTGTGCAAAATGGAAAAGGGAAGATGTCAATGACAACGGTTGGCGCCGTTTACAGGATGAGATACGCACCACTACCATCCTGGCTGGTTGGTACCACGTCGCACCACGCCGACCAGCCACCCACCTTCCTGACGTTGTAGAAGTCGCGATGCGGCACCGCCTTCTGCGCGGCCAGCTCCCGCAGCTCGTTCAGCAGCACGTGCAGCTGGAACTTGGACGACAGGTAGGTGAGCCGCCGGTAGCAGAACGACTTGCTGCGACACACGCGGAGGAGGGACGGTCAGTGCTCCCGATCTGCGCCCCACACATGAAAAGAGTCCGTAATGGCACGATGGACTTCATGAGCTTACCATATTTTTAGCCTAACTTATGCCGAGGATCGGCTCAGGTTCTTTTGCTGGCTTGTAAATGAACTATTCTTTTTTTGCTTGAGCTGAATGCCACTTTGGGCTCGTGATAGCTATTTATTAACTTACTGACCGAATTAACATGTAGTCGTATCTAGTAAGAGATCACAAGCGCCCATGAGTGAAATCCTTCGTTGCGCCAAGGTTTTCATGGACGATATAGCTATGGTAAGGGGTGCGGTCCACCAATACGCGTCATACACCCCCCCCCCACACCGACCCATCTCGGATTTCTTCCTAAATTGGTGGACAGGGGTAAAAGAGCGCCCCGAATCCAAAGATAACACTCCCATTTCGATCTAACCAACAGCACGTGCGTTATAGCCTCAGGCATTTTTTGATGGTCACGATGCAGGGTTAACTTTAAATGGCCAAACTTCTGTTATAATCAACATAATTGCATACACAAATATATCGCTGGGTTCGTAATAGACCAATGTTCACGTTCCAGTGCTTTGTTTTTAAATTTGACGATTTCTTTTTTTGGTCACGTGACACATATATCGAGCGCATGGAAAATATCCAGTTTTTACATTTTTATATTCTTGTGTAGTATGTTGTCTTTGACTACAAAAGAAATTGTAGATATGTTTTTTTCTAGATTTTGTATTAAAACTCAGAGTATGGAGCGACGACGTCATCAATGGCACCCGGTTGTAGGCCAAACAGGGTTGAAGTCAGTTTGATTCGTGATTTCGTAGAGCCTTGCAACCTCCGATGACCTCGGGTGACCTTATCTGATCTGCCATTTACTTCCATGAACTTGACTGACCTTTGGGGACCTCCTAGGGGTCATTTAAGCAAATACTTGACCTCTAACATTTCTTGACGGGAAAATGGAGATTATAGTTTCTTTTTTGGATGCTGAATTCGAATTAAGTGGCATATTCAATCGTTTGAGCAACGCTAATAGTCAAGTCCAATAAACGTCCGCATTCCAGATATTTAGTCCTTAGTAACAGATCGTTATGGCTGGAAGGATAACGGTTAGATCTCGCCCATATTTTTGGTGCTGGTCGTGTATGTGGGTATACAGGAAAACATACACTGGTCTGTATACAGACAGGTTTAGTGACAGGTGCAATGTATTGTTCTATGAATACATGCTTCACTGGAGTGGCTACCTAGACACTGATCCATCATTCAACGGCAGACATTGACGTGGCGCCCCTGTTCGCCCGACAGTTCGGCCACACTCATGGTGGTAGTATTTACCGGCACGAAGCAGTGCAGAGACTGTGTTCCTTGGACCGTCAGAGCTTTGGCGAAGCGGGTCTTTAGATCATGAGCTGTGGATTCGATATCGACTTGGTTAACGAACAAAAAAATAATTGACGTTTGAAATTTTTCGGCCAGGAACGTGTAAACTTCTGAGGCTGTTGTGATCTGATGTGTGCGCGGACGGAAGAGACTTTCTCTCGTAGTCGCCCGTTTCATTGTGCTGCCGATGCCGTCACACGACCCCTTCCCATGAGCTGTTCCAAAGAACTGCCAGTCACATTTTAATCCAAATTCTGTTTCGTGCTGGCAAATGCTAATAAAGTTGAAACGATTTTTGCATTGTCCCGCGCAACCATCAGAAAAGTAATGAATTTTATAAAGATTGGGGATCCGAGTCTTCAGTTCCGGGATTTTTTTTATCAAAAAGGCATGAACAGCAGCCGCGTTAAGTTTTACCGAGTTTAACACGACGAAAAAGCTCTGATGGACCGTAACATCGTCCTCTTTTCTAAATTCCAAACATCAATTATCTCTTTGTTCGTAGGCCAAGTCGATATTGAATCCACAGCTCATGATCTAAAGACCCGCTTCGCCAAAGCTCTGATGGTCCAGGGGACACAGTCTCTGCACTGCTTCGTGCCGGTAAATACTACCACCATACATGCGGTCACGTAGCCACAAACCGGTCCCTGAAGAGGTTGAGACGTTCAGCGTTGTCGAGGTTACCACACAATATTAACTAGTTTGAGGAGCATAAAGCTTGAGGAGCTTGAAAACAAAGTGAACAGGAGGTGGCCATGGATGCCAGAAAACTAAATTTCCAGATCAGCCGCGAACTTTATGCTCGCTCATGTATGCTGTATTCCCCAAATCGCTCCAGTTGCCTGGAGCCAAATCCCAGAGATCTGAGCAAGGATTTCCGTTAAGTGCCGTTATTGTTTTGGGAGGATTAAAGATTAGGCTCACAGTTCCAAACCTCGTTTCTTGCCACTATGCGATTTCATTTATGATATTTCGTCAGACCTTAACGCATGATTATCTAAATCCTCTAAGTCCAAAATCAAAATGCAATACTGCGGCCAGCCGTACAAGTCACTGGAACACACAGCCTTGACATTCCCACACATGGCAGAGGAATTCCGGATTGCATCAGCCAGCCAGATGGACGACCGGATCTCCGGAGGGGAAAATCCAATCGTATCCATCGACCTCCGCCCAGCACGCCCGATTGTACCCGGAACACATATCATGTGGCATGCCTGTGACTCGACTGCTGCGCGACCACATCTGGTCGGGGCTCGGCTCAGGACGAACGCCTGATGAGACGGACACGCAGGCCAGAGCATTCGATCGCCGTCGGAGGTCGCAATTGCCAGATATGGCCAGGGGACTCAGAGTGACATATCGTGACTACAGGTCGTAAAATAATAATCTTGCTGATCACGGCACTGAATAACACGGTGACGGCAATACGAATATATGTATGTATATATATACATATATATATATATATATATATATATATATATATATATATATATATATATATATATATATATATTTATATATATATATACATATATATACATATATGTACATATTTATATATATATATATATTATATATATATATATATATATATATATATATATATATATATATATATATATATATATATATATATATATATATATATATATATATATCGGAGAGTGATACAAGATAGCTGCTTGATAATACCGGACGATACATTTCAACCTTGCATGCATTTTTGACCCACTTGCCAATTTTCACGCATGTTTGTTGCTAAGATGTTAAGGTGTTAGTGCCTTGCAAAAATGAATCAGATTGAAGCTTAATGCGGTTGCTGTACACCACTAGATCAATTAAAGGGAGCGGACACAGGGCATGTCCGTTCTCGGCATTTGCAATCACCGTTCGCGACATCGGCAGCGGACAGACGCGACGCCACTCTTCGTCACACGGCGTCACATGGGGCACTGGGCAGCCTGTCTCGGCCAGCAGATTGGCCGCATGCCATCAGCAGCATGCAAACCAAATCCGGCCTGTCGGCGTACAGACGGCCGCGCCACAACTGGAATTTTCGCAGGTTGTCACTCTGTTAAGCTGGCGCGCACAGCCGTCAAACCGGCTGCCTACGCGCGTGTAGATTAGCTGAACGTGGCCAGCTCGCAATGCCGAGACTTGCTCGCACATATGCCGCCGAATCGTAACATGTGCGCGCAGCGCTACCGCCAGGTTGTCCGAGTGAAGCGCTGCCTGCTGACGCCTGCTCTGCTCTGTGATGGCGAATGACCGCTTCGGGTTTGTTGAATTTGTGGAGCTTATAAGCTTTGGAGGTTATAAGCGATGGAGGTTATGAGCTGTGGATGTTATGAGCTGTGGAGGTTATGAGCTGTGGAGGCTTTAAACTGTGGAGGTTATGAACCGTGGAGGTTATGAGCTGTGTAGGTTATGAGCTGTGTAGGTTATGAGCTGTGAAGGTTATGAGCTGTTGAGGTTATGAGCTGTGGAGGTCATAGGGTGTGGAAGTTATGAGCGATTGAGTTATGAGGTCTGAATGTTATGAGCTGTGTAGGTTATGAGATGTTGAGGTTATGAGCTGTGGAGGCTATGAACTGTGGAGGTTATGAGCTGTGGAGGTTGTGAGATGTGGATGTTATGAGCTGTGAACGTTATGAGCCGTAGACGTCATAATCTGTGGAGATTAAGAGCTATGAAGGCTATGATACATCTCCGTGATGGCGGGCTTGCCGGCTTCACGTTTCATGTGCGACACGGCCACTGCCTAATGTTCAGTGCTGACGCTGGCACCGTATTGACCGACGAAGCGTCACGAATGCCGACCTGCCCCCCAGCACATCGGCGTCCATCTGCCGCTGTCGGGGCGCTTCACTCGCCAGTGCCGGACCCACCCAAAGTATCGACAGGAACATGGACGTTAACGTCACCGCAGCTGTCACTGCACTCATCGATGCTAACGTCATCAGCAGCTGTCACTGCACCTATCAATGTTAAGGTCACCGCAGCTGTCACTACCCCCCCCCCATCGATGTGAACGTCGTCTCAGCTGCCACTACAACCACCGATTGTTGTAATGGGCGCAGCTATGAAGACCTGCCGCCAGCGGAGCGCCGCTTTCCTTTGTGTTTCTTCAAACGTTGCGCACGAATCACGGTTGTTGGCGAATGGAGTCTAATGGTGCTTTCGCATGAGAACGTGAGATGCCCATTTGAAAACGTTTGGCTGCACGTCAGGTTGGATCATATAATAATGACGGCATAAATAAACGTAGTTCTGAATGACATTTAAGCATTGATGTGTCGTGCTGGGACATGAATATGAAAAATAAAACTGCATGCGGCATATATGTAGTTGTGATAGTTCGATCACGATGGCAACAAGGAAGGACGTCGGTGGCTCAGTGGTTGCGCTGCTCGTCTGTCACGCCGGAGGTACAGGGTTCGATTCCCCGCAATGCCCGCTCTTCCCGATATGGTGAGTGGCTGGCGACGCCATGTGGCCTCAGCTACCCACTGCGTCGTAAAGCCATAGTGCACAATCCGCGATGGCGATGAGGAAAGCGTAAATATAATTCATGCATGCAGGGGCGTCGCCATCGGGGGGCAGCGGAGGAAATTGCCCCCCCCACCCGCCGTGAGACTGTGGGGCGCCACCCCATGAAATTTGAGGAGGCCTCCAGGACGAAAAGGAGGCCCTTCAGGATGAAAAGGAGGCTTTCCATGATGAAAAGGAGGCCCCAGGACGAAAAGGAGGCCCCAATACGAAAAGGAGGCTCTTCAGGATAAAAAGGAAGCCGTCCAGGATGAAAAGGAGGCCCCAGGACGAAAATGAGGCCCCATGACGAAAAGAAGGCCCTATAACGAATAGGAGGCCCCCAGGACGAAAAGGAGGCCACCATGAAGAAAAGGAGACTCTACATATTAGGGACCTCCAGGAGGAGGCCCATAATGTGAAAAAGAAATCACCTAGGAGAGGGTAGGAGGCCCCAGAAATCGAGAGTGCCAAAAATTGACACGGTGGTCCCCAGGACGAAAAGGAGGCCCTCCAGGACGAAACGGAGGATCCAGGAAGAGAGAGAGATTCTACAAATTAGGGGCCTCCAGGAGGAGGCCCATAATCTGACATATAAGTCACCTAGGAGAGGGTAGGAGGCCCGATAAATAAAGAGAGTGCCAAAAATTGACACAGAGGACCCCAGGACGAATAGGAGGCACCCAGGACGAAAAGGAGGTTGCACAGGACGAAAAGGAGATTTTTCTAATTATGGGCCACCAAGAGGAAGCCCATAATTTGAAGATAAATAGTCACCTAGGAGATAGTAGGACGATCCAGAAATCAAGAGAGTGCCAACAATTGGCACGGAGTCCCCCAGGACGATAAGGAAGACTCCGGGACGAGAAGGAGGCCCCAGGACGAGGAGGCCCCCAGGACGAGAAGGAGGCCCCCAGGATGGGAAGGAGGCCCCAGGACGAGAATGAGGCCACAGGACGTACAGGAAGCCCCCAGGACGAAAAGGAGGCCCCCAGGAAGAAAAGGAGATTCTACAAATTAGGGGTCTCCAGGAGGCCATAATTTGAAAAGGAAGTCACCTAGTAGAGGGTAGGAGGCCCCAGAAATCAAGAGAGTACCAAACACTGACACGAAGGCCCCCAGGACGAAAAGGAGGCCCCCAGGACAACAAGGATGCCATAGGGCCAAAAGGAGGCCGCAGGAAGAAAAGGAGGCCCCAGGATGAGAAGGAGACTCCGGGACGAAAAGGAGGGTCCCAGGAAGAAAAGGAAGCCCCCAGGAGGAACAGGAGATTCACAGGACGAAAAAGAGGCCCCTAGGACGAAAAGGAGGCCCCCAGGAAGAAAAGGAGATTCTACAAATTAGGGGCCTCCAGGAGGAGGCCCATAATTTGAAAATCACCCTGGAAAATCAGCCATTGAAAATCACCCTGGATGCCCAGAAGGGCGCCCCAAAAGTTGCAGCTGCTCCAAAAACCAATTCATAACCGAAATGTCACTCTGGGACAAAAGCATACTCCTTCAGTGGCCGCAGTGGCATATCAAAGGGGCAAATGCCCCTTCTATCCTGAGAGGCATAAACTCCGAAGAGTCGTGCCTGGCTCCAAAACTCGCGCTGGGGCCACCAAAATTCGCGTCGGTCCACCAGAATTCGTGCAGGGGTCTCCAAATAAGTGCTTCGGTCCCCCGAAACTCGTCCCGAGGCTCGAAAACTTGCAATAGGAACCGCCAAAATCGCGTTGGGTAACAGTTAAGTACAACGCTTCCCAGAAACTCGAATCTGTCCCCCAACATATCGCGCTCGGGACCCACAATTCCCATTGGTAGTCCCGTCGAAGCTCCATAAAATTGGCGTCTAGGCCCGCATGTGAGAACAGTGTGACCACAAAAACCGAATCGGCATCCGAAAAAAAATAAAGCTGGAGCCTTCCAAAATAAGAATGGATTCAACAAAATAAATGTCCGGTTCAAGAAACTGGCTCTGGAGCACCGAACATGCTACCAGATGCCTTCACAAATTGCGTATGGCACTGAAAAACATACCGTATTTTTAAAAAATCGAGGTCAGATGCAAAAATGTGCCGTCAGGCATGCATGGCTTGAGTTTAGCTGAAACACACGATACGCATTTGATTCAGATATTTAGTTTGATATATTGAACAGGAAAGTTTTCCTCATGTTGCGCCACACTGAAATGACTAGCATAACTCAGGTGTGCTGTTTTCCCACGGTTGGTCACCTGAATTTTCGCTAACACTCGCCTACAGACCGTATTTTGTACCACTTGCATCACCGGAGCTGGGGTTCATCAAGCAGAACCTCTAATCACTCTCCTGAAATTAAGACATAGCAAAACAAAAGGGCGCAATTCAACCATTCGACCAGGCGTGTTTCGAACGTGGTAGTGCTGCAGCCTTGTGCTTTGATCAACTACTTGTCTTCTGGAGCAGCCACACTGTCAAGGTTTTTTTCAAAAAGTCGTGCATGTGATAATTCAACAGGATGTTTGCACCAGAAACTCATGACGCATACTAAGCACCACACACTAAGCACAAATATGTAGTTTAGTGTGATATAGTGCGTGTTTGTGTGTGATATGTAGCTTAGTGTGATATAACATGGTTCGACATTATATTCCATGCCGTACATGCAAATTGGTCGTGTGACGCGAAATCCATGCATTCCACAACAATCGGAATAAGCACCGTCTTGAAAAAGCTTGCAAACAGCTATTTCGGGGTCGGAAAGGGCATGCATGTATGGCGGATGAGTTCCATCCAACGGTAGAAATTGTTCCGTGACCCGGTTTGATTGAACAGTGGTGATTCGGTCTAGTGGAATTACTTCAGTTGACGGTCGCCGTTAATGTCACCATGTGTGATACCAGCACAGACCCAGGGAAAGCCCTACTTACAGTCGGCAATGTCACCCTGTGTGATAACAGTACAAACCCAAGGGAGCCCTACTCCCAATCGGCAATGTCACCGTGTGTGATACCAGCACAGACCCAGGGGAAGCCCTACTCACTGTCGGTGATGTAGCCGTGTGTGCTACCAGTATAGACCCAGGGGAGCCCTACTGGCAGTCGGCAATGCTACTGTGCGTGATACCAGCACAGAGCCAGTGGACGCCCTACTCACAGAGGTCCATCCGCGATGATAGTACACATGAAGGTGAAGTCGGTGAAGAACTTGTCCAAATTTGGAAACGGGTAGTCCTTGAGCCTGCCATTCTCGTCCTTGACCTGGTACACGCCGTGCACCAGCTGCAGGCTGTACTCCAAGGGCCATGGCCAGTCTGCCTCCCACGGGTTATTGGTGGTTGGCGCGTGCACCGAGTGTTCTGCGGCACGGGCGACATAAGTGGTTACTCAGTACTCTGTGGCACGGGCGACAGAAATGGTTACTGAGTGTTCTGCGGCACGGGCGACAGAAATGGTTACTGAGTACTCTGCGGCACGGGCGACAGAAATGGTTGCTGAGTGTTCTGCGGCACGGCGACAGAAGTGGTTATTGAGTACTCTGCGGCACGGGCGACAGAAATGGTTACTGAGTACTCTGCGGCACGGGCGACAGAAGTGGTTACTGAGTGCTCTGCGGCACGGGCGACAGAAATGGTTACTGAGTGCTCTGTGGCACGGGCGACAGAAATGGTTACTGAGTACTCTGCGGCACGGGCGACAGAAATGGTTACTGAATACTCTGCGGCACGGCGACATAAATGGTTACTGAATACTCTGCGGCACGGGCGACAGAAGTAGTCACTGAGTACTCTGCGGCACGGGCGACAGAAGTGGTTACTGAGTACTCTGTGGCACGGGCGACAGAAGTAGTCACTGAGTACTCTGCGGCACACACAACAGAAGTAGTTACTGAGCACTCTGCGGCATGGGCGACAGAAGTGGCCACTGAGTGTTCTGCGGCACGGGCGACAGAAGTGGCCACTGAGTGTTCTGCGGCACGGGCGACAGAAGTGACCACTGAGTGTTCTGCGGCACGGGCGACAGAAATGGTTACTGGGTACTCTGCGGCACGGGCGACAGAAGTGGATACTGAGTACTCCGCGGCGCGGGTGGCGTCAGGCGGCTCTTGCTTAATATATTAGTATGCGTGTTTGGTATTGTCATAGGACCAGAAGGTTTGTCGCAAGAAAACCGACCACAGGCGCTGGCTGGCTGGTGGACTGGTGACCTGGTGGACACTCTCAAGACACAGACACAGCGACAGGTCCATCGTAGAGAGAGAAAAAAAGAGCGAGATAAAAAGCCAAGTCAAATGCTTGATAGCTTGAGCTGGCTTGGCGTATTGTATCACCGTATCGCGATTTAACATGCACTACTAAATCATGTGTCGAGGTCCTGTCTGTGGGAATTCCTCGCCCTCGTCCACTGATTTACTGACCACACGAAGACGGGTTGGGGTTGTCATTCCTGAAGAACATACTGCTGTAATGTAAGCAGATAAAAGCCAAGACGTGGCTCTGAAGTGCAGGTCTGTGCCTACATGCTCATAAGCGAACCCAAATACATGACACTGCTTGCCCACAAGCCCAAAGCCAGCAGTGTACGTGTGGTCTTCACACGTGATGCTGCCATGCGGTTTAACTACTCCAAAGCTTGAAATATATTCCAGTCACAACTGCATATCTAAGTCATCGATTGCTCCAGCGGGATCCAGCAGCAGGTAGACCGCGCGCTGATCCAACCAGATCCAGATCCAGATCCAGATCCAACCACGGACGGAAGCTGGCCCGGAGTACCCCCCTCGGCCCCACTCCACAAATCCCATGATGTGGAGTTGCGTGTGCAAAGCTGTTGCAGGTGAACACACCTCTTTTGAAGCTTACTGCGTTCTAGCAATAATATTTTATTCACTATTCGCTTGCTTTCAGCTTTATATCTGATTTTCACTATAAACGTTGCTATGCCAAAGCGGAAGTTTTCACTACTACTCACCCGCACTGAAGCTACTGTTCGGAGAAGACACTGAAATTATAACGATCATTAGCTGAACTACCTCAAACAGAAGAACTGCATTATCTGTTCAAACCTGAGCCTGACCTCATATTGGTGTTGCACGGAAAGGGGGTTATTGCAGGCATTGGCTGCTCCATCGTAATTGCATGGGGAGTGCATACACCATAAAATGCTTAAATGTATGCTCGTGGTGTCACGCAGAACATCTTCTTCCACAGCCACGGGTCGATTAAGCACCCAACAGGTGTGATAGCAAGACGCATGGGCGAAACGGGTGGACATAGCGAGTGTAATGACGATAAGCATGGTACTGTGCTCCGCATAATGATGTGACCTTGTGTATGCTGTGAGGGTTCTCCTCAACCCCCCTCCATCCAAGAGGGAGCAGACGTCACCGAAGTGACTGTGTCGCTACCTCCGAAACCTCCGAAACGCTCCGGAAAAACAGTGAGCGGCAACGCGCCTGGACCAGCTACTGGTGCATATTGTTCGGACCCTTGGCACATAGCAATATTGACATCACCACCTACAAGCGATCTGAACTCAATAGCTATGGCTATTGCGTAAGTTCTGGGACATAGTTGCGCATCATTGCCAAAACAGGAAAACATTGTTTGCCTGCTTAGTATAGCTAGTGCGCCAGGGTGCCATGCCGTCTAGTTAGCTCGGTGGATAGAGCGTTGGCCCGCAAACGTCTCCCCGTCTAAGCACGACGGATTCGAGTCGCTGCACACGTTCGCTAATGACGTCCCCGGCTGGGATGGCCAGTCGGCGACTGACCAGACAAGGGCGGGGTCACAGGCACCAGGCGGCCGTCCCCGGCTGGGATGGCCAGTCGGCGACTGACCAGACAAGGGCGGGGTCACAGGCACCAGGCGGCCGTCCCGGGCTGGGATGGCCAGTTGGCGACTGACCAGACAATGGCAGGGTCACAGGCACCAGGCGGCCGTCCCCGGCTGGGATGGACAGTCGGCGACTGACCAGACAAGGGCGGGGTCACAGGCACCAGGCGGCCGTCCCCGGCTGGGATGGCCAGTTGGCGACTGACCAGACAAGGGCAGGGTCACAGGCACCAGGCGGCCGCGCCAAATATGCGGGTACGACAAACTATCCGTGAAATGTGTGCTATAGGACTGGGATTTCCAGATCAGAAAGAGGGTTCAAGGTCAGTGCAACAAACGAGCTTTCGCTTATCACTTGCTTGGATTCTGTAAAGCCACCCCGACAGCAATTCAAAATCAATTTATGTTAAAGCATGATTGACATTTAATGTTGTCAAACGTGTTCAGATGAAAGCACACCGCAGGTGACCTCTTACGGCCAACTGAGGTCACGAACATCAGTTCATGACGGGCGACATGTTTAATTGGCCACAGTATAATCTGGGTCGGAAGTTGTGAATGGCAGGTGACATGTTCGATCGTCCACAGTTATTCTGGGTGGGACGTTGTATACGACCAGAGTTCCAATTCAGCGACCATTTTGTCTTAAACGGTTTCCAAAGTAATCGCTTGCAGACTTTCATTACTAAAATTGCATGCTGTGCTTGGTGTAATTGCGAGAGTTCGGATCCGGCTTGCTCACTAACCAATCACGTTTCGGGTCAAATGCAATGCCGGCAGGCGGGTCCGCTGCATTGTCTGGTGTGAGTTGGTTTCACTGTCGGATTGAGATTCGGTTAACTGCTTGTTTGATCATATTGTTACCTATGTGCTCTGATTGTTAAAACAAAATGACTTTCTCTGGGAGATCACTGGCTGTGGAAAGCACACAGATCGACTACTGAATATGGCTTGTGACACGCAACGTTTTTTTCGTATTACCCCATTATCAATAATTTATTATGGCTGAAATTGAGAGGGAGGGGAGGGGCAACCTCCTCAGAGTGCAGCGGTTGTGAGGTGCTCTCGTTAGGTGGAGCTTAACCTGAACACACCGACATTTAAGCTTGAATTCCTCTCATGTCGCGATCCTGACATCGCGAAGGGAAAATGCGCAACTCCTATTCCAGTGTTATCGACAAAATGATCGGCTGCGCGTGTGCCGACACGGCAACTGGCCCAGCATTGACCGAGGGAGCTCAAATCTTTGCCCAATCGAATACTCGAGATAACTTGAAAACGACTACACCAACTTATGGTGCAAGTCAGTGAGCCGCCGCCCATACATGTTGGGACAATGCTCCTCATCCCCTGCTTACGCCTCACCCAATTCTGCTGGGGACATTACGTGTCACAGACCGCTGGCTCGGCAACAATGTAATCAATGATAAGTCGTTCACCCCGCCGACTTCTGAGAAACGCCATCCAGCCGACACAAATATCTGCTCAGTCGGTGAATAACTCCCGTCACCTGATGAGTCAGTATGCCGCCGACCTTGGACTGGTCAGTGACCTACTGATGATCTGCCAGTACCCTGATAACCTTGATCTGGTCAGTAACCCACTGATGACATGCCAGTACCTTGACAAACTTAATCTGACCAGTGACCTACTGATGGCATGTCAGTACCCTGATGATCTTGATCTGATCAGCGACCCACTGATGACATGTCAGCACCCTGATGATCTTGAGCTGATCAGTTACCCACCGATGACATGCCAGTACCCTGCTGACTTCCATCTGATCAGTGTCCCACTGATGACTTACACAGTCCGTGAACCGCTTCCGACGACACCTCCTGGGTCAGTACCCCGCTGACCTTAATCCGGCCAGTGACCCGCTGATGGCCTGCGAATGGCCGGCGGCTGGAGGCTGACCTCTGATGTGAGTTTTGACGCCGTGACTGATTGTGATCGAGTTCGGGAGAGTGCGCAGGAAGCGAGCCGCCGTCGGCGGGAACCTCTGCTGAGACATCGACATGTAGCGCTCACGGATGGCCAGCGCCCGCACCAGCAGCTGCGACGCCTTCCGCAGGTCCTCGATGGGCACCTGCGGTCGGAAGTTGCCGTCAGATCAGGTCGTCTGGCCAGGTCGCCGGGACGGACACCAACCAGTGCGGATATTGCAGGCTAGCCGAATATGTCTTGACACCCGTGGAAGACTTTGGTGGTGACATGTTTGGGAGCATGTTGGCATTGCATAGGCGATGGGGTCGGAGGACGCCATGTGACTTTGAGGTGCGCTCAGCGGACAGTCGCCAGGTCATGTCACCAGGTGAGACAGACAGTGGCCAGGTCAGGTCACCAGGTGAGACAGACAGTGGCCAAGTCAGGTCACCAGGTGAGACAGACAGTGGCCAGGTCAGGTCACCAGGTGAGATGGACAGTGGCCAGGTCAGGTCACCAGGTGAGATGGACAGTGACCAGGTCAGGTCACTAGGTAAGATGGACAGTGGCCAGGTCAGGTCACCAGGTGAGATGGACAGTGGCAAGGTCAGATCACCAGGTGAGACAGACAGTGGCCAGGTCAGGTCACCAGGTGAGAAAGACAGTGGCCAGGTCAGGTCACCAGGTGAGACTCATTGAGGAGAGACCACATTGCCCATATGGTTACAACGAAAGATGAAAAAATACAATCAAGGCAAAAATAATGATATTTTCTCTATTTTATTCATGTTATCGTCAAAAGATCAACTTCACGTGCAGACGAAGCCAACCTGGAAAAATATAACACACTAAATAAACATGGGAATGCTGAATACGAAAAAGAAACAGCAAATGCCACGCATATAAGGAATCGATGTAAATGGATCTGGACAGATTATATCGAAGTAAGACAAGTTTTTAAGATAATATCAGTGTTGCAAATGACGTGAAAATGAACTCGAAAACGAAACATAAAATAAAACGACAAACAGGCAACCAGCACACATAATCAACAAATATATATGTCTTATGCCATGGGTATAGCTACGGTTTTGAAATGGGGGGGGGGGCGAATAAAATTCGGAGAGGGACAAAGCTTCGCCCCAAATAGGGCAGAGCTGTGCCAATTTGGGGCTTGCTATAATTCCATGGCTGGTATGCGTCCTAATTTTCACAACGCTGCCTCAGGTTCAAATAAATCCAAGGTCCCGAGGCTCAAATCCAAATTGGGCACGACAACCTTTCCTAATGCATACAAATATTTCGTAAAGTCAAAAAGCTACCCGAACACTCAGGGTTGGCTGGTTTTGTCCGGTGGGGAGACTTAGCTACTTTTAACCATACCTAAAGCCTGGCAAACAAAACTAGTTTTATCTACTCTTGTGGCAAATCTGGACATCTTAGATCTAGCTGACAAACAATGATTAAAACCGGCCGCATATACCTCGTTTCATCCACCCCTGTCATGAAAGTCGGCAAAACTTAAATATAACTCATATACAATCTCTAATGGAAACGAGTTATGAAGGCTGCTGTGGTGCGTGATACCACAATTGCGCTGGCTATGACCCATATACAATGAATTTGTTTGTCTGATATCCCTACAAGCACACCATATTCTCTAAGAAACAACTGTGTTGTTGGGAAAGACATTATTATGAGCAAGTTTCGTCAAGCTATCCCACAATATACAGTGGTACATACTTTGTACTCATGCCTAGAACTGCATACGTTTATGTTCAATGCATTATGCATTGCACACAAATGTATTATGTAATATATAATAGTTAACGGCTAGTGTATAGGATGAAATGTCCTTTCATGAGAAGCTGAAACATGCCCAAACCAAGGATTCAGTTCAAAGGAGAGGTGGTACACCTCAAGTTTGAAGGTCTGAACTTTGAATGCATGTTGCTGAAGCTGTCCGCAAATACTTTTATTAAGTTAACCTGACGACGACGCATTTTTTAAACTAAATATGAACATGGTTTAACAGTATAACGTTTAATTCAATGAACATCTTTTAAAAACTTGTATATAGTCAAGGGATCAGCTCAGACATGATGGTGCTTTTCTCTACACAGATGCCCAACCATGATCTTCGTAAGGGGAAGCTGAATGAGTTGAACATAACTTAACTCCGGACGCCGTGTGGTGCAAGTACATCCAAACTGACATACTATTAACAACGACAGATGGTGTCGTATTTGACGTAAACTTCAATGGATCGATATTCTCAGATACAGTTGACTCAATGCCGCAATGAAGTTCATTGAATACGATGACCGATGCTTCAATTTCCCTTGAATTGGAAATTGACGCATAGGTCCTTGCATTATTACCAAATAGTAATTACAATGTCGACATCAGAGGTCAATGGTGTATGACAGACCTAAGAACACATCCGCAGTCGCGAAATAACCAAAATAAAGGATTCCAACGACATGGTTTTTGCTAACTTGTATTGCAGTGGAACTGTTCGGCTATTCATTTCAATTAACGTGCACGCTTTTCGGCAGGAATAAGACATCGAGTCTTACAAGCACATTGAAAGTATTTATCCTATTCATCGAACCATATTGCATTGGCTTCGCCAACCTCATCGGCTTCAACTTTTCCCCCAGGCTCAAACCATTTTGAAAACAAAGCTCTGGATGAATGTAAACTTTATCTAATAGCTATATGCAAAAAAAAACAAGTTACCTCCCAATGATTCACTAACTTTCGTCTCAACCGATAGGGAAGTACCTGTCACGTGCAAATACGGAGTTCACACGGGTATGGCCAAGTGCTCTGCTACTTTAGTCCTTGACTGCCTTTTAGGACCTTGACTGCCTCTTAGAGATTTAGACCTATACCTTACCGTACAACCAGCAACACTTTAGCAGGTAGCAAGTAGCCTAGGGGTAAGTCGCTCGTCTCACAATCGAAAGGTTGTGCGCTCGAACCTCACCTCACACTCTTCGCCCGCGACCAATCGGCGTGAGAGATTGGCGACGCTGCATGACTCAATGGTCGATGTGTTGTAAAACCAATAACCAACCAACACTTTAGCTACGACGGCCTTACCGATGTGGACTATTGCGTGCGTACTAGGCCGTAGCTCTCACGGGGTATGCCTCCGCTTCTAAAAATATACTCGCTTGTCCTACTGTCGCCCTCGTCACCGGTTGACGGTTGCAGGGGCAATCAATGCAGCCATGCGTACACTACGGATCAAGATTGTCCAAGCGTCTCGGTGAAAGAACACTGCATCATTATTTTAGAGGAAGAAACACAGCGAACCGTTCGTCAGTGGGAAATTACAGCATTTGTTGACTAGAAAAGACAAGAACACTACTGGTTCACCGTCAGAAGGCAATCCTCCGAACCTCACTTCGCCACCATCACGTAGTGGGTGCATGCGCCGGCAGAAATTCGCCAGCTTGTGTCCTAGGAAAGTAATCCGGCTTGGAACCTAGCTTTAGCTGCTCAGCAGAGACAGGATTGTACTTCCCCTCCCCTGAATACGCCATGAAGTTAGGCATCCTACTGATGCCAACAAGTATCTACTGGCTAAAACAAGCCTCCACATTCTTCTCGCGTGGTGAAATGTTTTTTGTTTTACGCTGGACACATTGTAGCGTAAAACAAAAATCAGTGAAATGAAACTTCATGATAAATTATTATCTGAGCTCAGCCAACTATGACCGAAACAACCACCGTTCCTTGCTGACATGCCCGAAACCAAAAGTACAAAGCAAAGCAAAGCGAGGCAGTCAAGCAAAATGAGCGAACCAATCGAACTACACGTCTATTTCATACCGTTTTACATGTCCGTTTCCAAAGCCAAAATAGCCGATATAGCATCAGTGCTACTATGGATTGCACGAGATAGTTTTTGGGTCATAGCTCCGGATAAAAGCCTAGTACGTTCACCAGAGATATAGGTTTTTTATTAGCTTCAATGCGACATGACTAATCCTAGAACTTCTCGGGGGGAGGAGGGGGCGGGGGGGTTCTTAGTCTCCAAGCTGGTGCAGGACAGCGTGGGATGCGGAGCACAATCGCGCTCACCTTTGGCATTTCTGCTGATAGTTGAATAGCAGATCTTTGATGTTCAACTGTGTGTTGGGAGGTCCAGATTCACTGAGCAAGGCCGGTCAATGGCAGGTCATCGGATAATAAAAGTGTTGTTTTTGTGGTACTTGTCCAAAAAACTGTCAAAAATAGTCCTTTCAAGCTATCTACATGTTTTGCATATCGGTTTCCAGATATTCATGAAGCACAATACCATAATGGTTCAGTGCCTACAGATTAGGGTACGAGTTCAGGTTAAAGTCAAAACTAAATTTGTGTTTCCATGCTCATAATTTCTAGCCTAACAATCAAAGCGTAATACCATGAATGCATGTCAAAGAGCGCATTATCTTAAATACGTGCTCAAAGTTTCAGATTGCTATCACATTAGGCGACGGAGATATGATACAAAACATATACCTGTATCCCTCTGCATAGAAATGACGACTTGTCGAATTGTCATTGGCATTCTCTTTTCGACAGCTAAATGATATCACATGCTTCTATTGCATGAATTGATATGCTGTATACATGTATTTAGTAATTGAAGCATTTCAAGGTTATCCTAGGTCAATTAATCATATGTTTGTAGACAATTGACTAATGGGGTAGCTTTGAAAACTGAATTCCGATTCAACATTCTTTCCTTCAATTACAAATTATAGGAGTAAGGCATAGGACATCCTAGTTACATGCTGGTTCATCTGGTACATCCTAGTTTATTTGGTTTGACCCCAGCTGATCTTTGCGACAACACGTTTATTTTATTGGTAGTTTTCCAGGTCAAATTAGAATTCGTCACAACTTCTTTACTACAGAAGTTCGCAATCAAAAGAAATCGATCAGACGAGAAACGTGTCCCATAATGTGGGTGACCTTGTCCGATCAAGCGTTACTACATGGTCTCTCATTGTGCCTTTGGGCACTATGTTCTGCAGCATATCTTTTCAAATTCGCCTGTCTGTGTTAGAACTCTCTATCGTTCGTGGGTAGGAAGGTATGTTACAATTACGTCCAAAAGCGGAAACACTATGTCGCTTCCCAAGCATCCTAGGCGTAATCATGACCTTCCATTGCATTTCGATTACGTCATGGCATTCGCCAGAAGCTTAGTTAACTGCTAATGCCAGGCTCTACCCGAGAAGTGCACATGGTTAGCTGCTAGAAGTTGAAAACCAGCCAGATGGATGCTTGTGTAAGGAGGCTTACATTTTGTTCGACACCAGATTTTTAATATTTTCCCGCCAGCACAGGCCGTCAGAAGTCCAACCAGGTCCCAGTCACCTCCTTCCGATTCAACTATTTGTCCGAGAAGTAAAAGCAAACGCGAGTGGCGCCAGCGCCAAGATCAGAAGGCGGCTCCGTTAACAACATCCGGGGCAAACCCGAGTAATGGTTTGACACCTTCAGCTGGCAGACAGGGGTCCAAACAGCAGCTGGACCACCTCTGGCAGAAGGGTCATCGGCCTGTGAGGTCGATGCCCCGGATCTCGAGCAGTCATCACCCAATCCAGAACGTTCTAGAACGCCATGGAGGCCCCAGGCGGCTTGACGATGCGAGTGGCCTGGGGGAAGAATACTCCACGAATCAAAAGCGCGAGCTCACCTCGAAGCCCTGGGAGTGGGTACAGAAAAAAAGGAGGCGGAGCAATAGCAAGTTCAAGAGAACAGAACAGGACAGATAGGAGGAGGGAGAAAGAGACACAGAGGGGAGTCTCGAAGACGCGCGGCGGTGGAGGCCGGACTGACGTCCAGCGGTGGCCAGATGGCTGAGTTTTCGGACGGAGGAGATGAAGTACTCAGCTGAGGCCACTCGCCACTTACCATCGGTCATGTGAGTGCTGTTCTTGTGACGTGTCAACCTCTTTCCCAAACCTTTCCGAACCAACCTAAATTATCTTCCGCAGTTTCTGCCTTCTCACCAAATTCATTGCTGGGAGCGACCCGTCTCATGTGGAGGGGGAGGGCAAATAGGATAAGTTCAGGATGGAGAGGAAGTGGACGGAGATGTCGGGGATGGCGAGAAGTGTATGAGCAGTGTGTGTGCGTAATGCGATGCGGTGTATGTAAAGGTAAATATATTAGATTAAGCATATACATTCTCTGGTGGCATCAGCAAAGACCTGTAGTAGCATTTCGGCAGTGACGGACAGGAGGAGCGGTAGAGCAGGGCCGGATAAAATAAGATAGAGTGCAGCAATGGATGAGGTGAGAACTGCGACCCTCCTGAAACGGTGCCCGCGTAGTAAATACCTCAGCGACCAGGTGCGAGGAGGGGAGGATATTTACGTCCAGAATTGAACTAGCGGCCGTGCCGCGGATGATGAGGGGTGCGCGCAGCGCTGCTCGCTCTGACCGGGTCACCAACAGCCGACCCGTAGACGGAGATAGTACCGTGAGTACTTCCCGACAAGGTGGAATTATTCACACAATTATGCTTGGATATGTGCATGATATCAATTTGTACTATAAAGTAAATTTATAAGCGAGGCAGCCGACCGGCGAGCCGTCCTCCTATGGGTTGAACGTTTCCTGGTGGTGGTGGTGACTGTTGAAGCCAGTTAAATTGTCTAGAACATTATTGCTGTTATCTATATGACGTGCGTTTGGTTAATGCCTGATTGCGAGAGGGTGCGATGAACGGACACTTCGGGGGTATTAGTTCACCTGCTCTGCTCCGCAAAATCACGCTGGCCTCTGCCATCCAGTGGTGCAGGTGAGGTGGCGAACATGGTATGCATGTGGGAGGGGCCGATAAAGGGGCCACCACATTGCGTTCGCCGGAAGTCTGGCGCCGGACTATAGGGCATAGGCAAAACACTGCCCGGTAGTTTGTCCACCCCCGAACTCTGGACGTCGGCACGGTTGGTGCAGACAGTTCGAGGGACACTTGGACGGGTTTGGCATGCCATAAGCCCCGAGGCTAAAACGCATAGGGCCGGCTAGGTTATAACGACGACCTGGTACGTGCCCACCGTGGTAGGGATCCGTGCCCGCCCGTGGGATACGTCAGACCTGGTCGCAAGTGTGCGACGAATAAGGCCCGGCGCGGCATCGATCGAACTTAAGGCTAGGTGTGTCCGTCAAAGACACCAGAGCACTTGTATCAGCCCTCGGAGCCAGTACGATGAGCCCCCTCGTTGCACTTCAGACTTGGTCCAGGCGAGGACGCTGCCAATAATGACTCGGCCAGCCATGATTGGCAGTGAAATGTTTACTTGTTCGGCCAGCGTACCATCAAAATAATTAGAGCAATGGTATGTCGATCTATGTGTTTGTGTACCGCTGAGGGGGGGGTCGGGAGTTAAATTTTGGGACCAAGCAATTAATTAATTAATTAGGAGAGCATGAATAGGGCGAGCGAATGTGAAGCAAATTAGGGGAATGAACGTGAGTAGGTAGATTTTAGGATCAGCGGAAGCCGCTTGGGGCTCAAGAGAGGCACCTATTTCGTGCGGAACATTGCACAAAATTATACTATTACTAGCGTCCAAAAGTCCCAACAAGGACATGTATTCAAACCAATGACAAATTTAAATGTCATCAATTCTCTCATGCAACGTATTAATTATAATCTGGCTAAAGACTCTCGCTTGCCTTTATGGTGTTCCCAAAACTTTGACCTGGCACATATATAAATTCGTGTTTGGGACGGCAACTCAAACCAACATCGCGTCGGCTGGAGTTTGGGGAATGTGTGGTGGAGTTGGCGGCAAAAAACAACACAATACACCACTGACATAGCCGCAATCAACAAAGGAGTGAGTTAGGTCAAGCCCTTAATAAGTCAGGCAGTTCAAGTAGTGCAATCAGTTCCAGTTTCAGCTTAGGTTAGGATGAAAATATAAAATACATTTTAGCACATCAAAATGCATTTTACACACCCATTACACACGTACACAGGCCACTCACCCACACACCCACTCACCCCACACACACACCCACCCCACTCACACCCCGCACACCCACACCCCCACAACACCCCACACCAACACCCGCCACCACCCCCGACACCCCACCGACGGCAGAGCCGCCACCCCTACACTAGTCGGTATCATTCAGACTTTTACCCTTTTGGAGCATTCTGTAGGATCAATGGTAGAGAGTAATTGGCATTTCTTTACGTCACTGAGCAGTTAAAGTATGGCATGACGTGTCGGCCGGCGAAGACCACATCCCTCTACGTGGTCTAGAACAAAAGTTTGAGGAGGCATAATCCCGTCCTCTCGGGGGCATAGACAATTGTTTGTGGACGGCAGTACACAGGTTAACAATGCCAAAAAGCCGACAGGCACGCACATTTTCAAAGAATACAGGCATTGCAATAAGATGAGCCGGAATAAAGATAAACAGGTACATGCATCCAGGCCACGCTCACGTCTATGCTCAACTACCGGTATACAGTCCGCATGCGCAGCAGATACGAACTCAGGGCCGTAGCCGTTACGAGGGTATCCACGGAATTTGGTCACACGTAAGTGGTCGAAGCGACAGTGCTGCTGGTAGACAGGTGCGTGCATCGTACCATACCATGCAGTGCAGTACCGTGACATGCACCCTACTGGTCACACGTAAGGGGTCGCTGCGACAGTGCGCTAGTAGATCGGCGCGTGCGTTGTACCAATGCGGTGCAGCACCTTGACATACACCCTACTGGTCACACGTGAGGGATCGCTGCGACAGTGTGCTAGTAGATCGGCGCGTGCGTCGTACCAGTGCGGTACAGCACCTTGACATTCACCCTACTGGTCACACGTGAGGGATCGCTGCGACAGTGTGCTAGTAGATCGGCGCGTGCGTCGTACCGTACCATGTGGCGCATCACCGTCACACGTGCCCTACTCACACCGAACAAGAGGTGGCCACCGAGGCCTCCGGGCAGCTGGGCAAGCGGCAACAGAAGGTCAGACCAGCACACACCTCACGGCTGGTCGGCACACAGGCAGCGGCGGGCGCCGCGGTGCCAACCCGAACAAAACGTACGGCACTCGATCCATCAGTCCAAACCATGTTCGAGCCCGGTTATGAACCCTCAGCCCACCGACAGCTGGCGTTTATAGCTGGGGGGGGGCAGGGAACAACACTGGCAGGCTGTGCGCCGGGTTGTCATGGCTACCGCTCACCAATTGACGCACCAGTCTTCGATACTCAATTTATGTGCATTATTGCTGGATCAAACGATCCCAGAGTGCACGGTGGATGACCTTAAATCTCATTAAAGCACACAAATCAGATCGGCATCAGTTACGCATTTCCTTGTCCGATGCTTAATGCAGGTGAAGAATAATTAATAACGGCGTTCAATATAAGAGCAAGCTAGTTATAGCTTAGCAGTTAGAAGTGATTAGAGTAGTTAGCATTAAGAGCAAGTAAGTAGCAAGCTATGAATGCTTGTGGTTGTCCTAGGATCCACTTGGAATAGTGTGTCAATGCATGGAAAACACCTTTAGAAAGGCATATAGCACATGCTCGAAAAAATGCAGCACATGGCCACTAAGCTTTCAGTGAACTACGTTGGTTAGAATATGCAGGCATGCTTATTGCATTATAGATGCACTTACTGAAGTATAGGTGTTTAAGGAGTAATGCGATTGAAGTGCTTCGAATAGCTAATGGGCCAGATAATGTCAATCCCAATGATGCCTATCGATTTGGAGAATGACATAGTCCGAGGAGAAAGCCCCGTCAACTGCTCTCCATGGTAGGTGGAGTGGTGTAGCCAGGATTTGGTCCCGAGTGGCCAACATCTAAAGAGATGTTGGCCAACAACATGGCCAACATCATCAACATCTGCTTACGTGGCCCCATACTTCACCAAAACTCCGCGGGTTTCGACACTTTGTCTCAGGGGGCTTCTATTTACATGCTATTTATATATACATACTGTGCTATATATAATATATACCTATGCACACATACGCAAATATGGTTAAACACGTGGTTAAACGTTAAACCATGGCACACTGCGCTGGCGTGGCCAGTCCGAAACCTGCAATCATGGTCTGACAGTCAAGTAATGATCAGAACAACAACCCGTTACACTGGTGGCAACATCCAACAAAAGAAAATACATCACGGAAAACCTATTACGGAACCTTGGCACATTCTAATCACAGCATGAATATTAATAACCCTTTAGTACCCAGCCTCTGAGCCGTTCCATGGGCTCAGGGACCTTTAATACTGGGCGCCCTTCGCTTCGACACGGATCGTTTCCGATGGTCCGGGTCCTCCAGCAACTAGGGGTTCTCCCAGTCGGCGCAGGGGCCCTCCTTGGCGATCTAGGATCTCTGCTGTCAGGCCGGAGGCCGGAAGCCTTCAGACCAGCTTGGACCTCATCAATGAGGCCAGGGGCCTTTGCACGGATTGGGCGTCATTTGTCGGCCCAAGAGCCTTTTCGAACGACCCGAAGTCCTCTCCGGCAACTATGGACCAATCTGTTGTCTTAGGAGCCCTCTTCGGTGACCCAGGGCTTTTTCCGGCAGATCGGATGCCCCTTTTCAAAAGCCTTGGCACTCCATTAGGTCAGGGACCTCCTCTTCGGCTTGGGCCCCATCGTCAGCCCAGGGGCCTCCATAGTGGTTTAGGACACTTCGTAATCCCACGGACCCTTCCAACGATCTGGGGCCCTTCCGTCGGTCTAGGATCCCTTCACGTTGGTCAATGGGACCCTTGCAGCCCCCTGTACAGACGCCTGGAGGGTCCCCTCGAACCCTCTAGGGGGAGGGGGTGCGGCTGCCTCCTTCAATGCTGAAGAGATTAGCCACGGTAGCACGATGTGGCTGACAGTCTCTCCAGAACACAGTCCATGATACTAGAGGTATGTTTGGCTCATTTTGTTTCTAGGCTCTTGCTATGCTAAGCTGTAGTTGTGTGGTTAGGGCTACATCCCAACAATTCGCAATAACTTGGTAATTTAACTTGGTACAGTAAAGTGTGAAATAATCTGAAGGAAATATTGACCTGTGGCTGTAACATTACTTTTCGCAGAAGGTGATGCCAGTGCATGTCTCGTCATTGCAGGTGACAGGAATAGACGGAACAGTTAACACGTTCCAATCAAAGTCCTATTGATCGACTATCAGCATGGTCTGGCAGCATGGTTGACGATTCAGCGAAAGGCTAGTGCGATGAGAGGCTCTGAGAACAGTTAGCGTGAGTGGGTGGTGAGTGCGGAATTCTTGGGACTTCCTTATACTGCATGATGAATTTTATCCGTCAGAAAGTGACGGAGATGATGAAAACTTATTCGAAAGAAGCACGACCACTGATAATAAAAGGAGCTAAATCCAGGAACTTTCGGCCTAGAGGTGGGCTAGGGGTGAACCCTTGCACCCTCATTTGCAGCCAAGTACCATGCATTGGGCGCAGTACTGGCTGCGGTCCTAACTGCCAGTACTTGTTGCCTGTAGCGCATCCAAGAGGAGCCTCAGGATCCGGAGCCTGCTGATCTGCCTAAGGGTTTGTCTGAAAGCAATGGGAACGCAATTCTTCAGAAATAATATAACACCCTAAGATCGAAGAATTTTAGATTAGGGGTGGGGCTCTCCGAATTATTATACCCGGGCCCCTTTCATTACGAGAATACTGGGTGTGCCACTGCTATTTGGATTCGGATCCCCTTCCCCTCGCTACTCAAAACGAACCGCCAGTCACGCCTGATAGCACACGACACAAATTAACTGCGTCAGCAAAAGTAGGAAAATAAGCGCTCCACAATATCGCTGCGCATGAAACAAACATGTCTGATGATAAGTCGTAGGAGAAGCATGCGTATATAAAGCATAAGAAACTGGCAAGCCGCTCGCAGCGTTAACGCCAAACTGGTTTGTGGTCATGCCAAAATGAACCAGGGGCGTTAGGCAGTAGGCACTCATTCTAGGTGAAGTCATTAAAGTCAGCATTCGTCCCCAATGTCCAGGACAATTGCTATCCGGTCTAACAACGTGACGGCATGTCAGAAACTTGCTTGTTACAGTATTTTCACAGACTGTTTTCGCAACAGGTGACCTCTGTTTTGACTTGTAGCGGAAAAGTAGCAGCCGCTTACGCATGAAAAAAAAATCGGCCGCCGGGAAGATGACACAAACTGCCGAAATCATACTGAGCAGTGAAAATGTACTCGCAACCCCTTCCCCCTTTCGCGTAAGATGTCACATCCAGCAGTGCTGCTGTAGCCGACGGCAGGTTGCTTGACATAGCTGATTATTAATTATTTACATGCTTTTTGTTGAAAATTGAACCAGGTCGTGCCCGGTTACTGAACTGTAGCGACATTCCTGGAATGAAATGTGAAGTCCTTCGCCTAATTCGTAGTTCAATATGATCTAGTGCAGCTAAGGGGGTCTGAGCGATAGCTATTCTACCTTTTTAGGTGCTCTTGTGCATGTGTGGTTGGAATTTTTGGCGCAACATCTGCTCTTAGACGCTCCCAGGCTATGCAATATGGTCTATTATCATTTAGACCAAGACTAAGTGTAAATATGGAACAAGCAGTAATGCTCATCAATCAACTTCCGAAAATCTGTTTTAATCGGGAAGAAATGGGGGATATATTCGGCAATACTTCGAATATAATAACTATTTACTCTGATATCAAAGCAATGTCGTAATCCTTTGCAGGCTGTTATCCACAGCGTCCCAGGCTTGGTTTGAATGACCTTGCCATGGTATGAACCATTAACTATACACGCCATAAAGGGAGATATGATCGTGCTACTTGCTTCGTGTTAGTTTTATCAAATGTTCGTCGTTTTGGAAACGGTGGGCCATTTTGTCAGGCGCGCCGGAAGGCCTCTCACACAATGTGGTCCTGCAGAGAGGGGGGATTCCATCCCCTAAGATGGGTGAATCTCCTGGATTTGGATGGATGGATATATAGACACAAAGAAGCAGGCATTCAAGAAAATAAAATATGCTAACTCTGAGGTAAACCTCAAACCATATAAAATAGATAGAAAAAGTTAGGTGTGTTAGGGCATCTAAAAGACTGGCGAAAAATAATTTCTTCAAGAATGTTCAGCAGGTAATGCTAAGAGATTTTTTAGCTTCTCCAAATGCAAAGGTAAAAAGTGTAGTCTAGGACCACTGGAGGTAGATTGGGAATAGTATTTGATGATTATGATGTTGTGGAATCCCTAAGCAAGCAATTCTCATCAGTTTTTGCAAAAGAGAATTATGGTACAGTGGAAACAACTGAAGTGCTATACCATGGCAAATGATAGGCTGGATGATCTTACAATAACTAAACAAACTGCAGAAAAGCAGTTGCAGAAGATAAAAACTAATAAAGCTTCTCGACCAGACGATA
Source organism: Imbricaverruca yamaguchii (assembly GCA_034440575.1). Taxonomy (NCBI): domain Eukaryota; kingdom Metazoa; phylum Arthropoda; class Thecostraca; family Neoverrucidae; genus Imbricaverruca; species Imbricaverruca yamaguchii. Next base: position 3,112,228 of record JAOTOL010001660.1, read on the forward strand.
TATATGCTAGGATCTTAGTAGAGTGTGCTAAAGCTATAGCAGTTCCACAAGGTATCATTTTCAAGAGGTCTATGGAATATTCTGAAGTGCCTGGGATTGCAAAAATGCAAACTTTGTCCCAATTTTCCAAAAAGTGAAGTATGTAGTGTGTAGGAAACCACAGGCCAGTCATTTTGACCTCAATAGTTTGCAATATACTAGAAAATATAGTTAAACAGAATGTTCAGATTCATCTTGATAGACACAACCTTTTAAGTGATACTCAGCATGGCTTTCGATCTCGAAGGTCTTGTTTGACTAACATATTGGAGTTCATGGAGTATATAACTAAAGAAGTAGACAATCAAACCAGGATGATGTTGTATACTTGGACTTTAGCAGAGCTTTTGATAAAGTTCCACATGGAAGGCTCATTCATCAACTATAGTAACATGGGATTGTTGGAAAAGTTCTAGGTTGGATTGAAGCATGGTTTAGCGGGGAGAAACAAAGGGTAGTGTTAAATGGGTGTAAATCTGATTGGACGGATGTTCTGAGTGGAGTACCACAGGGCTCCCTTCTTGGGCCATTTCTCTTTATCATCTTTGTGAATAACATTGAGGCAGGGCTGATGAATAGTGTTCAAATTTGCTGACGACAACAAGCTAGTAGGAGTGACAAGCAGAGGTGATCAATCTAGTAATATTTGAAACGACTTTGAGGACCTAAAAAGTGGACGGATCAATGGCAGATGTCTTTCAACTATGATAAGTGTAAGGTTATGTATCTGGGGTCTGAAGGTGACACTTTCAGATATACAATGGGAGGGAGGGAACTGGGTGATATTGAAAAGGGAAATAGACTTAGGTGTGTTGGTTTTAAAAGACCCTAAATCAGAAAATAGTGTATGTCAGCTAGAAACAGAGCACACATAATACTGCAGCTCATTAATAGAAGTGTGAGATATAAGAGCAAAGAAGTCATGAAAAAAGCTGTACTCAGCATATATGCGACCCAACTTGGAAAATTCCGCACGAGCATGGAGACCCCACCTAGTAAAAGATATAGATATGTGAGAAAGAGCAGAGTGCAGTGCAAAGCCACTAGACTCATCAGCGGAATAGGTAACCTAGAATATGGCGAAAGGCTTATGGCATTAGATATGTACTCACTCAAGTATAGGAGATTAAGGGGGACATGATTGAAATATACAAAGTTGTTAAAGGGCTAGATCAGGTCAATTTGAATGATGGTCTTCGGTTTAGCGTATGACATAGGGGTAATCAATTCAGGTTAGACAAGGTGAGGTGTAGGACAGTTAATCGACAACAGGTCTACAGTCAAAGGGTTATTGATGAGTTGAATTGGCTGCCGGCTGATGTTGTGGGGAAGTTTCTTGCTGAATGTATTTGATAGTACGATGGATAATTGTTTTAGACGGGAAAATCTTGTTTTTGAGTTATAATTTGTGATTGATAGGGCGATATTTATGTTAAGTAAGTATGCTGGGAATATACCACTTTAAGCAGGCATGGATGCAGTTTGAAAATTATTGGTAAGGCATTCAATCCACATGTGTTAAGAGGGATCAAGGGAATAGGGCTGGATAGCTAGGGTATCCATCCATAGGTATGGATGGATAGGTATAGGTTGGTGGATGGTCTGTTTAGGATGTGGCGATGGATGGGATGGATCTTTTACCGGGGTTATGGTATCTTCCATTTGCGGACTTAACTGGGCAAGCCCTTGTGGCTCTTATTAAGTCTAAACACTTTATGATATGATGTCTTAAGATATCGGAAACTACTAAAACTAGAAGTACCCAATTTGGACAGTAGATTGTATTGCAGAGAGCTCCCTGCAGAATGAACGTGATGATCTTGGATCAAGGTCAAATGAGGTCGAGATCGGCCGGCATACTGAGGCGCCGCGCCGACAAAACCTTTGTGACGCCGAATGATGAGCGGCCAAGTTGCCGGCAGACCGCAATTGGAGCCAAGCAATTTCCATATTCACAAACAGATTTAGAATGTTATTTTTTGCATAGCATGCGGATCAATTTTGAATTTCACCAGATTTCGTTGTAACATTCTTGCCCGTTTACGAGGCATCGTGAAAAAAAAAACACACGAGGGTTGGAAGATTCAGCCGCTCCCTTTGGTACGCATTTTTAATAAGACGTCACTATCCATTCCATTACACCATTCTTCAAGTATCTCCCCATTGACTACGTGCGCACAGACTTACAATGAAACACACAATGCAAGACCGTACCGACCATAATAAGCTGCGAACACACCAGATTTACAAAATGTATTAATGCTAACTCTCGAATGACACGCAGCTGTCACAACGCCTAACACACGTCTGACACACGCCTGAAACACAGATGTCATACGCCTGACACACACGTCTGATATACAGCTGTCACACGCACGACATACAGCAGTCGTACGTCTGACACACATGTTCTACACGTATGACACACCGACGCCACACGTCTAACGCACAGGCGGCACACGTCTGACACAAAGATGTCACGCGTCTAACACACAGACACCACGCGTCTGACACACAGATGTCACACGTCTGACACACATATGTCACACGTCTGACACACAGATGTCACACGTCTGACACACATATGTCACACGTCTGACAAACAGATGTCACACGTCTGACATGCAGATATCACACGTCTGACACACAGACGCGACACGTGAGTCGCTCACCTCGCTGGTGTCGTCGCCAGAGATAAGCACGCGCTGGAAGTGCGGCAGATGGTCGCCGAACTCGTCCACAAACGCGTTCTCGTCGGGCTTGGGCGGCTCGGCCAGACGCTCCGCCTTCGCCTGCAGCATCCTGAGTTTGGCGTGGGTACGCACGTCGAGTTAGTCGCATTTTCATCATTCCTTCAGTAGTAGTGTAAATACAGTCACATGTCAATGGTGATACTTCACTTGGGGCCTGGGTCGGTGGCAGCAGAAGTTGAACACGCGGCGTGGCTGAAAATGACTGGGTGCACGCCAGTAACGATACCGTTGCATGTTGCACTCCACAATCACGTCTTCAAATCCATACGGAAGACCAAAATACCCCGTGCGATGCATTTACCAAATGGCATCACAAAGTGTCTGTATAAAGCGTGCCCGCCCTTCCGGGTCTGCCGGAAGATTGTTCGGATTACAATCACCGCATCGAACCCAGAGCGCACCAACAGCCCGCCGGCCACTGGGTACGGGATTAAAATCACCGCACTATACCCAGAACGCCCCCCCGAGTACCTGGTACGGGACTACAATCACCGCACGGTACCCGGAGCGTACCAACCGCCCTCCGGCCGCCGGGTACAGTGCTAATTCGATGGCAGCTGCAGTAGCGCTGCACATGCGGCCACACATTTAACACAGACTGCGGCTATTTCATGGACAATTGAACTTTCCTTGTCAGACCGGCTTTGAATTACCTACCACACATTTACCCGCTAGTGGGAAGATCGACAACCTGTCAGCAGACCATTCTCGAGCTGGCGAGTTTTACAACTGCATCCGTCATCGTATGCCGTCTGCTCAACGGAACGCATCCACTCATCCAAACAACACGGAAATAGAAACCGGAAACCAGAAACAAGCCGAACAACGACAACAACTGACGCGGTTTCCAGCTGTTCCCACGACCCGCCGTGTCGACGCATCGTCCCCGTGCAACATCTCCACGCGTGTCCTCCCACATCTGACCATAACTAGCCAGCTGATGCACCGGCCAGCAGGCAGAGCAGACGGCGGTCGCTCGCCGCCACGCACAGACGAACGTTCCAATCCATCCCGCGAACACGAGACTGCCTCTCGCTGACGTCGTCGCTAACGACACGTCGGCGTGCGTGTCCCGCGCACGAGCCCGCCGTGCGGCCGCCCGGTCGGCAGGACGAGGCATCGATCCGCCGCCGACCGGCGCCACCTTGGCACGATGACCGCCGGAGGGGTCGCCACGGCCACCGTCGGCACCACCCCTTGGCAGTCGCGTCGGCGGCTCTGTCGACGTTGACCCCGATCGGCGGCGTGTTGTTGCCGTGCGGCCGACGACCGACGGCGACCCAGACGACTGGATCAAGGGCGGGCGGCCGCCGCTCGGCGGAGACCTCATTATCCGTCATCCCTTGATCTTGGTTGGTTATTGGTTTTACGACACATCGACCGTTGAGTCATGTAGCGTCGCCAATCTCTCACGCCGATTGGTCGCGGGGGAAGAGTAGCGGCAGGTGAGACTCGAACCCACAACCTTTCGATTGTGAGACGAGCAACTTACCACTAGGCTACTCGTCCCCATCATCCCTTGATCACATGTCGTCAGCACTTGCGAAAGAAATACGAGGCCGATGCAACGACCGGTCGCTGATATCCATCCGTATGGAAATTATCGGGAAGCATGTCACTGAAGAATTTCAATGAATCACCTAAAAATTATCCATCGCCATCCAGATTATCTGCAGTGCGGGGTTAAGCAGTGTATGATCCGCAGCTCAGAGTTAAGCAGTGTATGCTCTGTAGTGCAGCTCAGAAAACTCCGCGACTATGCTTCATATTCGAACCCGCTACCTGAATGCTGAAGACCACCTTCCATGGCTACTGAGAGTCTGCCCGAGTCCAGCAGCCCACCGGCTGCACACGAGAATCGGCAGTAGTTGTCTGATACTGACGACCACCTCCCATAGCTTCTCGGAGTTTGGCCGAGTCCAACAGCCCACTGGCTGCACGCCAGGATCGGCAGCAGTTGTCTGATGCCGGTGAAACGACGGGCCACAGAAAGGTGTTTGATCTACGCTGCTGCCGGCTGAGGGTTCTGCACAACGTCGCCACACCGGTGGCGGCTGTACTTCCTGGGAGCTGAAGACATGCAGCGATCCGGGCGTGTAGTGGAGGGGTGGGAGGAGCTTATCCGCGACTTCGGTACACCACTGGCCCTGTTAAGTTCTGACAGTTGCGCAGCACTCTGGTAGCCAGTCCGTACATGGGTACAACAACGACTTCATGTGTGCAAGTGGAGATGTGACACACACACACACACACACACACACACACACACACACACAAAAAAAAAAAAAAAAAAAAAAAAAAAAAAAAAAAAAAAAAAAAAAAAAAAAAAAAAAAATATATATATATATATATATATATATATATATATATATATATATATATGCGTACACTCGTATGCACTACATACACGATACATACATCAATAGAATAAACTATTCTTTGCTTCTTTATTTCCTAAGTATATCTGTAAAGTATTAGGCTTTACTTTGCTTCTTTATGTCTTGCTTGTCCATAGGTGCTTGATAAAGAAAAGGAAATTTGGGACAAACAATGACATTCTAGGTTCTTCGTCCAATAAATGATGTGATATTTAGTGTATAGGATCTCGATGAAAATGGTGCATGGAAATGCTGAACATGTCTTAAGTTACTTAGTGATGAATATTGAAACCTACTAATTATGGAGACTGATAATGTTGCATGACGAAAATGTGTAGGATATATTAGGTCTGGTCATGAACAACATTAGAGAACTACAAAATGCATTTCTTCACAACTAGTTCATTTGTAGGGCATACGCAACATTGTTTATCTATAACTATCAGTGCCCTTTTTGCATTGAAGTAATCCTGTCTAGTGCTGCGAGATGATTGCTTCCCCATATTGATGCACAATAATTTAAAGAGGAAATGAATCAATGCATTATACAATACTCTAACTCACGACCTTGTGATAAAATATTTTGCTCTTCGCTTTATGCCTCAGGTAGTTTTCGTAGCAAATATTCTGTACGATATTTCCAGTTAATTTGACATCCTTTGTAACAACAATATATGTTATTTGCTGTTCCTGTACACTATTAGGCGATTCACGGTTATATGTAAGTGAGCACTTGAAGTATCTGAATACATTTCTTTATTGTTTTCTTGATATTCAATTAGCATCTATTAGCTTGCAACCAATGCTTTATTTCTGTAATCATGGCATTCACGTCAAGTTGTAACACATTAGTATTTGGAACTTTAGTCATGGCGGCAGCATCATCAGCAAATAAATAGATTGCTCCCATTGTTATGCTATGCTATGTTGTGCAGCTGTGATTGCAAAGATGTACACGAGTTAGTCCACTCAACATCACGTCGATGCTGATTTGGCACTTGTGACCTAGATGAATGTCTCGAGAAACGTTGCAAAACCTTTCTGCTCCCATTTTTCCGGGGGTTTTCTGCGTCACAGTTGAGATTATGTGAGCTACTCAGCCTTGGACAATAATATGCAGGCTTGGGAGTGATCATGGAGAAGGCAACAGCCGAAATGTTGCAATTTCAACGAACAAAGGACAGCGAAAAATGTAATCGAGATACCAATGCCATACCATTGTCATCAATTAGTCAAATGTCACAACACTGTAGACGTAGACGATTATTGAATATGCATGAATTGAATATGACCATATGTAGACGATTATTGAACTCTAGAGAATTGAACTCTAACTCTAGCGGTTGGATTAAGCCATCCGTGGTGGCTTAATCCAACCGCAGTTCGTTCCGGTTGGTGCTACGCAGCAGCGAGACCAAGCAAACAACACAGCAGTGTAGAAAAACGCAATGTACAGTGTGTGTGGACACAAAGTAAAGCCGACATCAAACGAACACAAGCACTAACAATTAATATCATGCTTCGACTAACTAGATGATCAGCAGATTACAACATGTTGATCAATCGGACCCTACCCATCGTATGCACACATCACCGCTGAAGATGATGTCAGTGGGCTTTCCATCGTATTGCTATGGTTATTGCTATGGTTAATGCTATGGTATTTGCTATCGTATAGGCGTACCTTCTTCAGCTGTAAGACAGGCGACGGCAGGATGGCCCGCCGCACTGAAATGTTCCCACCAGCAGCCACACAACACATGCATCCCAAAGACCAGCCGCCATCCAACATGCCAAGCGGATCACAAGTTCTCAGCCAGACGTGTAGAAGAAGGTGCAGTACACATGCATGCCGTCATACACTGAAGGCGGCATTGGCGGCGTTAATGCTTCCCACTTACGGATCTGGCGATTGCACCGAGTTCTCTCTGCGAAAGGTGCGTGTAGCAGGGTCAGATCAGGTCAAAAGATATGACGTCAAGTCAGATGTGCAAGTTGAGATGTTGATCATACCGGTAAATTCGCCTTTTTCGATGCTAATTATGTACTGCTGACTGACACACACACAGCAGTACTTGAGTTCCTCTGGGATAAAACTCTCCTTCGTCTTGGCTCATCGATTTACCACGGTGGAGATAAAGGTGACACCTGGGTTATCAATATGTTTGGAAGCAGTCGAGTGTTACTACTTCATTCGATGCATGACACATTTTTTTAACTTCACTTCCTCAGATATCCTGCCTGGACCATTCCACGACTAAGCGCTCGTAATCAAACACTCAAAGAATATACAATGTAGTTGAGCATGGAACCACACTGTATCCTAAGTATTTCCTCGTTGTGCTATCCTCACCACCTCTCACACGCATTGGATCCGCTGGTGTCCACAGCTAGATATTGATGCACATAATCACGACCATTACCGTCATCCATGCACCTGAAGGTAAGCCATATTTCCGATTATTCATAGCATAATATGTGATTATAATACCGTGAGTTTTCATGAAGCATATCGTAGAATTTAATGAAAAAATATCCGAAGACTTGCAGCCAAAACCGTACGCATGAATTAAAACAACTGAACTCCATCGCTTTGGAATTCCAATGTTCTAAGACTTCCTATTTTGATTGCATGAGAGGCTAAGGAGGAAAATCTATCATGTCTACGAATGTGGTCGGAACCTGGGGGGGGGGGGGAGTGATGCAGCGATATGGGTCACAGAGCGTTCGAGGCCGGCCACCGTGCAGGGGTGACTGGCCAGTTGGTGACTCGACGCCCTGGCAGGGCGAACACCCCTGGTACAGTCAGGACGTCCTTAGTCCAATTACGCGCTGGGGGAAACAAGATGAATGCCGAAATAAATCAGCTGTTATTGACTCATCCGGCATACCGCATCGGATGTAACGCATCAAAGCTGTGCGGCAGTGTCGGCGCATCAGCACGCATACGGCGCAATCGACGTAACGGGAGAGAGCGCCGTTACGATTGAGCTCGTCCGGGCCCGAATCTGTCCCGAGTGGGAATTCCAATCCCTGAGATATCGAAATCTATTGATCCAATTTTCGCATAGCTGAAGCAAATTTTACTGCCCTAATGTACAATTTTATCATGTTAAAATGTCAAAATATGCCACATGACGAGGTCGTAGGTCAAAAATTGGGGTAGAATGATCGGAACGATTTGGGACTGTGCTCGTATTTTTACATCAGTAAAACTGTGCATAGATGGACAGAAATTACTCGTAGTGATGAAAGGCTTCACTTGATGTCCGTACATGTACATCAAAGACAGTTAATGGCTTAACCAGGAACCCAAGAGGTGTATGATATGTTCTTTGTGATTGTCCCTTCCTTGCAGTCAGTACGACAAATACCTATTGTTTTGAAATTCTTACCCGACATGAATATATACCGTTTGGTTTATAATCAACGGCGTCGCCAGGGAACCATATTAAGGAGGATCTGAAGAAGCCTGAGTGGGAGGGATGCCACGTGCATTGGCTAGTGAACAAACCTCTGACTCGTCACCGCGTACGACACATTTTAATCTTGTCCTAAATTATATTTTCTCCTCCTTGATCCGCCACTGGAAGAGTGTCATCCTCGTCGCGGGTTGCCTCGTCGCATCACCCTCTGAATATCTCTTGTCACTTCCTGAATCCGCCATTGGGAAAGTCGCCTGTCTCCACACTGCGTGTAATGCGTTATTACTGTTCGCATTACACGCTTCGAATTCACCCCTTCCTCCCAACCCTCCAATGGTGACGTACCGCTTTGATAAAACCAGTCACATGTTGCAATTTTTCCCTCCCCTTAGCCATCCCATGTCCAGTCATGCCGTGCCCGCCACACCTAAATCCGCTCCTGACATCAGCACGCCGTGTATGCCAGCACAGAGTCACGCCGTGCCCACCTGTATCCGCTCCTGACATCAGCAGGCTCAAAATATGCATTTCCGGAAGCAAGTAAGGTATCATAAGCAGTTGAATTTCAAATTATATTGACCTGAACGGCAAAACAATGCATAAGTTCAGCTGCGTGTTCTGTTCCTACATTTTCGTTAAAGTCTGTCGAAGGTGCCTGCTAATATTCACTCCTGCAGCCATCTTCGGTATCGTTACGATACTAAAATTATAGCACAAAGCAAAACAAAAGATTTGTAAGAAAAGTCACCGAGTTTCACACTCCTATCGCAAAGCGTTAGTGAACGGCTGGCGACAAATCGCAGCGGGGGCAGAATTGGCCCCCTTCCGGAATAGGATTTAACAGCGAAGTGAATTCAAGTCGAATGATTGTCTATTGCTCACATAAATGTGCCAATTTGTCAGTTCCAACGGCTGTGCTGTTTCCCATGCACTCCGGGGTAGGTCATATGACAGCCTTTAGCTGCAATGAAAATATCACTAACTCCGTTGTCAGAAGAAATATTTGCTACCTTCAACTGTGGAGTTCTTGTATCCTTGTCCTTGTATTTAATTGAACTGACAATTACGCAGGACTTGCATGGTCAATTGTTAGTCTGATTTAATTGCTACTTGAATGCAATAAATCAACACGTGATGACCATATCATTAATTTTTAATGTTACAAAATTAGGAACTGGCATATTAAAATTATACACCACAAAGCGCTCGGCTTTGGTGAATTCAATGTTGGATCTGGCTACTGAAAGGTCCTTACAAAACCGACGTTGTAAATCAAAAACAAAGGTAGGGTCGTCTGGTTGTAGCAATATCTGATATGCGAGTGCTCACGTAAGAAGCATCTTTCAACTATCTTTCATAACTATGAAGCACATCTTTTGTCAGCTTTCCTGAACTTTGGATGAGGGCTGAGGTGCAAGGGTTCAATTTGAGAAATTTGCATCCATCGTGTACATCAAGCAACTCAATGATCCACTCTGAAACACGCCAATACTGATTGATTGACTACTTGATGAAATCGGCACACCGTTGTCCCCAACAAACATAAGTCGTGTATCACCCTCAAAGTGGCTTGCAACCTATTTCACATATACTACATACATTCCGAGTGTTTGAACAAGTGGTCAATAACGTCAAAACATTTGCATACATCCAACAACATCAAAGTACAAATATCACTCCGCCAACAACCATACAAACTCCTTGGTTCATTAGAGGTAATGAAGTTGCAGTTGTGTTATGATTCCTGTATCCATGATGTCTGCATTCAATTTGATGCTGAAATATCGCACGAGTTATTGATGAACGACACGTTCGATGAACTTTGTAATTGCCGACATAATCGACAGGATCGATATTGGGCGGTGGTTAACCGGAGATTTGGCACTGGCACATGTAGCCGGTGATGCTATAATCACATGCTCCATTACTGTGGCATTACTCAGCTAAGTGCCATATAATTAACTACATCCAAAAACATGTGGCGTATACAACAAAATATGTTTTATATGTTAATGCCACCCTACTCCTCTAGATGTTAACCTATCAATATTTCCTGTAACATTCCTTAACTTGGCCCATGTTTATTCTTCACACTTTAATCCTGCGAATGTGTACTAGGAGAGGCAATCTCACTGTAACGGACAGCGTTGATAGAAGCATGCTGTTCGCTGTTGTGTATCCTACTTGTGGACATAGATGCTGAGTGCCTCATGGGTTGCATTCACATGGACATCACCATGTGTGCCCATACTGCTATGTATTATTGGCTTCAACACCTGTCACATCTGTAACGAGCCTGCTTTCCTCACTCACACCGCAAATGATCTGACAAGGAGAACATGAGCGATGAGTCTGTAGGCAGACGAGGGGAAGCAAGCCATTAAAACTGCAAAGGATGTATTTGTAAGTAGGGTTACATTTTTTTCGGCACCAAAATTTGTATATTTTTCCCATCCGAACAGGCCGCCAGACTTCCAGCCAGATCCCGGCCACCTTACCCATCCCTTACAAATATTTGCCCGGAAAGCACACGCGTGTGGCGCCGGCGCCTACAAGATCAGAAGGGCGGATACGGCAACAACATCCCGGGCAAGCCCGAGTAATGGCTTGGCACCTTCAGCTGGCGGACAGGGGTCCAAACACCAGCTGGACCACCTCCGGCAGAAGGGTCATCGGCCCGTGAGGTCGATGACCCGGACCTGGAGCCGTCGCCACCCAAGCCAGAAAAAAGCACCATGAAGGCCCCAGGCGGCAAAGGCAAACCCATTCAAAAGCGCGAGCTCACCCCGAAGCCCTGGGAATGGGTACATAAAAAAGGAGGCGGGGCTATAGCAAATTAAAGAGGGCAGAACAGGACAGACGGAGAGGGAGACGCGCAGAGGGGACTGGAAGACTCGCGTCGGTGGATGCCGGACCGATGCCCCAGGGGCATCCAGCGGTGGCCAGATGGCTGAGTTCTCGGATGGAGGAGATGAAGTGCTCCGCTGAGGCCACTCGCCACTCACCATCGGGCATGTGAGTGTTATACTTCTAACATGTCTTCCTCTTTCCCAAACCTTTCCGAACCAACCTAAATTCTCTTCTGCAACTTCTGCCTTCTCACCAAATTCATTGCTGGGAGCGACCTGTCTCATGAAGGACCAAATGGGAGAAGTTCAGGATGGGGAGGAAGTGGACGGAGATGTCGGAGATGGCGAGAAGTGTATGAGCAGTGTATGTGTAATGCGATGCGGCGTACGTAAATGTAAATATATTATATTAAGCATATACATTTTCTGGTGGCATCAGCAAAGACCGGTGGTAGCATTTCGGCAGTGATGGATAGGAGGAGCGACAGAGCAAGGCCGGATAAAATAAGACAGAGTGCAGCACAATGATGCTTGGATATGGGCATGATATTAAGTTGTACTATGAAGTAAATTTATAAGCGAGGCAACCGATCTGCGAGCAGTCCTCCTATGGACTGAACGTTTCCGGGTGGCGGTAGTGAGTGTTCAAGCTAGTTCAATGTCTCCAAAATATTATTGTTGTTATGTATATGACGTGCGTTTGGATAATGCATAATTCCGAGAGGGTGCGATGAACGAACACTTCGGGGGCATTAGACCACCTGCTCTGGATCTCTTGACCGCAAAATCCCGCTGGCCTCTGCGACCCAGGGGGGCAGGTGAGAAGGGAACATGGTATGCATGTGGGAGGGGCCGATAAAGGGGCCATGAGATTGCGTTCGCCGGAAGTCTGGCGCCGGACTATAGGGTAGAGGCAAAACACTGCCCGGTAATCCACCCCCGTAGTCGGCATCTGGGCACGGTTGGTGCAGTGATTCGAGGGACACGTGGACGGGTTTGGCATGCCATACGCCCCGAAGCTAAAAATGGTAGGGCCGGCTATGATATAACGACGACCAGGTACGTGCCCAACGTGGTAGGGATCCGTACCCACCCGTCGGATACGTCAGACCTGGTCGCAAGTGTACGACGAATAAGGCCCGGCGCGGCATCGATAGAACTTATGGCTAGGTATGTCGGTCAAAGTCACCAGAGCACTTGCATCAGCCCTCGGAGCCAGTACGATGAGTCCCCCTCGTTGCAGTTCAGACTTTGTCCAGGCGAGGAACGCTGCTAATAATGGCTAGGCTTGAAAATAGAGCAATGGTCGGTCGATCTATGTGTTTGTGTACTGCTGAGGGGGGGAGGGGGAGCTAAATTTGGGGACCAAGCATTTCATTAGTTAATAAGGAGAGCATAAATGGGGCGAGCAAATGTGAAGTGAGTGAAGAGAATGAATGTGGGTAGGTAGCGTTAAGGATCAGTGGAAGCCGCTTGGGGCTCAACACAGGCACCTATTTCGTGTGGTACATTGCACAAAATTATACTATTACGAGCGTCTAAAAAGTCCCAACACGGGACATGCCATTTAAACCAATGCTAAATATCCTCATCAATTCTCTAATGCAACGTATTAATTATAGTCTGGCTGAAGACGCTCACTTACCTACATGGTGTTCCCAAAACTTTGACCTCGCACATATCTAAATTCGTGTTAGGGACGGCAACTCAAACCAACATCGCGTCGGCTGGGGTTTGGGGAATGTGTGGTGGAGTTGGCGGCGGAAAACGACACAATACACCACTGACATAGCCACAATCAACAAAGGAGTGAGTTAGGTCAAGCCCTCAATAAGTCAGTTAGTTCAAGTAGTTCAATCAGTTCCAGTTGAGTTTAGGTTGGGCTGGATCTAAAATACACTTTACACACCCATACCATTCACCCCGAGTAGAAGAACCATCAAATACATTTCACAAACCTACACACCACTCACCTGCACCCCATTCACCCCACACACACCCACCCCACTCACACCCCACACACCCACACACCCACAGCACCTCGCACCCACACCCGCCACCACCCCTGACACCCTACCGACGGCAGGGCCGCCACACCTACATATTCTCCATAGCATTGTCTTAAAAACGCCCGGGCAAGCTTGAGCCTGAGTACGTCATAAATGGGACGTAGCCAAAAAGGGATGAACAAGGCAGCCCAACTCATGAATGGTGCATGCACATCCGCTATAAAGTGCAATGTTGTTTGAATGTGCAAAAATATTGTCACTGCACGCACTGTTCAACTGCGTATTGCTTATTGTGATTATCAGAAGCCCAAACTGTGCGTCCCCTGCAAGAGCTAAGTGCTGCCAACAGAGAGAGGACCCCGGAGTATTACCACATTTCTCGCAAACTATTGTTTTGGCTGGAGATGAGATGACGCTTGTGCAGTACAGGATTCGACCGTGAATACTTATTTTTGAACTGCGTCGAAACAGGACCGGTGGATGTTTAGATGCAGTAGACAGAGCATGCCTTATTTTCTCATCAATTTATTCCGAGCATATTTTAGAAGCCGCATATCTGAATGGATACTCTGCGTACATCAATCCCCACTGGTAATGGTGAGGTTATCGTTCACTCTCCAACTGGCTTGAATCCTCCACTCCGCTGCAGCCCTCACATGAAGCTTTTAATGAAAGGAGGATGGGCCTGTGGGAGGCAAAGCTTCTCGTGCGTGCAGCGCCACGCGAACTCATCGGAAAGGCTTCAGCAGCGCCATTGATTGCCCGATGCCGCCATCAACAGCCCCATTAACTGGGCGACCAGTGATAGGGACAAATCGAATAAGCTGAACTGGATCACCTCCGCACCATTGCCTGAGCATTGATCAGCCCCTCAGCGCTGAGATTCATACGGTGGCTCCCTTGAACCTGATCCTATCAGCGTCTGGTGATAATCGAACACGCACCAGCAGAGCCGGGGGACGTCCACCGGCATGGCTGCATCGATCCTCGTCCATTCGGCACATCGTCGGCTCCGATGTCCGGTCCAGGCCCACTCTGACATAGCGTCGAGTCCGACTCGCACCACCCGGCTGCTCAGATCCACCCACCGCTGACTGCCGCCACCCACCTCTGACTGCCGCCACCCACATCTGTTTACCGCCACCCACCTCTGACTACCACCACCCACCTCTGACTACTGCCACCCACCTCTGACTACCGCCACCCACCTCTGACTACCGCCACTCACCTCTGACTGCCACCACCCACCTCTGTTTACCGCCACCCACCTCTGACTACCGCTACCCACCTCTGACTACCGCCACCCACCTCTGACTACCGCCACCCACCTCTGACTACCGCTACCCACCTCTGACTACCGCTACCCACCTCTGACTGCCGCCACCAACCTCTGACTACCGCCACTCACCTCTGACTACCGCCACCCACCTCTGTTTACCGCCACCCACCTCTGTTTACCGCCACCCACCTCTGACTACTGCCACCCACCTCTGACTACCGCCACCCACCTCTGTTTACCGCCACCCACCTCTGACTACCACCACTCACCTTTGACTGATGTGCTTCTGCATAGCCAGCTTAGTCTCGATCTGCTCGATCGGGTACTGCGCCACTTCGTATGGCGCCGACACCGCGTTGTGGGCCGGCGAGCCGGACATCAGCGCCTTCACCACCTGCGGCAGCGTGACCAACGTCGGCCCAGCGTCAGCGTGCGACGTCGTCGACGACAGACGCCAACGTCCGATGACGCACACACACACCACAGTGACAAACGTCATCGCCAACGTCATCGCCAACGTCATCGCCCACGCGACCGAGAAGCACAGTTCGCTGGGCTGCACTGGCTTGGATTGGGTTTGAAGAATTGAAGACATGATAAAGACGCTGATTCGCGGAATCGCCGTCCGCTTTGTCACATCGTTCGGCTGACATTCAGTGTGTCGCAGTGTGTGCAGGTATATTCCCACTTCTTCAATTGGTAACGGTAATCAGCCAGACCTACGTCGTGGTTAGAGAGGACTGGCGGATGGTGAGGATGTACGTCCTTGCCATACTCTGGTTCCGGCATGACAAGCAAACCGGTAACCGCCTCGCAACTAAGGAGTATAATGCTGGGAAATTGCCTAAATAAATTACTTCACGAAGCTATCCAGCTAAGGCAATTCCTTCCAAGGTTTAATAACGTGCTTCGGATATTATTATTCACATGAATTTATATGAAGCCACTCCACACAAATTCCGGCAGACTTTGTGGAATGTTTCAAACAAAGTTTTGTTTTGTTTGCTTGTGTTCATGAATTGCGTCATTGATTCAGCCTTTGGCGAAATGTTGGCCTTTTGCTTATATGCAACATATAATATAGCATTGCATTTATTACCATGAATAGCTGCTAGCATTACTTACTATTCCATAATAATTGTGACACCGATGCCTATCGATGCCAAAAGCATTCACAATGTTAAAGGAAACTACTGCACACAAACTGCCGATCATCGACTAATGTTCTTCTCGTTATTATTTGTTTCCTTGCAGGTTTTGCCTATTGCTTTTTTATGTTGACAATTCCTGATATATAACGATGAATAAGGGCATATAGCTCCCAGCAAATGCCACTAATGAGCTCATATATGGATGAACATATTGACGAACCATTGGCATTTTGTCCTTCCATACGTCTGAGAACATAAATATGAGGGATGCCACACCATGCCGAGGTCATCTGCAATGCGGCGTATGCGACATCATACACACACACACATACACACACACACACACGCACACACACACACATATATGTATATATATGCATATATGTAAATATATATATATATATATATATATATATATATATATATATATATATATATATATATATATATATATATATATATATATATATATATATATATATATATATATGTATATGCATATACATAGGTATATACATATACATATGCATATATATATATATATATATGTATATACATATACAAATGTGTATATGTGTATATATATATATATGTGCATATACATATATATATATATATATATATATATATATATATATATATATATATGACATGTGATGAAGCATATCACGTATATATCCGGAACGGAAAACTTTCTAAGACGTCTGGTAAATCGCCGGCACTCTGAAGTCCAACCGGATCCCATGAATAAGTTGGCGGCAGTTTCGAGCTAATGTACACCTTGAACACCTTCACCGGAAAGTAATTGTCCGAAGTTAATGGATTATGACCGAGTCGGGATTCATGCAAGCACTATTATATGCACGATCAGAGGGGTAGCCAAGGAGAATCCAGAGGACCGTCCCCCTCCCCTTTGTAAAAAAAATGCATTGGATCAAGCAATATGCTTTGGGATTTGCACAACACCAAACGAGAAATATTTCGCACGCGAAGCTCGCCGAAAGCGGTCGCGGCGCAATTCGATTCTTTTTTGGTGTGGGGGAGGGGGGAGAAGGGTTAGCCTCTTACGAAAATCATAGACGCGTCTTTGTGCAGGATGCACACCATTCGTGCCAGCACTCAGTCGTTTGGCGAAGACGCGCTCACTATTTGTCCTTCATACGTAACATCGTATGTTTGGTTTCCAACTCTTCATGTGCTCCGCAATCACAACGCTGTTTTGCAAAAAAAGCAATAGTGGCATGTCCTAAAAGCTTGAAGAAGATTGGGACATTGTTATTCCAGCAAACTATCGCTTCTCCAATCAAAACACTTGGAAGACGATATGATGGGATTGATAATATTATTCAACGACAGATGTGGATCCATCCAAACTTGTATGAAAGATGCAGCATACGCTCAGAGATAGAACTACAATAATGCATGCAAAAAAATGGACAAATCTCAAGGTCACAACGCCAAACTCTGTAGTTTCTGTCACTAATGCTCTGAGCGGCGGACTGGCCGCAATTTTGCATTTTGTGTTCACGTCAAGCATATCCACAAATCTCGGCGACTATTATCATGCTGGTCGAAATAGTGAGGAGAGCAAACCGCATGGAACATGTTCGGCGATGAAAGGTGGGGAAGGATGCGAGGCTCTGAATGTGCGATGGGAAAGGTAGGGGTATGTATATAATGTATAAGGATGATGCGGCTTGGAGGATGTCAGAAAACTTCGGCGCCTCGTTCAAAACACAACAGACATTACGATGCTGGGATAATCAACACAATAAGCATATAAACACAATGGAATGTGACATAGATGGCTATAAGACCGATCGAGATTCGCTTCGTGATCAGTGGTGCTTAGACCCCATGTGATTGCAACTCAGATTACACTGCACCAGTGCATATTTTGCATGCATCACACTGCACCACTCCGTTGGTTGGCCGTGTTTACGAATCTTGATCCAGGTTCATTTATCGCATGCCTTGGGAGTAATCTCTGGCAGTTCTTGGGACATAGTCATGGTACCTTCGAGGAGGCACGGAATGCCAACTGCATTGCTCTACCAAGATTCTAGGACAAATCGACGTAAGACGAATGTACGAAACGGCAGATGTACGTAAGCAAATGTACGTATGCGCAAAAGTACGTATGGCGAATGTACGTCAGCGCAAAAATACGAAAGCGCAGAAATACGAAAGTGTGTGCCCGAAATGTACGTATGACAAATGTACGTAAGAGCAAATATAAGTATGGCAGAAGTACGAAAGTAAATGTACGTAAGTGCAAATATACGTAAGTACAAATGTACGTAAGCGCAAATGTACTTCAGAACAAATGTACGTAATCGCATGTGTACGTAAGCGCAAATGTACGCACGCGCGAATGTACGTAGGCGCAAATGTACGTAGGTGCAAATGTACGAGACTCACCTATACACACACACGCATGCAAAAGTACGCAAGCGCAAATGTACGTATGCATAAATGTAAGTAATAATTGCAAATGTACGTTAGCGAAAAAGCTCATCGGGGCAAACGTACGCATGAACAAATGTACCTGAGCGCAAGTGTACGTATGAGCCAATATACGTAAATGCAAGTGTACGTATATGTAAAAGCACGCACGAGCAAATATAGGTCAATGATAATGTACGTATGCCAAAATGTACGTACACTGGCCCATGCGCACATTTGCTCTTGCAAACTTTTACGTTTACGTACTGCTACACTTACGTATCTTTGCGTTTGCGTACATTTGCGCTTACGCACATTTGCGCTTACGTACATTTGCGCTTATGTATATTTGCGTCTAAGCACATTTGCATATACGTCCATTTGCGCATACGTACTTTCGCGCATACGTACATTTGCGCTTACGTGCTTTTGTGCCAACGTACATCTGCGCCTGTGTACACTTATTTGCGTACGTTTGCCTGCGCACATCTGCTATACGTACATTTACTTTATGTACATTTTTCCGGTTACCCACTACCAACATTCTGCACTATACCACCAGTGTCCCGCGCTGCCTCAATCGTTGTCACGATCAGAACTCCAAATGTCGCATAACGTAGTCCGAACATCGTCATCGAACATCCAATGTTATACACTGTACCTTCAACATGCTGTGCTATACAACCAGCGTCTGTAATGTGTAACCAGCGTGTGTAATGTACAATCAGCGTTCTGTACAGTATTGGACTCGTATCGTACCGTACCAATGGCGTCCCGTCCATAGTCATCGTACCGCATGCGCTGACACTCACACCCACACACACACATACACACATACACCACCACACACACAGACACACACACACACACAGGCACCACATACACATCACACGTATAGACACACAGCACACATACAGACACACACGCATGCAAACACCATACTGCACCACATGCATATACGCACCAAATCACACCACACTACACCACACCACACCACACCACACCACACCACACCAGACCACACACACCACACCACACCAGAGACACTGATCGGACCGCGACGCCAACCTCTCGCTATCGAAGCCGACGATCGACTGCCGGCGCGGACTCGGTCAGGAAGGCCACGGTCGGTTGGGCAGCGACGGCGTGGGTGCGCACCGACAGATGCGGCGGGAGAATGAGGAACTCGGCGTCTCCGAGGGCATAGCAACCATCCTGATCACCCGGGAGGGAGGGAGGGAAGCATGGCAGGCGATCAATGAGGGAGGAATCCGGATTCCCACGTCTCAAATTCAGAAAAAATAGTTTGGGGTTAGGGGTGAGTCCAGGTGCCTTGTTTTCCATTACGATGATTTTGTTTCTGTAGAAATGCGTGCGTTCAAAAAGGTCTCGGTGGCCAGGGGTCTCAGGACCCGGACAATCTACGGTGCGTGCTATCTGAGATGCGTTTTTGATTGGAGCAAACAAGGGCTGTCTCACGTGCTTGGACATTCTTGAAGCCCTATTTTTAGTGGTACATCATCGGCTAAAAAATAAACGTACAGAGATGGGAAGAGTTCAAATTTGTTCATTATGGAACCGAAATGAGAAGTTTAACAGCAAATTTGACTGTAACGATCGGACCGTGGACGACAACGAATGTTGTCGGACCGTGGACTAATCGTTGGCCATTCAATTTTGGACCAATGCTTGAGGCGAAAAAGACAAGGATATGAACAGCCAGAGATGTCTGCCTTCCACAGGTACCTCAGCCAGTACGGAGTACCGGCTAGACATTGTCTAGGCGTTTGCAAGACGTACACAATGAAATTGTACTATTAAAGCCAGCCATGAGCTTAGGTAACTATGACTTGTCTTTACACAAAGTGCAACCTCTGGGCTCAGTAATGTGCCAATCAAACAGTAATTATTCAAAACAATTTGTTATGTATCCCGAATATACAGACATGTCCCAACTATGAAGACGTAATGTTTTTTTTTTAATTGAATAAATTTAATCCGAGTTGTTGGTGGGGTGGCTTTAGGAACCAGGGTTCTATTGCTAAGCAGAGCTTGTTGCGTGAACCCTGGCCCCACCATCCGGTCCATGAATTCTAGTCCAACGGAAGAATTTTGATAGAAAGTTTAACGTGCCGTCAATGCACCGACACGGCCGCCCGGTAGCTGGCCCCCGGCTTTATCGGGCCAGCTGCCAACTGACACTCCCGGCCGGGGGCTAAGTGCGAGCGCGCGAAGCGACTCGAACCCCGTGTTGCCAGGACAGGGGAGACCAGTGTAGGCCAGCGCTCTAACCAACTGTACAACTGTATGAAGTACAACAACTGTATGAAGTACAACTGTACAACCAACTGTATGAAGATGTACATCTGTATGTGGGCGATTCTTGACATGAAAGGATACACTGAGACAGTCGGCGATAGCAGGAATGTGTCCAGTGTACTCTCTCCAATCGTCTGTGCTGGTTACAACAAAAATCTTAAAAGTGTGTGATGTGGTTAAGTTTGCTTGCATAGGCTAGGAAAATATATAGAATGCAGCCAAGTATCGAGTGGCGTGTATTCATGTGAGGGAGTGCCAATAGGTTTATGCTTGCAAGGCTTGTTGCATGCTAGATTGCGATTAAAATGAGGGACGAGCGCAGTCGCGCCCTTCTCAGTTCCATGCGAATATTTCGTAGCGGGTGTGAGATATTGCCATAAGTCTCTGAATAAAAAATATGGAACAAGCTGATTACTTTTCACTCCGAATCAGAGCAACGAAAGGCATAACTAGGATCGTTCGGAGTACATTTTTCTCCTTGGACCTGTCTTCATGAAGAATATACCGACATAAATAAAGAGCTCTTGAATAGGGAATGAGCGCACGTCTTGAAGCAACAATGCGTCGAATTGTTTTTTCCACGCCATATGTGGAATACAAGTAGTCCATTGTCATTGGCAAACTGGATACGACGGAAGAGTTCGTGGCTCCTGAGCCCCGTCGACTTTTCAGCGATTGTAGTGAAGCAGTGATGGCTGGAAATTGCCAGCACCTTCAAGCGAATGCTGCATATATATAATGCTAACAGGTGAAGGTCAGATAAGATCACGAAGTTATGACGCGATACGAAGTACGACCCCCACGCCATCTGTGAGAAACAGGCTCCTAGTTGTATTTGTCTTCGTCCAGTGGAAGCACGCACAAGGGTGAATGTGTTAACTGAATAATCTATTGGGTATTTTGTGTGTGGCCTATTCAAATATACATTTAATTTGCCAAATACCAATGATATTAATTGGGCTCATTGGTCGTTTTGTGGATATTATGTTCACTTCAGGCGCCGAGGCTGGCGCCTATTGCTTAAGGTATCCATCCCACCCATCCCCTTGATCAACCCCAACATCAACAGTGTTCCAAGTATAACAAGTCGTAACATAGGAATGATGTTCAAATATACTATTTGCTAGATGAAAAGCACCTCCTAAAATTGTATAGTACGTCAATTATACTACACACAAACCTATATATACATATACATATATATATTTATGTATGCATATACATATATATGTATATATACATATATATATATATATATATATATATATATATATATATATATATATATATATATATATTAGCCTGTGTCGATAATCTTCAAAATAGTGTTATCAAAAACGGCTACTGTTTTTATTTTGCCTTGATATGTTCCCAACAATTTGGCATACAAATTAGATCGCTGGACAATCCGCATTTTTTTCTTCTCAAAATGCATTTCAAAATCTCACTGTTTGCATATAGACAAAGCTTCATATTTAGTCGCCGTTTGAACTACATAGCAGTATGATTGAGGGAGGCTGCTTTGTACGCATGTGCGTCGTATATCAAACACCTAACTATTCGTTGCATGTTGAGACATTCAGATAGCCTTTCCACATCACGTTCAGACGAAAATCAGATACATCGGTGACAAAAATGATTACAATTTGCCGTAATCACCATGGGACCATCGATGCCTATTTTCTTCCCAAAGGGACAAACGTCAAACATCAATCAATGAACACTGGTATATCCAAGGCAAACATCGCGCGTGAGCATTGCTCACAGCGAAATGGTGCTCTTCTCTGTAGCGATGACAGAGAAGAGCGCCAGTTCGATATTGAACGTATCAGGTGCATTCGCGGCAAAAATGAGCGTGGAGACCCCAGTGTCTGTCTCAGGAGAAGTGTTATGTTGCTGAGGAGGAACCGGATTTTGTTTGCATTACGGAGGCATGGGTCAGTGAAGGATATTTTGGAGATAACTTACAGGACTATGAGATCCAGGGATACAATATGTTTTCGTGCAATAGGGGTCCAGCAATGAAAGGGGGTGGTGTAATGCTCTATGTGAATAGCTTATTCAGTTCTCAAAAAGTAGCAGGTGGGGATAAAAATGTGTCTGTGGAGTCCATTTGGCTTGATGTCACTGTGGGAAAAGGCAACAGCAATACTCTTAGGATAGGAGCTTTCTACCGATCAGGAACCCTGCCACATTCTCAGCAACTGGAGCTTGACAAGGTGATTTGTGAGGAAATCAGTAGAAACTTTAAGAGGAGTGCCTTATTCTCGGTGACTTTAATCTAAAAGGTTATGAAAATGCTGGTGTTGGCTCCCCATCATGCAAAATGTTCAGGAAATGCCTTGAAGAGGACCTGTTCTTACACCAGTTTGTATCGGAACCTACCAGGCATGGTTCATTCTTGGACCTTGTATTCTCGGATTTAAGTGACTTGGTTCAAGACTTGACTGTAGGCGAAACTCTGGGAAAAAGTGACCATAACATAGTTAGATTCAAGGCACATGTAGGGGAAACTATCAAGGATAATTTGGTAAAGGTTCCAAATTTCAACAGAGCAGACTTTAACGGCATGAGAGCGGCTTTAAGTGCCATCAGATGGGAAGAAGAATTCTCCAATTTAAATGCCTGTGAAATGTGGGAAAAGTTCAAATCTTACTTAAAGGAAACTCAGATTAGACATGTCCCCCAAAAGCAAAGACGCAAAAGAAGGGTAGGAAAGCCAGCATGGCTTACACCAGACGTGATAAAAGCAATTAGGGCTAAGAAAACTGCATTTAGAGTTTTTAAAGAAGCCTCAAATGTCATTAATCTAAAGGGGTATCGAAAAGCTAGAGACACTGTGAAGCAAAAAACCAGAGCAGCAAAGCGAGCAAAGGAACTGGATTTAGCTAGAAACTGTAATGGGGACAGTAAAAAGTTCTTTAGTTTCTACAAGCTGAGTGAAGTTTCTAACACAATTGGTCCACTGGAAGTAAACGGGACTACATTGGGTGAGGATAGTGAGATGGTTGAGGAGCTGAGCAAGCAGTTCAAATCAGTGTTTACATTGGAAGATATGACCAATCTGCCGACCGTACACCATAGTTCAGATACATGGGATCTGACAAATGATGTTGATTTCATTGGTAGTGATGTTGTTTACAATCATATCAGGAAAATAAAGCCAAATAAGGCAGCAGGACCTGATGATATTTATGCTAGGGTGTTGCGGGAAACTGAAAAGGAACTGGCATTTCCACTTAGTATAATATTTTGTAGATCAGTTTCACATAATGAAATTCCAACAGATTGGAAAAGGGCAAATGTAGTTCCTATTTTCAAGAAAGGAGAAAGAGGGAAAGTTGAAAACTATAGGCCAATAAGTCTCACATCCCTAGTCTGCAAGGTACTCGAATCAATTATCACGGATAGAATAGTTAGTTATCTGGAATGTAGCAGATTGATTCAAGATACTCAACATGGATTTAGAAAAGGACGATCGTGTCTCACAAACCTCTTGGACTTTTTTTAACTTCGCCACAGAACAATTTGATCAGGGAAATCAGGTTGATGTAGCATATCTTGACTTTAGTAAGGCCTTTGACAAGGTACCCCATAAACGGTTAATGATACAGCTTCAGTCCCATGGTATTGCAGGTAGCATCTTAAAATGGATAGAGTTGTGGCTTTCAGATAGACAGCAAAGAGTGATGCTAAATGGTACAAAGTCATCATGGCAAAATGTTCTTAGTGGATTCCCCCAGGGGTCAGTACTAGGGCCATTACTGTTCATTATATTTGTAAATAACATTGAAAGTGGCCTAAGCAGTAAAGTTTTGAAATTTGCAGATGATTTGAAGGTCTTTAGGGCAATAACAGGTCAGGATGAGCATATCTCGCTGCAAAAAGACTTAGACGAACTTGTGAAGTGGTCCGAAGAATGGCAAATGAAATTTAACTTTGATAAGTGCAAAATCATGCATGTAGGTAAGCAGCATATGAAGGCTCCATACTTGATGGGTGGCCAAGTGCTATCAGTGACTCAACAGGAGAAGGATTTAGGTGTTATTCTAAACACAAAATTGGGGGCATCAGAACAGACCAAGGAAGCCAGGAAGAAGGCACTGAGAATGCTCGGGGCAATAAATAGGAATGTATCATACAGAAGTGAGGAAGTGATCAGGAAGCTTTACTGTGCATACGTCAGGCCACATTTGGAATACTGCATCCAAGCTTGGTCTCCTAGCTATGAAAAAGATTGTTGGCTTTTAGAGAGAGTACAAAAGAGGGCTACAAAAATGGTTAATGGCATAAGCAACCTGGCATATGAGGAAAGATTGAAGAAATTGAATATGTTTTCACTTAGATATAGAAGGCTGAGAGGAGATCTCATCGAGGTCTTTAAATTTGTCAATGGTCTGGAGAGGGGATACCTTGGGGAAATGTTTGAATTTAACAGAAATGACGCAATTAGAGGTCATAAATTCAAAATTAAAATTAACCACAGCAGAACAAGGTTAAGGCAAACTTTCTTCACCAACAGGGTAGTGGAACACTGGAACCAGCTGCCAGAAAACATCGTCAGTAGCAGAACATTGAACATCTTTAAAAACAGCATAGACAATCATTATAAGAATAGAGGGCTTGCTTTTCAGTATTACAGGGAGGGCTGATTGGCAGATTTGGTGGGCAACTGGTTCAGTGTACAGAGTGCAACCAAGAAGGGCCCTTGTGGCTCAGAGTTGCACTGATCTTTTATGTCTTTATGTCTTTATGTCTTTTATGTCTTTTATGGATATACCAGTGTTCATTGATTGATGTCTGATCTGTGCCTCTTTGGGGAAAAATAGGCATCGATGGTCCCATGGTGATCACGGCGAATTTCAATAATCACGTGGAATTTCAGTCATTTGTATCACCAACGTATCTGATTTTCGTCTCAATGTGATTTGGAAAGGCTATCTGAATGTCTGAACATGCAAAGAATAAGTAGGTATTTATTACGTGATGCACATGCATACAAAGCGGTCTCCCACGATCATGCTGCTATGTAGTTCAAACAGCCAATAAATATGAAGCTTTGTCTACATTTATATGCCCAGTGATTGATGCTAAAGTCTTCAAATGAGCAAGTGCAGAAACCGCGGCTGTATCATCATTTTTACTTGTTTAAGCCTCAGAGTTCCTTGTATGTCCCGAAATGAACATTTGCTGGTGTATTAGAAGAAATAAGATAGGCGATATTTTTTAACTATCGATTTTTCTGCAATAGAGCGTTGTTTCAATCGACTCAACTCGTTGAGACGATTAAAAAGAGATACTATTGGACCCACTTATCTGGGTTGGTTCTCGCAGTCAATATGGCGCCAAATGTCGAAACCAGAGTCCTTTTCAAACGCATTTTGAGAAAAATGTCGGTTGCCCGGCGATATAATTGTGATGCCAAATTATTAGGCACACATCAAGGCAAAAGAAAAACAGTAGCCGTTTTTGATAACACCACTTTTAAAATTATCGACACAGGCTAGTATATATATGCTATATATATATATATATATATATATATATATATATATATATATATATATATATATATATATATATATATATATATATATATATATATATATATATATATATGAGCATATGTGTGTGTGTGTGTGTGTGTGTGTGTGTGTGTGTGTGTGTGTGTGTGTGTGTGTGTGTGTGTGTGTGTGTGTGTGTGTGTGTGTGTGTGTGTGTGTGTGTGTGTGTGTGTGTGGCGTTTGTGTTCAGCTGAAAAACACCCAACCGTGGTATTTCCAATAATCTACCTAGCAGCAAGCTTATGCTTACCTGGATGGAATTGTAGGAGGAGGCTAAGGAAAATACATGAATATCAAATCAGGAATGCCCACCATCATCTTTTCATCAACCAGCTGATCTCAGCCTGTCGCTTCTTTTTGGGATGTATATATGGTTAGCCAAATGTCTCCTTTGGGTATGGATAGCTACAACACTCTATATTTGTAATCACATTGCTCGAACACTTGGTGCTTCGTATGCTTACGTTTATTTGTTTTATATCTCATATTTGGAGGCGCCGCGACTTTACTGCGCATTTTGTGGTGCTGACTCCAGGTCCCCTGATCTTGGGCTGAGGAACTAAAAAAAATAATCAGGCCCGGAATTGAACACGAACGCACACCATGACCTAGCGCGGCTGGAGGATAGGCCATTTCAAGCTTTCGTTTGGCCCGCGAAGTGGGCTAACACACATCGGAAGGTCTCTCACAACGCTCCCCCTCTCCCTCGGGTTCAGAGGGAGAGAGGGGGGGCGGACTCCGCCCACGGAAACTACCAAGGCTAGAATAAAACATTTTTGACACGAGATTACCGCTGTAGTGAACTTCTGGCAGCATCCGTTTGCTAACCATATGGCAATGCTTTCAGGATCGAATGAGGTCGATATCGGACGGCTCGCCACTCCTTCGCACCATCGCGCCAACGAGCCTGTAGACCTTGAACCCTAGGTGGCCGGCCGGTCGCTGGTCGACGGACCTTGCGCACCCACAGTTTCTATGTTTACCAACGGATAGAAAATGCATAAGATGCGCGTTGCAATTTGCAACACAGTCACAATATTTCATTGCAATGCATCCGCACGTTTACGAGATATCGTCGAAAAACAGGAGTGGATTGATTCCACCTCACCCACTCCCTCGGGTGCGCGTGTTAAGTAGGTGAACCCGACCTGGTACTTCGGCCATGTATCAGAGCGCGTGTCAACTGACTCGTAGAAACTATTCTGTCATTGATCGCACGTCCTGCGCCATAATAATTGTCTCCGTTGCACAACGCAGACAGCTGGAAAGCAACGCGTCACATTCCAAGTCATCCAACACAAATGCACTGACAATACGCAGTCGCAATTACCTACATCCGAAATGCATTTGAACCTTATCACGTGATTTAATGCGACACATCACACCACATCACATGTTGCATCCAATGACCATATTACATGATATTCCACTCGTAATGGCAATCAGATAAACTGTACGGATGCCATTAGTAGTATGCCAGAGAGGTGATGAAGCATGTGCCACTGCACATGCTTCATCACCTCTCTGGCCTTAGACACTTCTCCGAAGCGAGATACTTCGAATTCATCACCTGCAGAAGTGAAGTGATCCGCTGGTCAGTCGAACAAGGAAGGTCCTGATCCCACTGTAGTAGCTCCCAACAGATCATCATCATTTCTCTTGCTTCTGCCTCATGCGTACTGACGCACACATCATGTTTAATAATACAGCTTATCATAGGATCACTGGTCATACATAGACAGCGGAGCTGGCCCCTTTTAGTGCCGTTGCGCAGCGTTTTCCTCGCATGCTTCGGTCCATATCACGCTGTGGAGGATCCTCGACTCCTGCACCTCCTCACTGGAGGCCCCGATCGGCGGCGGCAGCGAGCGTGTTGCGTCCGCCCCATGAATTGGCAACGTATGCAGCAAAGCCGGCGTGCGGTGCCACGAACACAGGCTCGTGCACAGGCTTGCTGTTCATGGTGCAACACTGTATACTCGCCTGCATCGAACCACTTGGCGGGGACGCTCGCAATGTGACCGAAAGTCGAGCTGTCAGGACAATGTCGGCTCCAGCGGTGCTACTGACAGCAGGCGGGCCCGCGTCGGCCCGCCTTGCCGTCCTTTCGTTAGTGTCCAGCGGTGTTGCTAGCAGCATACAGATTCGCATCGGCCCGCCCTGTCATCCTTCCGTCAGGCTCCAGAGGTGCTGCTAGCAGCATACAGATCCGCACTGGCCCGCCTTGCCCTCCTTCCGTCAGGCTCCAGAGGTGCTGATAGCAGCATACAGATCCGCAGTGGCCCGCCCTACCGTCCTTCCTTCCTTCAGGTGTTTCATTCAACATCAATTAGCAGTTCGTGCCTGGCCGAAGACAACGGTGTTGTTGAATGATATATTGCTGGTTCAGAAATAGCATGCTATGCGTTCTTGACGATTGCGATCATTATATCGACTTTGGCCTGCCACGGTGGGAAAAATCAGTGCACCTGCACCCGAAATATTTCCGCACGTGATTGGATACCGTGACAAATTATTAATAAATGCATTGCAGTAATGTACCGGAAAAAAGTCTCCTTCTCCAACTTTGGCTGCTTTTGATGCGCGCTTGTCTAGATGGTGCGCTTGTCCTGACGGCCTGATATTTCAGTCCTATTTTAGATGGTATCAGCAAATTCAGTCCTGACGGCCTGAATTTGCTTGAACCCGACCAAACCAAGACCGCGTGGGGCGGGGGCTGTATATCCAACGTGCTGGCAGCGTGCATAGACCCCAGTTCCGTACAGCTCTTCCCCCATATATGGACAGGTTTTCTTTATGTAAGGAAAATCGGAATTTCGACGTGTAAAAAAGGAAACAAAATACGAACGGAAAAAATATCGGTGGGATTTCTGAAAGAAATACTCTTTTCCTTGCTCGGATTTTTGTTTTGATTTTGAGGGCAGAGGAGTACACTAAAAAATGCAAAGGGCACTAAGTTGCGTGACGAGGGTGCCCCAGGATCAAAACATAGATGCTCGTAGCTCACGCATTGTAGTTTTAGAACACGATAAATTGTAAGCCGAAATATTACATACTTTTGTCGAAGTCCGAAACTGGCTCCTTTACACTTCGAGGGTCTTGTGAGGCAACATGCTCCAAGCACGACTCTGGTATGTCCTAGGTGGACCGATAAATGTCCAGATACTAAGCATAACCTCGCGATTTGCTTCCACGAAAACGTCGTCATTACCACTATCGGTGCTTCCCTGGCCGTGAGACTGCTTCCAGATCCCATGCAATCCGAGAACAGCAAGGGTAGACCCCACGGGAGCTGCGACGACCGTCAACCCACCAAGGCGTCCTCGCTTGAGCTGAGTTGCCAGGCTGCGCCAGCACTGCGACGACTTTCAGCGAACCTGAGAGTTGACGTTTTCCTCATAATGTCGAGCCCTGTCTGGTATCCAGCAGCGCATCCTATCTGGCTACACGCACTATTACAGGTTCGATTCATATGTGGTTTTCCTATGGTCAGCTATTGAGAAGTTAGGACAGCCAGTTTATGAATGCCTCAGGATGCCAATACATGTCATCTTTCTCCATACCTCCAGTTCAGTACAATTGGTTGCATCTGTCCTTCGTTTTGCAACTAGGCACCAGTTATTAGTACATGTAGCCCCAGGAGCGCCTCAGCTAGGTAGTAAGCTATCAACATCAAGGAACTCATGGAGCCACATAGTGAAATGTGTTATGAAGGGAAAAGGGAGAAGTCGGATCCATGCATATACACACGCACAAGCACGCATACCTGCAAATCCACTCAAATGAAACATGCACACCTACACATACACATACTTCACATACATAGACACATGCATTCACACATATCATTTATACCAATCTACATACAAAACAAATATACATACGAAAGAAGTATGCATACAAAACAAATATACATACAAAACAAATATGCATATCCTAACATGCACATACACACACACACACACACACACACACACACACACACACACACACACACACACACACACACGCACACGCACACGCACACGCACACGCACACGCACACGCACACGCACACGCTCACGCACACACACACATACGCATACATGCACATTTGCACACGTTGGAGAGAGCGTTGCCGGACGGCGTCGGCGCTGCGCCGACCTCCAGCCTACCTGAGCGTCGACGTTTGAGTGAGTTGCCAGGTCGAACGGCTGCAGAGGCGTGTCGAACGACGTAAGGCGGCGACGCAACCCGCTGGCGGTCGGCACCCGGATTGGAGACGCCGACACGCAGATGGGAACCGTCGACGATCCGGATGACCGCGGCGACATGGGAGACCTGGGCGTCGTCGACGAGACAGCTGCCACGCGGGGCCGCGCACGTCAGTTATTTGGGCTTTAGGGCGCGTCGACAACTATGGCTACATTGCGCTCCTTCCACGGGGAGCTACGCAGGTCAGTTCGGGCCAGGTCGGGTTTGCGTTGGACGAGCCAGGTTAGCTGGCTGTGCTTAGGTGAGGTGGTATGCTTGAAAAAGCGGTTTGGTGTGCATGATGAACCACGTGCAGTGGCATGTGGTTTACATATTTCATTTAGTCATGATATTATATAATGAGATGGCTGCATGTAACCTCGGTGGGCTTGGTGGTGACAACAGATGTTTACCAACCGGGGGCTGCCTGTTGGTTCGCTTGCTTAGTGCCGGAAGCGCTACTGCCTGGGAATTCATGTTGTTGTGTAACTTGAAATGAGAAATGCTCTATGCTATATGTCTAAAACCCAGCAGCACTTAAGAGCCATTCTTTGTTGTATTAAACGATTTTCAGACACATTTACCAAGCATATGCCACAGAAATATCCAAACTCGATCTGCATGACCTGTCCCGTCACCTGCCACCTATAGCCCGTACTTGACTTGACATGACCTGTGACGCAATCGGATGTTAAGGAGGATAAAGTAGTTTTAAATACTTGTAAAATTATCTTGTTTCATTTTGTCTTTCAGTGTCTTTAATCATTGAGAATATCCAGATAAGTTGCAAGAGGATATAGTTATCGCGATGAACACTCACGATGTGAAACAACCTAAAGTATAAAAGGCTGCTTTGTATTCGGTGCGCGCCCATATAAAATTCCAGCTTTCGCATTTTGATGCCAATGGATTTCATATGGCGGTGGGATGGTGGATAAGCCTGCTAAAGCTCAATCGTTCACACATTTGACAACATAATCATACCTATGCTACACTCATGATATCCTTTATATTTGCTTATAAATTGGTCCTGTGGACCCCTACCCTACTAGGCTAGCGAACACACTAAATTACAGCTCAAATAGGGAGCAAATTGGAGGCTTAGCGCGTGGTCGAACGACAAGCTGTAACCTTGGCCATGGTTCTGCTAATTTACAAGGTATGACAACAGTGCAAGCTGGAGTGATCCTCACAACGTTGCGTGTAAGCTAGGTCCATGAGGCTATCATGATCTGACGCTGAAGATGCGTCACGTAGTGGGAATATTGCAACGGACACATCTCTCTGCTGCATAGTGAATATCAGGCCACTTCCTCCCAGACGCATCGCGCGCAAGATTACCTGAACGAAACTGACACCACCTAATGAGCTGGGGCGTCTCACCTGGGCTGAGCTCGTTACGTGGAGGAATGACCACCCGCACGCTTCGCCGCGACGCCACGGGCACACTCTCCGCATCGTCGTCTTCGGCGAACGACGTGTCGAGTACGGCGTTGAAGCGTCTCATCGCTGGGTACTGGCGGCCACGGTCATGAAGGTTAGGTCGAGGTCACGCTAGGTGAGTCGCAGACCGCGCTAGAATAACGCCAGCATGCACATTGCAGGTATATTAGCGTGGCTTCTGGTCGTTTGGGTCTGTCTTCATTGCCATTGGTTTCTGTTAAATATCTGCAAGTCGCAGTGCCCTATGCATTCCATGCATTTCTGAGCCACGTTAACATACACATCAGTGGATGGCCATTGAATTACGAGATGATTATCCGAACGTTAATGGAGACCTGCAACAAAGGAGAAGTTGGGATGATGACGCATAAATGGAACTGCGTACGTGTGATGGCCATACGATATCTCGACTAAATTCGGAGCAGGTACGACAAGACATCACGCGCAGTGTAAATAAACATCCCAGAGGCCAAATACACTGTGCCGAACTACGCGCACTCAGGAGCGCGCGTCGGCTTCACACTGAGTACGATGCCTTCTCCACCGTTCGCGTAAACCGCTTCACGATCACAAACGTGCACAGCTTCACAACTCTCTCACAGTGTTGGCGCCACGGAGTGTATCGTGAACGACGAGGCGACTCCAACTGAGCCGAAGTCTCGCCAGCCGTCGACCGGCGCCCTGTGGAAGCTGCGCCAAACTGAGATTTGGCAACGGCCGACGCGCCCGCTGCCAGAGAATGCAGGCTTCGAGAAGTCGCGCCAGTCTCACACGCGCTGGGCGATGAATGTCACGTCGCAGCGATTGATCGAGAACATCCCCCTCCCCGCATTCGACGAGAGCCGCCAATTGACGCGAGCTAAATATAGCGCTCGTACGAATTCACACGTTCATTTGTTGTGCTCGTGGAGCACGGAAACTGTGTGCTCATCAAGGCATTCCATATAGATAAATGAGCGGTGTACGACAAGGAATAATGCGCTACTAAGTCATTTCCATTCGTTCGGAATTGCGTCATCACTTCACACACGCACACGACTCACAAGGTAGCTTTGCTCCAGCCACAAGGTGATTCTGCATTACCCCTTCCCCTCTCTCACACACACACCCATACCAACTTTTCACCAGGTCTAAGAGCATGACGATGCAACATCACAGATGAAGAAACATTGTACTTCATCAAGTGCCCTCAAAATAATATAAATTACTACATACCAGTGCGAAAGAGGCGATCAACTCGACGACCAAGAAGATTCCGAGCCAATAAAACATGTCTGAATAGTAGTCTCCTAAGATCCATGACATGTTTTCTTCTGAAATCGCTGTAGGTGCGTTTCAGTCGTAGAACACTTGCTTCACCTAGGCAGGGAAGATACAGCTTCATTTCACCCCATTTGTGTCGGACGTCACGACACCCACTTCGTCACATCGACAACTATTGAGAAAATGATATTCCAGACAGATTAACGCGTGCTTGCTATCACAAATACTCCCAACCATTGCGTCAGCTGTCGACCACATTGCACATTCCAGACTCTTGAAAGCCGTACATTTCATAGGTGTTTTCCACGTGCAATGATTCGTGAACACCCTTGAAAGGATGGTTACAAGGGGATAGTGCATTGACTGCGTTAACTGTCAACCGAAACTCAGTACAACTACCAAAATGTATACAAGGCAATCTCCCGCCGCTCTTTGTGCGGAGCAAAGTACGTTGCAAAGATGGTTTGTTTGCAAGTGTCGCTACGAATGCGGATGAAGCGTACGGATTATTTCGGATTAATTCATAAGTCGCCCACGTATGCTTTTGGCACATTCGTCGTAGTAAGTATATATTGCACAGACAGCCAACATATGCCGTACTTTACACCATCAAACATATTTTTAATGTTACATTGTTGGGCCCATATTGAGTCTTCTGAAAACGATGCGCTATCGAGACATTGGAAGCATCTTCTTAATCACCAAGGAGCAACAGGTGCTGTACTGTGTAAGATTCTATATTTTGTAGCTTCTGTCACTGCGATATATATCACACACACACACACACACACACACACACACACGCATGCATATATATATATATATATATATATATATATATATATATATATATATATATGCATATACATATATATGTGCACACATACATATGCATGTGTATATATATATGTATATATATATATATATATATATATATATATATATATATATATATATATATATATATATATATATATATGTATATATATATCCATATATATACATGTATATATATATACATATATATACAGATATATATGCATATGTATATATATGTATATATATATACATATATACATGCGTGCGTACGTGCGTGCGTGCATGCATGCGTGCGTGAGTACGTGCGCGCGCGCGCGTGTGTGTGTGTGTGTGTGTGTGGGAGCTCATTCGTGTGGTATGTTATCTGTATCTCCAGCATGTAGTGCAGAATAAAGTTCCAGGTCACGGAACTTTTTTGTCCGGAATTATTCGTCATTATACTCCACGACTCGTTTTCCCTCAGATGCTAACGGTATGGCCTGTCGACAATTATTAGTCCAACGACTCCTAAGTTCTGCCGGTTGTCATTTCAAAACTACCATGGTTATAGCCCGGTGTACCCATGCCTCCCGGGCGAAGGGAAAACGTTCTTAGGTTATTGTGTGGTCTCTATTGGAAGATCCATCGTCTGCTCATTTGAAACGGTTTTCGGTCTGGTTGTGCAACTTCACTATTCCGTGAAACGTCGTTGGAATTGTACGTTGGTTTCCACCGTTTACATAATAAAGTGAATCCACACGTGATGTAATAGTAGCTTACGATGATATTCTTCAACCGCTCTTGGGCGGGTATGTGGATAATTTTTTTAACAGAAATGTGCATGATTTTTCCACATCTTACACCATTTTATATGAATTTACAGTGAAATTTGCAGACAAATACAGATGAGTCCCATGACTATTCCCGAAGGACACAGCCATACTGTTTTAATTACAAATGGACGTTGTTAATATGGGCTTCACAGATGTCACTCATCCCACCTCAGGGTTTCTTTTTGGGGACGAGGGTGGGGAAATAAGCATTGAGTGTTCTGGAATCAGGAGAAGACGCATCAAACTGCTCTGAAGAAAAACCGACCGTAAAAGTCGTTTCTTAAAAACTGTTTGAACATTTTAGCTTTAGTTCTTTCAACATTTCTTTCTTACATAAATAGAACACGCCTGGACATATCATTTCATGTGTAGTTAGATTTGTTGAAAAGTTGCAGTTTGGCCGAAGTGAGTGATACGGATAATGTTCGTAGGTCACCTTCAATGGCCTGACCTGATGCTTGCTTTTTCAGGACGGGCAAGGTTTATGAAGGAAAAGGTGTGCAAAGTTTGATCAGGCCTAGCTCCGCGACGTGCGCCGGTTGCTATGCGCCGACCAGCCGAATTATGCATGGAGCGTTCTGGAAGCAGACATCTTATCAACTGGTGGTGATACTGTAATGAAACACTGTGGCTTTTTTTAAAACAAATGATGCGCACATATGATGCAAATTAAAATTCAAAATCCATTAGTAACTACAGGAGCTGTGGGAGGCAAGTTCGACTGCCCGATAGCCGAGCATTCAAAATCACAAAGGTTTCATCAGTGCAGTGGCATATGGACGCTGTATAACCTATGCTGTTGATGTGCCCCCGGACCACAATGACAACAACAACAACAACAACAACAACAACAACAACAGCAACAATACCAGTGCGGCGGAACGGAGGCGCGGTGTGGTGGCTGATCTTGACCTCATTTGTCCCGGGAGGCATTGAGGCACCAAACGTCATGAAATGTTTACTACAACGAGGTCACTGCAACCGTAGTCTACTTTCCAAATTGTGCGCTTCTAGCGTCGTGCGGATGTCAATGCTCTCTTTCCAGTGCTCGTTATGTGAGGGCCCCTCAGGAGTCTGTGACCAGATATTCACGATAGCCACTATATGACAATAGCACGGCGTACATGGGCAATGGCCTATAGACGACATAGCTATGACCGACTGTGTTGTCAGGAGGATAGCATCCCCCTACATGAATACAGAACACTCCAGGGCCCAAGACGAGCAGCCGTTTTAGGCTGACACACCAGGATCGGGGACGACTCACCACCCCGACACTCAACAGCCGGTTCCGTTAGTCACCAGCCGCATGACTTTTGTCGGCACTAATAATAGTCCGCAGCGTCGCAGGCTGTGTGGCAACAGTCTGCTCCGTGCTGGCTGTTGCCCAGCGCCCTCACATCACCACCGTGAGAGAGAATGACGGTGTTCGAAAACGCGAGACCGCTTACTCTGTTCAATCGCGGCAAGTATGTCCAATAGCAGCTGACCTACTTAACGTAATCTTGCTGGATTTGAAAAACATTCTGGTCGCGTGTCATTAATGTTAAATAGCAGCCGTGACGTTAGCTGATAAAGACCCGAGGGAACAACTAACCGAGCCCTGGAAAACACGCCAGTGTAGTAAGGAAACGACAGAACACTGGGCTCGATTTATGGACCATGCAGCAAAGTACCTGGGAAAAGAACATCGCCGCCATGAAGTAAGGGAATACCTTACGAGTGGCGACGGAGGTACCCTTTTCAAAAGGCATATGTTGTCCAACATGGGTGATTAAGGTATGAATGGATTGACTTTTTAGCAATTGAAATATAAAATTAATCGAATAAAATGTGCCACAAATATTAATTTGTATTACGCTCGAAGTTTGAGAATATTCAAGCCTCATTCTGGAACGATTTAAAACTAAGAACATGGACCAAAATGCATTCGTAGCGTCCGCATTCTCAGCTTTGTAGTTGTGTGTTTTGGGGTCCGCTTGGCATCGATAGGTTTTCCAACACAGTGCGATGTCAGACCGTAACTGGAACCATTGAGCATGATGGACTGCACGATTTGCATTTGACTATATTATATATATTGCAGTATGTGTATTCCTTGCCGGACCACATGTCATGACATGACCTGACATTATAATGTCAGGTCTATAATATATACTTCTTAAAGTTAGAATTAACCCAGATACAAAGCTTGAATGGTTCGGTTCGAAAGACCGAAAACATAGCTATTCATATTTTCCAGGTAATTTTCCAAGGTAAAGATCATGCCACTAGGTCGACATATTATGGCTTTTAACAGCTTTAGCATGGCCAAAATGGAGAAAAAAAGATGTGAAATGAGCTAGGCTAGGCTGGCTTGCCCATGGCATTTTCAGTGTCTCAACCCATACAAAGGCTACAAGTTGGTTTTCAAGCCTGATACTGACCTATGGTAACCTATCCTGCCTTGGCCCCTTTTCACTATGATCGAAATGAATGCATTGACATATTTTAATTATTGCGAAAAAGATGCTTAAATAACACAAAATCTGTCCTTGTTTTATCATTTCCTTAAGCCAGGTCCAATATGTTGACTTAATACGACGTTTGAAAAACTCAGTCTAAATGAAAACCTAACGTATGCTTTAGGCTCTCCATGACCACAGCTATCAAACAGTGTTCGGCATTTCATCCTAGCATGCGTAGATCGGAAGTTCGAGTTGGTTCTCAAGAACTCCCCTCCCACACACCTTCCCGGGCACAGCGAAGGTGAATTTTCCTGCCGGTCCTGCGAGGGTTAGGGCCTCCTGACAAACAGTGGACATCACCCCCTGACTTTCCTCGGTGCTGCATGACGACCACACAGATTTCCGCCACTAACTGTTTGGCTACATATACGGCACCAAATTAGCAGGAGCACTGTAGACGCCACACAACCCACGCAACTGGCACAAACTGGGCGCCCACGCGACCAACGGCAGTAGGAACGTCAATGATCACCCAAGGATGGCATCGGACGCAGATGAGCCGATTTGTTCTACCACTTCACATGAATGGATGTCTAGCGGTGAAGTCGGACGTAAATCAGCCGACCTAATTAAATTGACAGAAGAGCACATAAGCCATCAGAGCAGATAAGCCAATTTTAAGATGCCGTACTAACTCTACGCATAACTCTGCATGCTTTCACACCTCCTTCGCAATGCATGCTATTAACAACTATTAAATATTACTGATGCGCCGAAGTCGGTGTGAGAGGCAATGTGGGCAGTTGCCTCCTTGCGCTTATGGAAAAGATTCCTGGGTACTTTTCCATGATTGTAGGCCATTGTCGCCACCCTGGTAACATCAGCTTAATTTGCCAAACCCCTACCCCAAATACAAATTATCTTGCGGATTAACAAAGTAAACTAAGCTTCATCAGAACTATTTAAGCCACCTTTGAGACGGTCTCCACCCACCCCACTGCCTTCAGCACCTTAACATCGCACACACTGTAGCGTAAAACGCAAAGGTAAACTTGCTCTGAATTTTTTTGCAAAGCACACTCGCTTTAACGACGGCGCCATGACCTCTATGGTCCGCCATGCATCTGAGCACATTCCTGGCGTTGTCTGGTGGCGGGTCCAGAGGGAGCCATGTGGTCCCGATCCTTGTGTCTACCAGGTACATCATTGTCTAAGACAGCACTGCATACAAGTGTTATTTTAGATCCCGACACACAAGAGACCGACATACAACTTAGTGAGGAATGGCAACAGTTACATTACTAGGTCTTCTCATTGACAGTGACAACAATTCTTATTCCATGTTCTTAGGTTAGCGAAGACCATGAGTAAAAACATTAGATATATTTAGTGGCGGATCCAGAGAGACCATAGAATCATGTTTCTGAATGGGTCATGGGCCCCGAAGGGGCCCGGGACCATATGTCAGGGTCATGGGTCCAGAAGGAGCCCAGCCCACCAGTGAACAGTCTGTAGCAAGATTCATGAATCTCTGGAATGGCCACGATGCATCCGGTTGATAAAGCATATCTATGAACTCGTCGGAGAATGTGGCCCCATCAAAACGTGGCATTCCTAACATACCCCGACACAGCCGTCACCGGCCGGAAGGGCTCCGTAACCTGGCGGGTTGCTATGCCGCCACGCCCCGCCCCCACGGTGCTCCAGCTGCACGGAGCCAATGTCGACGTCCTGCCCGGTGCAAGTACACGGCACCTTGTGACCCCGTCACGCCCCCCGAGCAATGGCCGCTGCCTCGACTGACCGATCATGGTCCGGCATACACTATAGCAACTGCGCCGCGCGAGTTCTCCAATCAAAACGCTGTTTATTATAAATTATGTATAGTATAGGCAGTGTCGTGTATATACACCTTTACTTTGATGACAATAAAGAGAGGGACCCGGAGGCGCACCGAGACGGACGCTAGTATTTGCAGCATACTGGGTAACGCCCGGTCACATCAGTCGACTGCGTTGGCGACTCTATTCGGTAAAATTCGTGGCCGACTCTCACAGTCCATTGACTCCGGAACTTCTGAGCCGAGGTGGCTAAAGAGCGAGTTGTTCTCTACCAAAGCCGGGATATACAAAAAACGTGCAGGTCCATCCAAAGACTACCCACAGCCAGGGTATCAACTACCTGACAAGGCGGTGTTTCGACACCGGCCGTGGTGAAACACAGACTCAATTTGCGGCTCCAGTGTGTCGTCAGTAGACCGGTGAGTGTTCAGGACCGACTCGAAAGGCCCCTGGACCGATAAAAGGGGCAACGGGATGATGGAGAGGGTCCTACATCGATGAAGATGCGGAAGATGATGAAGCCCCCACCCCCCAAGTCGACGGGGAGCTCCAACTGGCAGACTCTGGGGGCCCCGGTCCGGGCCAGCGCGTAAGACCTCCAGGCCGACGGAGGTGACTCAGGAATGCTGGAACGGTCCCTGGGATGACAAAGAGGGCCCGACCAGCAAGGACGACCTCTTAACCAACAGAGGGGGTTTCTGAGCCGATAAAGAGGGTCACTGAACTGAAGAAGAGGTTCCCTGGTGGCCGGGGAGAGCCCAGCGCTGATCTGAAGTGTCCATGGGCCCAGGGGTTCACACAGGATTTTCGTCAGGGAGTGCACACATTTTTAATTGTCCCTGGAAGATTGGACCATGTTTGAGTGATATGGCCCCTTGACCACTCATGAGGCCTCTCTTTCTGGTTGGGGCCTTTATTGTTTGCCGGAGTCCTCGAGGAAATCCGTCTCGAGGTCATAAATCTCACAGAGGCTAACACAAGCTAGCAAACGAAGCTATCTGTAATACAAACATTTTCAGAAGGTACCTCCCCTTCCCCCAACTACTTTGGGATGCCCCTTGGCCATGTTCTAGATCAGCCACTGGTTTAGTATGATAGTCTGCCTTTAAAACATGTGTTCCATGTCTAACATTGCCTAATGGCAAATAAACAGTCTCAAAGAAATAAGTACAGAAATAGCTGATAGTGTGATTTCACGGAAGACATCAATTCCTGCCAAATATTTGAACGGTGCAGCATTTTAGCAAGGCTAGTTCCGGCATGGGTGTAGGCACGTACCGCACAGATGCCAACAAGATGGCAGCCCAAACAGATCCACCCACAGATCATACGCCACACTCGCACGGGGCCGCATGGAAACCGCGCACAGCCACGTCATCCCAGTGAAACCACTCGAGGCTCACCTTCGCAGACATGTGCACTCGTGCCAGAGTGCGTGAACTATTTTTGTAACCAGAGGGGTGGCTTTTCCACTCAGAGTAGCGCCTCGTGGTGCAAATTCAAGGCGTGCCCCATCTCCACGGGTTAACACATGACCCTCGTGCTTCCCTCTTGGATTCACCCCTGCGGCCAATTATCTACAACGCTCCCGAACAAGAAGGCAGTTGCTAACTTTTGCATTTGCACCAGATTCCCCAGATGACTGCTCTACTACTTTTAGTCGATTTCCGGACCAATAGATTGTTTGCATAGCATCACTACTCTGATGCATACTTAGTATGATACTGAGTTTTTAATGTCAAACTTGGTTCTGCGCGTCATCGACCATGGATCCGTGGTCCATGGATCCGTGGTGACCGTTCTGATCCTGTGCCCATGCATCGCGTCAGCCGCCCAAACTTAAGTACAAGCTATTGCCAATAGATGGCAGCACGAGTGGTCGAGCCGGCCGGGCACGCGTCGACCGGCCCGGCAGCGGGTCAGTGGCTCGGAAATATTTACAGCTCGCCGCAGGGCGCCGGCGACATAACTCAGGATTATCTCTCATGGTGGAGTCCACGGTGGAGTGGTGCCGTCAGCGCGGCTGGCAAATCGTGACACCGCCCCGCCCTCTGGCGGCCACCGATCAGCCGGCGGCGGCTCGGCGGCTGCCCGGGCTGCCGCCGAGCCGAGCGGCTGGCCCAGTCCTGAAACTGACTGGCCTGGCATTTGTCGCTCTTCTGCGGCGCATTGGTGCAATGCAATGTAATGGTACAGTGCAATGGTACACTGCAATGGTACAATGTAAGGATACAATGCAATGGTGCAATGCAAAGGTGCAATGCAATTATATATTGCAATGGTACAATGCAATTATATATTGCAGTGCAATGGTGCAATGTAATGGTGCAATGCAATGGTACAATGCAATGGGGTCATACAATGGTACAATGTAATGGTACATTGTAATTGTTCAATTGCATGGTGCAATATAAATGTTCGATGTGTTGGTGCAATGCACTAGTTAAATGGAATGGTGCAATGTAATGCAATTCACAAATGCAATGCAACACCATGCAGCATGATTGCTTAATCTACAAATGGGACCTCAGCTCATCGGCGGCCAGTTCGTCAAAGCGCTTGGCTGTACTGGTCTATTCGTGTTCTGGCAAGCCAGGGTTCGAGTCGCTTCAAATGCCCGCATTTAGCCCCGGGTTGGAAGCATCAGTTGACAGCTGGTGCGATAGGGCCGAGGACGAGCTGCCGGGGCGGCCGTGTCGGTGCATTATTTGCGGCACAATTCTTCCTTTGAACTGGTATGTATGGATCATATTGTGGTGTCAGGGTTTGCGCAACAAGCTTTTGCTTGACTATAGGACCCTGGTCGATAAAGCCACCTCAGGAAGTTCTCTTATAACCTTTTTTTTTAATGAGTGGCATAGTTTTGAAATGTCACGCAATGTAATCTGAAAATTGTGTGCAATGTTTATTTGGATTGTAAACCGCAAATGTCTTATTCTGCAATCTGCCTACTGCACTATATATTGTCAATCTGCATACGCAAAGTAATGTAATCGGCATTGTGTACTACATTGCGCTGACGAACTTATCCAATTGCATAGGACGGCAGCGGGAAAGACTCAGTTTTCTGCTGGGCATAGCTAAAAATGCCCACCAAAGCTTGCCGGACACCAAAATGTCAGCCCTTCTTTGATATTTGTTTGTCTCGTCTCCCTGTCAAGCCATCCTGGCTGTGCCCCTCATGGTGTCTGTAATATGTAAGGCGTCCGCACTAAGTAAGCGGCTGTGTCGTTCATCGTAGCTCAGTGTAGTGCAACTGTACCCAGTGGCGGAACTCACATTGCCCCCTTCATCAGTTTGGTGGCGATGGTGGTGATGCAGCCTGCAAGTTTGCGAGTGATGGCATGGTCTCCTGGGTGCTTTTCGGAGCACAGGAGGGAATCTTTTTCACATCATGCTATGCAAATGGCGGCCGATCACCATGGATGAAGCGTTCGAAAAGGATCGCCGTTGCCATCATATATGCTGGCGTGTGATTGCTACCGATAGCTTTGCATACATCGTGTGCCGAAAGGCATTCGCAGGGAATATATCTGAACGATGCAACGTGTGGCAGGGGTAGAACTGCACAAAGTTAACGACCGAAAATTCAACGAATACTGTGCCAACACCATACACAAGTGGAGCCACACACGCGTTTGCATGGACGAGACCAATTACAGGCTGTAGAGACGAAGCCATCAAAATGCGGGTCTATGCATAACATTCGTTTGATTATTGACTCGCAGTGGAAACAGCGGCTGTAAAAGTGCAGTACCTCTTGTGCTAGTATGAATAGCAAATGGGCATGCGGCCTCTTGTTGACCCCGGTCTCTCGCTGGCTTTATCGCAAACTAAGCTACTGCTTCCATGTACAATTTGCATTCTGAAGCCTCAGCCATCGTGCCTCTGGTTGATGTCCGGGAGTCGGTTGCACCGCGGCCAGCTGGCCCGCCCCCGGATCGATACGCTTCACAATAAACGTTCCTTGCAGGCTATATTTCCTGTTCCAATTGTCGTGAGATGCTGGCGACGCTGAATAGCATTGGCGCTGAACTTCATCGTACAATTACCGCCGCTGTCACCGTGCCCGGACCATAAGGAAACAAACATGTCAGGTGCCTGAATGACTGGGTGTGAAGGAAGGCTTCACTCGGAGTGCAAAAACAGATGGCGTGCTTGGTTTGTTCTGACACAGCAACGACGATTCAATGGTGGCGCATGTCCGTCGTACTCGTTCCCGGTGTCATAGCAACAACTAAAGAACGGGCGACGCTGACGTGTATCCAGTAGAGCGAAGCTTTAATACGCCTGTTTCTCAGGTAGAACACAACACGAGATGGACTTGCCTGATTAGCTTGAATCGGAGTCGGCGAGACAAGATTGGCAAGACCGCTGTTCGCCTCGGATGGTTCGACCGCCAGGACGAAATCCTCCGCCCACGAGTTGGCGCACCGCAGCATGACCTGCAGGCTCTGCAGCGGCTGCAGGACCTGCAGGTCATGCTGCGGCTGCAGGAGGCGCTGCTATACTGCTGCCCATGTGCCGTCCGTGGTAAGCGGACATGCCCGGGCAAAGTGTGGCCCCTTCGTCCGTGTTGCTACACTTTGGACCATGAATGTAGCTCTGCACAAAGATAGTGTCCAAAGAAGTCGCACGTACACCGCACTCGGCTGATAATGGCTTCATCAAAATTTACAGAAGTCCAAGACATGCGCCGCGTTCGATTACCCCGTCGATTAGCATGCGCCCTGGAGGGCCTCTGAAAAATTTCGCGCACTGGAGGGAGGCGGATTCCGCCTTCCCTAAGATCTCGGCTCCTATTAAGGCTAGAGCAACGAAATTCACAGGGTTGATGGACACGGCAGGAGACTTTATTCTTTGCAAATTTCATAACCTTAAGTCAATATTTTAAAGGTTGATTGATGTCAAAATAGCAAAATTTTCTGGTTTTGCATGACTTGGGTTGTCATTGTTACGGA
This sequence comes from Imbricaverruca yamaguchii, assembly GCA_034440575.1. NCBI lineage: Eukaryota > Metazoa > Arthropoda > Thecostraca > Neoverrucidae > Imbricaverruca > Imbricaverruca yamaguchii. The sequence goes on from JAOTOL010001660.1 coordinate 3,156,258, forward strand.
TCGCTGTGATTGTGTTTAAATGCTCCAAATTGGCATTAATGATGTTTTGAGCATTGCTAATGATGCAATACAGATGCCAGATACGCCATTTAACCTCAGGCCACCAATATAGGAACACTTGATCAGGTTATTACCTGCTCCAGTTACCGGAACCGGGCTGCCCACCCGACTGCTCCGTTGGGCGGCTCGGCACAATCGGCTTCGCGGAGAAAGGAGTGAAATACACGAATACAGCATGGAAACGCTTAGGCACACAATGGGAAACAATATATTTCCGGATGTTTAGGGAGTAACATGCAAAGCGACATCAATCGCATGACAGTCATTTGCATTTATGACAACATTCCAGTTGACCAAGTTTGGTTCCGGCCATGAACTTGACCTGACCGAGTCGCTAGTGTTGTCAGGAACAATTCCCTTTTGCCAATATACGGCAAGCGCATCAACCCCGATTTTTGTGGTCTGGCACTGCGATTTTGAAAATAATTTAACGTCCCCTAACTCGAAAAATATTCGGCCGATTTCGTTTCTTCTTCCTTTAAACAACGTGGCGGTCATTTCTAAGCAGGTACACAAACAATGGCTAATATTGGCCGGTACAATCTGGAGTTATCTACGAAAAACCGGAGGTGTGGGCTGATTTCGCCCCACCTCCAGGGCAGTGTTAAAATATAAGCGAAAGCATTAATAACTGACTACAACCCTGTCGAAAGAAATGTGATTTCATATCTGGGAAATGATGCCAGCATCGACAGCATCTCAAAAAGTAACTTGCGATCCGAAGACCTAACTGAGATCCATCCCTTACCTGTTTTCTTTCGACCCAAGTACTGAAGGATTTTGCGAATGGTCAGTTTGTTCGACTTCTGACTAAGATGAACAAGGGACGTATAGTGTACTCCGGATGTCCCCCACGCCGAGCAATGGGGGAGGTTTGCTCCTGCCCCGTACTCCCCATCATTCCAGCACCATCGGTGCTTGCCAAAACCTAAAATCACTCCGGTCTGATGTGCACAAAAGTCGCATTAACGCACCTTGCAGTTTCAGTACAGCGGCTCAGAGGAATGCGACGAACAAATACCAACTTTTTTTTTGTAATCATGACGGGGCTAGGTTGAATGCAACTATTTAGCTTAGTTGAAAGTCGACTGCATAGATTGAATAGAAATATCACATGATGTTCGCCGATGCTTTTTCCTTTATCCATCACAAATATACACTAAAATTGGACGCAATATCCATCACAATTGTACAAATATCTAGTATCTGGCGCTTGGCGTATATTCTGAGGCTCTCTGGAAGTGACACACTTATCCGCTGGTCATGTTTTGTGCTGGTGCATGCTCCAGTCACGCATGACCTCTCTGGATGTATGGTGAGCAAGTTTCCTAGTTGCTAGGCTACAAAATAAAATGTTTAGCATTTCTTAGAGAATAAATTATGGTAACGACTACAGCTTCAATTTCTGCTAAATACTATGAGGCTCTTCATGTCTGCTCACTCACTACGGCATTTGGGTCATTCTCCTGATCGCGTTAAGTCTACGATAGTGCGTATTTTCGTCATGTGACAGTTATTTTGGTAGATCAATGTTCATTTATTAAGAACCGGCTCTCTTCTTTAGTTTATGTCTGGTTTCTCTGAGGGTTCCTCTCCTGTGCAATTCATCGTGTGTGCGCTTCCTTGTTTTAGTATTACACTATTAGAATGGCTGTCTTGTCTGGTAGTGCCGACTTATTCATCCCTGATCGCCATATTGTGACCGTCCACAGCATGGGTGGTCAAGGACGGCGGATTCAAATTTGGCATGGTGTCAAGGCCACACAGAGGTAAGTGTGCACCGATGCGCTGTTTGTGGCCTTCGTGCGATAGTTTTTTTTAATAAATTTCCCATTGAATTTGATTCGGTAGTATTTTCGTGGAATTTATGCGACCCTTTTCAAAATACCCTACCATTTGATATCGGATATGACTTGCCGATCATTACCGAAACGCGAAGTGTCAAGTGGATAAATATCGAAAGCAAAATATTGAAGGTGCAAAATATCGAATGGCAAAATATCGCAAACGCGAAGTATCGAAACACAACACGTGCAATGCACAATACATTGAACACGCCAAATATCGAACGGCAAAGAAATCGAAGCCACAAAATATATAATACGTAAGAAATCGAATCACAAAATATCGTATGCGCAAAATATCGCAAAATGTCGAATAACACGCAAAATATCGAAACAAAGACGTCAAGCTACTCAGCCCGGTCACTGACATCACGTCATCACCACTACTCATATTCTCCCCAACCATTCAACCACCGTCTTTATGAAAGGCAGCATTCATTTACGGCACTATGAAGTCTGAATGATAATATCATACCCGAACGTGAAACAAATAGTCATGAAACGGCCGTATTTTTCAAGGACACAACTTGTTTATGAATTGTGCACAATATGGGAGAACGGACTGAATAATGATCGATGCTTAAGTTTGTTTTTGCTTTTTTGCTGATGGTATTTGCGTCAATATGCTGCGAAGCTTTACCCATGTGGACCCATTCATAGCTTAAGAGTATTTAGATGTGTATAATCATCTACTGAATCGTGATCAGAGACAGTTCTGGCCCTTCGTGAGTGGGTAAACTAATCCTTCCCGGTCCCCGCTACTGGAACACATGCTACTAATTGCTGCCAAGGTGCGGCAGCTAGCGTGAGAGGTCGTGTGGGCAATTACTTTCATCCCCGCACGGCAAAGGTCCCTCGGTGCTCTTCGATAAGATTAGAGTAATGCCGGCATCCTGGCAACATCAACTTTCTTGCAAAATCTGCTCCACCCCAAAGTATAATTATGTTGTTGGCATGGGCGGCTATAGACGCCCCTGTGAATAAATTAGTATATATGTAATATATACACATTTATAGTATCTAATTGGTGTAGCTCATGCCTCTCAATTTTTGACCAATTAAGTGCTCTGTTCTTCTACCATCAATTATATCATTAAATTGTACACACAATAAAAGCCACAATTAATCGTTGCGGTAAGACCAGTCCAGGCATGCTGTCCAATGGGACAGCGTGTCTACGTCCTATTCAGTTTGACTATTAGTTGGCCGATCTCCTATCGCGGCGAAGAGAGCCCTTACTGTGTGATAGTGGTGTCTAAATCGTCTGTACAGTTAGACGTTAGATCCTCTGCCAACATTGCTAAGTGGAACGTAAATTCTGGTATATTAAAGCAATTTCCGTAGTTATCAGAGGATGAGGCGCCATTTCGCCCTTCATGTGACTTAGCTGATAGCCTCAGTTCTAGCTTATCACCCACAACTTTCTTGTGAATTTCTGCAACGATTGCATTGACAATCCACTTCCTTCATCTTTCTTCTTGCCCTGCATGTAGAGCTCTGGTCACCTTGCGTACATTTATTCGTGGTTCCCAAAAACCTGTCGGCTGCCTTCCTCATAGACTCTTCCCAAGCCATCTCCAGTCTACTGATTTGCTCACGAATATTACCTGTCGCCCTGCCGGTGCACTTCCTATTCTACGTAAATTACTTGCCAAATGTAGGCAACAATTGTCTTGTTTTGCTTTTGTACGGTGATGATATAGTTTCGTTGTTCATGTATACTGATGATGGTTATTGTGATGAAGCAAGATGCCCCCTCTGAACTGGACACACTCGATGTGTCGCTGTCTCTCGCACTGTCCTGGCTTAAGTCGTTTGATTTTTTAATCATCGAAGTCTCAGTCTACCAAATATATCATCATAGAAAATGTCATGTTAAATCGACAATCAATTTAGTGCATATAACGTAAATGGAAGGGCGACAGGTAAATACCGAGGCGTTCCACTGAGATTCGTAAGCAATTATCCTCCCATGTTTAGAGCCTGGTAAAGGCAACTGGTAAAAACACGGTGTGATTAGGTGGTGGATGCAGAGGGGGACAGGTAGATGGTATGTAGGTATGTCCTCCATCCTTAAGCCGCGAAGAGTCCTAAGCAGGCCGTTGCCCACGCGGGCTGATGGAGAGGGTCCGGGACCAGTGAAGAGGGACTTCGAGTCGACGGAGGCTGTCCACGGGCGGTCGTGTTGGGGGTGGGGGGGGGGGGCTGGATCAATGTGAAGGACTTCTAGGACGACGGTGATGTTTCAGAGTTATTGGAAGGTCTTCGAGTTGACTGAGAGGGATCCTGACCGACGGAGAGGGCCCTTGTGCCACTGGAGAGAGACCCGAAACAATGTGAAGTGCCCCTGGACCAGTGGAGGGCTCCAAGAGGAAGAACAAACACCTGGGCTCATGGACAGGCAGATAGCTCCTACGTTTTCGCAAAAGGAGCCTCCAGACTGCTGAAAAGGCGTTAATTAAGTTAAAAAAGACGTTAATGAAGGCCTCTTAGCCGATGTAGGGGTCCTTAGACGCCGAGGTGGACCCCGGGAAGTCGGAAAGAACCCCAAACCGATGTGAATGGCACCTGGGCAAACATAGGGACCTAAGCTGATGTGAATAGCTCCTGGGCCAACGTGGGGACTCGAGCTATCCAACTGGCCCGTGGTTCAGGGGTGTCGATTTACATCCTTTTGTGAGGGCCATGGCCCCACCAATGTTGATCTTGGCCCCCTCAATGTTGATTTGGGCCCCCCAATAACCTATGCCGGTTTATGCTGATAAGAAAGCTAAAGGGAAAAAGAAAACATCATGCTACATAGAAAACTTAATTGATGTTAACCAGCATATTTTGTACTGCAAAGAACCAGATTAGGTTTAGATAGTGGACTGACTCTCCACCTCCTGCTGCAAAACTGAAAATTGTGTGCAAAAAAGTAACAGAATAATTGGATTTCCCTGCACTATGGAAGTAAAACTTGCGTCATAAAATGTTGAGATTAGTGGATGATGATGCATTTTAAACCAGGTTGTCTTTAAAAATTTGCCAAGCCACTAAACAACAACTGCATTATCCTACTGACGTTTGTACACACCACGAATGGGAAAACCATATACATATGGAGCTTGAACATAATACATTCATTTCATTCTCAATTTCCAGTCATTGTCAAATTCCATACAATCGAGTCCTGTGAACAAAAATCACCGTTATTGAGATCGTGGTTATACAAACTAGAATTATCTTCAGCAACCCACCCATCACACGGTGCACTGCTGTTTTGCTTCCGTGACTTCACCTGCTACCGGTCGATTTTTCCCGTTGGCGAAGATGCTGAATAAACGTAAACATACACATCGTCAGATAAAAATCAGAATTATTTAGGACTGAAAATATAGCGGGCGAAATCCGATGAGTTTTTGGTTGGATGTTGGAGGAGGGGTTCCAGTACATTTCGGCCCCCCATGTTTTTAAAAAATCGACACCCCTGCCGTGGTCTGAAGGAAGATGCACAAGCTCTTGAAATAGGTCCATGCAGTCGGATGGAGAACGCCCTTAGCCGTAAAAGACGGCAACAGAGCTGTATGAGAGGACCTCCCGGGCCGAACATACAGGCCACCTGGACGGGAAATGGCACGAGGATGGAGAGAGTAATCTACAGTGGCAGCGTATCATATCTTCCAAAATTAAAAACTTCCAACGTGCATAATTTCCTAATTGGAAGTTAACTTTTAAAAATAGGAAGTTAACCGGCCATAACTAAACCTAACCTAACATAACCTGACATAACCTAACCCGTCCCGCCTCGGGGGGTCTTCAACCGCCCCCCCTCAGGTTTTTCGCGGATAGTGGACGAACGGCGCGCGGCAGCGCGCCCAAATTTGGCATACTTTTTCCCACATCATTTGGCATGCTGTTTCAAAATTTTGAAGACAGATCATCTAGGGTCAACGAGTTAGTCAAGGTCAAGTGAGGTCACCTCCAAAAAGGTTCAACCAGTTGTCACGCTTTAACGGATACAGCTATTTGAATGAAACTTTCAGCGTTTGCTTATCTTTACGGATGCAACAAAACGTACCTGTGGAACTTTTTCTTTTTTTCGTTTTTGACTACATATAAATTTTGCGCATTTGCCAACTTGCAGTTCAAATAGAGGATTCTGGCTAAAGTAAACATTTTTTATTAGGGCAAGTTGACTTCCAACAACGTTTCTCGGTCTGCTCTACCCACTGGAAAAGAAAATTAAAGAAAGCGTAAAACGCAACATTTTGAAATCTAAAAAAAAAAATTATTTTTATTTTTGTGGCCAGTCAAATTATAGTCCTGATCTATTTCGCTGTCCTTTTTTCATTCAACCTAAATTTTGTTTTTCATATATCCCCCAAAATGAACTCCCCAGAGTCAAAAGCATAATGCAAGTCGTGAAAAGTCGTGGAAATCTAGTCCACTTGATGACATCACTTTTGGAGAAAAATTGTTTTCGAGGATGAACTCGGGCCCTACTCGTCGAGCGCTTTCCGATGCCACCTCTTTCGTTTTCGTGCGATGCTTAGTTTGGAATTTACAGGGGGTTACTAACCGCCCCCATCCCCGAGACGGGGTGTGAGGATTTGACCGGAAAGACGGCGCGGGCTAACGATACCTTCCAGTAAGGTCATCGATCTTCCTTCCACTTGCTCCAGTATATGTTCGGCCTCCATCTGGTTCTGAAACCTGTAGTGCTGCGGCAATTTTGCTTTCTCTAACATTTTAGTGCATTTTTTAAGTTAGCTACCAACGTGCGTCCAAGATGCAAATAAGTATATTCATCGCAAACACAGATGAAGGCGCGCTCCTGACCAATTATTATGAAGTAGCGGAACAATAAAAACAGACACACACACAGTTGACAGCTGTCGTTGTCAATGTTTTCGATGTATAGAAAAATACAAATAAACCCTCACTTTCCTTGCACAGTACTTCGCATCAGCTGACAATAAGACTAACCTTTTCACTTTATACTATTTCATAAATACTCATTGTACTTCAGGGACTGGTGTGGACGGCTCAGAACTAGCAAGTTCCGAAAACATTTTTAGCTCAAAACATGCAATACACATCACATAGAAGTGGTGCCAAATCTAGTTCGGCCAGATTATCTAGAACCCCTGGCGCTGCTAGAGTTTCCTTCAGCACATTACAACATTAAACTGCGCCTTGAGCGAGCACGTACGCACTCGTCGGTAGCTGACAAACGAAACAAAGTACACAGCACACCGGCATCCTCCACCATTTTTCTCGCTCCCCCCCCCCCCACCGTCGCAGCTCCCGGCCGGCCCCTGCGGCCCAGACGACCCTCATTTTCACGCCGACAGGGCGTGGTCCTGCCCCAATTAGCCTAATGGTTCGGCGAAATGTCGGCGGGCCCGCACCAAATGGCACCGGATAGACCGCCCGCGCGTGTGAAGCTGCTGCCGGCAAACATAGTCTTGTCACTGACGAGCGGCTGCTGACGCGGCCAGGTGGCACAGGTCTGAGGGGGGGGGGGGGGGGGGGGGGGGGGCACGCTAATAGACAATGTCGGGAATGCGTCCAAGGACATGGGTGCGAACAGGTGTGAGATTGTCTGACTCGCGTGAACATCCACGTGCATTTGGTCCATCCACCATGGTGGTGACGTGGTCATGAATCTGAAAGTCGAGGAAATGAAACCTTGATGTAGATTAAGAATTCACATCCGAGGAAAAGGCAGGTAATTTGTATGTACGTATGCACAGAAACACAGTAAAAGCCAGGCATGTCATCACTTAGAGATTGCATTGCGTGTGTGCGTGGAGTAGGCGTGCTGGCTTACTCCTAGATTTGCACCAGGGTATCTGAATTCGGCAAGCAATGTAATGAAAGTGGCGTCACTCGCACGAAATGTGTGCTTTCTGATCTGCGTGCGTAGTCTGGGAATGCATGAGTCACATGTCTGTCGAGTGTGGCACGCACAAAGTCTGCCATCCCCAAGTGCAATGTCAAGCCCCTTAGCAAAACGTTATGCTTCCAGAGTAGCACATTTACTGGATCAAGTTGAGGGCATAAAAGGTACTCAGATTCCTCGCCGGGAGCCCGAAAAGTCTTCCTGGCAAATTTTATGTGTATTCACATGTTTGTAGGATAGCAGAGGAAAGGTTCATTCATTCGGTAGGGGAGAATACTAAAAACCATCTGCGTTTTTTCGAATGGGAAATCAAAATACGATCATCCGAAGGTACATTTCGACCTTTAAATGCGAACAAAATTAAATAGCAACGAAACTGGGGAGACAAGTGGGAACCGAAGGACCCTTTGGGGCCCGAAGGGACCCCTATCCCACTTGAGAGTTGGCATCTTTGTGAGCTGAAGGGATCCTGAAGGCCTGAGTGGCTGGATGACCAGTGATGGCCAAGGACCGACATGAAGAACCCCTGGGTCGAAGGTGAGTGGTCTCTAGGCTGTCATAGGGAGCCCCGGTCTGATGTGGGCAGACGCTAAAGGCCCTGGGCCGGGCCGACGTGAAGGATCTCTATGATGACGGAGAGATCTCCTGGTCGGTGGAAGGCCTGCGTACTGACGAACTGGGTCCAGACCGAGCAAAAGTGATCCATGGCCAACGGAGAGGGACTCTGAGGTGACGGAAACGCTATTGAACCAATGGAGGGGTCCCTCACCTCGCAGGAGGATCGCTAGCCACCTGAGGATCCCGGGCCATCGAAGAGGGCTCCGAGCCGATATAAAGGACCCGCTGGGGTAGCGGGGGAGGAGAGGTGAACCCGACATGAAGCTCCCTGATCTGACGGAGCAGACGCGGGTCTTTGGAAAAGTTCTTGGACTGCTGGGTAGGGTAGCTGTTATGTTAGCGGAGCTCGCAAGGAGCTGCCCCTCAAATTGTGCCAATGCAGCTGGCAATAAAATTCGTGATGTTTGTTTGCGGTTGAGATACTTTTAATCATGCCGCATCGCACGTACGGTTGTAAAAAATCGTGGATTTTAATGCACTTCTAATTTTTCAGCGCACTGAAAGAGCGAAGCTCCGGTATAAGCCTATATACATTTACCATTGACTCCCCTGTCGCTTCTGACTCAACTGATGTCATTTTCATCGATTTCCACTGCGAATTGGTGGCGCTAGCCTTTGTCAAGTCCTTGCGCCGGTCGCGCCATCTGTTGCGTAAAATACTAACTCCGCACTGAAGCTTATTTCAGCCTCCAGATTTGGGTTATTACATTGAGTTATAATTTAAGACAGGCAACATAAGCGCATCATGAAAATGTTACAGATACCAAGTACAAATAACAGAAAAACACAATAGACAAACTATGAGCTGCCGTTGAGATCCCGTGAAAACACGGCATCCGTCAGAAAACTTACCGCAAGTTTAAAGCGGGCTGGCTGAACACGCTCAATTACCAATATTCAGGACCATGTTGTCTAAGTTGACACGGCAGAGCAATGATGTAGCTTGCGCTACCACAAAGTGCATGGTTCATAATTCGTTTTTTTCTTACTGACATCCGTTTATTCTTGGCATCACAACGGCAGCTCATAGTTTATCTGTTATCGGTAGCGCAGCCGAAGGGGGGCTAAGGACTATAGCACCCGGTCGTGTCAGAGATCCCCATTTCGGTGTGCTTCGCGAGCCAAAACTTACCTTTATTTACCCGCTGGGGCTAGCAACAGCTGGGGCCCCCTGAGAGGTGGTGGGCTTCCAAAAATTTTGTTGGTGTTGGGAAGCCTCGAAAAATCGCGCTGGGGCCTCCAAAATTTTCATCGTGGCCTCCAAGAATTCCCGTCGACGGCCCAAAATGAAGAAAGCGGGGAGCCACAACCTCGCGCCGAGACTCGAAAATGCTACCCGAAATCCCACAAAATCGGGCTTCGGCCACAAAAATCGCGTTGAGCCTTCAAAATGTGCGTCGATTGCTCCAAATAAATATAACTGGTCCCGAAAAATCGCACTTGGTCCCAAAAAAATCCCGTCGAGGCCCAAACAAATCTACATTAGGGGCCCAGAATAAATACAGCGTGGTGCAGAAAACTCGAGTCTGGGCCCGAAAATCGTATTGGAAGCCTCACAAAATATCGCTTGGACCCCAAGACTCGCGTCGGACCCCACAAATTCGCGTCGATTTCCCAAAATGCATACCGCAGGGCCATGCAAACTTGCACTGAGGCGTCAAAAATTTTCATCGGGCTCCCAAGAATTCCAGTCAGCGGCCCCAAATAAAAACCACGGGAACTCGAAAACTCGCATCAGTGCCCGAAAACCGCGCCGCGGGCCAAAAATCGCGAGCTAGGGTCTCAAAGTTCGCGTGGAGGCCTTCCAAAAATCGCGTCAACGGTCGGAACTAAACCGTGTGGCTCAGAGAATTCACAGAAATCCGAAAATCGCGCCAGGTCTACAAGATCATGCTAGATTCACAAAATTCCCACCGGGTCCCTAACTAAGTACAGAGGTGCCTCGAGGACACGTGCCTGGCCAAAAAAAAAGATTGCATCAGGCAAAAAAAATCGCACTGGGTACTAAAAACGTGATGTCGGGCCCCCAAAATTCTTATCGAAGGCCCAAATGATTACAGCGGCCTTCTTTGACTTGAGCTAGGTAAATAACCTTACATGATCTGAGCCCGAAAGTTTCACATCCGACGCAAAAAAATGACGAAAAAGTTACTAAAATTTCGCGCCACGGCCCGCCGTCATTCGTTCTCCATCGCGGGGAAACCTTAGGGGGCACGAAAAGACCCCCAAGATAGGGCGGGGTGGTCTAACCCTAAACAGCTTTTGTCATATTGTTAGCTTCTCCGCCCACAGTGGGTTTGAGAGCTGATACAACACTCATCTACTGCCGATTCCAAGCCGGTCGTTCTAGAGAAACTCCATCCAGTGTGTAGTTTGTGATGAAATCTCGCGATTTACACCAAATTTGACCCCTGGAGTCATTCGCTAACCTCTTGGGTGAAGTCGATTCGGAAGTGTGTGGGCAAAGGTAATGAATGTCGCAAATTGTGCAAAAGTAACTGCTGGGTTGCGCACCAAATGCATACATTCTGTTCCTAAGAGCCATTCCATTGACGTGTCACTCGTGTCGCATTTTGCCACGTCAGGAATGTACTAGGCCAGGTCAAAGTCGTGACCCCATTTTGACATTTCTTTGGAATTTTTCAAGCTTTTGGTTTGTACACCACCAACACGCCGACAAAGCATTAACACTGACAAGGGCCTCCAACACCGACAAGAGCCACCAACACTGACAAGAGCCACCAACACTCCGACAAAGCACCAACACGCTGACAAGAGCCACCAACACTGACAAGAACCACCAACACTGACAAAGCCACCAACACGCCGACAAAGCACCAACACTGACACGAGCCACCAACACCGACAAGAGCCACCAACACGCCGACAAAGCACCAACATTGACAAGGGCCACCAACACTGACAAGAGCCACCAACACGCCGACAAGAGCCACCAACACTGACAAGAGCCACCAACACGCCGACAAAGCACCAACACGCCGACAAAGCACCAACACGCCGACAAAGCACCAACACCGACAAGAGTCACCAAAACGCCGACAAAGCACCAACACTGACAAGAGCCAGGCTGACAGCTGTCTAAGCTGCCACCCGCTGAGCGCCACGCAGAAAGTGATGAGGAAGTTCCCAGCTGAGATGGAGCACACGACCTGCTTCCCTCGCTCTGAGCACAAGAGCCTCTTCACGGCGCGCTCATCAAGGCTTGAAGGATTTCATTACAACGCTTTCATACTGATCATAATATTATGCGAGAAACAGTCAATATATAGTTAAATGTGAATGAAACATGCTAGTACGACCACCCGTACGCCCATATGTTCATTATGCTCTCGTTTTAATGCTGTGTTTGAATGTTTCTCGCCGACTCAGGGTTTCATCGACTCGCCGTCGGGGTTTCATCATAATTTTTCAGAATGGCATCGCCAATATAGTCTGAATTTCTGTGAAAATATATTGTGTACCTTGGTTGCTTTCTCAATCGACTTGTTTCGTGAAACGATGACTACCTAAAGCACCAAATATATCACAGTGAGTGAGATTGGGGTTGTATCACATCCTCCTCTAACATGTAGACTGGGAGACCATCCATATGTGCCCTCCCACTCTTGATAACGTTCCTCCAGTCAAATCGCATTTCCCATTCCTGAAGCATTCCCGGGGAGCTCGGAAAATTGGAATCTGTCCCCAATTGGAGTCGATGGGAGCGCCCACCTCTCCAGTCAGATCATGTCAGACGACGCCCTGGATTGCACTCAAGTGACAGATAATTTCACGATGCATTGACCAATGACTACTGGAGTTGCAGCCATGCACGACCGTACGACCATGCAACCATCTCCCCAGCCACTCGCCTTCTGACACCGACAAACAATACCGGTCTACATGGCGGGTAATAAAATGTGCACATCTTCAATTTTATGGAAACGAATGATTCGCAGAATCAATATGTGCAAATTCCTGTCCAAACGTTATTCCAATAGCCTGGAGTAACTATTTGGAAGATGGCCTGCATCGGGCTGAATTGAACCTATCTCATGTCACATATCTCTTCTTATCCAATGCCCTCAAGACCTCATTTCACCAGGCTAGCGATAGAGCGGCGAGATGCTCAGATAGGGCAGCCATGGCTCCGGAGGTGATCGACTCGGGCTGCAGACAGATGGCCAGAAAAGAACGGCCGGTTTTAGCTGAACGCGATCTTTTGTCTCCGCATCGAGGCAGGCAGATCGAGCTTCAATTCCTGACCAACTTGGACTGATGCACAAGCTTTGCTAAGCACGCTTAACAGGTCATGTCTGATTGCAGAGATCCACCTCGATTAATGTCTGGACGGGACGTGATGTCATGTCATAGGAACATTTGTTTCTGGGCATCGCATGTAGGCACAACAATTCATCTGTTTGTGCTCAGACATATACCCACATCTGTTGTGGGCGCAAAAACAACATCGTGTGTTTTGTGAGACAACATACGCGGAATCAGCCATGCGTTAGGCCATTTGACTCACTTGACCCGGAGCCATTCTTGCCCAGCTAAATGCACCGGGATCCAAGAACTCAGACGCTGATAGTCACTGCAGAAGTTGAAAACTGTTGAGGGAAGTTCGATGATAGTCGATTTCCGTCTGCGGATAATCCGATGCACCATCGGCACAGATATAGCGCTTGTGTCTGGAAGTGCGCCAGCAGCAGATATTACGCGAGCCGTGAACTGAGCAGTGCCTGTGTCCGGAAGTGGAGATGCCACGCCTGCCGTGAACTGAGCTCTGCCTGTGTCCGGAAGTGGAGATGCCACGCCTGCCGTGAACCGAGCAGTGCCTGTGTCCGGAAGCGGAGGTACCACGCGAGCCGTGAACTGAGCTACCCGTCCCACTGCCTGAGGGTCCACCGGCTGGCCCGGCTAGTGACCTGGCTAGTGACCTGGCTAGTGACCTGGTAGCGCGTTCGAGGAGTCCCCGAGGAACTGCAGGGCATGCTGAGATCATCAGCCCTGCGCCTCGCACGCCGAGTACATGGTGGGATCACCGGTCCTGCGCGTCGCACACCCAATGCATGCTAAGATCATCAGTCCTGCCCCTCGTACACTCAACGCATGTTGGGATCACCAGTCCTACGTCTTGCGCTCCCAGCACATGACACTCCGGTACCAACCTCGCTAGTCAGCCGCTCAGACCAATCCCCGGACCCTCCCGACCAGCGACTGTCAGCCCCGCGGCACCTGGGTGTCGTGATGACCCAGCCACGGCCTAGCTAACCCGACCATAGCCTGGCTAGCCCAACCATAGCCTAGCTAACCCAACCATAGCCTAGCTAACCCAACAATAGCCTAGCTAACCCAACCATAGCCTAGCTAACCCAACCATAGCCTAGCTAACCCGACCATAGCCTAGCTAACCCAACCGTAGCCTAGCTAACCCAACTATAGCCTAGTTAACCCAACTATAGCCCAGCTAACCCAACCATAGCCCAGCTAACCCAACTAAATAGCCTAGCTAACCCAACCATAGTCTAGCTAGCCCAACCACAGCCGTCCGACCATAGCTGTAAACCAGTCCATAGCATAGCCCAGCTATAACCCAGCGGCAATCCAGTCGTAACCAATTGATTATCCAGACTTAGCCTTGTCGCAACTCAGCGGTAATGCAGCCGTAACCCAGCCGTTACTCAGTAGTGACTGAACCGCAACACAACCTTAGCCCGGTCGCAATCTAGAAGTAACCCAGCCCTGACCGAGCAGCAACCTCATTAGAACTGAGTGGTAATCCGGCAGTAACACTCGCCAACATTTCCGGACTGAGCTGCACCGTCTGTGACAGCTGGCTGTGACAGCTGACCTGTGAGAGGTGTACTGTGACAGCTGAACATCGTGGAGCATTGCGAGCACATAATGCGGACATGTGAGTGATTACCACAGTCGGTATTTTGGTAGCCGACCATTGCGCAACGCAGAGGTGGTACAGGTGGGGAAAAGTGTCGACCATGGAAAATTAGTCCGTGAAAATACCAAAATAGATCTAATTGAAAAGATGGGAACGAGACAGAACCGTGCTGACACCGTCTGGGATTTACCAAGTAAAATCGTAGCTGAAAAGCTTGCACAGTGGCAAACCTCAGCACTGAACAAATTGGTAGCGGAGAAAAACCTGGACATTCGTCTGCAGCAGTTGTCAGTGGGGTGCACGCCATGGACGGTCGCCTGTAGCAGCGGGTGGTAGGGTGCACGCCATGGACAGTCGCCTGCAGCAGCGGGAGGTAGGGTGCACGCCATAACCAGTCGCCTGTAACAGTGGGAGGCAGGGTGCACGTCATGACCAGTCACCTGAAGCAGCGGCCGTAGGGTGCACGCCATGGACAGTCGCCTGCAGCAGCGGGAGGTAGGGTGCACGCCATGGGCAGTCGCCAGTATCAGCGGGAGGTAGAGTGCATGTCATTGACAGTCGCCTGTATCAGCGGGAGGTAGAGCGCCGGCCACGGACAGTCGCCTGTAGCAGCGAGTGGTAGCGTACAAGCCACGTACAGTGGCATGTAGCAGCGGGCGGTAGCGTGCACGCCATGAACAGCCGCCTGCAGCAGCGGGCGGTAGGGTGCGGGCCATGGACGGTCGCCTGCAGCAGCGGGCGGTATGGTACGCATCATGGACAGTCGCCTGCAGCAGCGGGCGGTATGGTACACATCATGGACAGTCGCCTGCAGCAGCCGGCGGTATGGTACACATCATGGACGGTCGCCTGCAGCAGCTGGCGGTATGGTACACATCATGGACAGTCGCCTGCAACAGCTGGCGGTATGGTACACATCATGGACAGTCGGCTGCAGCAGCTGGTGGTATGGTACACATCATGGACAGTCGGCTGCAGCAGCTGGCGGTATGGTACACATCATGGACAGTCGCCTGCAGCAGCTGGCGGTATGGTACACATCATGGACAGTCGGCTGCAGCAGCTGGCGGTATGGTACACATCATGGACAGTCGGCTGCAGCAGCGGGCGGTAGAGAGCTCGTCATGAATGATGTTGGTGTCGGCCATAAACAGGCCCCATAATTGGTGGCATTAAATCAGTCGGATTGGGTCTAGTTGGCATCGCTGGCTATCAGCAAATGATGAAGATTTGTTGCCCGGCATCGAAGTAGGGGGAAGATTGACGCGAGCTTACGGAGAGGTAGCTCGATCTTGGCTGGCTATTTTTGGTTGAAAATATCATTGTGATCTCGTCTGTCACCAAAATGACAACTGTCACACCCGTCACTTCACTTAGAAACCGTTAATCACTAGCCGCTATGTGTGTGTGTTGTTGGGTTTGTCAGCCTGTCACTGTGTGATGATGTCGGCTGTTTCCGGGTGTGCGTTGTTGGTGAGATAGATTTGTGCTAGTTTTGGGTGGGAGTGAAGGGGTATGAGTAGCATCGTGGTGAGGATAAGACAGAACGAAGAAGAATAAAGTTGGCTTGTTGAGGTATGTCGAGGTGGAGCTGAGGTGTCTTGAAGTGTGAAGCGTAGAGATGAGTAGAGTTGAGTTGGCTTGTAGTATGCAGATGAAGCGGTGGTTCTGGTCGAGTCTGTAGCTGGTGAGGAAGAGAAGATTTGCCAGTCCGGGCGGTGCCAAGATGGGGTGGGGGTGTAGTTGGGGGATTGGGGTCGGCTCATCGCCAGAGTTGAACATTGCAAGAGAATTTGTGTTAGTGTCACCTGGGGATTAGCGTTCTTTTTCTTCATTGATTTTTTTTTACTAGCCGCTCTTCGTAATTGTACATTCTTGTTGTCATTGTCAAGTAGTTCTCTTTTCGTCCGAAACCTGGGGCGACAAACTGGGAGCGTCTCAGAGTTCCGAAATCAACATGGACAACATGTGTTTGGGTCGATGCCGTAAAAATTTTCCCCATCACCGAAGAATGCCAAAAAAAAAAAAAAAAATTTAAATGTTTCCCTAAGTCACATACTTCAACTGGCTTGCGGAGCTCGCTGTAGTATCGTTGCTGTTGTCGTCGGCGTTGTCAATGTGAGTCGTAGAAATCATGGGTGCAATCAGAACCCATCGAGCTACACGTCGGGGTATTTTTGGTACAAGTTGCTAAGCTGGGTCGTATACTTGATGCTTTCTGGGTGTAGTTGCACAATGCATTTGTGCACGAAGCATATCCGTCGTGAGTGCGGCACGACACCGAAACAGTACGTCTGACGCCCTAGGGCGTGAGGGTAAAATACCGCCGACATGCGAGGGTGAAATACGGCCAGGGTATCAGGCGTCACGACACCGAAACGGTACGCCTGACGCCTGGTGGCCTGACGGTGAAATTCCGCCGACATACGACGCTGCGTTATATGCATCTTCTCTACTGACCAACACGTTAAAATGAGGTGAAACTCTTTTTGCTTTTTACATATTTCTGCATGTTAGGTGCGCAGTACACAAGAACAAAACCTATGTAATTCGATGATCAATTGCCTTGCGAATGGTTCCACTATGATGGTTGTATCTCTTCTCAAGCCTCTTGAAATAGAGCAACTAGGAAAAGTGACATTTTTCTCACGAACAACTCAATGTGAAAAGGAGTCTCAAAAGGCAGCACATTTCCCCCAGCCAACATGTACATTTTACTGTTCGAGACCAGCCGCCGCAATCGAAGGTGAAAAATTAGTCGAAATAATCAAAAAGTAGAAACCCAAAGTAAAAATATTAAAATATAAAATGTTTAAATGATATTCATAATGCCAGATACACATGGGAACAAACACGTCGCATCAGGACAATATTTAACGAACACATACGAGAAGCGACTAACAAATCGAACAAAAAGCACCACTTGGTGATTAAGCACATGCCACCCAATCAACCCGGCAACTTGGACGTTCTTTTCAGTTGAAATTTTGTAAACCTGTAAGGAGTTGGCAGAACTCCAAACCGTACAACCTAATGAAATTAGGAGCCGCAGGTCCAATCAAAACACACATATATTGTTGTAGATTCTCTTCACTCCAATTCCGTACAATATCCCCAGGTCAGCAGCATTCACATGCAACAACAAAACATAAATAGCAGTACATCGTCACCCCGGCATCAGTAATTGTATTTGCTGCGCTCTGGCCATGCAGCAATTGCATCTGCAGTGGGGTGTAATTTGGCACAATACGAGTTTGTATTTGTTGTTTTTGGTGATTAGTACACAAACTGTACCGAGTTGCCACCTATGTCACGTTCGTTGAGTGGTTAATTTTGTTTTTATTTTTTTAGGAAGTGCCTTCATATCACGTCTGTATCGATGCAATACTCAGCCGATACACTATTACATCCATTGAAATGGCCTTGGCAACCACGAGACAGCCACGCGTGGCGCGACCCCCCCCCCCACCACCCAGTCGCTGCTTCCCCACTCCGACACTCAGTCCTGATGTCGGCTCAGCCTGACACTCAGTCCTGATATCGGCTCAGCCTGACATGCAGTTCTGATGTTTCCTCAGCCTGACAGGTAGTCCTGACATTGGCTTAGCCTGACACTCAGCCGTGGTGTCGGCTCAGCCTGACACACAGTCCTGATGTTTCCTCAGCCTGACGCGCATTACAGACTCTGCCTAACATTGCTGACTCCTTACTAACTCATTACTGATTCTGCCCCGCGTTACTGACTCTGCTCAGCCTAACACTCACTCCTGATGTTGGCTCAGCCTGACACGCAGTTCTGGTGTCGGCTCAGCCTGACACGCAGTCCTGGTGTCGGCTCAGCCTGACACACAGTCCTGGTGTCGGCTCAGCCTGACACGCAGTTCTGATGTCGGATCAGCCTAACACTCAGTCCTGATGTTGGCTCAGCCTGACACGCAGTTCTGATGTCATCTCAGCCCAACACACAGTCCTAATGTCGGCTCAGCCTGACACACAGTCCCGGTGTCGGCTCAGCCTGACACGCAGCCCTGATGCTAGCTCAGCCTGACACGCAGTCGTGATGTCGGCTCATCCTGCCACTCAGTCGTGATGTCGGCTCGGCCTGATTCAGTCCTGGTGTCGGCTCAGTCAGCTGGCAGGTCGAACAGTTCCCACCGGGCACGTCTGAGACGCCACGTGTGAGACGCCACGTCCGAGACGCCGCGTTTGAGACGCCACGTCTGAGACGCCACGTCTGAGACGGCGGACCGGCCTGTGCCGGCAGTGTCGGCGGGGACGTGCCGGGCTGCTGAGTCCGCCGCGTCTGGTGTTGCACCCCGCAGATCGATCGCCACATCTGTCGGCGTGAAGTGTTGCAGACGTGTTTTCTTTCGCCCGGCTCCCGGCGTCGCTCCCCGCTCCGTACTGTTATCGGGCTAAACCCAGGGCTTCGGCGTGTGGTGCTCAAGATAGGCGATGGTGCGGTCGCGCGGCTTCAGTCGCAGTCGTGTGTGCTCTGTTGGGGATCGCATGCCTCGCGCGGGGCAAGCCGATCATGCCGGTGGAACAGAACCGCCGGATGAAATGTGTAGATCCAGGAGACCTTGCAGAACGGCGAAGTGTCGTTTGGTGCCGGGTGATATGGCTGTTGTTTCTCGCGTACGGTGCGGGCTGTTTACGGGAGAATCGACGCGGCAGGCGAAAGGGATGCAACATACTGGGCAGGATTTTCAACATCATCATGGATTAACTGCCTACCATACATGCACGTTTGATTTTATTAAAGGAAGCCTGAACGGTCGAGCGGATTTCTGTTGAGGTCTGATCAGCGTAAGAGCGTCGCTACCGCCACATTTGATAATGTAATAAAATAAAAGACGCGATGGATGGAGTCTGTTCGCGCCTCTGTCGCCTATACAATGACTCTAGCTGAATGTCATCAGTGTCAAAGGAGGTGAAGTAAGTGCAGTGTTGACGATTTTGTGATTGATGGCTTCCCTGAGCCATATGTACGAGTACACAATGGAGAATCTGTGCTTCAAATATTGAAATATTTATGCATTCGTATAGTGGAATAGAAGAAGACAAAAATTGCAACCGTTTCATAAATACTTCATATTCAACACCTGCTATTCCTTCAGGCTATTCAATTTTCTGGGAAACAAAAGCTGGAATAAATTCGCCAGGTCGCGATGGATAGGTGATAGCCAACGATGATGCAGTCCACCGCCATGAATGCAAGCCAACTGAACAAAGACATATCGCGATCATTACCGGGCGCAATAAACCTAACGACGCAGTAAGCAGCCAGCGTCCGGCTGTGCTGAATCAGCCGGCTCGCCGCACAGGACACCCCACCGCGCCGACGGAGCCTCTGTGGCCGTCAGCCGACGGAGCCTCTGTGGCCGTCAGCCGACGGAGCCTCTGTGGCCGTCAGCCGATATCGCGTGCAGCCGACACCGGGCCGCCGGGGAGTCAGCCACCGAGCCGACTGAGCCTATGTGGCTACCGGCCAGCTAAATTTGTACCTCCGCGGCTCGTATCTTACCAACCGATTTCAAAACGTATGCATGCCATACGCTGCTGCATTTGCCACAGTCACAACATTGACTTACAATACCCCTGTGCGGTAATGGCATATCTTCGAAAAAAACAGGAGGGTTGGCAGATTCCGTCTCCCCCTCTGTGGTGCCCGTGTTCTGTGACTTGGAAGAGCGTCTGGTCAAATTAGGTTGGAAGCCGCTGGAATGTGCTGTTGCTACCATTTTGGTCTCGTGCCACCGATGTTAAGATGCTCACGCGGCGCTCAACATCGTCAT
Source organism: Imbricaverruca yamaguchii (assembly GCA_034440575.1). NCBI lineage: Eukaryota > Metazoa > Arthropoda > Thecostraca > Neoverrucidae > Imbricaverruca > Imbricaverruca yamaguchii. The sequence goes on from JAOTOL010001660.1 coordinate 3,176,364, forward strand.
CGCATGGCTTGCACACTGAGCCGACTGCAGCAGATATTATCATGTGCACTGCAGTGCGTCAGCACGCAACGCGCTCGCGCGGCTTATGTACTGCTACTGGGTCCTCCGAACTGCTGCAGCAGACTGACACACCGCCGGGAGTGTCACGACAGCCATCGCGCATCACTTTGCATCGTCACTTGGCAACGGTATCGTCACAGCGTAGCAACATCACCTCGCACCAATATGTGGCCGAGAGTACGCAAAATTTAAGAACGGGGCCACCGATTTGTAATCGATAGATACACACCAACTCAATCCATCAACCTACGATGTTGTCATGTCCAAAATTGGAGAAGTATTCCAGAGCACAAAGAATTCGCAACCCACCAGGTTCGAGCCGCTTTATTCTCGATCTTCCTGACCAGGGAGCTTAATCGATTCGAACCATACCGGACTGACCCAACCGAACATAGCCTGACTTGACCTAACCTATCCTGATGAAACCTTACCAACCGAAAACCAACAAAAGCTCGATCGCCTAAAAGCTACGATGTTTGGCCGCCACAAACCTACGGATAGTCGATCGCAACAAACCCTGAAGTTTGATTGCTGTAGATCTATTGGCGTTTGTTCGCCTACGACCCGTCCATCACCTACGGGAGATGTCCTATGATGTTCTATTGGTATTAGTGCACTATTTTACTTTTGCATTGGTCAGTGGATGAGTTCATTGCATAGCGATCAGAACAACGAATGCACCTAACAGCTTGGTGGCTAGTGCATGTGCCGTTGGGAACTTCGGGTTGACCCGGTTAAAGCAGATGTGCCCACTTTTCGGCCACGTGGTGCACCTCACTTCGCCAAGCATACAGCACAGGATTAACTCCATGTGGGAGACAAATGTTGAAGACATTCCAGATGCATTCTATTTTTACGTGTACTGTCTGTGGCCGATCGTAACAGGTGTGCAATAGCTTTGCACGTGCATGACGCTCGCATCTTGTTTTCCATCTCTATGAAACGGATGTTCTCGAATAACCTTTATTTTGTTTATTGTCCACAATCTCCAACAGCATATTGTGCCCTTTACAGGAGAAGTCAGTAGCATGTGCGTCGTTCCCACTGCGTCAGCAGTGGGAACTTGGTTAAAGATTTTCCACTCACATAATTTGGTGGCATAGCCCGCGAAACTCACGAAATTTTCTCCCTCAAAACAGGCACCTGACAGTCACAATGGTCCATCATACCTTGCTAATGCACCCACGAGTGGCTGAATCCCAGTGCTTTCACTGAATATCAGGGTCGTGCCCCCTTTCGTATCAGATGTGACCCCAGATGCCGATATAGGGGTGCAGTGCGTAAGCACGTGCAAAACGCGCACACCACGCCACCTTCCAGTACAAGTTAGCTATAACGAGTAGCCTTAGACGTAACCCACCTGTCCATACACTCGTTTGGGCGTAGCACATGCCGTTGGAAACTCGGAGGTGCTCCAGTCAAAGTAAATGCACATGCTTGAACAAAGCACGGCCCCTCCATACTATTGCCTAAAAACTATCGCTGTTGGGATAGAGTGAGCAATGTGTCAAGACTACATTTTAAGCTATCGGATACTCGGTATGGCACTTAGTGCTAATTGATGGAAAGTACCTACTGCAAAATACGAGCACGCACAAGTTTGGCACTTCACCATGGCACCAATCGGCAAAACTGGGCGATTTTCGGATAGCCTTCATAGTAGGCTATTCATCCATGGAATCTGGTCGGCACTCCCATGTGCCGTTATTGATTGAAAGCTGCTCCGTAAAATGCACATACCTGATCGCGACATAGTGCACCTCACCTGGCCGGGTGGAAGACCCAATAAGCAGAGGACTCCAGTTAGAGCAAACATGTTCTAGAATATTCAAACAGGTACGCCATTCATTACAGGATGTAGGCACACACGACCGCACGAGAAGTTCAAAGGTTTTCAACGTGGAGAAAGCGCGCTATGCAACACCAACACCTATAAGCGTGCATACCCTATTCTCACTGATGACGAGCTACCCATTCGCGAAATTGCGCGAGTCCATGCTTTGCCCAACGCCAGTGCATCGTAAGTTCAAGGCTCACTATGAGTGCATGCTATCACAGATTTCGGAATTATGGGCTATCAGACCTAGCCTGCAATGCTACCATTAGTGAACGCCACAGGTAGGTAGCGCTTCTTTCCATTATGAAGGTGGTCAGCAGGGTCCCCATGAACCTGCTGTTCATCTCTCTTCCAGTTTGCCCACATTAGGCTTTCTGATAATTATAGCTGGCGTTGCCTCAGTCCCAGTCATGCAGTAGATGCGTTCCGGCATTTTCTCAACATCTGAATGTATGACTGTTGGAAACTTGAATTTCTCGGATGATTACATGATGGAGCAGTCGTCCTATCGTGTAAATAGGGGACGGCTCCTATGCAAGCAAGTTCGTTTCGCCTGGTAGTGATAGTCTAAGGTTTGTCTCGCTCCGCGACAAATAGTTTTCAATCCAACAGATTCTCCGAATCCACCTGCCGTTCCTGCCCCTGTATTGATCTGGCTGATAGTTAACCAGAAGGCGACCACTTGAACAACAGTTCCAACAGTTTCCTCAGCCCAACAAAAGCAAACACCAGCGAGATTATTTCCCCAAGTTTCCACAGGCACCAGTGACGAACAATCGTCCAGCCGGGCGGTCGGCTCACCTCTGCCGCTCAGCCACGTCTGACCCTCTCTGCTACCCAGTGACGGCTACCTGACCAGGGTTTGTCGCGCACATTGCTCAGCCACACTGACACTGGTGTCACAATGGTGACACGGCGCAACGACACAGCATCTGCCGGCCGGCCGTCACCGGTCAGAACGGAAACCGACTTGGCATAACATCCCCGGCCACAGCCGAGACTCGAGGCGTCAAATGCCGCCGTCAGCGCCGGCCGACAGGCGACGGCTTCCGCTCGGAGCGCTCACGACTGGACTCGACGAGTCCGCTAGTTCATGACGGAACTCGACAGGTCTGGACACGCAGGAGCCAAACACATTACGAGAGTGGAGCCCGAAGTTGCCTTCATTACACCTTATACTTGTGCCTCTGGCTCCTAAGGCCTAACTAACTTGCTGAAACCAAACCGCTCACAGCGTACGGTGGCCTCATATGTTGGCTATGCGCAAACAATCGGCATTCGTGGAAGTAATGGCCGTCGGAGCGAGGGGCTGGAGTCAATCTGCTGCCTCGTGACGTTTGTCTTAAGTAGTACCTCAATCGTTCACACGATCATTTTGAAATCTGGCATATCTTCCGTCTCTTCATTTACGCACGTTGTGTAAAACAATTAAGTTTTAAACTCGTGGTGGATCAAACTGCGGCGGATCAAACTCATGTTAGAACCTCTTCTCAATACGGTTTGTAAATGTACATTACATCATTTTCCCAAAACAAACCATGCAACTACATACAAAGTGAATGATATGTGTAATTATAGGTGACCCAAAAAAAACGCAATTAAGCAAAATGTAGCATCGGGTCAGGCGTCTAAGTCAAATAAACACCGCGGTGGTACAAACTTATCCACTTGACAAAAACTTGACCTGCCACAACAAAGAGAGCAGCAAGATCAAGAAATCAATCATAAATTGCAAACAGAGTCCCAAAGTTCCATTGACCTGCTCAATCTGAAACAATTACAATGAAGCATCAAATCAAAAGAGACAAATCGATGCATGTGTCAAACTCTACTCTCCTGCCTTGTGCAGCTGGAATATGTTACCATTAAAACCAGACCGGCTGAAACCCGTTACAAATCGTCCAACGTTCCATTATGCTTCCTTTCCGTTGTGCATGTAATCTTTGGTAACCAAGGCCATTGGTCACCTATGGTCCCATACTATGCACCGATGACTAGCCTGGCTGGTGAAATTACGTCTCTATATCTGATCCCGCTATGCCTGACAAATCATCGGCAGCCGCCATCCGATCGGGCCGGGTTTTGTCCGCCGCCGACGGCCCGGTATCCGGCGCCAGGACAGAGGCTGTCCGGCCAGAATCCCAGCCGGAAATTGTAGCCCACCAGAGCCCACTGACGACAACAGTCGGCTGATGTCCATATCGCGGCAACCGACCTACAGTGAAGCCTGAAGTTGAGCCGGCATCAAATCTATTCTCTAGTCTGAAGGCGGCGGGATGTATATCTGGTCTGAAGCCGGCGGTATCGTTCTCTGGTCGTACTGCGGCAGTATTGTGCTCTGGACGGATAGCAGCGGTATCGTTCTCTGGTTGGACGGCGGCGGTATCGTTCTCTGGTCGGACGGCGGCGGTATCGTTCTCTGGGCGGACGGCGACGGTATCGTTCTCTGGTCGGACGGCGACGGTATCGTTCTCTGGTCGGACGGCGGCGGTATCGTTCTCTGGTCGGACGGCGGCGGTATCGTTCTCTGGTCGGACGGCGGCGGTATCGTTCTCTGGTCGGACGGCGGCGGTATCGTTCTCTGGTCGGACGGCGGCGGTATCGTTCTCTGGTCGGACGGCGGCGGTATCGTTCTCTGGTCGGACGGCGGCGGTATCGTTCTCTGGTCGGACGGCGACGGTATCGTTCTCCAGTCGGACGGCGGTGGTATCGTTCTCTGGTCTGACGGCGGCGGTATCGTTCTCTGGGCGGACGGCGGCGGTATTGTTCGCAGTGGCGGCACGACGTCGGCCGCTCTCTTGCAGCATGTTGATCGTGTCCTGTACTGCTTAGTGTTTGCGCACCAGAGCGCGAGCGATGACGAAGTTAGGCCGGCACGGATGATCGCCGACGAGCCTGCTGAGCACGATACCGCTGGAGCGCACTACGCCGACGCTCTGGCCAGCTGCTCGTCGATGCCGACGATGCTGACGCCGCAGCCGCGGAGAAGTGGCCGGCGACGGCCCGTGCGCCAGGAGACGCCCGGCAGAAGCATGAGATGCTACGCGAGCAGCTGATATATGGTTACCGAGCGCCATGTGCTGCTTTCTCCCGAGGAGAAGTACTTGACGTTGGTAATGATTATGGATCTGTACAACGTTGGATTGAATGGCATAGTTTTAAAACAGCTCAAGTTTTCGTTCATTCGACTACGACAATACTCACAAATTCAGATCGGTTTTCAAAAAATCAATGTAAATTGAACAGTTCGGAGACTGTTCTTGATTATTACATCATTGGTATGAGTCACAAAACGGAAGTTTCAATACGCAAGTAAAACAGGAAATGGATCTGAACACAAACGATGGGGAGACCAGCATATGGTGACGTGCTTCCATCCTCAGTCTCCATTCTCAGTCAGATCACACAAACTGGTTCGTCGCCCGTACAGGCTGGCAAGGTATCAATGGCACCAGCAGACATTTACGCTGGTGATGAGGTGGAAGGGGGCGATTGATACCATAACTAGCTTACTTTGGACTGAAAAGAAAGCGGATTCAGGATTTGACAAAAAAAAATACACTGTCTCTGAGGGCGACCGTGAATTGATCTGGTGCGCACACAGCTGCACCATATTGGTGAACATCATTCACTGCATTGGTTTGATAATTGTATGCAGAAAGTCCCGCCGAATACCGTGAACCAATGCGAAGCGTTCGCGCTGCCGAGTAGGCCAGTAGGCCACCTCTGCCGCACGTGACGATGCAACGTTCCCATGGCAGCCGCACCTCATCAAGCTGGAAGCCTGAACCGGCACCATTTGAAAGTCAATGCAATTTAAAGGCATTCCGATGGCATTTAATTAACTTGGGATGCAGTTCGAAAACTGCAGAGGACAGGGAATGTCACCGTTCGGTCTCGAAAGGCTTGAGACTGGCAGGAGTCGACACTCGCTGCCGTGTTCCTGCTGGCTCTAAATTGAACATCCGAGGAACAGGTTGTTCTGGCTAGCACGATAAATGGATATCGGAGATTAATACATGGCGGTCGCTCAGCGAAGTTGTTGGGAAACGTTTGCGTTTGTGTGCGTGCGTGTGTTCGTGTGTGTGTGTGTGTGTGTGCGTGCGTGCGTGCGTGGGTGCGTGCGTGCGTGCGTGCGTGCGTGCGCGCGTGCGTGAGTGCGTGTGTGTGCGTGCGTGTGCATGCGTGCGTGCGTGTCCGTGCGTGGGTGTGCGTGCGTGCGTGTATGTGTGTGTGTATGTATGTGTGTGTGTGTGTGTGTGTGTGTGTGTGTGTGTGTGTGTGTGTGTGTGTGTGTGTATGTGTGTGCGTGTGTGTGTGTGTGTGTGTGTGTGTGCGTGTGTGAAAGAGAGAGAGCTTATGTGCATATCTAACATTTGCGTATGTTGTGCCAGAGCAGCTCGACCGATTCCGCTCCAAAATGGCACGTGATGTGCCGGTTCGGCGAACGGACTACGATGCTGTTTGGGGGCATACTGTTCGCTTGCCACGTGTCCGACACGTGCCAAGTGTACGCAGCTGGCGTCGTGCCAGAACTACTCAGCTAGAGCAAATATAACAATATTCGCGCGAACTAGAAGTTTCGTGAAAGCACGCGTCACACACAGTCTTGACCTGACCGCCGACCGGGGTAGGTCGCTCCGCCGCCCGTCTGCCGCCGCTCGGCCGCCACCAGCTGAGTGCCGAACCCGTCCGACAGACGGGATAGTGCCGAGGTTATGCCAGCAGTGAACGGTGGTGGGTGGCGCACGCACATGGCCGAAGGGGTGAAAAGGGCCATCTTCGACTGCTTTAAAGATCAAGAATTCATCTCGATGTAACGCGAAACAGTTATGGCGCCAATCATCAGAGATGCAGTCAAGCAAACGGTGCCAGAGACCAATCTCAAGGGAAGAACTGGCCATAAATGCATTTCTTGACTATCTTTTTAATGCCGTATTTCTGGCGCCATTGTATCAGCAAATGATTGAAGCAGACGAAGTCACAGTTTTTATGGAAATGTTCGCAAGATTTGATATAGAAATAAGTCAATGAACATGGACAACATTACGTGTGGAAAAAACAAACGCACACGTGCACAAATGTTGTCGCAGTTTGACGATTGATAAAGGTAAGCTGCATTCTGGAAACCTGGACAAGTGAGATATGAAATGATAGCTGAGAACATTATCATTGCGTTAAGCAATTCAAAAAGGCATACACCAATTAACAACATGCTATATGTTGTCAAACAATCAGTAATTGCAATAGTCGTTCAGCTTTCTAGTACCTCAAAGTTCAAGTAAGGTTTTAAAAAACGCACAACAGCACACAGCCAGAGACCAATCCCAATGAAAGCAGCGATCCTTTGCCTATATGTGCCGCAAGTTTCAGCTTCATCTGGCTGCTCTAACACCGATAGTGATCAATTGTATCCCGATAGGCCGCGGTGCGGTGCGGTGGCCAGCCCGGGCGGCACGGGGAAGCCCGAATAGGACGCCGCTACGCGTCGGCTGGCCTGTCTTGTCTTGACCGGGTAACCTGATCCAGTGGTTGCTATGCCAAAAATTCCCCTTACTGACGAGACGACCGAGTCGAGATAGGTCACGACAGGGAAGCTGTCTTTGCCTGTAAGGTTCGGGTCATTGTGGTTGGATTTTGCGTACTGTGAACATGGAGGTGCGCGTTAGCAGAGTAATTGGTGGACTTGTTAACCAGTGCAAAAGCGTCTGAGCGTGGGAACTATTATGCTCATGTGTTTAATTATAGTTTGCAGTTGATCATGGAGAAAATCCCTCAGGGATGCCTCCGAAGTGAGTCGTCGATTGTGGACTTGAGAAAGGCGACCGACTTATCGCCAAGAATTCAAAAGGAAAGTGGGTTAAGTGCGTGAGAGCCCAGAACAAATTCAGAAGTCAATTTGCGACTAATATTTCGGGAGACGAGGTGTTCTCCGTGTCCCTGAAGCGTAGTGACCACGTCGTGAGTGATGATGAAGCCAAGACCGGCCTTGATGACGAGACCGTGAAGAGAGCGCGAGGGCGACCAACTAGAATCTACGATCACTGAGGCGCCCATTCTCAGCGTCGGGCATCCTCAAGAGTTACTCAACAGCACAGTTCTCTGCAGCTCGTGGAGGTTGCTGGGCAAAGTGCTCGTGCTGAGGGCATGAAGGACGCAGCTTTCGTGTTGCGATAGGTGGGGTCATCACCGAATCGGCCCAGCAAGATTCGCTGGCCTCTCAAAAGCTCTGAAGTCAGCCAACTTGAGAACATATTTTAGTGATGTATTTTGGCGTAATTTCAGCCACTTAGGATAAGATCTTGCAATTATAAGGTCACATTTACACTGCAGAATGTCTGCGTAATTTCAACCACTTAGGACAAAATCTGCGTAGCAATTATAAGGTCACATTCACACTGCAGAATACTCGCATAACAAACGCTCACTAATAATCGTCCAATATATGAGCGCCAAATGACTTCACTTATGACGTCATCATGATGTCGTCATGGACGACGGGACGTCGATATTTTAATACAAAGTACACTAGATACTCATGTAGGTATGTGGACAATTTTAGCTATCTTTCTCAATTGGTTTCCGAGATATTTCGCGGAAGCAAAATGAGTGGAGCGGAATGCTCCCTTCCCTCTAGCAGGTATAACCTCTCACATTCCTGGGTGAGGCAATATTTAAAACAATACGTCTTCCCTATATAATCCAAATTTTCAGCTCTTTCGACTAAGACTAAAATCACCTCGGTAACTAGCCTACTTTGTCCGCTACGATTTATGGCCAGTTTTTCCTTCGAGTTATCACAGTGTGCGGTGGCGCAATCCTTTGAAATGTTTGAAAACGTGTGAAAACTAAAAGGAGCCATTTGCTTTTGAGGTCGTTGACCAACTAGAACGCACCATGTAACGGACAGGTATGTGCATTATGGGGACACCAAAGCGCAACAGGTGTTGGACCAGCGCAAGGTGTATGCCCTGACCAAATTTTGAAGTATCTGATATCTGACATGCGGACTGCTTACATCTCTCTCGTAGTCAGAAGGGCCTACAGCTTGCCGTTTCAGATCGATCCGTTCATGACCTACTTTCTGCCGGTGGGCTGTGCCCCGGGTCGCCATGGAGAAATGAGCGTTCACAGGGAGATACGTGATGTGGACGTGGATCCTATCAAGCAAAATCGTTCACTAATCAGGAAAAATCGTTCGCTTATGGAAATGAACATGAACGATGTATTACTCATAGCTAATCGGCACTTATATATTCTAGGCGATCGAATATCCGTGCGTTTTCGTGGTAAAACGCGCGTAGACTTCAAAGCGAGAGAATACTCGAAGGTCTTCGGCGATCAAATATTCGTAACTTATCAATATCCGTATGTTATCAAGCTTCCGTACGCCGCTGGATAAGATAATGCTAGGTTAGGCTAGAACATGTATGGTGGATTAGACTAGATGAGGTTATGCCATGCTAGTTTATGTCAGAATACATTAGGTTCGGTTAGGTTAGGTCAGGTTAGGTTGCATTCGATTCTATTGCTGAGGCTGCATAGTGTTGACGTCAGTTGAACCCGGTTTCGGACAAAATTACACGATTTCAAAACAAAATTCGATATTGAGCACATCAGCACTGAGGGAGGAAGCTCAGCTGGTGTGCATCTAGTGTAAGCTCGGAGGTAGAATTTTGAACCGTAGTACGGAATGCATCTGTCAAAGATTTCATACATGGCTGTCGGCCTTCCAAAATTGTTTGCGAGGTGTTTGTCCGTATGTGTTTCTGTATCCAGGAACGGATATAGTTGGGGTACTGGGGCATATGCCCCCCCCCCCCACGGAATGGTACACCCCAACGGAATGTCGCCCGTTTGTGAAGGCTCAAGTACAGCTACCCGACGCTCAAAGGACCTTCCAGCCGAGGGAGCCATTTTCAGAATTAAAGACCCGTGTCTCAGTATCCGATTTTCAGTATACTCGAGTGCATCCTCCCTCCCCCTGTTTTCCGCCGAAGACGCCCCTCCGAGGAAACGTGTCCACGTTACAAAAGTTAAAGTCCCCCTCTTATGATTTGTTACCGTCAGTTATGAACTCTTAGGAGAACTTCTGAGTTTGGTGACTGTTCCTGACGTTCTTTACGACGTATGATGGTGATATTTTATCTATTTATTTTTCCCAGTGACGACGATAGGACGGGCTTGTGGGAGACACATCGAACCGGTTTTGGCTCCTTTGCGCCTTTGAGGACTGTCTTCTGGCTGTGCATGACATACATGATTTGACAACAATGTTGCTAAATGTCCACAATCTTTCATACATCGTAACTCTGGTACACAGGGAGCCTGTAACATGCTTCAAGATGTGCTTTTTTAATGCGGCAAAGACCCTTCCATGTCGGCCAAATGTTTTCAATGAATTGAAACCGGTGGGAAATAATCTAACTGTCTATTTATCTATAATCTATCTACTTATCAGCACAGTATGATGAAAAGGCAAACGTTGATGGAATCAACGTTGCATATTTTGGCATATAACGGCACCGTCTCTGATTTCAAAATGACCCCATTACAATCTCGCATTGATCTTTTCCCCCTTTTATATCGCCTGGGTTACTTGGACCAGTTCATATACGTAGCGGCTGTACGAGTTCGAAAATAATCCCACTATTCTCGTCTTGGCCACCTTGCATTTATCATTGCTAACATTTTATCCGGTCATACGGATGATTTTTTACAGCAACAACAGGGTGCCCCAAAATCACATGCTGACTGCGTCTCCCTTTTTCATGCCCTTTGCACTGCCTAAGCTCACCTCTCGCTTGTATATTAGGATGCTTTACGCTTCAAAGCTATATTATGGCCAATGCAAGCTGCAAATGCGGATTCTGAATAAAATATTAAAATTCAGTTTCCGAGTAGTCACATTTATGATGATGACCTGTATATGATGATATGTATGATGATATTTATGATGATCTGTACATGTAAAAGTCATAAATGCACTGGCTACTGATGAACGATCCATGGATTGGCTATCAATTTGTGACATCTGGGCCAAACCGACTCTTCACTATTGGAGCGAAGCCCAAGAATATGACCGTTTCGGTCGTTCCGTTGCCTGTATTCGTTCCTGTCAATACTTTCTGTATTTCCTTTGACGGAGACATATTTAGTATGTTTCTTCGTGCGAAAATCTGGCCGGTAGTTTTCGAGATCTCAAGGGGAGGCGAATAACTGCCTCCCCGCCCATCTCTGTACGGGAATGCACCTTGCTTTGTGTTGATGAGAACAGGAATATGGCTAGTGTCGTGACGTTCGCGGGGGGGGGCCCATCGTATCAGCGTGAGTGGCATCGCCCATGGCAACGATCGTGCGGCCCATGACTCAGACTGTCAGTGCGGTGGGATGACTGATGTTCGGTGTCACAGGAGCCGGCGCTCTCCATAGCATCTGAGTCACCCGGGCCACACCTCTGTGGCAACAGTGAGTCATTAAAAAAAAAATATTAAAAAAAAAAAAAGAGAAAAAAAAAAAAAAAAAAATTCTTTATGATTAGGGGAGGTAATTTGTTTATGGGGGTTGGTTTGTTGGACCACACCCTTGAGCCACTCCCGTGGCACCACTGAGTCAACCAGGTCACGCCACTGAGTCAGCAGGTCACACCACTGAGTTAGCAGGGTCACACCACTGAGTTAACAAGGTCACACCACTGAGTCCGCAGGTCACGCCACTGAGTCAGCAGGTCACGCCAATGGGTCAGCAGGTCACATCACTGAGCCAGAGTCAACAAGGTCGCACACATGGTCACTCGTGTGACATGATTGAGCCACCCAGGTCACACTCCTGAGCTGCTCATGTGACACTACTGAGTCAACAAGGTCACACACACACATGAGTTACTTATGTGACATGCTGAGCCACCCAGATCACACTTCTATGACACAAATGAGTCATTGTGACCGCACACCTGAGCCATTCATGTGACACCACTGAGTCAACCAGGTCACACCACTAAGTCAACAAGGTCACACACATGAGTCGCTTACGTGACATGCTGAGCCACCCAGGTCACACTCCTGAACTACTCGTGTGAAACTACTGAGTCAGCAAGGTCACACATCCAGGAGTCACTCGCGTGACGTCACTGAGACACCCAGCTCAAATCTCAAAGTGACTCACGTAGCGGTCCTCGTCCCAGATACCACCGCTAAGTGGATTTGGCCTAAGCAGCTGCCATCCGTTGTCAGCGAAGCTCGCCCAGCGTTGCCTGGACGACCGCCATGAGCCCCGGTGGGGACGCGAGTCAGCCAGCGGAAGGAGTGCATCACACACCGATGTCATTCGTCCGGTGCGTTCAGGCGATGCCCTCTCACAGGCCCCTCGGTCGGCCGGACAGTGACGGCCGGCTACTCGTTTTGCTCGGTCAGCTGGGCTGGGTCAACAGCCCCTCCCACTCCGGGGGTGATTGTCAAACGCCGAACTATTGACTTCTGCCGTTCCGGCTGACTTCCGGTCGCCCGGCTCGCCGCCGCCGTCACGGTCTCGTCGGCCCGGTCCGTGATGATGCCGTAATGGCCCGTAATGGGCGAATGGGCGCGCGTACGTGTCGCGCCGGTAATGGCCGGAAGTGCGCCCGGCGGCGGCCTGTGGCCACGCGTCGGTGCGGCGTCGTGCCGGCGGTCCTGCCCGTGACGGGCCTGTGACGGGCTCGTGACGGGCTCGTGACGGGCTCGTGACGGTGTCGCCCGCGGCGGTGGCGCAGTGGCCCCGGAACGGGCCGGCCGCGGCAGTGCTGGCCCGTCGGCGGCTCGCATCATCGGCAGCCGATGGGATCGCCGGCATCGGCGGCACCCGTCGTTGCCGACGCGCCCGCCGAGCCGAGGAGGCGCGTCGCCCACTAGCGCCGACGCCGAAGGTGTCACATCCCTGGCGAGTTGAAGCAATTTGGCGCCGCGGCCGCTCGTAAAACGGCGCCAACTGGCATTTGCATATCATGCAATATCTAAGTGGGCGCCGAAGACGGATGCCGCCAGGCCGTGTTTAATAGCAATGCAATTCATGCGGCACGGCTACCTGCTGAACTGCACGTCCGTTAGATGTTTCATTGCGCAATTTCCCGACGTGTGCACGTCGCGTTCAAGTTTGAAAACGGCACATTTTACGTCGGATGCTTGCGCAAAACGTTGTGAGTGAAACAGCATGATTGTGACTGCCCGGCATGCGATCATAAAGCTCACAGATGTACGCTGCTTGCTAGGTCAGAAGCTGAGAACACCATGATCTTAGAACACCTGTGCGTGATCTGTCGCGGTGAGTAGCATTGTGAACGCGCTGAAAGTAGACGACTTAATTTCTTAGATGTATTACATTACCTTCGTTACAATACATACCACAAATATAGACTCACCACCATTCGATAAATACATTGCATTTAACCTGCTGGCGTTCACATTGCAGACGGTATATTGACCACTAATGCCTTCGAGGACATAGACTGCATGTGAATTCAGCGCTCCGTCATGCTAATGCGGGTATTGCAAACATAGGCAACATGTCGCGCCAAATGTTATGAAGTGCGGTGAAATGTCTATCGGCAGACAGGAAATATGCTGTCCCATTTGCCTGTCGCATGGGATTTTCTAGTCACGGCTGTTTATCCTGATTGCTGTGGCGAAAATTCATCAATTTGAGGACAAAATGTCACCGAGTGTTGCAAACAAACAGAAAGTGCCGCGCCCAAAAAAAAATTGGAAAAGGATAGTAAAATGTGCATCAGCACACAGGCATTGAACTTGTCAATTTCCCTACTCATTGGCATGGAGGGCATGGAGGGCAATGCACATATGCATTGCCCTCCATGAGTTTACTGCCTACACGGCTATAGCCATGTAGGCAGTAAACTCATTTGCATATGAAACATGTTCCATATTCGCTTGAAGTAGTGAAAGCCCTCAATTGCCGCATTGCCGCATAATTGCCGCTCAAGAAATATCGGAAAACGCTATCAAGCCCGAACGATATTAGAGACTGACATTTACTGTTCGCTGACGGGATGGGTGTTCAAAATCCCATCACAGGGGGCTTATCACGCCCACTGAGGTTTTCCGCGGACAATGAAAAACAGCGCGCGTCAGCGGGCAGACATTTTGCAAACCTTTTTCCACATCACTTTGGCATGTTGTGCTAAAATTTTGAGTTAGGTCATCTATGATCAATGAGTTATTGAAGGTCAAGTGAGATCACCTCCAAAATGTTCAACGGGTCGTCACATCTTAAAGAATAAAGACACCCGAATGAAACTTTTAGCGTTTGCTTATCTTTAGGGACACAACGAAACGCACCATATTTTTTATGGCGTATTTGTTTTGCATATTTGTCCATTAGCATTAAAATAGAAGATTCTGCATAAAGTGAGCATTTTTATGGGGCCAAGTTAACTTTAAATGTTTTACGGCTCGTTGTACCCATTATAAAAATAAAATACATTGAAAATCAAGAGCTTGAAAACTATTAAAACTTACAATGCTGATTTTTGGGTGGGCAAAATTTTTGGGCCCCGAGATAAAAATATAAATCGTGATGACATAAACCACCATAGTGACGTCACTTTTTGGGATAACAATTTAGGGGGTTTCGGGCCTTAGCCGTGGAGCGCTCTCCGATGACGCCTTCGCTTTCGTGCGACGATTAGTCCGGAGATTAGAGGGGCGAATGCATCGACCCCCGAAACTGGGTGTGAGGATATGACCGGAAAGACCGGAAGAGGTTAAGACTCCCAGGTATTTACAACACGTCTAGTTTTCTCCGCCGGCCGCACCGCAACGCCAGTGGTCGAATGTCTACGCTTGTCCAGTAACACATTCTACGCAGGGCATTTCCTTCGCCTGCGGAGCCTCCACGGCTGACTCCCCACTATGACAATTGATAGCACACAGCCTCCGTTGGCATCATCTGCTTATCGTCACAGCTCTCCTATCTCGCGTCGTCCCCCCCCCCGTTGTCGGCCCGGCACCGGCATCGGACGGCGGGAATCGTGCGCACCCGCCGACGCGCTGCCACCGACTCGTCGGCCCCGACTCACCAGTTGCGCGCGGTGAATTGAGGCGGTGGCTGGGCGTCGGCCGACCTGTCAGCTGCCGTTCCGACCACCTCCGACTCCTCGGACACCGAAGGCCGAGCAGGCACCGCCAGTTCCGGGGATACCGCCAGTTCGACAGACCACCGCCAGCGCCGGGGATATCGGCAGCTCAGCAGGCACCGCCAGTTGCGGGGATACCGGCAACCCGGCAGACATGGGCGGACCGCCACTGCTGGGCACCGTCGCTCTGCTGGCTCTTGTGTGCGGTAAGATATGTGGGGGAAGGAGGAGGTGATGGATCGGGAGGAGGGTGCAGAAGACGCAGTGCGTCACCTTCTGTGACGAGTAGGTGAGCTCCGACATGCTCGTTCGAGACGCATTCACGGCGACTGCGTCAGTGATGATGCGTACTGTATGAGGTGCGTGCCACTGTGTACAGCTCTCCACCCTCGTCGCCAGACCCTGTCGGATTTTCTGCTCGGCAATGTGTCCGAGCCAACTACTTGGCGTCCTTTCAGTCCTTTGAACCAGATGGAGGCGAAGGGAAGTGTACGTGGGCGTGGCCGACGGCACTCGACAATATCTCCGCTGTGAAATATGGAGCTGTTGGTGGCGCTCAGCCGCCCCGGTGCGTGGCAGGCTCGAGTGTTTTCCCCAAGTTTTGCCGACGGACACCACATCTCCGCCACTCGCGTCAGACCCAGCAGCGCTGTCGCCGACTTCAAGGGAGCCTTCCAAGGCGCACCACTTCGCCTGCAGTGGTTTCTTTGCCAGTCGCAGTGTGTGTGGACCGCAGGAGTGGCTGGGTGATGGTTTTTTGTCACTCTTGCTGCCTACGCTTTCGCCATGCGTTCACCTAGAGTTAAGTCATAAGCAATGGTGCCTATTAAAGGCATAGGCAATGTGCGGTAAGTCAAATATGTCGAGAAGAAAAAGCATAGCCTCCCTGGATGCGAATCAACATAGCATGAAAAGAGCTCGACTGCATATATGCAAACAATACTGACGTGTTATATACCAATATGATTCGGAACTATATGTATATATATAACAATATGAACAACCTAAACCACATTGTGTTGTCTAAATACCAAAAGCAGAAGCTTCAGCTTCATTAGTTTACTTTCATCTGATTATAAATGAATCAGAGGCCTTGAAAAAGATATAGCATTTATCTCGATTTAGGGCCAGGGTCATACAAAGGAATTGCTGTGAAATGTGATACCCATATGGAAATACCATCGGAAAGTGAAGAAAAAATGTTCTTCGATGTTCGCCACTTAACTCCGAGGTCTCATATTTTATTTTATTTAAAACAAATGTGACTAGTTTGCTGATAGGTGACAGCGTAGTGTTCATGAGATAAGATGTGCACAAACGTTACCTTCTTAAAGCAAAGATAGGGGTTAGATTGGGTTATGTTTGGTCAGGTTAGGCTGTTACTTAAGCTGAACAATTGTCCCTTCAAATTTAAGAAAGGAAGTTGTTTATCTTCAAAAGCAAGATAGGCTATGTTAGGATAGGCTGGAGTTAATTTTTTAAACTGGAAAGTTTTGAGACCAAACATTGTTTGAAATTATCCCAAGTCCTGAGTGAAATGTTTTCAATGGTAGGTTAGACAAGATTAGGTTAGATTAGGTCACATATTTGTCGCTTTGATAATGTTTTTTTTCACATCACGTTATCTAATTCCAAGCCATTATGGTGTTATTTTGCTTGCGAACTTTTTTCACTCGAAGACATCCACCATTATTCTTGGTTTTGTCATGACGGTTCATGTTGCGTATCACTTGATTACAGTGATACGCACTTGATTTCAGTAACACACTTGATAATTGTAGTCAGTACATTCACAAGCCACCTTTCTCTTAGGTGGAGCATAAGTACCTTGCCCATTACTCGACAAATCAGGACGGTTCAACAGCGAATCAAATATTGAAATGATCGCATGATATAATCCACTAGTCACAAACCTACAAAGAAAACAAAAACAAAGACGTATATTCCGGCCATCCACAATAAACTCGTGGCTACTACAACCTGTTGTCGAGTTTTAAAACAGATGTTACGGGGAAAATGGGCTGTCACAGGCACACATAAAAAGCATAACCAACTCCTCATACCAACGGCACAGAAAGAGTCAGCAAGTACCGTAAGTATGATATCTGCAAGTAGTACGGTAAGTATAGAAGATTCAGCAAGTATGATGATAGGTCAGCAAGTATGATAAGTCAGGAAGTAGATCAGATCAATTTGACCGGTCCAATGCACAAATGCCGCCTAAGGCGGTGACCAAACGTGGGAACTGGCAGTTGCATCAGTTCGTGTGCCAGTTCATTATACAGTGCAGGACCTCCGGAACAAAAACGGCGCCTGCCCAACTCTGTACGAGACCTGGGGATGTACAGGTCCCGGTCCTGACGGGTGTGACGGTCACGGTGCTCGGCGACTGTAGAGATGGTGCCGGCTAATGAAGCCGGCTCCTGTAGTCGGCGCACCTTGTGAAGTAGGCACAGCGTGTGGTATGAGGCCAAGTTCTCAACGCTCATCCAGCCAAGATGCTTCAACAGATCTGTGACATGATCAAATTTAGTTCGTCCGAAAATAACTTTCCTCCAAAATTTATTTTTTTAATCCGATATATATTTTTAGTACTATTTCCGTACATCGAAATGCAGTACCGGATCTAAGAGAGCACGAAGGGATTGACGAACACCGAGATGACAGATGGTGGCAGGTGGCCTATGAGATGCGATAGACCGGCCAAAGTTCCGAAACATCGTCTGGTAATGGCGGAAACATGCGAGTCCCAGCTGAGGGTGCGATCAGAAGTGAGCCCTTTTTTACTTCCGAACAGGGGAGCAATGGTTGATCCCGAAACGTTACAGTGAAGCTGGGGAGATCGTGCAAATTTTGTTATTCGAGATCCTCTTTCAAACTGCGTCAAGGTAGTATTCTATAACCGTGAGCGATAGTGGAAAGCGGCCCAGGCAGAAACGCCGCAATGAGGAACTGCTGAGAAGATGTTTCGGAGTTTTACCTGCAAGTCGTATTGGTATTAACGCAGGCGGACAGTCAAAACGCCGGTTCTTTCTGCCGGTTCTTTCTGACCCAAAAGATCGGCGCAAGTAAATAGAAACGTCCTCATATAACGCATGTGAAATGTTCCAACAATCCTGAAATAGTTGCCTAAAATGTACTATATTGCTTTTGACGAACAACAAGGCGTAACATTTGGCGCCAGAAACTTCTGCAATGTTCTTTCAACTGAAATCGACGAGCTTCGGGATGTATTCGAATTTTCACCTATGCTTCTATAGCTTTTCGTATACAAGGTTTATCGATAATACAAAAAGAAAGCACCCCAATTCGCCCGATCACATCTGCTATCCGAAACGTTCCAAACAATGTAGGCCATGCTCCTCACAAAGGCGCTGGGAGAAATGAGCTTAAAACGTTAAAACTCCTGCGAAGGAATCGCAAGACTGGAGGCCGATTATGTAGTTCATATGAACTTAGCCAGTTTTGACGGTTTAACGAAATCGATGGTCATAAATGGGCCAGTGGATGAACCTTTGGAAGTGGTAAACAGGTTATTATTCTCGAAGCGGATCGAAAGGGGAACTAAACTACCATTTCCGAGTTCACATTATATGAAAGTAGTTACATCGTGGATGCAATTTGGGTCATTTTCTTCCCATGATGACGAGCATGTTCCTCACGGTGGGTTGGCGATGGGTTCCCCATCAAGCCCAGTTTTTGCTTCTCTTTACATGGAGTTTGTGTAAACTGGTCACTTCTTGGACACCATTGGGGACGACGCCATCTGGCTCAGTTACGTTGGTGATGTCCTAGCTGGCCATACCAAAATCTGCAGACTTGGCGAAAAAGGCGGAAGAGCTCCACAATAAGTTTGCGATTGAATTAAATCAAGAGGAGCTATCCCATTTATGGACACGCTCATAATTAATATGAGGCAGATGTTGCATTCGAGTTTACAGAAAGCCATCAAATCAGGAAGACTATGTTCATCTGTTTTCTTTAACAGACTATGTTGAAGACTATTTTCGTCGGCACACAACGATAAAGCAAAAGGAGAATTTTTTATTTGTGAGGGCTCGAGAAATCAAGAAAAGAAGCAAAGAAATCAGAAATCTAACATCGAGACCAGGCAAGCTCCAACAATCCCATTCTAAAAGCAAGTGGTGACAATGACCAAACACTTAGAAGCAGCGGATACTAAAGTTGCCATCAGTTCCGTAAGAAGGTAGGAGGCATAGTGGGAAGGCCCATCCAGAACCGACCAACGGTCAGAAACAGTGTTGCATATGAAATCCGGTGATCCGGATGCTCAGACATTTGTAGGAGAGACAGGGAGGTGGTTCAGAGGAGAAGTGACGAGAACATGTACGACATACGGTGTACAGGACTGGATAGTGTAACAGTGGATAGTGGATAGCAATCGTTTGACATCGCGTTACACTGGGCGGCAAGATATGTAACGCGATCGTTACACATATCGACGAACTTGAATATCTGTCGAACTGGCCCAGGTTAACATCTTGGTAACCAATGCCACACTGACCCGAAAGACGTTAGATACTGCTTGTATGAGTATACACAATGCAATGAATCGGATGAAAGGTTTTGTTACTTGGACAAAGCCGGCAGCAATGTCAGCAACCGCAAAACCTCGGCCATAAAACATTACGTGTATTTAATGAAAATTTCCACTCGCGCTATAGTTGTCAGTCGAAAATGGACGTCGCGAATGCATTCCTGAACGTTAACTCTTGCAGGGCGGGATAATTTACTACTCTAGCAGCGCAAGGAGGAGGGGGGATCAGGTTGACTCTCATCATCAGCGTTTGTGGGTGCAAGACAGAGAGATGGCGTAAAGGACATGGTGTAACTACGTACTTGTTCGTTTACAGCTACTTCAAACATGCTTATCTATCTCTTTCGGTTGATCCTCCAGGTCAAATCAAACAGATCAATGTCAGTCGACCAATCATTGCCCGTGTGTGCCGTAGCTTTCAACCCTGGTCGAAAGACAAATGCAATTCCGTACTTCAATATCGATGGTGTGCAAGCTGAAGGGCAACTAGCAGAGGTGACACGTGCAAGGATCAAAGCCACCGTTCCCGTGAAAGCCAAGTACCTGGAAACATGCCATGCGTTGCCAAAGGCATTCAAACATTCGATCTCAGGAAAAGTTAATGAGTACCATGAAGAAGAACATTTTCCGATCCTCTTTCCGAATTTTGGAGACGAAATGAGTTTTTTTTAATAATATTTGGGGAACTATTTCCAATATTTGTTTGCGCCGAACAATTTGGATTCAAATAAGAAAGAAGTTATCTCAGTATGAACAATTGTCTTCGTGTTAGGTAATTTTAATCGCAAAAGCCTACAAAAGCGAGTACGAATTTTATAATCCAGGGTGCCAGGAATGCATGAATACCTTCGGGACGTGTCACGGTAGTATCTCAATATGATAACCCAATAATGACTTGAAAGCTGGTACGATTTTAGAGGACACAATTGGCCACTACGAGCAAAAATATTGGCAATGAAAGAAGGTGTATATGTATACATAGACACACACACATACACCAACATATATATATATATATATATATATATATATATATATATATATATATATATATATATATATATATGTATGTATATATATATATATACATATATATACATATATATACATATATATATGGAGAATGTGTAGTGTGAATCTGAGAACCAATACGAAAAGCGATGTTTCCCTCACTTTAAAGTGGGGTGTAGGAATATGGGATGATCAAAGGTGAGAAATCATGCAAATTTCGAAAGGGCTATCATGAACCGTCCAGTAGCTATCTCACAAGGATGTCAGGGGCGGGGAAATCTGCCTCCCGTGCATTAACAGAGTTCAAGGATATCCGGGTATATCAGACAAAATCCACATGCGCACACATACACATACAGTGAAGCAGACACGACAACCAGCTGAAAAAAAGCATTGTGTTTGGAACCCATTCCTTGTGTTGGCATGTGGATGAAACGCGTGATTACGTGAAGCCGTGATAGCGTGATGGCTTGGCGGCGTGATGGCATGATCGCGTTATGACGTGATCACATATTGGTGCGATGTCGTGATAGCGCATGATGGTATGATGACGTGATGGCATGATGACGTGACGACTTGATAGTAGGTGAAAATTGACATATGAGAGGATGGGGGCTGCAGGTTAACCATCTTTCGATGTACAGTCTAATGCTCCGCCGGCTGACAACCAGACTTGTGAGACACACCAAAGCCTTCCTGGTGGAAAAATAACTATAATACAATTGTTTCATTGAAGTACACTGGATGGCTTGCAATGCGTGATCCCACGATATGACTGAGTCCATTTCAATGCAAAGCTGACAAACCCAGGGCACAGTAACACATCTCACAGTGCACTTCAATGTAATGGACACATCTTCAACACTCAGGTGGCATTACGTGCTTGCTCGTGAGCTTGCTTGTTCCTTGCAAACGACGACCACACGTCTTCTGGAAGCAAAGCAAACTCTGAAACATCACACATAAAAACAACACGCAGTTTCTGTGAGGAAAAGGAAAGAGAGAACTCTTCTTTCATGAGCATCACAGGGTTGGCATCCATTGCTCGGCCTGTCCGGAATTTAAAAAGTGAGGTGCTCCTGGATGCTTAGCATTGGGAACCTTATCATCCAAAGGAATTATCCTCATCTTTTTATCGTTTAGAGGCTGAATGATGCTGTCTGACTATGAACTGTTCTGTGATTAAGTGCGCAAGATTCACTGGAAGGTTCAGGCTGAGTTTCCCCTGGCATAAGTTTCAAGAAAATATATTTTTCTTATTCGACTACTTCAAAATTCTCCTTTCCACATCAAGAATTACAAAACACAAATCCAACGCCAGGTGTGATCCAGCTAGACCGAGCCGTACTGAGGCGTGCTGGCACTTTCAGCGGCCCGGGAGCTGGCTCACTTCCCACAAAGCATCCTAAACGCGTTTTAAGACTTCCCTGATCGTGTCGGTCAACACCGTCCTCTCTATGAGCACACGAAAGATTGCGTTGCAGCTGTGGGTTTTCTGTGAAAGGACACACGGAGCCACATAATGAAGCATTGCAGCGATTCCCAGGCAATCGATTTCTGCACAGATGACACCAACTCAGATTGTGTACTTCTTAATGCAAGTACAATGAGGGAACGATGGATAGGTTATCCATCGATGGACGACTATCCTGGATAGGCCCTTTTTTAAGTTGACCTTCATTAGCCCACAATTTATTAATTTCGAGCCGATTGGCAGTCGTTGAACCTGAATGTGATACTAAGTCTAAGAGCTATACCGAAGCTTAAATGTACATTATTTTCTCATTTGTTGGCTCCTACATTCTCCGTTGTCAAAATGTTGAGCCTTGTTTTGATCAAAATGCAGTTCACGGTACAATCTTTAACAATATTAAGTGTTCCATTGATTAGCGAGATCTCTATGGAGAATATGCCCCCTTAACAATCAGATAATTTTGCGTGCCTTGCACAATAAGGCTTGCATGACTTCCGGTCCATCTCCCACCATTCCACTGATGCGTGTATCTTTCAGTCAGCGTCGTGGAAAATGCAGCGAATCTCATGCGCTCCTCTTGTTTATGGGTCACCTAATATACCAACTGATATGTCAGCATAATAACGGGCCGTCGTGAAAGGGTAAACCGTGGTGTAGCGTAATATAATCTCACCGCGGTTCACGGTGCACCATATTGATGTAAGCCGATGTCAGTATTTACACAAAGACAAGAGGGGATGCATAGCTGTTCCCCTTCAGATGGTAGATTCAGATGGCGACGAGCACAACATCCAAGGCAATCCCGCATTACCGTGATCTATCCGCCCGTCGAGTGATCTCGAATATCCCTTCCCACATCTGAGGAAACATTGAGTACAGATGCAGTCAACGAGCATCGTCCATAGTTCGACACGCCACGCAAATTAAGTGGAGTCTCGGTCATAGACGGCTTTGCCCATCAGGGGTGGATACCAGAGGAACTGCGAACCCCCCCCCCCATGGAATGCAACACACCTCCCCGGCCGGGAGTGGGCTCCCTCCGAGAATGTTTAAGTGCAGCCCCTCGGTATTTTAACCGGAGTCGCCCCTCCAGAGGTCAGGTGTCCCCCTTCCATGACAATTCCTGTTCCCGCACCCACACACACCATATGTGGTCAACAGGGGCTGATCACATATTGTGTGTGTGAGTGGGGATAAACAGATCTTGATATATTTCAGATCACTGGAATCAACAATACAAATTGAAACTCGTTCATCATCAAAGCACACACCACGTTTTTCATTAGGTATTAATCAGGACTTGCACCTAGCTGTTTTTGCAACCGAAACTTGATGTATTCGGTCCTTCGCTATTACTAATAACCAACCATATTATAGAGCACAAACAAGGTGGGAAAATCGTTGGCATGGATGTTTTAATACACAAACTCCAATGCAACTATGCACACCGCACACCTGTATTCTTAAACAGCGACCATTTACTTCACTTCCAATGCTACCAGAACGACTCAGTGTGCATGCATGCATGTTCAATTTCAATCACGTTTGACGCGGTTTAATTGCGGATTTAATTGCTTCTTCCTCAACGTAATTAATAGAAGTTAGCAAGTTAGCACGAAGTACCTTTGGATTATGTACGTACCTTAACCCTCGCAGGTTGGAGAGGTGGTCAATTTAACCTCTCCAACCCCCTGGTGTTCGTATGAGATAACTCCTACATCGTTGCAGATATCGCTTCGAAATTTCGCTTATTTTCAAACAATTGGCGTGGCCACGTGATGACTAAAGCAAGGTGCCCATTAGAGGTATACTAAGGCATTCGTAATGCATCATTCATGCAATATGCAGCTAAGAGTTTAATATGAATAGATACCTACATGAAAAACGGGGAAATATTAACACAAACAATGGGTCGAACAGAGGCTTAGCCGCATTCCAAAGCACATAGTTTTTGCACGGGCATTGCTTGCAAAAAGAAATGTATGTAAGAACACATTTTACTCTCTCATAGTGTTCGAAGTTTTAAGTGAATGCTGGGTGAGGTCAGCGCATGGCGGGAATTTAGCGTTGTCTGATGTTCTTTTCATCCATAATATTATCATCTCTTGAGCATTAGCAACACGATAAACAGCCTATAGGAATGGCTTGATGAGTTGCAATGTTGATTTCGGCTAGAGGGATTTCTAGGCCATTCATGCCGGAGACTACTTTTATTTCGATTTGTTATTTCAAGAACTTCCTTTCGTACTTCCCAGTAAGTTGGCATGATTTTAACTGGCAATGGGTTTGTGGCCATCGTGATACGTTGCAAATAACCATCCAAACCAGAAGGCGAAGAACATAGCAATGGAATTGATCAGGACTATGCTATTTTCCCAACCCTAGCAGCATCGGTACTTGGCGACTTATGCAACGGCCAGGAACGGATGCTTCACTTGTCCTGAGGGAATATCGGCCACACTGTTGTAAAATCCACCAAGCTTGACCTTCGAAACATTGCTACCAAGTGGATTGACCGAAGTGAATCCATCAAAGCACAGTACTAGATTAACCTCTCCGTACCTTCCTGGATGCAACAAGCCATTATTGAAAGAGCAAAACAACTCCGTGAGGAGTACCATTTTCGCCAAGGAAAGACCTTGCATTATCATTCATGACGACATGTTTAAGTTGTCGGGATATGAGTATGGGTACATACAAACAAATTTCTACGCTGATTATCACAGGTTCCGCCAAGAATGCATGCTAGCGCATAAACGTCTCCCGTGTATATGCAGGGTAGGGATCTGAAAGTGATCTAATTATTGAACTATCTTTGGTCTACACCGACCCAACTCTTTCCTCAGATGAAGCTTCCCTGAACTCCTCTACAGCACGCGATCAAAAGACAGCACCAGCTTTAGCCGCTTCTGGAGAAGTTGCGATGGTATCCCCTTCACCTGCAGAATGCTGAGACACTCAATGGCCGGTGTTTCTGGGATGCTTCCCCAAGACCTCCATCAATCCAATCTCCATCAGCGCTTCTAAAATCGAGCATCAAGATTTCCTAACGACGCGGTTTCAGCACAACTGCCAGAAGTGACACTTGAGAGGATTCTCAGATGAAGAAGTCTGACGGTTTGCCCTCGCGTAATGATTGAGCTTCACTTGGTGCCGAACTAGCATTTCTAATACAACGAAGAATGGCTCTTAAGTGCTCCTGAGTTTTAGACATTGCGTGAGACGAAATGTACGACCCTCGATATACCAGGAGGTGCTGAGTTTACATCAAAAGTAGCGTTAGGGATTATGCTATATTACTCAAAAGTGCTGGAGGTGCCGGGGTGAGTAATATAGCATAATCCCTAACGCTACTTTTGATGTAAACTCAGCACCTCCTGGTATATCGAGGGTCGTACATTTCGTCTCACGCAAAGAACTAGCATTTCGTTAATCTACTCTGACCTGACAATGGCCAGTCGTGTGCAGTGCCCATGGGGTGACCGAGGAGTATAATCGTTGACACACCGGACATTTGGTTCAAAATGATTGCTACGTTCGTATCTCTGAAGGTGCTCAGTGAGAACAAGCAAATTACAGGTGGAAAGGCTGGATCATCGACTGCTCCTTTTCCGTATATCCACTTTCAATTATCCCTGAAACCCAGAATGCAGCATTGCTTTTGTAAACACCGGAAGAGGTCGTGCCTGGCAGATGCAGGCTTAGTGCCAGTAAGTCTCGCAACAGTGAATCCGTATGAACAACATAAGTGTACATGTGTATGAAGCCGGCTTCGGCTTCGCGAAACCATGCATTTGTCCACATTGTCTTCGCCTTTGGCTTCGTAACGTCTTATATTCCTTGTTTATATTTTGTAAGCTTTTGAACAGGTAGTGACAGTTGGTAACAGTTAGTAGGCTCGGGCTTCGTGGTATGTTCAACTATTGTCTCCGGCAGCTACTTTGATTTCGTAGCATTTTGAGTTCCTGGTTTGGGTTTGTTCACGTATTATGGCTTCTGATTCGAAACCACAAGCCAGGCTTCATTGTGTTCGCTCCAAATGTTATCTGAAATAATAGACAATTGCGTGGATAGGTGTTTAACGATGCAGTTTCCCTGGTATCCTTGCACATGTATCTTCTAAGTTATGGAATACCTCTCCTGGGATCTCCTCTAAACTAGCAACGGTTCGCGGAACCCTGGTCAGGTCAGTCCCTCCTCAGTCAATAACCAGTATTAATTCCGAAATATGTCTATGAGAATGTTGTGACTGGTGATGATTGCCCGACGATTGCCAATGTCTTCCCCACCCCAAGACGGCATTGCTCACAATAATTGAGCAAGAGGCTTTTCCATGACAGACTTTAAATGTCGTCATCACTTCCTAAGTCCACAGATATTTCATTCAGCTTTGATTTTACATAACTAAGGTGATTAGTTTTGGCGTCGTCTTCACATGGTTGGACGTCAACGACTTCCGCTTCGCAAAGCCACGTGTTTTGGCATTGGTTTCGGCTTCGTAACATTTTTATCCATCGGCTTCGGGTTTGACTTCGTGGCGTTAAAAAAGAACTAGTAGCATCGGCTTCGGCTTCGTGGCATCTTCAACTACTTCCTTTGGCTTCGGCATCGGTTTTAACGTTGTGACCTTGCTGGGACTTCGGTTACGGCTTCTAAGCTAACAGCCCAGCTTCCTCCCACGTCTGTCAAAGAAGGATATTACACGAGGTAAGCTGAGACATCCGCGACCTGCTTCCACTAACACGCGCACAGGAGAGCCTCTCACATAACACGAACTGGGTGGGCGGGGGAGGATTCGGCGCCACTCGGTTCTCGGAAACTACTGAAGCCAGAAGCACACAATTCGGAGGGTAGATTACGTCTTTAGTGAACTATCTGCGGTGTAAACTTGATATCCCTAGGTCAATGTGCTCGTGATGAAACGAGGTCGAGATTGGCTGGTATACTGCGCCGCAGAACTACCGGACCGACGAAGCCTTAGTGACGCTGAACGCCGGTAGGTCGGGAAGGTGGTCGGTCGAGTTGGTACATCCGCAGTTGCTATGCTTGCAAACGGATTCCAAGCATTCGTTTTGCATAGGATGCGCTTATCAATTGTGAAGGAAGTCACAAGATCGCATTACAATATCCCGTCCCGCTTATTATACGTTTAATACCGTCTTCTCCTCTTCTCAAAAACTGGATAATTGGGCGATTTTCGCCCGCCCCCTCTGGTGCCGTGCTAGCTTCATAAATAAGAGTACGCCACGTCGCCGAAGGTTATGGACTGCATGTTAGCCCTCGCCGTGCCGGCCGCCAAATCCACCTTCGTCCATTTTCCAAGCCGGGAAGGGAAGGTAGCCCTCGAGAAACCCCACCCCTCCCCTAACTTCGGATCTGCGTATGCTAGCATAAAATTCAGAACACCGCTTTAAAGCTTTCGTCACGGAGAGCCCGAAACATATCTCATATCTGCGTCTTTGACTGATAATGAAGTCACCAGAAGTAGCATTTTGTTAATATAGGGACATTGATTTAAGTCCCTGGAAATGCTGGAAAGCAACATTCGTGTTCTTTCGACATTTCGTTCACTTCATTTTCCACTTCATCATTTCATCGTTCATCATTTCGTTTTCAAGCTTAAAATGACACTGATAATGCTTCAGTCCTCGAAAAGGCACAACCAGCATAAACATGAGTGTAATCTGTGAGTCACGACACTTTGATGAAAACCCTTATGGTGTTATGATTCCTCCTTGAAACACCATGACATATAGCCTCCACTTCCTCCTTGTGAAACTTCGCTCTTGCAAAACGTCTCAGAAGGTATTGGTCACAGTGGGAGTCGACAACATCTGTTAGTGCAAGTTGTGATATGTTTTTCATCCCATGTGCGACGTAGGCGATTTGAAGTGAACCCCGAAGGATTAAGTAGTGTTTTGGGACCTGAGATACTTTTAAAGCGTCAGAATGACACAGAAAGAGTGGCCAATTCCAAAGAGAACCGGAGAACCAGAGAAAACTTGTGCTATATAGCGAGCCGGTACGCTCCTCCGGCCATGTTTGTGTTGTAATGGCACCCCTGCGATCCTTTATTGCACATGGCACTTACACCGTACTATTGTCTGACCCCTGAATAACACCAAACGGGCATTATTCTCTCTCAGCGCAGCAATGCCATTCATTGACAGCTGATTTGACAACGTGAAGTATGGAAGAATAATGTTACGGTATATTATTGCCATGCAAAAAGGCATGGCAATGCTATTTCCCACCAATTCATAATATGTGATCAGGAGTGCACCCTTCCCTGTCCCAATGGCAAAGCTACGGAACTGTGAATTCGATACAAATGAGTACAAAAATTATACAACTTAATATGTCACAGGAAAGAAAATTGCGGCAGAACTCTTTGCTATAGAATCAAAACAAGAAACGGAAGAAAATAGTGACAAAACAGAGTAAATGGGGAGGAAGCTCGATAAATAAAGTTAAAATCCGCCGTCACATCCAGACGAGCAGCAGCGGTGTGGCCGAGACGCCTCA
This sequence comes from Imbricaverruca yamaguchii, assembly GCA_034440575.1. NCBI lineage: Eukaryota > Metazoa > Arthropoda > Thecostraca > Neoverrucidae > Imbricaverruca > Imbricaverruca yamaguchii. Next base: position 3,204,952 of record JAOTOL010001660.1, read on the forward strand.
GATATACACGGAGCACTTGATGTACACGGGCAGAATGTGTCCAGCGGCGGCCGTAGAAGTGCGGCCAAGCTGCCCTTAGTGCCGGTGAGCCGTCACATTCACCCGACAACGAGCAGTAAAAACGAAATCGGTTCTCAACTGCCGACTGTTGCCAATGCAAGCCCTCAGTCAGTGCAGTTCCCACCTGCGTAAGCTTTTCAAGTGGGTGGCTACTGCTTACGGTAAGGTGCACTTCACAAGGAAAACCAGGCATCGGCGGCATGCTTCGCTGGTTTTCAACCTGGACGGTGGCCATGCAAGATCCTTGCGAACCAATCGTTTCGAATCCATCTGACTGTTCGTCTGCCTCGCAGCAGGTGGACCACATCACACTCAGCGGACTCAGCACACTCGGCGGACCACCACATCACACCAGGCGGACCACATCACTACAGGCGGACCACCACATCACACCAGGCGGACCACATCACACTCGACAGACCACCACATCACACTCAGCGGACTCGGCACACTCGGCGGACTACCACATCACACCAGGCGGACCATCACATCACAACAGGCGAACCATATCACACTCGGCGGACCACCACATCACAACAGGCGGACCACCACATCACACTCGGCGGACCACCACATCACAACAGGCGGACCACCACATCACAACAGGCGGACCACCACATCACAACAGGCGGACCATATCACACTCGGCGGACCATCACATCACACTCGGCGGACCATCACATCACACTCGGCGGACCACCACATCACAACAGGTGGACCACCTCACACTCGGAGGACCACCACATCACAGCAGGTGGACCATCACATCACACTCGGTGAACCACCACATCACACCAGGCAGACCACATCACAACAGGCGGACCACCACATCACACTCGGCGGACCACGTCACACTCGGCGGACCACCACATCACACCAGGCGGACCACCACATCACACTCGGCGGACCACGTCACACTCGGCGGACCACGTCACACTCGGCGGACCACCACATCACACTCTGCGGACCACCACATCACAACAGGCGGACCACATCACACTCGGCGGACCACCACATCACACTCGGCGGACCACCACATCACACTCAGCGGACCACATCACAACAGGCTGACCATCACATCACACTCGGCGGACCACCACATCACAACAGGAGGGCCACATCACACTCGGCGGACCACCACATCACACCAGGCGGACCATCACATCACACTCGGCGGACCACCACATCACAACAGGCGGACCACCACATCACACCAGGCGGACCACATCACACTCGGCGGACCACATCACACTCGGCGGACCATCACATCACAACAGGCGGACAACCACATCACAACAGGCATACCACATCACACTCGGCGGACAACCACATCACAACAGGCGGACTACATCACACTCGCTACCGTGCCAGCCGGTCAACCTACAACCACTGCAGTGCCGTCAGTTTTTGGTGATGATGCCCGGTGCGACTCTGTACTGGAAGTTGGCCGCTGCGCTCCTCCGTTGCTCTGTATCAGGTCGGCACACGCAGGGGCGGCCGGTCTGATATCCCTGACGACCGCCTACGGCGTCAGTATTATCTGGCCGCAGTTTGTGAAGCAAACGGCGAGATCACACGGGCACCCTGCGGCGCATCTGCCGCACGCGAACGAGCATCGGTGACGTCATCCGAAATCGAGTGACGTCGCCCGGCGCTTGACACGCGCGTCGGAGGGCTCATCGCATGACGCACAACGTGAAGCTCGATTCAATATAAACTTCATGACCCTAGGCCAATGCCTTCAGGGTGCAATGATGTCGAGATCGGCTCCGCACCGCGCCCCCGCACCGAGGCAACTTTGTGGCCGGAGATGGCATATACCAATACATTCGGTACGGAAAACCGGGACCGACCGTTCTGAGGTGACCAAGACCGATTGGATCCTGATCAAAATGAGCTGAAGCCGGACAAAAATGCTTTAAACACATGTCTTCCACATGTAGTAGCACCATTGGTTTTTGTTTCTTAAATTATTGCCATATAGGCGGTTCACATCACGTTGGAAAGCCTTGTTCACTTCCGTGGATTGAAAATAAATATCTCATCAAACTTTTTGTATTGACATACACTGATAGTAAGAGCATGTTGGTTGCAAAGCAATGTTAAAAAGCATAGGCAAAGACATACAAGCATACATAATTGCGATCCTCAATCAATGAAGCTGCATCATTCAGACTAGGTACCATCATCCAGAATTCAATCATATGTAACATGTTCAATCTTGTATTTTTCATAATCACACCATGTCTCTGCCATTATCAGTATCAGTACCAGTAATTATTAAATCACATCCGCATGCGCTGCGAGTGGCTTTTCATGGGCTTACGCCACAAAAGTAGGTGGTGCCGTAATGGAAAAAAACTCCAGACTCGTGAAGACACATACCCTTCGACTCTCCCTCCCTCACATTACACATGCATCCACGTACGCCTAAAAAGATGTGCTGAGAAAACCATGTCAGAACTCACACACCTGTGCAGCGCTTAGCCGGTGTTTGGATGTCATAGGTGCAGACTCTTTAATGTCGGTGCGCTCCGCCTTCCATGGATAGGCCGTTCGATGTGCAAATATTCTCCTGCCGCATTTAGTTCGGATTGTGGGTAGCTCCGGCTGTCGATCTTGTCTGGTGCTCTAGACTTGACAGTTTGTCGGGTGTTCCGTGGCCTGACAGTCTGTCGGGTGTTCCGTGACCTGACAGTTTGTCGGGTGTTCCGTGGCCTGACAGTTTGTCGGGTGTTCCCTGGCCTGACAGTTTGTCGGGTGTTCCGTGTCCTGGCAGTTTGTCGGGTGTTCCGTGGCCTGACAGTTTGTCGGGTGTTCCGTGGCCTGACAGTTTGTCGGGTGTTCCGTGGCCTGACAGTTCGCCGGGTGTTCCGTGGCCTGACAGTTTGTCGGGTGTTCCCTGGCCTGACAGTTTGTCGGGTGTTCCGTGGCCTGACAGTTTGTCGGGTGTTCCGTGGCCTGACAGTTTGTCGGGTGTTCCATGGCCTGACAGTTTGTCGGGTGTTCCGTGGCCTGACAGTTTGTCGGGTGTTCCGTGGACTGACAGTTTGTCGGCTGTTCCGTGGCCTGACAGTTTGTCGGGTGTTCCCTGGCCTGACAGTTTGTCGGGTGTTCCGTGTCCTGGCAGTTTGTCGGGTGTTCCGTGGCCTGACAGTTTGTCGGGTGTTCCGTGGCCTGACAGTTTGTCGGGTGTTCCCCGGCCTGACAGTTTGTCGGGTGTTCCGTGGCCTGACAGTTTGTCGGGTGTTCCGTGGCCTGACAGTTTGTCGGGTGTTCCATGGCCTAACAGTTTGTCGGGTGTTCCGTGGCCTGACAGTTTGTCGGGTGTTCCGTGGCCTGACAGTTTGTCGGGTGTTCCGTGGCCTGACAGTTTGTCGGGTGTTCCCTGGCCTGACAGTTTGTCGGGTGTTCCGTGTCCTGGCAGTTTGTCGGGTGTTCCGTGGCCTGACAGTTTGTCGGGTGTTCCGTGGCCTGACAGTTTGTCGGGTGTTCCCTGGCCTGACAGTTTGTCGGGTGTTCCGTGGCCTGACAGCTTGTCGGGTGTTCCGTGGCCTGACAGTTTGTCGGGTGTTCCGTGGCCTGACAGTTTGTCGGGTGTTCCCTGGCCTGACAGTTTGTCGGGTGTTCCGCGGCCTGACAGTTTGTCGGGTGTTCCGTGGCCTGACAGTTCGTCGGGTGTTCCGTGGCCTGACAGTTTGTCGGGTGTTCCGAGGCCTGACAGTTTGTCGGGTGTTCCGTGACCTGACAGTTTGTCGGGTGTTCCGTGGCCTGACAGTTTGTCGGGTGTTCCGTGGCCTGACAGTTTGTCGGGTGTTCCGTGGCCTGACAGTTCGCCGGGTGTTCCGTGGCCTGACAGTTTGTCGGGTGTTCCGTGGCCTGACAGTTTGTCGGCTGTTCCGTGGCCTGACAGTTTGTCGGGTGTTCCGTGGCCTGACAGTTTGTCGGGTGTTCCCTGGCCTGACAGTTTGTCGGGTGTTCCGCGGCCTGACAGTTCGTCGGGTGTTCCGTGGCCTGACAGTTTGTCGGGTGTTCCGAGGCCTGACAGTTTGTCGGGTGTTCCGTGACCTGACAGTTTGTCGGGTGTTCCGTGGCCTGACAGTTTGTCGGGTGTTCCCTGGCCTGACAGTTTGTCGGGTGTTCCGTGGCCTGACAGTTTGTCGGGTGTTCCGTGGCCTGACAGTTTGTCGGCTGTTCCGTGGCCTGACAGTTTGTCGGGTGTTCCGTGGCCTGACAGTTTGTCGGGTGTTCCGTGGCCTGACAGTTTGTCGGGTGTTCCACGGCCTGACAGTTTGTCGGGTGTTCCGTGGCCTGACAGTTTGTCGGGTGTTCCGTGGCCTGACAGTTTGTCGGGTGTTCCGTGGCCTGACAGTTTGTCGGGTGTTCCGTGGCCTGACAGTATGTCGGGTGTTCCGTGGCCTGACAGTTTGTCGGGTGTTCCGGGGCCTGACAGTTTGTCGGGTGTTCCGTGGCCTGACAGTTTGTCGGGTGTTCCGTGGCCTGACAGTTTGTCGGGTGTTCCGGGGCCTGACAGTTCGTCAGGCGCTGACAGTTTAGCATCTGGTAAACGGTGCATCCAACTCTTTCGGCACGATGTGCATCAACACACGTTCTATGACACAGAGGGAATGATACTTTGCGAGATCGTGAGCTCCAAACCATCTCACCTCCCACAATAAGTATCGCACGTGATCTCGCTTGCGCCCACCCGACAGAACAAGTGCCGAAAATTGTATCGCTTTCTGTGCCTGAGCCATGTTCTGAGCGGAAGCATTGCCTTACACGGATATGCAGCGCCTGAGAAGGGAGAGCACAAGTTTGTATCGCTGCCGATGTTACGCGTACAGCGGTACACGGAGCCTGGTCCAGCTAGGGTAACTCTCTGACTAACAGCTAGGGTAACAATTAGGATAACTAAGATAACAGATAGGGTATGGTAACTAGGGTAGCAGCTAGAGTAGCTAGAGTAACATCTAGGGTAACAGCTAGGATAACAGCTTGGGTAACATTTAGGATAGCTCTCTGACTAACAGCTAGGGTAACAGCTAGGGTAACTAGGGTAACAGGTTGGGTAACATCTAAGGTAATTAGGGTAACAGCTATGGTAACTATTGTAACAGCTAGAGTAACTAGGGCAACAGCTATGGCAACTCTGACTAACAGCTAGGGTAATAGCAAGGGTAACTAGGGTAACAGTTAGGGTAACAACTAGGCTAACAGCTAGGGTAACTAGGTAACAGCTATGGTAACAGCTAGGGTAACAGCTAGGGTAACTAGGTAACAGTTAGGGTAACAGCTAGGCTAACAGCTAGGGTAACTAGGTAACAGCTATGGTAACAGCTAGGCTAACAGCTAGGGTAACTAGGTAACAGCTAAGGTAATAGCTAGGGTAACAGTTAGGGTAACTCTCTGGCAGACGCTGTCCCGTGGATCCTCTATAATTACTGGGCGGACAGGCCGAGGTACGGCTCCCGGTACGGCTGGCGGTCCCGGGTACTGCCGATCGGACCAGAGACGCCGAGTCTCGTCCGTGGGCGGCAGGCTGGGGCTCCGGATCGGCACCCTACAGACGGCGGCGTGGACGTCGAGCGCCAGTGCTACCTTTTGATGGACACAGTCACTCTGGCGCTGTACATTATCAGTGGTAAATTCTGTGGCCCAGTCGACGTCGCTCCGTTCCACGCAGAATGCTCTCACCTCAGTGTCTCTTCAGCTGCGAGCTTGCAAGGCCGTCACAGCGGGTCGACAGCTGTTCACACGAAACACAGCGCGCATGAAGTTGTGCAGGCCAAGGTCACAGACTAGTGCACCGGATCGTCTGATGAACTCAACTGAATTCGTGATGATTATGTCAAAAATTGAGCCGGAGCGCAGTAAAGTTGTGTCGCTAATAATCTGAGACAGTGCATACATATGCAACAAGACCGCACAGTGCGATCCTGTACCATTGCGGCCAGCAGTTCCCAGCTCACAATTCCAATCATATCAGATATAATCATAAGATGCTGTGTAGCAAGAATGTGCTACAGCTCGCATTCAAGTTGGTCTGTCAGTCGTCAACTGGGGACCGGGAGCAGAGGGTGGTCGATAAACAGAGCACAGCACGATACCCATACTGCGGCCAATCTCATTTCGGGCGATTCTAATTTCGTTGTTGTTTTGTGATGTCCAATCGTGCGGAAAATCGTCACTTCGGATCTCTCGCGAGCGGCATCCTCCCGCCCGGTCTGCGGGCCTTGATCAGCTGGCAGCCCGGGAAGCGCATCAGCCGGCAGTGCACGCGCGGCTGAAGCCCGACCTCTCAGAACGTGACAACATCGGCTCCGGAAGTGGACATTTCATGCCGTGGCGGTAGAATGTTCGGCAGCAGCGACTGGACGTTGATTGATGGGATCGGTATTTCATCCGGTGACCGACCGCCAGCTCCCCAGCATTGATCACCACCGCAGCCGCGGCGGCGGACGCTGGATCCGCGTGTGCCGCGCCAAGTTGCACTTGTGACCAAGTTGTCTTGTGGCGTTCGGCTGGCGGCAGCCCCAAGCCGCTCGAAGGGGGAGGGGGAGCGGGTCTGGGCGGGTACAACTGGGTCTCGCAGGCCCGGGTCTGCTGACCAAGGGTGGTAATTAGACAGGCCACATGCTCTAATATAATCCATATTCAATGGTCAGAGTTAAGACTGTCTGTTAGAGATGGGCGGCGATTAGGCAGGCCACATTATCTTCAATATAATTTATATTCCATGGTCAGAATCAAGACTGCCTATTAGAGCTGGGCGGTAATTAGCCAGGCCATTTATGAGACGGTCGCGATGTCCTGGACAGTGACCGACAGCAGGCATAGGTGGGCGAGCGGCAAGCACTGCCAGTAGCATCAGCACTCGCACAACAGCCAGAAGAACCGAATACCGACCTAACAACCTGGCAATGTCACAACGCATCTTACTGGCTAGTTTGTTGTTGGCACTAGATGTTTTGTTCTTTGTGATTTGTTTTTTGACACGTCGCAGTCACCGCGCCGGTGGGCTCGTCAGTATAATCTCACTCACACACTGACTGTCAGTATAATCTCACTCACACACTGACTGTCAGTATAATCTCACTCACACACTGACTGACAGTATAATCTCACTCACACACTGACTGTCAGTATAATCGCACTCACACACTGACTGTCAGTATAATCTCACTCACACACTGACTGTCAGTATAATCTCACTCACACACTGACTGACAGCACTCAACTGTCACGCGGAAAGGCAGAGGGGTTGGTACCTGCGGGAGGTAGAGGAGAGGATCGCCTGCGGCGTAGGCACGTTGGGCGCAGCGAGCAGCGCAACCGGTCTGACATCCAACGCCTGGCTCTGTATCAAAACTGGGCTATTTTTCGGCCTTCAAACGTCATGGCAACCTTCTCTAAAAGAAATAACCTACCTAGCATAAAAAATGATTGGAATAATTATTTCCCTGTATATTTGTATCCACTTGTGTGAGAAGACTTCGATTTGTGTCATCCATGTCTTGTACTATAATGCGTATTTTGCCTATTTTGCAGGCTCGTAACTACTTGGCTACGTTTATATATATAGGTATATATATACATGGATATATATAAATATATATATATATATATATATATATATATATATATATATATATATAAACACATATATATGACGATACAAGCCATATGGGGCATGCAGTATGGAGAAACATCAGAAACTGATACTTCTTAAAATAGCTACAGAGACCAGCAAAATAGTACAGAAGCAGCAGCATAGTACACCTGCAGTGCATTTGGCACACGAAATATTACAACCCACGTTTAAATGTTCTGCTTTGCTATCGCTTCCCGGATCAAGTTCGTCTTCAGCTTGCCCTCTGATTCTAAAGTGCATTTCGTTGCCGCTATAACTGCCTGTCTAAGCCAGTGCATGAAGCAATCATTTATGATTACCATGCGCAGCAACGATGTCGAAAAGATACAAAGTATTAATCACAACTGATTCTAGAAGCGCATAATGATTATTAAACAAAAATGGCTCGATATAGGGTGTCGTACAAACAGCTACAATAATGCGACCATGGACTGATGACGTACAATCACCGTGTATAATTAGCGATCATGTGAATACACTTGACTTGACATTTTTAGGCATGATTTGAGTTCATGCATATTTCAGGTGGCACAGAGTCAGAATGTCCAAGCGTCAGAATGTCCAGCAGGTAAGAAGTGATCTGTGAAACCATGGTGAGCTGGCCCCGAATCGTTTTCAATCATTGAAGCCTATATTTGTAGAACATTTACGGGGTGATATCACCCCGGGGTGATTTGAATACGTTTGAATACGGGGTGATTTGAATACGTTTGCCGGACTTGAATTATTCGAATACGCCATCATTGTACGATACTACCTCGATTTGCCTATTTTAAGTAAGCAAAACACAAAATTGAGTAGCATGTTAGCACCATTACTGCTGCATTAAATGATCGGAGAAATAAGAAAAAGCGTTGTAAAATTACTATTTATTTTTTAGGAAGCCAAGTCCTCAAGCAAGCCTCGAATGATGGTGACATTGGCTTATACGAGCAATTTACGGTGTTGGGCGTGGGATCTCATTTAATTATCAGACTTATGATGTTGTTACAGTGTTGGCTTTTCTGTGAATGCATTCAGGGACGATTCCTTGCTTGAGTTATTTGTGTTCGCTACTTTGCAGTTAACACCAAATCCTCTTAATATCAAAGAGTGTAGTATGGAGACTAAATGTGTGGAGTAGAAAGAAAAGTGTAATTTGAAGCAGGCAGTCTCAAATCAGACCATGGAATATGGATTATATTGTGGAGAACGTGATGTAAAGCTTGAACAATGGGCCGATTCTAGAACATTGTTGATGCAACCATGCACGAGAAGTTGATATTGGTACATCATCCTAATGCAATGTGCAACAATGCAATGTGGTACAGCATGTGATGCGATGTGTGATACAATACAATGTGATGATGTGTATATTGTATTGTCATTTTAGCCTGGTCCCAGCCATGTTATACCGTTTGATAACTTGTGAAACCAACTGGTATTTTACGAGTAGTCTAGGGGTAAGTTGCCCGTCTCACAATCGAAAGATTGTGCGCTCGAGTCTCACCTGTCGCTACTCTTCGCCCGCGGCCAATCGGCGTGAGAGATTGGCGACGCTACATGGCTCAACGGTCGATGTGTCCTAAAACCAATAATCAACCGACTGGCATTTTGGGCTTTATTGCAGTTGCAATTCTTGCTTTTAAAAGCTGCGTATCATGAACATGTTTGGGCTATCAACCAATGTCATTGATATCTACTGTTTTCAGCAATTAGCATGCCAGAAAACTTATTATCGCCTGTGCGTTGATAGAAGGGTCCATGTGTTAGGCAAAGTATATGAGCATGTCCTTCAGGGAAACTAGGAAATGGGGTGGGGAGGGATGAAATTGCATTGCCAACTCAGGAATATTCCAATAGTGTCAGCCAAGGCAATAGAACCTCAAAGTCTGCAAATAGGGACAGCAGCAACTCAAGGGGACAGAGTTATAGTTCATCTAGTGATAAAAGAACTCCTCAATATGAAAAAGCCAAAGGTGGTTATGGAGCATTTGTTAAGTGTATGATGTTTAATGCTCAGAGTATCCGTTCCAAATTTGATGAGTTCAAGTGTTATGTTGCTGAGGAGGAACCGGATTTTGTTTGCATTACGGAGGCATGGGTCAGTGAAGAATATTTTGGAGATAACTTACAGGACTATGAGATCCAGGGATACAATATGTTTTCGTGCAATAGGGGTCCAGCAATGAAAGGGGGTGGTGTAATGCTCTATGTGAATAGCTTATTCAGTTCTCAAAAAGTAGCAGGTTCGGATAAAAATGTGTCTGTGGAGTCCATTTGGCTTGATGTCACTGTGGGAAAAGGCAACAGCAATACACTTAGGATAGGAGCTTTCTACCGATCAGGAACCCTGCCACATTCTCAGCAACTGGAGCTTGACAAGGTGATTTGTGAGGAAATCAGTAGAAACTTTAAGAGGAAGTGCCTTATTCTCGGTGACTTTAATCTAAAAGGTTATGAAAATGCTGGTGTTGGCTCCCCATCATGCAAAATGTTCAGGAAATGCCTTGAAGAGGACCTGTTCTTACACCAGTTTGTATCGGAACCTACCAGGCATGGTTCATTCTTGGACCTTGTATTCTCGGATTTAAGTGACTTGGTTCAAGACTTGACTGTAGGCGAAACTCTGGGAAAAAGTGACCATAACATAGTTAGATTCAAGGCACATGTAGGGGAAATTATCAAGGATAATTTGGTAAAGGTTCCAAATTTCAACAGAGCAGACTTTAACGGCATGAGAGCGGCTTTAAGTGCCATCGGATGGGAAGAAGAATTCTCCAATTTAAATGCCTGTGAAATGTGGGAAAAGTTCAAATCTTACTTAAAGGAAACTCAGATTAGACATGTCCCCCAAAAGCAAAGACGCAAAAGGAGGGTAGGAAAGCCAGCATGGCTTACACCAGACGTGATAAAAGCAATTAGGGCTAAGAAAACTGCATTTAGAGTTTTTAAAGAAGCCTCAAATGTCATTAATCTAAAGGCGTATCGAAAAGCTAGAGACACTGTGAAGCAAAAAACCAGAGCAGCAAAGCGAGCAAAGGAACTGGATTTAGCTAGAAACTGTAATGGGGACAGTAAAAAGTTCTTTAGTTTCTACAAGATGAGTAAAGTTTCTAGCACAATTGGTCCACTGGAAGTAAACGGGACTACATTGGGTGAGGATAGTGAGATGGTTGAGGAGCTGAGCAAGCAGTTCAAATCAGTGTTTACATTGGAAGATATGACCAATCTACCGACCGTACACCTTAGTTCAGTTACATGGGATCTGACAAATGATGTTGATTTCATTGGTAGTGATGTTGTTTACAATCATATCAGGAAAATAAAGCCAAATAAGGCAGCAGGACCTGATGATATTTATGCTAGGGTGTTGCGGGAAACTGAAAAGGAACTGGCATTTCCACTTAGTATAATATTTTGTAGATCAGTTTCACATAATGAAATTCCAACCGATTGGAAAAGGGCAAATGTAGTTCCTATTTTCAAGAAAGGAGAAAGAGGGAAAGTTGAAAACTATAGGCCAATAAGTCTCACATCCCTAGTCTGCAAGGTACTCGAATCAATTATCAAGGATAGAATAGTTAGTTATCTGGAAGGTAGCAGATTGATTCAAGATACTCAACATGGATTTAGAAAAGGACGATCGTGTCTCACAAACCTCTTGGACTTTTTGAACTTCGCCACAGAACAATTTGATCAGGGAAATCAGGTTGATGTAGCATATCTTGACTTTAGTAAGGCCTTTGACAAGGTACCACATAAACGGTTAATGATACAGCTTGAGTCCCATGGTATTGCAGGTAGCATCTTAAAATGGATAGAGTTGTGGCTTTCAGATAGACAGCAAAGAGTGATGCTAAATGGTACAAAGTCATCATGGCAAAATGTTCTTAGTGGAGTCCCCCAGGGGTCAGTACTAGGGCCATTACTGTTCATTATATTTGTAAATAACATTGAAAGTGGCCTAAGCAGTAAAGTTTTGAAATTTGCAGATGATTTGAAGGTCTTTAGGGCAATAACAGGCCAGGATGAGCATATCTCGCTGCAAAAAGACTTAGACGAACTTGTGAAGTGGTCCGAAGAATGGCAAATGAAATTTAACTTTGATAAGTGCAAAATCATGCATGTAGGTAAGCAGCATATGAAGGCTCCATACTTGATGGGTGGCCAAGTGCTATCAGTGACTCAACAGGAGAAGGATTTAGGTGTTATTCTAAACACAAAATTGGGGGCATCAGAACAGACCAAGGAAGCCAGGAAGAAGGCACTGAGAATGCTCGGGGCAATAAATAGGAATGTATCATACAGAAGTGAGGAAGTGATCAGGAAGCTTTACTGTGCATACGTCAGGCCACATTTGGAATACTGCATCCAAGCTTGGTCTCCTAGCTATGAAAAAGATTGTTGGCTTTTAGAGAGAGTACAAAAGAGGGCTACAAAAATGGTTAATGGCATAAGCAACCTGGCATATGAGGAAAGATTGAAGAAATTGAATATGTTTTCACTTAGATATAGAAGGCTGAGAGGAGATCTCATCGAGGTCTTTAAATTTGTCAATGGTCTGGAGAGGGGATACCTTGGGGAAATGTTTGAATTTAACAGAAATGATGCAATTAGAGGTCATAAATTCAAAATTAAAATTAACCACAGCAGAACAAGGTTAAGGCAAACTTTCTTCACCAACAGGGTAGTGGAACACTGGAACCAGCTGCCAGAAAACATCGTCAGTAGCAGCACATTGAACATCTTTAAAAACAGCATAGACAATCATTATAAGAATAGAGGGCTTGCTTTTCAGTATTACAGGGAGGGCTGATTGGCAGATTTGGTGGGCAACTGGTTCAGTGTACAGAGTGCAACCAAGAAGGGCCCTTGTGGCTCAGAGTTGCACTAATCTTTTATGTCTTTATGTCTTTATGTCTTAGAAAGGAATGTATGTATGTAGTAAAAATGGTATTCATTAGAATTGTTACTGGACGCTTGGAACATCCAGGAGTCAACCTTGTGCCAACGGAATATCTGAGCCATTACAGGTTGCCACCAACATCCTTATCAACGTCGATAGCTGTGATGGTAGCTTGTAGGCTCATCCGATTTATACTTGCACTTTACAACATGACAATAAATTCCTCTCCTCAGTCATTTCAGTCGAATCCTTCCAGAATCAATCCAATCTAGTTCGGTACATTTATCCAATACTTGAGGATGCGTGGTAGGCCATATAGCGGTGCCCTATACTACAGCACATCGGCTTCATCAAGATATATCTAGTGGAAAACACGGCAACATTTCTTGTTCTGGACATCGTAGCCGAGAGATACGATCAGCCAACGTTTTATCAAAGCCAGTATTGTTTAATACGTGGTTTGTGGGTGTTGGTGCAGTGGGAGTGCTTTGGCCTGTTGGACATGGTGTTTTTGCTCCTAACTGCCTGGTGCCCGTCGCTCGGCTCGTGTGCGCCGTCCAACAATGGCCGAGGTCATCGCGGAAACAGACGCCGACATTTTCGCTTCAGGCCTCCACAAGCGTTTCCGTCCACAAAATATTGGGAAGTGCTGATGCGCATACCAGCCCAAGGAGCGAGCATGGGTGCTGCAGTGGGCAGTAGCACAACAGCGCACCTTTCTGACACAACGGTCACTACTTAAGCCCAAGCCCGATGAGCCAGCATGGGAGCTGCAGTGGACAGTAGCACAACAGCGCACCTGCCTGAGGCGCCGGCCACTCCTTCAGCCCAAGGCCAAGGAGCCAGCATGGGAGCTGCAGTGGACAGTAGCACAGCAGCGCACTAGCCTGAGACAGCGGCCACTACTTCAGCCCAAAGCCAAGGAGCCAGCGTGGGAGCTGCAGTGGACAGTAGCACAACAGCGCACCTGCCTGAGGCGCCGGCCGCTGTCTAAGGGCGGCCGTTAGAGGTCAGGCCGTCTACTCTGTCTAGAGGCGACAGTTGGTGGTCCCACCGCCGATCCTGCCCCGTGGGATGGTGGAAGGCCCGGCAGCCTTGAGACGGGGATTCGCCCAGTGCCCACCGCGCAGAGGTGCACGAAACGTCAAGAATGTCACCTACAGCCATTGAAACCCACACATCTGTCACATATTGCAATTTTCGGATTTTACCAATTAAATTTTGTTTTTCGGAGATTTGGTGACCTTTGACTTGACTCAGCGTCACCAAAGTGTAAACCGTTCGCCTCTGGAATGCGGTAAATCATTTGGTATAGGTTTCATGAGGATCGAGCAAACAGTTGCCGAGATCGGCCATGTCTGCGAGATGGTGTCTGTCGAACGGTGTATAGGAGATGATTATGGTTAACGGCTAACGAATGGTTAACGGTTATGTGAGATGTGAGATGCTAGGTCTGTTTTAGACCCTCCCATTGGGAGGTGCCTGTTGTACGTCGTTTCCCATACAAACGTTTGGGAACTGCGCCTCAATCGAACCCTATCAAGTATCACGGCGTATCTGTGACAGCATGCTGAGCCATGGCTCAGCCTAATAGAGCTGGCTGCGTGCAGCCGATATTGTGCACAGGGATCTGTCCGTTCCAAAAGAGTTAACGCTGCCAAATGTCCTGTTCCACAATTGCAGTAATAACATACCGAAATATAAGCGAATAGTTTGTGAGAAGAAGAAAACTGAACATGATTTTTTTTTGCGTTATGATGCCCTTCATGAACCGAGGTATGTGCTTTATGTAGTAAATACTTTTCCTTCTTAGAATAGTGATTATCTGTCACAACAACGGCACAGTTTCAGCCAATAGACCTACCCTGGTAGGCGAGTTGGCAGGTTTTTGCACCTCTGCCACCGCGCTTCGCTAGGAGCCACCGCTTCCAACATCACCAAATGCATGCTATATAATAATTACCCTCTCTCATCGGGCTATTTGACCCCGTTCTTTGACTATGGTATGTCATTGTCAGCATTAATGACAACACGCAGCTCACGGAGAAGGCGTCGCAGGATGCATGTTCCACGAATATCACCATGCGGTAATGGACATCATATCTAAGCCCAAATAACCAACCTAATGGACATCATACCAGCTGGACAAACATAGCGTGCCGGTGCCACTGAAGCGGAGTAGAATCTCATTATATCGTGTTTTTTCTGGACATATTTTCATCCGTCAACGTTCACGAGAGAAGAGCATTTGTCAAGCTAGAAAGCAATACAGATGAATTGCAACATGACGGCTTCGACGTCGCATGAAGAAATCCACAGCGAACACCGAAAAGAGTCCGTGATGATAATCAGTAGTCACGAGAACACAAAAGGGTGAAAGATGGAAATGATCCATTCACACTGGCGGACGCTATGCATCGGAATGCAGGGCGTGCAGAGTTCGTGCGAGATGGTGAAGGAGTTCAGCTTTGCTCAGCTTTGCTCAGCTTTGCTCAGCTTTGCTCAGTCTGTGGACGGCTTACTGCTGTGGCTTACCGTGCATAGCAAGTGTCGCACCGCCGAGACGAGGCAATTTAGACCAGAAATACGGCGACGGACTGGTATAATGGTGTCTGGTATAGTGAGCATAGTGCACGATCTGATCTGCACACTGGATGTCGGGGGAAGGTCAGAGACATGAAGCGAGCTTCAGTTCGGTCAGTGATTGGATCTCCAACTGACTGGCGAGACCAACCTCCAGATGTTGGTGCTATCGGCGACCGCCAGTACTCTTACTGGCTGATGTACGAAACTTGATATATAGCTACATAGATAGCTATCGCCTACACGAGTACACTCATGATGTATACATGAGTGTAATCGCATCAGTCTGTAGCGAACCAATGTATGAGACTGCTCTAGGTCAGGGAGTTCACTTTATCTGAGATAGTTATGATAGTACATCGACATTGCACCAAATTATTATGAAAAACGATGGATTGGCACGATTACAATCGGCGATATGGCATGGGACATTACGCGCAAATAAAGTGTCCGATGGTATGGTTGACGGAGCATAACGTTAATTGGACATGTGTACGAGTATCGCTTGCATACGGATTGCGGAACGGATTGGATAGATATTGGTGCATATAGACGGATAATGTATATCAATAGATCAACGATAATTGAAGAGTATAGTCATATCGTCCCTGCTTTCCAACCACAACGTTGCATCACATATTGTTGAGATTAGCTGGTAATTGTATTTATTTTAGGTTTCGGCCTATGCTTTTGGTTTCGTGGCAATTTGAGTTCCTGGCTTCGGTTGGTCGCGTGTTGTGGCTTCAGGTTCGAAACCACAAGCCATGCTTCGTTGTGTTCCCACTAAATGGCAACTGAAATATTGGAAAATTACGTGGATAGGTGTTTAGGGAAGCATTGTCCCTAGTACTATCGCACATTTTTCCTCTAGGCATATGGAATACCTCTCCTAGGATCTCCTCTAAACTAGCAACAGTTCACCGAACCCTGGTCAGATCAGTCCTATATTGGTCAAGAAGCAGTTTCAATCCCGCAAGTTGTCTATAGTTTGATGTTTTGACTGGCGACTGTCCCGACGATGACTAATGTCCTCCCCACCCAAAGGGGAACTGCTGACAATAATTGAGCGAAGCATCTTCATGACCAACTGTAAGTGTAATAATTATCATACTCATGAAACGATTCATTCAGCTTTAAACTTCGGCTAGGAGTTTGGTGCAAATAGACTGATAATGTATGTCAATAGGTCAGCGAAAATTCAGCAGCATGGTCACATCATCCTCTGGTTTCCAACCACAACTTTGCACAATCCATTATTTGTATTAGCTGGTACTAATGTTTTTTTTACGTGTCGAAAAACAGCATGCACTGCCACTAACCAGAAAATGTATCGTCATTCTCATTCTTGCAGGCACCCATAGTGTAAAACGCATGCAGAAGTACCTCGAGTTTCATTAATTCCATTGTCCTATCAACTTCAATTCAACTTCTATGTGTCCAGATAACTGCATTCACAATGTTATCGATGCTTTTGTGAATATACCACCTATTATCACATTCAGCAACCTTCCCATCCCACCGGTAGCTTTATTCTTACCGAGGTAGGTAGATACTTACATAGGTACATACCCACTACAGTGTATCCTAGTCGCACCCCACAGGTAATGTGAACCAAGCATAATAGTATATTCCCGTGAGGGCAATGGTTATTAGCATTGCTACGAGGCGCTAGGTGGTGACCACTCAGCCTGCGCCTTGGGGCGCGGCGCGCAACTCAGCGGGCTGTTCCCGCCACCTTTAGCGGCATCAAACTACTACGATCTATACTTACTGCCGGTAGATGTCGCGCCCGGCGGACCACTCGCGTAATTTCCGGTTACGGAACTAAACCAGGCAAAATAATTTACGGGATTAATTGACCAGTACACATCCGTAACTCTCAAAGATAATAAATGGCCAGATGGGAGCAAGCAGTATTACTAAGTCCCGCGCAGAAATTAATTCACAGCTGAAATGTGTTGTGATATCTGGCAACGTCCCTCTTCCGCAGCAGCCGAGCACCTTCCGGCCGGAACAACGGAAGAGCAGGGTTGATAGTTTAGCCCACCTCCACCCCATCAACCACACCTCGGCCTGTGACGCCCATTTTCAGTCTCCTCCTTCCGTCAGAGACGGTCTTTCAGCCGTACATACATCGACGAAAACGGAACGACTGAAACTAACTGGAGTGAAGGCCGTCGCAGGTCAAACCGTAGGTCCCAACTGCAAAGGAAAAGACTCCAGCGAGCGAGTAAGT
Organism: Imbricaverruca yamaguchii; assembly: GCA_034440575.1. Classification (NCBI taxonomy): domain Eukaryota; kingdom Metazoa; phylum Arthropoda; class Thecostraca; family Neoverrucidae; genus Imbricaverruca; species Imbricaverruca yamaguchii. The sequence continues at coordinate 3,222,373 of JAOTOL010001660.1, forward strand.
AAATTATAACTGCTATTTTAGAATCAGATGACTTTGTTTGTCTCATGGTATAGTGTTGATTTTATACATGCTATTTATTTCCGAAACCGACCATGTTTGATCTATTTTCCATTTTTACCAACGAATTAGATAAGGGATGGATGCTTCTATCCGGTACGGGTATGGACACGGACTGGATTCGTTCATGTGGATACCATTTTTGGCCATATTTCATCATATTTTAAATTTATAATCGTGTTATGCTCCAATGGAACAAGATTTATCCAAACGTATGCAGGTCTGGTAGCTTGACTGGCTGTGTGTTACAGAAGCTACCCCTACCCACGTCGAAACCCCGCAAAGACATGCTGAAACCTCGCATGTCCATGCAGAAAGCACGCCTGCCGTCACCGAAACTCAGTGTCGTTGCTATGGCTCCATCTACCCTTACCGAAACTCAGTCTGTTCATGCCAAAAGCTCCGCCTTCTCGTACCGAACTCAGCCTGTCCGTGTCAGAGCTCCAAAAGCCAAAGCTCGTACCGAACTCAGCCTGTCCGTGTCAGAGCTCCAAAAGCTAAAGCTCGTACCGAACTCAGCCTGTCCGTGTCAGAGCTCCAAAAGCTAAAGCTCGTACCGAACTCAGCCTGTCGGCACGCGAGGCCCGCGTCATCCGACTGCGTGAGACTGATACTGCCGGCCGTTCTTTATGTCCGCCGATCCGGCCGTCCATTGTGCGGCCTGTCCAGCTATGCGGCGGCAGGTCTGTCCGGCTGTCTGGCGGCGGGTCTGTCCGGCTGTCCGGCCGTCCATTGTTCGGCCTGTCCGGCTGTCCGGTGGCGGGTCTGTCCAGCTGTCCTGCCGTCCATTGCGCGGTCTGTCCGGCTGTCCGGCGGCGGGTCTGTCCGGCTGTCCGGCAGTGGGTCTGTCCGGCTGTCCGGCCGTCCATTGTGCGGCCTGTCCAGCTATGCCGCGGCGGGTCTGTCCGGCTGTCCGGCCGTCCATTGTGCGGCCTGTCCAGCTATGCGGCGGCGGGTCTGTCCGGCTGTCTGGGGCGGGTCTGTCCTGCCGTCCATTGTGCGGTCTGTCCGGCTGTCCGGCGGCGGGTCTGTCCGGATGTCCGGCGGCGGGTTTGCCCGGCTGTCAGTTTTGTCAGCCAGCCGCCAGCTCGTTCCGCACCGACAGCGTTGGCCGAACATGGCCGGCGTCTGTTGCCGCTCGGTAAGTCCGGTGGCACAGAGCGGTGGGGACAGCTGGCGCACACTGGACCATGGGGCTGCCGGTCATGCCGACACGCTGCGGAAACTCGGAGCGGCAGCCACAGCTGACACAAACTGGACCGTCAAGCCGCCGGTCATGCCGACATATAGCCATAACTCGGAGCGGTGCCTCTCATGGTGCCCAACGTCGCAGACTGCTTTGACCAGTGGTATATTTAGGTATTTGGACGCTCACATTTGAGCACATGATATGAAATTGTCGATATATATGTATATATATATATATATATATATATATATATATATATATATATATATATATATATATATATATATATATATATATATATATATATATATATATATATGTATATATATACATATATAAAACACCTATGCATTTCTTCCGCCGCTTTCCCTCTACCACACACTCTCTGTATGATTTTATTCAACTACGGTTATGTACCTCTCCCCTGATTTAACACTTTTATTTTTCATTTTGGTGTGTTCTTCTTTTTAGACGTAAATAACACAGAGTTAATTTGCGGCTGAAGTTGAGATGAACCGCAGTCCAGGGGCACATCCTGATTAGTGTGTAGATATGACATCTGCCGTAGTAGGAACTGATTATGATTCAAATAATGAACACAGCTTCCTCGAATATTACAACTTCCATCAAGCCGTTATTCCAACCAACTGCCGAAAGAACTAGCAATTTGTTAGCCTGTGTGATATTGTTTGCTCGACCAAATTGTGCTCCATCAGACCAAGAAAATAATATTCGCAGGAGAAAATGATGGCGCAATTAGGCACGAACACCAGATGCTTCCCTGGGCTACAACTCACAGCTTTGCAGTCCGCGGTGCAAAACAGACCCGCATGGGCTGTTTAGCTGAAACATTGAAGTTGCATAGCCAGATCGTAGAGGCTTATGGCGACGAAAGCACCGTTACATTGTTTTAGCATTGGCCCATATACGCAGTGACTGTGCAGCATCAGATGCTGTAAATCAAGGCCGTACCGACATCAGGGACCATAAGTTGGCGAAACAGCTGTCACTTTCCGAGCGCTTCACATGTTCTGTTCCACACCGCCAGCCTCCCAAATAGAGGACATCACAGCTGATCGCTTTGTTCAGAAGCACTTTCACGATGTCGCGCTAAATTTAGCCAACTGGGCGCAATTTTTCCGCACATTTCTAGACATGGTGGACCAGATATTGTTCAGTGGTCGACGTGTGGTCAGCGCAACAGGGTGGAAGACAACGAAATCCAGCCGTTCTCCCCACTGGATTTCTGAACAATGGCCGTTGCTCGGATGAAGAGCTCAGACCAGCTGAAGGCTGTTGTGATACAAAATTGAATCGCCCCATGCCTAGGACAGCGGCCAATGCTGTCGCAACGTCGGCTCCGTTGTCGTCTGTATCTTCCCAACCGATCTGACAGGCGGTACGAGTAAAGGGGATGGGGTGGAATCGTATCACCCGGTCCAACAACCAATCCATGATATCTCATGACCCTATCATTGAATACATGCGCAATGTGGGATTGAGGCGGGTCCATAAATGCTAACTTAGTGTATACGTACCGGTATAATTAATCATGTGTAATACACCATTCACACGACATATGCAGTGGTCGAATTTCCATACCGGGCAGTGAATCTAGCGACGGGAATCACGTGCACCGACACAGCTCACAGTTTCCGGTCCGTTTTTCCGGCGTTGCTGCGCTGCACGCCGCCGCCGGCGGCGGCGTCAGCAGCGCACCTGTCCGCACGTGTCGCGTCCGCCGGCGCATGCCGCGTGCTGACGTCACCCCCCGCGGCCGACTGCCGCCCGTCGACTCCGCCGCAGCGTGAAATGGGTGTCCGACGCAGCCGGCAAGTCGCGACACGCCGTTTCATATGTCCGGGGGGAAACAGCAACCGGCGAAAATCGCCTCTCTCAACTGCGTGGCTTGTCTCGGACGTCGGGCAAACGGTGCGAGACTCGTGCAGTCTGCGACAAATTCTCGCCGCGCCACGTGCATCAGCCGGCTCCAGTTGTACGACAACGCAGTAACACATGGGTCATTAAATGCGACTGCGCTACGTTTGCTTGATAGTTGCCCAGTTGTGGCAGAAATGCCGCGTTTGGCGAAGTGGCAGCCAGCGATATTTTGTGCAGTGTCAAGACTGACGGCCGCAAATCGAATATGTTCTCGGAATTAATCACAGCCAAGTGCCACATTCGGTGCGCCTCGCCATTCTAGGATGCCGTCGGCTGCGCTGTAGCCACCTCACCAGTCCAGGGTACAGTCGCCGGTGATGTAGACCAGCTGCCCAGTGGCCGGTGGTGTAGACCAGTTGTCCAGTCAGCTGGTGCTGTAGATCAGCTGCCCAATCTGCTGGTTGTGTAGACAAAGTACCCTGTCGCCGGTTGTTTAGACCATTTGCCCAGTCGGGTGGTGATTTAGACCAGCTGCCCAGTCGCCGGTGGTTTAGACCAGCTGCCCAGTTGGCCGATGGTGTAGAGCAGCTGCACAGTCGGCTGCGGTGCTGTCCCAGCGTGGCAGCGCCTATTGTGAGCAACGCAGTGCGCCTCAGACCGGGCGGGGTTCTGCCGCTGCCGGCGGACAGTGATGAGACAAGCAACACGGCCGGGACAGCTGCGCCGCCGGCCGGCCGGAAGCCAGCCGCCGGAAGCGATCCAGCCGCCGGCGCGTGCCTGGATCGCTCCGCTGTCCAGCTGGTGGCGGCGATCCCGGCCCGGCGAGCCGGCTCGCGCCCACATCAGGCTGGAAGACCGGCCGCGGCCGATTCTGAATTGGACCGGCGCGCCGCAGCTGGGCCTCGCCCGGCGCCAGGTCCAGAGATCGGCCAGCAATCGGACGGCCGGCCGTTCAGCCGAGCACAACAAGATTGCGCGATTAGTTTGCATCGATCGGCCGATTTCCTCCGTTCCACGGCTGAATGACCGGCTGCACGCAGAGCTACCGTGCCAGCTGTGCGCCACTGTTAGTTTCGATGCAGCACGCTCCCATGTAAGCTGAACGTTTTTTTTCCGGTGGCGATCCAGTTTTGTCAGGGTGTAGATCACTTCCAAAGAAGCCGATGCGAAGCTTGACGCCATCCTTGATTTGTAACTTTCGTGACAAACACGGGAAACTGTCAGTTGATAAATTGTCCGCACCGATAATGCTAACTGAGTCGTAGTCTTTCGCTGCATGCAACACCACTCCAACAAAGTGGGCACAGCCGAAACAAGCTGCATACCGCGTGCGTCCATGCGTACCGCGGCTTCACGAGCTCTCAACACGCCAACCACTTAAGAAGAGCACGTCTACCAGCCCGCAATACGAGCACACAGCGCTGGTAATCCACCCTGTCACCGATGCCGCGTGTCCGGCGTATACCGTTCCATGACGCGTCTCCTCCGTATGGGGCTGAACGTAGTGCACCCTTACTTGACACAACGTTGAACGAGTGTACGGCGAATCACATGAACCACCTCGATGGAATTCATTTCAACTGATGTCTCAGATAAGTGGCCAGGCATGTTACGTCGCCGCCTAAGCCCCGGTAGCTATCCGGCGATTACTTGAAATCCAGACACAATTAAATGTTGTCTAATGTTGGGTTACGAGTGTGTAAGGACACCAGTTTGAAGTCCAGACACCATGCATTTCCGACTTTTAGTGGACTGCTGCTGAAGCGCCCCTATGTTGAGCTAGACGCACGAGCTCGAGGAGTGCCATCACCATTTTTTCTGCGGCACTTCCGGGTTCAGAGAACTGATGACGCTGTGTATCTGCGAAATTAGTTGGTGCTCAGATTTCTACCAGTCGCCCTTGTACACCGCTTGTTCCGGAATAATCCACATGCCCGCAAGTGGTCGAATCTGAGGGCAGTTCGGTGGGTTGTTTGACTTCCTGACATATTTATATGTTCAAAGATTGTCAGCGTTTTAATGTGTGCGGTGGTTTCACCAGTATATGGATTCTGACCAGGTCGGACCACAGAACATAGGCTTCATCTGGGGATTTAGAAGCCTAAAAGGAGCTAAGGTGGCCCTGACACACCTTTCCTGATATAATTTCCCATCCGTCGTGGGTGGCAATGCTCTTGCAGAACACTGGCTCAGTTGCCACGGCGTACCTCGGAGCTGTATGATCATCCAGATCATGACCTTTCTCGGGAACATCCCTCGGGCCTTGGCCTCACTTCACCTGAGACTCCAGCGTCGGGCCCAGTGTAGGATCCCACGCTGCCCGGCATCTCACTATCAGCATAGTTGAAGTAGGTTTTGTCGTCCATTGCCACCTCGTGGTCACCCCCAGCCAGGACGGGGCAACGGCAGAGGTGGTTGATTATTTAAGCTTTCTCCTTCGTCCATTGCCATCTCGTCCCCGCCTCACCAGCTAGTATGGTGTCACGGCAGAGGTGACAAATGTGTGAAGTTTTCTGTGGCTTCGCTTGCTTGTCTGTCACCCGAGGTGCCCTTTGTCTCTTCCTGTACTTGAGACCAGTTTCTGCTATAATTGTTGCGACAGGAGTCTGGCAAAGCTGAAATTTTCTGAAAGCCTCCCATAGGACACGCCTATCTCGTGCTTCATCGCCTTCACCAGCATCCTCCCTGATGCCTCCGCGTTTTTACCGCGAATTTTCCCTTCCCCATGTGCTTCCCAGCTTATCCTTCTTCCACTCGCTTTATTACATCGGAAGTAGTGTTTCTTGGAACTCCCGATATCACAACGTGGCATTATTGTTTCACTCTGGCTTATCCGGATGTTCTTTTATAACATCGGAGATCAGCCTGCGAACTTGCTGGCATAACAACGTCGCCATTTTTCAGAGTGGCATCGATGATTCAATCCGCAACGTCACCAAAATGGACACGTGCAAACACCCTTAAAGTACCCTTGACCTAATATCGGACTTCCCTAACCATCCAACTTCTGGCCTGAAATATGGAAGTTTAAAACGTCTAGTTTTCATGTAATCACCTGGCAGATTGAATATAGCTATTCAGGTTGTGGGATGCCAGACCAACCAAGGAACAATCCATAATTTACTTGTATATTAAGTCGTGATCACTTTGGAACATCTAGCATTCTTCATCTGCGACACTCCAATATATTCAAACAAATTATGATTTTGATCATATAATGACGACACAATATCGTGAGGAAATGAAATGCCGATAACCATGACTTAAGTCACGTTGGATCGGCTGGTAACAATTACGGTTGTAAAAAATATACCAGGCTTCGAACGCATTTTGATTAGTCGGATGAATTTGGCAAGTATTAGTGAGCCTGGTTCATGTTAATCGAGATTACTCGGTGGCAAACTTTCACCACCGACTGAGAACATTGACAATTTGGTTGTGGTTGAGTTGAATTTGGGAATTATTTTGCTCAAAAGAACTGCGAACGTTCATTTTAATCAAAACACGTCAATCCGTTTTTACATAGAGCAGGGCATAAAGTCCATCTTCCATGTGTTGTCAGGAGTGGTGAAGCCACTGAAGGTTGCAGCCTTCCTAGTAAGGTCAAGTAAGATCAAGTTGTGGAAGTTACGGAGGGACGTATTTAAACCGAAAACCTTTAAGATAAGCTATCAAAAAGTCAGAATTCCTGCTTTATTGACCAGGCTTGTATGCCAAGCAAAGTCTTGTTGCTTGAACCCTGGCCCCACCTTTAATTGCCTGGAATTGCCGTTCATCGACAGAGTTTTCACCGAGGGCTTAACGTGCCATCAGTGCACCGACATGGCTGCCCCGTGCCTCGTCCTCGCCTCATCGGGCTGGTTGCCAACTGACCCTCTCAGCCGGAGGCTATGAGGGTGCGTGAAGCGACTCGAACCCTACCTTGCCAGGACAGGGGAGGCCAATGCAGGCCGGCGCGCTAACCAACTGGATTACTCTGGCTGTTCATAAGCTAATATAACTGTTAAATTAACATTTAAAATTTAACAATTTAAAATTGAAGTCAAATTAAAATTAAGTAAAATATCGCATTTGCTCGAAAATTTCCCTGAGCTCAAGAGCACATGACTTCGATTTCTCGGGTTAAGATTACGACAGACTACGCACACTAAAAGTTCAAAGCGAAGTATTGTTTGTCCGCAAGCAAAACATTAATGAAGCTCAAACATCAAGCTTGACCTGTTTTTTTTTTCTGAACCCAGTCGCCGCCAGTAGATACTCTACAATTAGAAAGCTCCCATAAGCAAGGTAAGAAATAAGGAAGAACATTTTATGGTGATGCATGGTTCCATCCTTGAGATAGTTTAAAAACAATTTACGAAGCGCCCAGGCCCCATTGGGAGAATGTTAGGAGCAACCAGAAACGCACGTGCGAATGCTTGTGTGGAAACACAAAGCTTAACTTCCATGCTAATTTTCCCTCCAATTTAATAAAACCCCGAGCTGTTTTCCTACCACTTAACCACCTTCATGCTGTGAGGGGGTCTCTCCAGAATCCCCTCAAATTTCCTCGCAATAGCGGCAGAATCTGAATAAATGCAGACACCAAGTTTGAATTGCCTTATTACACATCTGTTACGCATATCTTGTAATAATTTCAGGTCCAGGTCGTCAAAAGTCATTGACGCCCGAAACGGGTTAAAGGGAGTGATGTCCCAAAATATTTAGGGTGACACCAATCATAGTAGTTGCAACATATATGCACCAAACTTGGAGCATGATATCTTTTCATCAAGACGAATAGACATCTGTCTGGAAATGTTAATTAACGTCTAGGTTGATGTCCTGTGGTTAGGTCAATCTTCATGTATTTTTACCGCATTCAATGTAAAAAAATCACTGTGGATATTTTCCTACGCCCAAGATGAAAAAGAGCATGACATAACTATTATAGGTTAATCTTGGTACCAACGGTTAATGATATGACGTCAGGTAACTCATCATGCATATTCTACACGATCCCATCTTATTCAGAATGCTACTGTTTGTCGTCAAGTGAAATCTGAATTCAGTTTTAGCCAAGTCGTGCGACATTATATTGGATGACAAGGAAATGATTTAAAACGACCTGATCTTGTGCAAGCTGATTCAATTTGACCTTTCTTTGGAATTATTTTCCACGTACTGCACACTCAGATGAACGCTGGAAATATTGGTGCATTAATCTGTGCACTGTCTCAGCGTGACCTGAGATCGGGTCACTAGGTCAGAAGCTGGACAGTTTACAAAGATCTTTCAGTATCATATCAGTTCTGCCTGAAACATAATAGTATACTTCAAAAATAATGTTCTGAACGTATTCAGGCTTTATCTTCCTTCAATTCACAGAATGGCGTGACATGACCTAACCTTACAATTGTCGGATGCCAAACAGATATTGCTGATATTGTTTTGCTTGAATTATTTTGTTGGAACGATCCGCCACGTATATTTATATTGTCCGGGTCACACTCCAAGGCAAATGTCATGACATCGGGTTGACCTATTATGACCTTTAGCGACCTCAGCATGGTCGAAAGTGGAGAACTAAGATGTGATGTGAACTCTAGGCTATATTGGCTTTCCAAGGTATTTTTCCTCTGGCTCTAACATGCATTGTTCGGAAGTTGGATTTCACTGGACCTGGCCTATCCTGTCCTGAACCTTTTCCCCCATGCTCGATATATATAAACACATTCATATATGTTCATTCTTCAACCACAATGTCGAAAGAACACATGTCCAGCCTTTTGGAATAATTTCCAGATGCTTTAGTCAGGGTCCTGATATTGATAACTTTTGGCGACATCATGAACAGTCAAAATGCAAATATAAGGTACGATTCAGGCTCCCCGTGGCCAGAGCTTTCAAACGGTGTTGTGCATTTGAGATTAGCATGCCGAGATCGGAAGTTGGAGGGGGGATTTCAAGATACCCCTCCGGCACGGTGAAGATAGAACCTTGAAAGTCTCCTCTCGCCACCCGACCCGGCGAGGGTTAACGTAAAGGTGGCGGACACTGCGGAACACCGATCCGTCAACATGAAATGCGGCATCCAGGTTTGGGTCAAGGGCCTGCGCAGGTGTTTCTACGGTGTGCATTGCTTCGTTCAACGCGTGAAATCGCCGTCCGATGGCCAAGCCTGGCTATGATGTACTTGCGTCTGTACCACCTTACTTCAAGTCAATGAATCTTGCCTGATGATTCCCGCACTTAGAACAGCAACATTAATTGCCTCTAACCTCTGGACACCGGATGTTTAGAGTGGAGCCGTTCGACTGATGTGCATGTTGCTGATCATGGAATACGCATGTTAGCAGAATATCTCTCCTTTCGGTGGCATGGTGCTGTATAGTATTTTTCCGTGTCAGAGTGTGAGTAGAGTAGCTGAACACCAAAATCTTCGGCAAACCGATGCCACTGGCGACCGTATGCCGCCGGCAATCTGACAATTCGCAGGGAGTAATATGCCTGAAGTAGACCCACATGAAACGCCCGTACTGAATGCACAACATATTCAATTAGGTGGCAAATCAACAGGTCCACAGAAGCGCGACGGTTCGCAGTAATCCACAAGTCTTCCTACAGAAGCGCGACGTGGAAAATCCACAGGTTATCCTGCAGGAGAGCGATGTGGCAATTCAATAGCTTATCCTACACAAATGCGACGCGTGAAACAGGAGACGACGCCAAATGTAATCGATCCGTGATGGCCTAATACAATGCTTCAAAAACACTGGATAAGCACAATTTGATATAAGATGGAGGAAGCGTGCTCTTCGACCGCGGTGGGTGTCAGAATTATTAACGGCGGGTATGAAAACTGTTCACGGTTGACTGCATCATGTGCTTCGGCGAGGCATGAATATCTTATCTCCACCCTGCATTCAGGCATGATGCGTGCCAGGCCAAGCTTGTAGCCTAGTTGTTGGTGCTTTTGGCTACGTCGACTATGACAAACATCAAGCGCTGCAAGGTCAAACTCTGGCGAGGAACTCTTCACAAGTGCATTCCGTGTAAGGTGGAGTGATTTCTCGCCACAATGCGCGAAACTTTTGCCGAAGTGCAACTGCATTTCAGCGGCTATTTTCGCTTCTAATATATGAGGCGAAGAATGTGAGATGCACATGTATATTATGTTGTGGAATTTTGCCGCCTGTCCCTGAATGCTCGCTACTCATTTACAACTTAGCTATCACCTTGACAATTCGTTGGTGCATGCAGCAATCTTATCGAATTATTATCGATAAGATAATACTGCTATTATATTATCGATGGTGTATGCAGCTAGGGGTCTTGTCGATATTTGTGAGGACCAGCATGGTGATTCCCAACGCCTGACGCTCGACACTCTGAACACGTGAGCATAACGTTAGCCGGTGGTCTTACAAAACACATTTGTATGTACCGGGGGCAGCGAACTTATCCGAGCAACGCCAATGTCATGTGCATGGCCACGCATCATGAGCGTGTTCATGATCCTGGGGAAAATGATTACTCGCTGTCGTGCTCACCGTTCTCTAACTAATCCGCACATCAGTACAATATACTACTGTCACACAGGCTCGCTGCCAGCGACAGCCGAGTGAAGCATTCACCCGGCATGGAAGTTCCAAAATTTCCGTTGCCGACGATATCGTGTACTCACGAGGGCAAGCGCCCATCCGAGTGAAGCATTCACTAGTGCTGGGTTCTCGAATTGCACGGGTAGAAACAGACGACACAGAGTCGTTCAGCACGCTGCGGGAAGGTTTTCCTTCCTTGTGCTAAAACTCGCTCTGCGGCTGCCATATTATATCTGCCACTCGACCGCCATATATCTGAATGCCGCTCGGCCTGTCTATGGCAAGCGGCGCGGCAGGGTCGGAGGTTTTCTCGCGTTAGTGTTTGAAATTACCCCAGAATCTTGATGGCATGCTGCGGGTGGTGTGCACATGCTCTAAGGTTAGAGAAACTGGGAACTATTCGGGAAACTAGGATCGCGAAGTCAATACCTGAGTGTGTATTGCATTGACTGCATTGCACGAGCACAAGCACGAGGTGCGTAGTCATGGCCTAGGTAATTGTAGGTTTTCGTGCCAGATTGCATTTTCGGAAAGAGCGGGATATTTCTGTTTGACTCCACACCGGTGGGGTACTTAGCAAGTTGCTTTCGCTAATTTCACATTTCAGAATGGCAAACAGATATGAGTTTACACTTAGCATTTAAAAACTTTTACGGTAGAGCCACTTGTGTGAATCTTGTGAACGATGCTGATGGGGTAGATTGCTTCGTTATAAATTCGGAATATAGTATTGAGTGGGGTGTTCTAGTACGTTATATCATCTGATAATATATTTCCTTGATAGGCTTAATCCAACGGGGTTCCAGTGTCACTTCAACCAAAACACTTTATAAATTTGCGAAGTGAGAGCTTGCTTATTTTAGCCTGCAAGCTGTGGGAGCCAAGAAGAGATCTTCCAACTTGTTGGTAGCGTGTGAACCTATTGTGCTGTGCCATGTGAAATGTAATAACATTGCAACAGGCGTCGACCAATGTGATGTGCACATTTAGGAATTGCATCTGCGAACCATGGATTTAGGACAATGATCAGGGGGATAGTACAGATTGATCCCAGGTGAGGGAGAACATAGATAGATCTCATAACCATAGGATCTCCTTTGAGAAGGGGCCTCCTTTGTCGGCAAAGATATGTGCCAGTAGGCGGGGACTGCGGTATCGAGTATTGTTGCAGTTTGGTTTCGATACAAAGTAACTTAATCACACGTTTTTCCTGTTCAAAGCCAGATAAAAGGTTAAGGAAGGCTGAACTGGCCTATGTTTGGTTTTCCTCTAAAGTTGGAAGCTTTCCTCCGGCACACATGTTTTAATTGTGCACACGCAACACTTTGTAGATAAGGGCGCTCGATATGCTCTGATTAACCCAGTCACTGTGCAATTTACTCTCGCCCATTATATTGTACAGGATGTCAAAACGTGTGGCGAATAAGTGTGCCGATATTTCCTATGACGCCGCCCGATGCTACGAACACGTGAGGATGACATCAATGATGGTCAGCTAATGTTCTGCAATGAGCCAGCGTAAGCAGGACACAGCAGGCAGCACTGACTAATAACCTTACAACCGCAGTCACAATCTGCATTGGAGTCACGTATCCACGTACTTAGGATAGGAGGGAACGAAATAATTTTAGTCTGATCCATGCCATGCAACAACACAGGCTTCGGGACGGTGCCTCCCCCCCCCCCCTTCTCTGGGGTGGCGACCCCACGTCCTCCCTTGAGTTGTGGCGCAGCTGCGGCTGAAGCGGCGCAACGCAATATGTACACCATATCTCACCATTGGTTAATACCGGCCGGCCTTTTATCGCAGCCCTGCAGGAGTGTATCCGGAGCGAAAACAGACCTCCATTATCACGTTCCCCCAGCCACAAACATAATTAGTGACCGTTAGGTATTTGCGTCGGCGGTCGGCCGGCGACGTCTTGCGGGAGTCGGCCGACGTTATCGGGCGGCAGGCGTCACCGACTGGGCTCTCTGTGATGCTCGGCTGGGCTACTGCGCCCGCGTCATCCCAGCAGTCAATCTCCGACCGCTGCCCAGCGCTACTGACAGCGCACCACTCTTCCGACAGCGCACCACTCTACTGACAGCGCATCACTCTACTGACAGCGCACCACACTACTGACACCGCAATACCCTATTGACAGCGCACCACTCTACTCAAAACGCACCACTCTACTGACAGCGCACCACTCTACTGACAGCGCACCACTCTACTGACAGCGCACCACTCTACTGACAGCGCACCACTCTACTGACAGCGCACCACTCTACTGACAGCGCGCCACTCTACTGACAGCGCACCACTCTACTGACAGCGCACCACGCTACTGACAGCGCGCCACTCTACTGACAGCGCACCACTCTACTGACAGCGCACCTCTCTACTGACAGCGCACTACTCTATTGACAGCGCACTACTCTCCTGATAGTCCACCACTCTACTGGAAGCGCACCAATCTACTGACAGCACACCACCATACTGACAGCACACTACTCTATTGATAGTCCACCACTCTACCGACAGGCATCCACATCCAATACACGAGTCAGTGCACCACTGATCGCCGCGCATCAAGCCAAGGGAACATCGCATGCGCCCACTCCGTTCCAGATGCACCACGTCCCAAAATATCGTCTTCTATGCCCTGATAGCTGGAACGGCAGTGCTGGATATATCCGTGAACACGGGGTGTGAGCAGAGCCGTTCATTGAAGCTGTCACCGGTCATGCATGATCTTGGGCTTCATGTTTAAATTATTCAAATTTGATGGAACAGCTCCACTACTACGTTCCTTCGTTTTTCCGCGCCAAGTTGGCACCGTCGCATCGTAGCTGGGTCTCGGGTAGTTTTCGGCCCGCATGGGAACACCTTCCCCGCGCCGGAGCGACTATCGGGGACAGCGCAAGGTCAGCGCGCCGACTGGTGGCACGTGCTGAGCGCTTCCGAATGGACCGAGGACCACCTACGGATCTGCTCCGGATCGCTTACGGATCGACTCCGGATCGTTTCCGGTTATTCTCCGCACCGTGTCCGTAGCGTCTCTAGACCGGCTCTGTGCCGTCCCCGGAATATCTCCGGGACATCTCCGGGCAGGCTCCAATCCGCCACCAAACCGCCACCAAACCGTCACCAAACCGTCACCAAACCGTCACCAAACCGTCACCAAACCGTCACCAAACCGTCACCAAACCATCACCAAACCGTCACCAAACCGTCTCTCCGGACCGTCCGGGATCGCCGAGTCGGCTTGTTTACACTGAGCCGGTCCGGCGCAGCCGAACTGCCGGGTCGGAGCCGACCGTCCCCGACCGTCACCGACCGTCCCCAACCGTCACCGACCGTCACCTACCGTCACCGACCGTCACCAACCGTCCCCGACCGTCACCGACCGTCACCGACCGTCCCCGACCGTCACCGACCGTCCCCGACCGTCACCGACCGTCACCGACCGTCCCCAACCGTCACCGACCGTCACCGACCGTCACCGACCGTCACCTACCGTCACCGACCGTCACCGACCGTCCCCAACCGCCCCCGACCGTCCCGACCGTCACCGACCGTCCCCGACCGTCACCGACCGTCACCGACCGTCCCCGACCGTCACCGACCGTCACCGACCGTCACCAACCGTCACCGACCGTCACCTACCGTCACCGACCGTCACCGACCGTCTCAGACCGTCCCCGACCGTCCCCGACCGTCCCCGACCGTCCCCGACCGTCCCCGACCGTCCCGACCGTCACCGACCATCCCCGACCGTCCCTACCATTCCCGACCGTCACTGACCGTCACCGACAGTCACCGACCGTCACCGACCGTCACCAACCGTCCCCGACCGTCCCCGACCGTCCCCGATCGTCCCCGACCGTCCCGACCGTCACCGACCATCCCCGACCGTCCCTACCGTCCCCGACCGTCACCGACCGTCACCGACCGTCACCGACCGTCACCGACCGTCACCAACCGTCCCCGACCGTCACCGACCGTCACCGACCGTCCCCAACCGTCACCGACGGTCACCGACCGTCCCCGACCGTCACCGACCGTCCCCAACCGTCACCGACCGTCACCTACCGTCACCGACCGTCACCGACCGTCTCAGACCGTCCCCGACCGTCCCCAACCGTCACCGACCGTCACCGACCGTCACCGACCGTCACCAACCGTCCCCGACCGTCACCGACCGTCCCCAACCGTCACCGACGGTCACCGACCGTCCCCGACCGTCACCGACCGTCCCCAACCGTCCCCGACCGTCACCTACCGTCACCGACCGTCACCGACCGTCTCAGACCGTCCCCGACCGTCCCCGACCGTCCCCGACCATCCCCGACTGTGCCCGACCGTCACCAACCGTCACCAACCGTCACCGACCGTCACCGAGCGTCCCCGACCGTCCCCGACCGTCCCCGACCGTCCCCGACCGTCCCCGACCGTGCCCGACCGGCGCCGCCGGACAGTCGGAGCCGACCGTCCCCGACAGTCGGAGGTCCGACAGTCGGAGGTCCGACCGTCCGCGACCGGCGCCGTCCGACAGATCGCCAGTGAAATTGGGCTGCGGCCGGATCGACCAGGCCGGGCGGGCCGGCGCGGCCGGCGCGGACAAACAGGCTGGCAGTGATGAGGCCAGCTCAGTATGGCCAGCTCAGTAGAACCTTGTTTCGAGGGGGTCGTCGTCAGGGTCGAGTCACTGCGATTCCGTGCTCGGCAGTGCAAAGGCAGTGCAACACTTTTGCAAGTACGTCAAAACACCTTACGATAACCGAGGTGGCTTTAACCTGCGAGTGACCGGGAGTCCCCTCCCTCTTTGGCTTTTCTGTTGTAATATCCCAAGCAGTTGAGACAACAGCTCAGACTTAATAGCTTCAAATGAACACCCAGGGTACGTTGTGCAAACAATTGAACCGTAAGCTCATGTTAAGGCGTGTTCTAATCACGTCACAAAATCGTTCGTAGACGTTGTATTTAATGTCTCAAACGGTGGCTTATTGTTACGAGATACAATCGGATAAATGTGGGATGACAGATCATTCTGGGTACAGTTAATGTTCTAGAGAGGTCATTTCGTTACCATGTGACCTCGTACATCATGCTGGGAAAGTGTGATGCTATTTATTGAATTCAAATATAGGCTACATAGAAGTGGGGAAAAGTATTTAAGTCGTCATCAAATCGATATATCGGTTACCAAAAACATGCGCACCTATGAGGTCATCATAGGTCAAGCATACATGCATATGTTTTGAGATACAATGCCAGGTCATGCTATAATGACATCACAAACACGATCACAGTTGCTGCTTGTACCGCCTGAAACGGTTGTTTGCTGCCGCTCTGCACAATATAACACTGGCAGGTCAATCCAGCAGTAAATATTATAGAGAGGTCAGTGTCTTTCACGTAACCTCAAGTAGAACAAGTTAGGTGGGACAGAAAGAGAGGAAGAGAGAGAGAGAGAGAGAGAGAGAGAGGGCGATAGAAGTTATTCTTCTATGGTATATACGAAAGGATGTTTTTTCTTAATTTCTTGTGGAAACATAGCCTATGAACATGTAACACATTGCACAGGGGGCCAGCAAGGCAATTTGGCATCTTTTCACTAAATGACTTCGCTTGACCCGAGAACAACAGATCCAGACTGTACGATGATTAGCATCAAATTCACACGTCGACCGACACCTAAGTTATATATTTCTGTAAGGCCCGTATTTACAGTAAAAATATGCACTCCCGGAATCAGTAAAGTATTTCCACTTGATATGGCCTGGGACGTTTTAAAAGTCACGCCAGATTATACCGAGATGTAAAATTCGTAGCATATGCGCATAGTGATGTTAGTTGTTCAATATCCTCTTGAAAATAAGTGAAAGAAAATGAATGGTATCGTATGTTGAACCAAAACTATTCGCCTTACTTCCGTCAGATGACCTAGCTTGACCCGAGATCAGAAAGTGTTTACATGGACGACTTTAGATACACAGTGCGTATAACCAACCACAGCTGATATTTTATGTTATCCTTATGTTTTAGTTTGCGCTAAAATTGTGACCTCTCGAAAACAGCCAACTATTTTACTTGACATGCCCTGTGATCTCACCATTGACCAGGTCAACACCATTTTTGTATTCCAATTAAAGTTGTGGGGCTATCGAATGTCGTTTGAATAGGAGTAAGCGGTTATTCGTTGCTTGCGAACACACAAGGGGAGAAAAGGTGACTGTCTGGTTACTGGGACAAATACCTCAGTGACTGCTGTGTGAACGTGGTGATTCAATATTTGCTCGAGGACCGTTTCTGTGAAATATTCAAGGGAACGTCCATGAAACTCATGCGCTAGGTGGCCTATGCAGCTTTGCACCGTTTTTGCCAAATATTTCGTTCACCCTGTCCTTGTCCTTCCCGATGTCTATTCAGCCGACTTAAACACAATTTGGTTCTGCTCTAGCATATTTGACGATGTGACAAGCTATCACATGCGCAAAAGCAATATATAGGTCAATATATAAGTGAGAAAGCAAGGACTATTTCATAATAAAATACTAGAGACAGGCAAGGTGTTCCTTTCTTCAGCATACCCAAAGTATCATGACATGCGTCATTGTACTACCGAGGAGACGCCAGTGCGGTACCAGGGATAGAGCCCATGAGTGGTCAGTCAAATATTAGTAGCGGTCATTCAACTCTGAGGAGTGGCTGGTGAGCCTTGGCAGCACACGCCTCATTTTTTTGCGCGTTATTGTGATGGATTTATGAATGAAGACAGGCACCAGCCTGTTAGTTTGGTTTTGTATTAGTGACAGTTTTAACAGTACCCTAGCCTCACACCATGAACCTGCTGTGATCGCTGCTTGAGGTGAAACGGTGTGATTTGGAAGTTTATTTCAGTATAATGATATCCAAATGTGATTTCATTGAATTACAATCGGGCCTTTATGCACCATAAAATGTAAACTATAATATTTGAAAACCTGAAGTTGCTTTTTGCTATTATTATAACATGAACAATCCCATCCTAGGTCTCAACACGATTCAAATAATGATTTTAAAGGAGTATGTTAAGCACTAATGGCAGACCATGTATTGCAACATCTCTTTAAATATGCATCAAAAGCATTTGAGTGATGTCAGGAAGCATTTCAGTAGAAATGTTTATATGCAAACATTGCTGATCTTCCTCGTATAATTAAACGACGGGGGAATTTGCTTGCATCAAATTGCTCAAACATGGCGACGCCCATGGCAAAACGACATCGCCATTTGGAGCGATTCATCTAGGTTAGCTATGCCACTAGCTTCAACACATATTGTGTAGAATAGGTTTTAACTGAACTATTCAAACAACGTATTGTCTATCATCAGCATCATTACTATTACTAAAATATACATGCATTCAGCTATTAGCCAAATGTGAACCAGTTTGCAGTGCCAATAGCATTAATGCATGAACAGCATTAACTCCAAGACGACCGCGACAATTAATGTAACGCAATATTTCGTTCAGTATTAATACAGTGCAATCTTAGTACAATTATCGATGTAATTATCCAATACTAGTCATAGCTAATACTATGACATCAAGCACGCACTTCACTAATCCCAGCAAGTATTTCATGACAAATACCTGCATGGGAAGTATTATTGAGTTGCATCGCATAATTAGATTGTATGGTGGAGTTACGTACATCAAGACCCTAAAGCATGGTTATGCCAGTGAATGCTAAAAAGAGGTGATCATTTGCACACAATCAGCAACATTTTCAACATCGTTACTTTCAATATGTCTTACAACCCTATCAGCAATACATTTCTACTCACCTGTAACACCTGTAGCCCGTCTAACGAGTATTATTCCCAGGATTACCTGCATTAATAAGCTTTACGGTAAGCTTACCACGCCGTTGACCTACTTGTTGTAAGCCGATAGCATTATGCTGCCTGAGATGTGCAATAATGCCGACTGTGAGCAATGGAGGACGAGTACCAACTTCCAAAAAGACTGTTTAGCACTGCAATTTGTTTCCAAACAAGGTGATATTAATGCTGGCAAGACAGGCGGAACCAGATGCGAGGGTCCAAACGCATTGTGGCCGGCGGGTCCAGCTCCGGCGGAGGCAATCACATTAGGCCGGGTCATTACTCCACAGCAGTCATCATCAGTGCCCCAAAGTCGGCGACCGTTCGACTGCTGCAGCGGGGCATGTCAATGGCCAAGCCGACGGTGCCGCCTGCATATATCAGCGCAGAACGTGCCTTCGGAGTCGACCGCTGTCCTGAGCCATGCCGCCCGGACGTGGGCTGAATCACGTCACCCGGACATGGGCTCTGAACCACGCCAACCGGACATGGGCTGAACCACGTCAGCCGGACATGGGCTCTGAACCACGTCACCCGGACATGGGCTCTGAACCACGCCACCCGGACATGGGCTCTGAACCACGTCACCCGGTCATGGGCAGAGCCATGCCGCCCGGCCATGGGCGCTGAACTGCGTCACCCGGACATGGGCTCTGAACCACGCCACCCGGACATGGGCTGAACCACGCCACCTGGACATGGGCAGAACCAAGTCACCCGGACATGGGCTCTGAACCACGCCACCCGGTCATGGGCAGAGCCACGCCACCCGGACATGGGCTCTGAACCATGTCACCCGGACATGGGCTGAACCACGGCACCCGGACATGGGCTGAACCACGCCACCCGGACATGGGCTGAGCCACGCCACCCGGACATGGGCTGAGCCACGCCACCCGGACATGGGCTGAACCACGCCACCCGGACATGGGCTGAACCACGTCACCCGGACATGGGCTCTGAACCACGCCACCCGGACATGGGCTCTGAACCACGTCACCCTGACATGGGCTCTGAACCACGCCACCCGGACATGGGCTCTGAACCACGTCACCCGGACATGGGCTGAACCACGCCACCCGAGCATGCTGAGTGATGTCTGGCCAGCAATGTGACCAGGCCATGCTGAGTGATGTCTGGTCAGCAATGTGACGCGGTCATGCTGAATGATGTCTGGTCAGTAATGTGGCCCGGTCATGCTGAGTGATGTCTGGTCAGTAATGTGACCCGGTCACACTGAGTGATGTCTGGTCAGTAATGTGACCCGGTCACACTGAGTGATGTCTGGTCAGTAATGTGGCCCGGTCACACTGAGTGATGTCTGGTCAGTAATGTGACCCGGTCACACTGAGTGATGTCTGGTCAGTAATGTGACCCGGTCACACTGAGTGATGTCTGGTCAGTAATGTGACCCGGTCACACTGAGTGATGTCTGGTCAGTGATGTAGTATCATAGTGCTTCATCACCCAAACAATGGGTCATCTATGAAGAAAAAAAATTATCCAACCTATCTATTCAATTAAGCCATCAGCCTTCAAAGGCTTCAATATTGTCGCGATCTAACAGGAGTACCAGAATAGGCCATGCACGTGACCATTGCTGGGCTGTTGACCTGCCATACTGCGGACATTGAGTCTGTTACTCACAAACACAAGTGGATGATCTCAGATTTCTTTTTTGGCAATGGTTAGGTCAGATTGCACACGCAGCAGACTTAAATCCTGTATTTTGTCACGCCAATCAGATTTGGTGCCCACCGTCAGCGATATTGGGAACACCATTTGGACAAATCCTCAACACTGGACTCTGCCTGATGGAGGAAGGCTAATAGGGCTGGTGAGATGCATCGTTTTTCCAAGCGAAGCACACTAGAGATATGGACAGAAACGGGCGTGAGGAGTGGGATGAAATTTCGGAATTTATATCCGATTTTTGTACCTAGGAGCGGCAGGTGATCCTCCAGGTCAAGTCGACAGTAAAATCTTCGCAACTATCGAGACTTCACAAATTGATCACAAACGTTTGCGAAACTGAAGAAAAAAAATAATGTTTTTAATATTACCAGGGTGTACTCTGTGCTTTACGGAGAACATGACATCTCTCAAGCTCTATTTAGCACATGGATCATAGGTCAGGTGAAGCCAAAGTTGAATTCTACATTTGAAAGATGACAGAATGTTGGTTAAAACCAGTACTTTCACCCACCACGCAAAAATGAAATTCGCTGGCTGGCGTTGAGCCTTCTGTAGTTGCCGATTAGAAAGTAAGTGCCGAGCACGGGGAAGGACGTGTATTGGCAGTGTCCGGCGACCCAGCCACGAGCACCGGCCACGCGTCCCCTCGACCAACTGCGGGCAGTCACCCCCGCGCGCCGCCGACCTAGCCGCCCCAACCACAGACCGCGCTGCAGAGACCGCTGACGGCCGTGACCACGTGACAGTGACCACGTGACCACGTGACGCGCCGAGTGCCACGTGACACCGGCGCCACCGGCGCCGGCGGCCCTGCGTGGCGCAGGGCCAGCTCCAGCACCAGCTCACTACACCTTCTAGCAACTAGTATCTCATACAATGGAGTGCGTTTAATAGCAAGCTGGTCATTGGAGCGGAAATATGACCCCGACAGCTTGCTTAATGACGGGTAAGTCGTGTTCCAGAAAACACAGTGCTAGACTTTCTCAGTGTGCTCCCGTGTACCGAAGGGCCACTTCCGTGACGGTCGCGCCGGCCGACAACTCTGTGTCGGGGCCGACAACTCTACGTCTGGGCCGACAACTCTGCGTTGGCCGACAACTCTGCGTCGGGGCCGACAACTCTGCGTCGGGGCCGACAACTCTGCGTCGGGGCCGACAACTCTGCGTCGCTCCGCAGTGCCCGGCGAGACGCTCTGTTTGAACGGCGCCCAATACGCGACCGGGCCGGCGGCCGCAACGAGAACGGTCGCCGGCGGGAACGCGTGTCCGAGCGGTGGTCGTAATCCTACCGCTGTTTGGCGTGCATTGATTGGCCGGCGAGCAAGCACCGGCGACCGCCAGCCCGGCTTTGTCCACGGCAAACCGATTTACGGTGCGGCTATTACGTCGAGGGTCTCTTCCTCCCTCTCTCTGTCTCTCTAGAGGTGCCTCGAGAGAGAGAGAGAGAGAGACGCCCTCTAGAGGCGCAGCTCTTCACGGGCAGCGCCGGCGACTCCATCAGCTGCACCCTCGCCTCTCCGCCGAGAGCGGTTGACCGTCAAGTGCAACTGGGGAATCGCGAGACTGCGGTCTATTTCTTGTTCATCGTTCCATCCGGTTTGTTTTTCGCTGACTGTCTGCGGACAGTGGAGTGGTCGCGGGGTGACTCCCGGCTTGCTGGCAGCGTACAGAAGGATGACCCCAGAGTGATTGCAGAGCCTGTGCTTCCGAAGTCTGAATCTGTGACTGCACTCCCGAGTAGAAGCTCTCCGCCGCATAGTGAAGCCGGTCGAGTCTGGAGGTCGCAAACTGTCTTCGTCACTGTGGGTAGATGTCTTCTATTTACTCTCATTACACCTGTTGAGAAAGGACGGGGAACTCGTGGTCAGTGATTGTGCAGACCCTCATCGAGCCGTTCACGGGCTACTCATGGAGCTGTTCAATACGTTTTTCTCATAGGTGTGCACTTGGTCCATAGGTGGCAGCACCGCCGCGGCAGGGAGTCGGCACTGGCGCGAGCGATTAGAACGGTTTTCCTTATGGAAATCAATATGTATCGTATTGTGGGTGATATGACCTAAGAATGTTCGATGCACAGCACATAATATTCGAGGATATGCATATGATACTATCGTTATTTATATCACAGAAAAACCTTTTTTGGTTGGTTGTATGGCTTCCATGCGTTGCAGTAGGAGACGACAGAACAATTACCAGTTTATTTTGTAAACTGCAGTTCAACAGTTTACTAAAAGGGAGCATATGGCAATCACGAGGGCACTTTGCAAGCTTCAAATAAATTATTTATCCATGGATGAAAGCTACCTCCGAACGAGAATAGCGTGTAGTTGCAATAACAATGCAATACAATTACACATATTTATTATATGTGTATATATATATATATACATATAACAACTTACCGACATGAGTGCTAGTCAAGTTAAGGTAGAATCTGTCACGTTAAGACAATGCAATACCAAAATTTAGTCATAGTAGCTGAGATATTCCAAGCTCTTGGGAGTATATTCGAAGAAGAAATACACCTTGCACAATAGATTGCTACATCAAAAGAAGCGACGCAGAATCATGTTAGAAATATGTGTTGTTTGATTTGAGACCAACAGCATTGCAGCATCTCTTCCTGTTGTGAGGAAATTCCATGTGCCTCATGCATTGCTTGGCGTCACTCCGAATGTTTACCAAATAACCTATTACCAATCTGTGAGTGCATTATCAGGATGTTTTTACTGCAACAACGGTTGGGAGACCATACATATTGTGTTTACCGAGAAATGTGTAGCTGTATGGAAGATCCTAGATACTAGTTCGATAGGGGACGTGTGCGGCCACCCTACTGGTGGCGCTTCGTTTGCACCTAGCGGCAGATGTTCAAACTGTAAACATGTCATTGGGTCGCATGGTGGCCGCGGCCGCTAAATGTAAAATCTTGAAGATAATTGTCAGAAACAAAGAAAGTATGCTATCTAGAGATTTTTCCACACCTGTGATGGATGCATTCATAATTTCTGTATCTGCTGATACCACTTAGACTCCAGTATAATGGTCGTTAGTAATCGTCAATTTTGTTTTAAGGTTGTCACGTCAGCGGAATTCCCTATAGCTTAAGCATGGGGATCGCCGGAAGCATTATGTGGTCGCATGTGAAATTGAATATTTTGATAAAAGGATGGCAGGAACTAAAAATTACCCCTGGAACGCCTTCAGAATTTATCGCTCGTTTCAATGAAGGTATTCCTGATCAACTGACACTGCCGCTATATATCGTCAAATTTGACTAAAGATGAAATAACATCGCAACGATGTCTGCGAGGACAATGTCCATTTGATGCAGATGAAAAGGGTGCTGGTGTACGGGACTTTACTTATTTTTCTTCTTTCATATGACACAAACCTTGTTTTAAATGCATTATTTACCAAGCAGCATCATATAAATAATGCTAAAGTCACCACATGCTAAGGCAAATGTTTGTCTCTGCCTTCACCGCGAAGTGTGGGTACAGCCAGGCTGTTTTGAGTCGGGTCGAGTGGTATACAAATTAATGCCAATTATTATAATACTCATATCTGGATACGGTAGGACCTGAACATGGTATTATAAAATACCATAAACCAAGAATTGTTTTTGTTTTCTTTTGTCCCCTTGTATATGCCACTGCCCTCGCCATTTCCACCGTTACTGAATCCACCGGCATCGTCAAGACGAGTAAACATCATAGGCGTGGAAGTAGGAGAGGAGTGGTCCCCCACTTTTATTTAATTCAAATACTGGGATTGTATGATGAATGCTGCCTACCCCCAGTTTGACAATGAGTATGGTTAATTTTGAATGTTCAGACATTCCTATAGTGATTCTGAGATGTTCCGGTGTTTTGGGAAATTTCTCACTATATTATTTGCTAGTTGGAAAATTAAATATACTAAAAAACACATGGTCAGTTACATTTCTCACTCAGGCATCCCTTGCTGTGAAGGCACATGTAATATTATGGCTTGTGTCCCTATTTTAATTTGAGAAAAAAATCCTGATGCAGCTAATATCACATACTCCCATATCACCTAGTCTACCAACAAAATGAATATGATGCCATCAATCTTCATTATGGGGCGAAAACGTAAACAATCTATGTCATGCGGCGATGATTGCGCCAAGAGTGCCATTATGCGAACAAAATCAAGAGTATTTTCACAAGAAATTGCGCATGGGCAGAACGGATGTCTGCCTTTAACACTAGCATGTGCCCTACCGTCTATCTTATTAGACCGGAATATATTTTTACAATCCAGGTATGGTGCAGTTTATGGTACGGTCGACTCAATTGCGATTAGCATTCATATTCATTACAACACGTTGTCAGTTTTGAATCCAGTCCTTCTCAGCGATTACGTTACGGGTGGCTGGCTTTGAAATGCACAATTCCTCTCCTCGATCAAAGCTATGCATGGTAATTGCTTGCGTCCAGGAAGCTTAACACCACATCATCGCCCTGGAATAATACATGTATTCATTTATGCATACATTCATGCATTCTTAATTCACCTCGACATGCAATGCTTGCCTGCTATGTCGAAGATCAGTGCTACCTTTAAATGATTTTCACGGCAGAACTGTGGTGCTACTGCTGTAACAGTGTTTGTACCGTCACACCTTGCCATTTTAGCTCATTGTCTGCGAAAGACTTGCACCCGTGAAACAGACAAAACAATTTCTGTGGTGTCATTTCCGTGGTATTTGTGTACTCAGGGACACACATCGTTTAAAGGTATTTTTCGTGTGATCTTTTCCACTCATTCCAGCCTATTAATATCACTGAAGCCCCTGAAACAGCTCACAAATCTCAAGTCTCCCGCACATAGTTTGACAACTTTCACGACCCAAAGTAGTATATGTTCATTGTAGAGTGACCAGGGGTTGGTTGGTGCTCCTGGACGGTGATGCTATCTCGTGAGGCCACGACCAATGGGAGAAAAGTATTATGAATAACATAATTATGGATTACTTTACTTACACATGCGATTAGAAGTCATAGCGAATGATGCGTTAAAAATGTAATGTGTCAAACACAAATGCGGCTGTGAAAGCAGCATCTGCATCCGATTTATTCTGCTACAGCCTACAGCCTACTATAGTGATTAAGCCAATTCTAATGCAGTGGCCCCGTCCTATTCTGCAGCAGATATCGGCAGCAGATGCCATTAGCAGACGTGGGTAAGAGTAGCAAAGATAGACAACAGAAGTGGGCAGCGGCAGAAGCAGATGCTGATTGCAGTCGTCGGCACGTGGACAATAGCAACGGATGTTCTCAACACATGTAGGTTGTGGCAGGACTGGTCGGCTGCAGATGTAGGCTGTAGCAGGACAGATGTGCTGCAGATATAGGCTTTAGCAGGACAAATGAGCTGCAGATGTAGGCTGTAGCAGAATAGGTCGGTTCCAGATGTAGGCTATAGCAGGACAAGTCGGCTACATATGCAGGCTGTAGCAGGACGCAGATGTAGGCTATAGCAGGACAGATGGTTGTAGATGTAGGCTGTAGCAGGGAAGATGGCCTGCAGATGTAGGCTGTAGCAGGACAGATGGTTGTAGATGTAGGCTGTAGCAGGGAAGATGGGGTGCAGATGTAGGCTGTGACAGGGCAGGTCGGCTGCATATACAGGCTGTAGCAGAACAGATGTGCTGCAGATGTAGGCTGTAGCAGGGAAGATGGGCTGCAGATGTAGGCTGTAGGAGGACATATATGCTGCAGATGTAGGCTGTAGCAGGACAGATGGTTGTAGATGCAGGCTGTAGCAGAGAAGATGGGCTGCAAATGTAGGCTATGGCAGGACAGGTCGGCTGCATATGTAGGCAGTAACAGCAGTGGCTGGCAGCAGGCATAGGCAGAGACGACAGCGATCGGTAGCAGATGTAAGCAGCGTCGACAGAGGTAGGCAGAGGCACCATTTCCCTGCATTGTGCCTGGCGATGACTCCTGCGGCTGGCTTCTGTGTGAGCCGGGCCACACGTTGGGTATATCCGGCACTCATGGGCAGATCAAACGGCGCCGGGTGTCGACACGCCCCCCTCCCCACCCCCACCCCACACACACACCAATCAGCCACCGACACGCCGGCGGGAAAATTACGCTCCCAAGGCGGACATTTCTAAACAGGCTGCAGGCACTTGTCGCTGTGAGAGAGCCGAGCTGCTCAGCCAGAGCCTTGTAGCTGCGGGCCGGCTACAGTCCGGTCTGGCCTGATGTCGCCGGATAACAGCTGGTCTGACCTCGTGCCGCCGGATAACAGCTGGTCGAACCTCGTGTCGCCGGATTTCAGCTGGTCTGACCTCGTGTCGCCGGATAGCAGCTGGTCTGACCTCGTGTCGCCGGATAGCAGCGCTGCCCACCACGCGCCGAGGTGGCTCACGTTTCGCTGGCGTGATACTGAGAATGATGCAACAAGTAGTATTCTGATTCTTTGTGTGAACCCACCACCACAACTGAACTGGATGGTAATCAATGTTTATTCGGGAGCTAATCTTTCCCAGATTTGGCCAATCAAAACATATTCGATGTAAATTAGCCCGCTGTATCTGCTAGTTCCAGATACCGAATAGATAGATCGCACCGACATATTACTGACACAATGTTAGCTGCAGGGCCTCGTGGCAAATTACAGTGGCAATGGTGTGCAGTGTTGGTTCAACATGATTGTCATGGTCAGCGCTCATCGGTAACTTCATTCACTTTTCCATATCGTTAGCTGTTTTACTTGAAATTGAAGCGTTATGATAGAAAATGCCGAACAGGCTGAACATCGCTGTAGAAATACACTTGTTTGCCCACTTCGTGCTTCGTGTTTCCACTTCGTGCTTCGTGCCTGAATGGCAATCCCACCTATTCCGCGTGATACCAAGTGAAAATGTCATAGGCGATGGGCAGAACTGTGGGCTGCTTGCTAATAAACAAATCAAAATTATTGTGATGAATGCATGGCCTTTCACGAATCATTTTAACGCGAGCGTGGCTGGTTAGGTCGACACACTTTCGGCTATGCCACTCTGTACTTGAATGCAGCATAGGCGACTTGCCTGACTGAGGGGGTAGGTTGTACCGGAATGCAGCATAGGCGACTTGCCTGACTGAGGGGGTAGGTTGTACCGGAATGCTTGAAACCAACCAGCCGCCTACATCGGTAGGTTGTCCCGGAATGTACGTGCTGTCGCGTGTTGGGTATGCCGCTGTCCAATGCCATTCTGCACCTCTGACTTGTATCTGTGATCTGTTAGCTTGTATGTATATTGGTGACTGCGGGTGCTAGTACGTATTTCACCTCCTGACTTCGCGCATCAACCGTCATGTGTGTCAAACACATGACAATACATGACAATACATAGGAGATACGTCGAATGAAACTGCTACCTGTTCTTCCGCCACCCCAGGTTTGTGGCCAGCCGGCGCACTTGTTCACATCTCACTGTGCTGCATCGTGGCCGCGCACTTCTCCGCATTGATGAGCACGCGGGTGCTCTGTGACAGGATGTACCCTGACGACGCCGCTCGTGCCGCAGGCGGCTCCGGGGTGCAGATGTACGCGCGCGGGTGCTCTGTGACGCGATGTACACTGACGCGACGACGCCGCTCGTGCCGCAGGCGGCTCCGGGGTGCAGATGCACGCGCGCGGGTGCTCTGTGACGGGATGTACCCTGACGAAAGCGTCGTCCGTGTCGCAGGCGGCTCCGGGATGCAGCTGACCCGCAAGCGCATTGACCAGGCGGCCGTGCGCGGCACTGCCATCACACTCATCTGCGAGGTGGACCCCGAGGGTCAGAAGATATACCAGGCCAAGTGGTACAAAGGCGAGCAGGAGTTCTACCACCACCATCCCTCCGCTCAGCCACCTCGGAAGGTCCACGCTGTGAAGGGCACCAGAGTCAATGTAAGAAGGCTTTGCAAAATGCAGAGATGTTTTCAAGGGTTGGCAAGGTAAGCATTGTCGACCCATGTGTGGACTCAAAAACGTCTGACAGACATTTATGTACTTAAAACGAATTCCATTGATACTAAGTAACTTACAATATATGCATGAACTACGATGGAAATTTAGTGATGAAGCAAAATTCCTTTTCGATCAGCCGGACTTGCTAAATTTCATTCAATGCATGTAGTAACAAGAAACGTTTTGGTCCACCTTGCTACCTTGCTGACTAGAAGAGCAACTGGTCTGCAATTTTATTTCAGGTGTAATGCACATATCGAGCCTCTTCGAACTGTAGCATGTTGCATACCGGGGTTTAGTGAATGCATTTAACACCGTGATGGAACATAAACAAAGACGCAAATGTATTTCTTCCGGTGGTGCGTGACTATGACATAAATCAAAGTATGTCTTTATTTCTACTTTTATCAAACCTGGATTCAAGTTATACTGTAGGTCCTCCAAACTGGCATAACTCTCGCCAAACTTTGGTATTTCCCACCTTCGGCTTCAGAGGAGGTGGAGTAGGGTTTCCCGGCGATTCCGAACCAAACAAGCTAGCCACGCGGAGAAAAAAGAACAGTGCATAGCCGCTACGATATCTCACAATACCACGAGCATTGCCATTCGTAACCCAGTGGGGTCATTTGTTGATCTCAGACATCAAGTCAAAGGTAGGATTGTCGGGAGAATGGAAACGTTTCACAACTTTCTGCACATGTTGGCAAACCTACTGCCAAGATCCCAATCCAAAGTGTTTTGCCGTGAAATTATAGCGATAGGTCACATGTGGGTTTTGTGCCGCAGAAAAGTTGCCAGGTCATGTGAAATGCGCTTGGGCAATTACCTTTATCGGCAATTACCCTATCTTTATGAAAGAGTAAGAAAACAGCTTAACTTAACCTAACCTAGCAAAATGTAACCCGCTTGCTTGCTTCATGGAGGTAGAATGCGTGTAAAACGTTTCTCGTGAATGTCTTAAGCACAATGATGCTGCCCAGAGTAACATCTTCCGGAGGTGAAATATGTGTAAAATATTCCTTGCGTGAGACGAAATGTACGACCCTCAATATACCAGGAGGTGCTGAGTTTGCATCAAAAGTAGCGTTAGGGATTATGCCATATTACTCAACGTTTCGGCCAGGGGCCATCGTCAGCTGTCGAACTATGCATATGCATGCGGTCGTGTGAACCAATAACGGTACTGCCGAAAGGTATATAAGAAGGCCTGGCCGAAATATAATAACCCTGGCTGAACCGTTGAGTAATATAGCATAATCCCTAACGCTACTTTTGATGTAAACTCAGCACCTCCTGGTATATTGAGGGTCGTACATTTCGTCTCACGCAATGTTTAAAACCCAGGAGCACTTAAGAGCCATTCTTCGTTGTAATAAAATATTCCTGTTAGTACCTGACACTGCAATAACATCTAACCTTACTATTAAAAAAATGGCAAATTAACAAAGGTTCAACTACAATCAATTAAAATATCCGAATTTTCCACGTTAAACATATAAGCTAGCCTAGCCTTTTTCTTTCCTTTACAGCGGTAGAACGAGCCTAACCTAACTTGTCAAAAATTGAACGTGCAATAATACCGTTATTAGTTTTAGTTTGCTGGCTAACTGAAAGGTAGATACAAATTTAAGCAGAAAGGAGTTACCATATTATCATCATTATCATAATCACATTCATAAAGATGCTAGATATTGAAACTTTTTATCTCTATAAATCTGAATAGCATTGATCTGGCTACTTAAATGAATGGTTACATCATCTTCATCACGTTCATACGCATGGTATTTGAGCATTTCTCTCAAATCTGATTAGTACACTGAAGAATAGTACACTGAAATGTAAAATTGCCAAACTATCCACTTCGTGTCAGTGACATTAACCAATCTATTTCCAAACTACTCTGACCTGTCAATCACAAACATCAAAACTATGCTTTATAGGTAACCAACTAACTGAAAGTGCTGTCGCTTACCGTTTCCTCGTAGCCGCGAAGCTCCATGGCCTCCTGCTGAACTGCACTGCTAGGTTTTTTTCCCGAACAGGTTATCCTGGACGTTTGTCTCTGGAATGCCTGGACAAGCACTGCTTCAGTCCATAGCAAGTACAGTTCTGATAACCGCAGTATGCGTTCTTTCGTGCTCTTGCAGTGTCGGATTTTCTGGTATTTCCTTCATCATTTCCATCTTCGACTCTTACGAAAAGTCGGTGACTCAAGGGCATAGGAGCTACTTCCCTGTCGACCTGCTTGCCGCATATCTCGCCTTCTTTGTTTAGAAGTTCTACTGGGTGACCGCCGTTGTCACCTAATAGAAGAGAAGTTGGTGGTGGTTCTCCACGCTGATATCCATTAACTTAGTACAGCAAGGTTATCGTGGTTACTGATCCAGCGCCGATATAGCTCAACCTAGTTGTTCGTCATAGCTGATACGGTGTTTCTCTGATTCGGCCACATTTTGAAGCAATGCTGTACTACCAAGGCCGCCCAGTTCGCGGTGCTGATGTTGCTTTCGGGACGCAAAAACGAACTAATTTTATTTGTTGGCATCTGCTGTCGCAAAGTGTAGCCAATATCGAAATGTAATGACCTGCTCTATATATTGTTGTCAGCTGAAAGAAAGGGTTCGACGCTAGCTGGTGTTGCTAACGAAAGCAGCTTTGCACAGATGGAAGCCGACAAACAATGCTGGAGCTTGTTGAAGCCCCTAATCAAAAGTGATGCCAGTGTTCGGTGGCTGCGCCCCTCTCCCCGTCGCACTACTGAGAGAGACTTCACCACACCGACGTCATAACTTAGAGCGGCACACTTACCATCGCACAGTTGGAAAATGTCAGCATGCTGGTGTCGTCACAACTCAGAGCAACACATGTAGCAGCAGACAGCTCACAATGTCAGCACATAGATGCCGTCATAGCTTAGAGCAACACGATTAGCATCGCACACTTGCAAAATGTCAGCTCACTGACGTCATCATAACTCAGAGCAGCAGGACATTTAGCAGCGCACAGTTGCAAAATGTCAGCACAGTGACATCGTCGTAACTCAGAGCAGCGGGATATTTAGCGGTGGACAGCTGTAAAATGTCAGCACGGGACCGCACGGCGCCGGGCCACAGCTGCATTACATTATCTTCAAATGCACCCCGGCGGACGGTCAGCCACGTCGTCCTATCATAGCCGGCACCATGTCAGCAGGCCAGCCGACAACGTGAGAGCCGGCGTAAGAGCGACCGCCGGTAGAGGAGATAAAGCCGGCCACAGCACTGCCTCGCTGACTGCCACCCGTGCGAGAACGTTTCGAACGCATGGACAGCGGACTGACAAAGGAGCAATCGGCAGTCAGCCGGTGCAATCGTATGTCTATACTTTATTTTGGATGTATTTTAAATTAACTGAGCAACATTTAAATTAAACTTCAATTTCGCTTCTACATTAATCCTACTGTCTAAGCAAGTGTACCGAGCGTCGCTGCAATATTAACGGGCTGAACATGCACCAATTCACACTCTCGGCCCACCGGACTGATTATCCGGAAACGTTCACATGAACAGAAGCACAAGCAACCAAGCTGATGCCGAACTAGATTTACAACTTAGCGCCATGTGCCACAAAAGCAAGCAGATGTGTCACCGTGTGATTATTTAACCAGCATGCATCTCTGGTAACATCCTCACAGTCCGTCTCGGGGGGTGATGTAGACACCTCATCTAACTTCCAAACCAAGCGGTGCATGAATGCGAACAGGATGACTTTGGGGACGCGGTAGCTCAGTCGGTAGACTGTCAGACTCATGATCGCAAGATTATGGGATCGCAGGGGCCATCGTCAGGAGTCAACTCCTGACGACGACCCCTGGCCGAAACGTTGAGTAATATAGCATAATCCATAATGCTACTTTTGATGTAAACTCAGCACCTCCTGGTATATTGAGGGTCGTACATTTCGTCTCACGCAATGGTTCGAGTTGTCAGTATTTGACGCATCAGTGCAAGCCGTCTTCAGTATTTCATAGCCGTGTACACGCGTTGCTCGTTGCTCGGATTTGGGTGCGATGCAGTGGATGTGCTTATTTGTATCTGTTGTCCTTATTTGTGATTACGAGTGCACACGCACTATTTGTGGTATCAGGGCTATATATTTCCCGTGAAGCCAGGGGCTCTAAGTCCACATTTTCAAGACATACATTCAGATTGAATGGGGAAAAGTTACAACTTATCATTAGCAGGGTACCAAGCCAGGAGCTGGGGATCCAGATTCCAGATTCCCCTTCCGATCCACATCCACCCGGCATCTCCAACCATGACTAGCATACAAATATGACCAGGAAGGCAAGGGATACATTTTGCCTCGAAGTGTATGCGAATCATTACTTGCGTATATGCTTAACGTGTTTATTTACCCTTCATTTTCGTAAAGCGAGCTTCAAAGCATGCCAGCAAACAGCTGAGCAGTCTGCCATACCTTGAAACTTCGGGCTGAGCTTTGCCTCCAGGCTCATTTACATCAACCTGGTGGTAGATGTAAGCGGTTCCTTTATGTAGATGTGTGGTAGATGTAGGTGTTTGTATGGTAGATATAGGTGCTTGTATGATAGATATCGGTGCTTGCACGGTAGATGTAGGTGCTTCTATCAGTGGATGCTTACCTTAATCTGCTTGGATGTCTCGATGCTTATTGACATTTATCTTGCTACCTACTGCTGCTAGAATCAGCTCAAGCCCATTGCAACAGTTCGGGATGTAATGCTTGTGCCGCCCCCCCTGGGACACAGGGGCACAAACCTGTGTCAGGCGTGTGACACAATGGTAAGGTGGACATCGGGGAATCTCCAGTTAAGGAAGATCTATAGGTGAGTTCCCTATGCCATTCAAGAACTCTGAAATATACATCCAGATGCTCACTTGTATGTCCAATAAGAATATAGCTACAATCTGAAAGACTACCGCCATAAGTTATGATGTGAAGGTTATTTGTTAAGGTTAGCTTGCTTTCAGATGTCCATGTCACTGCAACTAACACTGATAAATTGTAGATATTGGTGCTGTGCAAATTAGCTTCTGCAGCTATATTCTGGCGCTCATTCGCTATTAGCGCGCGCAGGCGGCCCGCTGCCGGCAACCCCAACCCCCCTCCCAGTATCGATCTGACCGGGCGCGAAACTTGTCTGCGAATATTGATGGGCCGCCAACGCCAAAGTTACCGACAGGTGTTCACATCTGAAACGCTAAGCGATGTGCCTGGAATGATTTTGCCACCATGGATCTGAGGCTGACAGATCCCCTCGATATTGTTTAAGTCAAGCATTACGCTCATGGGCATGGAAATAATGCACCAACAGCCATGAATATGCCCACATGACTTTGTCGTAGCAGAGACGATACTGTTTCGCATTGATCAAGGTTGGAGTTGTCTTATTTGCCGTGCCGTCTTCTTGGCGTTAGGGGGCAAAATAATTTTGAGTGATCCCACCTACTCACCATTTTTTTTTAATCCACGGATTTCGATCACTATTCTTCAAGGGGGCAAATAATTGGTGACCAACTGTGAAGGTGACCCAATCTACCACTTCCAGTTCTTGATCACCGGAATTCACCCCAAATTTCCCATCCTGCTCCAAGGTTTTTATTTAGGAATCCCGTCATAAGTGACGGGATACCAAACACTGATGAAATAACACCTGTGCAAATCGAGTAAAAATGTAAAATTTGCAAACTTTAGGCATTCCAGTCTATATTGCCGGGTCGCCAAAACGCCAACGTTCGTGCACGTGTACACCCGTTTTGTGCATTCGGCGCATTCGCCACACTTCGTGTGATTCTCCGATTTTTGCTCGTCCTCCTATGTATTGCCGATTGCTACCACATACTAGTCTTGTGCCATATTCGGCTGTGAATGCTTCGTATGAGAGGTTCGCTGGGCATATTTGATTGATTCCATTCGATGATATTTCTCTTCTTCCCATATTTTCTGGTGGTAAAGTAACCCGGCTACCCGCTGAGTTTTGATACACCTCATATCTGGGTAAATGCGCTCCCAGATCGGCTCCCGAACCAAGGCCCTAACTAGGCATTCTTTGTTTGGACCATTTGCGTTTTTCTTCGTCTAAGGATGTATTTCAGAGCTGTAGTCAATTTTTGGAATGGGCCAGGCACATTTTGAGGCTCCCGTTATTTTTTAGAGCCGTGTTTCTTTTTTTGCACGAACTTTATTTTTTAGGTACGGGCGCGTTTTCGAATACCCCGGTGTGTTTGTTTAGTGTCTGGAATTTTTGTTCATTTTTGGGACCATGTCGTTTTTAGGCACCTAGCCGCTTTTTTAGGCCCCTATGCAATCTCATGCCCCCAGCGTCCTTTGAGTGTTTCCGTTGTGCTTTCTTACACCTCCCGGTGTGTTTATTTAGAGTTGCAACGGATGTTTGAAGGCCCTGCTGTTTTTGCGAGATTGGGTGCACTTTGGAGGGCCCGGTACATTTTCTACCTTCCGTTGTGCTCTTAAGGCTCTGCTGTGCTTAATTGGGGTTCCTGGCGCACATTGATGGGACAGCAGTACGATTGTATGGGCTCCGGTGTAATTTATCGGGGATCCAGCGCAACGTTTTGGAACCAAAGCGTGATTCAAGGGGACCTGACGCCAGCTTTCTTTGGCTTGACGCATTTCTTGGTGGCTTCTGATTCTTTCAAAGTCCTAGTCTCGGCATGATCTTTCGGGTTCTCGGCTCCATACATTTGTGCCCCGCCATGATATTTTCGAGCCCCGAAATGCTTTTTTTTAAAGGCCGTACCAGATTTTTGGAGACATCTGGTGGAATGTTCGGGGTTTCGATTTTCATGGCTCGGACACTTATTTTTCGCAATCTTTTTTATTTGTGAGGGCTTAGTCTTGCTTTCTGTCGGGTTCCGATGCGATTTTGTGGGCCCAGCTGTGCATATTTGGAATCATCAACGCCAGTTTTTAGAAGCCTGGAGGCAGCTTGTGATGCCCTTATCATATTTTTTTAGACTAACGTCGGGAATTTGGGGTCCCAAGCTAGATATTGTGGTGAACATGGCGAGCGTTCGCAGGTCACGTTGTGCTCAGCTGGGCCCCAACGCGATCTTCGCGGGCCCCGCGATTCTGCTGTCGTTCGTTGCATTTTTTAAAGGTCTCTTTTGCGAACTATGGAGCCCTAACATGAGTTTATGTGGCCAAGAGCGATTTCTAGGGACCACGGCGAGAATCTTGGTGGTCCACCCGTTCAGGAGGGAGGGGGAAGTTTGCCTCTCTGGCAAGCAGCTGCGGCAGCTAAGCCAGTTTTTTTCAGCCGATGGCACACTTCTGCATAGAAAGGTCATTCAGATAATTTTATTTTTGCACCTGTTGTGAATTGTCCGGTGCTCCGGTAGATTCGATGGGGTTTTTGTTGTGTCGAATTGCTTTTTTTGTAAGCCCTGAGCGATAATTTTGGGCTCGGTACGATTCTTTGGGCTCCCGTTGCATTGTTTTCAGTACCCCGACACGCTTATTTGCCTGGTCCCGGCGCGCTTGGGGGACTTTGACGCAATTTCTGTGACAGCAGAGTGACATTCCGTGTCGGCATTGATTTTTGGAAAGCCAGCTGTGAATTATGTGCTCCGGTGCGACTTTTTCGGGTTCCAGTGTGATTTTGAATCGCAGCGACGCGACGTTTTTGGTCTGAGGGCAATTTTGGGGCCCCGTCGTCATTTGTTAGGATCCTTAGTGCGAGAATTAGTGGCCTCGTCGCGTTCTTTTAGATTCAACAAGTTTTTGGGCACTTGGAGCAATTGTTTGGATCACAGAGTGATTTGCCATGTTCGGACTTGTATTTGTTTCGTTTCTCCAGCTTTTTTGGTGGTGCCAATGATACTTCTGGGGTCCCGTGCGATCTGTCGAGCCCCTAACGTGATTATCATGCGCCCGGGCGCGGCTACTTGGTACCCCCAGGCTCAGCGTGGTTTTCAGGGGCTCAGGCCCAACCTATTGGTATCCCCGTCGATATTTAAAAAAAAACACCGGCGTAACTTCTTTGGCCTGCAGGGTGATGTGCATGGGCCCAGACGCGAACCTTTATGGCCCTAGCGTGATTTTCAAGGATCCCGGCCCAATAGTTTGAGAGCATCAACGCGATGTTTGGGGTCCCGGCCTGATCTTTTGGACCCGTTGTGATTTTTAGGGGTCAAACCCGTCTTTTTGGACCCATCGTGAATTTCAAGGACACTGGTACGACTTCCTTAGGCTCCAAATTCTTCCTGTTGGGTGGGTCTTTCTGTTGGCTGTGTTGCTCGTTGTGATATATGCCCGATCGGCGTGTGGCCGTGCGAGCTTCGAGCGGCCCGCGCCATCCTTGGTGGCATACGTGACACCTACAACCCGGGAATCATCGCCCCGAACTCAGTTTGCTGCCGACGCCCACCGAACACCTGTTCGACTCGAGAACCGTTCATCTTCAGCCTGTGCGCGTTATCAGCCCGTCGGCCCGCTTCGGCTCCGTTCGCGGTGTCGGCGAAGCGTCTGCCGCGCCTCGTCGTGGCCTCTTCACCCTTGTTTGTTTGTTTGTTTATTGGTTGGTTCACAACACACTTTATGCACATTCACGGCTAATGGCGCCGCTCACACTGTTTCGCCGGTGGGCCGCGTGATTGGGAAATGTCCTGAACGGCGCTAGAGTCGAACCCGGGACCTTTGGTACCCATAGCCCGACACCTTAACAACTCGGCCATCCCCGCCCCTGGCGTCTCCACCCGCCGCTGGATGCTGGCAGGAGTC
Source organism: Imbricaverruca yamaguchii (assembly GCA_034440575.1). NCBI lineage: Eukaryota > Metazoa > Arthropoda > Thecostraca > Neoverrucidae > Imbricaverruca > Imbricaverruca yamaguchii. The sequence continues at coordinate 3,259,372 of JAOTOL010001660.1, forward strand.
GGAGTCGGACGAGTCGAGGGTGGTGCTGCAAGACGTCGACCTGGACACGGCCGGGAAGTACGTGTGCGAGATCACCGCCGAGGGGACGTTCGACACGGTCGTGGACAGGGGCGTCGTCAGGGTTGTCGGTGAGCTGCCTGACCCGCCCCGTCGTGAACGCGTGCTGGACTTCCCGTTGTGAGAAGCAACCACTGTCGCTGCGCTCAGCGCCACTGTGCGTCTACGGTAGGCTGTCGATGACGGGTGATTTAGATGATGCGATGTTTGTTTTTGTGCGGACCTAGAATGTGTTGCTGATCTTGGCCCTGGTCATCCTGTTGACATCCACATTGGAAGTTTATCACCGTGTTAAAAAGTGTAGCATCGCCGACAACGCAGTAGCTGGGCGGCGAATGTTCAAAGCGGAGACGAAAACATCGTCTTGATAAATGTTAATAAATCACATTTATGTCGGTGGGATGGAATATATTTGAACGGCCAGAATGACCCCACATTTTGCCACGATGCATATGATGTACTTCCATTTCCAACGTCCGCTACTCGTATGCTGTTGCACTCAAAACGTGTGGATGTGTGCGTATGCTTTGGCTATAACATTGACGGTATGCATGAACGCATAGGTCCATATTCGCCTGCAGCGTGTTTGCTGTCCATTCATCAGCATCGGAAGCTTGACGCATGTCGTTCCTCAGAGATACCACGCAAGAGACTGCACACATCAGTCAGTCACATCAGCAAGGACGCCGGTGACGACATCAGGGTCAACTGTACGTCAGCTTTGTCTCGTCCGGCTGCCAACCTGACCTGGCTCATCAACGGCGAAAAGGTGCGCAACAGAACGCCGCCGAGCTGCCGTGGTACTGTCTGCTCAGGCAGCCATCGCTGCCGCCTGCCTGAGGCGGTAGCGATGGCTGTTGCCTGCTGGAACTGCGAGCAAATATTTTGCTGCAGCGCTTAAAATTATACTTCTTTCGTTGATAGTAAATACTGTTTTATTTTGATACTGAATGGCCTTGCTGCAATTTTTTTTTAATCTTGCACTCATTTTTTTTCATTGAAAAGTGTTGTGTGACGAAAAGCAATGCCTGCAGGCTTAGCTGGTGTCGACTGGGAGCCGGCCAGCCAGCCGCCAGTCACGTAGTTAAGTCGTCATGTCACGTGACCTGCACACCTCGAGGTCGGGTCACTGCCTGGCTGGTGTCAGTAAGATGGAGAGTGTCACGCTGAACAGCTGTATGCGCCCTGAGGCATAAGTGCGCGAGGGGACCGTGAGAGAAAAGAGACGTGACACAGCCTGACACTTCTGCTAATTCGAGAAGCTGGATTGGTGCATTTGAGCTACAAGTATGTGTTAGGTGCGCCATACTGGACAGATGAGCCAAACTTTGCTAATACTGCAGGCATTCGACTGAATCGGATGGTGTGTTCTCAATGCACTTTAGTCGAAATTGGAGACATTATTTTCACAATCAGCTGAATATGAAGCACGAATACCAAATTCAAAATTTGAATGGCCTATGCCGAATGGGTGAAATTGGCTTCACGTATTACCAAAATTGCTGCATTTCGACGAAATGCAGCCATTTTGAATATACCAAATACGAAATACGACAAACTGACATAAACACGAAACATATATACCAATAATACATGTACGAAAAGCTGACGCAATGTAAGGCCTCCGAGCATTCAGTACGCCACAGCCTGCCCCCACCGCGCGGTTACGGCCGGCCCGTCAGCTTCCCATCGTGGCCCGTCAGCTTCCCATCCCAGGTACGGGGCATCGTGGCACGATGCCCTGTACCTGTAGCACCCCTGTCCCGTACCTGCAGCACAGGCCCGCGACCCGCATCTTGCCCTCGCTCGTCTGCTACGAGCTTGCCCCACCTCCACAACGATCAGACGCCTTCTCTACTGTCGCAACATCGTTGGCGTGGCCAGTTCACTCGTCGCGTGGCTGTAATCTGTGTCCACATCGCAACAGTGGCAACATGCCCACCGTGTGCATCCACACACACACACACGTCGGCCGGTGAGGGCAGCTGTGCCTGACCGAGAGGCGCTCGTGTCGGTGGGCGGCTCTTCATTATGCGGCGCGTCCCCGGCGCCGTGGCCGCCCCGATAACCTGTGTGCACGACATGTCAGCCAGCCCACGCCGGCGGCCGCCATCACGGTAATGCCGGCCGGCCATTAACTGGATTAGCCGGACGGGCCGCGGATGAGCGGTACTGTACTGCTGTCTGTGTGTGTGTGTGTGTGTGTGTGTGTGTGTGTGTGTGTGTGTGTGTGTGTGTGTGTGTGTGTGTGTGTGTGTGTGTGTGTGTGTGTGTGTGTGTGTGTGTGTGTGTGTGTGTGTGTGTGTGTGTGTGTGTGTGTCTGTATGTCTGTCTGTCTGTCTGTCTGTATGTCTGTTTGTCTGTCTGTCTGTCTGTCTGTCTGTCTGTCTGTCTGTCCGTCTGTGTCTGTGTGTGTGTGTGTGTGTGTGCGTGTGTGTGTGTGTGTGTGTGTGTGTGTGTGTGTGTGTGTGTGTGTGTGTGTGTGTGTGTGTGTGTGTGTGTGTGTGTGTGTGTGTGTGTGTGTGTGTGTGTGTGTGTGTGGCAAGACTGGGTGGGGGCGTGCAGCCTCACGTGCAGCGGGCATGTCGCAATCATGCACGGACGTGTCGTCACGTGATCTGTCACATACCGTCACACGCCGCAGGGTTCGTCACACCGCCAGGGGATCTGTCACATGTCGCCACGTGATCTTTCACACACCGTCACGAAACCCGTCATATCATTGTAACGTATGCGATGCAAAGTCACCTGGTGTCACGGGATGTGGCAAGAATGATCACGAGATCCGACACACACCTTCACACGACCTGTCATGTGGAATCACCACCGGCTGTCGCAGTGGCCGTCACAGACTGTCACAGAACCTGTCACATACTGTCGCAGTGGCCGTCACAGACTGTCACAGAACCCGTCACATACTGTCGCGGTGGCCGTCACAGACTGTCACAGGACCCGTCACAGACTGTCACAGAACCCGTCACGGACTCTCACAGGACCTGTCACAGACTGTCACAGGACCCGTCACAGACTGTCGCAGGACCCGTCACATACTGTCACAGGACCCGTCACATACTGTCACAGGACCCGTCACAGACTGTCACAGGACCCGTCACAGACTGCCACAGGACCCGTCACGGACTCTCACAGGACCTGTCACAGACTGTCACAGGACCCGTCACGGACTCTCACAGGACCTGTCACAGACTGTCACAGGACCCGTCACAGACTGTCACAGGACCCGTCACGGACTCTTACAGGACCTGTCACAGACTGTCGCAGGAGTCTTCATCGACTGTCGATGGACCCGTCGCAGGACCCGCCACAGACTGCCGCAGAACCCGTCATGGACTGTCGCAGGAGTCTTCATAGACTTTCACAGGACCCGTCACAGGCTGTCGCAAGAGTCTTCATAGACTGCCGCAGGACCCGTCGCAGGACCCGTCACAGACTGTCACAGTACTGTCTTGCAGTACTGCGCGTCCAACTACTCGCCAAAACGGGAGCCGTCACGCGCCGTCTCCGAGCGTGACGAAGCGTCACGGGGCCGCTAATGAGGTCGTCATGCTCGGCGACGGGGCCTGTCATGAGCAGAGTGTCACAAGGCTGCAGGATAAGTGCTCAACCACTGCCTTCTGGGTAGGCCGTGTCGTGGGTTGGATTGTCCCTGCGAATTCCCCGTTGAGTTTGATTTCCATCTAATTGGATATCAAGTAAGTAATTTTTATTAGAATGTATTGTACTTATTATTGATCAAGGAGCTATATTGTTGCTCCGTGCGCTGTAGCAGCCTAAAATTAGAATCTTTGGAATACGTTTGGAGCAAAGGGATTGGATTTGGATTGCGGTTCTGGTTGTCGGTGGATTTTGACTGGCTATGGATTGAGCTTCACGGATCCGAATTCAGTTGGTTCGGGGAATTCCAGTCCATGTATGCTGCACTTCTGGATAGGTCGTGGAGCGAAACGAAGCCCATTCATACCCTCCCACTGGTCGTGCCGGTGCATTTACTAAGTTGTCACCGTCGCCACGTCATCACTGCCCCCCCCCCCCCTCCTGCCCACTCCCCACCCGTCCCGAGAGCTCAGGTCGATTGGTGTCGGCGGAGGCTTTGTTTTTCAAGAGACGTCCAAGTGGAAACAATCGGATGGGACGGGGAAGCGTGTGGTTAACTAGTTTGATAGACATGCCTGGACTAGAGTCTGACGGCCGTTCTCCAATAATAGCACGATAATCAGGTGTGGTGTCTGCAACGTGACATGTCTTTGAATGACGACGTTGCGGTCGTTACTTTGACCCGGCACACGAGAGGCCCCTGTGTGGCATCGTGCTCACTGTGTGAGTGCGGAGCCGCACCGCCCGGCGACAGATGCTGACGAGACACTGGGCTTGGTGTACGGCAGGGGCCAGCACGGACCGAAGGTGTTCCACTGGCGTTAGTGCCGAACCGACCGCCGTGCGCGCCGATCGCAGCGGGCGCGAGAATCGCGGCGCCGGCGTTTTTGTTCGGCCGACCGATCGAAACAATGGCCCGAACATCCAGTCGGTGCGAAATGGCGCGGAAAACTCCGCCTCAGGCGCCGAATGGTGCTGTCGGAAGATGATCGAACTGCCAACTTGGCAGACAATGTTCTATCCGCGCCGGCCGGAACTACTGGCGATTCCCCGAAGGTCGACGGGCGCGTCGGCATGTGAGCGGTATTGCGCCTAATGGAAAACACGCTGCCAAACTATGCGTCATGCTGCCGGTCAGCTTAGCTTGCTCGCTTGAGAGAGTGCGATTCGGGTGCTCAAGTGGTATGCTTTTAGATACCACACTGTGCTGGGAGTGGGTACCTTTCATACTATCTGTGCACTTGTGAAATGGCCCCGACCTAATAAGCAGTGGGGAGCGGGTGAGCAAAAACAAAACAGCAGGAGTGAGGCAACGGGAGCGAAAGCGAAAGAGCGAAAGCGAAAGAGCGAAAGCGAGAGAGCGAAAGCGAAAGAGCGAAAGCGAAAGAGCGAAAGCAAAGAGCGAAAGCGAAAGAGCGAAAGCGAAAGAGCGAAAGCGAAAGAGCGAAAGCGAAAGAGCGAAAGCGAAAGAGCGAAAGCGAAAGAGCGAAAGCGAAAGAGCGAAAGCGAAAGAGCGAAAGCGAAAGAGCGAAAGCGAAAGAGCGAAAGCGAAAGAGCGAAAGCGAAAGAGCGAAAGCGAAAGAGCGAAAGCGAAAGAGCGAAAGCGAAAGAGCGAAAGCGAAAGAGCGAAAGCGAAAGAGCGAAAGCGAAAGAGCGAAAGCGAAAGAGCGAAAGCGAAAGAGCGAAAGCGAAAGAGCGAAAGCGAAAGAGCGAAAGCGAAAGAGCGAAAGCGAAAGAGCGAAAGCGAAAGAGCGAAAGCGAAAGAGCGAAAGCGAAAGAGCGAAAGCGAAAGAGCGAAAGCGAAAGAGCGAAAGCGAAAGAGCGAAAGCGAGAGCGAAAGAGCGAAAGCGAGAGCGAAAGAGCGAAAGCGAGAGCGAAAGAGCGAAAGCGAGAGCGAAAGAGCGAAAGCGAGAGCGAAAGAGCGAAAGCGAGAGCGAAAGAGCGAAAGCGAAAGAGCGAAAGCGAAGAGCGAAGCGAAAGAGCGAAAGCAAAGAGCGAAAGCGAAAGAGCGAAAGCGAAAGAGCGAAAGCGAAAGAGCGAAAGCGAAAGAGCGAAAGCGAAAGGAAAGCGAGCGAAAGCGAAAGAGCGAAAGCGAAGAGGAGCGAGAGCGAAAGCGAAAGAGCGAAAGCGAAAGAGCGAAAGCGAAAGAGCGAGCGAAAGCGAAAGAGCGAAAGCGAAAGAGCGAAAGCGAAAGAGCGAAAGCGAAAGAGCGAAAGCGAAAGAGCGAAAGCGAAAGAGCGAAAGCGAAAGAGCGAAAGTGAAAGAGCGAAAGCGAAAGAGCGAAGCGAAAGAACGAAAGCGAAAGCGAGAGAGCGAACGCAAAAGGGTAAAGGTGAAAGCAAGATTGAAGGAGCGAGCTAGAAGGGGCGAGAGCAGAATTGTGAAAACGATTTAACGAAAAAAAAGATCACGACAGAAAAGGAGAAGGGAACGAAAGAGAATGAGAGAGAGAAGAGAGATAAAAATGAAGAAAGAGAGAGAGGGGGATATAGAAAAGAGAGAAAGATGAAGAGAGAGAGAAGAAGAGAGAGAAAGAGAGAGAGAGAGATTCTGCCGATTGGATTTCGGGAGCTATCAAAGTGAGGTAGATAAGTAGAGGCTGCATATTCTGTTCAACATTTTATTTTAACCTGGGTTTTGGATTGTATTTTTAATTACGTCCATGGGTTACTTATCTCCCACATAGTTACACAAACTGTCAAGCTCGTGTCACAGGTGACCGGTCGCACATCAAGCCATAGGTGTTGAAGTAATTCAAGCGATGTCAATTACCAATTACATGGAATGAAGCACTGTCGCGAAAGTCTATTTCCAGGTTCCAGCCACCAAAACCAAGTAGAATGTCCGATGCATATACTTTAGATGCCAGGTAGCCGTATGTGGATGGTTCCATGGCTGCCAGCTTTCCAGCCAGCCTGCCACTCCTTTGCCTGCCAGGAGGCCAAACTTTACTCCTTTGAAGTTTCTAGCACAATTGGTCCACTGGAAGTAAACGGGACTACATTGGGTGAGGATAGTGAGATGGTTGAGGAGCTGAGCAAGCAATTCAAATCAGTGTTTACATTGGAAGATATGACCAATCTGCCGACCGTACACCATAGTTCAGTGACATGGGATCTGACAAATGATGTTGATTTCATTGATAGTGATGTTGTTTACAATAATATCAGGAAAATAGAGCCAAACAAGGCAGCAGGACCTGATTAAATTTATGCTAGGGTGTTGCGGGAAACTGAAAAGGAACTGGCATTTCCACTTAGTATAATATTTTGTAGATCAGTTTCACAAAATGAAATTCCAACCGATTGGAAAAGGGCAAATGTAGTTCCTATTTTCAAGAAAGGAGAAAGAGGGAAAGTTGAAAACTATAGGCCAGTAAGTCTCACATCCCTAGTCTGCAAGGTACTCGAATCAATTATCAAGGATAGAATAGTTAGTTATCTGGAAAGTAGCAGATTGATTCAAGATACTCAACATGGGTTTAGAAAAGGACGATCGTGTCTCACAAACCTCTTGGACTTTTTGAACTTCGCCACAGAACAATTTGATCAGGGAAATCAGGTTGATGTAGCATATCTTGACTTTAGTAAGGCCTTTGACAAGGTACCCCATAAACGGTTAATGATACAGCTTCAGTCCCATGGTATTGCAGGTAGCATCTTAAAATGGATAGAGTTGTGGCTTTCAGATAGACAGCAAAGAGTGATGTTAAATGGTACAAAGTCATCATGGCAAAATGTTCTTAGTGGAGTCCCCAGGGGTCAGTACTAGGGCCATTACTGTTCATTATATTTGTAAATAACATTGAAAGTGGCCTAAGCAGTAAAGTTTTGAAATTTGCGGATGATTTGAAGGTCTTTAGGACAATAACAGGTCAAGGATGAGCATATCTCGCTGCAAAAAAGACTTAGACGAACTTGTGAAGTGGTCCGAAGAATGGCAAATGATATTTAATTTTGATAAGTGCAAAATCATGCATGTAGGTAAGCAGCATATGAAGGCTCCCTACTTGATGGGTGGCCAAGTGCTATCAGTGACTCAACAGGAGAAGGATTTAGGTGTTATTCTAAACACAAAATTGGGGGGCATCAGAACAGACCAAGGAAGCCAGGAAGAAGGCACTGAGAATGCTCGGGGCAATAAATAGGAATGTATCATACAGAAGTGAGGAAGTGATCAGGAAGCTTTACTGTGCATACGTTAGGCCACATTTGGAATACTGCATCCAAGCTTGGTCTCCTAGCTATGAAAAAGATTGTTGGCTTTTAGAGAGAGTACAAAGAGGGCTACAAAAATGGTTAATGGCATAAGCAACCTGGCATATGAGGAAAGATTGAAGAAATTGAATATGTTTTCACTTAGATATAGAAGGCTGAGAGGAGATCTCATCGAGGTCTTTAAATTTGTCAATGGTCTGGAGAGGGATACCTTGGGGAAATGTTTGAATTTAACAGAAATGATGCAATTAGGGTCATAAATTCAAAATTAAAGTTAACCACAGCAGAACAAGGTTAAGGCAAACTTTCTTCACCAACAGGGTAGTGGAACACTGGAACCAGCTGCCAGAAAACATCGTCAGTAGCAGAACATTGAACATCTTTAAAAACAGCATAGACAATCATTATAAGAATAGAGGGCTTGCTTTTCAGTATTACAGGGAGGGCTGATTGACAGATTTGGTGGGCAACTGGTTCAGTGTACAGAGTGCAACCAAGAAAGGGCCCTTGTGGCTCATAGTTGCACTAATCTTTTATGTCTTTATGTCTTTATTAAATTTATGCTAGGGTGTTGCGGGAAACTGAAAAGGAACTGGCATTTCCACTTAGTATAATATTTTGTAGATCAGTTTCACAAAATGAAATTCCAACCGATTGGAAAAGGGCAAATGTAGTTCCTATTTTCAAGAAAGGAGAAAGAGGGAAAGTTGAAAACTATAGGCCAGTAAGTCTCACATCCCTAGTCTGCAAGGTACTCGAATCAATTATCAAGGATAGAATAGTTAGTTATCTGGAAAGTAGCAGATTGATTCAAGATACTCAACATGGGTTTAGAAAAGGACGATCGTGTCTCACAAACCTCTTGGACTTTTTGAACTTCGCCACATAACAATTTGATCAGGGAAATCAGGTTGATGTAGCATATCTTGACTTTAGTAAGGCCTTTGACAAGGTACCCCATAAACGGTTAATGATACAGCTTCAGTCCCATGGTATTGCAGGTAGCATCTTAAAATGGATAGAGTTGTGGCTTTCAGATAGACAGCAAAGAGTGATGTTAAATGGTACATAGTCATCATGGCAAAATGTTCTTAGTGGAGTCCCCCAGGGGTCAGTACTAGGGCCATTACTGTTCATTATATTTGTAAATAACATTGAAAGTGGCCTAAGCAGTAACGTTTTGAAATTTGCGGATGATTTGAAGGTCTTTAGGACAATAACAGTCAAGGATGAGCATATCTCGCTGCAAAAAGACTTAGACGAACTTGTGAAGTGGTCCGAAGAATGGCAAATGATATTTAATTTTGATAAGTGCAAAATCATGCATGTAGGTAAGCAGCATATGAAGGCTCCCTACTTGATGGGTGACCAAGTGCTATCAGGGACTCAACAGGAGAAGGATTTAGGTGTTATTCTAAACACAAAACTGGGGGCATCAGAACAGACCAAGGAAGCCAGGAAGAAGGCACTGAGAATGCTCGGGGCAATAAATAGGAATGTATCATACAGAAGTGAGGAAGTGATCAGGAAGCTTTACTGTGCATATGTCAGGCCACATTTGGAATACTGCATCCAAGCTTGGTCTCCTAGGTATGAAAAAGATTGTTGGCTTTTAGAGAGAGTACAAAAGAGGGCTACAAAAATGGTTAAAGGCATAAGCAACCTGGCATATGAGGAAAGATTGAAGAAATTGAATATGTTTTCACTTAGATATAGAAGGCTGAGAGGAGATCTCATCGAGGTCTTTAAATTTGTTCATGGTCTGGAGAGGGGATACCTTGGGGAAATGTTTGAATTTAACAGAAATGATGCAATTAGAGGTCATAAATTCAAAATTAAAGTTAACCACAGCAGAACAAGGTTAAGGCAAACATTCTTCACCATCAGGGTAGTAGAACACTGGAACCAACTGCCAGAAAACATCGTTAGTAGCAGCACATTGATCATCTTTAAAAACAGCATAGACAATCATTATAAGAACAGAGGGCTTGCTTTTCAGTATTACAGGGAGGGCTGATTGACAGATTTGGTGGGCAACTGGTTCAGTGTACAGAGTGCAACCAAGAAAGGGCCCTTGTGGCTCATAGTTGCACTAATCTTTTGTCTTTATGTCTTTATGCCTGGACCCCGCTGGAACGCCGCTCGATGTCCCGCACGCGGACGGCAGACCGCCGTTGATGACCCGGTCGGTCCGTCGACCAACCTCCGATCTATTTCAAGGTTCCAATTCACTTTTCAATTCGGTCTCTCCCGCCTTCTGGTTTACATCCAAAATTACACGAGCAGGAATTCGCTGCTGCCGTGTCTGACACCTTAGCCGACTGCCCGCTGGTGAATCAACTATGCAAGATCTCACGACAGGAGTGTGGCATTATGATATTGCAATCCATTATGAAACACCTTCGGTGTCCTGGGAAGAATCTTCTTACTGCGGTGTTGATGGCGCCAGCAGTATCCCCGGCTGGTGGTAGTATCAGCCGACCGCCATCTGCTGCTCTACCCGGTAGAGCAGCAGATGACACTGGCACGGTAGAGTCTGCCGTGCCAGTGTCGCTGTAGCAAATTAATCAGCTGATTTACGGGAAAGGTCGATAGTTCACTGACACGGCGCAGCACAAATGTTGATAAACGACTGACGTCCATCGTGATGAACGGCTTTACATTGTGTGTCTAGTCCAGTGTGTCCAATACAATAGTGGTTATTTGGACACTTAATTTTAAAGCACACTTACACAGTGCTGGCCTGACTATAATGGTTTGAGGCTAGGCCCACAGTACAAAAGTACCCTAGCATGCCTAACACAAACGCAATGACTACGGACATGACTAACAACTGTCAGGCCTTCGGGTGAAGGTCTCTTGCGAACGGCATGCATTCAACTTCATGATTAAAAGTATGCCTGTCTGTCTGCATCTGAAGTAAACACAAGCATCACTGTTCCAAGGTGTATGGATCGATCTTATTTGGACTTTGCGCTTGAGAGGCTCACGCGGCCAAAACAGACGTCTGCTCAACAATATGACTGTAATGCTACTTCAGCCATCTCTTAACCCGTCCCGTCTCGGGGGTCTTCAACCGCCCCCACCCTCCTCAGATTTTTCGTGGATAGCGGACGAACGGCGCGCGGTAGCGCGCCCAAATTTGGCATACCTTTTCCCACATCAATTTGACATGCTGATTCAAGATTTCTAGGTCAGGTCGTCTAGGGTTAACGAGTTCTTCAAGGTCAAGTGAGGTCACTTCCAAAAACGTTCAACCAGTCGTCACGCTTTAACGGATACAGATATTTTAATGAAACTTTCAGCGTTTGCTTATCATTACGGATGCAACAAAACGTACGAGTTGAAATTTTCATTTTTTTCGTTTTTGACTATATATAAATATTGCGTTTTTGCCATATTGCAGCTCAAACACAGGATTCTGGCTAAGGTAGGCATTTTTTATTAGGGCAAGTTGACTTCCAACAACGTTTTTCGGTCTGTTCCACCCCTTGTATAAGGAAAATTAAAGAAAACTTGAAAACTCAAACTTTTGAAATTTCACAAAATGAAATTTTTATTTTGGTGGATCTAAAAAAAATTATAGCCCTGGTCGATTTCGCTGTCCTTTTCTCGTTCCAAGTAAATTTTGTTTTTTCATATATCCCCAAGATATATCTCCATATATCTCCAGAGTAAAAAACATAATGTAAGTCGTGAAAAGTCGTGAAAATCTAGCCCCCCTGGTAACGCCACTTTTGGGGGATTTTTTTAGGGTTGGACCCGGACCCTACTCGTCGAGCGCTTTCCGATGACACCTCTTTCGTTTTCGTGCGATGCTTAGTTTGGATTTTAGATGGGGTGTCTTCAACCGCCCCCCCCGAGACGGGGTGTGAGGATTTGACCGGAAAGACGGCGCGGGTTAAGAAAGTATTAAATCGTTCATAACGGGCGAGGTGTGTTTTCGTCACAGCGTTCTGCCACATGCGTGTCATTTCCCCTTGGAACAGCCTTCTCAGTCCCTCGTGCTCGGTTGTCAAACTAAATCGTTCGCAACGGGCGTAGCGAGGTGTGTTTTCGTCATCGCGGTCGGCCACGTCTGGTGTTCCTTTTCTTCCGCGCAACAACAGCCTTCTCAGCAGCCTGTGCTCCGTTGTCAAACAGGCATCAACCACCCCCACTCGACCCCTCCCCCGCAATCAGAATAACGTTAACGCGACCCGGGTTCACACCAAACCACACCCATGAGTAAAGGCTGGACACGCTCATCAATATACAATAATTCAACATAGACGCATGCGAAACCCATGTATCATGCATATGTAGGACGCATGTACTGAATACATTGCGTTGTGCGTCACCCGTCACGGATCATATTCAGTTAAAAATATGTATTCACCGGCTACCTTGCCATAATTACTGAGCATATATATATAAAGATATATATATATATATATATATATATATATATATATATATATATATATATATATATATATATATATATATACGGCGATAACTCGCTGCAGCAGTCGATTTGGCAGTCCATAGTTTACAACAGGTATCTGCTAGATACAAAGTCAACCCGATAACTAACCGATGACACCTCTTCAAATGCAGCATGAGTTGACTATCATCTCACCCCGACATTCTGGTGCCAGTGAGCCTATACTAAAAGATGAATAACATATCATTGGTAGCCTAAGTCCATGCTGGGCCTTTCACTCAGCCAGCAGTAGCATACCTTTTCGAAAAACATTGAAACTAAAGTTCACCACTGGATGTGCTCCTTCCTTGCAAAGATAACGAACAATACCTCCACAGATACCGATGAGTAGTTGTCCTTCACCTATATAATTTAGGCAACATTCCCTCTCCCTCTGTCCCATCACCCTCTCTCTCTCTCTCTCTCTCTCTCTCTCTCTCTCTCTCTCTCTATATATATATATATATATATATATATATATATATATATATATATATATATATCTCTCTCTCTCTTTCTCGCTATTCTCGTTCTCTTCTTCTCCCTCTCCCTCTCAAAGGGAACACGAAATACCGACAATGCCTGTGTCTGCATGTTTCAGCATGAACGATGAACACCGTGTTTGCATCCCCTTCACCACCTTCTCGCGGTAGACGAGCATCAGAGGCTATCCGTTTGTATCCCCCAACAGACAAACATCATACCGTACCCGTGTATGCCTCCCTAATCGCTCCCGCGTACATCCCCCTACAAACGAGCATCAGACCTTATCCCTTGTGTATCCCACAAACGAGCATCAGCAGACCTTATCCCTTGTGTATCCCCATACAGACGAGCATCAGACTTTATCCCTTTTTTTTTTTTCAGATGAGCATCAGACCATAACCCGTGTGTCCATCCCCTCCCCCTACAGACTAGTATCAGATCGTGCAGTCGGTATCAGCCTTCCCCGACCTACAGACCAGATAATCCTAACGTCTGCCCCCATACAGACGAGCATCACCCGTACTCGTGTGTCCCCCCCTACAGACTAGTATCAAATCGTACCACGTCTGCACCCCCTACAGACGAGCATCAGCCCGTACTCGTGTGTCGCCCCCCACCCCTACAGTCGAACATCAGAGCTTGCCCGTGTGTCTCCTGCGGACGAGTGACAGCCGGCCGTCGCCATGTCGTTGCCGCAGACGAGCAGCAGCTGGATCAGGCGCTACCCGCTGGTGACGGACGACGACGGCCTGCAGACGGTCACCCAGGGGCTGGAGTTCCAGCTGCGAGAGAAACACTTCCAGCACGGTCGGGTCAGTATCGACGGCGATCGCGACACTTATCGCCGCCGTCACCGAAACTAGCAGGACCGTTATAGTCGACAGATCATCATCATCATCATCATCAGCAGCAGCAGCAGCAGCAGCAGCATCATCATCATCATCATCATCATCATCATCATCACCACTATAATCACTCATAATCAATATCATTGTAAATATCATCATCAGCATCGTTGTCAATATCATCATCAGCATCGTCACTACCATTACCAGGGCAAACATCAACACCTTCATCGTCTTCGCACATAAGCATGGATCGGTGGTAGTGAACAGCGATAATCCTTATTGTATTCCGTCAGTGGCATGCTGGGATGAGCTGGCATATAGTCACAAGTCCTCGAGCAGCACAAGACTCGCCATGTGCGGATGGAAAATCTGAAGCAAACGAGTCCTGAAACACCGGACCTATCATAGCACTACTCCAAAGGTCAACATTGCAGGGAGAATACAAAAAAAATGAGCTGGTAGCGGGTGGTTGGAGGAATTTCATTCTTTCCTAGAATGAATAAAACAAGGATCGGTCCATGTATTGTTCAATCTACAACGAAACAAATAGAATCGGTCCTTACATCCTGCGATACGTAAGGACCGATCCTTACGTATCGCAGGATGTCGAGAGCACTGGCTGTTCACGGGGAGAAGGAGGGGCACCTTCCGCGGTGGGATCGTGCCTGTGAAGTAATCCGATACCGAATTTATCGATACCGAGGATTGCATCAACAGTTCATCTGGATTTGTCAAGCTTGCTAGCATGATAGCGTACCTGGTGCGGAACAATGTGATGGAGGTGCAGCGGGAATCTGAACCGGGCTAGAGAATTTGTGATGTGTTTTTGGTGGAAATATAGTTTTTCGCTTCTTAATGTATGTATATATACATTAGAGAATGACCATTGACATCTTTCTTCTGCGGCCTGCCCATCTCTCTTACTATACGCTTTCCGTCGTTGGTGTGTTCATGTACGATATTCATAAGCAGGACAATATTATAGATGCAAATCATTCGTTATATTCTCGACGGAAATCATCCTATTGACATTTCCAAGACTAGGTCAAATTGGTCGCGGTGACAAGTTGAGAAAACAAACAAATATATAAACATGAAAAACGTGTCATACTATGGTCGCATTCTACTTGATTACAATGATGAAGCGAAAACAAAAACAAACGCTATCGGGACACTGCTGTCGCTCTCCCTACCGCCTGTTGGCGAGCTGTGGGCCATCTATTTAGCAATGCGCCTCGCACACTGGTCTAGCGGTTGAAGGATGACCGTCCCGCGCTTGTCTCACACAAATTATGATACTTAGTAGGAAGTTAAGTACTTCGTGACATCTGTTGCGTCTAAATCTCAATCTTGAGAACCGGTTGCCACAGTCTGTATTGGCCGCACACAGGACCATCACCCGCCGCCCACCGGCACCGTACAATGCATGACCTCGGCCGACCCCGGTCGTGCCGGAATCGCCGCGCACCTGCCCAGAGGCTATAGCCGACCGAGCCGTGACCCAGCCGAGCCGGCAGATACATAACAATCTCTTTTGACTTTGCACAAAAGCATTGCATAAACGAACTTCTCGACGAGAACGGAGCGATGCAGCATTTAAACACACACGGCCCACCGGTCTGGCTTTCGCACCAGTCGGCCAACGCGCGTACAGTAGCCGTTGTCTGCCTGGCTGGCAGCCTGCTCAGTACATGGGACGTGGCTCGCCTTACCCGACATATCGTCACACCCGCGAACTGTTTACACAAACTGTTGTTGTGCCTGAACAGCTTCCCGTCGCCCGGTCTCCTTACAGTTTAGCTGAGATCTCTTCACGCTGACAACAGTGCACGATCTGGAGAATAGCGCTGCAGTAAGTTTGTTGAGCCCTTTGGAACGCGAACGAGCACTTTACTACCAACGCAAGTGCTGCGTGACTGAGAAGGCGCCGTTTATCCGCGTGTCTTTTCCCACGTGCACTGCCCCGCTCATGCGACATCACCCCGGCACGACCAGGCGCGGACGGCGGTCCGATGACGGCCGGCAGCTTCGTCCTTAGCTGTCGCCCGTAGCTCAGCTCCGCCGGGCTTCTTCCGGTGGAAGAGTGCGGAGTGGGTCGGTACGCCATCAGGAATGACTGCAGACTCTCCCGCCAGCAAAGCCGCTCCACGAGCGCTGCTCAGATCGCTTTAAGCAGAGTGCGGTTCTAGTGTTGGACAAGCCCATTTGTCTGTGGCCACAGAGGAGCCAGTCTGATCAGTCTGATCAGCCTGAGACTGTTTAATCGAGAATGGCTCTTAGTGTCCTGTTTTAGACATTGTGTGAGACGAAAGCTGTCCTGACGATCCGACGTTCTTTGATGTAATCGCCCTCTGGTATATTGGGCGTACTTTCGTCAGTCTTTGTTTGTCTGCAGCGTCGAACTCCGAGAAGTTCCTGGTTTTATCCGTAATTAGTGTTACCGGAAATCGAAGTCGTGCGGAAATGTTTTCCAGCTGCTGGATAATTACTCCTGATGTTGTCAACTGAATCACTTCAACCTCCACCCAACGCGAGTACTTATCAGTGACTACTAGTAGAGACTCGCCGGTGGGAAACGGTCCGCAGACATCAGTGCTGATGTCTTCCCATAGTACAGATGGCAGCTCGCTGTTCACCATATTGGATCCGGTGGATTTTCTGGCGAAGTATGATATGGAAAGCATGACACGATCTAATCCGCATCTCACCGTATCGGTCTAGCCACCAGGCAACCTAACCGCATGTATACACTGCTCTGCAGGCATTGCTTTGTGCGCACGATTCCCTGATGTCCTTCATGAGTAAGCTATTGGATTTGCTTGTGCAGGTTTTCTGGAATGACAGGTCTATTCCCACGCAGCACCATGCCATCATACGAACAGAACTCGTGTTCGACGTATTGTATGATCTGGGAAAGTCATGAGCTTTGCCTCCTGGCAGCAAATTCAGCACGGCCTGCAGCTCGCCGTCCTTTGCTGTCTCTTCCTGGATGGTCTTCCATTTTTAGTTCCACTGAAACCGTGTACAAATACTTGGAACGGATGTAGCTCTCAACGCTTCTCTGGGCTCTAGACAGTGCCACTTCTTGAGTCAGCCTACTAAGACGATCAGCGATGCTACGTGGTCCTGACACATGTCGAGCGGTTCGGCCGCAGACGGAGTATCCACATTTATACACGCTCTGGCGGCTTTATAGAGGAGAGCGAAAATAACTTGCACTAGTTTATGGTCGGTGACAAGTACAAAATATATGCCGTAGAGACACGCATATAAGCGTTCATAACCCCATTCAACACCGAGAGCCTCACGCTCAGTTTGCAAATGACGGCCCTCAACATCAGTCAGATTTCGGCTGGCGTATTTGACTGGTTGTAGCAGCACATTGGTCTGCCTCTGTAGCAGAACGATTCCAAGTCCAACTGGTGGGCCATCAACTACCAGCTCGGTATCAGCGTTGTGCTGAATGTAGGCGAGGGTTCTTTGCTTAAACAGCTGCTTCTTCAGCTGGATGAAGGGATCTCTCTTTCTCTCTAGTACATTCCAGCGCCATTGAGCCCCCGACCTGGTTAGCTCTCTCAGAGAAGCCGTCATTGTGGACATATCTGGGATAAAACGACCCCCCAAAAGACTAACCAGACCTAGGAACGAGCATACATTTGCGGGAGTGCTGAACTCCCGAGCAGTAAGGACGGCCGCGGCTTCGTCGGTAGTAAACGCAGCCCCTTTTCCGCTGAGATGGTGACCCATGAACGTCATCTCTGTTGAACGAAAGCTACACGTGTCCTTGTTAAATGTCAGCCCAGCGTGCATCAAACGCTGTAGTACGGCGACCAGACGTCCCTCTTGCTCCTCGACCCTGGCACCAAATACTACGCCGTCAGCAATGTTACGTGCGCAAAAATAGACCGCAAGAACCTGGTAAATGATCATCTGGTAGTTTTCACGAACGCATGATATGCCAAACATTAAACGCCCATATCGACGTGACCTGTTGTGTGCTGCAAACGCTGTGATGCGCTTAGACCCTCCTTAGAGCTTGATTTTGTGAAATTACCGCGCCAAGTCAAGCTTAGAGAAGATGGCAGCACCGGTCATCTCTTGCAGCAAATCATCGATAGTGGGCATGGGGTGCGGCTCCCCTTTTGACCGCGGTATTGGCCCGCCTCATGTCAACACACAATCTAATATCCCCGTTATCCCTCGGGGCACCCACAGTGACCACTGTCAGTGTGGCCACTGACCTTTTCAACGATATCTTCCTGCAGTGACTCCTCAAGCTTCTTCTCCACTGCCCGCTGGGGCGAGACGGGGAACTTCCGTGCCTTCTGTGCGATAGGCTGCACGTCTGGATCGATGTGCAGCTGCAGCTGAGAACCTTCCAACTTCCTACGTCCTTGAATAGCGATGAGTACTGGCCAGCAGGGTTCTCGGTATCGTGCTGGTCAGCAAGTGTCTCTGTGGAAACAGAGCTCACCCGATGGCGGACTCGCAGAAGTCCTACTGTTTCAGATGTGCCATCGTATGATCCAGGTAACAGATAGAGCACGACATTAGCTACCGTGACGCCATTAAATGAGACAGAAAATCTGAACTGTCACATAACGCTCATCAACGCTCCCGAGCCACATGCATACAACTTATGGCAGCTTGGAAGCAATTTCTTGTCTTTGAAAAGACAGACCTGAGATGAACTGGCTCATAACATTACGGGTGGCGCCCGACTCAACTATCACCTGGAATGTTCGATGACCAGCATGGACTGGAAACGTTCAATCCTTTGATGTGAAGGAGCGGCTGAAGACGTGGTCCTCTAGCTCAGCGTCGTCGTCGCGCTCGGACGACACGATCTGAACTCCGTTTCTGGATTGCTGTGCGTCGGCAATCTTGCGACACATGTTCCAGGAATTACCCATTCCTTTGCATGCAAAGCAGTTCCGGCCCACAGCAATGCAATCACCTGCCCCGCGATTGATCCTCCCACAACGGAAGCACTTCGTCTCGCCGTCCGCATGGGCCTGGACCGACCTGCCTGCAGGTCTCCCCAGGGCAGGACGACCGAAACAGACGGCTGGAGCAATGTCGACCGAAGCTGTGGCGGCCCATTCAGTGCACTCAGCCTGCTGATCTGCATGCTCCACGCTTCTCGCGATCGTAAGAGCTGTCTCAAGAGTCAGCTGTAACCTCCTCATAAGGCTACAGTTTAAGCGATGTCTGACAATTGTCAATGATCTGGTCACTTGTCATGTCATTTTGCATCGACTCATAGTCATACGTCTTAACCAGTTCCCGCAATCTTGTTAGAAAAAAAAAACATCGATCGACTCGCCTGACTTCTGACTCTCTTGGTAAAAAAACGCGCCAATCATAGGTGGCATTCCTCTCCGGAAAAAAAATCATCCAAGACCTTCAAGCTTAATTAAAGTGACTATTTTGACCTCTCCATCCGCAATTGCATGAAATACTTCGTGGAGTTCAGGACTTCCAAGATGCAAAAGCAATGCAACTTCGCACCTCTCGTCAGTCGCATCATAGGCAGCGAGAAAGTGTGTGTGAGAGAGTGAGAGCGCTCTCCCACGCACCCCACTTACTGGCTTGAGTGCGGTCAAATGGTGCCAGTGAACCAAATAATTGATCCATCTTCCCAACGATAGCGCATAACAAATCCAGCACCGTCTCCATCTCAATCTTGGAACCAGTGATCCAGTCTGGCCGGCAGATACATAACAACACTTTTTAAAAAAATCTACCTGATATTGGATGGATGAAATTGCTCCATTTCTCCAACGTAAATCAAGCAATCAGCACAAGTATAAATGCAAATGCAAAAGGACAGAAAGACATGCGAACCCATCATATTCCGATCTCTACTATATTGTTTGTTACATTTCAATGACGGTAAACATCAGCTACTTAGCACAACAAATTAGCACCATGACACCAGCACCATGAGAGAACACAACACCCGAAACCACGATCTGCGTGAATGTTGGCTCAACTCACGAGTCCGTCTGAACAGCAGACCTTGTCGCAGACCACTCCCGGTACCGATACTCTGCGAGACCGCTGGGGATTGTCAATTATCACAACACAATCCATTCACACGTTACGTGACTTTTCAGCCAATTGGTTCTGTTCGCAAGTGTGTGCGGATGCCCATTTGTCCACCTCCTCCAGAGTTGATCGTCACAGATTGTACAGGCATCCACCGGCACGTGCCGCACACACCAGTACACGTGGCACGTGTCACGGTGAGACGAGCTCGTGCAGGACGTGCCGGCATGGTGTGACCTATGAGGAGTGGAATGGCGTGAGAACATCGTCATCGGGATAGAGCCGCCCCGGCAGAGCCGCCTTCGTGTGCGTTTTGTCACTAGGCTACGTTCGTAGCGGGCCGATGTCTCAATCCTGGGCCGCTTCAAATACGTTCTTGTGTCAGCATGATTTTCAGGTTATTGGTTTTGGCCTCTGCAAAGAAATTCTGGGCTTCGTGACCCAAATCCTTGGGGTCGCGGATCATCAGCTGTATGTCCACGAGTGCTTGCATCAGCTGCCTTCAGGGCGGTGGACACGTTGCGCCGGTCGAGCGACGCCGTGACATCGTGCTTCCAACGATGCGGTCGGCTACCGAGGTGCTGTAGCGACGGCTGGTGCGGTGCAGCCGGGCCGGAACATTCCTGGAATCTGAGCTATTCGCTGTGAACTTTATGCAGAGTCGTGCCTCGTTCTCGGCAGATTAATCGTCTGGCTGACAAACGTTGAAGCCTGAAATTTTAATCTCGATATGGAACGTTCTTAATAATGAGTGGCACATAGAGAGAAACTATATTTCCACCACAAAACACATCATCAACGTTTCGGCCACAGGCCTTCTTCAGGATGACGCAACTGCAAATTTTGCAGTTGCGTCATCCTGAAGAAGGCCTGCAAAATTTGCAGTTGCGTCATCCTGAAGAAGGCCTGTGGCCGAAACGTTGATGATGTGCTTTGTGGTGGAAATATAGTTTCTCTCTATGTGCCACTTATTGTTTAACTTGTCCAGATATTATTCAACGTTCTTAATGTTGGTGTCACCCGAGAGTGAGGAGCAGCCAACTTGACCTAAAAGAGTAAGAACTTCATTTGTGAGAACGTCCACTAGAGAATCTCACGTGAATCCTAGCGTTCTTCTTCTGTCCATCATTTGTTCTTGATTTGTCACCCCCACTTCTTGCGTAGCTTCTACTTGGGTTCAGAACCACGTAGTGAACTGCTATCCTCCTTGTTGAAGAGTTGTGATGCTGCTGGTGAACTTCGTGACTCTCCTGGCTTTGTGGCTTCATCGTTGGCGCGGTTGAGAACACCATCGAAGTAGAAGTCGTATGCTATAACTTTTTACAGGATTTTTTTTTCATCGCAAGACATGAGCACAGTTTGCGAAGGCATTGCACCGAGATGCTAGATGAATAAATCGCACTAAATATGGCGACATGAAAATTGGTATTCGAAGATACCAGCGCAACGCGATGCTCGCCACAGAAGTCTCGCTCTTTGTCGATTATATTTTCTTACCATTATTCAGACCGAACATGACGATGACGTCAGAAGTTATAGATAACATATTTCCTATCTAAAACTAGTATAATGAATGGAACCACCATTCGCTTCTATATTCTACTAAACATTATTATATATCGGCCTGCTCTATCTCGGAGGGCGAGGTCTCGGGCAAAACAGCAAATTCCGCTGTAAAACCGCCTATTGTCCTCTTGGGCGGCTAGACGAGCCTCGTGGAATAAACATCGTGTGATGGATCAGGTAGCCTGCGAGTGAACCATATACCAAGACTGAATCAGACATGCTGGCGATTTAACTACGTTGGATACCAAATGAGACAAGGTCCTTGGGTGTTGTGTTTTGTGGTACCGAAGAAAGTAAAACTGGGTGTTTGATACCCACCTGGGATATATAAAGGCAAATTTAATCCGTGGGCACGGCAGCCCCCGTGTCAGAAATAGGAAAACAGATAAAGACACCGAAACTGAAGCGCACTAAGCTAAAGAGAAGATGAAGGCAACAAAAGGTTTCAACAAAAACGAAGGGACCTACCTGGATGGAGAGGCAGCCCATAAAATGCAGTGACTAGCTGCAATTGACCTCCCACAAGTCCGGTATGGTAGAGGCGACATTCCAAGAGAAGCATTCATGGCAAACCACCTACATCTGCCCACAGTAATCGGTGCCGTCAATCCTATGGCTTTGAGGGACCTGGTAGATACCTCGACCGCCAACGTTCGGGCACTGGAAGGTCTGCACACATCCTCAAAAACATTATATGGAGAACTCCCCTTCCCATTGTTAAAGGCCAAGATACCTGCGGAATGGCTTATCCAATGGGCAAGAGTTTGTGAAGACCTGGACAATGGGGCTTTCTACACTGTGCTAGAGAATCGAGGCTTCGCCATTGCCATTCCCAACACCGCCTTCCGACACCGACTCATCAAGTCTAGTAAACCATCGAAAGACGGCAAGATCCTCCGCATGCAGTGAAACACCAGCGACGACAAGCACGTGGTTATCTCACCGCCAGGCCCGCTTCTTGAGACCGAAAGCCAACTCCTATCACCCACTTCGAAGCCCTTCGATCCTCTGGACCTCCTCAGCTCACGGCGCCATGGCTGATCTGAGGAAAGATCATACGCCAACAGACCTGGAAACATCACCGTGCCCGTCGTGAGATTCGGAGCTCACGACAACCCTTCGATCTGAAGTGGAAAGGCGATGGGAAGACACAGGCGAAGTCGGCGATGTCGGCTTCCTGCGTGCAGCCGGAGCGGTCAGCGACAGCAGCACCTTCGACGTGATTTGTGACACGTTCAGCAAGTCATACTGCCTCGCTATTTATGCCGTCGATGGCGATGAATCAAAACTGCTGGTCGCCAAGGGCAGGGTATATAAATATATATATATATATATATATATATATATATATATATATATATATATATATATATATATATATATATATATATATATATATATATATATATATATATATATATATATATATATATATATATATATATATATATATGTATATATAATATATGCATGTATATAATATATATTATACATTATATATGTATGTGTATTTGTGCATATATTTGTGCATGTATATTTGTGCATATATAATGTTTATCATATATATATACATGTTTGTTTGTATGTGTGTGTGTGTGTATAAGCTGTGCAGTTGATACGGCCGGCCGTGGTACAGCTGCTACTCATCATCACCAGGTGACGCTGACGTGCACGGCCAGACTGTATGACGTGCACTACGTCAGCACCAAGGTGCTGGTGCACCGACCGTCGATGGCGCAGCGGTCCAGCCAGGCGGTCCTCGGTCAGCCGGACTCAGGTCAGTGTTGGGGCATCGGGTCAAGGAGCACGGGACCACGTGCTCAGATCAGTAGGTCAGCCGGACTCAAGTCAGTGTCGGGTCATCGGGTCAAGGAGCACAGAACCACGTGATCAGGTCAGTGTCGGGTCATCGGGGCAGGCAGCACGGGACCACGTCATCAGATCAGTAGGTCAGCCGGACTCAGGTCAGCGTCGGGTCATCGGGTCAGGCAGCACCGGACCACGTCATCAGATCAGTAGGTCAGCCGGACTCAGGTCAGTGTCGGGTCATCGGGTCAGGTAGCACGGGACCACGTCATCAGATCAGTAGGTCAGCCGGACTCAGGTCAGTGTCATCGGGTCAGGCAGCACGGGACCACGTGATCAGATCAGTAGGTCAGCTGACGAGGATAACAGCCGGACTGCAACAGTACCCCGTCAGGTGGCCAGTGGTGCAGCCAGGATTTCTCCTATGGGGCCCAACTGAAGAAAAAATGTGATAAGGCAGAAAACGCATCCAGCGTGCGAAGTTCGCGAACAATTCAGAGCTTTGCGTAGAGAAAATCTTCAAATTCACGGTTTTATCTGGTGTATTTTTTGGTGGGGGAGGCTCAGGCACCCGAGCCTCCTCCCACTGGGCGGGCCTCTGGTCAGTGGGACTAGTATGAGTCGGCAATCTGGCCCAGCATGAGTGGGCGGCGTAAATTGTGGGTAACACATATTTACGTGAACACCAAGGTAAGAGTTTCGATTTCTATATTAATTATTCGTAATGTGTTCTAAAAGTGACACACCAATCTGCCAATGAACGAAGAGACGTTATCCTCTCCTTCAGCAATATTATCACACAGAAGGAGGTGCAATCTCCAGATTTTAGCTGGCAAGAATCCGAAGATTTTGAACAATTAGGTCAGAAATATTGATTGTCATTTGATTCGGCGTAACAGAACATGTCGTTGGCTCGTTGTATCGATTTACGCCAAGTGAAACAGTCACAGACTTGGAGCGGTTCCAGTGCAAATGCATTCAGCACGGCCTCTTCACATGCTTACCAATGCCGCACGATGCGAATACAGCAGCCACCAACTACTGACAATACGGCACTACCATCGACAATGCACCAAGCACATACATGTTCGGACACGATGTCCAGTTTTGTTTATGTGTGTGTGCGTGTGTGTGTGTGTGTGTGTGTGTGTGTGTGTGCATTCAACACATATATTTGTCACGTGTTGCAGAGTGAGCGTATCGAGTTCACTAGATACTGCCATGTATATCGCAGTTTTTTTTAAGTTTTCCCAACCTGCCACTAGTGTAGGCTCCTAGCTATTTGATTCAGAGGAATCATTGGACAGCAAATGATTTAAGACTCTCGCTCAGTAGTGAATAATAGCGATAAACCAGCAAAGATAGTTGGTTTCTCTGTGCGATCCTCGCGTCGTCCATGACAATAGATGCTTTAGCGCGCCAAAACTCGGTCGTATATCGGAAACCAGGCAGCACCCGTGCAGTTTTTGTGTACGATGCAACACTTCTGCAGTGATCTGTGTACGATGCAGCACTTATGCAATGATCTGTGCATGGTAATCTGTGATCTGCGTATATGTGATCTGTGTGCGATGATGTGATAGGTGTACGATTGTATGTGATATGTGTTCTGTGTGCGATGATGTGATAGGTGTACGATTGTCTGTGATATGTGGTCTGTGTACGACAGTCAGTGATCTGTAATCTGCGTATGATGATCTGTGATCTGTGTACGATGATCTGTGATCTGTGATCTGAGTACGATGATTTACAGGCTGTCGAGCAACGGCAGCCGGCTTGCCGTTCAACCTGATTGCCAGCTGGGTATCCATCCTCGCCTTGAAGACACGGCCAAGCACTTAGTCAGCGGCTTGGTGTGGCAGACAAAGCTCGGCAAAAACCAACGGCTGGCCGACACCGGGGTCGACGGTGATCCCTGTGGGCCCGACACCGATCCCTGTCGGTGTCGGGCCGACACTGGAGCCGATGGCGATCCATGTCGGGCCGACACCGGAGCCGATGGCGATCCATGTCGGGCCGTCACCGGGGCCGACACCGATCCCTGTCGGGCCGACACCGGAGCCGATGGCGATCCATGTCGGGCCGACACCGGGGCCGACACCGATCCATGTCGGGCCGACACCGGGGCCGATGGCGATCCAGGTCGAGCGTCGCTGGCGCTCAGTTTCAGCGCCGTTCCGACTCTGCGCGCGCGCGCTTCCGGCGGCTGATCCCGGATGGCTGTGCTTGTGTTGCAGATGATGCGAGACGGGCCAGTTAGAGGTGATATGGTGTGCGTGTGTGGGGGCTGGTGTCCATGCGAAGACGATCAGTGTTTGAATCAGCGCGCGACACATCGCCCACGCATTGTCGGCAGGCGGCTCAATTACTTGACGACACAGACTCTTGTGATGCTCCCGAAGTAGTTTTGTGCGTTGCAGCAAAAATGTAAGCACAGAGACTTCCTGGAATTTCTTCAAAGAAAGCAACGTCCATCGTGGTTAAGCAGTGCTAACCTAAAGTCTGCTACTGGAGGATGGCTAGAAATGTTTGTTTTAACTTGGAGTTAATGTAGAGAAGAAGTTAGAACATTTGTTTCAAACAGTGATTTTGGCAACCGTTGGGGGAACGGCTTGGCTTCTAAAATCGGCAATGAGTGTGGTGTGTGTTGGCGTACGACGGATTCAGAATTGTGTCAGCTTTGCACCGGAACTAGCGCAGTATGACCCTGTGCGGCACATACCGGTATAATCGAAATAACTTTCGACACCGTCTCGCTTCCGTGCCATAGGCGGTTGGAAACGAGCCCAAGCTGTTAATGATACCACATAAATAGAGACGGCGTTTGCTTCCATGCCAGCTTCGCTAGCCTTGATTGCATCGGACCTGGTCTGTATGGCAGATCGTGAGAATTAGTCGACCATGTGATGAAAAAAAAATACAGCATGAAAATAATTTTAACTTGACTGACCATAATTGGTTTGGAACTGGCGGATCAATATCGCAGAAATTCTGAAAAATCTACCATTTGTTGTACTGATACAGGAAATCCGTGAAAAAAAAATGATCAATGGCGAAAACCCACAAAGCTTGTCCCACCAACTTTTTAAGTGGTGCTGTTACCATTGGACCTACACACTATCCCTCCAAAACGTATTGAGTGTTTGTTAGTGAGGGGAGGTGAATGCAGTATCAAGAGTTGTGTTATCTTTTTTATGAGTTAATTTATGTGAGATAGTCTTCATTATGTGGCAGAAGGCTGCTGGGAGTGGTAGGGTAATGGTATGTGTGAAACGACTTGGGTTGGAAGCCGGTGATGCACAATTTTTAATGGGATTGTTTATGTCCCAGTCCGAGTCCGGGACCAAACTGGACCTAGACCTAAAACATATTTTTGACATGAGCTTTAGCCTAGGCTCGAACCTCCAAGCAAACTAGATTTATGGATTGATGATTTTACGAGTCCCTATATCCATGGACGTCACCATGGATCTGGGATTGTTAATCTGAAACCTGGAATCTGGATATTGGTTCATGTACAATGGTTTTGACCTGAATCATCGTTCTTCTCCATCTTTATTTCTAAACCAGAGCCTGGAACCATTGGTCAGAACCCGTCCGAATTTAGTGGATCTTGACTGGATTGGACTTTTGCCGTAAGCAATTCTTGCATCCTGACCCAACCCATTATCTGAAACTGGACCACGAATCTTGTGTGGAATCTGTGACAATTGACTTGTGAATTCATGCAATTTTTAGCTAAGACCTAAAGATGGACTCGAGCCTGAGCGGAGATCCTGGGGTGACATCACGACTTAGCTTGACCATGTTGCGAAGAGCTGTGGTAAGCATTGCAAAGTTAAAGACGATTACATAAAGTACCCAAATGCTCATGTTAAGTAAAATATCTCAACAAATCAGTCTAGTTAATTTCAGGTCTGACCCTTCTTCGGAGACAGAATAGGAACACAGACATTTTACCCACATTATTTTAAGCACATCAGACCGTCTACCAATATTGACGAAATCATCATCTAAGTCAAAATATCGACAACATTTCAGCGATGAACCTAGGATATACATGGTTTCGTCGGCACTTAATGAGAAACTCAACTCTTGCGTTTGTCTCTGCTTTTTTAGCACTTGTTAGTGTTTTTATGAGCTCCCATCTTCGATTAGGAATTGATTCGAAACCGATGGTGTTGCAGATAGCTTATTAAAAGATGGTTTCGTCAATATTGGTAGACGGCCTGATATATATATATATATATATATATATATATATATATATATATATATATATATATATATATATATATCATGTGCCTAAAGTCCTGTGCGTAAAATGTACAGGTATATTCATTCTGTCTCCGAAGAATTGCCATGACCGAACGACATTAGACCGATTTGCGATCCTACATTACTTAACATGACCATTTGATTTCTTTATATGTAATCGTCTTAGCTCGACCATCTGATTTGCCCGGAACAGTCTGTGACGGTACGCTTAGAATGACGGACGTCAGAGAAGATGAGGCCGGTGGTAGGTTACGGCCGTCACCTGTGTGTCAGTGTGACTTGAGGGTGGCCGTCCACTGAGTTTGGAATGATTGTGGATGTGTGAATGGCATAATTAGCATACATTCCAACAGCCACAGCGCTTGGCAGCCGGCCAACGAACGCGACCCACACGATCGTTGCGCGTTATCACTGTGCTTGCAGGATGTAGTTGGAAATGCAATCAACGGCCTGTTCGAACTCTACTGGCAAGGTAATCGCCCGACCACATGACCTATGTTACTTTTGCACTCGATCATGCATTGTAGGTTGATTTGAGATGCCACGTAACTGACTGATACGTGGCTGCCGCTGATTTTCAAACGGTGCATTGTAGCAGTGTATTCTTGTTTAGCGCTGGCATCGCGTGAGGCACAGTGTTGTAGGGGATGACGTTCTGCTGGGTTATCTTGCTTGCCCTGTGCGACGATGACATGTCATCGGGCCATCGGGTCCCTACACTGTCATTATTCATAATAAATACAACGTATGGTTGTGCGGTACGTTGAAACTTCTGTGTGATCATGAACGGTTGCAACAACTTACGTACGGTTTGAATTAGGCAAAAGCCACGAGCTATTGTTCATGTTGTACGGCTTTATTCCGGTCAAAAGTTACCGGACCTCACACACTGAAGGTGAAGAATCACCTATTTGTAGGGATGATGTGGATCTGGCTGAACTACAACGCCGACGAGTATCCTTCAGACTCCGACACAGAAACCAACGAGCCCCTCGTGATCAATTTCTCCACACTCAGGCCCGCGCGGACCAATGCAGTTGTTTTCTTCTTGCGCGAACATCGCTCTGATGACTGGTCAGGGCTCCATTCACTGATATGCAGGTGCCTTCTGCCACGGCCAGCGAAATCGGACGGCCGTAAACGACAGCAATACACCCTTCTCCTGCCGCGGTCAGCAACATCGGACGGCCGTAAACGACAGCAATACACCGTTCTTCTGCCGCGGTCAGCAACATCGGACGGCCGTAAACGACAGCAATACACCCTTCTCCTGCCGCGGTCAGCAACATCCGACGGCCGTAAACGACAGGAATACACCGTTCTCCTGCCGCGGTCAGCAACATCGGACGGCCGTAAACGACAGCAATACACCCTTCTCCTGCCGCGGTCAGCAACATCGGACGGCCGTAAACGACAGCAATACACCCTTCTCCTGCCGCGGTCAGCAACATCGGACGGCCGTAAACGACAGCAATACACCCTTCTCCTGCCGCGGTCAGCAACATCGGACGGCCGTAAACGACAGCAATACACCCTTCTCCTGCCGCGGTCAGCAACATCGGACGGCCGTAAACGACAGCAATACACCCTTCTCCTGCCGCGGTCAGCAACATCGGACGGCCGTAAACGCCAGCAATACACCGTTCTCGGCAAGGGAAGCCCGCCCTTGTCCGGAGACGGGAGCATCACTACAGTCATGGAGGTAGTGACAACCACCGGTGCATACACCATATTTGACGTGAATCATTTCCATGCTGGTTTTTTAGGAGCGTGACCTGTGCATAGACGCTATGAGACCGCTTGAAGTCCCACACACATGACGTGGTTAGTGCCAGCTCCGTGAAGTGCTCGAACTGATCAGTCAGAGAACTACTATAATTGTGATATTAATTCGTCAATATCATTGAAACAAACAGAGGGAAGGCAGGCTGCAACGTCGGTAGCCGATGGTGTCAGTCTGTATCGTAGGTAACCGATGGTGTCAGCCTGCAGCGTCGGTAGCTGATGGCATCACACCCTGCAGCGTCGGTAGCCGATGGCATCACAGCCTGCAGCGTCGGTAGCCGATGGTGTCACAGCCTACAGCGTCGGTAGCCGATGGTGTCAGCCTGCAGCGTCGGTAGCCGATGGTGTCGGCCTGCAGCGTCGGTAGCCGATGGCATCACAGCCTGCAGCGTCGGTAGCCGATGGCATCACAGTCTGCAGCGTCGGTGGCCGATGGCATCACAGCCTGCAGCGTCGGTAACAGATGTCACGTGCTGATCTCCGGATGAATCGGGTCGAACTCCGGCACTGAAAGATGAACGTGAATAGTGTCCGTGTCGCAGACGCGCCAACTTTGGCGGCGCTCTTCCCGGCCCAGTCAGCGATAGCATCACCCAATGCGATGTCAAATGGTAGATGCCCGGGTGCTATACGATGCGCAGCTCGATGGCTTGATAGTTGATGCCACCATTCAGACACACACATAACATTGTAGATCCACCGGGGCTGGCGTACGATTGGATGCACTGAGGTCACGAAGCCTCACCTGTGTCCATCCAAGCTAGAATTAGCTCGCTCACCGTGAGCAATCCGCAATGTCTGCTTGATGAGAAAGGTCAAGCGAGTTTTTTTTTTTGGTCTGAAATCGAAGTTATTTATCATTGCTGACTCGCCGAAATAGAAAGCAAGCATGCATAAGCCATTGTAGCCATGATATACTGAGCTCGGTGCGACCGGCTTCAATTTGACCTGATCCGGTGCGTTAGCGATGTACATGCTGAGGTCAGACGATGCACAGGTAAAACAAGGTGCATGATGAGGTCAAACATTGCGACAGTACTATGATGTGCACGATGAGGTCAAAGCGGATGCTAAACCTTCTGGGAAATAATGCACTACGTTAAAAGTCGAATCCACAAGTATTCAGCTCATATAGTTGTTGTTTGTTGTTGTTTATTGGTTGGTTCACGACACACTGTATGCACATTCACGGCTAATGGCACCGCCCACACTGTTTCGCCGGTGGGCCGCGGGATTGGGAAATGTCCTGAGTGGCGCTAGAGTCAAACCCGGAACCTTTGGTACCCATAGCCCGACACCTTAACCACTCGGCCATCCCCGCCCCTAGCTCATATAGTTGGTGCAACATATAGTTTCATGAAGGATAGTTTTGGGTTCAACTTGACACGATGAGTCATTTGAAATGAGACATGACGGCATTCGCTCAAATAATAATTTTGGTGACTGTTCCCGCCCCCATTTAATGGGTGGGAAAATGAATGCACCCGGGTAATTTCCTCGGAAATGCAAGTGTCAGAGGTGTAGCTGCTCGCATGCTAAAAATCAGACAAACCGTAGGGGCAGGACATATCACCCCCATTCGCCCCCATGCTAAACCCTATGGGGAATATTTAATTACGTCAAAAACCAAACCCAGGAGAATGCAACTAAAAAAGTTAGCAACATATGATATCAGGAATGGTATTTTTTAGTTCAGCTCGACACCGTGAGTCGTTTGAGATGGAGCATTGCCGCATTGGCTCAGATCTGCATTTCCGCGAATAAATTAGCTTTGGAAGCTAAACTACTGCATGCACCAAGCTTTGGAGACTACCGTTATGTTCAGACCGTCAAGTTGCATGCTATGTTATTTTCGGAGCTTTTTTAAGGGGCCGCTACTATGAGCTGAGCGTGGGTTCACTGTGGGCTGTCTTGACGGACATAAAATGTGGCTGGTTTTCACGAGATATTGTTGGCGGAACAGTCCGTTTGCTTTGGAGAAGGTTCTGGAGGGGTTTGGGCAAATAACAATCACTTGAGGCACGCCTTAAAGCCGTCAGAAGTTTGACGAAACCGAAGCATAGACCGACAATAGCGCTGTTCTAAAGCAATCTTCCCAATTGGAACACCTTGTTGCCGTGTTTGAAGCGGGACGTTGTCTCTCCCAAACATCTTTCACACATATGACATGCTACTACAAAACAAACACACTCTTTAAGCAAGCAAACAAAAAACTTCATGCAATGTCATCACCTCATCGTGTTGCGCTGCCATACAGCCTATTGAGTACCTGGCAGGATGCGAGCGCTGATACCCACACGAGGCAGGACGCGAGCACCGATCTCATCTGATGGATCCCAGAGGGGTGGGGCATTCCGGCTCTAGACACCGCAATGATCCATAGCAAAGCGAAATCTGGGGAGAAGCCCGAACTTTGACATGATTTGGCGAGAATGGGCCTGCGGCCCTCTCTCGCAACGGCCCGGCTAGATCCTCCGGAGGCTGGCCCCGAAATTTGGATTATGAGCCGAGCTCTGCAAGTCAAAGGTGATATACGCAAGCGCCAGCTTCCAGGAAGGGAAGTTAGTAAGTACTCCCAAAATGGTGTCCACTCATGATCATTGGGCGGACCCTCCACATGACAATTCAGTTAGTTACTAATTATTGTATTTTGTACATAAAAATGTACTCCTTTGAACAAATAGTGGTCGGAATCCAAGGACTTGTTTGCAAATGGAGGAAAGCGGGTCCCTCCAAATCCTCTACTCCCTCCCCTGGCGCAAATCCAAGGTCGCCACGTATCTTGGTCGCCACTGCCCCGATATATCGTCATAAATCATTGCAACTTTGTTTCGTCCATGAACCTTGAATGAACGAATATTCTTTGAGAAAAAATTGCGTTCCAGATTTTTCCTTCTACATATTTCCTTATTTGGTATCCTTGCAGTTTGATGTGAGACGGACTCCGCGCTCACGCTACAAGAGTGCGGGTTTCTGTTCGTCAGTTTCTTCCGTGTTTATTTCGCATTTCGGGCGTTCTGCAAATTAAGACGAAAATTGATTTTTGCCTAACACAGCATTATTCTTGAGTTGGTTGTATCAACGGTGCGTGAAGAATAGTGGGTAATCTTGAAGTGTTACCCCTCAAGTTTTCGCCGATCAAAAAGGTAATATCTAGACAGGCACTGGTAAATGTTGAGGCTTAATAATCAGTGACAGGGGCCCCGATTGATTATTGGGGCTTAGGGGCGCGTGGACTACTAAGGCCATTTTGCGCACAAGCGACAGGGGCCCATCTTTAATAGAAATACACAATAGAATGCCTATAGCCTAGAAGAGTTAAGCCTATAATAGAAATACACAATAAATTAGAAAATGTTACCGATAGGCCCTAATGAACACTGGTTAGTTTGTATTGTAAGGCAAGTTCGAATGTTTTGGGTTTGTTTAATGCAATTATTCTTAATGTTATCAATATGGTGCAACCACTCATTTTCTCTGCAAATGATTGTTTTTAAGTCACCAGTGGTCAATACAATTAATGTCAGTCATGGTACAGAGGAAAATATGCTGTGATATTAATGATATTTTACAATTTAACTACAAGCAGATACATACCTTAGTGGGATGGTCTAGGCTGTTGCTCATTCGTTTGTACATTGATGGTGTCAGAATGACCAGCAAGGTGCTCAGACCATGGCTTATAAATCTTTGATTCTTCAAGAAGGAATTTATTAATCTTGCAGCAGTGGAATTCCTTAGAGAACAAATGCTGGCAGACCTCGGAAAATTTGAGCAAATAACCTTGCTGGAAACAACACTGTGTTGTCAGAATAATTGCAACTTTTGTGATTATCCTCAAAAGAAAGCTTAATAATTGTGATGTATTGGAGTGCATCCAGTGCAAAACAAAGCCATCCTTACACTGATATGCATGGCTCTATGTGGCAATGCCATCCTACTGACTTTTCTGTTTCAAGTTCCAATTTCAAGAATTAATAAATTACATATGAATATATAAATCATATAAAAAAATATAATAACAACTGAACCTAGACTAAGTTAACAACATAATATATGTAATATGGTATAGTATAGTATGATATAATCTAACCTAACATAGTGTAGCCTAACCAGAATTACCCCAAACAAGCTTCCACCACAACAGCATCAAATATTGGCAAGCATTGTTAGTGTTGCAGTTAATGCTGCCAGAAGAGCACTTAACTTCTGGCCTTAATAAGACTTTCTAGACAAGTTAGGTTGCAAATGCTCTGTGTCATGAGTGGATGTGAAATTCATCCAAAAATGTAAGATTTTCTATATGAAAGAGTATTGGATTGAGTGCATGCAGTGTTGAATTTCTTTGCATTCACATTTAATCCAAATAGCATCAGGTAGCACACAAAAAAAGAGGAAAATTATAACAGTTTTAAACATTTTGAGTTGAATTATCTATATCCCTAGAAGGTCATTTTCACCAATAAAATATCATAAATATAAGTCAAATAACATTAAAAGAATACTAAGGATGATTTTTTATTGCTGATACATGCTCCACCTCAATAAAATATGGGAAAAGGGTGCATAAAGAGTAGTATTAAGTCAGGAAATATTTCATGATGAATGGTGTGCAGATATAAGAATCCTAACCCATGTTAGGGTACTATAGCCTCCTCAGGTTGTAACACCTAAAACTTCCTGATGGTGATTGCATAATATTTTTACATGACCCAAGGAGTCTGCATCAAGTGACATGAATGCCAGGTGGAATTATTTTAAATAGTGAATAGCTTGTTTATATCTGATGATTAGACTAAAGTAATGTATACATCATACTTGTAATGATAATGTTGTATTGTAGGGTGTTGATCAGCATATGAGGAAGAAAACTTTTGAATTGGATGTTTATGAACATGATTAAGATGGTGTGGTCATCTATTCACAGTTGGTTGTTGACCCTGGCTGTTTACAATATTCTAAGTGGGGTCACAGAGAACTCTGGTTGAAACACTCTCAAGCCAAGATAATTAACTAAGGGTATTGCATGATGCTAAGAATATTTTTTCATAACCTTGCTTTTGTATTTCACATTTTTAGTAATAATTTGTAGCATTCCGAGTGCCCTGTCTGTAGCTG
Source organism: Imbricaverruca yamaguchii (assembly GCA_034440575.1). Taxonomy (NCBI): domain Eukaryota; kingdom Metazoa; phylum Arthropoda; class Thecostraca; family Neoverrucidae; genus Imbricaverruca; species Imbricaverruca yamaguchii. The sequence goes on from JAOTOL010001660.1 coordinate 3,293,661, forward strand.
AGTTGTATTTATTTTCTGGTTAAATTTCACTTAAAGCTAGCTTATTTATATATTTTTCCTCTTCCATAGCATGGAGTTCACTACTGCCTATTGTATATATAAATGTAACACATTAAGACTCCAAATGCATAGCCTTGCATTTTAAGTTGAATGCCATCTGCTGTGTATCAGTCCAGTTTTAGGTTTTCCAGGTCATACTGAATATTAGCAGATGCATCACAGCCATTAGCAATTCCTTCCGATTTGATGTCATCAGCAAATGCATACACCCTATTCCTCAGCCTGGCCTGAGTGATGTTGACAAGGATGGTCAATGAAACCTAGAATGTGGTATTCCACTCAAAATGTTCTGACATTTTAATGCATGTCCATTTAATTCTTACTTTTGTCTTTGTTTCCTTTACCTTAGCCATGCTTCAACAGAGCCTGAAGCTTCTAATGTGAAGTATGCTACATGTGTCATCCCACGTCCAAGTACACTACATGTGTCATATTCCATTATGGATTTCCATTGTGGCATACTTTAACTTTAGAACTGTGGTCTTAAGCAAGATGTCTCAGATTGAATGTCATGCTAAGTATTCCTGAAATAGCTATGCCTATCAAGATCAATCTGCACATTTTTCCGGACAAGTCTTTCTGACATTTTTTTCTCAAATAAGTTGGTTGAGCTGACTGACCTGTAATTTACCACACATATTGCCTCAGCTGCTGAGCGTGTCGTGAAGCCACAGTCCGATCCCATCCACAGTGCAGCGACAGCAGGCCGGAAGTCGGTCGGCCGACATGGCGTCCGAGTCGCCGCCGGCGCCCCCGCAGCGCCAGCTCGGTCTGGTTGACCAGCGGTTCGACGTGGCGGGCACGACCGTGCCGTCGCTGTCGTTTCCGGCGCCCGAGGAGGAGGAGGAGGAGGTCGAAGAGCCGGCGACCACTGCCACATGCCCGTGCTGCGCGGAGCAGTTCGCCGCCGCGCCGGCCGACCAGCTGGCGGCGCACCTGCTGCGCCGCCACCACCTGGTGGTGGCCGACCTGGCGCTGGTGGCCGACCTGGCCGCCTACTGCGCCTACTGGGCGCCGCGGCTGGCGCAGCCCGACGGCCTGCAGCGGCTCTGCTACACGATCGTCACCAACTCGGCCAGCACGGACCGCGCGCCGTCCGAGCGCTACTACCTGCTGTCGCCGCGGCTGGACGAGGACCGGCTGCTGCGCGAGCGGCTGCAGCGGCGCCGGCTGGAGCGGGCGCTGGCGTGCCAGGCGCGCGAGCGCGCCTGGACGCAGTTCCGGCGCGGCTGCCTGTTCTGCCGGCTGCAGTACGTGGGCCGCCTGGCGGGCTTCTTCGCGCACCTGGCCGACGCGCACCACTTCAGCGTGGGCCGGCCCGACAACGTCGTGTACGCCGCCCAGTTCCTCGACGCCATCGAGGAGAAGCTGGAGGCGCTGCGCTGTCTCTACTGCGACGGACAGTTTCCGGTGAGTTGCGCCGGCCGGGACGGGTGTTGGCGGTGAGTTTTGTGGCGCGGTGTTTCAGGTTGGATGTATCGGATGTCGTCCTCTGGTCGCAGGCTGTCAGCCTAGGAACAACCACAGCCGACTGGCGCGACGAATGGCGCGAATATCGACTGTAGAGCGGTTGTGTGATAACATAAGGCTCTGCTGGTACGCGGCCGCCGAGAAATAGTGCTGGTCTCGTTGGATTGGCTCAGCATGATCTGCCTGTCCAGCTGCATGCATTCTAAAGCTGAGCATGTACTGATTATCAATGTTTAATAGCTACCAAATAGATCGATGTTTTATATACACTTTCTCATTTTGCAGCTATTTAAATCGGCCCGGTTGGCAGTTTCGGCTCTGGTAATGACCATGATTGTACGTTGTATATACCGACTGCACCAAACATGGGCAGTATGATCCAGTAGCTGAATCGGCTTGGGCCGTCTCACGAGTGCGGTATCCCTCGTCGTTGGTGTAACTCCCATAGGTTTTTTTTTTGCTGCGGGTAATTTCCAAACCGTTCAACGGAACCCAGTTGAATTTGCATTGCTCTTTGGGGCTTCTTCGGAGCTTGTGGCTAGCATGTTTTGTTAGGTGATGTCAAGTGATGGTGCTATGACGTTATGCAGTGGTACACCTAGGACCATTTTTTTGCGAAATGGCAGATTATCGCGCCTTGACATGACATTCAAGACCATTCAAGATCAGTGAGCTGAGCTGATCTCGGATGATCTTGTTTAGCAAGACAAAATAAATATTGGTATTTAAATCCTGGATGCCATTTTACCTGACGTCCCCTGGGGCGGATGAAAACTGGTTTTCACAAAATGTATTTAACGTTTCCAAATGCTTCGTTGGCCCTTGACCTGAATTGGCCTATGCTTTAAATGGGGCTCGATATATGTTGTTACATCCGTAAGGCACTGACGAACACCCTGAGAATAAGATATAAAGTAATAGAAGAGAAATAGAAAAGAGTAATAGAGGTGTGTGTCTGTTGCAGTTTGGTAAGCATTTTCGATCAGATTGAACGTCTCGATTTTGCGATGATTTTATATTTGGTCTTACCTATGATAACTAATTGGAAACATCTGGGCTAAATGACCAAACTTGGATGATGCGCCCTAAAACTCAAAACGGGTCCATCAGGTGTAATTCGCGAGATTTCGGCCGAACCGTGTTTGTTTCGTCTCTGCCACGATTATTTGGCAATGCCAGGAGTCGTACCCCCTTCGTTCCACCGACGAAGGTGGCAAAATGCCACGCACGGGTGAGCGTTAATACCCAAAGACCCTGTTGCTCCATTCCTTAGCATTGTGATTGTGTCGTGCTCTCAGTTGCATGAGCTCATGGCACCGCCTGTAGCGGCATGTTGGCTGATGTTCCCCCTCAAACCTAGGCCACGGAGAGAATGTTCGATCAAATAGCTGACGTGCGGCTTAACTCAAACATAATTATTAGGTGTCGGTCTGGTCTGGGTTGGATTTATGCTTCATGGTTATGGACGTGTAGTGGACAATTGGTGGGTAATCGAGTGCGGATGTATTTTTCGTTAAATATGTAACATCAAAATCTCAGTTTGCAAGTTCAGTTCGGTCGTGATCATCTTGTCAGAGATCAGTTCATTGCCAAACATCACCGTTCGACCACTAACTTAGAAAGTTGGAGGATAAGTTTGTGAAGAAGATAATGTTCTGGGTGCGAAAAAAAAACTCACAAACGGCTCATTTTTCCAACTCCAGCGGCCTGGTCTCCCGGTCCCTCTCGTCAAATGGGGACCTTCAGGTCGTCCGAGCCATCGGAGAGCGTTGTAGTGTGTATTGTACCGTGGTGTCCGTGCCTGGTCCACGCCTGGTGCGTGATAGCTAACTATTGTCGGGGCCCACCGTGATATCTCACCGGGGTTACGTTGGCAGCGAGTGTACACTGACCAAATGCGGGCACTGTTGCCCGTCAGTAGTATCACTCATAGGCTCGGGTCGCGCCGGCGACCCAGTCACTGGGCAAAGTACACTCTCCGGCAGCGTGAGGAAATGATACAGCCATAGTTTAAGCAACCGGCCTGGTTAATTGAAACTGGTATGGGCACTGTATAACGAATGCAGCCAATTCGCCCCAAGCTGAGCCATCAAACTGAAATAATGGTGCATTATCGCGAGAGAGCATTATAAACATTTCTGCATGCACTCTAATTACAACACATTTTCGTTTTCAGCACACGCTTTTGTTTGAATGGTGTGTCTTTTGTTGTTAGCATTGTCAGGCCCTCCAGCGAGGCGTAGGTGTAGATCAGTTTTGTTCTCACTGGTACCACCCATTTGAACGGACGGACATTGAAAAGATAGAAGCCGTTCTGTGACAATTCATGTTCATTTTCATGTTCATTCATGCAGATAGCGAAACGTGTTCAGTATTATTGGCACCTACCGGGTAGCTTTATACGATATGTGCAGTGATTATAATAAGCGAGTTGCTTTGCTCTAGTCTCCACGATATAGCCAGCTGGCATTTTCTGCTTTAGTAGTCAGGTGCTAGATTACGACGTTTAGCCAAAGTTATGTAGTTGTTCCACCCAGGTTCATAATAATTCGGGTGATCTGTTTTTGCGATTATCAAAAGCACCTGGTGGATACAGCCTGACAAAATTCAGCATGGCAACTTATCCTCAGATATTGTGAATTTCAGAAGTCGTGGTATTGGTGTTGGCACGACACGGGATTCCTGAAAACCCGTGTCTCCTCGCACAGGACCGCGCCACGCTGAAGGAGCACATGCGCAAGAAGCAGCACAAGACGATCAACCCGGCCAACACGGACTACGACCGCTTCTACGTGATCAACTACCTGGAGCTGGGCCGAAGCTGGCAGGAGCTGCAGCGCGAGCGGGACGAGCCGCCGCCGTCCGGCTTCGACGCGCTCTCCGACGAGGAGGACGACTGGTCCGACTGGCGCGAGCCGGCCGGCCTCGGCGCCGTCTGCCTGTTCTGCGCGTTCGCCTCCGTCGACGCCGACCGGCTGACGGCGCACATGGCCGACGCGCACGGCTTCCACTTCGGCGAGATCAAGAGCCGGCTGCGGCTGAGCTTCTACCAGCAGGTGAAGCTGGTCAACTTCATCCGGCGCCAGGTGGTGGAGCGCGCCTGCCTGCTCTGCCCGCAGCGGTTCGAGTCGCTCGAGGCGCTGGTGGCGCACATGCGGCGCGAGGACCACCTGCGCGTGCCCGAGCGCGCCGTGTGGGACCAGCCGCAGTACTTCTTCCCCACGTACGAGAACGACCGGCTGCTGTGCGCGCTGGAGGAGGCGGACGGCGCGGCTGACGACGTGGCCGTGTTCGCCGAGGACCTGCTGGACGTGAGCGGCTCGGTGCTGGCCAGCCGCGACGTGCGCGACGAGCTGGGCGGACAGGCGTGACACTGGACGTCCGGTGGTGCGATGCTGGCCGGCCGGAGGGTGGCCGGCTGTTGTCACTGGCGGTGTCCGGCACCGTCAGCTAGAAGATGGTCCGGTACCGTCAGCTAGAAGATGGTCCGCCGCTGTCACTGGTGGTGTCCGGTACAGTCAGCCAGAGGGTGGCCCGGTACAGTCAGCCAGAGGGTGACCCGCTGCTGCTACTGGTAGTGTCCGGTACCGTCGGCCAGAGGATGGTCCGGTACCGTCAGCTAGAGGGTGGCCCGATACCGTCAGCCAGAGGGTGACCCGCTGCTGCTACTGGTAGTGTCCGGTACCGTCAGCCAGAGAGTGGCTCGGTACCGTCAGCTAGAGGCTGGTCCGGTACAGTCAGCTATAAGGTGGTCCGGTACCGTCAGCTAGAGGGTGGCCGGTACCGTCAGCTAGAGGGTGGTCCGGTACCGTCAGATAGAGGGTGGCCCGGTACCGTCAGCTAGAGGGTGGCCCGGTACCGTCAGCTAGATGGTGGCCCGGTACCATCAGCTAGAGGGTGGCTCGGTACCGTCAGATGGAGGGTGGCCCGGTACCGTCAAATAGAGGGCGGCCCGCTGTTGTCACTGGTGGTGCCCGATACAGTCAGCCAGATGGTGGCTGGGCGCTAAATGACCAACCATGGTCGATGCGCCCTAAAACCACAATCACACACATCAAATGGTGGCCGGTGCCGTCAGCTCCAGGGTGAAAGAGTCCGGTGTACCGACGGTCAGCCGCAGCGGTGATCACGGTGATAGTTTGTGGGCACGTGGCCACTGTTGGAGACTCGGAACTGTTATCACCGGCATGGCACCAAGGCGTGACCGGTCATGCTCGATGTCCACATTGTTTGACAAATTCGCGGTGCTTTGGCTATGGCGGCCTGGAAACCGAATGATGGCAATATTGAGACATGTTAATGCTTTTGATGTTTAAAACAGGTGCGAAGAAATATCTACAACCCGAAATAACCAAGATCTGTATCATTGTCTTATCTACTTCTAACGCGTAGGCGATGCACATACTTAAGAATTTGATGTGCAGAGCCATGGATCGTCTTCATCCGAATGTAATGGCTCACCTTTCCCAACGGACACATCTTATACATGCGCGATGACCACATGCTTCTTTTGTGTTCGCGTTAGAACTGTCTCGCTCGTTGTAAAGACCTCACGAACAAATAACTCCATCACCGGGTAGTTTATTTATTACAGATCCATGAATGGATCTGCAATAAACGAACGGAATACACGATACGTTGTTGAAGGATCTGGTGCACCGGGAACTGGTCGAATGGCAGGTTAGACTAGATACTCGTCATACGTTCGGTAATAATAGTTGTGGTTCAACTTACTGTATGCTCAGCGTACCTCAATCTCCCATATGTACTTCCAGATTGTCCTTTAGTAATATTGCGAGTTTGAAACCGATATTAGGTCAGACCACTGATGTAAACTAAGTTGTTCCGAGATTGCGCCATGACACGTACGACAGGCTACAATACGGACTAAAAATTGAATGAACAAAATAATCAAGCCAGAGTAATTGGGTAGGTCTGGAATTTACTTTCTGATGTGATTCAGATCCCAAGCTTGATCGGAAAGCTTTAGACATGCGTTCGAAAATTACTAAAAAGTTGCGAAGCAAAGGAGGACGAGTCATTCCAACATTTGGCACTCGCGGTCAGAGGTGCTGGTGTCGCCCGACTCAAGGTCAGTGTGGTGCAGCCTGAGATGTACCACGCTGAGGTACAGCGTAACCTGAGGTGCATTTCGTCGCCACTCCTAGTCAAGAGGTCCTGGTGTTACCCAGCCCAAGTTTGGCGTAAAGCGGCCTGAGATAGTTCTTCGTAAAACCAAGATGTCTGGATAGGCGCCCAAACTTAACTCTCTTGAGGAGTTAAATATGCCTTATACGATCGTCCAGCAATTTGTTCTAAATGCTGTTTTTCCTCGATTTGTCTCCGTGATTTTCCAGCTGCTAGCACAAGTCAGGGGGAAGTACGGCTAGATAAACACATTCTGACGGGTAGTAAGCATAGTTTATTTGACTTCCAGACTATGTACAAAATAGAAAATTATAAATACATCACCCTCCGACAAGCCCATCGGTCGTTCCAATAAGTCGATGATATCCTATCCGTTTATCGGTCTCCAAATCAGTCCAAACAACATGAACTAACCCAAAACGTATTCGGGCAACGAGCGCACCTAGGACAACATTGGTACAAAGAAACGTCATCGCCGCTGCTGGAGACAAAACAAAATGGCGTCGCCACCGTCTGATGACAACACTCCAGAGATCACTGTCAGAGCTTAACGCTGTACACATCCGCACGTATCAGGTCGTAAAATATATAGACAAACGTTCATCATCACATGCCAACTAAATCGGCTCAAAGCTGACAATCGCCGGAGGGTGTCTCCAGATCTGGCAACCAGCGCCCTCAAACCCACGCCAGGCGTTGCCATACCCGAGTCGGGGTTCCAGGTATCTAGTCCTGGCACAAGATACCTCCAGAGCTGGCGACAGATGTGTTTACGCCCGAGGCCAATTGTCCTCAGACCGCGCCAGATATTTTCAAATGTCTCCAGAGCCGGCACCAGGCGTCACCAGCACTAGTCGCCGGTGACCTAGGTGGTGCTCGGAGTTCGCTGCGGCGAGACGAGCGCCCCGCCGGCAGCCAGACGCAGACGAAGCGACTAGGGCGGTGCTGGCTGGCAGATGCGGTGCCGTGTTCCTTCAGACAGGTGGCGGCGCCTCCGGGCGCCCCGAGAAGGCTGGGCTGTCTCAGAGCCGCGTCAGACGGGGCAGGCGGCCTCCGTGCCGCGTGGGGGAGGGGGCAGCCAGGAGCCGACCGCCTCAGGGCACGGAAGCGCCGGGAGCGGGCCCGGCCAGCGGCGCAGGTTTGGCCTTGCGGTGCCACAGTCGCGAGAACACGGGAATGCCCGGCGCCCACGCCTTCTTGGCGGCAGTCTGCGGAAAGGAAGCACTCGCATCACACGTTCGCCAAGGCCCAGCAGCACCGCAACGAAAACTGTACAGGCTGGCGTACTCGTTCATGATGATTACCTCGCCCAAAGGACACGAATGCTGCACGGTGAAATACGCGGGCTGTGTCAATCCAACACGCATATGTGTTGTGCTTTGCACAGATCTGGCGCGACCCTAACTTGGCTTCAGCATCATCTTGACCGTCATTTTCGCCCTGACGCCAGTGTCGGATCTGTACCGTGGAGGTGCTGACCTTGACTGTGATCTCCGCCCTCAGGCTGGTGTCGGGTCTGTGGTGTGGCGATACTGACCTTGACCGTGATCTCAGCCCTGAGACTGGTGTGGAGCTACTGACCTTGACCGTGATCTCCGCCCTGAGGCTGGTGTCGGGTTTGTGATGTGGCGATACTGACCTTGACCGTGATCTCCGCCCTCAGGCTGGTGTCGGGTCTGTGATGTAGGGCTCGGCCCTGTCGGGAGCCGCGTCTGGCCGGGTCACAGTCTGACCTGGCCGTTGCCTGGTGCGCTGGCGAGCCTGTCACAGCCACGGTCTCATCAGAACACTACACAGCCAGCACCACGTCAATCAGAACACTACATCACCACGTCAGTCAGGACACTACACCACCACGTCAGTCAGGACACTACACCACCACGTCAATCAGGAAACTACAAAACCGTTACCATGTCGTTCGGGACACCACACTCGCGTCACCATGCAATCCAGCAATACACTCGAATGGGTATATTTTTAGGTAGATGTTGAAAAATGACAAGATAGCACTGTGTAAATTGTTGATTTTTGTCGACGTTTCTCGAATGTTTTGACAGAAACATTTTGGCCAGACTGCACAACCAGCGGTCCCACCTGCCCTGCCGCACGCTTACCCGCCTGGACCTGTCCGTTGCGCCTGTTGAGGCGCGGCTCCTCCTCCGACTCCTGGCTGGACTCGAGGCTGGAGCACTCGCTGGGCGGCAGCGCGCCCTCGCAGCCGACGCACGGCTCGGCCGCCTTGCGCGACTTCTTCTGCGACTTGCGCAGGCCGATGCCCGAGTCGTTGCCGCTGTCGTAGCCGCCGGGACTGCACGACACGGCCGGCAGGAAAGCGGGCAGCGTCGTGTCGCACGTGAAGCTGTACTTCTCCCTGGCGACCGGCGGTCGCCAGCTGGCGTCCGACGGCTGCGTCGGGTCGGCCGGCTGCGACGAGGCCGCGGCCGACAGCCGGTCCTGCGGCGCCGGCGCGCCGGCCGACTTGCGCTCGCGCTCCTTGGACTTCTTGCGCTGCTCGGCGACCTTCTCCTTGGCCGCCTTCTTGTCCTTGGCGAGGCCGCGCTCCGGGTAGCGCGGCGAGCAGATGGATCCGCACAGCTCGGCGCTCACGTAGCGCGCCTTGGCCGCCTTGGACGGGCTGCGCGACGCGCTGCGGCCGCGGCCGAACAGCCGGCCGAACTTGCTCGGCTTGGGCTTGGCGGGCGACGCGTGCTGCGCCGGCGGGTCGGGCTGCGCCCTGCTGGCGGCGGCGGTGGCGGCGGCGTCGCCGGCGGCCGACTCTGCGCCGGCCGGCTGGCATGGCGCGTCGGCACGGCCGGCGGCCGGCTCGGCGGCGCCGGCGGCACCGGCCGGCTGGCGCAGGCCGCAGCTGGCCGAGTCCTCGTCCGAGCCAGAGGCGCCGTTCCCGGGCAGTCGCTCGTCGAGCGCGCCGCTGCCGGGCAGCCGGTCGGGCAGCCCGTCGGGCAGCGTGTGCGTCGGCGGCGGCGCCGGCGGCCGCTCCGACAGCAGCAGGCTCGAGTGTTTGGACAGGTTGGGGTTGGACGCGCCGTCCGGGTGGCGCAGCGACGCCAGGCTGGAGAAGGTCGGCAGGTAGGGCGTGATGTCGCTCTGGATCTCGAAGTCGTCGCCGACCTGGTCGAGCTCCTCGTTCTGCTTGCGTCGGCAGCTATCACAGATGTACTCCTCGCCTGGAACGCACCGACAGAAGCGTTCCAGGAGGTGAAGGCCAGGTCGGTCCGCAACATGCCGCCAGCATAAACACGCCAACAGTCTCAATGACAGCAAATTACGAGGCTACTTATAACGTTGAAATTCTACCTCGGTATGCAAATATTCGCATGATAATATCCGGCTCACAAAAAATTTGGGTATGGCATCGATGTCGCGAACAAGTTGAAATCTCAGTAGCACGTTCCTCGTTCAACAGCAGGAAAACTTGCAAGGACTCATCATCTACTCAACATATCATACTGGACCTGAGCATGCCAACACGATCTTGAAAGTTGAGACGGAAACCTTGGCATAATGCTATTTACTGGGAAAATGTAAAATGATACAACAAAATTGTTGAAGATGTACATCTATACCGAGTCACAATGTGCTCAAAGGCTTCATAGAAGTAAAATTTAATTTTGCTTCGAATGGTTGAAAAAAGGTTGGAAAGGTAGACGATATCTGTCACCTCCAAACAGATAATAAAATAAAAACACTTTCCTATCATGCAATGACTCGAAACGTCCAGCGCACTGGATCTCCTAGGCATCTTAAGATAGGCAGTGCCAATTCTACCAGCGGTATGACGCGAACTGCTCGGACTATTCCAGCTGGCCCGCAAACCTCATCTTGCCAAATGCGAAAGACCAATCGGCATCTGCCCTGTGCCAAATGAGCCATGTGGTGGTGGTGGTGGTGGTGGTGGTGGTGGTGGTGGTATGGGTAGCTGGCACACCTAACCACCCACCCCCGCACCGCCCAGTATCAGCGCATCACCCGGCCGGAACCAGGTCAGGAACGCGCCGCCGCCGCTCACCTTCGCTCTCCAGGTCGGGCAGCAGCGCCAGCCAGTCCTTGATGCTCTTCACGTAGTTGCCGTGGCGCAGCGAGTCGGTGCGCTTGAGCGTCTTGCAGCGCTGGCAGGCGACTGGCCGCGCCGGCTCGCTGCACACGCTGGCCGTGTCGCTCTTGTCGGTCGCCATCAGCAGGTGGGATATCAGCGGCGTGGGCGGCGCCGGCGTCGGCTCGGCCGCCAGCTCCCGGTACAGCTCGTGCAGTCTGTCGGACACAGCAGACACTGCCAGATGCCTGGCTGCCACACATGCGTGGCACAGCCTACTCGGTAACACCGCGCCTGCCCAGTAATACCGCACAGACCATCCGGTATTATAGCACAGCCTACCTGGTGATGAAGCACAACCTACATGGTGATGCCGCACAGCCTACATGGTGATGCTGCACACCCTACATGGTGATGCCACACACCCTACCTGGTGATGCCACACACCCTGCATGGTGATGCCGCACACCCTACCTGGTGACACCGCACACCCTACCTGGTGATGCCGCACACCATACCTTGTGATGCCGCACACCCTACCTGGTGATGCCGTACACCCTACCTGGTGATGCCGCACACCCTACCTGGTGCTGCCGTACACCCTACCTTGTGGTGCCACACACCTTACCTGGTGATGCCGCACACCCTACATGGTGATGCCGCACACCCTACATGGTGATGCCGTACACCCTACATGGTGATGCCGCACACCCTACATGGTGATGCCGCACACCCTACATGGTGATGCCGCACACCCTACATGGTGATGCCGCACACCCTACATGGTGATGCCGCACACCCTACATGGTGATGCCGCACACCCTACATGGTGATGCCGTACACCCTACATGGTGATGCCGCACACCCTACATGGTGATGCCGCACACCCTACATGGTGATGCCGTACACCCTACATGGTGATGCCGCACACCCTACATGGTGATGCCGCACACCCTACATGGTAATACCGCACACCAACCTGGTGATGCCGTATAGCCTACCTGGTAATACAACACAGCCTACCCAGAAATACCGCACAGCTCATCCGTTATTATAGCACAGCCTACCTGGTGATGCCGCATAGCCTACCTGGTAATACAATACAGCCTACCCAGTAATACCGCACAGTCCATCCGTTATTATAGCACAGCCTACCCGGTGACACCGCACAACCTACCTGGTGATCCCACACACACCTGGTGATGCGCCCTAAATCCCTAATAACTAACTAACCTGGCGATGCCACATAGTCTACATAGTGGTGCCGCACAGCGCACCTTGGGATGCCGCACAGCATTCCTTTTGATGTGGCGCAAGATACCTCAGGATACTGTACAGCCTGTCTTGTGATGTGGCACAGCATACCTTGGGATGTCGTACAGCATACCTTGGGATGTCGTACATACCTTGCGATATGACACAGCATATCTTGGGATGGCGTACAACATGCCTTTTGGTGTGAAACAGCACACCTTTGGATGTTGTGCAGCATGCTTTGTGATGTGGCACAGCACACCTTTGGTATAGACGTACAGCATGCCTTTTGACGTGGCGCAGCATGCCTTTAGATGGCGTACAGCATGCCTTGTGATGCGGCGCAGCCTACCTGGTGATGCCGTCCAGGCGCTGGTTGGTCAGACTGAGGTCGTCGCAGAGTCTGCCGTAGTCAGGGATCTGCAGCTCACTCAGCTGACTGCCTGCCACCTCGTACAGAGGCTCGCCGTCCGAACCACCGCGCAGCGTGTACATGTCTGTCGACAGCACATGGTGTTAGCGTGGGTGTGTATGTCTGTCGATAGCACATGGTGTTAGCGTGGGTGTACATGTCTGTCGATAGCACATGGTGTTAGCGTGGCTGTGATGTCTGCCGATAGCACATGGTGTTAGCGTGGGTGTGTATGTCTGTCGATAGACATGGTGTTAGCGTGGGTGTGTATGTCTGTCGACACAGACATGATGTTAGCGTGGGTGTGTTTTGTGGTGTTAGCTATGTCTGTCGATAGCACATGGTGTTAGCGTGGGTGTTCATGTCTGTCGATAGCACATGGTGTTAGCGTGGGTGTGTATGTCTGTCGACACAGCACATGGTGTTAGCGTGGGTGTGTATGTCTGTCGATAGCACATGGTGTTAGCGTGGGTGTGTATGTCTGTCGATAGCACATGGTGTTAGCGTGGGTGTACATGTCTGTCGATAGCACATGGTGTTAGCGTGGGTGTGTATGTCTGTCGATAGCACATGGTGTTAGCGTGGGTGTACATGTCTGTCGAAAGCACATGGTGTTACCAGGGGTACATGTCTTCCAATAGTGCATATCACCAGTGGGTGTTTGTGTTGTGGTGCATATATCTAAATTTATGCACGAGCATGTACAGAAGCAGTATGGGCTTGTGCATGCATTGCGTGCACAGGTGCAGTGCATGTGCTGCAGTTCCATTGTCCATGTTCAAGTCGCTGCATGTGCTACATGTGCATGTACAGAATGTTGTTCATGTCCTGCATGTACATGTGTTGCATGTGAATCGATTACATATGAAATGCACGTGTTGGGATGGGTGTCGCTACGGTGGGCCACACGGACCCCTCTCCACTCAAACTTGGTGAATTTGAATGTTGTACGAATCTTTTGCTCTGTGGTAGATGCGTCTTCAATCAAACGATAAGGGAGGAGTAAAGTGGGCGTTTGTCCAGCTGTACTTGGCTAGAAAAGTTCCACTAGAAATAAGGAGACATTAAGCCTGAATTTCCTATGGGTGATTTCCAGTGACGAAATTATCCATCATACGTCAAGACCTTCATGTTTATTCTTCAACTCTGGAAGCTTCCTATACGTTATAGGTATACATAGCTTTCACTGTATTTTTGTGGGTTGTGCCGATTCCGAGACATGGGAAAGCTGATCATTCACACCAACGATAAGAAACAGAGACGCACTGTGACTGCAGGTATGTGAGACTACTAGCTAACGTACTCAATCGGGCACGACCGACGTGACATGGCGACTCGCAACTCCGCCACTTCCCCCTTCCCAAGAGGTGGTGAGACGCACCTGAGAAGCTGGAGGCGAACGTGAGGTTCTCCTCGCTGAGAGCACGCAGCGGATGGCCGCTGTCGTCGAGGTCCAGCGGCGGCAGCAGAAGCGACTTGGTCACCAGGCCCATGCACCGGGCGATGTCCTCCTCAGTGACCTGTACAGCAGCACAACGGGGGAGGTCAGCGGGCGATGTCCTCCTCAGTGACCTGTACAGCAGCACAACGGGGGAGGTCAGCGGGCGATGTCCTCCTCAGTGACCTGTACAGCAGCACAACGGGGGAGGTCAGCGGGCGATGTCCTCCTCAGTGACCTGTACAGCAGCACAACGGGGGAGGTCAGCGGGCGATGTCCTCCTCAGTGACCTGTACAGCAGCACAACGGGGGAGGTCAGCGGGCGATGTCCTCCTCAGTGACCTGTACAGCAGCACAACGGGGGAGGTCAGCGGGCGATGTCCTCATTAATGATGTACAGCAGCACAACGGGGGAGTGTCGGTTCTCAGTGACCTGTACAGCAGCACAACGGGGGAGGTCAGCGGGCGATGTCCTCCTCAGTGACCTGTACAGCAGCACAACGTGGGGAGGTCAGCGGGCGATGTCCTCCTCAGTGACCTGTACAGCAGCACAACGGGGGAGGTCAGCGGGCGATGTCCTCCTCAGTGACCTGTACAGCAGCACAACGGGGGAGGTCAGCGGGCGATGTCCTCCTCAGTGACCTGTACAGCAGCACAACGGGGGAGGTCAGCGGGCGATGTCCTCCTCAGTGACCTGTACAGCAGCACAACGGGGGAGGTCAGCGGGCGATGTCCTCCTCAGTGACCTGTACAGCAGCACAACGGGGGAGGTCAGCGGGCGATGTCCTCCTCTGACCAGTGACCTGTACAGCAGCACAACGGGGGAGGTCAGCGGGCGATGTCCTCCTCAGTGACCTGTACAGCAGCACAACGGGGGAGGTCAGCGGGCGATGTCCTCCTCAGTGACCTGTACAGCAGCACAACGGGGGAGGTCAGCGGGCGATGTCCTCCTCAGTGACCTGTACAGCAGCACAACGGGGGAGGTCAGCGGGCGATGTCCTCCTCAGTGACCTGTACAGCAGCACAACGGGGGAGGTCAGCGGGCGATGTCCTCCTCAGTGACCTGTACAGCAGCACAACGGGGGAGGTCAGCGGGCGATGTCCTCCTCAGTGACCTGTACAGCAGCACAACGGGGGAGGTCAGCGGGCGATGTCCTCCTCAGTGACCTGTACAGCAGCACAACGGGGGAGGTCAGCGGGCGATGTCCTCCTCAGTGACCT
The DNA here is from genome assembly GCA_034440575.1 of Imbricaverruca yamaguchii. NCBI lineage: Eukaryota > Metazoa > Arthropoda > Thecostraca > Neoverrucidae > Imbricaverruca > Imbricaverruca yamaguchii. Next base: position 3,308,715 of record JAOTOL010001660.1, read on the forward strand.
ATAGAACAGTACAATGTGGGAAGTCAGCGGGCAATATCCTCATCAGTCACCTGTACAGCAGTACAGTGGGGGAGGTCAGCGGATGATGCTCTCCTCTGTGATATACTATGGCCACTATCGCTTAGGGCGTTGAATCAATGGTCCGCCTTCTACGAGCACGCTCTTACAATCAGTCACATTCCAAAATGCTATCGGGATATGTGGTGTAATCGAGCAGGAATCCTAGGATATCGCTCATTTGAGGCACATGCTTCTGAACCAAATGTCAGGTGAGTGCAGGCACAACATTTCTGGATTATTTAGTACTGCTAATGTTTCCTCAAATTTGCCTATGTCCATCGCAAAAACACCCTCAAGTACAAACTAGTTCAGCCAGCGTTTCTCTCCGGTGTGATGGGACGAGGCGAGCACGAGACAATTGCCTGCAGAAGAAGAACCCTGGGTTCTTTTACGACACATTCAACCGTTGGGTCATAGAGCGTCGTCAACCTTTCACGCCGGTTGGTCGCAGGTGGACTCGGTAAATGCCGTCGATTGTGAAATTCACACCCACAATCTTGCGATCAAGAGTCCGACGCCCTACCAACTGAGCTGCCGCGTCCTCGAAAATTACCTGCAGACAGGAGTCGACGGTGGGCACCGGCTCGTCGCGCTCCTCCACCTCGATGATTTCGCCGCGCGCCACGTCCGAGCTGGACGAGCTGGACGGCTGCTTTTCCGGCTCTGAGCAGCCGTCAGATGCGCTGTCCGCCTCGTCTGAGGCGACACACACCCGGCTCGTTACAACCGCACCGGTCAGACGCACCGGTGCTACTCATCCTGAGCATTACCCACGGGAACAAATTCCGCCAGCTCAGCATCCAGGGCATGTGACAGAGCTAAGGACGTAAACTAGGTCGAAATGTACAACGCTAGGCTGCACAGAACGAGTTTGTACTTCACACGTCTCCCACTACGCCTATTATGCTATATGATCGGCGGTTGGCAGCCTCACGTCACGGCAGCATTGCGACCGCTCACAGGAGTTGGAAATGCTGGCGAGTGACTTGTGGGACACGTGTGGAAGTCGTTGGAACGTCACCAAAATGTTCATTGAACCAGAATGGACCATCATACGACGTTTTCCAATGTCCACACACCTCTGCCATCTTTTGACGGAAAGCGCAAACGCCGGTGTAAAATTTAACCGGTAGGGTTTTGCCAACTCCGGAAGGTATGTTGTACCGGGCAGATGAGTTGCAAGCAAGACCAACCTGACAACTTCTTGGACATTACCGTCCCCGCTGAATTTGAATCAGGGACGAGAGTTTTGATTATATTGAATCATGATAATATAGTATAATTATATTACCATGAAGAGAACAAAATTGAGGATGACATGGTCTCGCTATTCACCCCCACCCCAGCGATCCTACACTTGTGGTCTCAATTGGTTGGTTTGTGTACGGTGAAAAGGTTGGTTCAATTCTAAGACAGTATCGGGGACGACTATAGCAAACCTAGACTGGCCTCCCCCAAGCGAAGCAGGTTACGGCATGTTGGGTACAGTCATTAGTCGAAAACAATATTCTCCTAGTTTGTGTTCGTTAATGCTCACCCAACTTATGGTTGGTTGGCTGGTTATTGATTTTACAACACATCGACCGTTGAGTCACGCAGCGTCGCCGATCTATCACGCCGATTGGTCGCGGGCGAAGAGTAGCGACACGTGAGACTCGAACCCACAACCTTTCGATTGTGAGACGAGCAACTTACCCCTAAACTACTCGTCCCCTCACCTAACTTATGGTCGCTTGACACTATTTCACGTCTGCCTGCATAGCAATGTACATGTTGGTAATGAAGTAGCAAATCTGAGTGTGCGACGTTCTCACCTGTATTTTGTGCGGCGTCAGCTACGTCCTTGCCTCCAGGCGTTACGGTCCTGCTGCCATTTGTTGGCGTGGCAGTGCCATTATCTGCAGGCGCGGCCGTGCTGCCATCTACCAGCTCGCTCCTGCTGCCATCTACCGGCAGGATCCGACTGCCATCTGGCGGACGGCCGGTGTCGCCCTCCTGGCTGAGAACGTCCACCAGCTGCTCGCACTGGGCGCAGATCTCGTCCAGGGTGGTGGTGGCGTCCTGGGGTGCTGGAGCGGCTGCCTGAGTGGGCGGGGCGTCGGCGCTGACCGGCTGATCCGCCGGCGGAGGAGTTGTCTCGCTGTCGGCCGTCGGCCGCATCTTTGGCTTCTGTCGGTCGGCACAAGCGATCGTCTCACAATTCAGTTGGACCAGGGCTATGACGACGCAGAGTGCGGCGAGGACGATGTGAATTTCGGCTATGGCTCATCGATTACATTCAGCATAAGCGGAGCATGCACATGTTGAAGCTCGGCGAAAGAAAAACATAAGAGATTTATGGACCAGAGTGATGCTATGTCTACTTGTACCACGCAGTACACCCACGTACAAGCGTGAATTAATCTCCCTTCACCGCGACACACAATGTGTGTTCACCGGCCGACGCATCACCTGACTGTGGCCCTATCGGCACGCGACTCACCTGCTGAGACACGGACGTCTCCGGAGACGCTCTGCGCGCGGCCGCCGGCGCCGGGTGTCTCTGCAGCGTGGGGCTGCTCTCGCCGCTCGACTCCTGCGTCTTGAACTGGGTCATCACGCGCTGCAGCGGCTCGTCCTCCTCGGTCTTGAACTGGGTGAGCTCGCGGTAGTGGGTGGGTCGCGGCGCGTCCTCCGGCTTGGTGCGCTTCTTGGTGGTGACCGCCTCGATCTGGTGCTCCACCCAGCGCGTGATCATCGACTTCTTGTGGTCGTCCATGAACCCGTAGCCGGTGGGCAGCGGCGGCGCCGGCGGTATGGACCGCGCCGCCGCCGCCGCCGCCGCCTCCCGTGTCGGCCGGGCGGCGGCGGCGGCGGCCGCGGCGCCAGACGGTGCGGCTGCGGCGCCAGCTGGCGCGGCGACAGTCGCCGGGTGAGCCTCCCCGGCCGGCCCGTCGATCCAGGTCTCCTGGCGAGCTTTGATCTTGTGCGCCTCGGCGATCCGCGAGCGCGAGAAGCGCGGCCCGTCCACCCAGCACTCCTGCGCCGGGTGTCGATCGACGGAGCCGGCCGACCGCTGCTCGTGCAGCTTGCGTTTTATCTGGCCGGGATAATGGGTCGCAGGTCAGGTGTCGTCAGATCAGCGAGCAATTCACGAGGGCACGACAAAGGTTAGAGAACTAGATCACATTTAGTGACAGAACTTAAGATTGTTTGTTTATTGGGGTTTGGGGTGCGTCAACCCCAACTGGGTTATTTTGCCGAGAGAACTTGAGAAAGATTGCCATTCGATCGCCGCCATACTTCAGTCTATCCAAATAACACATGTGCGACATTTCACAGAGCACTTGCCTTGCCCCCCTCTTGCCCCCACCCCCACACACACACACATAGTCAATCGTCAGCAGTAGCCCACCAGGAAGCCGTTTAAGCCGCCCTCTGATCCGAGCCCCGCCAAACAGACCACGACGTCGAAAGTGGCGTTAGCCGGCCACTGACCTGAGGACTCTTGGGCACGGCGCCGGTCAGTTTGTCGCCGGCTCGGTGCTGCGGCGAGAAGACCGCGGCGCCCACGGTCGGCAGTCGGTGGGCCGGCGGGCAGACGCCGCCGGACGTGCGCGCCGGACTCCGGCACTTGCCGCCCTCGGCGCTGGAGCCCTTCAGCACCTGGCCACAGCGTGGGAGGAGGAATGTCAGCGCCGGCTGAGAAAAGACAGCCTGCTGGCGCAGCTTCACCAACGGTTCAATTTCATTGGAAAGAAAGCTCCGCAGCCGCCGTCCAATGTTCACGCTGGAAGCTAACACGCGAACACCCACACACGCGCAGACACGCACGCAGTTCGACAAAAGTCGACAAATAGATGTTATCAGTAGCAGAGCTGAATACCTATGCCCATTGACAAATGTCTGCTGCCAATACCCAGGCTGAACAGACATGCCCAACCGCGGCGGAAGTGGAATCGCGGCGGAAGTGGAACTGCAGCGAAAGTGGACGCGCAGCGCTGCCGCCGACAGCTCGCCGGCGGTCGGGTCACCTTGCTCATGGCGCCGCGGTGGTCGCTGTTGAGGCTCGGGATGTAGACGGGCGGGTGCTCGCCGTCGGTGCACTCGTCGGCGCCGGGCCCCAGGTAGATGACCGTGTCGGCCGACTGCTCCGAGCTGGACGGGTCCACGTCCGACGACGACCGACCCGACGACTCGTCGCCCGAGCTGCGCAGCCGGGCCGACCGGTTCTCCTCCGCCGAGCCGCCCGAGCCCGACGAGCCGTGCGGCTGCCGAGCGATCGGAGGTCAACGGGGTCAAGCGACCAGAGGTCGACCGGGTCACGCCGGCTGCCGTACGATGGTGGGGGCAAGCGACGGACACCAAGAAATGCGCTAGACGTAGCCCGCCATTGTTACACGTGCCTCAACTCCTACCCCTACCTTATCCATGACTCGAACCCGAACCTTATCCATGACATTCAGCACGGGACCCATTATGCCGTCGGAAATTGACTTCTGACTGAAGCATGTTCGGTCTACCTAGGCACCTTTACAGAACAGACGAGATAATTACCACACGTCATCAGTCAGGACTTCTACGAGTCAACGTCCATTGGATAACAATACAGTTTTCGCAGATACTGAGATACAACTAAGTCCATAAAAGTCTGCATATCCCAATATTTAGCTCTAAGTCGGCAAATTCCGTGATTTCCATTTTGAACATCATCAACCACACTGGCGCGGACCAAGCGCTCCGGTACATCTACGCTCCCCAAGGCATTGTCCTGGTTCCGCTCCACCAATAAAAAGGAGCAGGTTATGGGATCGACTTTCAGTTATGTGAGAGGAGGGAGATAAAGGCCCATTAGGGAAGGAGCTCAGAATGAGACATCTTGGCGTGTGAGACAGAAATCAGCATTTTCCAACCGTTGTAGCCGCGCTGCTTACAGTCTGACGCAAAATCATACGCAAGGATAGAACACAGCATCGACATCAAAACTACTCCTTAATGGTGACAAACATCGTCAGCCAGTCAAAAAAATGTCTTAGTATGTCAGCTGCGTGAGCTCGATGCCCACAGGTAATGCTGAAATTTGCACAAGGTTGCGGCGCGTTTAAAGCTCAAATACATTTTAATTCAGAAAAGCTCAGTTCCAATCCGAATTTGTGCCAGCTTGACCAGCTAAAATTCCTTAGATGACTGACTCCAACCGCATACCGCTGGCAGTGAGAGCGATCCTGGCGTAATGAGGGTGGTCCCTAGTCCGACTTGCCAGCCAGGCAGTAAGGAAGTCCCGGGGCAGTGAGAGCAGCCCTGAGGTAATGAGGGCAGTCCTGGGACAGTAAAGACAGTCCGGGGCAGTGAGAGCAGTCCTGAGGTAATGAGGGCAGTCCTGGGACAGTAAAGACAGTCCGGGGCAGTGAGAGCAGCCCTGAGGTAATGAGGGCAGTCCTGGGACAGTAAAGACAGTCCGTGGCAGTGAGAGCAGCCCTGAGGTAATGAGGGCAGTCCTGGGACAGTAAAGACAGTCCGGGGCAGTGAGAGCAGCCCTGAGGTAATGAGGGCAGTCCTGGGACAGTAAAGACAGTCCGGGGCAGTGAGGGCAGCCCTGAGGTAATGAGGGCAGTCCTGGGACAGTAAAGACAGTCCGGGGCAGTGAGAGCAGCCCTGAGGTAATGAGGGCAGTCCTGGGACAGTAAAGACAGTCCGGGGCAGTGAGAGCAGCCCTGAGGTAATGAGGGCAATCCCGGGGCAGTAAAGACAGTCCGGGGCAGTGAGAGCAGCCCTGAGGTAATGAGGGCAGTCCCGAGGCAGTGAAAGCAGTCCGAGGAAGTGAGGGCAGTCTCGGGGCAGTGAGGGCCGTTCCGAGGTAGGGAGGGCAGTGTGGGCATTCCCGGGGCAGTGAAGACAGTCCCGGGGCAGTGAGGGCAGTCTCGGAGCCGACCTGCCAGTCTCCACTGTGTCGGCACGTACTTTCCAGTACTCACCTTGACCCGCCGCCGTCGCATCCTGTGTATCCGACTGGCCAGCTGGACCGTGGTCAGGGTCTCCGCGTACAGCGCCGCATCGGTGCTCACGTGCGCCACAATGGTCGTCTGGCACGTCAGCGAGCCCATGGCCTCTCGGAACAGGTGCACCAGCTTGCTGTCCCTGAAACATGTCATCCAGTGGTCTGAATGGCGTCACTACTCCGCCAGATGCTCACCACTTCTCACGACTTCAGGCACCTCTGGGCACAGTGCCGGGAAATAATCAGGCAGAGAAACGTAAGGATCCAGACGACATGTAGCAAGACACAGGAGCAGCAGCAGATGCGGAAAAAATAATCGAACGACGAGCGATTTTGACGCGAAAGAAGAGCGACCACACAGACGACAACAGCATACACAGCTAACAGCGGCGGGCCATTCGGCCACGAGTGGCCGCCCACCCCGTAGACGACAGCACACACAGACAACAGCGGCGGGCCGTCGGGGGTCGGGTGCGACCGCCGACTTGGGCACCAAGTCGGCTTGACATTCTATCTGGCCGTCGGCTGGCCGACGCTGCTCAATACCGCACCATTATCGACGCCGGCAGCCGGCGGCCGGCCGTCGGCCAGCATCACTGAGCGATCGCTCTCATTGGCTCGGCTTTAGTCGCGCAGAGTGCAGTCGGCGCGACGCCGAACCATGCTGGTCGTACAGAACGACGCCCTCGGCAAGCGCGGAATAATTCAGGCGCACACATGGAATCGCCCGGCGATAACGGTCAACGGCTCAGTGGGTGACATCGATCGTTCTAAGCACATGATACACAGCGCTTACACTTCACGTCTTTCTTCAGCCGTCACTTAACACAAATCACAACAAAGTCGCTGAAGGAAGCTAATAACCTACGCATAATATATATATATATATATATATATATATATATATATATATATATATATATATATATATATATATCTTTCCATGTTGGTACAGTTGTTATGGGGTGCTTGAATTCAGCCTCTGCTCTTCTGTCACTTCGAAAACATGTGCTAATGAATACGAGATTGAGTGGGTTGCACGTATATACTTCTTCTATTTGTGCTAGACGTGGTCGTATATGGTCGTATATGGTAGCTAATATATGTCGGTAGCTAATGTGTGTTGGTCGTAAGAGGGAGGTGAAGCATTCAGGCTAAATGGTTCATCAGAAGGATTCAGATGCAAATGCGATTGAATATCCAGAAAGCCAGCTCAATGGCGGAACGGCGGTGGACACCCTAGTTAGGTAGTTATTTGGATTTAAAGGGCGTATCGATTGCAATGGCTACATTGCAGATAACCAACATGCCCCATAAGAGAAACTTGAACACCATCGAATCAAATGTACGTCGAGTCATGTCTATATTTAAAACAACCAGAGGTCAGCGCGCTAGGTAAGTAGCAAATAATGCGTTATTGAATCTGTATACAGATAATTTTCTGAAAATGCCAGCGAGATAGAAGGTGGTGCCACAAGCGATTCAGGTTCACCCGGCCAGGACGACGGTGGCGCCATCTCTGCCATGAATCAGCCGGCCACGGTGGAGAGCGTCTTCCCAACTGATGGAAATAATATTGTACGTGGTAATAATACGAAACATCGGCTATCCTCCATACCATACCATTGCCATTGCCAGGATTACGTGTAAACCTTGGACACAAGCCTGGCAGGATGGCATCATGCTACCGTGCGATACATAATCGATTGCTGCGATTGGGCTCACCTGCATGGTATATGCTTGTGGGCGTTGAAAATGGAAACGATCACATTTCCCACCGCCGACAGCGTCAGACCGGACGCCTTTGTTTTCTCAAAGCTGCCCAGGTCGAACAGATGCAGGCGACTCCGACCCCCGGTCACTGGGGAGACACGGGAACCGTTCATCTGGGAGCACGCGCGCGACTGTTGCACGCAAGAGACAAGGGAGACTACTGTGCTGAGACACGGAAGACCGACAGACCGAGGAAGTGCGAGAGACAACCCCACGCCGAATGCAATGAATGCTATTGCATGGATGAGACATAGGAGACTGCTACACTGGCGGATGGGTGGGGACTGTTTACATCGGGAGACAGACTGCTACACAGGAGACTGCTACACTCGGGAGGGCACCGATAACTGCCACACTGGCGGGATGTGTGGAGCACGTTCTACATCGGGAGACACATTGCTACACAGGATACTGCTACACTGGGGAAGATACCAGTAGCTGCTGCACTGGCCGCATGTGTGAGGTCTGCTGTACATCGGAAGATAGATTGCTACACAGTACACAGGAGACCGCTACACTGGGGAAGATACCAGTAGCTGCTGCACTGGCCACATGTGTGGGGTATGTTGTACATCGGAAGATAGATTGCTACACAGTACACAGGAGACCGCTACACTGACGGGATGCGTGGGGCCTTGTACACTGGAAGATACCTTGCTACACATGGGATATATAGGACCTGTTCACTAGCGAAAACCACTGGGGATATATCGAATATCTTTTCCATGGGGAAACCTAGAAGTGACCGTCTCTTTTGAGAGCCAGAGGCGCAGCTGCGGTCCAACATCTGACAGCAAAGCCGTCGGCGGACATCGTCAGCGGTGGCGCGACCGCGTCAGACGTCGGCGCGCGCTCACCTCCGCTGGTCTTGTCCGACTTGACGCTGTACTGGAACACGTGCAGGGTGTAGAGCAGGTGGGAGCTGCGGCCGGCCTCCTCACAGGCGGCGCGCGCCGCGGCGGCGCCGTCCAGGAACAGCGCCGCCTTCTCGGCCGTCTCGGCGCGCACCTCCGACTGGTTCTGCAGCTGGCTGCCCAGCACCGGGTCCTCGCGCAGGTACACGCCCGGCGACTGGTCGCAGTCTGCCGGGGCGCAGGCGGGGTCGGGGCGTGGCCGGCGCACGGCGCACGGGTCAGGTCAGGGTCGGCCGGAGAGGTAGGCGGTCAGAGCGTCCCGTGGATTTCACGAGTCTGTTCAGGAAGGGGTGCGTTGGAAAATTCAAAGTTCGTTCATGCGAATGGAGATAGGGAAGGAAATTTGTTTACAAGGAAGGAAGCTCAGAATTCACAAGAAAATGCTAAGGATCGTCGTAAAACATGTTCAAAACACATCCAGCCTATCTAGTACATTCAACGTATTTAGTATACCCAGCATGTTCAGAATAAACAGCCCCCAGCTGAAGCAGCTTGGCTTCTTCCGTCGCTGTTCAGGTTAGACTTCGAGGTATCTTACTACGCGATCCACGTGCAACGTCAGCCGACCTGTCTGACCTCTAGTGCGAATGTTCAGGATCATTTCCTGACTTGAGTGACCTGAAGGACCCACACTGTGTGTGTTTCCTTGGATTGCTGCCATGTGACCTGGCTGACCTGTGACGTAGTGCCATCCGGCTGACTCAACTGGCCGGACTGACCCGCTGTATGAGTGCTGAGGCTTAGTGAGGCTTGACCCGCCTGACCTGTCTAGCCTTTGACGTGGCGTTGCGACATGACTGAAGTTTGACGTGACGTTGCGACGTGACTGACCTCTAACGTGACGTTGTGACGTGACTGACCTTTAACGTGACGTTGTGACGTGACTGACATTTGACGTGACGTTGTGACGTGACTGACCTTTAACGTGACTTTGTGACGTGACTGACATTTGACGTGACGTTGTGACGTGACTGACCTCTAACGTGACTTTGTGACGTGACTGACATTTGACGTGACGTTGTGACGTGACTGACATTTGACGTGGCGTTGCGGCGTGACTGACCTTCGACGCGACGCTGTGACGCGACCGACCTTTGACGTTGCGCCGCGACTGACCTTTGGCGTGGTCCTTGAGCAGGTCGCGCAGGTTCTCGGCCGGCCCGGAGATCTGGACGGCCGACACGCGCACGGAGAAGCGCGCGCCGCTCCGCTGCTTCTGCTCGCAGATGCCGCGGTACAGCCACGAGATGGCCGTCGGGATGACGCCCAGCTGCGCCGCCGACCCGCTGCCGCCCAGCATGGTGGTCGTCTTGCCTGCCGACGGAAGCCGGGTCGTTATAGCACTGAGGGTGGCGCCGACTGGTCAGGTCGCTGCGGCCCTGAGGGTGGTGTCGACCGGTCAGGTCGCTGCGGCCCTAAGGTGATGTTGACCGGCCATGTCGCTACAGCCCTGAGGGTGGAGCCGACCCGCCAGGTCGTTACAGCCCTGAGGGTGGCGCCAGCCGGCCAGATGCGGCCAGGCACAGCAGACGGTGGACTGTCGGTACTGAAACTACCGCTGGACATCAGGTACTGAGACTACCGCTGGACATCAGGTACTGAGACTACCGCTGGACATCAGGTACTGAGACTACCGCTGGACATCAGGTACTGAGACTACCGCTGGACATCGGGTACTGAGACTACCGCTGGACATCAGACACCAAGACTGCCGCTGGACGTCAGGTACTGAGACTACCGCTGAACATCGGGTACTGAGACTACCGCTGGACATCAGGTACTGAGACTACCGCTGGACATCGGATACTGAGACTACCGCTGGACATCGGGTACTGAGACTACCGCTGGACATCAGGTACTGAGTCTATCGCTGGACATCGAGTACTGAGACTACCGCTGGACATCAGACACCAAGACTGCTGCTGGACATCAGGTACTGAGACTACCACTGGACATCAGGTTCTGAGACTACCGCTGGACATCAGGTTCTGAGACTACCGCTGGACATCGGGTACTGAGACTACCGCTAGACATCGGGTACTGAGACTACCGCTGGACATTGGGTACTGAGACTACCGCTGGACATCAGGTATTGAGACTACCGCTGGACATCGGGCACCGAGACTGCCGCTGGACATCAGGTACTGAGACTACCGCTGGACATCAGGTGCTGAGACTACCGCTGGACATCGGGTACTGAGACTACCGCTGGACATCAGGTACTGAGACTACCGCTGGACATCGGATACTGAGACTACCGCTGGACATCGGGTACTGAGACTACCGCTGGACATCGGGTACTGAGACTACCGCTGGACATCGGGTACTGAGACTACCGCTGGACATCGGGTGCTGAGACTACCGCTGGACATCAGGTACTGAAACTGCCGCTGGACATCAGGTACTGAGACTATCGCTGGGCATCGGGTACTGAGACTACCGCTGGACATCGGGTACCGACCGGCGGCTCAAGACTTGACGACGCGTCGACAGTTCTCGGTCTACACAGCGTCGCCAATCTCTCACGCCGATCGGTCGCGGGAGAAGAGTAGCGACAGGTGAGACTCGAACCCAAACCCTGGACTATCCGTTCTCGGAGGAGGTGCTGACTCGGGGTAACAAACCTGTCCCTAGGTGATGGAGAGGCTTGTCAGAAATGCAAGTACAGTTGGATGCTGAAGATGGGAGGCTTGCTGGTAGTAACTGTGCCGTCTAGCGTTGAAGAAGAAGTGTGGTGTCGAAAGCGGTGCCATTCACAGAGCAGGAGGACTTTCCAGCCGGTTTTCTTTACAATTTACACCCATCATGAATTTGTAGCGCGATGCATTTTCCGCGCTGCGAACTTCCTAACAACGAGCTCGACATCGTATGTCCGCGAAGCGGATCAAATCCAAGCGGATTCACACTTGACGTTGCATTGCCAGGGACAACGGTCAGGGAAATTGAACCACTTGTGGTGGATAATGTACGGTTCTGTAACAAGTTGTCAGGCCATTGTCAGCGAGTTCGGTTCAGTTCGGGGGCGGGCAACATTTGAATCATAGCACTCCGAAGAGCTGGCAGTACTTGTCTGTTATAGTGTCATATTGAATCACAGAAATCATCATGCCTCATCGTCCATTTACCTATAACATGTTTTCTAAAGCTGTGAACGTGTATCTTGATCATATGACCAATATCGTCCAGTGTGCAGATGACAGCCAGCTTGTTTTCCATAGATAAATCAGTAGCAGCGCCACTCGCAGTCTGTACATTTTGGACCTAAGCGGCAGTAAAGCGTGGGCTGGAGCAACAACTAGCCTACCGTTACACCGCCTGAAACCACGCTGCCAGACATAAAGATTGTCTAGCCTGATCATCCACTCCAACAGGTTCAGGGGGCGGGGGGAATATTAGGATAGCAAGCAGCTGGCTCACAGAAAACGCAGTATGTCGCCATCGAAGTGTAGGTAATCGGGTGACATATAAAATCGCGATAAACTACTATTGTCGCAACTTTTGCACATCTGTGAAGGCCGATAATGGAAGCGCTACACTTGCGTCTTGTTAACTCTAGAATTGGTTCAATTACTTGTGATTATACTGAGAACCATCACGGGAATTCAAGTGTAACAATCACGCACAATTTCGGACAAATTAACGACGGTCGTTTCGTGCTGCTCGAGCAAGTTTCTCGACACCACTTCTGGGCGCCTGATTCTCAACCTCCTGCGTGTGAGTTTCCCGGAACTTCTGGGCTCGTGCCGTAGCACCACAGCATCACAGCACACAGCACCACAGCGTCACAGCACGCCACAGCGCCACAGCCTGCCACATGAGCACCGAAACCACTCTCGCTGACTGGCAGACGAGCGAGCGCATTAGCGCGATCTGAACAATTATAACGAAAGCCATCCAGGCGAGTTCTGAAATGAGCCGCGCCACCAAGTGGCCGCTGTCACTCAGAGGAGGTGCAGCACGCAAGAGCGAGTGACGTGCGTGCCCCCAGGGGATCTGATCAAACTGGAGGCACATGCCTGTGGGCTTTGAATTCGTGAATCCGCAGTCCGCAGAATGCCTCCACAGAGGGAGGCATTCTGCGGACGGCGAAGCCCTGTGTGACATATCAAGAAGCATTGGCTCCAACACGGAGAAGGGAGCCTGGGGAGAAGGGAGAAGGGAGCGAGCCTGGGGGCCACAAGCGAGTGTATGCTGCTGACCGGTTCTGTATGAGCAGACCGTCGCACCGAACGAGTTTGGTGGCAAACGGCTCGATGCACTAGGTTGTCGAATGCAACTGTTGCACGCCAAAGTCTAAGTATTTTATCGCGGGCTGAATGTTGTGCAGACACGTCGCCACCAGTTGCCTTCCCACGGCGAACGCGGGACGGACCGACACTCCGCCTCTGCTAGTGAGCCTGACACACTAGTGCGCATCGGTGGCTGCGGGAGGGACCGACCCCTTCCCGCAGGCGAGGGTGGCACGGACTATCGCCCCGCCCCGCGTCCGTGCTACTGCAGCAGACAAACGCCACCCGCCGTTTGCGGTGGGACTGGGCGGTGCGTGGATGCGGATATCCGGCAGACGGATCTCCGCCTGTCCCGGCGGCAGACGGCGCGCATAACTGCAGCTACCATCGCCGCCGGTCGCACGCCGTTCACAATAAACGTCACAATTGGCATATTTACGAGAGCGTCGGGTCCGACGGGCAGGCGGCCTGGAACGCCCGTGAGGTTAGTGTCGCCGGCGGCCAGATAAGGCGCCCGAGTTACGGCGCTGCTCGGGTCGTGTCGGGACTGACGACCGGCGTCTGGAGATCGTCAGGAGAGCGGCACCAGAGTTGCCAGAGTCAGGAGAGTGGCACCAGAGTTACCAGAGTCAGGAGAGCAGCACAAGAGTTACCAGAGTCAGGTGAGTGGCACCAGAGTTACCAGAGTCAGGAGAGTGGCACCAGAGTTACCAGAGACAGGAGAGCGGCACCAGAGTTACCAGAGTCAGGAGAGTGGCACCAGAGTTACCAGAGTCAGGAGAGTGGCACCAGAGTTACCAGAGTCAGGAGAGTGGCACCAGAGACGAACCTCAGCCTGGAGATCGTCAGGAGAGGGGCACCACATCCGAGCCTCAGTCTGGAGATCGTCAGGAGAGTGGCACCAGGGTTACCAGAGTCAGGAGAGCGGTACCAGAGTTACCAGAGTAAGGAGAGTGGCACCAGAGTTACCAGTCAGGAGAGCGGCACCAGGGTTACCAGAGTCAGGAGAGCAGCACAAGAGTTACCAGAGTCAGGTGAGTGGCACCAGAGTTACCAGAGTCAGGAGAGTGGCACCAGAGTTACCAGAGTCAGGAGAGCGACACCAGAGTTACCAGTCAGGAGAGCGGCACCAGAGTTACCAGAGTCAGGAGAGTGGCACCAGAGTCAGGAGAGTGGCACCAGAGACGAACCTCAGTCTGGAGATCGTCAGGAGAGGGGCACCAGAGACGAGTCCCAGTCTGGAGATCATCGGGAAAGTGGCACCACAGCCGAGCCTTAGTCTGGAGATCGTCAGGAGAGTGGCACCACAGCCGAAACTCAGTCTGGAGATCGTCAAGAGAGGGGCAACACATCTTGGCTTCAGTCTGGAGATTGTCAGGAGAGTGGCACCACAGTCGAGCCTCAGTCTTGAGATCACCGGATCCCGTGGACGAAGGTAGCCGTAGAAATAAAAACGAGTGTGGTTTGTCCATGTTCCTGTATGTGTCCAAGCGGGACAACAATACATGCCTACATGTGCCTGCCTGTCTTACAACTGTGGCCACGAACACTTCAACGAGTAAGTATTATTGGTCCATCCTGGTACACACGACGGAAAGGATACCGCGCGCATGCTGATAGCACAGAGGAGACGGTGGTATCGGTGGTATCGGTGGTATCGGTGGTACCGGTGGTATCGGTGGTATCGGTGGTATCGGTGATACTGAATATGGTGTGGCGACACCTCGGTGTCAGAAACCGAACCAACGATCCAGATCGGTTCAAACATCGGACGACCCGCCTCGGCGTTGGTGAGCTCTACTCAATGCATCAGACAGAGGCTTCGCCTTCAACGAGGTGGAGACGGAGTCAGTGGCCAGGGGCGGGCGAGGTGGAGACGGAGTCAGTGGCCAGGGGCGGGTGAGGTGGAGAGGGAGTCAGTGGCCAGGGGCGGGTGAGGTGGAGAGGGATTCAGTGGCCAGGGGCGGGTGAGGTGGAGAGGGAGTCAGTGGCCAGGGGCGGGTGAGGTGGAGAGGGATTCAGTGGCCAGGGGCGGGTGAGGTGGAGAGGGATTCAGTGGCCAGGGGCGGGTGAGGTGGAGAGGGACACGGCGGCCAGTGGTGGGTGGGGTGGTATCGGTGGTGCTGGTTATGGTGTGGCGCCTCCTCAGCTCTACACCGCAGACCACTGCTTGTCGTCTGGCTCTACCCTGTGGACCACTACCTGTGGTCTGGTGCTGGGTCTCACGGTTCCGCACCATGGACTTGTCCAGACGCCGCACCACCAGTCAGATAAGAGAGATTGGTCGGCTGCGGCTGCGGCTGGCTAGGCCTGGCCTGTGTCCAGACGTACGGCATGACAACGGGCAAAATGTCTCTCAAGGTGATGTGGCACAGGCCATTGGCATGTGTCCCCTGCAGATCTGTATGACCTATTGGTCTGCACCGCCTCCGGATCTGAGCCCACGCTAGACATCCGCCGCATCTGGGGTTGCACAGCACCTGCACCGTCTTCGGACCTGTATCAGCTATAGATCTGTATCACATCCGACTCCGTACAGTATCTGGATCTGTACCGCCACCTGATCAGCATACTTCCGGACCTGTACCACCTCTGGATCTGCATAGCCTCTTGACCTGCACCGCCTCTGGATCTGTGTCGCCTCTGGACCTGCAACACCACTGAACATATATAATCTCTGAACCTACAGCAAGTCTGGACTTGTAGCGCTTCTTAACCTGTCTACCTTTCACAGTCAATGTGGCATTACGATGACGAAAACTTGGAACGGAAGAATCGCCACTGCCCCGCCTGAGTGGCATATCCAGTCGACTCAATGTCTGCGTCCAGGCTGCAAATCTGCATTGCTCGCATTTCTCACAAACGCTGCATTTGCGGAAAATATGAGCGGTGCACTACCCGGACTTGCGGACGTCAGTTTTCCAGTACCGAACTTCGTTCGCAACGAAGCACTGCTTAGAACCGCATGGTGCTATGGCGGCCACCATTGCTCATGCGACGGTGTCAGGCAGACGAGCCGCTGCGTGACCTGTGTTCGGGTACATGTGCCGCCGAGAGACGTGTGTTCCGGTAGGTGTGCCGCTGCGTGACGTGTGTTCAGGTACATGTGCCGCCGAGAGACGTGTGTTCCGGTAGGTGTGCCGCTGCGTGACGTGTGTTCAGGTACATGTGCCGCCGAGAGACGTGTGTTCCGATAGGTGTGCCGCTGCGTGACGTGTGTTCAGGTACATGTGCCGCCGAGAGACGTTTGTTCCGGTAGGTGTGCCGCCGAGAGACGTGTGTTCAGGTAGATGTGGCTCCCCGTAACGTGTGTTCCGGTAGGTGTGGCTCCCCGTAAAGTGTGTTCCGGTAGGTGTGCTGCCGAGAGACGTGTGTTCCGGTAGGTGTGTCTCCCCGTGACGTGTGTTCCGGTAGGTGTGCCGCTGCGTGACGTGTGTTCCGGTAGGTGTGGCTCCCCGTGACGTGTGTTCCGGTAGGTGTGGCTCCCCGTGACGTGTGTTCCGGTAGGTGTGCCGCCGAGAGACTGTGCTCCGGTGCTCCTGTCGGTCGGTGCCCCGGCGTTCCATCCACTCGGCGATACGCTTTACTTCTGTGATTAATCTTAATTGTATTATGTTTCTGTGCTAACTGTTCTGTCATCCTCAGTTTCCTAAGTTGACGTCTGAGGTGGACACGGTGTCTCGCTTCCATTGTCAGACTCAGAATTGACCAGGGAATGTCACGTCACCGTCGCTCCCTCCACTGCCTGGGTACGTGTCCACTGTTCTTCATTATTAACGCCGCTCCATTCATCATTCCGTATGTTCCTCATGGAGACCAGCAAGCTGTCACAGTTCTATGAACCTGGCATCAACGCACCGCCCGTTTGTGCAGTGGAGTAGTGTAGCGCCGAAAAGTCGAGATTCTACTGGGTGGTGTGACGTACATTGGCATGAACTTAACGGTGCCACCAGCCGTTACTGTATTGCTCTCCGCAACATGATTGTTCACCGTGTATTATGGTTGGTGTGCGTGTATGTATGTGTGTGTGTGTGTGTGTGTGTGTGTGTGTGTGTGTGTGTGTGTGTGTGTGTGTGTGTGTGTGTGTGTGTGTGTGTGTGTGTGTGTGTGTGTGTGTGTGTGTGTGTGTGTGTGTGTGTGTGTGTGTGTGTGTGTTTTGTTTTTCTTTCTTTTTTCCTTCGGGTTTTTTTTCTTAAATCTCCAATTTTCTTTTTTTTTTTTTGGGTGTGGGTGGGGAGAAAAAATTTATGGGGAAATTTTTTAAAAAAAAAAAATAAATTAAAATTACACATGCAAAATATATATAGTTGGGTTGTGCGCCCATCACGAGGACAAAGTACAGGCTTGAACGTAAGTATCGTTGCCCACCACTACACCGAATTGGAGGGCGCGACGGGATCATGTTTGCAGCGTGGTGTGCGGCTCGATGATGTTTGCAGCTTGCTCCAGCCAGGAGAGAGGATTTGGACAGAATTCAAAGGTGAGTGCTATTTTGGTGAAGCCAACGTAATTTATCGATGTATTTAGCTTCTGCAATATGCCGGTACATTCCGTGATAGTAGCAGCGGCGAAGTTATATTAATTTGTGGCTCCTCAAGCAGCTTCGTTTGGCATCTTCCGTTTAGGGAGATTCTTCATGCTTGTGGTTTTTCGTCTGTCGTTCCCTACCTTGATGAGGTAAGAGCGTGAAATTTGATAAACATTCCTGCCTTTCTTTACTCTACGTCGTGCCGACATTTTCGTGTCTTAATCGCATCACAGGCGGCTCCAGGAATCAATTCTGGAAGGCACTTTTTACTTACATTGGAAACCTGAGGAAGAGGACGTACATCTGAATATTTTCACTGTTCAGGTGAAATAACGTTATAACGTGAAATTAAACTGCTCATACTACCTTCTTGATCTATTGAAATGCTTGTTTTAAGCCTAATATGTCAAGGGCGGATCAAAGGGAGGCCAAAATTGGTTCAACAAGTTACTGGTTTTACCAAAGTAGTATTAATTACGCTATCATCGAAGGGATGGCTTTATTCTACTAATTCACCTACTTTGCATGCCCTTATTCATATGATACCACATAGCCAACGAGCTAACTTGTGTATTATACCATTGGCGAACCCATAGAAGTCAAATGGGTATGGTAAGTTCTCTTACCAAAGAATGCAAGCGTTTGAATATCAGAAGTGGGTCGCCACAAGTACATATTGATTCTGAGTTTGTACTGAAAGTCAGTGATATGTATCCATAAATTTGCGAGAAAAAAATGTATATGGTAAACTTTCGTAGGTGGGTGTAGGAGATAATGGAGCTATAATGGAGCTGGGGACAATAGCAGCCCATGGAAGGTGATAAGACACTTGGTACCAAATTAACTTAACCCATTTACGGTATGGTTTTGCTAGACCTGAATCTGTAGATTTGGGGAGGGCATTCCAAAACTGTCCCCCTGAGATCTCGGAATCTATTGGGCCGATTTCAAAACTGAATAGTTCAAGCTAATTTTGCCGGTGAGATCTATATTTGTATGATGTCGAAATGGGCTTTTTACAATAGCAAAGTCAGGAGGAAAACATGGAGAAAAAAAGTAAAGCCGTATGGGTCTATATATTCTCAATATTCTCAACTTTTAACATATGACGCTATGGAGTTTGCCCTGAATCAATCCATTTCGGCCTACCCATTCCCTTCGTGTATTTTCCTCCCCCCCCCCATCATTTTCAGAAATCAACACGCATGCAAAGTAGTCACCAGGGAATCATATTATAAATGACCCTGATTATAGGCTGATGCAGGAATTCTCAGGTGGGGACATGTTTTCCTTGGAGGTGCTTAGTTCGATCTTTTCATTCGGGGGCAAAATTCGTTGGTCGGGCAGCTTGGGGTGGGGGTGGGGGTGATCTCGAGGATTCCGGGGAGTGCCTTTTCGTTTCAATGGGGCGCCTTTTCCTCTGAAAGGGATGTCTTTGGCTGGAAGATACGTTGAGCGTATTTGTGCATGTTCTGAATACTTCTCGTCATCAACTGGATCTGCCATTGGGAACATTTATGGCTCCGTCACTGCTTGTGACGCATTATTACCGTTTGTTCTCCTCCTTCCTCCAAACTTTATAACGGCAACGTAATGATGCCGCTTTCAGAAAACCGGTCGCTTGTTGCCAATTTTGTCTTCCCCTGGATTCGCCTCTGACATGATTTGGCTCAAAATAGGCATTTTTGTAGGTAAACAAGATAATGCGAGCAACTGAATTACAAATTACAATCACCTGAGCAGTAACACGATGATGATATTTAGGCATGCTGTTCCTACGTTTTCGCAACAATCCGTCAGATGTGCCTCACAATATTTGCCCTGGTGCCGCCTGTGATGTAGTCATGCGATTAAAATTTTGCGACTATAGAAGAAAGTTAGAAAAAGTCACCGAGTTTCTTCCCCATCACAATTGGGTAGGGGACGGCAGACGAAAAACCAAACCGGGGAAGAGAGCGAAATCCGCTCTCAGCTACCAGATTGGTGTAACACGCGCACCCGAAAACCTATCTCATAACGCTAACCTGGGTTTGGGAGAGGGGGGGTCGGTAGGATCAAATGAGGTCGAGATTCTCCGGCGCGTCGAGCCGTTATGCCAGCGAAGCCTTTGTGACCTTGAACACATGGCAACTGGGCGGAGGGCCGGTTGGCCGACGTTCGGGAGCATTTGTACCTCGCATTCAAGACTGGAAATCTGTGATCAAACCAGTGGCGGGGTGGTCCAGGTTCTTATTTTCGGGACATATGTTCAAACTACTGAAAATGGAAAGTGAGACACTAACACTTAAACCCAACCATTGCAAAACCAGTGGCCCACCCCATCTCTCTCTGACCGGTATCTCCAGCCATGCCCGCAGCTTTCATAATTACGAGCGATCTCCAAAAGTTTTTTTTTGGCGTAGGATGTACTATCAATTTGTGAGACAATCAAAACAATATCCCTGTTCATGCATGACATCGTCGAAACAGAACAGTAGTGCACGGATTCCGCCTTTTCTCCGGTCATCGTGTTAAAGGGAGAAGAACCCCGTCCTGGACGAGTAATAAGTTTCAGGTCTTAGGATAATTGGAGGAGCATCTGTGAGGAAGAGGCTTCGAGGGACGAGCAGGCTAGAGCTAGCAGTCAAATGCTTATCCGATAGTGTGGGCAGGGCGGGGGCCACCTCCCACTACACCCTTAGCACCCTAAAATACGATGGATTGAGAAATGTTGGAATTTTAACCACGAAAACCAGAAATTTACGAAGCGCTTCGCGCGCCGTAAGCGTCCTATGTTTCATCACATTTTTTCGGAGTCGCCCCCTCCCCCGCCCCTTAAGAAGTTTTTAGCCGCACCATTGTTAGCAGTTATTTCTCTCATTATGATGATAAAAATAACTGATGTGACTCGAGGGTTACGTATTTGGATGGTGGCTTTTGTAACAATAACCTAGCTAGTCAGACTCGTGCATATTTCTCAAGGGCCTAAGCTAAGGAAATTGATGCCCTAGGGTCGGATCCAGCGAAGCCAAAGGGAACATGTCCCTTCTCCAATTGGTGAATTTAGACCAAAAATTTGTACCAAAATGAAATTTTCTGTAACTCTAAGGACATTTCTTGATATAGCAGGCCTTAAGCATATGATATATCTGGTCTTAAACAGGGTCGACGCATGTTCATATCCAACGAATATTTTTTTCTTCGAAATCGGAGATTATTTACTGCTCCCCAAACCCGGTTTCTAAATGTGAGCGTTTAGCTAGAAGGGGTTCTGGAGTAGAGTAGTAGCGTTAGGCTAGAATGGTTGCGGATTGTAGAGTGGTAGTATTTGTGCTGCAACAGTATGATTCATTGTAGAAGTTAACGATGTAGGCAGTGATATGTCCAAGGAAGCTGTAGAAACATGCAAGACCCTGAGAGGCAGCATAGTTGACACTCGGAGTAGAAGTATGGTGACATCAATCCTTCAATCCTCAAATTATCCAATGTTGGGAGCGAGTACCGAGTGGTACTCAAGGGCCTGGGTTGTTCATGATTAGATAGCGAGGCTTTGTCTAAAGGGGTCGATATTTGTATACTTGTGCGGATGAATTTTGTGTCAAAGTAGACAGTATATTTCTACCTTGATTTTATGGCATGTCGATAGTAGATGCCCGCTTTAGGTGGGCTTCCTTTGAACAAAAAGTGAGTAGAGCTGATAAGGAGGAATGCATACGTAATTTTGTTAAGGGGGACCCAAAATAAAAAGGATCCATGAAACAGAGGCTGCTTTCTGCGCGCAATATCCTATTTTGGCCGTGTGAAGATGTACAGATTGCTTGCATCTATTGTAGTTGTTTGTTACTAAGGACGGGATGGAGCCAGGCCTGCATTTGGTTGTGTGTTTACTGCTAAATAGTAGGTGTAAGGAGCTCCTTCGAGGTTTTTCCTGGTCAGAAGACTAGGCAGGTCATGGTGGTTGGTGGAGAGGGGGGGACGGAAGGCTAGGAAAGAGAAGCATAGATTGTCATGCTTTTTCACAAATGCCAGAAGTTTTAAGAACAAGATTATGGAAATAAAATGCGTGACATCTGACGAGCCTATTCCGTTATAATAGAGACCAGTCAGACGGCGGGACGGTACCAACCAATCTCCCTGACATACTTCCAGTTCCTATTAATGTGTTATTTTCGTCCAGTGTCGTATTTGAAATCATGCAAAGAGGCTGGGGTGCCAACCAGAATTTTCGAATTGAAGACTGTCGAGTGAGGTTAGCATACACAAATGATAAGGGTTAAAAAATTGCAACATGACCTATCCAAATCTAGCCTAGCATCCCATGTAAGGATTTGTTTTATAAATGGTTAAATAAAAATGTATCGTTCTTTAAAATATCAAATTAAAAACCTAATGCAATCGAACCCTTTTTGAAAAGTCCACACAAATTATAATATTTCCCAACTCGGAAAAAAATTAGAACCTTCCTTAGCCTAACCAATCCTAGCCCCTTTCTTTTCTTCACGGAGGTTTAAAATGTATGAAAAATTTGTCTCGTGAATACCCTAAAGCACAATAATACCAATTGCCCTCCAAAAAGTACACAATGCTAAAGGGAACTTCTCCTTCATACTTCAAGGGCATTTGGAAATTTGAAACAAAAATAGTAGGCAAAAGTATATAGGTATTTAATAAGGGGTATTCTGTTTTTCAGTCACCCATTCTCACCCCGAGAAGTATTCTGGGAGACATCTGCACTCCAATTATGGAACTTTCCACATTTTCAGGAATTATTGCGAGGCTAACTTAACCTCTTACCGCCGCCCCCTCCCTAACAACGCCGCCCCGTGCCCTGTCTACCCCTTCTTGAAATACTATATGCAAACCCTTTGCCGTGACCGTTTCCTGGGCCTCCTCTTTTTGAAAAAAAAAAAAAAACCTCCCCCCTTTTCTTATTTCGGGGTCCCCCCCCCTTCCCCCCCTTCCCCTTTGGGGCTTGGCCCCTGGAGGGGGGCCCACAAAACAATGTAGTCACCCGACGTACTCTGGATTTGGCAGACAACTAGCCAAGCCATTAATAATATTAGTTGCTTTGTTGGCTCAGGCAGACCAGCATCCCCCTTCAGTTTCCCACAAGCAACCCACTCGTCGCCCCACCGCTCGGGGTCATGGGTCTGGGCTCTGCAGACGACACCTAACACATTAGCACCACCAGTACAACCCTGTTCAGCCTGCGGCGGCCTAATGCGACACCCACGGCCGACGCCAGATGCCATATCATCTTATCAAAGTATGAACTACGGGTCTCATATGTCAGTGTTTCGCAGCACGGGGAGTCACTGGACTCAAAATTTTGAGAAAGAAAACATACTTAATGGCATGATCATCTCATAAATACATGATTTTGCAATAGCTTCACAACAAAAGAAACAATTTCGTTAGTCAAGCATACACACCTGCTTCAAAATAATCCACCGAAATATAGAAATGTCACTTATCAATCGCATATAGTCAATACCAAACACATTGGAAGAGAGAACAGTGCTCGGACCGACCGAAAACCTGAAAAAGAATGCAATCATGGGTGTGCGCCCTCAGTTTATGAAAGCAGCTACAGGCCTTGGGATCGTAGTGTAGATCCACGGCGCACACTTTCGTACCTTTTTGCTTATTGGGTGGTTCACGACCCACTGTATGCACAATCATGCCTAATAGCGGAGTCCACACTGTGTCGCCAGTGGGCCGCGGGATTCGGAAATATCCAGAGCGGTGCCAGTGTTGAACACCGGACCTTTGCATCCAGAGCTCAACATCGTAACTACTGGGCCATCCCCACCCCTTGCACACCAACAGATTTTTGCTTTCAGACCTGAGACATCCTTCATCCATCTGGAACACCCATCCAAGCTTCGGGCACACCACTTGCAGGACAAAGGGCGCATTCGGCGCCCTGTTAGCCAGTAACTG
Organism: Imbricaverruca yamaguchii; assembly: GCA_034440575.1. Classification (NCBI taxonomy): domain Eukaryota; kingdom Metazoa; phylum Arthropoda; class Thecostraca; family Neoverrucidae; genus Imbricaverruca; species Imbricaverruca yamaguchii. The sequence continues at coordinate 3,332,118 of JAOTOL010001660.1, forward strand.
CCCTTTGACGCCTAAGGGGTGGAGGGGCACGGCCCAACGGCACCCTAAATACGCTAATTTGTGTATGTGTAGCAAAACTGGAATGATTATGGAAGTGAGCTGCAAGGTACAGTGGGATACAATTTCCTATGTCCAAAGGTGCACCGGGTTAGATATTCGTCGCTGCATGATGAAGGATCCGGTGAACATCCTTCAAATTCGTGCCTACAAGGCAAACGTGTCATTTGTCGAACTCACTGGATAAGAAAGCACCGGGTAGCAAGCTATGGTGTCCATGTGTTGCCGCGTTTTTAATCATGGGGATAAGGACAACAGTACATTCCCTGAGGGGCAGTACATATCATGACGACCACATGAGCTAGACGAGGTCAAAGTCGGCAGCGCTTCTCATTTTAGTCTTCTCGTCTAAAATGAGACTTCTTATCAAAGTCTCATTTCAGGGTTATGCTTTCTGAGAGCTGTCAGACCAGGGTTTCGAAATACTTAGTCGTTTTGCACATTTATGTGCAGATATTTCTCCAACGAAAACGCAACAATAATCTGGCTCACCACGATTCAGGTCACGAGATTAGGTGAGAATAAAAACTGGTTATCCCTGGAATATGTTGCAGGGTATGTTGTCTTCTACAAAGGCGCAAAGTTTCACGTCGCTGTCAGGTCTGATCACGAGGATATGCTCCAAAATAGGGAAGGTGGGAACAATGAACTAACAAAGAATTGGCGTCATATATCTCGCCACTGGCATTTGGTATCTAGAACCTATGGCTTATTGCAGCGTGGTCCCTGACTGCAGAACTTCCTAGCTTTAGGATTGTGCCTAACGACAATCCAACTGTTGCAGGTGACTGCGGCTCTCAACGTTGGCACTGATCTGAGGCTCGTGGCGGGGGCGGTGGTGCAGGCGCAGTCAGGCACAGTCGTCGAGTACAGTCGAATTGTCCTAACCGTGTGGGACGAATGAGCACGCAGCTGTGCCGGCGCGGCCAGTCTGGCTGACACGTGCTGCGTCTATTTCAACAAGGGCTGTAAACGACTGGTGCGTTCTGGATGTGTTTTATAATACATGAAATCGTGCTCCAAGCCGTCTGGCAACCGTGCGTGTGCCCAGCAAGTATATTACTGAATCTTTGAAAAGTGTACCTTCGACGTACCCTTGTGGAGCGCTTAATTGTCTTAACCAGAAAATGTCCTTTTCCTCAAAAGCTCATCTAATGCGTCAACGGGATGGGTGGACGTTCCCTACGCATTTCCCCGGCTGTATATCCCTCCACACATAGCAATCGTTAAATCCAGTGTATATCGGAGAAGGATATCCTGGTGACTGTACCATACTACGCATTGCTATTTACCTGGCCTTCCCTCATCCAGTGATAATGATATGCCCTGCCCTCTAATTCAGCCCTGTTCATTATTCGATACCAACTTTCTGAATTAAACTTTTCAGGTTAGTTCGGAAGCGACGGAATTTCAATTTATCTCAGTGTCAAAATCATAGGTGTCACCATCGGTCCTCATCTACATAGGACAAGCACATCCCCGCAGTCGTTGAACGATGTCGCATGTTATTAGTCGGCCTGGCTACGATGTGCCACGGGGTGCCCAAAGGCACAACGCGAATGTTCATCGAAGCAAAAATATTTCCGCATGCTCGATACTGCATCGGTGCCTGAAGAAGCTGCACTGCAGCACAGAAGAACCGAAAGCCATCCATCTTATTTAGTGCTCGTATCGTGAGTGGCTTAGGCCGACGTTAAGCATGTAACTCCGGTGTAGCGAGAGTTGGGATGGAGACGAGTTGACAGCGTACGTAAGACATGTCCTTGCGTTTATGCGCCACTTCCTGACAGCACCAATGCGCCAGAAATCTTGCGGGGAAGGATCGTAGATCTCCACGGTGACCGCCTGCCATGCACGGGCGATCAGAGAAAGCCGGCTTGAGCTACTTCATGCTCGGAAAGTGTTCGCTCTGGAGCTTTCTATATCGGGCCAACAGTAGCTGAAATCATGTCCCATCAGATGTCAAGCACCCATCAGATCATAACAGACTAATGGTGTGATGTGACCGCAGGATGCATGACGCATCTTCGATGTGTAGTAGGTACCGCAGTGCCGTGTCGAAGAACAGTGTTTGTTTTGTGCTCAGCATGTCTATTCATGTGTGGATGTATGAAACCAGTTTTGTAAAATTGACATGGATGCTATGAATCCATTTCATCAAAGCTCTAAATATACTGTCGCATCTCATCTCAGCTTTTCCTACATTGAACCCGGTACTTGACTTCCGTGGACACGAATTAATAATGGAACAACTAGCCTGAAACATGGCTGACATGTATTAAATAAGCACATCACGGCATATCTTTGTCCTAGTTGACATATTTAACTACCGAGACAACTGTTGTGACACCAGTCAAAACGAGCTTCGCTGTGGGATTTAATTTGTTGGCATGTCATTGGTTGAGTGTTACCAGTGGATAGATCCAAATCGGGACCTTAGGTCAGTAATCGTGACCTTAAATAAAATGTTGAAATAGGAGGCTACTCGTCTTAAGACGGGTACCTATCCTATCTTTGTGAGCCCCTACCTTGGGCCCGGCGATTGTTAACATGGAACCCAATGAGGAAACGCCCCTTGCATGTAAGGGCCGTGCATCCCTGAAATACATGCAATATTCCACCAATGCACGCATGGCTTCTTTCACATTGTCACAAAATACAAGGATCCCAAAAGGAAGGACCTTGAACAAAAGTCTCTGAGATCTTTGTGGAGATAACTACAAACACTAGCTTTGACTTACATTCTGTTCCTGATTGGTTGTGATTTTCAGTGTGAAGCCGTCTCCTGAAAACCACACTTCAAATGTTTTGTGTATTACCGAGCAGGGGCCTACTTAAAGGTCAGGGGAGCGACACCCCTCCCACCCCTTCACGGTAAGCAGAAACTTTTCCCGCCTCTTTCGCGCGGTGGTTGAGTCAGGAAGCACATTGGATTGCCCCCAGGTTTTCAGCTTTGGCCTGCAATCAGAAATGTGTGAAGACTTAAGCCCTACCACACCGCGGGTACGTATGTCGAATGGAGGATGATGAAGGATGGAAGATGATGAGGAAAGCGATGATGGACCCAGATATCGAAGGCTCATGAGCCACCTTCCCAAAGTGTGTGACGATATACATTGTTTCTCACTCACTCCGAAGGGACGAGTAGTCTAGGGGTAAGTTGCTCGTCTCACAATCGAAATGTTGTGGGTTCGAGTCTCACCTGTCGCTACTCTTCGCCCGCGACCAATCGGCGTGAGAGATTGCGACGCTACATAACTTAATGGTCGATGTGTCGTGAAACCAATAACCAACCAATCACTCACTCCGAAAAGTGGGTTGAAAGGCTATCCAAATATCTCAAGCTTTGTGGGACTTCCTACAGAAATATCTGCTTTTATCTAATATGGTAGCGGATGGTAGCGGTCCTCAGTGTGAAGCCTTTCTTCTAGAGAGCACTTCAACTTTTATGTGCGCTTCCGGGACGGGGCCTCCTCAGATGTCAGGAACGCCGCCTTCCACAGGGCAGGGGGTAAATTCCCTCGCTCGCTGCACACCCCGGCGGCGATGCCCCTGGTCCAGTGTGACCGAATTCACTCAGCTAACCGTCAGGATGTAAAGGAAAGTGATTCCTGAATATTTGGCTATGGCGAATTGAAATGGAACCGCAAGTAGCTGATACCTTCACGATGCTACTCAGGGTTTAGGATATATTTTACTTCGAAATGCATTGACATAGTTTCCTCGACACTTAGCATTGCGAATCTTGGATCATTGCTTCCCACAGCACAACCAGCTCAAATTAGTCTCGATTATATGTAATTGAAGTGGATATAAAAACAGGGATAGGGCACTGGACATGGCTCACATCGGACGACTGGCCCGCAACAGTAGCGTCGACATACCTGACAAAGCAATGGCCGCGGAGCGAGGGCCAGCACATCCCACGTCAAGCGTAATCGCATGCCTGCATTCCTACTGAAAATGCTCAAACGCTACGTCAAAACAACTGTACGACTATTCACTAAAATAGGAGTGTGCTACAAATCGTAGTGACATCCTTATCGAGAAAAGGACACGTTCTACGCATAAGAAAAACACTTTTGGGACAGGCTTTCCACGTTTCATTTTCCACGGTCAGATGGCCCTTTTGGATGGTGGCATACCCAGGATGGAATCCTGACCACGCTTCTGTTAATCAACGCCTCTCTGAAAGGCACAGGAGGGAGCGTAGACGTGGAGATTGAGAAGAGTACAGCTTGCGCACATGATAATTAGTCCTCCGGTGGTTTTTGGACGCTTTTCGGTTTAAAGTACAGTTGTGATATAAACGACATATAGATATAATCGAGCGAGATATCTAATCTAAGCCTTCTTCAGTGGTGTAAATACCATACAATTTTCGCTCAACTGTGACAATAATCTAATAGCTTTTCAATTGGGTAAATTTCCTTGTTTTCATTCCCCCTCCCTCCCACACGATTGCGAACATTAGGATACGAATCCATGATTTTTTAAGACGACGGTCCTACGCTTAGGAATCTTCCCATCAGCTGGGATAGGTTGTTTGGACTCAGCACAGGAATTAGCACAGACACATAAGACCACACATATGCACTTATTTGGATAAACCAAACACACTGTTTTCGCATTTAAAGGAAGTTGCCATTGGTGCCCATCAGGCCACAGTCCTCGGTGTGCACAATGGACACATTTGGACACACATTGTCCTCGGTATTCACGATAAATATGTATATGGACACACATTGTCCTCGGAAGTCACGATAAACATGCATGGACACACAGTGTCCTCGGTTTTCACGATAAACATATTTGGACCCAAAATCTCCGCTTTTTTGGAAATCTCCCCAAAAAAAAAACCACCCTGGGCGCAAACAACTGAACCCCCCCCCCAAAACCACCCCCCCCCCATCCTCGCCGGAAGTCCCTATCCCCACGAAAAGAACAAAGATTTGCGGGGTTAAATAAAGGGTGTGTGTGTGTGTGTGTGTGTGTGTGTGTGTGTGTGTGTGTGTGTGTGTGTGTGTGTGTGTGTGTGTGTGTGTGTGTGTGTGTGTGTGTGTGTGTGTGTGTGAATGTGTGTGTGAATGTGTGTGTGTATGTGTGCGTGTATGTGTGTGTGTGTGTGTGTGTGTGTGTATGTATGTGTGTGTGTGTATGTATTTGTCTGTGTGTGTGGGTGGGTGCGTGTAATGCGTGGCTCTTTAACTGGGCAATTCCGTAATCTCGTCCCCAATCGTACTTCGTATGCTGAGCTCGGTAAAAGTAAGTGATTGCCTACTATATGAACGGACTAGTAAGCTGAAACAGAGTAACAACCAGGCATCACTGTTAGGGAATAAGCTTGAGCGCTCAGTCCGTCTGTAGGGTACGCTGGTCCGTGTGCATAGGGCGTGTTTGTGTGGCCTGTGTAGGGCATGCTGGTATCGTCTGAACAGGGAGCGCTGATGCCGCCTGCATAGGGCGTGGTGGCATCCGACACCTCTACAGCGAGCTGCCCATCACTGCGATGGTCGGTGTGCTATTCTTGGTTTATGCAAGATTAATGCTCTTCTTTGACAGTTCACTCCTTCACACTAACGGTTCCCTGCCCTGAGGCTACACAGGACATGAAATAGCAGTGCATTCTTCATAAAGGTAAGATGCATTTTACTTCCAATGTTGCTGACATCAAGATGACCATCCATTGGTCCCGAAAAAAAATCATCTGATCTTAATCACGAACCCTATGGTATTGGCTGGACTGAATTAGCCTACAAATCGGCTCGCATCACCCTCCCCCAATGTACGGCCAACTCATACGCATCGATATCTGTGCAAATACAATTAGGTCATTACTTGCAATGTGGCTCGACACAATTACCAATAATTGTGACTAGCTTGTCGGTAGGATACTGTTTGTTTATTGGGGTTTAGGGGGGCAGCGACTGCCGTGGTCATGCAGCTCGATAGGACTTAGGACGAACAATGCAATGTGAAAATACACGAGACACGATTCCGCGCCACCAAACATACCCTCCCCGGAGCAGACAGGCAGTCGCCTACTGACAGTTGGCCGTGTGCCCTTCTCCCACTCTGATAAGGGTTCCGTGAGATGGCCGGCGCAGGCCCGGCAATCGACGCTTCCTACGACCTCTCCAAAGATATCGCGGCCAATTCTGCGGTCGTTTCTCGGCTATTTTCGCAGCCATCTGGGCTATTTTCGCAGCCATCTGGGCATATCCTGCCCGACGATCGACCACCGCCAGAAGTGCTCTCCCGATATCGAGATCGGAGCCGGAAGGGAGGGGCACGAAGGCGAGGGGAGGTATAATGTCACCGCTGCACTCAGCGTCGCCGCCACACTCGGCACTCGGTCAGAGGACTGTCACTGCACTCACGAGTGTGTGTCACGCTCGCAGTCGCTGCAATCAATGCACTCGACAATCATCCTGGCCGCTGACCTGTTTACGGTCCCGTCTGTTTCGCTTCGTCACCACGGGGCCGATGGGGTCGTCTTCCAATCCACCGGACCGATGTTTCAAGTGTGATGGGAAACATGTCCAGCCACTTCGACAACGACCTTCGCAATGGCTTACACCAATACCCTCGGCGACATCCACAGTGACCTCTGCAGTGAACCCGGCGGCCCCTGGGAGGAGCGCCGCCAGAGGTCAGAGGTCGGCGCAGGTCACCATGGGACCGGTGCCGATTGTCTCGACATCGAGCAGCGCGTGCCCAACGCGAGACGACCGCTCGGCACGGTGATCGACCTCGGCGCACGCCGCTCGCGCTAGCCTGAATTATTTAGTCACCTGGCAGCGCGCGAGAGGAGACAGTGACATGGGATGCTTGGAGGCGCGTGCGTGGGAAATGTGGCGCACGGATCTTGCGAGAAGCGAGCTAGGCCAGGCTCGGATGATATGATCCCGCATATGGGAAAGTGCATTGGTATGGACAGCAACGCACATGTATTTAGTGTCGCCGCACATGTATGGAAATCCGAGGCCGCTGTTAATATTTGCGACACTCCAGAGAAACCACGTTGCATAGTGGCTGTCAGCTTCAACATATCACGAGCCATTCTTATAGAAACGGGAGGATATCAAAGGTCTTCGCAACATTTGTCCTCACCGTATATGGAAGCACTAAAATTGTGTTCAATGTAGAACAATATCTTGCACTGTTGAGTGTTCATGACTATTCACTTGTGAACAAAATATTTGGAATCAAAAGGAAGACGAAATCGACCAAGGCCTTAAAATGTTTGGTCACACAAAATTATCTATTTTAAATTTCAAAATTTTGTGGTTTCGATTTTGTGTAATCTTCATTGTTCTAATGGATAGAGTAGACCGAAAAACGTTGTTCGAACTCAACTTGCTCTCATAAGAATATGCTTCCTTTAGCCAGAACTTTCCGTTTTAGCTCTAATTGGCAGATATACAAAACTAGTAAGTAATGAAAAACGGGGGAAAATCCTCTGGTAGGTTTTGTTACATCCCTAAAGATAAGCAAGTTCTGAAATTAAAATATCTTCATCCGTTAAAGCGTGACAACTGGTTGAACTTTTATGGAGGTGACTGCACTTGACCTTCACTAACTCGCTAACCCAAAATGACCTGACCTCAAAATTTTGACATAACATGCCAAAATGTTGTAGAAAAGGGTATGCCGAATTTCGGCGCCCTGCCGTGCGCCGTTATTTCACTATCCGCGGGAAATATTATGGGAGGGGCGGAAAACAACCCCTCCCGAGACGGCACGGGTTAAAGTGTTCTCAAGGCACCGACACGGAAACCCCGGCAGCTCGTCCTCACCTTATCGACCCAGTTACCAATTGATCCCCCAGCTGGGGGGGGGGGGCTAAATGCAAGCGTGTGAAGCCACTGGAACCCTGTCTTGCCAGAGCAGGGGAGACCAGTGCAAGCCAGTGTTATAACCAACTAACCTTCATGGGCAGCAAGTGCTTAGAGTTTGTTTTTGACACCAACGTGATTGTGTGATTCAATAGCAATGATGTGCAAACTAGAGGCAGTTTATCACCAAGATCGCAATAATCAGATTAGCCTTAATCTGATCGCAATCAGATTAAGGCTAAGTGCAAAGATATATTCGAAGAGCTCGTTTTGTCCGTCTTCCAGAGTTTGCTATTAGGCCTATTGCATGTTCTGCCATCATTAAAGTGATCGCTGAATTTCTGGACTTTACTGGATGCAAATAACCTACAACAGCAATTGGCTTGGAAGTATCACTACATGGTCATTTCGCCATTTCACCACGCAGCATGCACGTGGGAAATCTACACCCGGCCTCACCTGTTTTCGTTTGTCCGAGGCAGAGAACGCATCCGTCGTTGCCGTTTATAACGGCGTGAATCACGTCCACCAAGGCACTGGTGCAGATGTCACTCTGGAACAGAGCAGATGTCACTCTGGAACAGAGTAGAAGAGTCACGGCCCCGTCGCCGCCAATCGCGACGCTCCTGCCATCTATCAGCGCAGACACGGCAACATCAGGCGCATTTGTCACACATGTCAGCTGGAGCTGGCGCAATCCACATATAACACACCAAGCGGCGGCCCTGTCACATTGTCACTCCGGTCTGACGTCCGAGAACGGTCCAGTGACGTCAAGAGCGCACATCGCTCTGCTCATCTGACATCTGACGTCGGAAAAGGTGACCGTGTCCTGACGCATGCACCGGCCGGCGAGCTACGGTGTGCCGCCAGACAGCACACCGGCCGGCGAGCTACAATGTGCCGACAGACAGCACACCGGCCGGCGAGCTACAGTGTGCCGGCAGACAGCACACCGGCGGGCGAGCTACAGTGTCCCGACAGACAGCACACCGGACAGCGAGCTACAGTGTGCCGACAGACAGCACACAGGCCGGCGAGCTACAGTGTGCCGGCAGACAGCACACCGGCCGGCGAGCTACAGTGTGCCGACAGACAGCACACCGGCGGGCGAGCTACAGTGTGCCGGCAGACAGCACACCGGACAGCGAGCTACAGTGTGCCGGCAGACAGCACACCGGCCGGCTAGCTACAGTGTGCCGACAAACTGCACACTAACCGGCGAGCTACAGTGTGCCGACAGACAGGCACACGCGCCGTCTTTAGAACAGACAGATCGAGCGGCAGACGAACCTCGGGCGACTGACACGCCACATTAGGCGACACGTCAGTCGGCAGTGGGAAACGCGCCACATTCGGCGATACGTCAGTCGGCAGTGGGAAACGCGCCATATTAGGTAACACGTCAGTCGCCAGTGGGAAACGCGCCGCATTCGGCGACACGTCAGTCAGCAGCGAGAGACGCACCGAAGTCAGCACAGTCCAAATGAACTGAACACGGCCTACATCCGCATCTGACCGTTAAATAATCAGCTGGGAAAGCCCTGGGATGACGGCCGTCCAACTCTTCTACTCCTCCCCAGCACCACTCAGCGCGTGGCGAGCCCTCAGCGGGGGACGGGGTGGAGGTGACGACTATGGCCGCCGGTGGATGCTCGCCGGAGCGCGTCCACGCCAGCGCTAAATGGCGCACTCTGCTCGGCACGCGCTAAATGATGTACCCGGTCGGGGCCGGAAATGGCGCGCCGCCAGTATCTCCGGCGGAGAGATGAGCATGACACAATGCCGGCGGCGCGGGTCACGTGGTGCGGCACGACCCTCCCGAGGAATGTGTTCAAGGTGCCGCCGACGAATATTCATGCCGACCGCGCGCGGAACAGCTCGGCGAAATTTAATTCGAAAAGTTGAGATTTACGATTTATAATTCCGTCAGATTTGGGCATATTTCAGGCGGTGTCATCGCCGCCGCGATGCGACCCGGCCGGCAGGTCGACGACCAAATCAACCGCTCTCCGCCTACCCCCCCCCACCCCACCCCCACCCCCGCTCACCCCCTCGGCCCGCCACCCGCCGTCAGGTGCCGCCTGCCGGGCCCTGGCGTTCCAACCAGCATAATCATGGGTGGACACAGTAGGCAAAAGTGAACGGAACAGATGAAGAGAATGGTGGGCAGAAAAGCCGGCTGAACAGTGGGCAGAACAGCGTGCTGAACAATAGGCAGAACAGCCGGCTGAACAGTGGGCAGAACAGCGTGCTGAACAATAGGCAGAACAGCCGGCTGAACAGTGGGCAGAACAGCCGGCTGAACAGTGGGCAGAACAGCCGGCCGGGCGGTGGGCAGACCCAACGGACCGCGCCGACTAACGGCGCACGTGAGGCGAATGGAGAGCCGGCGCGTCGGCCGAACTCGATCAGACAAACTCGGTTGTGTCGGCCACCGCCAAACGAGCTGGCCGCTTCTTTTGACGACGCAGACGGCGTGGCCAGCCAAGCGGCGCGCCGCCGTCCGCCCGACCGGAGACGAGTCAATACTCGCCTGGCGCCGGTGCCGCACCCCGGACCAGGCGGGTACTGGTGCCGCACCACAGACCAGACGGGCCTGGTGCCGTACCACAGACCAGACGGGCACTGGTGCCGTACCCCAGACCAGACGGGTACTGATGACGCATCCCAGACCAGACGGGTCTGGTGACGCATCCCAGACCAGACGGGTCTGGTGCCACACCCCAGACCAGGCGGGTCTGGTGCCGCACCACAGACCAGTCGGGTACTGGTGACGCACCCCAGACCAGACGGGCCTGGTGCCGCACCCCAGACCAGACGGGTACTGGTGACGCACCCCAGACCAGGCGGGTACTGGTGACGCGCCACAGACCAGACGGGCCTGGTGCCGCACCACAGACCAGGCGGGTCTGGTGCCGCACCCCAGACCAGACGGGCCTGGTGTCACACCCCAGACCAGACGGGTACTGGTGACGCACCCCAGACCAGACGGGCCTGGTGCCACACCCCAGACCAGACGGGCCTGGTGCCGCACCCCAGACCAGACGGGCCTGGTGACGCACCCCAGACCAGGCGGGTACTGGTGACGCACCCCAGACCAGACGGGCCTGGTGCCGCGCCCCAGACCAGACGGATACTGGTGCCGCACCCCAGACCAGGCGGGCCTGGTGCCGCACCCCAGACCAGACGGGCCTGGTGCCGCACCCCAGACCAGACGGGCCTGGTGCCGCACCACAGACCAGACGGGCCTGGTGCCGCACCACAGACCAGGCGGGTACTGGTGCCGCACCAAATTTCAGGCGGTTTGACTTAAGTGCTGGACTGAATGTTCGTCAGTATATCGGACTATCTGACTGAAATAGTCTGAAGGTCCAGTTTCAGCCGGCAACATTTCAGGCTGGCTGAAATGAACATAATACAAAATTGGACACCAATTGACATGGACAAAGTACATTGGACCCGCCATTGGTTCGTGTGTTGAAAAAACAAGCATTTCGAACCCGTCAATTCTGCATACGCTATGCGCTACAAACGACTGTCTAGGTTACATACAGCGGCACGGACACCAATACTTCTACAACCGATCTGAGTGATGAGGTTTATCGATACAAAGGCATTCACCCAAAAATGTCATCACTTTACTTCACGGCTGGTGGTATCGCCGGCTTTGGCTTTAGGGCGCATCGACCATGTTGATCATATAGCGGTGGTGTCATCAACCAGGGTTGGCGAAATGCTTTTAAAAAACTAGCTTTTGCCATGTCAGTGGCTTTGGCCGGTAAAAATGATCTACTAAAAAAACGAATCGCACCGCAGCAGACCATGATGGGCTTATATCTCTGGGATCCGGGAAATCCCCCATCTAGTATCACAAGCCTGACACGGTCTCCTGCATAAAGTCAATAGCAAAAACTAATATAAAATATTTGTGTCCTAATAACAAATGTTTGTGCCGCGTCCCTGGTATTAACCAGCTGACGCCAGCATGTTGCCAACCCTATCGCAGACGATATTAATCTTGACTACACCATTACCACAATCTTGACTGCATGGGCTCGATCAGAAGCTCACCTAGAAAAGAAGAAAAGAGCCGCTGATCGTGTTCATGGTGAAATCATAGTATACGAGAGAAGAGAGCCAAAGACCGTGCAATGGAACTAAAATTGGAAAAACAATCCCAAGAGCTCTATCAACGTTGTGTTTCTTACATGCTAATCACATCATGTATGGTCTTCTGCCTTATTCCACCTGAGGCTGATCCTGGTGTCAGATAACATCGGGGCTTTACATGAAGTCGGTTGCCCCTAGCAACGTCAAGGACGCGGATGAAGCGGCAATCTAGATATGGGTAGTCGAATGGCAAACAGTAAGCCGAAACTATTAAGTAAGACAAGGGTATCAAACCGATAAGACAAAGAATCAAACGTTTATCCTTAGTCATCACCAAAAGCAGTCTCCAAACAGGTCCAGCCTCAATCCCGGGAACCATTGGGTGATGTCACGGTTAGGGTTTTAGGGCGCACCGACCATGGTAAACCATTTAGTTGGGTTATATCACAGGTGCGCAAAATTCGTGAGTATAAACTTCTTCAGAACGAGCACCGTGTTGGGTAGTGCCATGTGACAGTTCCTTGATGGCTCAATTCAGTACGCAATACAGTAAGTGTACATTTTTAGGCATTTTTTCCGAGTACGACTAAAAATGAGTGACAAAAAAAGCATTTTAGGTGTCTGCCCTTCAGAATAATGCGATATAGCCGGATAATGTGTATGAAGCTAAAAGATCATACATTCTGTTCCTAATGAACATGCAATCCCACACTCCGAAACTCGCAGTATGAAGCTGGACACGTGTATGCTATGAAGAATATTTTGTTGCTTTATCATTTCATTCGCTTTCCGAACGACCAATGTTACTGCACAACTTTCAGCGCTGTGGAGCAGTGGCGCGGCTATCTGTGCTCATGTTCAGCGGCGTAATCTCCCACATTGCCGTCTGATGGCACACTAAAAGCCAGTTTGTGTTTGGAGCCTGGCGGCTGATGACGTCACACCCACGTCACAAAGCCGGATCCGGCCAGTGGATGTCCAACAACAGACGCTTCACGTCTGGTGGTGTATCCGGGGATTTGTTCCGCTGGCCGGGAGCCCGCCCTCACTTATCGCCACTTACCAACCTCTTACCATTTTGTAGCGGCTCTGTAGACAAACGACATCGGAAGTCCAGACGTGATTGAACCGATATCCCAAACTGATGGAGGCTATATATCTAGCTTAGGATGCGTGCCACCGCAGTATGCTCGACGTTGGGCAACATCGCTTGGTGTTGGATACAACATCACCAGGTAGTGGTGTCAGACACAGCATAACAAGGCGGGATTGCTAAGCACAGCATAGCAGCTGTGTTAGCGTCGTGTATGATGCGACGCGCATGTCGGTAGATATCCAGCAGAGTGTGGTCCTTTCACCCCGGGCTCTGTGAATTTGTCAATAGTTTCGTTATGTTGCTCCGTCGAACATTGCCCGGTCGGCTTGTCAATGGGTGTCTGGCGGTGTAGAAAGAGCGGAGGATAATTTGGATGCGACGGTACACAATTTGACATGGAATGCTGCTGTTCGGCAAGACGATGTACCCTTTAACATCGAGTAGCGCTGTTGGATACGACGGCGGTGCGTCATTTGACATGGCGTACCGCTGTTCGACAAGGCGGTGCATCATTTAACATGGAGTACTGCTGTTGGATACGACGGCGGTGCGTCATTTGACATGGAGTACCGCTGTTGGATACGACGGTGCGTCATTTGACATGGCGAGTACCGCTGTAGGACACGACGGTGGTGCGTCCTTTGACATGGCGAGTACCGCTATCGGACATGGCGATGCGTCATTTGACATCGAGTACCGCTGTCAGACACAGCGGTGCATCATTTGACATGGAGTACCGCTGTTCGACAAGGCGGTGCGTCATTTGACATCGAGTACCGCTGTCGGACACGACGGTGGTGCGTCCTTTGACACGGCGAGTGCCGCTGTTTGTCAGAGGGGCGCTCTTAATGAACCCCAAGTCGATCCATCATTCCGACGCCGGCCGCGCGACGACAAAATAGGGCCCGACCAGGCCGGCCGTCTCCGGTGGGTTTGCAGGAATTTCTCATGGGGCCGCCGGTCTGATGCGGCCAAAATTCGAAGAGGCTCGCGCCGTCCCGCGGGACTGAGTTGCACGAAATTCGGCGAACAAACACGACCTGCCTCGGCCGCCGGCCCGGCCGGTGGCGACAGACCGCAAAGTTGGAGTGGAAGGCAGAGTCTGCGGCCGGTTCGGCTGTTCCCGGCATCCGGCGAAACTAATGCGGGAGACAGAGTATTCGTCGTGGGACGTGTTGTTCCGACCGGTTTTGATATGCAGGTCGAAATCGACCGTGCGATTGGAAAAGCAGGCGTGTTGTGATGGGCTAGGTACTCAATAACATTGCAAGGCACTGAACCCGATATTACTGCGCTGAATTCGAACCAAGCTAAAACGAAACATAACTAACATCCTTGATATTGTGAAGTATTTATAACCAATGACCAATTAATTTCGAACTAAATATATCGTTTCCGAACAATGGTGGAAGGCGTAATTATAATGAGAGGGCTGATATAGATATTGTCGAGACAACGAGACAGCTATTTAAATTTAAAGCGGTATTTGTCTTTCCTTGCTGCCTCAAATCGTAGATATAAGCACACCTGTCTAAATCCGCAAGTCTAAGAAAGGCGGCTCAGCAACATTTATTCATAGCGACACCCAAAAAAAGACAACACATCAGCATATTTTCATCTTGCTGTGCTTTACGCTTAAACCTGGTCTGCATGGGAGGCAGCATGTGGTAGGTATTGCCCGCCACCAGTACTCGGAGTTGATGATTGTTTATGCTCATGAACTTGGCGCGTGTGCGGCATCACTCAACGTATGGGAATATCAACCGGCGAAGCGGGTGAAAAACAGAAGAAGCAGCCAATCGATGAACTGGAAAACAAGGGGAACAAATGATGTTCAAGATTATCTGTTACATTTATGCCAATAATCCCCGTGTCGTCTCCAAGCCCCGTCCCACCAGTTTAACCACCCACTTGCAACATCAACCATTGCTATAGCAACCCAATGCAACTGAAGAACTTCCCTGCTTGGCGTAACTGCTCTTCACTCTAATCTACGTCCTTTGTTATAAATCGATCGAGGACACAAGTCCGACAGCGCTCCAACAATTCCATCTGACTAATTTATCATCATGTTGATTACTTGTGGATACCGTCAGCACCGCCAGCCATTGTGGATCAGCAACTTGTTCTATGGCCTTGGTTGTATCCATATGCAAAATAGTGGGTAAGCATTTGCGAGATAGGTGACGCATGCAGAACAAGGAGCTCTAAACTATATTGAAATGGTTCACATCTTGGTATGTGCCTAGGGCGGGAGATAGGTGACGCATGCAGAACAAGGAGCTCTAAACTATGTTGAAATGGTTCACATCTTGGTATGTATCTAGGGCGGGCGCATTGTATTAACAGCTGAAAGGTATTGTACTGACACCAAAGTTTCGGAGTGACTTGGATCCGATATCGATTTGGCAGAGCGAATGGTCTGCACTCGAAGTTCGCCTTACAATTTGCAAGGTATTAAATTGGTTCAATGTGTGTTAAATGGGTTTGCGAAACATGCTTAAACAAGTACTTTCACGTCTACAACAAAGTTCGCTCAAAACCTCTCTGCGAGCAGATCAAATCGTAAAACGGTTTCGGACAGTTAAGCTGTTTGCTAGCCACACAATTGAAATTTGCACAAAATTCCTCGCTTGGTGTATCATTTAATATCACTTTTTTACAGGATGAGCATTCCCACAAAAACGCATTGTGGAGCTTCTTTATAACCACCTTCCATGTAATCGTAAAAATATTCCATCCATCTTTACCTCGAAAAAAAACAGTGCAACACATTGCAGAACGGCCAGCCACAAAACGCACCAGCCACATGACAGACCAGCCACATGACAGACCAGTCACATGATGGACCAGTCACACGATGCACCAGCCACACGATGGACCAGCCACATGACAGACCAGTCACATGATGGACCAGCCACATGACAGACCAGCCACACGATGGACCAGCCACACGATGGACTAGCCACACGATGGACCAGCCACACGATGGACTAGCCACACGATGGACCGGCCACACGATGGACCAGCCACACGATGGACCGGCCACACGATGGACCAGTCACATGATGGACCAGTCACACGATGGACCAGCCACACGATGGACCAGCCACACGATGGACCGGCCACACGATGGACCAGTCACACGATGGACCAGCCACACGATGGACCAGTCACATGATGGACCAGCCACACGATGGACTAGCCACACGATGGACTAGCCACACGATGGACCAGCCACACGATGGACCAGTCACATGATGGACCAGCCACACGATGGACCAGCCACACGATGGACCAGCCACACGATGGACCAGCCACACGATGGACCAGCCACACGATGGACTAGCCACACGATGGACCAGCCACACGATGGACCAGTCACATGATGGACTAGCCACACGATGGACTAGCCACACGATGGACCAGTCACATGATGGACTAGCACAGCCACACTATGGACCAGTCACATGATGGACTAGCCACACGATGGACTAGCCACATGATGGACCAGTCACATGATGGACCAGCCACACTATGCACCAGCCACACGATGGACCAGCCACACGATGGACCAGCCACATGATGGACCAGTCACACGATGGACCAGCCACACGATGGACCAGCCACATGACAGACCAATCACACGATGGACCAGCCACATGACAGACCAGTCACATGATGGACCAGTCACACGATGGACCAACCACACTATGGACCAGCCACACGATGGACTAGCCACACGATGGACTAGCCACATGACAGACCAGTCACATGATGAACCATCCACACGATGGACCAGCCACACGATGGACCAGCCACACGATGGACCAGCCACACGATGGACCAGCCACACGATGGACCAGCCACACGATGGACCAGCCACACGATGGACCAGCCACACGATGGACTAGCCACACGATGGACTAGCCACATGATGGACCAGTCACATGATGGACCAGCCACACTATGCACCAGTCACACGATGGACCAGCCACACGATGGACCAGCCACACGATGGACCAGCCACATGACAGACCAGCCACACGATGGACCAGCCACACGATGGACCAGCCACACTATGGACCTGCCACACTATGGACTATCCACATGACCGACCAGCCATCGGTCAGACACAGGCACCAGCTCGCGCGCTTCAGCTGACCTGCGGGTCGTCGCTGTGGAAGACGCCGTCGAAGGCGAACATCTTGGGAGCGGCGACGCCGAGCCGGCGGCCGGCGGGCGCCACGGCGCCGGCCACCGCCGACGGGTCCAGCAGGGTCACCTGCTTCTTTCGCGGGTCCACGCTGAAGTGCGACGACGGCTGAGACTGGCGCACGCGCAGCAGCACTCGCACCTGAGGCAGAGAGAGGCGGACACGTCTGAGCTGCTGACGGACACACGTGGCAGACACTCCCGCGCACGCCTGTGGCCGTCACACGCCCGACAGTTGCCGGGGCGGTGTTCGTCTCGTCGCCATTTGCTAACACGGGGCCTCGGTACGTCAGCGGGGCATGCTAGGTCGATGTAGAGAAGCATGCTTCTTTCGCTGGCCGGCAATGATGCATTGCTTGTTCAACAGATGACACAAAACACGACTGCGCTATACTCAGCTTAACAAACCGGTGTCCAACTCCCTCCCACTGCTCGTCGGCCGACTGTGGTGGTCAGGGGCATCTATATGTATCCTTTTGTGGGGGCTATGGCCACGCCAATGTTGATCTTGCCCCCCCCCCCCCATGTTGATCTTGCCCCCCAATAATCTATGCTATTTTTATGCTGGTAAGAAAGCTAAAGAAAAAAAAGAAGAAAAAAACGTCATCCAAAATAGAAAACTTAGTTCATGCACATTTTGCACTGAAAAGAAACATATTTGGATTAGATAGTAGGCTGGCTCTCCATCTTTTGCTGTAAACTTGAACATTGTGCAAAAAAGACCTGAAATAGCTGGATTTCCATCCAGAATGGAAGGACAACTTACGTACACAATAAAATGTTGAGATTAGCTGATACTGATGCAATTTAAACCAGATTGTCCGGCAAATCTGCTTAGCCACTAAACAACAATTGCATTGTCATACTGATGTTTGTACGCATCACCACTGGCAACACCACATGCATATGGAGCTTGAACAGGATTCATTTCATTCTCAATTTCCAGTCATCAAACTTCATAAAATTCAGTGCAATTAAAACAATTACATTTATAATTTAGATTGTGGATATACAAACTATAATAATATCCAGCAGCCTACCCATCACCGTATCATCTTGATATTTACCTAGGCAGGTAGGTAGGTACCTACCTACCTAGGTACATGCCCAATGAGTAGAACTGCTGTAAAAATACATAGCAGAACGGTTGCGTTGATTGATATATGTGATCCCTTGTGCATTTGAGTTTGCTTGGTGTTGTGTGTGGTGACTGACTGGACTCGGCGATCACGATGACTACATCAATGCACATGTTTGATCAGAGGACGTCGTTTTCGATTACTGATTTTGTGTAAGCTATGCCCCCTTCCCGACCCTGAACTCGCCCCACCAAAACTTTGACTTCGCCCTTCCTAATGTTAGGCACCGAGGAAATACCTTCACCCGTTGTCATCACAGTTCAGTCCTGCTGTGCTCCAATGCTCCATCAAGGCCGGTGTGTTTTAGCCTTCATATGAGCGCATACATTTTTCATTTAAGCCGTTGTGTGTTTTTAGTGTGTGGAGTGAGGGGAGGGTGACGGTGACGTTGAGGATATAGATGACGTTGACGATGACGATGGGCCCTAGTCCACTGTATGACACTGTAGTCGCATGCTATGACTCACAGTTTTTACGTTGATATGTACTGTGCATTGCTCTTTTGTTTATGTGGCTTCACCTGCTACTGGACGATTTTCCCGTTGGCGAGGATGCTGAATAAACATAAACATGCACATCGTCAACTACAAATCAGAATTAGAGGTATGAAAATATAGTGGGCGAAATCCGATGAGTTCTTTTTGGGGAGTGGGGAGGGGAGGGGTCTAATACACTTCGTCCCCCCCCCAATGCTTTCCAAAAATCGACACCCCTGGTAGTGGTATTTAACAGGCGACACAAAGGAACGACCAGCTACCTCCCATTGCTGCACAGACTGGCTGCACTGGTATTTTCTTCTCATATCGGCCGATTACACATGGAGCGAATCTGCACAATTTGTTTGCCACCTGCCGTCTGCTGCCGAGACGCTGGGCTCAAACGCTTCACATGTTTGCATTTCGAAAGTGATATTGCAGATAAGATGTTTTGCTCAACTACATCACTGGCTCGCATAAGTCACGCCCACCAAGTGAACTGTTAGCCATCAATATAGTATATATTTGGTGCTATAATACAATACCAAATAGTAAGACAGTCTCCAAGCATCAGGTGAAATACATCTCACGAGCTTACTGAGCAGCTTGGGTCACTTTTGAAGACAACCGTCCAAGCATTATTATTTCCCACGGATGATTGCTGCATTCTTAATCTGCGGTTACATCTCAATGTTCACCAATCAATATACATTGTCCCCAATACATCTTCATGGTCCACAGTACATCTCCATGGTCTACAGTTCATGGTCCCCAATACGTCTCCATGGTCCACAGTCCATGGTTTCCAGTACATCTCCATGGTAGTTCACAGCAAACATATCCTAGCTCGACGCTGCAACCAACGAGCGTTCCTTCCTCGCAGTTGTGCTTCATCTAATTAAGTTCTGAGTTTGGCGAGTCGGTCATTTGTCTCGGTTATGTCTTTTTGTAGCTGACTAAATCGTGATGGATGCCTCCCGCGAAATAACGTCTCGATGTGTGCAGCTGGGTTCAGATTAAAAAACACGCACACACACACACTCACACACACACCCACACACACACACACGTGTTTGTCCTGTTCGAGAAGGCTATTGGAACCAAATGTCGCGTCAGCTGCATTCATTGCAGAATAATCGTCCCCTTGTTATTGTAGTAAGCGTACACAAGCTGGCAAACACGGGTGGGCCAAGAAGTGACGACGCTGAACAATTGGCAGTATTGCCATTTCATTGATGCAATCTTTTCAAACAGACGATTTAAATGCATTCGTGTTGCAGGCCTCGACAGAGCCCACTCCGCGGCACCTCGACATCGTTCTCGCCGTCGTCTCGTCCATTCGGCCGTCTTATCAGCCTCAAGATTCAGACATGCAAGACGCGAACGGCATGGGTAATCAGCTAACGAGAGCGAAAAAAAAATGAACAGAAGCGGCCGGGTTTCCGTGGGGCGAGAGCGAGCTGTGCGGGTCGGGTTGCCGGCGGCGGGCTGTCGGGACGCTTCTGGGTGGACGTGCGGACTGCGGGCGGACTGCGGGCGGACTGCGGGCGGACTGCGGGCGGACTGCGTGCGGACTGCGGGCGGACTGCGGGCGGACTGCGGGCGGACTGCGGGCGGACTGCGGGCGGACTGCGGGCGGACTGCGTGCGGACTGCGGGCGGACTGCGGGCGGACTGCGGGCGGACTGCGTGCGGACTGCGGGCGGACTGCGTGCGGACTGCGGGCGGACGCGGCGACCGGGCGGACTGCGGGCTGACGGACTGCGGGCTGACGGGCTGACGGGCTGACGGGCTGACGGGCTGACGGGCTGACGGGCTGACGGGCTGACGGGCTGACGGGCTGACGGGCTGACGGGCTGACGGGCTGACGGGCTGACGGGCTGACGGGCTGACGGGCTGACGGGCTGACGGGCTGACGGGCTGACGGGCTGACGGGCTGACGGGCTGACGGGCTGACGGGCTGACGGGCTGACGGGCTGACGGGCTGACGGGCTGACGGGCTGACGGGCTGACGGGCTGACGGGCTGACGGGCTGACGGGCTGACGGGCTGACGGGCTGACGGGCTGACGGGCTGACGGGCTGACGGGCTGACGGGCTGACGGGCTGACGGGCTGACGGGCTGACGGGCTGACGGGCTGACGGGCTGACGGGCTGACGGGCTGACGGGCTGACGGGCTGACGGGCTGACGGGCTGACGGGCTGACGGGCTGACGGGCTGACGGGCTGACGGGCTGACGGGCTGACGGGCTGACGGGCTGACGGGCTGACGGGCTGACGGGCTGGCTGACGGACCAGCGGCCGCCGCGCCCCGCTCGGCCGGCCGTCACACGCCACCGCCGCCACTGTGACATCTCAACAACTTGCAGCAACTTCGGCCGGTCTCCGCTCGGGGCGCCGCTCGGGGCGCCGTCCGAGGCGGCCGGGCTGGGCGGCCGCCACCGTGCGACCGGGTCACGTGACCGCCTGTCACGTGACCCGGCCGCGCGCCGAAAACAAGATCGTTACGGCAGCTGCAGTACGCCGGGTATCGGCGACAGCTGCCTCCTCAATTTGACACATTTCGATATTTTACGAGTGCCTTTTATTGTTTTCATTTTCGCCGGAGCCCTTCGACCTCTCTCGGCCGTTAAATCATTCACAGCTCGGCGCTGAAACGCTCCCAGGATGTCGATCTCGGGACAAATCTGAAACGCTTCCGTCGTCCGTGCTGCCGGAAGGCCATTGCGGCACACTGCCTGCGGATGTTCCGCCAATTCGATAACAACGTCATCCAACGTATTGCACCTTCAGTCGAAAGCACTGCTTGGGATGGGAGCTCAGAGTACAAAAAAAAATATCCATAGTATTTTTTAAAGTCATCCTCCTCGCTCTAAGGAGATGTATAATTTGGAAACGGAAGACCATGGTCCAATTATTGCCGAGGACGAGCCAGATAAGTGCACGTCGCCTTCAATTAGGAGCAATCAATGCGATGGGATTTAACTGTCTCCGTAGATAACTATGCAAAAATAGTTCAGCAGTCGAGCATCGCGCGGCCATCTCAATAGAACGGCTTCAGAACAGCACACACAGACACCGCCACAGGAGCACCACAGGAGCTCCCTCAGAACATCACACAGAAACACCACCACAGGAGCACCACGGGAGCTCCCCCAGAACAGGACACAGAGACACCGTCACAGGAGCACCACAGGAGCTCCCCAAAACAGCACACAGAGACACCACCACAGGAGCACCACAGGAGCTCCCCCAGAACAGCACACAGAGACACCGCCAGAGGAGCACCACAGGAGCTCCCCCAGAACAGCACACAGAAACACCGCCACAGGAGCACCACAGGAGCCTGACACAGGAGCTCCCTCACAACAGGACATGGCAATACCACCACGGTCTGATGCAGGCAACACGGGTGAAACAACACCGCAGTTGGACACAGGACACAAGTGCGGTTCCGTAGCAGGTGGCTATGATTACGGTAACGATCAACGCGAACAAGAAACACTGACCACGCAACGTTTGTTTGCGGAGGAGTTGCCACAGTATAGATGGCATGTGTACATGCCGTTGTTGTCACCAGATGCTCCTGGCTTGTGTGTGGCATGTACATACGAAATATAGGAAACGCTTGTTTGAATTATATTTGTGAAAAGCAGTAAAAAAATTCCTCTCTTAGCCTATGTGTTCTCCAGGGTCATGTCAATATGCTCTTTACCTTGAAAACAATTACCGACATGCTTATGGAATCGCAAGCATGTTGCATAAACAGTTTCAACATAATTTACTCGCCTTGTGGTGTTTCGCAACATACCAACAAGCTTCTCCACTTCCAAGTACACGTTTTCTGTCACGCGCAGTTAACGGTAAACAGTCCTGGCCACGTCCCCCCCCTGCAGCTCGGCTCAGAGCCGCGGCCGTCAGTCCGACAGGGGGCTGCCGACAGCTGAGGAGTGGTCCCTGCCCGGCGCAACACGAGCCACTCTTCCGACCGCCACGCCAGGTGTCCGAAGTACAGACGCAGCCGCACACACACGCCCGGCACACCGAGCCGACAGCCAGCTAATGGTGTTCTTCCCGCGCCCCAGTGGCTCTATTTTGCCCGCCAAAACCCGACGACAATCAGCGGCAGCACAACCTGAGCGTCGCCAGCGACGGCCGCCCGCCGGCAGGGCGAGCGGCGCGCGCTTTTTGTCGCGCGTATCTCGGCTGCGCCGGTGTCCGCAGTAATCGAGTTACCCGGCCATTACAGGGAAGTTCCATTGCGGACGGCAACCGGCAGCTCGTGTGCTGCCTGCCCAGGTGAGCGGGTGGGGGGGGGGGGGTAATAGATGAGCCGGTGAGTAAAGGCGTAGCGACATGCAGCGTGTCGTGATGCACACGCCCGGCCTCCGCGCTGATATTTGGGTCACCGGTCGGGTGTTTCATTACATTAATCCGAGTAGACGAGGAAGACGGTGATAGGGTCCACGGCTATCGATTGTCGGCCGTTATGCACCACCGATCGTAGATGTGCGCGAGGTGGTGTCCACCGGGGCTGTCGGTCCACTGTCCACCGGTCCACTGTCGGTGGACACGTCAAGACACTCGGTCTGGACCGACGGCAGCTGATCAGGCTAGCCTATAGTATCGGGTGGTGTCGTGTAGTGTTTTGTGGTGTCGTGTGGTGTCGCGTGGTACCCCGTGTGGCGCCGCTTGGTGTCGGGTGGTGACGTGTGGCGCCGCTTGGTGTCGGGTGGTGACATGTGGCGCCGCTTGGTGTCGGGTGGTGACGTTTGGCGCCGTTTGGTGTCGGGTGGTGACGTGTGGCGCCGTTTGGTGTCGGGTGGTGACGTGTGACGCCGCTTGGTGTCGGGTGGTGACGTGTGACGCCGCTTGGTGTCGGGTGGTGACGTTTAGTTTTGTGCAGCCTCGTATATGTGCTGTCATACAGGGCTGTGCTGTGTTATGCAGAGCCACAGAATGGTGTCGTGTCGCATGGTATTCGGTCGTGTTCTGTGCTTGTGTGCGTTGTTATGTGGTGCTTCGTAATGTCGTGCGATGCTGCATATGATGTTGTCACGAGCGTCCCTATTTTAAAAATAAAACAACCGAACGTGTAATGGGGTGGCTTCACGGGTATGGGATCTGTGCAAAACGGAGCTTGTTGCGTCGAGCCTGGATTCGCCACCCGGCCAGACAATTCCAGTTCAACGCCATCATCTAACCGAAAGCATATTGTGCTGTCAGTGCGCCCACGCTGCCCAGGCATGTAGGAGATCCGCTCTACCTGATGGACGACCGAACTTCACAGGCCACAACGGGCGCCGCTGGTACCAGAACCCACTTCTCACTATCGAAGTGTGCTTCCGGTCAGAACCTCAACTCGCCGCACCTGGCACTGATATGTATGTTGCTGTATGTAATGTGGTATAGTGACGGGTGGAGACGTGCCTTGCTGCTGTATATGATGTAGTACGGTGACGGGTGGAGGGGTGCCATGCTGCTGTATATGATGTAATACGGTGACGGGTGGAGACGTGCCTTGCTGCTGTATATGATGTAATACGGTGACGGGTGGAGGGTGCCATGCTGGTGTATATGATGTAGTACGGTGACGGCGTACCATGCTGGTGTATATGATGTAGTGATGTTACGGTGTGCTATGCTGCTTTATATGATGTAGTATGGTGACAGGTGACGGTGTGCCATGCTGCCGTATATGATGTAGTATGGTGACAGGTGACGGTGTGCCATGCTGCTGTATATGATGTAGTATGGTGGCAGGTGACTGTGTGCCATGCTGCTTTATATGATGTAGTATGGTGACAGGTGACGGTGTGCCATGCTGCCGTATATGATGTAATATGGTGACAGGTGACGATGTACCATGCTGCTGTATATGATGTAGCATGGTGACAGGTGACGGTGTGCCATGCTGCCGTATATGATGTAGTATGGTGACAGGTGGCGGTGTGCCATGTTGCTGTATATGATGTAGTATGGTGACAGGTGACGGTGTGCCATGCTGCCGTAAATGATGTAGTATGGTGACATGTGACGGTGTGCCATGCTGCCGTATATGATGTAGTATGGTGACAGGTGGCGGCTGCCATGCTGTACGGCGCCGCACCCGTCACCACGCACCGGCAGCCAATCCGTCACGCCGGGCTTCATAAGGCGCGACTGCCGCAGCCGGCGGCGGCTATCGGCCATATCTCACGACCTGTATATGTAGTTTTATCATCGGCAATCATACACATCTGCCGCCACGCGTAATTCATTTCGAAACTTGTCGATGCCGGCTCGGTGGGGCCGGCCGGCGGAGGAGAAGGCTGCGCGAGCGGGGCGCCAGGTGGCGCACGCGGGGCGCCAGGCGACGCGCCAGGCGACGCGCCAGGCGACGCGCTGGGCGCCAGGCGACGCACGCGGGGCGCCAGGCGACGCGCCGGGCGCCGCGCCGCCGGCAAATCCGATGGCGGCGCGCCAGCGCCGGAGACGCCACGCCGCCTCACGCCGCCGAGATCGATGTCTCGCGGCGTGCATGATTACATTACGGGATTACGGGACGAAGGTGACCGGGCCGGTGTGCCGGAGACATTACGGCCGGCCACGGCCGTGTCCGCGGCGCGTTATTGGGTTGGCGCACCGACGGTGTCGCCGGAGGATAACGCCGTCGCGGCGCGTCGACGTGCCGACGGTGACGACGTGGCAGACTGTCGGATACGCGAGCAGGGCAGGCGAGTGGCGTGACGGCCTCACGGTTTACGCAAATGCTCGCATTCCACCCGCGCTGCTCGATTCATCTGCGATTCCAAATAAACATGAGGCATTCGTTGCAGCCAAGAAGCTTTCACTTGTCAATGAATTGAGCCGGCCATCAAAGTATAAACAGCGTAGACATCACTTAGCGCCCGGTTTTCTGCATGAGTCACCTACGCCGCACACCCCTGTCTAATTTGAGGTGATGGCAGGTATTTGTATGGATGTGTAAAATGCATGTGCTATACACCTCATCGTACAGTGCATGCACAATGCGGCTGGTGGTTTTGGCGGTATACAAAATTCATGAATGGACCAGTAAAGCACTAATCGTGAACTGTCCTGTGGTTTATAATTATTTCGACCATATTAAGATGAAAGAAGGATGGTGTGAAGAACAGCTACACAACAGTGATTGGTGCAATTTAGTTGCATCGAGTTGCTATGACGACGCTTCTTGTTTGTTGTATGCAAGATATCTGGGTTGCGAGAGAGAATCGGTTTGACTTGTTAGCGCTCGAGACGGGATACAGGGCATTTGCAGATCCATAAGCTAATGGCGTTACGCATCATTGATTCTTCTACCTGTACACCCTTTCACTCATTCAATGGTTCTTCTTTTTCACCCGAGCCGGCTTCTTATCCCTTCCGCTGCGTGATGCCACAGCCGCATCAAAACCGCGATGATGAAGCACACATATAACCAGGTAATAGTGAGAGGCAGTATTTCATTCCATCCCAGTACACTGTGATGTGCTACCCAGTTTCCACTCTTCCACAGCCCAGTTTTAGATTCAAAGTCCAACAAGGTGCTATGCTAATCTTGTCTTTATCCGAATATAGATGAGTGAATATTCCCAATCTACTTCCGAAGCGTACGCTTGATACCGGCCCCATGTAACCATAAACAGTTGGAAGTGAAAAGGTTAAACATTCCGTTTCGATAAAGCGGTGGATACTCAAGTTTCAAGCCATGTGCTTGTTCTGGCATTTTAAGATAAAGTGGAGAGATCAGGACCTACGCCAGAACAGGTGGCCTACGCCACAAGCTTTACTTCGCATGAGCCCGGTTTGTCTCGTCACATCTTCTTGGCTCGCATTTGAATTGAGGTGATGCACACACGAGCAGGGGACCTGCGTATATCGAAATGAATACATTATAATGGATATGTCTTTCAATGACAAAGTAAGCTTCAATTTGTCTCAACAGCAAACTTGCCGTCGCATCGCCTGCATGGTGATGGTCGTTCTGCTGAGACCGCATGCCTACAAGCGATTAACCACACCGCAATAACCACGAACCTATAACTACCACCGATTATTTACACATAGATGATGTAGTGCCGCAATATAACTCGATCATTATAAAACAATCCGACATATGAAATTATGATGAATATGAACTTGGCACTATCGTTAATTTTAGCCTGGTAAAGTTAGTTCCGATTGCATTAAATACACGGCTACTGTTCGCCCATTGCTACCACTATTCCACCGGCATGATTATTCATCACTGCAATTACAGACCACCTTTCTGCAAACATCGGCACCAACACTGCGCCATTGTTGAGCGAACTGCACAATGCTGCAGGCTCCGCCGCCAATACTGCTGGGACGCCGCCCCGGGTGCGCGCCGAAGCTGCCGCTATTATTTTACAGGCGTAGTTGATCAGCGGCGGTCCCAGCTGGTTTCGGCCTCAATCCTCGCTTGATTGCTGGCTGCGGGCCGGGCGCGGGCGCGCGCGCGGGGCGGCTCGGGGAGATGCGGCGGCCCGCCGCGGGCGAGTTGGCCGACCCGGCCGCGGTGGGACCGGCGCGCAGTCGTCGCCCAGGTCGGCTGAGGGCCGCGCCAGCGCTCATTAGCGCCGCCGAGAGACGTCCGAGCCGTCTGGTCGGGCGGACGGGGCCGGCGGCCAGGGACCGGCGCCACTCCACATCAAGGCCTGGGCGCTACATGACCGGCGTAGTCGATGCGCCCCTAAGCCCCAATAACCATCGAACCAACCACATCAAGGCCACTCCGCATTGGAGTGACTCCACATTGGAGCCAATCCACATCTGAACCACTCCACATCAGAATCACTCCACATCAGAGCTGCTCCGCATCAGAATCACTACACATCAAAACCACAATCCATTATAACCAGAACATTCATTAGGGGCACGCACTCCAGATAATCCGCCCTCCATTTGTATCATTTTTTAACATTAAAATTACATCAATTCGAATCTCTGATGGGAAGTGCGCGCACGCCATTAGAATCCAATCTCAGAGGGATCAAGGTACCACAATTGTAGACCTTCCAGAGCCACTAATAAGTGCACGTCTCTCACCAACAAGCTAGTGGTCTTCGAAGTTGTTATAGCACAGCAAATATATTCAGGGGATGAAGAGCACTGCCCATCGAATTACGCACGTGCTCTTTCTAGAGAGGTGAGTATAAGAACCTATTCAGTAGGCATTCGTTATAAAAACAGGGTAGGGGTACTTGATCCAGCTGAGAAGAGCAAACATGGTTGAAGATCCTGCTGTCAATTCATTTATCAGCCGTATATTCCAGTACATCGATATATATATGTGTAAATATATATATATATATATATATATATATATATATATATATATATATATATATATATATATATATATATATATATATATATATATAGCACGCTGATGTGGTGTATTTTGTCACTTTCAACCATAGGTGAGGATCCGTTTAGCTCACCAACAACTTACATTCATGTACTTGATGTCAATACTTTTAACAAAGCCAGTTCAATTATTCCAGCTTAGGAAACTAAAATAGTTGAACCAATAAAATAAATAAAATAAAATAGCAACCCAACATCATTGTAAATAAAAACGGATCGGCTATTTCGCAGACACGGCCATGCTGTTGCTGAAACGCGTTCGCACTGACCGCAGTAGCGCCAGCATGCCCCATACGGACCGCTACCTACACTACAAACGTGCCCCAAGGTAGCCTTGTAACGGGTGTTATTCCAGGACACCCACGGCAGAAGGGTGGGCTGATCTGCGCGGCGACGTGCCGGTCTCCGAGTCAGCAGCACACCTCGCCAGCCACATGCCGTGCATCGTGCTGCAGGTGGAGGTGGGGGTGCACTTCATCTTCCGCGGCTGTCAACGCGAGCCCGGCTGCGACCCGGACGACTTTTTAGTGACGTCTGTCGCGGACGGGACAGCGCGCCAGCAGCCGCCGCCGCCGGCCGCCAATAAAAAGGCGGCTAATGAGGGGATCGGGATACCGGCGGGCCGTGCACTTCCTGTCCACCGCGTCACACCGCGTGACAAGTCGAGCCGCACGTGTCGTCACGCGGACATCGGCGGCGGCCTGAAATCCGACCCCAGCCACGATAACGTGAGTGTGTATTTAGCTCATTGTGGTGGCTTGTCATCGCCGCAGTGGGCGGCAGGACGGGCGCGTATCCGTTACTCTCGCTGCCGTGGCCACCTTCGAGAACTGGGTGGCATGGCAACAGTGCATGTGGTGCGCAGTGGCCACTGCTGTGACCGGTACCACCAAAAGGTGCGACGGTTTTGGTGGCGAGCATGTAAAATGTGCTTGCCTAGAACGTGTGTGCTGATTTGTTCACCATCTAGGGGACATTTTCCGTCATGTTGGCTCACCCTTCCACGATGTTTTCAATTTTACGATGGACCTACACGGATGACCCCAATCGATTTGGTTGGTTACTGTGGCTTAGGGGCGCATCGGCTGCAGTGGCCCTGCGCCGCCCACCCTGATCGGCTTTGACCCTACTATTTACCTCCATGTATTTATTGTCCCTCCAATTATTTTCAGAAGTTGATGCCCCTATTAAACAACAATTTCAGTTGTTCAGAACAGAACTGAATTGAACAGAACAGAACCGTTCACAACCTTCTTGCTTTGGGTTTGCATGGCGCTGTTTTACATGCTATGCACGTGGTTGCGTGGGTGTGTGCGTGTGTGCGGCAGCAGTACTGGAGTCGCAAGTTCCAACCAACGCGAGCAGTCAGGAGTCGCCAGTTCCGACCAATGTGAGCGGTACCAGTGCTGAAGTCGCCAGTTCCGACCAGTGTGAGCAGTAGCAGCAGTCGCCAATTCCGACCAGCGTGAGCGGTAGCAGTGCTGGAGTCGTCAGTTTCCGACCAGTGTGAGCAGTATCAGTAGTCGCCAATTCCGACCAGCGTGAGCGGTAGCAGTGCTGGAGTCGCCAGTTCCGACCAGTGTGAGCAGTAGCAGTAGTTGCCAATTCCGACCAGCGTGAGCGGTAGCAGTGCTGAAGTCGCCAGTTCCGACCAGTGTGAGCAGTAGCAGTAGTCGCCAATTCCGACCAGCGTGAGCGGTAGCAGTGCTGGAGTCGTCAGTTCCGACCAGTGTGAGCAGTAGCAGTAGTCGCCAATTCCGACCAGCGTGAGCGGTAGCAGTGCTGGAGTCGCCGTCGGTTCCAACGCGTGCGTCCGAGCGACTACATCTTGGTTAACGGAACACCAGGAAGCCTTCCACCAGATTGTTCTCGTTGTAATTTTCCAAATAGACGACGTTCTCTAGCATTCTGCCACTGCTGCGGAAACTTCTTTTTTAATCAGGGATATGTTGCAGCATGAAGACACCAGCCATTTTGGCAGCGCAGTCCAATCGTAACCGTGGTCTATGTGGGTCTCGCAATGAAAGCGGAGCTTTCGCACGAGTCACGCGTTTGCAACAATCTTTAAATGACTTCCTGCCAAGGCAGGCACCTTTAGAAACCATGTGGACTCTGCATAAATTTTACTCAGCTTACACTGGTAACTCGACGTGCGAATGAGCGCACCAGAATCAGAATCAGAATCGAAATCAGCAAGGAAGCGCTTTCATATAAACTACACGCCCCACATCTACAGCGAGTTGTCACCAATGCAACTGTGCGCACAAGTGTGAATCCACTATATGCACTGAGAAAAAAAAATATACCGAGCCGGGGACAGGATCAATAGCCAGTACCGGCGTAGACCGGGAACCGGAAGGGGAGACGTCGACTGAACCTGGGAGCGGTATGTGCTAGGGGCGAGACTCTGCCCTATGTCGGTCTGTCGGTCTGTCGGTATGTTGGTCTGTCTGTCTGTCTGTCTGTTGATCTTCCAGATTGCACAAAGCTACCTCTCAGGACCTGTTTAATTAAATAAGTGGGGCAAACTATGATGGCACTATTTGTTTTTGTTTTTTTAAAGATACAAGCAAAACGTAGTTGGACCCCGTCATTCAGAGATGTGGACATTATCATTGTCGTTATTGTAGTTTAGGGGCGCATCGACTGCATAGATCATATAGCTGAGATGCCGACGTTCGCCGATAATGCAATTCATATGCTTTGGATGAATGCAATGCAAATTCATCAAAAGATTCCTAAGAATGCGAAGCGTATGGGACAATGCCGTGTTGTTCGTTGATAAATGGATCAGTTGAAGCGGAGTTTCTGATGAAACCCATGTGAATAATTGATCACAATGTGCAATCGAATATGAAACAGGTGCATATTTCATCATGCCGGCTCCCGAACTTTCTCTCAATTGGAAAATCTCGTGAAATGAGCTTGCACCTCGGTGTGATATTTATTGTTGGAAGGAAGACATAAACATGATTTTCCCATCATCGAGCGAGCACAACGGCTACTGATGGCGCCTCCCTCTTGGAGATATCGCATCAGCCCAATAGTGTGCACTGAACAGAATGATTGTCTCTTTATTATGCACAAGCAATTTAACTCGACAGAAATATGGATGAACATGGTAAGGGGAAGATTGCTGGATAGTTGCGCTGAGAGGACGAGAGAAGGGGAGCGAAGAGTGTGATGTGATGTCACGTCTAGTCTGTCTGGTAGCCAGCCCCATCCGGCTCAACCCTCGCAATGCAGGAAAATTGTATCCCTCGCGGTATGATAGGGGAGGGAGAGGGTAAATTTGACTCCGTACTTTTGTTAAATTATCCTAGCTTTCTAAGCAACCCAACATTTTCATTATAAACCAAGCGTATCAGTTCTTTCTCAGAAACGGCTTGTATTTTCCGGCTCCATTATTTAGCGGCTCCATTATTTAACAGCTCCATACTTTTGTTGTAGCTTTTGTTCTAAGCAAGATTTAGAGATGCGGTAAATAAGATGATGTAGCTGCATCCTTGGACTTGAACTACTTCGAACATATTATATATATATATATATATATATATATATATATATATATATATATATATATATATATATATCTTGGTTAACCTTTCAGGTCAGGTCATGCCAATGTCGTTGAACAGTCAGTCATCCCTCTTCGCCGTAGTGCTCGTACCTTTTTCGTAAAGCAATGGGATTTCGTGCTTCAATATTGATGATGTGCAAGCTGAACATGTAGTGAGCAAGTGACACATGCAATCGTCAAGGTCATCGATCGTGTCAAGGTCAGATACCCAGAAACATGTGATGAACTGTTGAAGATGGCGATTTCAGAAGCAGATGGCATTCGGGGAAAAAGTAATGAGTGTCACCAAATCAAACCCTATGATCCAACGCTTTTCGAAAACGTTTTAAAGAATGTATGCATTGGTATCAATAAATTGCCCTAGCCACAAAAAGAAACAATATTGAAGTCATTTTCTCCACTCAGCTCACATAAGAAACGAACTCGGCGTACAAAAGAACCCTGGTCCAACCATTCGTGTCATGCAATATTACGCATGGTGGCCTTTGTGGACTTGAAGTGCCTTTCTACAGCCTGGGGTATGTATGCACCAGGTGCTGGCTTCAAGTAGCATTATCCTGCCTCCAGTACTGCACCACCAGCTTAAGCAAAAATTATGCACCTGGTGCGCGACTTTCAGTCATGAGCAAACCTCCACGTGAGACGTCCCATGTGTCGCTCCAGGAGTTGTGGCATTCCCGAATAGCGCATGTGCAATTGCAATGCCTCAATTAGTCAAGTAATCGAAGCTCACCAGAGCAAAACAACAACATACCAGTTATAGAATGACTACCGGCAGGTTACAAATTAGCATGGTATCAAGGAATGACACTTTTCGTTTTTTTTTTTTTCATGGTAGGTATTTTGATGTGAAGGGGCCACAATTTAAACGAAATCAATCAGCCTTTACCATAGCGCTCTAATTATTTCGCCGTAGACTTGCAGTGGCTCAGCGGTCTTCTGCTGTAGACTTGCAGTGGCTCAGCGGTCTTCAGAAACAAACATCACATCAATCATAAGCCTGCACATGCCCAAACTCACTCCACATTGGTTGCTTGTGGGAGCGATGATGACAATGGCGCTGTCAGACAGCCATCTTGAAGTCGTGAACCGCCTCTCAAGTGGACCCGCTTCCACAGACCACAATGCACGCTGTGTCCGCAGTTCCGTAACTCCTCGCTGGCAGCGGAAACCGGCGGCCATTCGGCGCGAGGTAACCGGCTGGCTGCTCCGTCAAAGTCAAAGCAGCCGTGGCCGAATGGATGCACTGCAACTTGTGATGCATATTTTACCGACTTCCCGCAGTCGAACTGCTGAATGACCATGTCAGATTCATCTCGATGTCAGGCCACAGTGACACTGACACAGTATGCTAGAGACCGCCACAGTGACACTGACACAGTGTGCTAGAGACCGCCACAGTTACACTGACACAGTATGCCAGATACCGCCACAGTGACACTGACACAGTGTGCTAGAGACCGCCACAGTTACACCGACACAGTGTGCTAGACCGCCACAGTTACACCGACACAGTGTGCTAGACCGCCACAGTTACACTGACACAGTGTGCTATATCGCCACAGTGACACTGACACAGTGTGCTAAAGACCGACACAGTAACACTGATAGTGTGCTAGAGACCGACACAGTGGCACTGACTGTGGCACTGTGTTATAGTATCGCCACATTGTGGTAGACGCCACAGCGCGCTATGCCGCCAAATTGTGTTAAACGTTACAGTGGCACTGACACAGTATGTTAGACGCCACAGTGACATTGTCACAGCGCTACATATCACGAGAGTTGTGGTCACTCACAATGGAACGACAGCCCTTCACAGCACTTTTCTGCTGGATACAACAGAACTGTTAAAAACGGTTCCTGGGCCATTCTGATATGTGGATGCCATATGTGGCGTAATGTGGCGCCATCGCTCTTCTCGCACCACACATACCGATACCAACTGCAAAACAGCTTGCCTGGTGCAGGGTTTGCGGCTTTTTGTACATACAGTGCGATCAGTCACGGGCAGGTCAGATGGTGAAGGGCAGAAGGGCCAGTGGCGGGTCAATGGCAAGCAGAGAGGTCCAGGAGTACCAGGGAGCAAGTGGTAACAAGGAGACGGAGTATATCCATCCAGAATCGGTCGCTGCAGACAAACCATGCGATGGGCCGGCTCAATACGGACAGACCTGACTCAGGGCAGGCAGATCCGACTCAGGACAGGCAGACCCGGCTCAGGACGGACAGACCAGGCTCAGAACAGACCCGGCTCAGGACGGCAGACCCGGCTCAGGACGGCAGACTCGGCTCAGGACAGGCAGACCCGGCTCAGGACAGGCAGGCGCGGCTCAGGACAGGCAGACCCGGCTCAGGACAGACAGACCCGGCTCAGGACAGACAGACCCGGCTCAGGACAGGCAAACCCGGCTCAAGACAGGCAGACCCGGCTCAGGACAGGCAGCCCCGCCTCAGGACAGGCAAACCCGGCTCAAGACAGGCAGACCCGGTCAGGACAGACATACCCGGCTCAGGACAGACAGACCCGGGTCAGGACAGGCAGGCCCGGCTCAGGACAGACAGACCCGGCTCAGGACAGACAGACCCGGCTCAGGACAGGCAGACCCGGATCAGGACAGGCATACCCGGCTCAGGACAGACAGACCCGGCTCAGGACAGACAGACCCGGCTCAGGACGGACAGACCAGGCTCAGAACAGACTCGGTTCAGGGCGGGCAGACCCGACTCAGGACAGACAGACCCGGCTCAGGACAGACAGACCCGGCTCAGGACAGACAGACCCGACTCAGGACAGACAGACCCGGCTCAGGACAGACAGACCCGGCTCAGGACAAACAGACCCGACTCAGGACAGACAGACCCGGCTCAGAATAGACAGACCAGGCTCAGGACGGACAGACCCGGCTCAGAACAGGCAGACCAGACTCAGGACGGCAGACCCGGCTCAGGACAGACCGGGCTCAGGACGGCAGACCCGGCTCAGGACAGACAGACCGGGCTCAGGACGGCAGACCTGGCTCAGGACAGACAGACCCGGCTCAGGACAGACTCGGCTCAGGACAGGCAGACCCGGAACGGGACGGACAGACCCGGCTCAGGACAGACCGGGCTCAGGACGGCAGACCCGGCGGCCGGTGGGCAGTCGGGCCGGTGCCACAACACGGCACCAGGCGCTGCCGATAGGCCATTACCGTGATTGTGCGCCGGCTGGTGGGGAGGACGGTGGCGAGTTTCGCTGCCGGCTGGTAGCGGGCCAGAGTGGAGGAGGGGGAGAGGAGAGTGGTAGCCTGACCTGTCTATGCGCCGCCGGCATCTGCCCCCGGCACCGTTGCTGGCACTGCTCGAGTCGGCAAAGCACGCCAGTAGACATCGGACTCCATGTCATATGTGCTTTCGACTGTAGCGAAGAAGTGCGTACTTTTCATAAGTGCGCATATCGACTTCTCCAACGAAACAGAGCGAAGCTTTCGGACAAATGTCCAGAGTGATGGTGCGAACAAAATATTTACCGTAGGTGGTTAACCGATTTCCAATGGGAAGTCTGGAGTGTGGCACCGGTGAAGCTCAGTACACTCGACTTGTGCTGCTTCACGAGTTTCTACTGGAAGCACTTGTCCTTGCCTTCGGAAATGTAACCGCAGTTTGGACAAGTTTTCGCCGGAAGCCTTCGTCACGGAGCACCTATATATACACCCTGAGGCTGTATGAAATAAATACTCAAAATCCTCCGTTACCCGACCAACCGTTTCGATTTCCATCAGCCGTCTCAGACAATGTTCCGTCCAATACTGTGACATACAATAATCGCCTCCCCCACCGGTTGGAAAGGCTCGGAGGAGATGAGGATGGGATCGGTCCTGTTGGTTTGTCGTTTGTTCAGCACCGCCCCTGATAGCTTATCTACCTGGAACCGTGCTAGCCCGACAAACAGCACGGAAAACATTGGTACGTGTATTTTGCCAGTATTGTTTCAGCTGAGGCAGGGAAGAGAGCCCACATGACAGATACTGGAGAGGGGATGCCTCCGGTGGGTAGGCAAGGTCACCAGATAAGTGCATGGTGCAGTGTGTTTTGTTACGCGCTCTGCGGATAGCAGAGGACGTGATCGGGACTATTGTTTGTGAACAGCTAAGTGACACACATCATCGGGATGATCTTGTTTGTGAATAGATGGTAAGGGGCAAGACAGAAATAATGTTTATCAAAGGTAGTCCACATAGTATCGCACAAAATGCCAATTATTTTCATCCCAAATATTATTTTCAAATTGCATGGCACCCTGGGAAATTTATTTAGCGAAATGTATGCATGGGCAAGGGGCTATCCGACATTACGAGGAGGTAAGACCATTGAACCATATATCTATTGTGGAAGAGATTTCACATCACACCATTGAGCCGTGTATCTACTGTGGAAGACACTTCACATGAAACCATTAAGCCCTATATCTACTGTGGAAGACATTTCGGTGTCATTGTGTGTGTGTGTGTGTGTGTGTGTGTGTGTGTGTGTGTGTGTGTGTGGTTTGGTTCGTCATTGGTTTCACGACACATCGACCGTTAAGTCATGTAGTGTCACCAATCTCTCACGCCGATTGGTTGCGGGCGAAGAGTAGCGACAGGTGAGAATCGAGCCCACAACATTTCGATTATGAGACGAGCAACTTACCCCTAGACTACTCGTCTCCTGTGTGTGTGTGTGGTTTGAATGTTTGGGCACGGCAGCTGCCTCGACTATATAGCGCCCATACCTATCATGCTAGAGTTACATAAGGAATTAAGCTGTATGCATGAAATAAGCGTACGCTCAACAAGGTACGCAGCGTTCGCACAACACAGCCAGCTGTGCATAAATTTCGGTATATTCTTGTAATAGAACTGACTATGATTTGCATATATGTGACTGATACGCAATCCACAAGGGCAAATACGCAATCTAGAAGACAGTGAAGTCCAATTTCCCACTGAAGTGGTAATGCCCACACATTTATAAATGCAAAACCAGCTTTGATGTCATTTCCGATTCCAGTACTTGGCTTCTCAGTGCTACAATTAATTGTACATTAACCATACGTAGATGCACACAGAGATTGCATGTAGGCTAATTTACATAGCAGAATCCGATCGGGTTGTAATGAGCTGCTCCACCATCATGCCCCGTTTGCCATTCCGAGCCAGAACGCCTAATGACCCAATGCATTCCTAGCAGGGATGCGGAGCCGGAGTCGGAGCCGGAGCCGGAGCCGGAGCCGGAGTCGGAGCCGCCGGGACATTTTACTCGGAGCAGGAGTCGGAGCCGGAGCCGTCAAAAGCAGGGCGGCTCGGACTCCGAAAGAGGTGTAAATTAAACGAAATTAGCAAACGTGAAATGAACACATTGTACCTAGTAAGGATGGTATGGTATGGTATGAAAACGCATTTTTGAAAGCCAAAGTGTTTAAATACGAGTAACATGTCAAAAAAATATCATCAAATAATGGTAAAATAACCAATAACCATATTCTAGCCTCAGTAGTCAATGCGATAGTTTCATGTTTAGTTTAGTTAAGTTCATTGTTTCCACCATCAACGTGTTGTTGTACCTTATTAGATATGGGGTCAAACATTACAATTTACAATAATGGTGTTCCTTGGACCGTTCACGGGATGGGGAGTGTTGTTGATTTGAGTCTCCCCTCTTCTGATTGCCCCAATACGGCACGAAGCAAGCGTTTACGAGGGCATAACACCAAAAAATGATTTGGCAGGGGGCGGGTGTTTATTTAGAGATAGATACAGGGTTTATATGGGAAAGTTGTTTATAATTGTCTGAAGTTTGCGCCTCTGAGTAGTCACGGCTAAATTTTTTTTACATCCCCCTAGCTCTTACTTAATGGATCGATCACGCTTGAGATGTACGGAGCCGGAGCCGGAGCCGGAGCCGCCGGGACATTTTACTCGGAGCCGGAGCCGGAGCCAGAGCCGGGATACTTTCCCGGAGCCGGAGTCGGAGCCCGAGCCGTCCAAAATTTTCCCGGCCCGCATCCCTGATTCCTAGGCAAGGTCTCCGAGGAGATCTTACATTTTTGCGATCCTGACTCCCGCTGGGCATCAAGGTCTTCTACCTCCCCCAGTTCGGATTCCTGCTGAGTGCCCAGGCTTCCTACCTTCCCCAGTCCGGACTCCTGCCGAGTGCCCAGGCCTCCTACCTTCCCCAGTCCGGACTCCTGCCGAGTGCCCAGGCCTCTTACCTTCCCCAGCCCGGACTCCTGCTGAGTGCCGAGCCGGCGCTGCAGGGCGGCCGGCAGGGGCGGCGGCTCCCGGCGCAGTGCGGCGCTGAAGCCGGACACGGCCTGCTCCTCCGAGTCGCGGTGCCGTCGCTTCTTGTGCGGCGACGACAGGCGAAGCTGAGCGGCCCTGCGGTCGGAAGGTCGCACGTCAGCTTGTGTACAGATGTAGCAGCTGGTGCGATGAGATGATCCAGCACAACAACCGGTCAAGGCAATAAGGCAATCAAGGCTTGAAAAACAACATCATGACATACTTGTCATTGCATTTGGTGTGAAGAGGAACTGTGAACCGTAGACGCGTGACATGCAACGAACAAGCAGTACCGATGTCACGAGCCCGTCCGTTATGGGACACCTCCGAAGGGAATTCGGGTCGGGCCGTCTGAAGCTGCTCGGATCTAGGAGCCAGGGAGGACATGCACAGTGTGTCCCGTCACCAGTTCCACGTGGTTACCCCCGGCGGCCATGTGTCCGCCGAAGCACAGCGAGCTGTCCGGGAGCGGCAGCAGATATGGGCGGCGATAGCGGTGCTGCCAGACCCCTGGGGCTGCCAAATACAGACGTGCGCGGCGGTCGGTGGCGGGCCAAGACGAGACGTCGCCAACGCGAGGTGTTCTGTCCGACTGTAGGGTGTCGTCAGAATGGGAAGGCGGCCAGGCGCGGGCCAGTATAGCCAGAGGGTGTCGTCAGCACGGAAGGGTCAAACGTAGTTTTAGCCGGCTAAGACGAACGTTTAGCTTGTTGCGTAATACTACCCACCTTATGGATATACCTGGCTAAAACTTCACCTCATCTCGAGATTTGCATATGCTAGTCACTATGCGGTAAAGTGGGGAACATTGGTGTGCACAATTAAATATTTTTATTGGAATTTGAACACAGTTTAAACACGAAATAAAATGGATCCATTCCTGTGCATTTTCATTTCAAGCTGACACCGACAATTACTGGACTGAAACACTAAAGTGCATTTTCAATGTGCATTCCCCGCATGAAAATAACTAAGATTTTTAGAACAAAAATCAAGGTTGCGCCCAATGTGTCGTTGATGCCTCCCTGGTGCGCACGCATATTCCAAGCATGATGATCTTTGTGTTTTATCTTTCCACATTTCTTATCTGATGCTAGGCACTTACATTTATAGGTTGAGCATTGAACACAACAGCATCTATACATTGAAATTACCAAATACATTTCTGGCCAACTATGGCCACAGTTCTGTCAACTTCAACCAACTGAAACCTACACTAGCTCCAGTAGGGTGTTCCTAGCTCTTGAGCGAAGACACGTGAATTCTGCTATAAATTGGAGCCCCGTGTTTAGACAGTTCCTATGTTCATCATGAGTAGTAAAATTGCAGTGGATATTAAGTAAGCTGCAGTAATGTGATATGGAATATCATACCCTGGTGCAAAGATATTTTACTGAATGCAAGGGAGCGCCACAAGTATCATTTCATCTGTGTGCTATTTCGTCGCAGCGATTATTTTGCTCGCCCAGAGTGGACAACGTGTATGCATTTGTTGCCGGCACTCCTGAAGTGGAGAAATTGCACCACACCGCACGCCGCATCAAATGAGGTCGTGCCGTACGGAATGCCGGCGATTGGCATGCATGTTTAATGCTAACGTTGCCACCGGGTGATAAACAGAGCCTGGCAGGACGATCGGACCGAGCCGCCACGGCTCCGGCCGCGGCGATTAGCTCTGTTTAGAAGCGGCAGGTCCCCGGGCGGTGGCCGCCTCAATTATTGTGACGTCAACAACGGCATCGACGAGCGTCTGCCACGACAGTAGCAAAGCCGGCCGGCCGGCCCGGTCAACACGCAGCGTAAAAGTAGGTCATGGTGGGAATCCAGCGACGAAATAATAATAACAATACGCCAGGCATGATTGCTGTGAAATTCGAGGCCTGAGTTGTGGCGCTTGCGGTTGGTGTGGCTAGCTCTTGTTAACCTGCATTGGTGGGTCATATGTTGACATGGAAGCGGCCAGCAGTGGCTCTTGTCTCGCTTGAAGGGAAATATGTCTTGGAAGGTTATGTTTTGGGAGCAAGGTTTATGTCAGGTAGCGAGGGCTGTTCTCACTGATCATCCAGCCTTCTGTTTGGGGATGACGCATCAATATGCTTTTAATATGAGCATAGGGTGCAATGTAATCTACATGGGTTGACGCACCCTAAAATCCAAATAATCATCAATAATATGAGCATAATTGTTGTATAAAACACCCACGGACAGGCCTTGTGAAAGTGTGTGTATGTGGTGCTGGTGGATTGGAGTTTAGGGGCGCGTCGACATCTAGGATCATTTTGCGCCCATATGTGTGTGTATGTGTGAATGTGCGTGTGTGTGAAGTGTGCACTGTTTATCCTGTCTGTCTCCAGAAGCAATTGTTCAGCTTCTTAGACTCCAACATGCATTGCCCACCATCGCATGCACAACTAGAACGAGGCGAATAGCGTGACGCACATATCTTAGACAATATACCGACAGGCGTTCTCCGCAGAATCACCAAGCAAAAAGAGGAATCATTCTTTCCGAAAGCCATCCTGTCGACTGTGGCAAAAACTTTCTAAGTGGACGATAAATCAGCACCAGGTGCAGATTTTGACCGCAAATTCGCCACGATAACCACGCCGATAAATTTGGATAATACGTCCAGTGTGGCAGGATTTGCATATCTGGAGTGGCTTCGGTCCACGCCACCCCCAGCCGGACGGCCGAGGCCCGACCGGAAACGCGTCCAGCAGAGCAGATGCTAACCGGTAGGACCAGACTATCGACGGGCCAGCTAGTGCATACGCCCATCTGCACTCGCAATTGTTATCGGGAGTGTTGATACCGGAAAATATACATACGTACATATCATTACTGCGAGGAGTGTTGATCTCGTGGTCCATGCCAGGCTGTTGCCGGGCCGCTGTTTTCAGTGTGTTTATTTAAGGTGTTGCCGAAGTGCTCCCGGTATGCTTGCAGGGTGTTTGCCTGGTGTTATTCCGGTGTTGGGTACCCGGTATTCGGAAAAGGCATGCTGGATGCTATGGCTGGTGCCCAGGAAAAGAACGGCTGGGGTTCATGGTGCGCTTCAATAGCACTCCCTGGTGGGCAACATGACATCAGGACAGTTCTCGTGCTCCCCAGGACAGTTTTCGTGCTCCCTGGTGCGGGGATAGAGCCATCGTCCTCCCTGATGGCTGAGATACGGTCTTCGTACTCCCGGACTGTTGAAGTACGACACTACGCTCCCTGCCTGCCGAGGTACGACTCTCTACTCCACGACCCGCGAGGTACAACATTGCTTCTGAGGTGCGACTATCTACTCCACGGCCGGCAAGGTGCGACTCTGCTCCATGACAGGCGAGGTGCGACCCTCTACTCCATGATAGGCGAGGTGCGACCCTCTA
Organism: Imbricaverruca yamaguchii; assembly: GCA_034440575.1. Taxonomy (NCBI): domain Eukaryota; kingdom Metazoa; phylum Arthropoda; class Thecostraca; family Neoverrucidae; genus Imbricaverruca; species Imbricaverruca yamaguchii. The sequence continues at coordinate 3,373,698 of JAOTOL010001660.1, forward strand.
CTCCATGATATGCGAGGTGCGACCCTCTACTCCATGATAGGCGAGGTGCGACCATCTGCTCCCCGGCCGTCGAGGTGCGACACTACTCCATGACAGGTGAGGTGCGACCATCTGCTCCCCGGCCGTCGAGGTGCGACCCTCTGCTCCCCGGCCGTCGAGGTGCGACCCTCTGGTCCCCGGCCGTCGAGGTGCGACTTTACTCCATGACAGGCGAGGTGCGACACTACTCCATGACAGGCGAGGTGCGACCCTCTGCTCCATGACAGGCGAGGTGCGACCCTCTACTCCATGACAGGCGAGGTGCGACACTACTCCATGACAGGCGAGGTGCGACTCTACTCCATGACAGGCGAGGTGCGACCACTACTCCATGACAGGCGAGGTGCGACCACTACTCCATGACAGGCGAGGTGCGACCTCTACTCCATGACAGGCGAGGTGCGACTCTACTCCATGACAGGCGAGGTGCGACCCTCTGCTCCCCGGCCGTCGAGGTGCGACCCTCTACCCCATGACAGGCGAGGTGCGACCCTCTACTCCATGACAGGCGAGGTGCGACCCTCTGCTCCCCGGCTGTCGAGGTGCGACTTTACTCCATGACAGGCAAGGTGCGACTCTCTGCTCCCCGGCCGTCGAGGTGCGACCCTCTGGTCCCCGGACGTCGAGGTGCGACACTACTCCATGACAGGCGAGGTGCGACCCTCTACTCCATGACAGGCGAGGTGCGACCCTCTACTCCATGACAGGCGAGGTGCGACCCTCTACTCCATGACAGGCGAGGTGCGACCCTCTGCTCCATGACAGGCGAGGTGCGACCCTCTGCTCCCCGGCCGTCGAGGTGCGACTCTACTCCATGACAGGCGAGGTGCGACTCTACTCCATGACAGGCGAGGTGCGACCCTCTACTCCATGACAGGCGAGGTGCGACCCTCTACTCCATGACAGGCGAGGTGCGACCTCTACTCCATGACAGGCGAGGTGCGACGGCGAGGTGCGACCTACTCCATGACAGGCGAGGTGCGACTCTACCCCATGACAGGCGAGGTGCGACCCTCTGCTCCATGACAGGCGAGGTGCGACCCTCTGCTCCATGACAGGCGAGGTGCGACCCTCTACTCCATGACAGGCGAGGTGCGACTCTACTCCATGACAGGCGAGGTGCGACCCTCTACTCCATGACAGGCGAGGTGCGACTCTACTCCATGACAGGCGAGGTGCGACTCTACTCCATGACAGGCGAGGTGCGACCCTCTGGTCCCCGGCAGGCGAGGTGCGACACTACTCCATGACAGGCGAGGTGCGACCCTCTGCTCCCCGGCCGTCGAGGTGCGACACTACTCCATGACAGGCGAGGTGCGACTCTACCCCATGACAGGCGAGGTGCGACCCTCTACTCCATGACAGGCGAGGAGCCTCTTTTCCATGACAGGCGAGGTGCGACCACCCTCTGGTCCCCGGCACGTCGAGGTGCGACACTACCTCCATGACAGGCGAGGTGCGACTCTACCCCATGACAGGCGAGGTGCGACCCTCTCCTCCATGACAGGCGAGGTGCGACCGTCGGTGGACTACCCCATGACAGGCGAGGTGCGACCCTCTACTCCATGACAGGCGAGGTGCGACCCTCTACTCCATGACAGGCGAGGTGCGACTCTACCCATGACAGGCGAGGGGCCGGCGAGGTGCGACCATCTGGTCCCCGGCCGTCGAGGTGCGACTCTACTCCATGACAGGCGAGGTGCGACCCTCTGCCCCCGGGCCGTCGAGGTATGCACAGCCGGTGCTCCCGAGCGATTACCCTGGCAGCTGCGACGCCGATATATCATACCGAAATAAACAGGTGGAGCGGGCGGGCCGCCCGGCCATTACTGGTGCCCGCGGGCGTGTCCCACCGCTGCCGCCAGGTATGAGGAAGCAGCCGGACCGCCACTTAGCAGTGCGACCTGTTTACTCCGGCCACGCCGGCACGTAAATGCCGCCCGCCGGTGGCGCAAATGTCGCAGATATCGGTGCAGGTGCGGATTGGACGTTGGCCCAGTCACGACCTCAGTTGACCCGGAGTCACGACCTTAATCGGCCCGGAGTCACGACCTTAATCGGCCCTGAGTCACGACCTTAATCGGCCTGGAGTCACGACCTTAATCGGCCCGGAGTCACGACCTTAATCGGCCCGGAGTCACGATATTAATCGGTCCGGAGTCACGACCTTAATCGACCCGGAGTCACGACCTTAATCGGCCCGGAGTCACGACCTTAATCGGCCTGGAGTCACGACCTTAATCGGCCTGGAGTCACGACCTTAATCGGCCTGGAGTCACGACCTTAATCGGCCCGGAGTCACGACCTTAATCGGCCTGGAGTCACGACCTTAATCGGCCCGGAGTCACGACCTTAATCGGCCCGGAGTCACGGCATCACGTGGGTTGAAGTCACGACCTCAGGTGGGTATTAACCTCAGGCAGGTCAGAATTAAGACCTCAGGTAGGTAGGAGTCGCTTCAGGTTGGTTTGAGTCACAACCTCAGGTGGGTAAAAGCAGCCTCAGGTGGACAGAGTCAAGACCTCAGGTGGGTACGGGTCACCTCAGATGGGTCGGAATCACGTCAGATAATCTGAGTCACTTCAGCTGGTCCGGAGTCACGACCCCACGTGGATCAGCCACGAATCCGAGGGATTCAACCCATGATTTGAACGGGCCGGAGCCACAATCTCAGATGAATCATGGTGATTTCCAGTTGGCGTTATTTTCTCGAATAGGCTGAAGCCAGAGGGCGATAACGGATGATTTGGAAATGCAGCCGAAACGCACCATAAGAGTACGGCATTGGTTCCAGAGGAAGTGTTCCATGTCAGGCTAGGGCAGGCACGCCGAACTGCTGGAACGAAAACATGTCCGTGCAGTAGAAGATGAACTATACAGTTGAATCAGACGCTGTGTGGTGGCAATGGTTTCACATCACGCGGAACAATTTTGTCTGAGCGAAGGCTGTCTGTCGAATCAACCCAGCTTGCTCGATTGAGCGGAAATATTATCAGCTGCAAACAAACGCCGACTGGGCGTTTGTTTGCGATGTCTCGATGATGTCGCTCTCGATGATGTCTGCGATGCGATGCGATGCCTCGACTCGATGTCGCTAACACTTACAGCGTTAGCGACATCGAGAACAGACACCACCTGAAAATGTGTAACACTTTACACACGGAAGGGATGTTCTTTACGCCCCATGCCATATTATCTGAGGTAATCCCTGAGCCGTTGCGTTCATTTTGAAACTTGCACATCTTCTAAGAATTCATGAGCGCATTCTGTGTCAAATTTGACATATTTTCCAATGACTGACAAGCGCAAATAAACAAGTAATTATACGCTCTCATGACGAAAGAGCTGCGATGAATCAAAAGTTACGTTATGACCACTCGATACGCCGTTTAATGGGGCTTGGAACATTTTCCAAAAGGAACCACGACAGATCTCAGTTTACCCTAATTCAGTGCATGGAGAAATAATCAATGAAACGAATGATTTTCAGCCTATGGACTAAGCCATCAGATTGCATATCATCAAAAATTAAGCACGAAATCGCATTTGCTTTGCAGGGTCCTGGCCCCCGGAAAACGGAAAGCCATTACATCGGAAAGAGGTCACCTCCTCAAAAAAAAAAAAAAAAAAAAAAAAGAGGAAAATTAATTAACCCCATAAAAAAAAAGAAAAAACCTACCCCCTCCAATTATTATTACTCTTTTTTTTTTAAAAAAAAAAAAAAAAAAGGGGGGGGGGAAAAAAAAAAAAAAATTTGTGGGGTGTAAAAAAAAATTTTAAGAAAACAGCGGCGATATGACTGCCCCACAGTCCGCCAAAGCACAGCGCGAAATTTTCGCGCTTTGACAGCCGGGAAGTCATCTAACTCTCTGAATAGTCGTAGTGGGTTGTGGTATCCAACCTTCCAAAAAGGTGCAGTGGAATAGCGTACTCGACTTCCTGAGGGGTGCAGTGGGCTGGGGATCTATCCACCTCTATGTGCCTCTGCAGATCAGAGATGTGGGAATCACCTTTGTGACTCAGCGAAGTCCAAAAGAGGAAGTTCATTCCTATGTGTCATGTGTCAGTGCGACGTCGGAGTGTGAGATGATGCGCCTTCAGATGCGGCGCGATAAACTCGGCATGCAAACCACGCCAGCACGCCGGTAATGAGCCAATGATGCCCTATTTTCATTAGAAGCGCGTCATGCAATGACAGGTGCTATTGTTATTCGCCGCCGGAGATGGTGGCATTATTTGGCACAGCGGCGGCCGAGGCGACACCCCCCACCCGCCGGTCGCACGGATGACCTCCGTGCCGCACGCAATGCCGCCGGTTGACTGGCCGACGACGCCGGCAACGCAGGCGAGTTACGAGCGCCGCCGCGTCGGCGGCGCCCCTCAACTGCGTCGACCACCTTATAAAGCGTCATATTACGTTGACTTTTGCCTGGCTCACCACTAAATCCGCCATCTCATCTCCTGCAGCATGCAGAGTGCCTGCGGGCCCATCCGGCGCTGACAGTTTGCATAATTCGCCGTCACTTGTAGCCGCGATGCAATCTCGCGCCGGGGCCACCAGGGGGCGGCGCGCACGGCCCGCCCGGCGCGCTCCAAAACAGCCCGGCCGTCCGCCGGGATCTATGACAATTTGTCTTTATTTGGCCGCGCATAATGTCGGCGCCGGCCGCGCGGATAAGACCCAAATAAAACGGCCGGCATTTGCATCGTCGCAGCCGGCCGGGAGATAGGGTAAGCTACGACTGTGCGGCCCGCGTCCGGATGGGCCGGCTCCAGTGGCGCGGCAGGCCGTTCGGACCCGCCGCCCGGCCCGGCCCGCAGCTCGGAACAGACGCGCGCCGGCGCCGGCCGGTCCCCAGTCGAGCGGCGACCACCGCCGCCGCCGCCGCCGCCGACAACGACGCAATCCAGGCGTGTGCTTGGCGGGCGAGCACCGAACGGCTTCGGCGGCGGAATCGCTTCGGCTCGGCTTGCCAAGAGCGAAACAAAGAAACACACGATCTTGTCCAGATCGGAGCAGATGCTACTCAGGCGGTTGGTTGGTTGACTATTGGTTTTACGACACATCGACCGTTGAATCATGTAGCGTCGCCAATCTCTCACGCCGATTGGTCGCGGGAGAAGAGTAGCGACAGGTGAGACACTCGAACCCACAACCTTTCGATTGTGAGATGAGCAACTTACCCCTAGGCTACTCGTCCTCCTACTCAGGCGGCACGAAACCTGGATAAGACGCAACATAAAGTCTTCAGGACCAATCAGTCAAATCAGATGGCTATATGGTCAGCATGGTCGATGCGCCCTAAAGCCCCCCCAGTGAAATCAGATATTAAACATATGAAAACGGTGATCAAGTAAGACCAGACCGTCACTAGAACAGACTAAATCTGGGCCCAATCAGGCCAGATTGCGATGCAATCAGACCCGATGCTGACCAGAATTGATCAACTTCTGACCAGAGCGGGCCGCATCTTGACTGAACCCGATCCATATCGGCCAGACCAGGCCGGATCTCGACTGGTATCGATCAAACCGTGGTCGACTTAGGTCAAATCTTCACCGAACTCGACGGCCGCTGACTGTCGTAACCTTGACAAGGGCCAATCGCACAAGTTACCGCCAGGCAGCGCCATAAATTGAGCATCAGCCATACATCTGCCGACATCAATTCACGGCCATCGTCGTTCCAGTTGTGCATCTCGAGTCCGTCCGCTCGTATACGTCTGCCGTTTGACAGTCGGCCACATGCGCTTCCACTTTGACTTAGACTCGACCGGCCCCATTGGTTCCGGTTAGGGCGCGCCGCGACAGGCGGCCCAACTCCCCGCCGGCTGCGGCCGTATAGAGTTTCCGCGCGTACGGTGCGCTCACGCGAGCAATAGATTGGACGTAGCGCCTAATTATGCCATCGCGCGCAGCACAGCCGGGTAACTACGGCCGGCCCGACGGTCGCAAATGCACGGTAAACACGGCGCGTGGCGTGCCTAATTAGCACCATGAGACATGGCGCGAGCCGGGATATGTTGACCTTAGCGCGACACGTTGTTAGTGCTCTGTGACGGAGAGAGTAAATATGTCAGGATGTTGTGTCTGGCAGACGATATACGCCGGTGTGTCGTGTCTGACAGAAAAGGCATACCAGTGGCTGGGCCTTCAGTGTGCTTCATCACGGTGTGCGAAGCCTGACAAGACATCGGGATCCATGTTTGACAGGAAACGACAGGGAATTATTTGCGTGGCGGTACAGTGCCAGTGCGGATGCCGAAATACGGGTATGCACATGACTGAAGATTCCGGGTGGGTGGAAGAAGTCCGGACCCCCTCCCCCCTGTTTGCGTGCCCTGGCAACATTAGCTTGTCATTCTCCTTATTCAATCTGAAAATTGTTGGAGCCGAAACACCTAGTTTGGTGAGAGACCTGCTTTGCCTACAAAGCTGTGGAGATAATGCAAATCGCAAGTCATAACCAAAATACTGCTCACGGTGGTTAAATATTTGCACTCATCAGACCTGTACTATCGGAATTTTAGGTGACAGGGTCTGTATGGGCTTTTTGGCTGTTGGGAGAATTGACATGTCAGCACTGCAAGGGTTGGCATCTGCTGGGGATATATGCACACATATATATATATATATATATATATATATATATATATATATATATATATATATATATATATATATATATATATATATATATATAAGAAAAGTTGAAAATCCAATCAAGGAAAAAGTATTTGCATTTGCATTTATTCAGTGCATTTCCGAAAGCAAATCCAATTTGCATGCAGTCCCATGATGCATCTAAGAACTGAGACCGCCCCAGGAACTTGCAACCCATTGTGACACCAGTCCATGCTTGTGAGATCATACAATTCTGGAATCAGTCATGTCAGCGTTTTGTTGGTTGGCTGGTTCGTTGGCTGGTTGGCTGGCTGGTTGGCTGGTTGTTTGTTTGGCTGATTGTTTAATTGGCTGGTTATTTAGTTGACTGGTTGGTTGTTTTGTTGTTTGGTTGGTTGTTTGGTTGTTTGTTTGGTTGGTTGGTTGGTTGGTTGGTTGGTTGGTTGGTTGGTTGGTTGGTTGGTTGGTTGGTTGGTTGGTTGGTTGGTTGGTTGGTTGGTTTGTTGGTTGGTTTGTTGGTTGGTTGTTGGTTGGTTGGTTGGTTGGTCGGTTTGTTGGTTGGTAAGTTGACTGGCTGGCTGGTTGGCTAGTTGACCAGCTGGTTGAAACTCGCCAAGTTCGCTACGCCCAGAACTGCCAAAATTCCGTCATTGTTTGACTGGAGCAAAGCCATGATTAGAGAAAACTGGAGCATCACCGAGCACAGGCACCATGGAGCACTGGTGGCATGGAGCACAGGTGGCACGGAGCACAGCTAGCACCAAGCACATGAGCACGGAGTCGGATAACAGATCCCCCTGACGGTCTTGGTCCAGTCAAACTAGGGAGGACGTCTGGTAGTTATCGTAGCAACTTGGCGGTTCGTGCGGCTTCTAGTTGTTCATGGGAATATTGAGCTTCGGCCATAAAATATAGAGTTTGATGGAAAGCTGTATCTAGAATCTAAAAAGTTTTGGAATGCTGTTTCCTAAAATGTTCGAAACTGCACTAGAAGCTATTTATATAAATAAATCTGATTGACATCGGTGCCCAAACGAACTAGGCGGACGATGACGTGCTATGTCAAGGTGCTGTACCGTGACTGCCTGACTGTCAAACCTGATCGATTCTTTGCTGACGTTGCCTGCATGCAGCCAGCCTTCTGTGTATGTGCACGGTAAACACTGCCGTGCACGACCTCACACGATGGACACACACGTGCACAGTCATCCATGTCTGTACACATGCATCGAATTTGTGGAAGCTGGTGCACACAGTGCCATGTCAATATCTGACCATGAGATGTGATCGGTGGCTCTGATGGACTCCATCACCAGATACGTCCGATGTCTGAGTGTCTATATGAGAGGTGTTTGAGGTCGGCAGGCGCTGTGGCTCTCCGGCGAGCTCTGCGGTGGGGGAGGGGAACAGCTCGTGGCCAAGCTGTGACGAAATCGTGGCAGAATGCATCGCGCTGTGGCGTGTCAGTGGTGTACCAGCCAGCCGTGTAGCTGTAATGCACCAGTGGTGCACAAGTGATGTGCCAGTGGTTTGCAAGTGGTGTGCCAGTGGTGTACAAGTAGTGTACCAGCCGTGTGACTGTAATGTACCAGTGGTGCAGGGAGGTGGGTAATTAAACCAGCGTGTGATGTAGTGTACATTCTGTTGTGGTGCACAAGTGGTGTATCAGTCGTGTGACTATAATGTACCAGTGGTGCACAGGTGGTGCGTCAGTGTTGCACAAGTGGCGTGCAAGTGGTGTACAAGTGTTGTACAAGTAATTAATAGTATAGAAGTGGTGTACCGGCCGTGCGACAGTAATGCACCAGTGGTACACAAGTGATGTACAGTTGCTACAGGTCACGTGACAGCTGTTACAGGTCACGTGACACCTGTTACATGTCACGTTAGAGCTGTTACGTGTCACAGCGGCGAGGGCGTGTTGGAGTGATATGGCGAATGCGTTGACCGTGTCCAACTGTCATGTATTTTCGTCGCCCGGCGCTGAAGATCCCCAGGGCCTCCGATATTTCTCAGTAGACTGGGGGAGGGGAGGGGAGATGGAGGGCCCGTGTGGTGCCACGATTCCCCGCCGGACAATGCGAGGAGATTATCACACGCGCACACACACAGACACACACACAAACCACCACCGCCGTCGCCGACGCGGTAATACAGTTTTTGCCGGCCGGCAGCTGCCCAGTAACGTATTTTGAATTGTCGCCGGCGGTGGCGGAAGAAACTGCTGTCACGACAACGCATGTGGCGCGTCCCGGGACAGGACCTGCTGCCACAACATAGGTGATGCGTCCCGGGACAGGACCTACTGCCACAACACAGGTGATGCGTCCCGGGACAGGATCTCCTGCCACAACATAGGTGGTGCGTCCCGGGACAGGATCTCCTGCCACAACATAGGTGATGCGTCCCGGGACAGGATCTCCTGCCACAACATAGGTGGTGCGTCCCGGGACAGGACCTGCTGCCACAACATAGGTGGTGCGTCCCGGGACAGGACCTGCTGCCACAACATAGGTGATGCGTCCCGGGACAGGACCTGCTGCCACAACATAGGTGATGCGTCCCGGGACAGGACCTGCTGCCACAACATAGGTGATGCGTCTACTGGACAGGAACAGCTATCACAACATAAGTGATGCGTCCCGGGATAGGACCTGCTATCACAACACATGTGGTGCGTCTACTGGACAGGAGCAGCTATCACAACACATGTGGTGCGTCTACTGGACAGGAGCAGCTATCACAACACATGTGGTGCGTATACTGGACAGGAGCAGCTATCGCAACACATGTGGTGCGTCTACTGGACAGGAGCAGCTATCACAACACATGTGGTGCGTATACTGGACAGGAGCAGCTATCGCAACACATGTGGTGCGTCTACTGGACAGGAGCAGCTATCACAGCACATGTGGTGCGTCTACTGTACAGGAGCAGCTATCACAACACATGTGGTGCGTCTGCTGTACAGGAGCAGCTATCACAACACATGTGGTGCGTCCTCGGGAGACTCCTGTCGCTGCGCTGGCTATCAGTCAGCACGCTCTACACGCCCACATGAGTGGCCAGCTGCTGAACTATTGCGTCACGACGTCGTGTCAAAGCTGCCAGGACGACCATTCACCAATCAACCGTGATCTTAAATACACGCACCGATAACAAGATGAGCGAAGTATTTGACAAACAAATCAGCCGCCAATTCCACAAGCGCTTGCTTAGAAAAGCACACATTTTATTAGCTGGCGCATGAATTTGGACAAGCTAATGTTATGCTGAATCAGTTTCCCATGTCGCAGGCAGCTCCCAGGAGTCACTGAGCAACAGGCGATCGTTCGTTTGCGGTGCAGTACATAGGTCACTAAGCACATCGCTGTCGCACAGCAACAGTCAATCATGGCGTTTCCAGCTGAGGCTGGGACCAGTGGGACGCTTCAGCTGATCGTTTCATGCGAAAATTGGGTTCACTGTTTACAATTAGACCTGAACTGTTTGTTTAGCGAGAGCCATGCACTAGAGTGAATGGTATGCTCCATTGGTAAGTGATACGCTTCATCGGTGGGAGATATGACCCATCAGTGGGTGGTTGGTATGCCCCATCAGTGGCTGGCATGCTCATCAATGGGTAGTATGCCCCATCAGTGAGTGAAATGTCCGTCAGTGGGTAGTATGCTCCATCAGTGGGTGTTATGCTCCATCAGTGGGTAGTATGCTCCATCAGTGGGTGTTATGCTCCATCAGTGGGTAGTATGCTCCATCAGTGGGTGTATGCTCCATCAGTGGGTAGTATGCTCCATCAGTGGGTGTTATGCTCCATCAGTGGGTAGTATGCTCCATCAGTGGGTGTTATGCTCCATCAGTGGGTAGTATGCTCCATCAGTGAGTGAAATGTCCGTCAGTGGGTAGTATGCTCCATCAGTGGGTGTTATGCTCCATCAGTGGGTAGTATGCTCCATCAGTGGGTGTTATGCTCCATCAGTGGGTAGTATGCTCCATCAGTGGGTGTTATGCTCCATCAGTGGGTAGTATGCTCCATCAGTGGGTGTTATGCTCCATCAGTGGGTAGTATGCTCCATCAGTGGGTGTTATGCTCCATCAGTGGGTAGTATGCTCCATCAGTGGGTGTATGTCCATCAGTGGGTAGTATGCTCCATCAGTGAGTGAATGTCCGTCAGTGGGTAGTATGCTCCATCAGTGGGTGTTATGCTCCATCAGTGGGTAGTATGCTCCATCAGTGGGTGTTATGCTCCATCAGTGAGTGAAATGTTCGTCAGTGTGTGGCATGCCCATCAGTGGATGGTACGCCTCGCTATTGACTGCCTGTGGTGAAGTATATCGTGTCAAATCGGCGAGAGTCGTTCACAAAGCCGTACGGGTGAGGACCAGCTGTTGACAGTCGGCCGTCAGACGGCCAGCCCGCCAATTAGCTGATCCCGCGGGCACCGGAGGCAGTCCTCAGGTGCTCTGAGGAGGGCAGCCAGCCCGCCAATTAGCTGATCCCGCGGGCACCGGAGGCAGTCCTCAGGTGCTCTGAGGAGGGGAGCCAGCCCGCCAATTAGCTGATCCCGTGGGCACCGGAGGCAGTCCTCAGGTGCTCTGAGGAGGGGAGCCAGCCCGCCAATTAGCTGATCCCGTGGGCACCGGAGGCAGTCCTCAGGTGCTCTGAGGAGGGGAGCCAGCCCGCCAATTAGCTGATCCCGTGGGCACCGGAGGCAGTCCTCAGGTGCTCTGAGGAGGGGAGCCAGCCCGCCAATTAGCTGATCCCGCGGGCACCGGAGGCAGTCCTCAGGTGCTCTGAGGAGGGGAGCCAGCCCGCCAATTAGCTGATCCCGCGGGCACCGGAGGCAGTCCTCAGGTGCTCTGAGGAGGGGAGCCAGCCCGCCAATTAGCTGATCCCGTGGGCACCGGAGGCAGTCCTCAGGTGCTCTGAGGAGGGGAGCCAGCCCGCCAATTAGCTGATCCCGCGGGCACCGGAGGCAGTCCTCAGGTGCTCTGAGGAGGGGAGCCAGCCCGCCAATTAGTGATCCCGTGGGCACCGGAGGTTCAGGTGCTCTGAGGAGGGGAGCCAGCCCGCCAATTAGTGATCCCGTGGGCACCGGAGGCAGTCCTCAGGTGCTCTGAGGAGGGGAGCCAGCCCGCCAATTAGTGATCCCGTGGGCACCGGAGGCAGTGGTGCTCTGAGGGGGCCGCCCATTGCTGACCGTGGGCGGGCTCCTGGTGCTTGGGGGGGCCGCCGCCATTGCTTCCCGCGGGCCCGGGGGGTGGGTGGGTCTCGGTGCTCTGAGGAGGGGAGCCAGCCCGCCAATTAGCTGATCCCGCGGGCACCAGAGGCAGTCCTCAGGTGCTCTGAGGAGGGGAGCCAGCCCGCCAATTAGCTGATCCCGCGGGCACCGGAGGCAGTCCTCAGGTGCTCTGAGGAGGGGAGCCAGCCCGCCAATTAGATGATCCCGTGGGCACCGGAGGTAGTGCTCAGGTGCTCTGAGGAGGGGAGCCAGCCCGCCAATTAGCTGATCCCGCGGGCACCGGAGGCAGTCCTCAGGTGCTCTGAGGAGGGGAGCCAGCCCGCCAATTAGCTGATCCCGTGGGCACCGGAGGCAGTCCTCAGGTGCTCTGAGGAGGGGAGCCAGCCCGCCAATTAGCTGATCCCGCGGGCACCGGAGGCAGTCCTCAGGTGCTCTGAGGAGGGGAGCCAGCCCGCCAATTAGCTGATCCCGTGGGCACCGGAGGCAGTCCTCAGGTGCGCCAAGGAGGGGAGCCAGCCCGCCAATTAGCTGATCCCGCGGGCACCGGAGGCAGTCCTCAGGTGCTCTGAGGAGGGGAGCCAGCCCGCCAATTAGCTGATCCCGCGGGCACCGGAGGCAGTCCTCAGGGTGCTCTGAGGAGGGGAGCCAGCCCGCCAATTAGCTGATCCCGCGGGCACCGGAGGCAGTCCTCAGGTGCTCTGAGGAGGGGAGCCAGCCCGCCAATTAGCTGATCCCGCGGGCACCGGAGGCAGTCCTCAGGTGCTCTGAGGAGGGGAGCCAGCCCGCCAATTAGCTGATCCCGTGGGCACCGGAGGCAGTCCTCAGGTGCTCTGAGGAGGGGAGCCAGCCCGCCAATTAGCTGATCCCGTGGGCACCGGAGGCAGTCCTCAGGTGCTCTGGAGGGGGAGCCAGCCCGCCAATTAGCTGATCCCGCGGGCACCGGAGGCAGTCCTCAGGTGCTCTGAGGAGGGGAGCCAGCCCGCCAATTAGCTGATCCCGCGGGCACCGGAGGCAGTCCTCAGGTGCTCTGAGGAGGGGAGCCAGCCCGCCAATTAGCTGATCCCGCGGGCACCGGAGGCAGTCCTCAGGTGCTCTGAGGAGGGGAGCCAGCCCGCCGCCGACGCCTCTGGCGCCGCTGACACCGCGCACGCTTCCTCCGCACATTCCGTGCTAATAAGACGCTAACGGCGACCACGACATCCGCCACATCCAAGCCACGCCCACCGGCCGATGACGTCACAGCGTGGCGGGCCGTGACGCCACATAAGTAGGCGCCGATAATATCGCTAATGAGCACCGCCCACACGTCAGGATGTCTGCGGCGTGACCCACAACATGCACAGCTCAATTTTATGTCACTTAAAAATTGAGAACTTGCATTAGCGTTCCACTATTAAAAAAATATTGAAAACAAGATAACATACACAGCTGCAAAACCTCCATAAAATAAGTCACGAACATTTTTAGGCACCTGTACAACTGTAATTGTAATTATAAAAAGGGAATTACAAAGAGCAAACAATAATATCGTGAATACATCGTTGCAGACTTTTATTTGAAAAAAATGTGCACAGAATAATATATGTGAACAAAACAAAGCGGTGCGACGTAACTGGCCCAACCTAGCAACTGATAACCGGCATAATCTCAACAGCTGATAAACTTCCATCAGACAAAAGTAAAGGACTGAAGTGTTGGTAGCCATGAATGGTATCAACATGACGCAAATGCATTTACTGCATGCAATTATGCATCTATTTCGCTTCTTGTGTATCTTCTTTGGAGTTTTTTTAATTGTTTGTTTTTGCTTGATCATGCCACGATAACGTCACGAAGGATAACACCTCCGACCATTTTTGAACGAAGTCGTGGATTATTGCATCTTGACACGGTAATGTGGCCTAAAGCAACATGCATTGTCCAACATAGACAAAGAGATTGATTGATTGATGGATGAAATAGATTGATGAGATAATGATTAATTGATTGATTGGAATGATATCCAGATATTGTCCCTGTACCATTCCAAGCTCATCCAAGGTCGCTGCCTAGGTTGCTAAGGCATGTGAACATCAATGTTAAACAGCACCGAACGTAAGCCCAGAAGGAAGAGGCTCCGCTTGGCCCTCTCGTGTCGCTTGGGCGGCAAACCCTGTTTCGTGTAAACCTTCGCTGAAGAGTGCTGATTGGCGTGCGACCAGTGTCAGCTGCCCCTCCCCATCTCCCCATGCTCTGGCGTTCCAACATGAAGCGAGTCGAGCAAAACCAGGTTACGGCCGATCTGGCAGAGCTACAGGTCACGACAAAAGGAGAGAGAGAAAAAAAAACAGGGCAAAAACACACACATTCCACCGACATCCCATGTATTCTTAGCATCTCAATATGCATAACAATCTCACAAATATTGTTTTACTGTTTATGCAAGAATGAACAAGCAAAGCGGGTACCATCGGTGATGCAAATATAAAATTGTGTTCGTCATCCTCAGATAGAACTTTAGCTCCAGAAGAAGAATACCCCTCCCCTCCACACACAGCTATATATATGGGTGTAAATGTGTGTGGGTATATGTGCACATTCCCCGACAAAAGTCTGTCCAAAGCATGCTCTCCTCCAAAACCATCCAGGCCGAAGGGCATCAGTCAGCAGAACCGTCAGAGAGCAGCGACAGCACGCACCAGCCTCGGCGGGCCGACCCAGCAGCGCGTTCTTCACAGCCGGACGCCACCTCCCTGCAGCGTCGTCCGGCAGTAACCCGCGGCGGCCCACCGGCGCGCCATAACGAATAGTCGCGTCGTTCGACGGGCCATCGTCGTCTCGTCGCCGTCGACGGAGCCGATGATCGCTCAGCGGTGACTGCCGGCCTCGAAGAGGCCGCGCAGATAACGGCCGGCCTAATTGCGGGTCCCTCCCCCCCCAGAGCCGGCCGCCGCCCGTTCCGGCACAGTGGAGGCGACGCACCGCTGCGTCCCCTCGCCGCAGACGGAGCCAGCAATGGCCGAAAATATGACAGGGGCGGCGCAAGGGACCCGCCCCGGCCGCACGGGTGGGTCTCGTTCGAGGAGAAACGAGGTGGGTCCTCCTCTTCGCCGCGACTGCCCCGACCTCCTCGACTGGCGGCCCAGAAGTGCGTCGGCGCTGTTTCTAGATTTGTTCGGCGATTTCGCGCGGGCGGCGTCCAGCCGGGCAGGGGACACATCGATCCATCACCGGATCGCGTTACGGCAGACCATTAGGTCGACAGGCGTGACTATGCGCACATCGGGAGTGATTTAAATAGAGCGGAATATTAAAATCCTTTTTCAATAGACCGGCTTTGAAATACGGCTCGCCGAACACTACAGCATATTTCCGGAAAAACAACTCGAATAAATTTCTGCGTTCAATGACGCGAAAAGGACCATTCAATCTGGCCGTCTGGCAGCACCGGCACGAAAGCGGCGCCGGCTCGCGGACCCAATGAGAGAAAAATTCACGCGTCGAAATTGGTCATTCAGTTAAATCTGCCGTAGAATTGGAGACGAGATCCCGAAAGTTAGAGACATTAGAGAGAAGTTACGCGCCATTGTCAGGACGGAAAATTCGATTCGGACTCGATAGGGCGTGCCGGTAAGGGTAATGGTCGCGGCAATGGTGCAACCTCCGTCCGATGCCGTCCGGATAGGCCGCCATCTCTCCAGCGTCGGCCGGCGCACGGCGCTATCAAACTGCCTCATTAGCGGGTGGCGATTAGCAGCCCGGCAGAGCCATCCGAAGCGCGCGGCGACGCCGACAAAAACCGCCGACGCCCG
Organism: Imbricaverruca yamaguchii; assembly: GCA_034440575.1. NCBI lineage: Eukaryota > Metazoa > Arthropoda > Thecostraca > Neoverrucidae > Imbricaverruca > Imbricaverruca yamaguchii. The sequence continues at coordinate 3,389,392 of JAOTOL010001660.1, forward strand.
GTCCGTCTCCAGTTAGCACTCCACTCATTAGCGCGTATTTGCGCGCTATCTGTGATAGGCCTGAGTGTCGCGTCGGCCTCGGCCTGCGCGGGGACGGTGTCGGTCCGGCGGAGGCCGAGCAGGGTGCACCTCCACCACTCCGGCACGCTAGCATCGAGAGCCGCCACCGGACGGTCCAACGAGCTAGATGAAGTTCGTGTTGGACTGGCCAGATATGGCATGACAGCTGCCAGTCTGGGAGCGTGAAGCATGGCAGCTGCCAGGCTTGAGATTATTCACGTTTGTTTTTCCAGCGACGCAATCCCTCTCAACCATTTTCCATTGAAATATCGTCACCAACTTATCCATTAATATCCTCTTTCTCTCTTACTATCTCTATTTCTCCCTCTCTTATACATATTTCCTTCTATCTTTACGCAGGCGTATGTTTGTATGGAGTATGGGTATGCACGCTCATCCCGGCAGTATCGCAGTTGCGCAGAATAAGTTTGTCTGCAGAAGCGGTCTCCAACTGGATCCGCCATGACAGTTAATTGACTCTGAAGCAACCCTTTGGACCCCGTCGAAGAGTTCCGTGATACTCTGGACGTTACCGCATGATCTTCTCTTCTGTGAGCCTGGACGCGTCACAGGGTTGCCTGCGATCCTGGACGCCCTCACAGGGCCGCAGTTGAGTAGCAGCGCGTCCGCAAGAGTGCACCCAATGACGGGAGATTCCTGGTGGATCCAGGTTTGGCACCCCTCCAATGTTAATTTATCAGTTTCCGTATTCAATCTGAAGATATGCCCCGAAAACAAGGACCTGAACCCCTGGTTTGGTGAGAGACCTGCAGCTTTGATGTACGTCGAGGGACGTCGGAGGGGGGAGGGGGGGCTCCGCCCGGTCCAGCTGCGTAAGAGCCATGCATTGACTGTGCCACCCTAGTGGCTGCCCAGCTAACATAGTTTATTCTATCGAATTTGCATAGACTACCGGCACAATGATGAGTGGATTCGGTGCGAGGCAGGGCTGTATGAACGGCGGATGTAGACGAAGAGCATACATAGAGGATTATAGATTGACTCTGGAGAACTGGTAAAGAGCCAGATGTCAAAGCGCCGACACCGGGCGGCTGGGATGATTTTTAGCATCTTCGTTCGTGGTCTGACAGAGCAACACCACTGATGTCTAAGCAGCTGAACTGAGGCGTGCTGACGGGCTCAAATAATATGCACACCAGCAAACGAGCGCAGACACCGAGACAGAGACAGCAACAGGGTGTGGCACAGGCTCCCACCTGTGCTACACTCTGCTACACCATCTGAACGGCAAATGGACTGTGTCACAGGTGGGAGGACGGCATGTAGACTGTGTCACAGGTGGGAGGACGGCAGATGGACTGTGTCACAGGTGGGAGGACGGCAGATGGACTGTGTCACAGGTGGAAGGACGGCGTGTAGACTGTGTCACAGGTGGGAGGACGGCAGATGGACTGTGCCACAGGTGGGAGGACGGCATGTAGACTGTGTCACAGGTGGGAGGACGGCAGATGGACTGTGTCACAGGTGGGAGGACGGCAGATGGACTGTGTCACAGGTGGGAGGACGACATGTAGACTGTGTCACAGGTGGGAGGACGGCAAATGGACTGTGCCACAGGTGGGAGGACGGCAGATGGACTGTGTCACAGGTGGGAGGACGGCGTGTAGACTGTGTCACAGGTGGGAGGACGGCATGTAGACTGTGCCACAAGTGGGAGGACGGCAAATGGACTGTGCCACAGGTGGGAGGACGGCAGATGGACTGTGCCACAGGTGGAAGGACGGCATGTAGACTGTGTCACAGGTGGGAGGACGGCACATGGATTGTCACAGGATTCGGCGGACGAAAATATGCGGGTACCTACCAGCAGCCAAAGCAGTGTGTGGCTTCGGCGTAAGGAGTTGGATGAACGGCGGAGGAGACGGCCGGGAGACGGCGGGGAGATGGCAGAGAGACGGCAGAGAGACGGCAGAGAGACGACATGGTGCAGCAGGGAGATGGCAGAGATATGGCAGAGAGACGGCAGGGAGATGGCAGAGAGACGGCAGAGAGACGCAGAGAGACGGCAGAGAGACGGCAGAGAGACGACAGGGTGCGGCAGGGAGATGGCAGAGATACGGCAGAGAGACGACATGGTGCAGCAGGGAGACGACAGAGAGACGGCAGAGAGACGGCAGAGAGACGACAGGGAGCCGGTAGAGAGACGGCAGAGAGACAGCAGAGAAACGGCAGAGAGACGGCAGAAAGGCAGCATGGAGACGACGGGGAGACAACACAACGGCGCCGTCCGTCGGCTGTCGACGTGCAGTAGTCTCCGAGGTGTGGGACATCGTCGCCCGTCTCCCGACCGCGGAGAGAACGTTCCCACAGCCACCGGCAGCGGGACGCAGTCTCGCGTCCCTCGCGGTGCCGTGTCGACCGCCCTCTGTCGGCCGGACCATCAAGCCCACCCAAACCGAGTAACGCGCTCGTAAAATCTCACACAGATAGCGCCGCTTGTGTTTATTCACGGAACGGTGATAGGGGCCTCGGAGGGAGTCGCCGCAGATATACGACCGCACGCGTTTAGTGGTGCGCCGCCGACCGCCGTATACAACGCCCATATCGTTGGATACGCCGCACTCTTGTTCATCCCGCGGTAGGGCACTAAAAAACGCATCGGATCTATCCGAAGTTGATGCGAACCCCAGAGGCGAGGGCGCACGCAAACTTGATTCCTGTTCCCCTCCGGAGAGGAGCGCAAAGATACCTTGCCCCCACATCTCGCTGTGGAACGCCGACAAAGACATCCGCCGGCCGTGGCGGCGGGATTCAGAACAGCTCAGATTTGCATGGTCTTGTCGTTCCGCAAATCCATCGCCGAAGGCTTTAACTTAAGGGTCCATCTCGACGCTACCTAAGCGGCCGCCTAATCCGGCCATTGTGGCGCCAGTGCGGCCAGATGCGGCGCGTCTGTGTCGACATACAGTGGCGCGGCTCTGTCGCGGACGCGGGGGCGGTCGGCAGGAGGTGCGCGGCGGTCGCCGTTGCACTCACGCCGGACCCGGTCCTGTCCGGCCGCGTTCTCATAACGTGGCCTAATGGTGTTTTAAGCCGGACCCTGAGCCGCGGTAATGCGTCGGGCTGTGTGAATAAGTTGGCCTGCAGTCGCCGCCGGGACAGAGACGAAGCCAAGTCGGTCGTAAATAAAGCCGGCCGTGTCACGGGCGTCCCCAGCCACCCAGCCCGCCCGGCAGGTGGCATCTGGTGAGCTTCACCGGTGTCGGAGACCATCGCGCCGCCACGGCGCTGAGGGGTCTGGGGCCGCGCGTGTTGCCAGGTGGGCTCCGAAGACCATCCCACCACCGTGGCGCTGAGGGTCCGGGGCCGCGCGTGTTGCCAGGTGGGCTCCGAAGACCATCCCACCACCGTGGCGCTGAGGGGTCCGGGGCCGCGCGTGTTGCCAGGTGGGCTCCGAAGACCATCCCACCACCGTGGCGCTGAGGGGTCCGGGGCCGCGCGTGTTGCCAGGTGGGCTCCGAAGACCATCCCACCACCGTGGCGCTGAGAGGTCTGGGGTCGCGCTGGTTTGGGGGTCGCGCGTGTTGCCAAAGTGACCCCACACCACCAGATCAAGATCAAACCGTTACTAAGAAAATGGCAAAGGAAGTAGTTTCAAGTGGCAAAGGAAGTGGTAAACGTAGCTGAAGTTGTTTCAAATGTGTATATGGTACACAGGTTCACTTCATTCAATTCATTTCAGGTCATTTATTTCAATTTCGGTGGCATCTTTTTGGGTGCGAAGGCAAACAACTACATATGATCTCTGAGATTTCGGAGCTTCAGTGGTGATTCTGAAACATACGACGCCCCGCCGCACGCTGTCCAGCGTCATCCATGTTCCATCAGAAAAATTAACACGGATTAGTGAACCTCGATTACGAGGGGAAGGTCATTGGGGATCGCTTGAGTAACTTAACCATCACACCCTTGAGTCGCTTGGGTCACTGATTGTCACTTTGGTTACTTGACTATCATACCCTTGAGTCACTGAAGATCATTCTGGAAGTCTTATCATAATTAAACCAGTGCCACAAACATGCTTATTGTACTGCGGCATGAAAGATAAGAGCGTTCCAGTTTTTACGAGTCTGGAAGAAGTGCAAATATCGTAACAATTTCTACAAGTACTGTAGGAAAATGCGTTAATATCGGCTTCATTCTGGAGGCCACATATTAGTGATTAGTTGCTGAAGGATGAACACAAACTGAATAATATCACCAAATAAAGCATCCGCCAATGTTCCTGCAGTGGGTGGTATAAATTTGTCCGCCACCCACAGTTTGTATCACAGTGTTGAAGAGCTCGACATTTGTGAGCCCCCATACAATGTTTCGTGGGTAACGCAGTTCACCGAAACGCCATCAGCACCTGGCCTACATACTGTACCGCACACCACCATTGTGCTGCGGTACAGTGCACCATGCTAGGCGGACGGCATCGCAGAGCGCGCCACAGAATTCTGGCGGCACGCCGATAAAGACAGCAGTTTTCTTTTTGCTTGCAAGGCTGCGAGTAAAATGGCACGCACGATGACTTGGTGAGTACTATCAAATGACTCAGAGTCGATGGTGGGTGGTGACCGGCAACCTTAGCCGATGTGCGATGTGGTGCCCCGCCGGTCAGAAGGGTCTTCGATCTGACCAAGTCTGCTGCTGCTGACGCTGAGGCTGGTGGTGTTCTTTGGCAATCAATCGTCATACGCCAACTGCATCTTGTCTCCTCTGCACTCATGACCTCCACAAACATAGCATATATGCGAACCATGTCAGGCCAGTGGCGGGACCCAATATTGAATGGATCAGAGTACGGGCTGGTGTGTGGGTTCCGACTGGACGTTCAGGAAGATGAGGATTTTTCATTCGATGTGAGCCATTTTCAAATTACATTTCCCTAGCAGTGTGCTAATTCCAGCACCACTTGAGGAGGGGTGGCAGTGGGCGTACTGGGAAACTCAGTACATGTACCTAAAACGTGAGAAAGAGTAAGAGGAGGGTCAGAGGTTCAGAGGAGGGTCAGAGGGTCGGAGGAATGAGTATGGACAATGTAGGGGGTCACAACAGAACTGCCGAACAGTGGATATGGACAGACAAACCTACGCGTACAACAGAACAGGCCGGATGAGCAATTGTGGACAGTAAAATTGGACAAAGCGAGAGAGAACGGCGCAATGAGGCAGAGGGGCGGAAGAGGAGAGTGGAACGGGACGGAGGAGCCGATTCGGGTCGTCGAATGGTTCAGAGGGACAACGACCGGTCACAGCGGCCGGTTCTGTCGAAACGTTTGCCGTAATTTCTGCCCTGGTGACTTTATGTCCATTAAGACTCGGCTGGGGGTCCGGGTTTGTCAGAAATGCCACCCTCCGAGAGGGTCAGGCCGGAAATGGTGGCGAGTCGAATACTCAGTCCAAAAATGACCGCCCCGATAACTGGCACTAAGTGGCATCGGGGGTAGAAGTTCACTTATGAAGCTGTTCTGGCCGGAGGTCGCCAGGAGCGATGTTTATATGATGTGAGATGAAGCGGAGGCCACTTTCATCTCACTCCAGTTGTCATATGGCACAGGCTATTTCCCGCACGATCTGCACAAATGTCAATCGTAATGTGACATTCACCTCGTATCTGTAACAAGCACTGTATGCTGCGCTGTTGATGACAAACAGAAGCGGTATTATTGTTGGCAAACGGAAGCCGTATTATACTTCACTTTGCTGTCAAAAAGAAGCCGTAATATACTTTACTATTTCTGACAAACGGAAGAGGTATTATGGAACGTTGCCATGAATATGTAGGACACTTTTGATTTGTTTGGGAGGCTGACGGACATAAATTTTCCATAATCAAATTAGTTATTCGAGTAAGCAACCTGTATGCTGTGTATCATTTTGATATCCTTCGACACTAACGACACTAAGGCTGTCATCATATATCCGGGAGTATTATCCATGTCTGATTGTCGCATGTTGCATCACCTAAAAACTGTCAAGTGAGTGAAACGACCTACCAGGAATATTCATAATCAATTTGAAAGCGACACAATTAAATAGGATTCGATAGTATTAAAGAGTATTGGAATAGCAGTGTGAAAGAGAATACATAAAATTCCACGAACAAATTAGGCTACTAAAAATAGTATATATTACCTAAAGACCATGGACCAAGCACGTGGAAGGATACCAGCAGAACGTAACGTACGACATGCGCGCAAATATATTTGCAAAACATGCATCTAAATTGATTAGAGCTGAGGATACCGGGCGGACACGCCCTCCCCGCTGGGGCTCGGGAGCAGACGCGGCGCCATTCTCTTCGACTCGGCTCGACGGCTCCAACAACGTTACGGAAACCTGCCGAGCCCGTTAGTTATCCTGAAGCGTCTTGATTTGAACACGGAGTGCCGCCGACCAAATTTACAATGCGCTCTATCAGATCCAATTTTCTACATTTCATCGGGAACGCCGTGCGGCTGTGGAGACAGCGTTTCTTTTTACGGGCCTGGCCTGCGGCCATTTGTGTCACCGCCTGGCGCTATACTTTAGCGCGGTCTCGGGGGACGGGCCACGTGACGGAGCAGCGCTGGCGCCCCGGCCCGCCACGCCACCGTCGGGCCGCCGCTGTCCGACAAACACGACACGCACACGGCGCAGCACGGCACAGCATAGCACGGTACAGCATAGCACAGCACAGCACAGCATAGCACAGCACGGCAAAGCACGGCACAACATAGCACAACAGCACAGCACAGCATAGCACAACATAGCATAGCACAACACAGCACAGCACAGCACAGCACAACACAGCACAGCACAGCACAGCACAGCACAGCACAGCACAGCACAGCACAGCACAGCACAGCACAACACAGCACAGCACAGCACAGCACAGCACAGCACAGCACAGCACAGCACAGCACAGCACAGCACAGCGTAGCAAAGCAAAACACAGCACAGCACAGCGCAGCACAGCACAGCACAACACAGCAGAGCACAGCACAACACAACACAGCACAGCACAGCACAGCGTAGCAAAGCAAAACACAGCACAGCACAGCGCAGCACAGCACAGCACAACACAGCAGAGCACAGCACAACACAGCACAGCACAGCACAGCATAGCACAGCATAGCACAGCACAGCACAGCACAGCACAGCACAGCACAGCACAGCACAGCACAGCACAGCACAGCACAGCACAGCACAGCACAGCATAGCACAACACAGCACAGCACAGCACAGCGCAGCACAGCACAGCACAACACAGCAGAGCACAGCACAACACAACACAACACAGCACAGCACAACACAACACCGCACAGCTCAGTACAGTACAGCACAGCACAGCACAGCTCAGCGCTGTGCCTCAGTAAGAGGAACAACGCACCAGTATTGGGCAGTTGTCAGTAAGAGACACAGCACACCAATATCGGACAGCTACCAGTAAGAAGCACAGCATACGAATATCGGACAGTTTTCTTTTTAATTGTCTTATTTGGCCCGCTTTTCCCTTATAACTATAGCGAAATGGGGTCTATTAGCTGTCTGACCTCAAGGAACCCAGTTCACTCATAGTGCCTGGGAAATCATCAAACATTACAATAAGGTACGAAGTGCCCGTGTAGTGGTCGCAAACAATATTCCCCGCTCATATCGGGCGGGCCGCGGCTCGGAGCCGGCCCGACGCGGCGCGCTAACCGCGCCAGAATCGCGCCCGAACAGCCCCACAACTGCGCCACAACTGCCACTCTCGGTCGCCGGCCAGTCGCGTTTTTCCGCAGCCAGTACGTGCCGGCGCATCCATACGACGCCGCGAGCAGTGTTCACAATCAATCCACTCGCGCCAAATTGGCCGAAATACGGTTCCGGAATGGGCCGAAATTCGGCGCCGCCGAATCGTGCCCGCGGCGCGGCCGGCACCGACGACCCGCACATAAACCGGCGGCGCGGCGGCGCGCGGCGATTTCGCCACATTTTGACAAGACGTGCGCCGACGCAACATTACGACAGTACGGCAGCTGGCTGTGAACTCGCTGGAAAGCGTGAACTGCGGCAACGCTGCGACCAGGCGCCTGCTGCTGCGACGCAGGGATTGCTGATCAGTGGAATCGGCTGCTTGCTTATATTGTATGGAGTTCCTCATTGAATGTATTTTAAAAATAGCGTGGACAAAATGTTTAGGCTGGACAATTTTGTTTTTGAGTTCTATGTAGTGGTGGATGACGTGAGGTTTATGCCAAGTAGATGTGGACTGTGCATGCCCCTTTCTACAGGCAGGGATAGAGTTGAAAGTTATTCGTAGGACACTAGAGCCACGTGTGTTACGCAGGATCGACTGAATAATGGGCTGGATAGGTAGGGTGTGTGGAGTGCTGGTGGATGGATTCTTTCGAGTTTGGGATTTGGTGTTGGTTTGGATGATGAGGATCTTTTTGCCAGGGCCACATCACCTTCCCATAACAGATTTAACCTGGATGGGCCCTTGTGGCTTTGATCAAGTCTGAACACTTTATAACTTGACGACTTTATGACACTTGGCGTAGAGTTTTGAGCTTCAGTCATCACGCTCAGAGGCAAAACATCCACCGCAGAGCTGATCAGACAGCAGAGACGACCAGAGTGGCGGCTCAGCCGCACATCTGCGGTTGTGCGTCACCGACTACCGTCTAAGTATCGTATTGATTGACGACATCCGGCCTACCGCTGACCGCACACGCACCAACATACGCCGCCTCCGCGTTGCCCGGGGCAACGCTCCCGTCGCACCGGCGACCAGTGTCGCCGCACGCGCGCGTTTTTCCGTCCCATCTCGAAAGCCATCGTATGTATGCTGATTCGGTCGGTGATGGAATTTTAACCGGGCTATCGGCCGGCTGGTCATAAAGTATGCATCATGGAGCTTCCGCGTGCTGTGACCGCGCCGTCTAATGATACCGGGCGTGATTTTCATAAATCTGCAGAAGTGCGACACAAGAGTGGCCGGTCACGACGTCTCCACGATATTGGACTGACAGATATGGCCGCAGGCGGGCAGGTTGGCCATTGGACCGGGCAGGTCGGAATATGTGCCTCTCAGAGCTCTCCCACAAAGGCAAACCTCGCTCTGCTCGGCTCTCACAAAGAGAAGCATTATTCAGTGACGGATTAACGGGTCAATCGATTTAACGGGTGGTACGATAACCAAACTTGAATTTGATTCTCGGTCCACAGAGGCACGTAATGCTGGAAGAACGGATTAAGCGTTTTTGGAGGAGACATTGACTCCTCGTGTTAGCGGCCAGAACGCATCAAGCTTCCCAACAAAGCGTTCACGATTTACGACACGCTTAATGACCTGATTGCATTAATATATGACATCCTGTTCTCTATGGCATCGATAATGGGAGGTAAATATGCCATAAAGTTGCAATTAGAACGTGCATTTTGGTTAGCATATCAGACGTGCAAATTCAGATAGGCGAACGAAATATGAGGGCTGCCTCGATGTCAAACTCTGGCCCACCCAACGTCAACAAAACCAATGTTACATCGTCGCTCCGCTCAATGATTTCTTCCGGAGCGTTGGTTCCAAGCCATATCATATCATACACCTGAGAAGGGAACTAACCGTTCATCCAGAGAACTGAACAGAACCGAGCATCACTTGAGAGATCCGTCACCGCACCCAATAGCACATACCAACGACTCAACAGACCCTGCTCAGACCCTCGCCACACACGTCTAGCGTAAGCACAAACACGCTCCCCCGACGGACGGTGACACCCGTATTGAGTTGCCGGCCGACGGAATTTGCATACGCCGCATCCCCGGGGCTTCCCACCACCGGAATCCAATAACAATGGCCGGATTGTCTCAGCCCGTCCGTTCGAAAATTCATAGACGCGATTAATTATGCATGATCAGCGGCGGCGGGTTAGCGCGGCCGCGACCACGCCTCGCGCCAGCGTCGACACCCAACAACGCTCAGATTGGGCACCGACCCAGATCTCGCGGACAGGGGGGGGGGGGCGAGACAGCACTCGTACGCGCGGCGGACGGGCGCGGCCGCGTCGTGACTGCGGCAGCGCGTCTCGCTGCCAACCCACCAGGAATAGCGGGCAGGCCCGACACGGCGAACTTGATAAGCGTGTTTTTGAACAGCAAGCAGAGCGGCCGGCTTTGTAGTCGGGAGACAGGGGTGGTTGTTTGGAGTGTCAGGCGATGCACCATGCGCCTGTGACCAATCGACGCACCATGTCTGTGTCTCGGCCGTGATGGAGTTGTGGTCTAGCGGGCGGACAGGACGGCTTGGTGAGGTGGCCACCGGTGGCCATTTGAAGTAGCTCGCCACGGCCGTGGCCGACTGCCTCGCTTCTGGGGAGCAGCCACCATCCTGCACGAGAGTCCGACAATTCCATCCTTCGCGGACAGTCATCAAGCTGAACGCGATGAATCTCCAAGTAAGAGCCAGCTCCGGCTTTTATCGGCGGCGACAATTCAGCGTGCAATATTGCAGATATGGCATCACATCAGCTTACAAATAACGCCGGAGTCGGCTCCAGACCGGCCGTTTAATGGATTTTTGTGGACCTCTTCGGATTTTACGAGTCATTTGGCATCAGTTACGACCAGGAATATGCTCATGCTGAAATCGTTACAGTCAAACATGAAATATGAGCGTCGGTGATTAAAGCTCGGCGGAGGCGCGCGCGCCCTGCGTTTCAGTGTCGTGTTTGCTCGCAGCGGTACTTGCTGAAAGTGGTGCTGTCACGTAGAGCGGATGACACTTGATTACTCGAGTGTGCAGCTCCACTCTAGCCATGTTTCAAAACGCACCGGCACTTCGGAGACCACGGGACGCGCAGGTACTCCGCACAGACCGCACGACGTAGCTGAACTGCGGAGCCGCGGAGGACAGTAACGCGCCTCTCCGTCCGCAAGTTAGTTATTAGGGCTTTAGGGCGCATCGACCACATTGGTCATGTAGTGCTTGCTCACTCTCTGTCCGCCGCTCGGCTTCCTCGCCACGCTGCAGAGGTGAAGCGACAGCGTTGGCGCTGCACTATGACCGTTTCCCCGACGCCTAATTGCCGGGCACGCATGTCCATCTATTGTACAACTATTTTACTGAACTGCATTACATTGCACCAGGTGGATCCAGGTTAGAAGCCGCAATTAGTTCAGCAAATGGGCAAGATGTGTACATGAAAGAAAGAAGATACAAGAAAAGCGGCAAAGGACAGTAATGTAAGACCTCCACATCTTGTCTACCATTTGTCATCACATCTCAATAAACACATGAATGTAACCACTTTAACAACGTGAAACCAAGGATTCGAGAGCGCATCATGGACATAGGAATTTACGATAACCTGCATGCAAGCTGAAAATTTGGGGAAAAGAAGAACGGCAAGAGTCTACTAGGGCATGCGCGAAGCTTTTGCAATTCTCCAAAGTCCACCAGCGAGATCTCTGACGATCGTTATCATAACTATATCAAGATATTCCACTAAATGTTCCGGAGTATTTATGCCAACTTCACATTAGATGATGTAGAACATTTCATACTGCACTTGATAGTATCGTCCATTCCGTCCATATCTATTCAGCACGACAAAAACACCGCCAATCATTTCCTTCGGTTCATTATATTTGAACTATCAACTGTAACTTCGAATTCGTATATTTGGATATGCTACTAACCCGTTTTAGAGTTATTGCTTTAATTGTGCAACACGCTATCCGACTCGGTGTGGTTAACCACAAAGAAACTGGCGAAAACGAGTACCCCACGCCAAACGTCAGACGTCACTCATTGAAAGCAATAAACAGAGTCTCTCCGGGGCACCTGGCTCTCGTCATTTGCAGCGCTCCGTAACGCTTGCTAAAAGATGTTGCAGTGAGGTCAACGGAACAAAGCAGCTCTCGCCCAAGATGTCATGGCCGACTCCAAATTACTTCAGCTTCAGTTTCTTATTTTCTGCTTTTTGATACTTTCTTTTTGGTGGGTGCTTAAATATGTTTTGTGTGCATTTCTGCTGGATTACATCCTCATTAGTCTTGTTTCGCTGATACACTTTTGGAGGAGGTTACTCAAATCAGTCTTACCAAGCACTGCGTTTCCTCAGCATTGGTTCTCTTTTAGTGGATTGCAGATTGCAGTGGATTGCAGTGGATTCGCAAGATTGAAATTGTCGTTTTCACCCTTGTTGTGAAGAGAGAAAAAAACACTGACGTGTATCGGTGCATATTTTCCAAAGTAGGAAACATCACGTTCATAAATTCGAGTGCATGCAGATGAAATGACAACAGCATTTCACATTTTTGAAGCTGACGCTGGGGGAGTAATATTTTTGATTAGGTGCACTGAATGCGCAATTGTGCCGTTGTTTTAGTCGCCAGAAAGGTATTTTGGTGTGCACAAAAAGCAATAATAAAGAGTAAGCTTCAAACGATCCATTTTGTACGCATAAATCTGCCTCACCCATTCAGCCTTGACTTGTCTCACAAAATGTGGTGAGCACAAAATTATTTCCCCTCATGTTAAGCTATTGCTATGTTGCAATGGAGTATATAACTTCAAGGAAAAATTCATGGATGGCTTGCATCACAATGTATGTACACACACGCTATATATATATATATATATATATATATATATATATATATATTACTTTCGCACCCTCCTTCTCCTCGATTATATACTATAATCAAATATCCTTCGGTGCCATACACTAATTGTCATTCATCCATGCGCTGTATGAAGCTAAGCATTTTGTGCCACAAAAAAAACATATTGCATGAAAGTATGATCATATACATCTTTCTTTCGCTTAGGTGCAGTGCATGCAGAAAAACATGTCCATATTTTGATGATGGTCTCTTAAGTTTTCTAGCCTGGGAAATCCGTCATATACTAACTATACTAACGTCAAGGTGAATAGTAATTTATGAAATGTGTATTCCGTATTGCAAAATGCTTCGATGCATGGAATGCAGTTTACATTTCCGATTGTAATATACAACATGCAAATTGGTGAAACAAACAGCAAACCAACACTATATTCCAGTTTTCCCAGAGTTTGGAGCAGAGACGGCGGGGTAGAACAAGCCGCTGTTCACGTGGCCCCAGCTCAAACAACCTGAGCGACACCAGACAACCTTAGCCACATCAGAGACTGCGGTGAGTCAGGCCGATCAGGCCACATCAGAATCTGCGCTGAGTCAGACAGTCCAGACCACATCAGAGACTGGGGTGAGTCAGGCCGATCAGGCCACATCAGAATCTGCGCTGAGTCAGACAGTCCAGACCACATCAGAGACTGGGGTATGCCAGGCCGACCAAGCCACACCAGGACTGCGGTAAGTCAGACAGTCCAGACCGCATCAAAGACTTGGGGAAAGCCGGTCGCAGTCAGACGTTGCCAACATGTAGCCAGTGTAAGGTACGCGTGCTGACGTGGCGCCAATGTTGACGCGCAGTCGGCGCGAGCGGCACGTGCGACGCGGTCAGTTCTGCCTGTCCGGCCGCACGTGCGGGCCATCAGGAGCTGCGGTCAGCCACCGGCCGCGAGCAGCGCCATAAAGACTGCGCGTGGCCGGCTGACCTCATGGTGCGGCAGTCAAACGGGCCGTAACGGCACCGCCGGTGACCACCGGCCGCCCGCGGAGGCGGCGTCGTCACACGGCCACGTCACGTCACGTCACGTCACGTCACGTCACGTCACGCCATGTCATGCCACGCCACGTCACGCCACGCCATGTTACGACACGCCATGTAATGCCACGCCATTCCACGGCATGCCATGTCACGCCATGTCACGTCATGCCATGTCATGTCACGTCATATCATGTCATGTCACGTAATGCCACGTCACGTCACGTCACGTCACGTCACGGACGACAGGGGCGGCACGGCCGGCACAGGCTGTGCGATTGGCGAGTGGCGTCTGGAGTGTCGTGATTCTGCCGCTCGGCACGAGACTCCGAGCAACCGTGCACACGGAACATGGTCGCGTGCAGGCAGCACAGCCATATGGCAACTCTGCCTGCAGACATGACCCTCGTAGCGATCAGCATGGCCCTCCGAGCAGATAGCATGCCTCTCCGAAAGGACATGGCTTTCCGAGCGGATAGATGACCCTCCAAGCGAACATGACCCTCCGAGTGAATAGCATGACCCTCCGAGCAAACATGGTCCTCCGGGCGGATAACATGGTCCTTGGAGCGAACATGGCGCCCGGCACGGTTGAGCACATGGCTGTGCCGATAACCAACAGTAGCCTCGATGACATGGCCGGTAGCTACGACTGACTGCACATCTTATGCCCTTACGTGCCCTGTGGCGCATATCTGGTGACATTACAGCTAAAACGATACCAATGTGGCCAACCTCCTGCTGAATCCTGTCTGGTTCAAGTGATGGCCGCCAGCCTGACGATTAAAACCAAAGCCACTGGTGCGGCGATGGCCACAGATGCCGCCGGCGATGAATGTGGCGCCCATGCATACACGTCACGAGGTCACGCCCAGCGCGCCGTCACAAGTGGTGGGTGCGCTGCACGCCACCTGTGCTGACGGACGGCCGCGGGGCGCCGCCGTCACAGTCTGGCAGCAGGGCGGCCAGATCCTCGGCCAGCTGCGGTCGCCAGACACGGAGACCTGCCCGGCCGGCGATCGGCGGCTGGCGCCCGCGCCATCGTAACCTGCACTTCGACGCAGCTGCCGGAAAACATCAGCGCCGGCGGACAAAGGCGAAGCGAGCCGCCCGTGCGCTTCGGCTGTCCGTCGTCAAACCGGCGTCAGCACGCCGTGTCCGGGGCGTGTCCGGGGCCGTGTCCGGGGCCGTGTCCGGGGACGTGTCCGGGCGGCGGGGCCCCGCCTGATTGGGTGTGGCAGCGTCACGAGTGCAACTGCCGCCCGGCCCGGTGCGGCCCGTCGGCGGCGGCTGTTTACCGTGTCGGAGGGGTGTATATTTGCGCCGCGGCCGGCCAACTGCTGACGGAGGCAACACAGCCGCGCCTGGAGCCGCCCTCATCAGCCCCGCCCGTCCAGTGTAGGAGAGCCGCCCTCACTGGCCCCGCCCGTCCAGTGTAGGAGAGCCGCCCTCCCTGGCCCCGCCCGTCCAGTGTAGGGCAGCCGCCCTCACTAGCCCCGCCCGTCCAGTGTAGGACAGCCGCCCTCCCTGGCCCCGCCCGTCCAGTGTAGGACAGCCGCCCTCACTAGCCCCGCCCGTCCAGTGCAGGACAGCCCCCTCCTGCCCCGCCCTCCAGTCTGGCAGCCCGCCCGTCCAGTGTAGGACAGCCGCCCCCTCCCTAGCCCCGCCCGTCCAGTGTAGGACAGCCGCCCTCCCTGGCCCCGCCCGTCCAGTGTAGGACAGCCGCCCTCATCAGCCCCGCCCGTCCAGTGTAGGACAGCCGCCCTCACTGGCCCCGCCCGTCCAGTGTAGGGCAGCCGCCCTCCCTGGCCCCGCCCGTCCAGTGCAGGACAGCCGCCCTCACCGGCCCCGCCCGTCCAGTGTAGGGCAGCCGCCCTCATCAGCCCCGCCCGTCCAGTGTAGGACAGCCGCCCTCACTGGCCCCGCCCGTCCAGTGTAGGCAGCCTTGCCCCGCCCGTCAGTGCAGGACAGCCGCCCTCACCGGCCCCGCCCGTCCAGTGTAGGACAGCCGCCCTCGCTGGCCCCGCCCGTCCAGTGTAGGACAGCCACATCTGGTTGCACACTATGCAGCGCAGTAACATTGCACCGCGAAATCCAGCGAAAATACGAGACGTATGCGTGAAATCAACCGTGCCGGTTGTTCACAGCCCTTACTGACTGCTGACGCAGCAATCCGTATGGACTGAGGTGTGTTCATTACTTGGTGGGACGGCCCCGCATGATACAAGGATAGAAGCATGGCCCTGGGGCCCGGCATTAGCACAAAGTCCAACCGTCTTCTGCTCAAGTGCACGAGCACTTCAGCCAGTGGTCAACGTAAAGTGACTGCTGTTGACGTCAGACCAGTGTTTTGTGTAGTACATACTCTGCCATCAATTATCGCCTGCAGCCAGTGACACTGGTTAAGATGATGGCTGGAATACGCGAGGCACTGGGAGCGTCACGGTTCGGATCGTATCTCGTAGCGATATGACATGTTGAAGTTCCACCTCTGCACAGTCTAGTCAAGTTCCACTACCAGTGCGGTCCACGTCCAAGTGACCAGTTGGAAACTGGGATCGACCGTCGCCAGAGAAGTTGATCTGTAAATCCCAGCGTAATTAACATTCGACTGACGATCCAATGCTGACGCATTGAATAACGGGCGGAATTTGAAGCTGACGTCCAGTCAGATTAGGTTCAGGACAACCTAGTCTGGGTTCACGCAGGACCAGCCTAGGTCCAGGTCAGACCAGTTTAATTTCAAGTTCAGGTCAGGTTAGGAATTAAAATTTCCGATCAGATTAGATCAAGTTGAGTTGAATGTTCAATTAGGCGGGTTAAGCTTTCAAGTCGAATTCTTCAGCGGGCAGGTCAGGTTAGGTCAGGTCAGGCCAGATCAGACAAGGTCAGGCCATGTCAATCCATGTCAGGTCATGTCACGTCAGGTCAGGTCAGGTCAGGGCTGGGTCAGGAAGGTTCTGTGCTCACCTGGTATCGTGCTGCACGATCTGCATCACGTGATCTAGCCGATTGTTGGCAGCCATAGTTGGCTGTTCAGGCTGACTCGTGGCGCGGGGCGTCGAGGAGGGTCTGATCTGTGGTGCACCGACACCACAAGAAGTTCTACAGTCGGGGACCGACGCAACGCGGGCTGGTCACTGACACCGCCACTTACTGACCCGGACGCAAGTCACACCACTGACCCGATCACGGGTGGCAGTACTGATCCGATCACAGGTAGCGGTACTGACCCGGTCACAGATCACGTACTGACCCGGTCACAGATCACGTACTGACCTGGTCACAGGTAGCAGTACTGATCCGATCACAGGTAGCGGTACTGACCCGGGTACAGATCACGGTATTGACGATATTGCAGGTAGCAATATTTATCTGATCACAGGTAGCAATACTGACCCGATCACACGTAGCAATATTGATCCTGTCACGGGTCACACAACTGACCCGGTGACAGGCCACGGTATTGACCCGGCCACAGGTCACGACGCTGAGGCTGTCACAGCTCACGGCATTGACTCGGTCACCGGCTACGAACCCCCGTAAAAATCCGTCCGCAGGTCACAGTACTGACCCGACCGCAAGTCACAGTGCCGGCCCGGGCACAGGTTCAGAAGCCACAGTGTCTACCGCATGACGTCGCCATCTTGGCCGGCCCGATCAGCCCGAGGCGTGCTCAGGGCGTGGCGGCGACCGGTCGCGGCGGCACTGCCCCGTCCTCCGACCCGCACCTCTCCGCCGACCGACCGACACTGCACGGCCGGCGGCCGGCGGCGGCGGCGGGCGGCCGGCCCGGGCGGCCGCGGCGGCGGAGGCGGCCGGCCCGGCGGCGGTGGAGGCGGCGGCGGCGGCGGCGGAGGCGGCGGCGGAGGCGGCGGCGGCGGGGGCGACGGCGGAGGCGGCGGCGGCGGCAGGGGCGGTGAGGGGATGGGGGCTGGCCTGCCACCTCCCGTCTGCTCCTGACCCCAGCTGCAGGTCACCACTCCACGAGATATGGCCGGGGAATAGGCGAATATCTGACCCTGCCCTGGGGTGAAAACCAGTCGTCCTAATAATAGCAATGCATACATTTGGGTTCTGCTGGATTGCTTGATCCACTTCCTATCCTGCATCCGAGAAAAGTCACGAGAACGGTGGAAACCATTGTGCCTTGGCTGCATGTCAGGATTGTATGTCGGCAATATATTATTCATAGCGTGGATTCACTCAATTTAACCAGTGGCTGCCTATTGAACCATAGCAGCAGGAACAAATATCCACTGCGAGATACCAGGAAACTGCATGCTAGTGCCACTAATAATCGAAACTTACAGAGCAACTGCGCAGGGGTCCCGAATGAAAGTGGCACAGAAGTATGAAAATGTACTCTGAGGAAATGTACCACGTGTAAGCTACCGTTAAAATAGCCCAATCTCCAAATATTGCTTTTCATATTTGTTGAAGCATTCCTCATCAGATGCTGGCATGACATTGTTTTGTCAGCTAGATTAGGCAGCAAAACGCGTTCCATCAATGTATAACACAGCGCTGGAGGACGTGCCATCCTGTGCTGTAATGCGCACCCAAATCAACTCCGCTGACACAGCTAAAAGACGGTCCAGACTGGTAATGGCTCATACATAGCAGGGGACGAGTAGGTTGGCGTTCTTGCTGGGCAGGCCGGGAATATTTATAACATTGCACTGGTGTCCCATCAGGTTCTGGATAATTAGCCCGTGGCTGCGGCAGGCTGTGAGATTAGCCCTACCCTTCCGCCGGTTGGGGCCGATCATCCCCTCTCCCGGGATGATCTTCTGCGTGTCATTTCGAAGTTAATTTAGCGTGAGCTACGAAGCTTGGCGAGTTTTCCCCTCTACTTTCTTCATGCATCCTAGGAAAGTCTAAGTTCTACCAAAAGAAGCTTCAGGATGACATTTATGGTCACATCGTGATGCAAAGTCACGCCGTAGTAAAGTATTGTGTCATGGCATCGATGTGGTAGCCGTGTCAAGCTGTACGGGAAGGCGATGCACGATGGCAAATGCTAAGCTTATTCTAAGACATTCTAAGATTTTCCACTTCAGTTTTAAATGTTTTTGAAATTATGGCTTCTCCAAGCTGTGATCATTTTCAGTGGAGGTGCATTGTACTGTAAAACGAAACAGAGTTGCTTACTCCACGAACGATAAGAAGAAAGCCGTGTTCAGATTTTACAGACAACCGGTATGAACAATAATGGTTTCGGAAAGAAGCTTAGGACATTCGAAATGTGCCTCTCTGTTGTCGAATATTGCGATTGGATAGATTCGATTCGTTATATAGGTAGGTGATGGTAGGTCATGGTATGTGATCGCGGATTTTCCACTCCATTGATCAGTTGAGCTAGCCGTGCAGTGGCTGCCAACGTAATCGGCTCATTACTGGCTCGATGTTGCCATTTTACACAGGCTCCCGCGTCATCGAAAACTCAGAGAGGGAATGGACGTGGTCTCTGCAATCTGGTTGAGCCAATGTCCTCACGGTCGCCACCATCCTATCACTCTACCTCAGCCACACCAAGGTGGTCCGTACCTCTGTACCTGGTACTGGCCCGCGCGTGACTGTTGGCCACAGTCGGGGGCAGGGCAGCTCCGTCCGATACGTGTGACGAGTGTGTCCACACCAGCTAAACGGTCCAACACAGCCGCCGACGGGGTGGGGGTGGGGGGGTGCAGCTCCGTCCGATACGTGTGACGAGTGTACCCACACCCCCCGGACGGCCCAACACAGCCGCCGGGGGGGGGGGGGCAGCTCCGTCCGATACGTGTGACGAGTGTACCCACACCCGCCGGACAGCCCAACACAGCCGCGGGGGGGCAGCTCCGTCCGATACGTGTGGCGAGTGTACCCACACCAGCTAAGGGCCCAACACAGCCGCTGACAGGGTGGGGGTAGGGGGGGGGGGGCAGCTCCGTCCGATACGTGCGACGAGTGTACCCACACCCGCCGGACGGCCCAACACAGCCGCCGACGTCCACCTTGTCGTGTTCATCGGAGACGGCCGCCGACGGCGCGCCAGTTTTTGCCGCGGCGACGAGGGGCCCGTCACCTGCCGCCGCATGGCGACCATGCGCGCCACGTGCGGCACGAGCGTCACGTGCGCCACGTGCGCCACGTGCGCCACGAGCGCTGGCTCGCGTCACGACGGCAGCCGACACGTCACCGGACAGACGTATACAAAATATTAATCACCGCCCGACGGCATCCGATGCCTTGCAGTTCATCATCCGTTATTGATGAGATCTCGACAAAACCCGCCGGCCGTCGCGACGAAAAACACGCGTTCCACTTGGGGCTGTTTGTAGTCGGGCCTTGCCTCGTCGCCATGGCACGGCTCTGTCGCCGGCGGCACTGTCGTCGTTGGTGTATCTCCCGAGTGGAGGTGCCGAGCAGAGTGTGTGCTGCACGTTCTGGTGTCAACAGTGCAGTGGTGGGCAGTTGGTAGTGCAGGATGCTAAGCCCTGAGGAACACCTCGCAGCGATGCATGGTTGGTGGAGAGGGTCGATAGGTATACTGCAGGTGGTAAAACATGTATGGAACGCTCGGCATATACCTGGTAGCTTAGTATATACGGCTTGTTTTATCATCGTTTAGCCCTCTTCCGGGAGGGAGGTGGCAGTATAACCTATCTCCGCATTTTTTTGGTCGTGACTCCTTGCCCATTTGCAACAATGTTGTGGAATTGTGTAATGTTTCCTAACTGTCCATTGAATATTCGTAGGGAGTTACCGGTCTCGCTGACTTTGGCTCAGACAGTGACAATGCAGAAGAGCTGGAAGGTGAATCTGATGCTGCCATTATGCCTGTACCAGCACTCTCTCATGCTGAGGAACTTCGGCAACCAAGCCGCGGCAGATTGGTGTACAAGCTCGACACAGCCCTCGACCGGGGCAGACAGTATCCGAAAAATCCGCCGTAATCGGCTCCATGCAGCGTCATCACTGAGCCTGAATGAAGATCGGCAGCTGAGGAAGGCAACTGGGCGGGTCACAGACCCACGGATCACCATGGAGGCCTGACAAACATCATTACGACCAGGCCTGGTGCGAGGAGGGTCCTTGCAAAAATTCTGAACCATAAGAAGTATGGAGGAAGTCTTTCTCTATTGAGATGCTCGCGATTGTGAAAAATAAACTAACAAAAGACTCAAGACTAAGAAAGACAGATGAGGGAAAAATTGAAGGCGACGCTTCTGAACGTGGACGGCGGCGTTGGTCGGGCTCATATACGGCAGGACACCGGGTCAAAATTTCCAGTGTGCAGTGACGCAGGGAAACCGGGAAACCCCGCGAGGAAACCGGTCACCACATCCTCACTGCAACGGTGGGGACGAAGCGCCTCCGTTTCCTGCACTCCAAGCGCGGCTTCGACGACGACGACGACGCCGTCGCTGCAATGCTGACCGTAGGCTGTCTGTAGGCAGGTTTTTGAGCAACAAAAACCACTCGCAGCTCACGAGCGTAGAAGAGCTTTTGTCGCTGAATGGAACACGAGGCACATGGGGATGGAAAGAGCGTTCCATCAATACACACCCATCCAAGTGTGATCTCTTGTTCGGCTCCATGTACTTGGTGAGGCTCAAATAGGTCCGTGGCAGTGGTGCACCGCGCAACACCAACCGTAAAACTGGGGAACTATAAACGCCTAGGCTCGCAGACACGGTGGAGCACCTGATGAAGGGGATGGTTGTCAGCAATGGAAGTAATGGGCCGGTGTGTCATGCACATCGAAGCGTAGCCGCAGGCGAGCCACAAGGCGTCCAAAGATAAACTTCCCAGATTTACAACCCAGCACGTCACATGTGCAACCGCCGAGTGCATGTATCCCACCAAGCAGTACTGCAGTCACCGCAGCGGCCTAGTGTCATGTCTACCTATGTATGGTGCATAGGTGGCTGGCAAGCTCCATATGCTGCAGGTGAATCTGCATGGATTCGTGGGCAAAGCGGTGGTGGGCCTGGTGTGTGTGTACGGTAGGCACCTGTGTGAAGGACAAGCTAGTCAAGAATGGACAAGCTAGTCAAGAATGGACATGCTAGTCAAGAATGGAAATGTTAATCAAGAATGGACATGCTAGTCAAAAATGGACATGTTAATCAAGAATGGACATGCTAGTCAAGAATGGACATGCTAGTCAAGTATGGATAGGCTAGTGAAGAATGGACATGCTAGTCAAGAATAGACATGCTAGTCAAAAATGGACATGCTAGTCAAGAATGGATATGTTAGACAAGAATGGACGTGCTAGTCAAAAATGCACTTTGGTTGCTTCGTACGTCGCACGAATACGTATGTGTAAAATACGGGAAGACTGCATCCAACTGTCAGTATTTGCACACCAATGACTGTAAACATAAACCAACATAGAACTCTTGAACCGGGCAGTGTGCGTCCGCTTCTCATCATTTAGTACTTAGACATGGGCAGCATCACATGAAAAACAACTTCAAAGGCATGCATGCGTGTGCAACAAAGTAGCTTTCGAACGTACAAAATCGCAATATTTTAGCCCTGCTGTTACATTACTGGCTCTGCCCATGATAATGTTTCCATTATAATGATAACACGGGCAGACATACAAGCTTAGAAACCAACATATCGATACACGTTTATCAACAACATTATGAAAACTTTCAAATGTAGTCTTCCAGTATTCCTCTAATTTCACACAACTGGAATTGCCCATATTTTCGATGTTCATACAACTTAAACATATAGTGTGTCAATTCCAGAGACTTGGCACGGAACTGTGAGGACGGCGGCGTTTGAAGCTCATCTTCACCTCTACTCCTTTTGGGTTGCTGCATTCGCCATCGACAAAGTTCACAGGAAAAAAATGTCAATGGCTTGCCTGTTATGCCCTTTGTAAATGTAGATCACGTCTAGAAATCACACGTAGTCTGGCACGAAAAAATAATGGGTGAGTGGATAACTTTATATCAATGGGGCGAATTTCTGGATAAAGTAGCTAATTGTCATTCCACAAATAACAGGAATAACGGGTGATGCCAATGACAGCATAGTCATGCCAGTACCATGATGTCGTTTACCACACCCTTTACGTGCAAGATATGAAGTTAATTCCCTGACCAAGAATGATAATGGTCAGCGCTGTCTCCATATATAAATGGCACACGGCCAAGGCGTGGGATGTTTTAAATGGTGCGGCACTAAGGCACAAAACAAAACGGAGCAGCCGTAATAGCCACGCAATGCATAGCTATTACACAGCAGCCTTGCAGCCCATAGCCATTACGGAGCAGCCACGCAACGCATAGCCATTACGCAGCAGCCACGCAACGCATAGCCATTACCCAGCAGGCACGCAACGCATAGCCATGACGCAGCAGCCACGCAACGCATAGCCATTACCCAGCAGCCACGCAACGCATAGCCATTACGCAGCAGCCACGCAACGCATAGCCACTACCCAGCAACCACGCAACGCATAGCCATTACGCAGCAGCCACGCAACGCATAGCCATTACCCAGCAGCCACGCAACGCATAGCCATTACGCAGCAGCCACGCAACGCATAGCCATTACCAAGCAGCCACGCAACGCATAGCCATTACGCAGCAGCCACGCAACGCATAGCCATTACCCAGCAGCCACGCAACGCATAGCCATTACGCAGCAGCCACGCAACACACGTGTGCGACAGCACACTGCTGTGTAGCAGCCACACAGCGGACCCGCAACAGCGGCACAGCGTCACACAGCTGGCCAGCGCCGTGGGGAACCACGCACACAGTGCCACAGCCGGCCGCGCACGTACGCGTCCCTCAAAATAGCCGGCCCAAACTGCCTGCGGGCAAACCAAACTGGCCACCAAGCGTTCTTAATATCGGCTCAATGGTGTCGCGAATGTGGTCGTATTCCGCTCCGGGGACCGCCGATGGCGGCGGGTGTGGGAAGGGGTGGGGGTTGGGGCGACGTAAGGTTCGGCTGGGAGCATCGTCCGACATTGCCGACAGCGCGGCAATGCCGTCTGCGTCAGCCGGCGTCGGCCTGTCGCAGTCGCCGCTGTCGATAGTTGAGCGCGCGCGCTGTCAATTCCGCCGGCCCAGGTCGGCGCTGGCTGCGTGAATTAGCCTCAATACTGGCGCGGACGCACGGCCGCCTGTCACCATCGCTGCACGGACTCGGTGCGGGCGCACCTCGCCAGCTCGCCGTCAGCTGCGACAGCCGCCCCGCAATCGCTCCGGGGCACAGCCGTCAGCTGCGGTAGCCGCCCCGCAATCGTTCCGGGGCACAGCCGTCACCTGCGGTAGCCGCCCCGCAATCGCTCCGGGGCACAGCCGTCAGCTGCGACAGCCGCCCCGCAATCGCTCCGGGGCACAGCCGTCAGCTGCGGCAGCCGCCCCACAATCGCTCCGGGGCACAGCCCATGCTCCAGGTCAGCGGTGACGTGTGAGAGAGGCTGGCCAGTATGCAGGGGCTGCACTGGTGTCGCCAGCCCCTGTCGCGCCTCGACCGGTCTGCTGATCCAGCCGACCTGTTAATGCAGCCTGCCTGCTGATCCAGTCTGACTTTTGATCCAGCCGGTCTGCTGATACAGTCGATCTGCTGATCCAGCCGGTCTGCTGATCCATCCGGTCTGCTGATCCAGCTCGCCTGCTGATCCAGCCGGTCTGTTAATCCAGCTCGCCTGCTGCTCCAGCCGGTCTGCTGATCCAGCCGGTCTGCTGATCCAGCCGGTCAGCTGATCCAGCTCGCCTGCTGATCCATCCGGTATGCTGATCCAGCTCGCCTGCTGATCCATCCGGTCTGATGACCTAGTCTGCCTGTTGATCCAGCCGGTCTGCCGGTGCAGCTGGCTGCTGGCACGGTCGCACAATCTGGACAGAGCGGGACAGGGGAGGACGCCGGACCGGGCGCGCTGGTCAGCGGCAGACCGCAGGAGGCCTCCCCGGGGGCCGCCTTCTATAACGTCGGCCTAATCTTGTTTACGGACGTCGGCGCCGACGGCTGCGTGCTGGCATGTCCACGTGTCCGTGTGTCCGCGTGTCCGCGTGTCCGCGCAGCACGCCGTCGCACACCTCTCAGCACTGGCCGCCGGCACACAGCTCCCGGCCAGCAACAAAAACGTCTCCGGTTCGATTCCCGGTACAGCGATTCTCAAGTGCCAGTTCCCAGAACAGCACGACCGCCAGCAGGATCGTATTTCATGTGGGCGGGCCCAAGCGTCAACTAGGTACCTGTTCGCGGAACGGCGGCGACTATTCCTTCTAAGTTTGGTCTACAATGTCGGAAGCTTCGCCTGATCTGAGAGCCCGTTCGTCATGTGGTGATGCGTCTAGGGGTGATGTCAATCGACGACTCTCCACCTGCGCTACAGCGTGATGCGGCTATTTACACTGAGCCACACGTCCATCAGGTCGCAGTGACGTCATTTCCGGCAGGGTGACGTCACCGGGCGCTCCTAGCGTTGGCCCGTGTCCAGCCCCGCGGACAGACTGACACCACCACCGACAAGTGTTTGGCCGGGCGTGGTCACCGTTGCCCGCGACATGATGCGACCGATGACGACCCTGGTGGGTGTTTCGATGGTGGTCACAGCCGTCGGCTTCCTCGTCGGAAATTCGCCGACGAAGACGGCTGCGCATGCTGTCGAGTTCCACAGACAGCTCCGAAGATCTACTGAATAGCTGTGCACGGTGCATTGCAGCACACAAGTTTACCGAAATAGAAATTACGTGAGCTAGCTGACTAATGTGAAGCACATTAGTCACCAACGGCAATGGGGTGGAAGACCAGACGAGAGCTAGTCAAATAATTGTCTTCCCGCCAGCTGTGGATGTCACCTTCTCGCGTTTTTTTTCAGCACGGAAGGCATAACGGCTACACCACGAACCTACAGCCGGTGTCGGTCCGTGACGATCATGCTGCTTAGCACTCAGTACCACTATGTGGCGCTCAGCTCGATGGCACCATCGTCTATCAATGCATGCTGACATCGTGATGCCCTGTGACTGTCAGGTCGGCGGCACTCAGTGTTAGTCTGTGACCGTCAGGTCGATGACACCCAGTGTCAGTCTGTTAGTCTGTGACTGTCAGGTCGGTGGCAATCAGTGCCAGTCTGTGACCGTCAGGTCGATGACACCCAGTGTCAGTCTGTTAGTCTGTGACTGTCAGGTCGGTGACACCCAGTGCCAGTCTGTGACCGTCAGGTCGATGACACCCAGCATCAGCCTGCCGCGGCCACCTCAACATTCCAACAGCAGTGCGACAAAATTGCGAAACAGTGGCCGTTGGCACCGAAACGGAAAAGCCGAGTCCCAGATGCGAGCAAAAACGTGAAACTGGAGCCCGGGCTTTCGGCAGGGAGAGTGCCTGGCGCAGGCACGTGCATATGGAATATTTATAAGGCCGACAGTCGGGCGGACAGGACGCAGAATGGAGGCGTGATTCCGACTGGAACGGCCCGCGAAGGAAGCGAGCAGGGCAGACGGTCTGGAGCCAGGTTGTTGGGAGAAGCGGTACTGGTGGCCGTATCCGTACATCTTAGTGGAAGAAACGAAAGGACAGGCGAATACCATAAGCTCAGCAGGCTTGCTTCGATGTACGCTGATGCATCAGTATAGCATCCATTGGGCAAGATAGCTTACTTAACTGGCGATCAGTAAATATATCAGTAAATTAGTAAATAATCAGTATGTCAGGCGGAAATTTCCGCCAAACATATGGGAGATCCAGGAGGCAACACAGGTCCGTAGCAAGGAGAAACAATAATGCACATATTGCAGGTTTTGTCCGACGTTCTCGGTTTATATATGGACTAAGGTCTACTATAACTCTGCCGTCGTTCTACGATCGACATGCATTGGACCTATTATGCATTGAATGCAAGTTTTCGGCCGACCTATGGGCGCTACATGACCAATGTAGTCTATGCGCCCTAAAGCCCTAATAGCTAACTAACTTTCGGTCGACCTTGCCTATCTGCTCTCCGTCCTCCCCTGTACCCGGCAGTGACCACGCTTGATTCGGGCAACGTTCCCCTGCATACCTGATTATCTTCGGTGCCTCGAGTTTCGCTCATTCCAAATAGACGCGGAGCCGGCACTTCCTCGGCTCGTCAGGACGTGCTCAAGAGCACGCCCCGCTGCCAGCTGACAACTGCCCGAATCAGTTCCCCGTATTGAGCGCCCTGTGGCGCGTGCCCCACCGCCTGAACCCACAACCTCGCCGGACCACCTCCCCTCCCGTGTTGAAAGCACTGTGACACGATGCTGGATGACAACCTCACCGGACCACCTCCCCTCCCGTGTTGAAAGCACTGTGACACGATGTTGGATGAACACCTCACCGGACCACCTGCCCTCCCGTGTTGAAAGTCCTGTGACACGATGCTGGATGACAGCCTCACCGGACCACCTCCCCTCCCGTGTTGAAAGGCCTGTGACACGATGCTGGATGACAACCTCACCGGACCACCTCCCCTCCCGTGTTGAAAGTACTGTGACACGATGCTGGATGAACACCTCACCGGACCACCTCCCCTCCCGTGTTGAAAGTCCTGTGACACGATGCTGGATGACAGCCTCACCGGACCACCTCCCCTCCCGTGTTGAAAGTCCTGTGACACGATGCTGGATGACAACCTCACCGGACCACCTCCCCTCCCGTGTTGAAAGTCCTGTGGCACGATGCTGGATGAACACCTCACCGGACCACCTCCCTCCCGTGTTGAAAGTCCTGTGACACGATGCTGGATGACAACCTCACCGGACCACCTAAGCTGTGACACATGCTATACACCTCACCGACCACCTCCCGTGTTGAAAGTCCTGTGACACGATGCTGGATGACAACCTCACCGGACCACCTCCCCCGTGTGAAAGTCCTGTGGCAGAGCTGGATGAACACCTCACCGGACCACCTCCCTCCCGTGTTGAAAGTCCTGTGACACGATGCTGGATGAACACCTCACCGGACCACCTCCCCTCCCGTGTTGAAAGTCCTGTGGCACGATGCTGGATGAACACCTCACCGGACCACCTCCACGTGTTGAGAGCTCTGTGGCACGTGTCACGATGCTGGATGAACACCTCACCGGACCACCTCCACGTGTTGAGAGCTCTGTGGCACGTGTCACGATGCTGGATGAACACCTCACCGGACCACCTCCACGTGTTGAGAGCTCTGTGGCACGTGTCACGATGCTGGATGAACACCTCACCGGACCACCTCCACGTGTTGAGAGCTCTGTGGCACGCGCCCCGCTGCAGGATGACGACCTCCCAAAGCTACATCCCTGTGTTGAGAGCCCTGTGCCACGCTGGAAACGCAGGCACTGTCCATGCATGTACGCTGACATGTATTAATATTTGACGCATTAAAAATATGGTAGAATGGCAAAGTTGGCAAAAAAAAACCAGGGGAGATAGATTGAAAATTGTTGATAGCAGCCAAAAATCGCGTTGTTCTGAAGCTCTTTTATAGCACTTTTTGTGACACGTTTGCTATCATTCGAAACGATCGAATGCACCTCCAAAAGCCTGTCGTTCAAGCAACAGGAACCTATGTGTTTTTAATGCAGAACGCTAAAACATTGATCATGGAGAAGCACACGCATCTGCAGTCACTCCTACGCTTCATTTAACTGTGGGCCATTTGGGGGGAAAATCCGGAGTACTTGGCGGCCCGATGCCATATGGAGATGGTTCATTTGTTGGCCCGACGCCCGACTTGTCATTATCGGAGAGATAAAATCTTTAACTAGCAATGCAGTGAGATGAACTGATATCTCTTCTTCACGACTAGTCATTATTGGAGAGATAAAATTGTTAACTAGCGGTGAAGTGAGATGAACTGATATCTCTTCTTCTCCAATCATTTGTTTATTTCTATGATTAGTCAAAAAGTGTCATTAGGATTTTATTGAACACTTTCGGGGTTATCCTATCTCTGCCCATGGTCAATTCGCAGTCGAAGAAGTGGAGAAAAAATCTTAGGACATTTCATTCCTTTGTATTAATTAATACTACAAATTGATCTTAGCTAGCACCCGACAGGTGATCCTGTGCTACTACATATTTCAATACAATAAATATATATCATTTAGCCAAAAAAAAATCGTAACCTGTGTGCAAAGTGAAATATTCCTTGAACCCATGCAAGGTCCCGGATTTAGCTATTTTCATTTTCGGGATGATTGCTTTGAATTAAGCGCCTATGAATAGGATCATGCGGGGCAGGGATGGCCGAGTGGTTAAGGTGTCGGGCTATGGGTACCAAAGGTCCCGGGTTCGACTCTAGCGCCACTCAGGACATTTCCCAATCCCGCGGCCCACCGGCGAAACAGTGTGGGCGGCGCCATTAGCCGTGCATGTGCATAAAGTGTGTCGTGAACCAACCAATAAACAAACGAATAGGGTCATGCTTTCCAGCTTCTAATCTGATAAGGATCATTACATTACCATCTGACAGCCTACTTCACATGTTAGCGGGTTCTGATCTTCGCTATTGTTGTTGGCAGGTCTTAAAGCATACATGTGATATACATGAGATATGTATATATTGGATATACATGGGATATGCATCATGGGATATGCATGGCATATACATGGGATATACATGGGATATACATGGGATATACATGGGATATGCATGGAATATGCATGTGGTATACATGGAATATACATGGGATATACATGGGATATACATAGCATATACATTGGATATACATGGGAAATGCATAGGAAATATGTGGAAAATACATTGGATATACATGGGATAAACGTGAGATGCATACCCGATGGTGACGTCGACTCTCCATAAATAAATTCGAAAGCAGAAAGTGTCTGTTATTGTGAACTACTGTGAATGACGATTAACGAAGTATCGTAATTTTGTAAAACGATAGACGAATGCAATACCCATGTAGCAAACTGGGCGCGCCTGGGCACTTATTTTGTTCAACGCTCCTTTTACTAGGTTGTAAGGCACCAGCGTCAATCGTCAACACTGGAAACACATCGACAAGCACGGCAAGCCCCGTTTGTCATGACTGCCCTCACTGTCTCAGTAAAACAGGCCAACATTCCTGGGACAAAGCATGCCGCTGTAGACGTATAGCGCCGTGTATAGCGCCATGTAGTATGCCGGTGTGAGCAAGCATTGCTGGAAGATTGGAGGGAGCTGGCCCTCCACAGATGTGTTGGTCTTCATTAACCTCACTTACCCTCCAGGGCGCGCACACGCAGCCCGCCCAGCGCGAAATACACCCAGTCTCCCCCGCAGTGGAGCATGCCTGGCATTCCTGGGAGTGGGAAATTAGCCGCTGGCTGCGGAAGTCGGCTTGTTGTGAGCGCATGTTGCAATAAGCGGAGCTTCGGGCCGGTGGCCATCACTCTTACAACAACCGCAAGATAAATGGACGGCAGTGTCTTGAAAAATTGGTCCGCAAAAGAGGAGCAGAAATTTAATAAACTCCCGACGTCGGTCGAAGACCCCTTGTGGCAGAACCTGCGCGGCGAGATTAAGCCAAATTAATCTGCCAGTGCCGACGAGACTCAATCAATACACTATGCCAGCCTCTCAACCTGAACTAATTTGCCCCGGTCGGCGCCCATGATGAATTTGGCGCAAATTCGGCGCCTAGGCTTCTCCGCCAAATATCCATCGCGTTCAGTTAGAAGCCATCAAAAACAACCTGGCAATAGGACAGTGCGTTCTTCTCCACGAACAATCGCCGAATTCTACCAGCATTCGGCAATCGCTCCGGTGCTCAGCAAATCCTTAACGACAGCCAATTCCCATTCTCCGTATGGCTTCCTGCGCCAAATCTGGCATCATTCCTCATGATAATCTGGGTATTTCCCCAATTTTTCATTATTATGCGAAGCCGCCCGGCGGCGGCCGACCGAAGACGACGAAAATAATAAGGAGAGGGGA